>CM002531.2:9520000-11920000 GCA_000338895.3 Oryza meridionalis | reverse complement strand
GGTTTTCTTTGGGTAAACACTTAGATTGAGAGGATAAGGAACAAGGAGTCTAAGAGTAAACACTTAGATTGAGAGGATAAGTAACAAGGAGTAGGACTTGAGAGGATAAGGAAAGAAACAAGGTAAGGAAAGGAACAAGGAGTAGGACTTGAGAGGATAAGGAACAAGGAGTAGGACTGGTTGATTCTATACCCGAGAAGTAGGACTGGTTGATTCTATACCTGAAAGAACAAGGAGTAGTGTAAGATACTACACACTAAAGTCCACCTAGACAATTTTAACCATGCCTTTATATAAGAGAGTTGACAGGGCTCCTATGAAATAGGAGAATCATCTACACCTAGCGCTGCAACTCATTGCCCTTTTCGTCCTCTCTTTAACGGAAAAATTCCAAAAATAGAGATGCTAGTGACCTTCCTATTTAAGCTGGTCTCCCGCAGGTTGAATTGGCGAGGTGGGATTATTCTTGCTACAGTACCGCGATGGTACTGTAGCGCTGCGCTCTCTCTCTCTTCTCTTCTGCTTGCATGCTTGGGCTGGTTTTTGTTATTGGGCCGACTAGCTACTGGGCTGCATGTGCTGGGCTGCTAGCTAGCTTTGCTCTTTTTCCCTTTTCTCTCTTCATTCTCTTTTTCTATCTAATTATTTGCAGGGCATTACAACAAGTATTCTATATATTCTTCTAATTATCCATAATTTCTACACACATTTAAATGTTTTTAAAATTTTTTAAGCATTGTTTTGGTCAGCTGCAAAACTCACGGTTACCACGTCAAACCGTGTGGTGACCGCATCAAACCATATGGTAACCGCGACCAAACCACAAAAACGCTAAATTTTTGTATTCAAATGTTTGTCGATGAAATTTACACGGTTTTCAACGGTTACCATCTTACCATAGGGTACGATAACCCCCTTCAAATGATAAGGAAAACCTAGTACACACCACAGCCCTCCGACGCAAAGTCGCCATGATGAGGTTAAAGAACAGGCAGAATATATCCACAGTCCACACCCATCTGTTATCTCCCTCCTCACTTGGCAGCTACGCACAAGATCGCAGCAAGCGAGGAACAAGGCTGAGGGCATAGACCACGGAGGCACAACCAGTCAACCACCAACCGTCTCCCATCCCTCTCTCTCCTTACCAGTACAGGAGAAGAGAAAACAATGTGGGACAGACCGGGGGTCCCGACGGACAACGTGGCTAGCCGGGTGGAGAGGGCCGCGCTAACTTGGTCGGCGGGCAGCGCATAGGACCCCTGTAGTGACAGGGGCATGGACAACGTGGATTTGGAGGAGCCGAAGGTGGATCCATATGGAGGTGCAGATCCCAACGGAGAAGATGCCAGAGGACACGAGAGTGGAGACGTGCAGCCACCCGATGGTGCAGGTGGATGGTCATGGGGCCTGTGGAGAGAGCTCGACGGAGGTGGCCCAGCGGTGCTGAGTGTAGAGGACGTCTAGGATGGGACTCCAGTCATGTCACACCGTCATTTTCTTTCATGGGTTTAAAAAGCATTTCTACACTATTTACGTTTGTATTTGCATATCAATTTGTTATTTTTGTATATCTTGACTTGATTCATAGAAAGAAATTTAATACATAAAATAATCTAGGAATTGACTGAATTTTTGGATGTGACAAATCGCTCCCTGTCAGGTGATGCGTGTCACGCCCTGAAGTATCCCCTTTGCTTGCTTTAAAAATTTGTTAAATAAATCATCCGAAGAAATTTGTTTAATTTAACCTAGAGCTAATTTCCTAATTAATAAATGCATTTAATAATTGGAATTGGCATTGTGTGATTTTTCTTGGGTTCCACATGTCGCAATATATTAACAGGATTTTTACTGGAATTTTCAGAGCCCTATAAGTAATTTTAACCAATTAAAATTCATTAACCGCAATGAAGAATCCCATGAAAAATCATTTCTTCTTTTTCTTTTTCTTTTCCTCCTTTTTTCCCTCTTCTTGGGCCATCAGCCCAGTCCACCTTGTCGCCTGCGCGCGCCCCACTCCTTCTTGGGCCGGCCCGCGCCCCCTCCTCCTCCCTTCGGGACGCCGATAGGTGGGCCCCACCTGTCAGGTCGTCCCCAACATCCAACCACACGCGCCCACGCCGGCAACCGCCCACGCCACCGCCTTTCCCGTCTCTCCCGTGCCCCACTTCGCGTCACGCCCGCATAGCCGCCCTCTCCCCCGCGTCTCCCGCCCCGCGTGCGCGCATGAAATGGGCGAGATTCATTTTGAATCCCCTGCACTCTCTCTCTCTCTCCTTCCCACGTCGCTGGCGAAATCGGGGATCCTCCCAGCCACGTTCTCCCCTCCCGTGCCCTATAAATCACTCCACCTAGCCTCCTCTCCCTCTTTCCGCTCTTGCCGCGCTCTCCCGTGTTCTTTACCGCGCTCGCGCCGATCTCCTCGAGCTCCGCCGCCGCCGCCGATCTCCGGCCGCACGCCGCCGCCGCTAGAGCCGCCGCCGCGCCGCGCCGTCACCGCCATCATGCTCACCGAGCCCGCCCGCACCTCGGCCGCCGTTTGGTTGCCGCCGAACGACGCCGGAGCTCTGTTCCCCACGTTTGCCGGTGAGCTCGCCGTTGTTTCCATTTTCGGCCGGCGTTTTAAGCCACCGTGGTCGTCGCCTCCTCTCATAATCCCTCTCTGCTCTCTCCTAGGGTGCCGCCGCCGCCCGTCCGCGCCTCGGCATCGCCGGTCGTCGCCGCCACCCTCGTTTTCCGCGCCGGTCGCCGCCGCCTCCTCGGGTGAGGACTCCCTCCGCCTCCTTTTCTTTCCCTTCCCGCCTTCGCGCCGGTCGCCGCCGCCTCACCGACCGCCGGCCGCCGCCCCATGGCCGGCCGGCTTGAGCCGTGCTGAGCCGCCAGCCGCACACCCCCCTTCCCTTTGAGCCACTGCTCGTGGGGCCCGCATGCCGGCACTCCCTCCCTCTCTCCCTCAAGCCGCTGACGTGCGGGGCCCGCCTGTCGGCGCCGCCCCCCCCTTCGCTGACGTTAGCCCTGGGTAATATTGCGCAATAAAATTGATTAAGGACCTTTCTTTATTAGTAAAAACACAAAGAATCTTCTAAAAATCATATCTAATTCATCTGAGCTCCGTTTAAGTCCGTTCAAGTCTCAGTAAATTCATAAAAATCCCCAGAATCCATGAAAAATGGTTTTGTTTCCTGTTTCAATAGTCTTGTAGCATGTTTTGCTTATGTGCTTTGTTTGTTGCATAGATTTTGGCCGTTTCGTCGATCCGCGGTTTCTCGAAGACGTTGCTGTGTTCTCATCAGTGCGAGAGCAATGAAAGTCATGCATTACAATTGATCATATTGTATCCAATTACAAATATCCCGCATTTCTATTAAATGTTGCATTCTTTTACAATGTCATGTGGGATGTGTCCTACTACTCAGCCATATATTGTTTACCTCATGCCATTGAAAACTTGGGTATCAAAATGTTTAGATGTTGGTTTAGGAAATGCTTAGTTCAACTAGTACACAAATGGGGATCACATTATTACATAGACTTAGACTATTAGCATAGCTTTGAATTGATGCCACCGCAATGGTGTTAGTTAATTAAAATACACTGAATGGTGGGCCGTGGGTGCATGGTTTTGCTGGTCGCACCCATGGCAATTAAGGACCGGTTCACGGGAAACCCTGGGAGACTTATCGTGCTTACCACAAGCGGGAGTGGGTAACTGTTTGATCTGAAGTATAGCTCGACCCTTTCCTAGGCACTGGTGGCGAGGGTGGGCATGATGGAGTTGGGTCGGCCAGGGTGTCCGGTTGTCCAGCTGCCGGATTCACCGCGGTGCAAGAGGGGACCGCCCACTGCCTTTTGAGGGGTGGTCCTGAAACCTTAGCGTGGTGTGGATGGTTAGGGGAGGGTTATGCGGAGGGTCTTGTCACAATTTCCCCCTTTGCAGTATCATGGTGATACTTCGAGGCATGGTGACATGTATGGAATCATGTCTTGTGGGTACAGTTGTACACCTCTGGCCAAAGTAAAACTATTCGAATAGTCGTACCCAAGGTTATGGGCGATCAACCAGATTCACCGTGATTAGTCTCACCCCTAGTTTAGCTTAATGAACTGGTGTAGTTCAGGTGGTTGGTTGGGCCTGTTGCAACGTGGTGTAGCGTTGGACAGTGATTGGTTAATATTGATTAATTACTAGAATTGTTTTACTGCTTTCAACTACTATTTTTAAATGCCTGCTTTATTGCAAATGAACCCTTAGCCTCCTTTGGTTATATCCTGCATCATACCTCCTCTTCCAGTATGACTTGCTGAGTACAGTGGGTAGTACTCAGTCTTGTTCTCTTTTCCCCCACACCAAAGCTGGAGTTCTTCCCAGTTGGAGCTGTCTCAGAGAGGTTGGTTTCGTCGCTGCCGTCAAGGATTACCTGTGGAGTGGAATCGCCCACTGTAGAAGTCAAGATTCCAAGTCTAGCTCGTTTTACCTTTTTCCGCTGCATTTATAATCTTTTATATTTTTGTAAGACGTGGATCTATATGTCAACAATTGTCGTTTGTGTACCCTGGCTGGTCCTGGACAGGGGTTTAATGCAAATTCAGCTTAGAAATTCTGGAATTCTATTCGGGAATTTCTGGGCGTGACAAGTTGGTACCAGAGCCAGGTTGACCGTAGGACAAGCCAACTGGAAACCTAAGAGCCCTCTGAACCCCTTTTCATCTGTATATGCCTTTTTCACTTGGATTTGTTTCGGGAAAATTTGGGGTTTTGCCTCTTTGGTTTGCGGAAAAAATCTTATTCGTTCATTCGGATCGGATCTTTAAAATTAGCTCAGTTTAGGGTTTTAGAAAAATTTTATTTGGAGTTTATTCGACAGTCAGTCGGGAATTTATCGGGTGATATGCACTAAGTCGTGTCCAGGTTCGATGGGGCAGCTTCAAGCGTATCATTATAACTATGCATCTATTTTATGCATTAATTTATGGTTTAGTCAGTTGCATTAGTATCTTTTGTGTGGTTTCATGAAAAAAATTTTATGCATAAAAAAAATCATGATGCTTGGTTATTTATTTGAGTCATTTGTTGCTTTGTTTAATTTGGATTTGAGCATGCGTTGGTTCCTATCCCTTGTCCATCTTAGATGTCAGACTTGTTCTCTGATCACAAGCGCCGCTCCGAGCTTCAGAGTCGTCGTCCTTAGATTCATCGTCTTCTTAGTTTGTTTTCTTGCTAGTTTCCGTGTTTAGGTTTGTTGCTTGTGGGTTAGTCGGCGGTCGATATCACATGTGAGTGGTATGACTGCCTTAATTAGGAGTTGTTTGCTTTCTTTTCAGTGTTTTAATCAAGATTAAGATAATTGCACTTAAATTTATAAGAAAGATTAGTTTCTAAGCCATCTGTTTTTCTCCCTTTTCTCTTATTTCTACCTATCCCCCTCCAGATGGTGAAGACAAGGAATGGTTCCCGTGAATCCCACAACGCCAGTGGCAGCGAAGAGCAGATCAGTAGAGCACGTGCCAGCGATGCATCTAGAAACAGTTCATCTCCACTGCCCGAGAACCCAACAATTGCTCAGGTGTTGGACAATCAGACTCAGATGATGACAATGATGATGCAACAGATGCAACAACAGTACCGTCAGGTGTTGCAGCAGGTGCAGTAGCAAGCACAACAGCAGCAGCAGCAGAACCTGCAGTTTGGTCCTCCACCACCCAGTCCAAACTGCTAGAGTTTCTCCGTGTCAAGCCGCCCACTTTCTCAAGCACCACCAACCCAATCGAGGCCACCGACTGGCTTCATGCTATTGAGAAGAAGCTGAACCTTTTACAATGCAACGACCAAGAGAAGGTTGCTTTTGCTACACACCAGCTGCAAGGTCCCGCTTTTGTTTGGTGGGACAACTACATGGTGACCCGTCCAGCTGGGACATAGGTTACTTGGTTAGAGTTTTGTAAGAGTTTTAACAAAGCACAGGTTCAGAAATTGTGGCACAAAAGAAGAGAGAGTTCCGTTCCCTGCAACAAGGAACCAGAACAGTTATAGAGTATCTGCACGAGTTCAATCGCCTCGCGCGCTACGCTCCTGAGGACGTGCGCACTGATGACGAGAGGCAGGAGAAGTTTTTGTCTCGTATTGATGATGAATTGACAAACCAGCTAATCTCTAGAGACTATGAGGACTTTGAGAAGCTAGTGGACAAGGCTATCCGTCAAGAGGAGCAGTGCAACAAAATGAACCGTAAAAGGAAGGCAACTCAGTTCAGGGCTCCCCAGGGGAAAAATCAGAAGCCTCGCTTCACGATGGGATGTCAGGGTGGACCTTCCACCATAATTATTCGGCAGCATCGTCCTTACCACCCGGGAAATTTCAACGGTATCAACAACAGTGGCAATCATAGCAACAGTGAGCATCATAGCCTCAATCCGACTCCAAGTCCACTAATGAATGAAGCTCAATCAGTTCAGCCAGCTCTGCCTGCTCAGTCAAAACAGCCCAAGGAGTTCGAAGGAAAGCCCGAACTCTGCTTCAATTGTAACGAGCCCAGACACATGGTTGGTACGTGCCCGAAGCCAAGACATGCCGGACTCAAGTTCGTTCAGGCCCGTGTCAATCATGCATCTGCAGAGGAGGCGCAATCAGCACTAGAGGTCATATTGGGCACATTTCCCGTCAACTCGACACCGGCAATAATATTGTTTGATTCTGGTGCAACTCATTCCTTCATTTCCAAGCGTTTTGCTGGTGCACATGGGTTATCTTTAGTGAAGCTTAAGATACCAATGCGAGTTCATACTCCTGGAGGTGGCATGACCACAACTCACTACTGCCCATCAGTGACAGTTGAAATTCAAGGGTTGATTTTTCCAGCCAACCTCATTCTTCTCGAATCCAAGGATCTAGATGTTATTCTTGGAATGGATTGGCTGACAAGGCATAGAGGAGTGATTGATTGCGCTAGCCGCACCATCAAGTTGACCAGTGCGAAAGGAGAAGTGGTAACCTTCCAGTCTCCAATACTGCAGAAGCCAGGGATCAGTCTGAACCAGCCCACTGGTGAAGCACAAGAGGTAGTGGTGGAGAAAACCACTAAGAAGTTGGAGGATATTCCCATAGTCAGAGAGTATCCAGAGGCTTTTCCGGAGGATCTGACATCAATGCCACTGAAAAGGGATATCGAGTTCTGGATCGATTTGGCACCTGGAACTGCACCGATCCACAAGAGGCTTTACAGAATGGGAGCCAACGAGTTGGCGGAAGTCAAGAAGCAAGTTGATGAACAGTTATAGAAGGGATACATTTGCCCGAGCACGTCTCCTTGGGGTGCTCCGGTAGTTTTTGTGGAAAAGAAAGACAAAACCAAGAGGATGTGCGTTGACTACCGCGCACTCAATGAGGTCACTATTAAGAACAAGTACCCTTTGCCAAGGATTGATGATCTGTTTGATCAGTTGAAAGGAGCTACGGTGTTCTCTAAGGTAGACCTGTGATCAGGCTATCACCAGTTGAGGATCCGTGAAGAGGATATTCCAAAGACAGCATTCATCACTCGGTATGCGTTGTTCGAGTGCACAGTTATGTCTTTCGGACTCACTAATGCACCTGCTTTCTTCATGAATTTGATGAACAAGGTGTTTATGTAATTTCTGGACAAGTTTGCCGTGGTTTTCATCGATGACATACTGATCTACTCCAATTCTGAGGAAGGACATGAGCAGCATCTTTCGCTGGTACTTGAAAAGTTAAAGGAGCATCGGCTATATGCCAAGTTCAACAAGTGTGACTTCTGGCTTAAGGTGTAAAATCAAAGGTGTTTTTGATTGTTATCATGTGATGAACAATTGGGCATTGGAGATTATTGGTTTTGTTATTTGGAATTTATTCACGAAGTGGTTTTGGAGATGATTGGAGTTCACAGGTGAATCTATAGGAAATCGTTGTTATTTCATGTGACCGGTCAGACCGAGCTTGTGCTGCCGATCAGATCGGCGTGTATTGCGCGGTCAGACCGGCGCAGCCCGCGGTCTGACCGGCCGACTCTGTGTCGGTTTCGGTTTCTGGTTGTTTGTTTGGATATCCGTGATTATTTCGTGATTATGGCTTCTAGATGGATACTATATGTATGTAATACTGTTGTTTGCTACTAATGAGTCAAGTTGGTGATAGCTTGGTCTCGGAATATGGTTTCTTTGTTTATTTCATGTGTAGGTGACTCGATGCCTCGGGAGAGTATTTGCGGTGATGGACCGGGAGTCGGCTTGGGGATAAGACGACGTCCGTGGTGGACAGAGATCATGCGGGATACTTAGGCTAGAGTTGATGCACGTGGTTGATGGAGATTCCATATGGCATACGATGGAGTTATTGTGTGCGTATGGGATGCGGAGTCGAATTTGGAAGGAGTCCAAATTTGGTACGATTGGATATGTAAAGTTTCTTTCTTGTACTAGAGGGTTTCCTAAGGTGTTTAGGACTCTTAGTATGAGTTTGGTTCGTGGCTTTAGGCTGCCTACCTCGGGTATAAATTGAGGGGGAGCGTGAGGCTTCCCGGTATCGCTTTTGAGAGCAATTGAATTGAGTTTTGAGTTAGGGTTTCGAGTTTAGTCGAAATTTTTGTAAAGAGTGCTATTGGTGCACTTTGTAAATACAGAGAGAAGTAATAAAGTTGTCATTCACTTTAAGAGTTCTTCGATTTGTGTTTCACCGGGTTTCGGTGGTCCAACCGGCGACATACCGGTGGTTAGACCGGCGGCATCGCGGCGGACCGACCGGCGGGAGCACGGCTGTCAGACCGGCGGCGGCAGCAAGCACGACAAGCGATTTCAGCGGTCAGACCGGTTGATCTATACCGGTCAGACCGGCGGCATCCACTCGGTTAGACCGACTAATCTACTTCGGTCAGACCGCGATCCGTCGATTTCGAGGGTAACTTTTATTTCCGTTAAAATTTTTCGGTTTTTGGGTAAATCAACCATTCACCCCCCCCCCCCCCCCCTCTGGTTGGCTTAGTTCTTGTGATTCGATCCTACAAGTGGTATCAGAGTCTTGATTTCTTCTTTGGATTTTTATCGATCTAGAGTTTTTTGCCATGGCTACTCCTGCTAGGTTTTCAACTACGCCTCATGTTTTCGATGGAACGGATTTTTCTCATTGGTGTAATAGGATGCAATCTTACATTATGGCTAAAGATTATGATATTTAGAGAAAAGTTTCTCATCCTTATGTGATTCCTGAAGCTATTAATACTGATGCTGAAAAAACTGCTTTTGAACAAAATTGCAAAGCTCGCAATATTCTTTTGAGTGGTATTTCTCGTTTGGATTATGATCGTGTTGCTCATCTTCAAACTGCTCATGAGATTTGGGTTGCTTTGAGTAATTTTCATCAAGGAACAAATAACATTAAAGAGCTTCGTCGAGATCTTTTTAAAAAGGAGTACAATAAATTTGAGATGAAACCTGGAGAAGCTTTGGATGACTATCTTTCTAGGTTTAATAAAATTTTGAGTGATCTTAGATCTGTTGATTCTTCTTATGATGCTAATTATCCACAATCTGAGATTTCTCGTCATTTTTTGAATGGTCTCGATATGTCTATTTGAGAGATGAAAGTTACATCTATTCAGGAGTCTGTTAACATGTCTACTTTGACCTTGGATTCACTTTACACCAAATTGAAAACACATGAGATGAATGTTCTTTCTCGAAAAGCTGATTCTAAGTCTAGTGCTTTGGTTTCTTCTTTTTTTTCTTCTTTGGATGTTGATGCTTCTTCATCTAAGCCTTCTTTTATTGCTGTTTTTAATGCCACATCCGATGATCAACTCAAACAGATCGAGGAGGAGGATTTGGCTTTGGTTGCTAACCGTATTGCTCGAGCTATAAATAATGCCAGGAAGAGGAAAAGAGGTGGTCCAAATCGTTGTTTTGAATGTGGTTCAATTGATCATCTTCGTTCGCATTGTCCTAAGCTTGGGAGAGGCAAAAGAGAAGACAAAGATGGTGAGAAGTCTAGCAACAACAAGCCAAAGGGTTCATATCAAGCGAGGAAGTTCAAGGAGAATCTTAAGAGGGCTTTTGATCAAGTCTATGCCGCTTTTGAGCCATCAAGTGATGTAGATGGTGAGAGTAGAGATGATGATAAGGGAAAGAACATCTCCGGTGTTTGCTTCATGGCGCGTGGTGAATCGGATATTGAGTATGAAGATCATGAGGTAAGTGCTTTTGAAGAAGCAATTAATATCTTGAGTGCAAAAAATATGAAGTGTGAGAAGATGTATAGAAAACAGGAATTTATCATTGAATCTCTTAAATCTGAAATTGATAGATTAAAATCTCTTATTCCTAATGATGATGATTGCTCAAATTGTGAGGTTTTAATGAATGAGATTTCAAAAATTAGAGATATTAATGCTGCACATGATTTGAAAAATAGATCTTCTCTTGCTTGTAGTTTTGCCTTGCACACACGCACTTTGGATTAGTTGTTTTTAACTAAAAAGTTGTTGCAAAAATATCAAATTTCCTTTCATGCTAGTTTGATGTTTAACATGATTTCTGCTAAAAAGTTAAAACAACCTCATGATGTTTTGGATTACTCAACATGTAATTTGAATAAGTTGAAATTGAAAGATGCTTTAGGTCGTGTTGAGTACATGGAAGATGTTGTGAAAAACAATAAAGTGCTTTCTTGCCCCAAATGTCGTAAAAGCAAAGGTGTCATGGTAGATTGTGAAAATTGTGCTAATTTGGAAAAAGAGGTTTCTTATTTGAAAAATTCTTTGCTAAGATTTTCTGATGGTAAAAAGAATCTCAACATGATTTTGGATCAATCAAAGGTTAGCACAAATAATCGTGGTTTGGGTTTTAATCCTTATGCTCATAATTCTAGACATCCTCCTGTTGTGTTAGGTGTTGGTGCTAGAAGTGGTGAGATTTTGGTTAAACCTGATATTAACAAAACTGTGTTTAAATCTGCTGGTATCATGTCTACCTTGAGTGCATCTTCTTCAAAATCCAATGTTGTGCATGCAAAACCTCTTGTTTCTGCTTGTGTTGAAAAATCTTCTTGGTCTAACAATGTGTCTAAACAACGTGAAAAATATACTTGTTCTTTTCGTGGCAAAGATGGACATATTGTTGGTTTTTGTTTCAGATTACCTCATAAACAGAAAAAGGAGAGAGAGATTGCTTTTGCAAAATCAAAATGGCAAAAATCTGGTTTTCCCTCGAGGAAACCGGTCAGACCGCAGTGGGTCCCGTGGTCAGACCGGCGACCGATCAGACCGGCTACTGAGCGGCGGTCAGACCGGGCACCGGTCAGACCGGCGGTACAGAGGCGGTCAGACCAGCCCCCGGTCAGACCGGCCACTGTACCTCGGTAAGATCGGTCTCGGAGGAATTTTTCTGAAAATTCTAAAATTGATTTTGCACATGGATATATGCCTATTGGATCTTCTGGTCGCGTGTCTCAGTACTGGATTCCTAAATTTTTATTATCTAACCCCAGTACTGAGGCTTTGACTTCTGTTTGTGTGTAGGCTTTGGTGGCAAGGAAGGAGAACGTATGGATCGTGGATTCCGGTTGTTCGCGGCACATGACCGGTGATAAAAATTGATTCTCCTCCCTCAAAAAGGCATCCAAGACTAAATCGATTATCTTTGGTGATGCTTCTACAAGTGCTGTTCTCGCTACAGGTTTGGTTAAGGTAAATGAAAATTTTGAATTGAAGAATGTAGCTTTGGTTGAGGATTTAAAGTACAATTTGCTTTCAGTTTCACAAATTGTTGATGAAGAATTTGAGGTTCACTTTAAGAAAACTGGAAGTAAATTTTTTGATTCTCATGGTGATTCTGTGCTGAATATTTCTCGCTATGGAAGAGTGTTTAAAGCTGATTTTGAAAATCTTGTTTCACCTGTAATAACATGTTTGGTTGCTAAGTTTGATAAAGATGTGATGTTTTGGCATCGTAGACTTGGACATGTTGGTTTTGATCATCTCACTAGGTTAAGTGGTTTCGATCTTGTTCGTGGTTTGCCTAAACTTAAGAAAGATCTTGATTTGGTTTGTACACCGTGTCGTCATGCTAAGATGGTTTCTACTTCACATGCTCCTATTGTTTCTGTGATGACGGATGCACCAGGACAACTATTACACATGGACACTGTTGGTTCAGCTAGAGTGCAATCTATTGGAGGAAAGTGGTATGTGTTGGTTATTGTTGACGATTTTTCTCGATATTCTTGGGTTTTCTTTATGGCAACTAAGGATGAAGCTTTTCAACACTTTCGTGGTTTGTTTCTTCGATTGAATCTTGAATTTCCTGGTTCTTTGAAAAGAATTCGAAGTGATAATGGTGGTGAGTTTAAAAATGTTTCTTTTAAACAATTTTGCAATGAAAGAGGTCTTGAACATGAATTTTCTTCTCCTCGTGTTTCTCAACAAAATGGTGTTGTTGAAAGGAAAAACCGTGTTTTGGTTGAGATGGCTAGAACGATGTTGGATGAATACAAAACTCCTAGAAAATTTTGGGCTGAGGCTATTAACACTGCATGTTATATTTCAAATCGAGTTTTCTCGCGATCTAAACTTGGAAAAACTTCTTATGAACTTCGATTTGGTCATCAACCCAAAGTTTCACATTTGCGTGTTTTTGATTGCAAATGCTTTGTCTTGAAATCTGGAAATTTGGATAAGTTTGAGGCACGTTCTACCGATGGATTGTTTCCTGGTTACCCCGCACATACTCGTGGCTATCGTGTACTTATATTAGGGACTAACAAAATTGTTGAGACTTGCGAAGTTTCTTTTGATGAGGCTAGTCCAGGTACTAGACCCGATGTTGCAGGTACACTGTCACAGGTTCAGGGGGAGGATGGTCGTATTTTTGAATACGAGAGCGACTACGACGACGACGACAAGGTCGGCTCGGCCAGTCAGATCGGGCGCCAGGCCGGTCAAACCGCCGGCACACCTCCGGTCAGACCGGCGCAGGACGTGCGGTCAGACCGGCCAGGGTCGTCGGCTGAGGGTTCTGTTGATGCTGATCGAGATGGTTCTCCGGAAGTTACTACTTCGACCAGTACTGATACAGAACGTGGATCATCTTCAGAAGTCACTGCTCCTTTGCACATTCAACGACAACATCCGCCGGAACAAATTATTGGTAATATAGGTGAGCGGACTACAAGGTCTAAGGTAACGACTCATGATGTTTGTGCAAATTTTGCTTTTGTTGCTTCTTTTGAACCCAAAGATGTGTCACATGCATTAACTGATGAATCGTGGATTAACGCCATGCATGAAGAACTTGAAAATTTTGAGAGAAACAAAGTTTGGACTTTTTTGAACCACCTTCTGGACATAATATTATTGGAACTAAGTGGGTTTTCAAAAATAAACAAAATGAGGATGGTTTGATTGTGAGAAATAAAGCTAGACTTGTTGCTCAAGGTTTTACCCAGGTGAAGGGTTTGGATTTTGATGAAACTTTTGCTCCTGTTGCTAGAATTGAGGCAATTAGACTTTTATTGGCTTTTGCTGCTTTAAAAGGTTTTAAATTGTATCAAATGGATGTTAAAAGTGCTTTTCTAAATGGTTTTATACAGGAGGAAGTTTATGTCAAACAACCACCAGGTTTTGAAAATCCTGATTTTCCCAACCATGTTTTTAAATTGTCTAAAGCTTTGTATGGTTTGAAACAAGCTCCTAGGGCATGGTATGATAGGCTTAAGAACTTTTTTCTTGCAAAAGTTTTTACAATGGGAAAGGTTGACAAAACGCTTTTTGTTCTTAAGCATGGTGATAATCAACTGTCCGTTCAGATTTATGTGGATGATATCATCTTTGGTTGTTCAACTCACACTTTGGTTGTAGATTTTGCTGAGACTATGCGCAGGGAATTTGAGATGAGCATGATGGGTGAGTTATCGTACTTTTTTGATTGCAAATTAAGCAAACACCTCAAGGTATTTTTGTACATCAAACGAAGTATACGAAGGATCTTTTGAGACGGTTCAAGATGGAGAATTGCAAGCCAATTTCAACACCGATTGGTTCTACAGCTGTGTTGGATCCTGATGAAGATGGTGAAGCTGTTTATCAAAAGGAATATAGAAGTATGATTGGATCTTTGTTGTATCTAACTGCTTCTAGGCCAGACATACAATTTGCTGCGTGTTTGTGTGCACGCTTTCAAGCTTCTCCTTGTGCTTCACATCGTCAAGCAGTCAAGCGAATAATGAGGTATTTGAATCATACACTTGAGTTTGGAATTTGGTATTCTACTTCATCTTCTATATGCTTAAGTGGATATTCCGATGCTGATTTTGGAGGTTGTAGAATTGATAGGAAAAGTACTAGTGGAACATGTCATTTTCTTAGTACATCATTGATTGCATGGTCTTCTAGGAAACAATCTAGTGTTGCTCAATCAACTGCTGAATCTGAATATGTTGCTGCTGCCAGTTGTTGTTCACAGATTTTTTGGCTTTTTATCGACTTTGAAAGATTATGGTCTTACTTCTGAGAAAGTACCTCTCTTTTGTGATAATACAAGTGCTATTAACATTGCTAAGAATCCTGTTCAACACTCACGCACAAAACACATTGATATTCGTTTTCACTTTCTGAGGGATCATGTTGAGAAGGGAGATGTTGAATTACAGTTTTTGGACACAAAGTTGCAAATTGCTGATATTTTCACTAAACCTTTGGATTCTAATCACTTTGCTTTTCTTCGTGGTGAATTGGGCATAATTCATCCGTTTGGCATGGTTTGAGGGGGAGTCTGTACCTCATGGTTTTATCAAGCAATAATATGATAATGAGAAAAATTGATAAAAGAGAGCTTTGTTTATGCATATAGTATTTTCTTGTGCATGCTAGCAATACTTTGAAGGTTTATTTGTCTCTAGCATAGCTTGTATGTATTCTAGTCTTTTCATGAGATTTAGATTTTGCTTTTAAGGGAGATGATGCATGACACTTAAATTCTATCTGAATTAAGCAAATATGCAATGTTGATGCTAGCATATGGTTTGATTTATAAATGCTATATATATATGCTTTCTTGACTTGTTATTCCTCAAATAGCTTTAATTGCTCATTGTGAAAAAGAGAATAAAAATATGAAAAAAATGAATACCGAATCCTTGGAAACAGTCTTGACGACAAGGACGTATTCGATGTGAACAAAATAATGGGTGCCGAATCCCTGGAAACAGTCTTGACGATAGGGACGTACCCGGAATAAAAAAGAGAAAAATGAGCAAAAAGGCTCAAGAAAAGAAAAAATTGAAAAATTCTCTTTGTTATTTTGTGCTAAAAGGTTATTTGAGAAAGAATGATAAATGCAATAGGTATATGTGTTTAGTGTTTATTCTTCAACCTATGTACTTGTTAAGATGTTGCATTATAAATCGTATGAAATCATGAATTTTTGATTGTTGATTCAAGCTTAATTGTAAAGTCTTTGGTTCATGGTTATACTTTAATGCATGCCTGTTATGTTATAGGTGGGTTCATCTTCTTTTTATTGCAACACATGACATGATATGCTATATGTATGCTAAGCTCTTGAACATTAATGAACATAATTCCTATGCTTGATGAAATCATTGTCAAAAGGGGGAGAAGTAGTGTGAAAATTTTTGGAATTTTGGAAGAAGCAAGATGAATTTTTGGAGAGTTGTTGAGAAGAGCATGTTTTTTGTTCAATTGGGAATTTCTTTCTTTTAAAAAGGGAGAGAAGTTTTCTTTTGGATTTTTGAGCACGATGTGTACGTTTGTACGAAGTGTGCTTTTTACCACTTTTGTTTTATTTTTCCAAACACCAAAACATTCTTTTATGGGTTTGCCAATGTGTTCATCAAGGGGGAGATTGTAAAATCAAAGGTGTTTTTGATTATTATTCTGTGATGAACAATTGGGCATTGGAGATTATTGGTTTTGTTATTTGGAATTTATTCACGAAGTGGTTTTGGAGATGATTGGAGTTCACAGGTGAATCTACAGGAAATCGCTGTTATTTCATGTGACCGGTCAGACCGGGCTTGTGCTGCCGGTCAGACCGGCGTGTATTGCGCGGTCAGACCGGCGTAGCCAGCGGTCCGACCGGCCGACTCTGTGTCAGTTTCGGTTTCGGGTTGTTTGTTTAGATATCCGTGATTATTTCATAATTATGGCTTCTAGATGGATACTATACGTATGTAATACTGTTGTTTGCTACTAATGAGTCAAGTTGGTGATAGCTTGGTCTCGGAATATGGTTTCTTTATTTATTTCATGTGTAGGTGACTCGATGCCTCGGGAGAGTATTTGCGGTGATGGACCGGGAGTCGGCTTGGGGATAAGACGATGTCCGTGGTGGTCAGAGATCATGCGGGATACTTAGGCTAGAGTTGATGCACGTGGTTTATGGAGATTCCATATGGCATACGATGGAGTTATTGTGTGCGTATGGGATGCGGAGTCGAATTTGGAAGGAGTCCAAATTTGGTACGATTGGATATGTAAAGTTTCTTTCTTATACTAGAGGGTTTCCTAAGGTGTTTAGAACTCTTAGTATGAGTTTGGTTCGTGGCTTTAGGCTGCCTACCTCGGGTATAAATTGAGGGGGAGCGTGAGGCTTCCCGGTATCGCTTTTGAGAGTAATTGAATTGAGTTTTGAGTTAGGGTTTCGAGATTAGTCGAAATTTTTGTAAGGAGTGCTGTTGGTGCACTTTGTAAACACAGAGAGAAGTAATAAAGTTGTCATCCACTTTAAGAGTTCTTCGATTTGTGTTTCACCGGGTTTCGGCGGTCCAACCGGTGACATACCGGCGGTTAGACCGGCGGCATCGCGGCGGTCCGACCGGCAGGAGCACGGCGGTCAGACCGGCGGCATCCGAGCGGTCAGACCAGCTAATCTACTCCGGTCAGACCAATCTCCATCGATTTCGAGGGTAACTTTTATTTCCGCTAAAAGTTTTCGGTTTTTGGGTATATCAACCATTCACCCCCCCCCCCCTCTGGTTGGCTTAGTTCTTGTGATTCGATCCTACAGTACTGTCCTAGGTGATTGTTTCCATTCTTGATGAAACGGCATAGGTGGTTGAGGCATCCATGGCATATAATACACAAAAGGATAACCATATAGTGACATTGGATATGGATACCATGGCATCACAACCGGAGGTTTGTATGGAGTTGGTATAGTTGATGGCTCCGATTGCTTTGATGTTTGACCAAATCTCTTCCTACGAGATGATCTTGGTCTTTTTGAATCACTAGTTTGATTATCAAATCGTTGACCGGCTAATCCTTTCTTATACTTAGCCATAAGCATCTCAAAAGTGAGCTTCGGCTTTTTAGTCTTTTGGGAACTAGATGATTCATCCTTTCCAACTTTATGATCTTTGGCCTTTGCATTATTGATCCTAATTGTCTCGGGCTGAGGATCCCCAATAATAACACTTTTCCCTTTCTTTTTGCCAACATCAATAGAACTAACAAGGAGAGGATCACTAACAATTCCGGTCTTAGGCATAGATGTAACCGAAATAGTTTCACAAGTGACTGATGAAGTATCAATCGGTTTTTGCTCCATCAAGTTTGCATCTTTGAAATAACCATGAAACTCATGCTCCATTTGTGGCCATGTAGAAATTGAATTAGGAGCAAGTAAACTATACCATGTAGATGCAAAGTTTGACAAAGAAAGAGGAAACAACTTTAACTTAAGCAAATCATTATTACCGGCCTTACCACATTGATTAATAAATTGGCCGATATGCTCCATTGTTGTTCTAGCATCCTCACTTGTGAATTTCGTGAAGTTGGGCACCTCAAATCCTTGCGGGTATGGGACCGAATCTACGTGTTCAGGATACGGCCTTTGATATGTATGCATAACTATTTTAGATTCTATCTCACTACTATCCCGCAAGACATTATCATTATCTTTTCCAATATCCACATGACCGATTTGTGATTCGGTCTTAGGTGACAATGCTATTTCACTTTCGCTTGTGATATAATCCGAACCGTTACTTAGTTCGGCTATATTTTCAATGATGTTATTGTCTAAACTAGCAACACAATCCGAACCACCACTTGGTTCGGCTATTCCATCATTGTCTAAACTAGTAACACAATCCGAACCGTCACTTGTTTCGGCTATAATGGTTATTGCATTATTATCCAAGCTAGTAAGACAATCCGAACCAACTTTTGGTTCGACTATACTTATTATGGCATCATTGCACAAATTATTAGCATAATCCGAACCATCGCTTGGTTCGGCTATACATGATATTGCACTATCGTCCAAACTAGCATTTAAGCTATTGTCATCCACTCGGCTTTCCTGAGCCAGAGCTTCACGCAACACATGATCAACATCAAGAAATATCTGGCCATTCAATCTCTCTTTAATAGAATCAAGCAATCCATCATATGCAATGTCGGCCAAATCTTTGTCAATTATTTTCAAATTGAAACATCGGCTTTTAATATCTCTAAACCTCTCAATATAATCAGCAACAGATTCATTGTATTTGTGCCTAACCGATGTTAAATCAGACAACCTAAGCTCAGTTTCACTAGTGTGGAAATAATGATGAAATTTCTATTCTAATTGAGCCCAGGTAAAAATAGAATTTACCGGTAAAGAAATAAACTATGTAAAAGCAGTACGAGACAAAGATAAAGAAAACAAGCGCAATTTACATGTATCTATATTACTAGTCTCACCACATTGCGCTAAGAATTGATCTACATGCTCCCATGTGGTCCTACTATCCTCACCACTAAACTTGGTAAATTCAGGAATTCTATAACCATGAGAATGTGGGATCATGTCATAAAATTCAGGATACGGCTTTTGGTACTCCCTAGCACGATCCTCCGCTTCAATCCCAAATGTATTCCTAATAATGATACTAATAAACTTATCTATATCTTTAGGCCTATGTGGATCTGGTGGTGTATTTGGTGGCCTAAGAGGTGGTTGTTGTGGCGCAATATAATTATATTGGCCATACCTAGTATTGGGAGGATATCCCCTATTAATATCATTGTAGGCATTAGGGATATGTGGAATAGCATGACTAATAGTATTAACAGGTGATGAATAATAATTAAAATCAGTACTGCTAGTCGTGGTATGAAAACCTGGAGAAGCTCCCAGGGAACCGGTTTGACCGGCCCATGGCCCAGTCTGACCGGTGGTCAGTGGTGTGGTCAGACTGGCCACAGGAGGTCCAATCTGCCCAGAATAGGGCACGGTCTGCTATAGTTGGCATGGTCTAACCGACGTAGGATGCGGTTAGACCCGGTGTCACGACCGGTCGTACCATTATCTAGGTTTTGCATATAGCCGATTCCTGTGTAATCGGCTGTATAATCACCCATTGACCCCCTCCCATAGCATTATAAGCATGTTGTATAGGAGCAAAACTATAAGTAGCATATGCATCTACACAATGATCATTAACCTTTTGAATAGCAAAGTATGGGTTGGGTGAATCGGAGGTTACTTTTGGTGAAACTACAACTTGAGGTAGCGGGACGTTTCCTCTCACGACGTCTTGATCGGTCCTAATATATTGTGCAGTAATATTGTTGAACCCGTTCCCGCTCGTTATAGTTGATGAAGAAATCCCTTGATTAAATCCGAGCATATAGCTCTTAGCCGAAATATTTGACTGAATAAATTAATATACGGTCTTAGAATTTTCCTTGTATGCTACTGTACTTAGCAAAAAATTGGAGAATTTGAAGCTTCACGGAAATAACCGATACAGTGAATCGGTTTTGATGTTTCTCTTGTTTTTATCGAACAGCCGAATGTGAATCGGCTTTGATTTTTTTTATACGAACAGTAGTAGATCGGCTTGGATAGCCTGATCTTTTTTTTTTATTTTCAGAACACGTATACACGGTAGATCGAATTGGATTGAGTTTCAAATCTTCCTGCCGTGTACAGCAATGCTTGCTGCTCCTGCTGTTGTGCCGTGCAGTAGTAGATCGATACGGCTTCGGCCGAATTGATGGATGGCCAGAAGACGCCGAACAGCACGATCGAGTGGCGGCAGCAATGCAGATTGATTTCGGCTGTTTAGCCGAAATTCTTGATTTTGACGAAACAGTAATTACTAGATTAAACGAAATTTGGCCGTGATATGGCCGATTAGATCGTTCCCCAGCGGAGTCACCAAAAATCGTGTTGGGAACTTTTTTTGACAAGTCGACAAGTACGATCGCAACACCTAAACGCCTTGTGGTAATATAGAGTCGCCAACCACCCCAATATAACCAAAGGGCCAAATCAAGATGGGTTTTGTAGAAAAACAGCTAAACCAGCTAGCGGAGCCGATTTAGAGATCAAAATCAGCCTCTAGGCCGATTTAGAACGATATGAGGATAACTACCCGTCTCGTGGGCAAAACGGAAGGTTTTCAGGACAAACCTACAAAGAGGTGTCGCACTCTCGCAGCGGCGACGGACGGTTTACGGCGCAAACCAACAAAGATGGACTAAACTAGGGGAAAATAGAAAAACATGGTAAAATAACGATTAAAGTAAATTATATTCGGGGGTTTTACAATGAACCGGCCTTGTCTCTTAAATAGGGGTTAGTCTTGCCCTCTACAGGCCCTTCTCCATGTCCAACTCGGGATAGAAACCAAAGGAAACACGAAACATGCCTTCCAGAGCAAGAAAACCCGAGACCCGACGAAAACAGACTCGGACTCAGACCCTGACGGTCTGACCGCCCACATACCTGCGGTCAGACCGGCCCTACTAGCCAGTAAGACCGCCCACACACCTGTAGTCTGACCGGCTCTGTGAAAAGGAAACTCGTCACTTTCCAAACTTTGGCAATTTTCCCCTATTTCATCCATAGGTGTCAAATTTGGTTGTAAACAGCGTCATCGAACTCAAAGGGCATATCCTTGGCGAGCAGATTGGTCAGAGGTCGGGTGATTGTAGAAAAGTCCTCGATGAACCTTCTATAAAAGCCGGCATGTCCCAAGAAACTGTGGATTCCTTTGATATTCACGGGAGGAGGAAGCTGATCTATAACATCAATTTTAGCACGATCAACTTCGATCGTTTGGACACCCAATGACCAAGAACTATCCCTTCACGGACCATGAAATGGCACTTTTCCTAATTAAGCACCAGGTCATTTTCTTGGCATCGTTGTAAGACTTTGTCTAGATTCTGCAGACAATGACCAAAAGTCTTTCCATAAACTGAGAAGTCATCCATGAAGACTTCCATGATGTCTTCGATCATGTCCGAGAAAATAGACATCATACATCTTTGGAAAGATGCAGGAGCGTTGCACAGTCCGAAGGACATCCTACGGTATGCATAGGTGCTGTATGGACATGTGAACGTAGTCTAACTTTGGTCCTCCGGATGGATAGGAATTTGATGGTATCCGGAATACCTATCAAGGAAACAGAAAAAGGAATGATTTGCCAGCCGTTCCAACATTTCATCAATGAAGGGTAGCGGGAAATGATCATTTTTTTAGCCTTGTTAAGTTTCCTGTAAACGATGCACATCCTCCATTCGGTTACGGTTCGTTGCGGAATTAGTTCATTTTGAGCATTTGCAACGACCGTCATTCCTCCCTTCTTTGGCACAACCTGGACTGGGCTAACTCACTCACTGTATGGTACGGGATAAATAATCCCGGCATGGAGGAGTTTCAAAACCTCTTTCTTTACAACCTCTCGCATTACATTATTGAGCCGTCATTGAGGTTCCCTGGAGGGAGTACTCTCAGGGTCAATAGGAATACGATGGGTGCAAAGCGCGGGATTAATCTCCCTAAGATCTTGGAGAGAGTAGCCAAGAACAGAACGATGCTTCTCTAACATGGTGAGAAGACGTTGAGTCTCGTCTTCAGAGAGCTTGTCACTGATTATGACAGGTGCCTCTCTGTCATTGTACAGGAAGGCATATCGTAGGCCTGAAGGTAGAGGTTTAGACTCAAGCGGAGGTCGAGGTGGTGGTTCCATGATTGGCAGGTCGAGAGTCTCACCGGAATCTACTTCTTCCTTGATGAAGTCGGGGACCTCATCTTCCAGAAGGGCTTCGGGAGACTCATGAGGAGGAACTGCGGTAACCTCTTCCACTGACTTAATTTCGGGGAGAGGGTCGGTCAAGGTGATCCTTGCCCGCGAGAATGGAATTGAGAATTCATTCCCTCCCAGTGTTATTTTGAGCTACCTAATCAGGGTGTGTTGATGAGAAGTTGCTCAATGGGCAGCCCAATTAGGATATCAAAGTCTTGGATTTCAAAGACGTGGAAATCCAAGATCGCCTCCCTGTCTTCAAAGCAGACAGGCACATCTTGTACAATCCCAAATCCTTCATTCTATCTTGGACACGATACCTCCGGCTGGGGTTCATTGGGTTGCGTCATGAAAGAAGTATTTTCTAGGACGCGATCCAAAATTATTCTTCCTTCTGACGGCGTTTGTGCATGAATGATCCTCCAGCGGTTATGTCCAGATAGAATGCAGACTCCTTATCCAAACCCGTATGGAAATGTTGGAGAAGCACATACTTGGGTAAGGACAGGGTTGGTCCGGACTGCACTAAATTAGTAAATCTGGACCAAGCTACACCGAATAATTCGTTTTCGATCTGCTTAAAACTGAGAATTTCTACTCGAAGGGCAGTAATACGAGTAACTGGAGAGAAGGCAAGGCAGAATCTATCTCGCAACTTTTCCCGGCTACCGCTTACACATCCAACGGTAGAGGTGTACCATTGCTTTGCTCTCTCTTGAAGAGAGAACGGGAATAATTTCCACCGCACAGTTTCTTGTCTCATGAAACGAATCTTAAGGCATGAGCAGACTTGTTCAAAGTCTCGCAGATGATGGAAGGGATTTTCTAGATCAAAGCCAGAAAAAGGATTTTCCCTGAACATACTGATTAGCTCGGGACGAATTTCACAACCAGTTGTATAAATGGGCTCCGATGAAGGAGGTGACTCATAGAATTCGCCCTGAGGAGCAGGCAGCTCAAAAAGAGATTGCTCCATGGTGAGAAGAGTTTGACAGGAATACTTCTCTAGGATAGCAGGGGTGAAGGTAGAATAAAAAAGTGAAAAAGGATACGAGGATGAACTGGGTTCGGAAATGATCAGCAACCGTTCCCCGGCAACGGTGCCAGAAATGCTTGTTGGTATTTCTTACGATCACAGATAAAATTCGCAAGCGCACGGATATACCGATGTAGTACTTCCCCTACGGAGTATTCCAAGGGTATCGAATCCAAGGGAATGTGTGTGATCAGAGCTTCCTC
Source organism: Oryza meridionalis (assembly GCA_000338895.3). NCBI lineage: Eukaryota > Viridiplantae > Streptophyta > Magnoliopsida > Poales > Poaceae > Oryza > Oryza meridionalis. The sequence continues at coordinate 11,896,698 of CM002531.2, read as the reverse complement.
CGGTTCATCCAAGGACACCAAGCAAATGATAGGCCAGGATAGAGAGGATTTACTAGTGAGAAACAGTGTCTAGGGAAAACTTAATTTTAATCCTAACGCAATACTTCAGGCCCTAGCAACCAGCTGTTCCCAGATGTCACTCTACTACGTACCCGGATAGGGAGGACTTAAGTGATCGCGAGGGCTGTCACCACCTCTACACCTACCTCAAACGTACTGTAGGATACGCAGCAATTACTGGATAACAATTACCTAAACACCACGTCTAAGCAATTAATATCTACTTTAGTGTTTATAACTCACCAAAGCAATCACTATATTTTAGTTGATTATAGTGAACAATAATCCCGTATGCTATTTAGGAACTAACTAAGAGATAATTCTCAAAAGATAAATCTAAATTACTCAAGAAGAATATTATATTGAATTCAAAGTAATAAACAGAATAAAAGAAATAGAAGAAGATTATCGACAACTCCGGAATTCTTCCGACTTCTTCTACTCTACTCTCTTCCTATTCTAGTATACAATATAGTACAATAGAGTCTCTTATAATTCAGCTCAAGCTTGGAAGTGTGTGTGAGAGTGAATGAAGTAAGGTCCTTTTATAGGGCAGTTATGACGGTTGTGAGAAGGGGAAATGTCCGAACTACTCGGCAACCGTCATTGGGAGAACATCTGGAACGTCCACGCCAAACCCCAGAATCAACGGTGATCAGGGGGGTTCAGCCGAACCAGGGGGTTCGGCCGAACCTGGGCTAGGCCCTCCTGGCCTGGCCTTTAGTCGGTGAACTCCCTGGGCTCTCAACTGTCCATTTCTCGGAGTTTTGGGTTGATTCACTGATGTTTTGATGAAGTTCACAACCCCTCCTTGTATGAATACATAATTCTTCTCACTTTAGTCTGATTTTCCTCCCAACATCGGGGTTTATCATCTGCATACAAATATACACCAACACTTGTAGAATATGTGAGATTAAGCACTTATCACTATGTTGGATGTTTTATTATCTGATCTTTATGCAGATGTTGGCGGTATAGAATCGGCATTTAACAGCCGCCAACAGCTACCTTGACATCAACATATCCGACTTTGGCTATATCAACCATGGCTACTCTACACATGGCTATGAAGTTGCATTTATCCCCCTAGTGGGTTTTGGTGATTAATGACAAATAGGGTTAAGGGACTAATGAGTTTTATTGACCATTCTCAGGTGTTTAGTCCCAAGATGATATTGTGTGGTCAAGAGATGCTTGGAGAACCCCCACAACTTATATTCAAGTGGAATTGGAACTCGAAGGGTGCATAGGATAGTTTATTTCTTGCAATCGAATTTTAGGAAAAACTGTACTATTAAGAGGGGTTCCAGGTGTGGTTCTAGGATATAACAAGTGCTCTTTGTGAGATCCAAGTGTCAAAATATTTTTGGGAGCTATGTTGGAAAATGGCCCTACCAGGACAGATCAGGCCGGCCGGAAGTTCCGGTCCTATGGACCTGGAAGTTCCAGACCTTGAAAGGTGAAAATTTTCCCAAGTGTTGTCTGAAACTTCCGGTGGTCAAGAAGTTCCGGACCCATTCCAGTTCAAAAATGTGAGTAACGGCTAGATGACGTCACCTAGCCGTTATATATATATCCAAAACGTCCCCCAGCTCACTCTTTGGCCATTTCACTTTTGTTTCTCCACTCCATAGCTGTTGCAAGCCTCTCCCAAGAGTTTCTTTGCTTCCTCCACCCAATCTTGAGCCATTCTTGAGAGAGAGTGAGATTTTGAGGGTGAAGGAGAAGTTTTGGAGAAGGTTTGAAGACTAGGATTGGTGTGAGCACTTGGGGTATCTTGTGGGTTGACATCTCGGTGCTTATTACTCTTGGAGATCATCTCCTAGATGGTTAGGTGTCACCCGCGAGCTTCCTAGCAATTGTGGATGTCCCAGAAAAGTTTGTGAAGGTATTTCTCACCTCCGCAAGGAAACGAGGTAAGTGAGTAAAGAACCTTGTGCTGAAGCCCTAGAGGTTTTCCTAGTAGAGCAACTCACACTTGTGGTGTTTTCTAGAAGGAGGTTGAGTTGGATCTTGGTGGTCACTCAAATTCTAGAAAATGACCTAGAGGTGTTGGGGTTGAAAGCTGTGGATTTGCTCTGATATTTTTGCACAAGTGAGGCAAGGGGTTAATCGAGACCCAACTCTTTGGAGCACCTCAACGGAGAGTAGGATTGCAAGATCCGAATTTCGGGAAAAATCGTCTTTGTCTCTTATGTGATGTTTCTGTGCATGTGTTAGAGCACCTCAACTGCTCTGTTTACCTATGATCCATCTCATGAAATTTAGCTTTGTCCCTGTTAGAATTTCCTAGTTTTTTTCTGTTGCCCGGAAGTTCCGATACAAGAACACCGGAAGTTCCAGACTGTCTGAGCAGACCGAAAGTTCCGGTGTTCTACACCAAGAGGTTCCGGGCCTGTTGAATTTTATCGCTGCGATTTGTTTGTGATTTTCAGGAAAGCCTATTCACCCTACCCCCCCCCCCCCCCCCGCTCTAGGCTACATCTCTGCGCGTTCAGGCTACCTCGACCATGGTCCCTTTGCCCCTTCACTTTAGCTACCTCGACTAGTGGCGGATCTAGAAAAATGATTCATTGGTGTCATAATGTGTCTATTGGTGTCATAGCATGCTAATTATATTTAGACTATAGTGTTATAATGTATGGATAAGCAGTTTAATCATAGGTTTTGCCGAAAGTCATCGATATCGCCTGACACCGATGCTAACACTGTAGATCCGACCCTGACCTCGACAATGGCACAAATGGCTATTATCTGTGTTGAGCACTCTTACCTATTTCTTCTTTAGTTTAAGCGTTTATGCTATTCACACTTGGATTGCAGGGGATATTGAAGTATATGGTAGTTAGAGATATATTAAGATGGGATTGATTTGTATGGTTGTTTTTCATATTTCTAATTCCTCCTTCTCTCTACCCATGTACTCCCTCCGTCTCTAAATATTTGACGCCGTTGACTTTTTTTAAACATGTTTGATCGTTCGTCTTATTAAAAACTTTCGTGAAATATGTAAAACTATATGTATACATAAAAGTATATTTAACAATGAATCAAATGATAGGAAAAGAATTAATGATTACTTAAATTTTTTGAATAAGACGAATAGTCAAACATGTTTAAAAAGTCAATGGTGTCAAATATTTAGGGACGGAGGGAGTATCTTATATCTATACCTATCTCTCAAAGCTCGTTACAATCAACTAGTCGACAATATATTCTCTCTGTATTATTTGACTTTGACTTCTAGACATTTTGGGGAATTCTCAAAAGATGGGTTTGGAGATGAGTTTTACATTTTCTTTAATGAATTGAAGTATAAATTTGAGGTAAAATGGGGAAGTTTTGGGAGTTGCTTGAAGGAACTTTTGTATGGGGATTTTAAATTTTGGTATGAAGCTTGTGTTCTGATTTTTTTTTTAACCGAGGGGGAACTTTGTTTCAGCTTTTATATTTAGATGAAGAGAAATGACCCAGTTTATAAGAAAAATCATGTCCAAAAACCGAACAACTGCACGGTTAATTACATGAAACCGGCTCAAACCCACCGCTACACAACTAACAATGACGGTGGAGCCCAAACGCAAAACATCGCTGCTATGCTAAACATAAAAGCGACACAACAGCTCCGACATCGCAGAAGAGGTGTTATCATTCCTTAGCTAGCCGCCCAAGCGACCCAACAGCGCCGACTTCACAATCGCAGCGACACTGAAGCCACGAAAGTCGCCAAAGCGAAAAACAGCTCGAACATCCAACAATGGACATCAGCCAAGCCTCTGAGGAGCCGCTTCCTTTGCATGGCCAGCATCACAACTCCTTAAAATAGACTGCAAGTTCTGAATTTTTGGGTCTTTGATGTTTTGTGTCAATAGAACTATAGAAGGGGATAGTTTTTGGGTCTTATGTCAGCAGATGGAATTTTGAATGCTAAAATAGGTTTTACTAAAATATCTTATCCTTCCGCTGCGAAGGATATACGAGAGGTTTTTCCTAAAAAAAAAAGATATGTGAGAGGAAACTCCTAGGCCCAACAGATTGCAGTTTGTCACGAGAAAGGGCGTCCAGGAAAGGAAAAGGCCATCTAGTTCGGTGTGGAGACACCAACCGTTTTCCTGTTTGTCCTAACTTCTTTGGCTTTTTTTTATTATGTTTCCTAAGCGCCAGGATTTTGTAATATAAGTACAAGGAAAATCGTCCACTCCTTGTCATTTTGGTAACGCTCCCGCTCATGGATCCCTCCATTCACGTGAAACAATTATCGCAATGCTACATCTACACTTAAGTTGCACCACGAACCTTCCAGCTACAAATTGGGTACCTAGGTGGTATTCGGCATTAGGAGAAAGAAAAAATGCAGCACATAATTTTCCTCGAAATGAGTCTGCATTGTATGATTAAAAATAATGTTTGCATTTCAGCACATGCTCATTTGCCCGATTATCATATTATTCTCGTAGAGCTGTATGCTTTTAATCTTCCTTGTCATATGTATTAGCTCAAATACATATCGCAAGACATTTTAGGATATCATAAGTTAATTTTTTTTAGAGTTTGATCAAATTTATAGAAAAAACGTGACAACATCTATAACATCAAATTAATTTTATTCAAATTCACTGGTGCAAATTTTTTTTATTAAATTCACTAGTGTTTAAATATTTTTAAGGACTTTCTATAGGACAGCCAGCTGAAATTTTTGGTCATATTAGCTGAGTTTTAGACGGGGATCCTTCCCAATCTGACACATATCAAGATCTCCAATGACAGATATACCAAAGAAGATTATCATAGTCCTCCATGATAACAGTAGCACAAACATTATAAACGATATCCATTAATTGTAGAAATAATTATGTTTATGTTTCCATCTTAGAGATAGCAAAAGTAGTTGTGACCATAAGCTTGTGAGTTGTGACCAGACAAAACAACTAATGCAACCGATCCGACAAAGAACAACGATAATTAGGTCATAGAGTTGCTAGGTAAATTTGCTTTGAGAAAATAATTTTATCTAATTATGATATTCATAGTTTAAAACATAGTGTTAACAAATAGTGATGATTAGAAATATATATTGGAAACCAAATCGATATCAAAGACACTAGGCTGTGTTCGGCACCCCTTTTCCTAACCCCTATCTCTTACTTTTCACGCACGCACTTTAGAAACTGTTAAACGGTGCGTTTTTTGCAAAAAGTTTCTATATGAAAGTTGCTTAAAAATGAAACTAATCCATTTTTAATAAAAAAATAGCTAATACTTAATTAATCATGCACTAATTGATCGCTCCGTTTTCCGTGCGTATTGTTCCGGTTGGGAATAAGGAATGGCAGACACAGCCTTAGAGAATAAAACATGCTATAAATATTTTTAAAATTGTTGATAGTTTAATTTTAACCGAAGGGAGAACATTCAACGATTCTGCAGCTGCTCCGTGCTTACGAGTCTTCCTGTACCAAACCGACGCATTGATTTATGTTACGGTGTAGTACCACGTGAAACTCCGGGTACGCCTAGCCCCCCATGAATGCCCAACCGACAAACAACAAAAAAGCGTTACTGCGCCCACACCAACCTCGCTTGCTGGCCGTTGGATTGGATTGGATGACGCCCACCCGGCCCACCACCACCACCTCCTCCCCCCTCAAACGGAGCACGAATCTGCATGGCCCACACAGCCAGCCGCTGCCGCCTGTCGCCGCCACCACCGCACCACCGCCTCGTTGCTGCCGTTACCAACCCACCACCAGAAAAAAACCCGTCGCGCCTCGTCTTTTCCTCCATTTCGTGCGTGAGCGTGACCTTGGTTGCCGCGTACACCACCACCGCCTCGCACTTTTCCGCCATTTGTCCGACTCCACCCGCGGGTTATCCCTCCTCTTTTTTTTTCCCTTGCTCTCCTCCGCTGTTTGCTTCCCCGCCTCGTCTTCTCGGTTTTTTCCGTGCGGTCGAAGCATCGGTTCCTTATACCATACCTTTGCCCCCGTTCTTGATTCGGTTCTTGCCAACAGCTTTGTAACTTCTCGGGCGCCTCATTGGAGTTTCTTGGTGAGATTCGCAAGGGGGAGAGGAGGAGTCCTTTGGTCAAGCCCCTGTTTCTCCATTTCTGGTTCTCTGTCCGTGCAGATTTGCTGAGGAAGTAGTTCTTGGGTTCGTCAGGGAGCGAGAGGTGCGGGATTTGAAGGGGAAGCCGCGGGGCGGCCGGGCCTGGCGCCGGGGCCCATGGGGAAGCCGGCGGCAGCCAAGAAGCCGCCGGCGAGCGCGGCGGTCGACGGCGACGAGGAGGTGTTCCTGGAGCTGTCGCGGGAGCTCAAGGAGGAGGGCAGCAGGCTGTTCAACCGGAGGGACTACGAGGGCGCCGCCTTCAAGTACGACAAGGCGGTCCAGCTCCTCCCCAGCGGCGGCCACGCCGACGCGGCAGCGCACCTCCGGACCTGCGTCGCGCAGTGCTACATGCGGATGGCCCCCGCCGAGCACCACCGCGCCATCCACGAGTGCAACCTCGCGCTGGAGGCGGCGCCCAGGTACAGCAGGGCGCTGCTGCGGCGGGCCGCCTGCTTCCAGGCGCTGGACCGGCCGGACCTGGCTTGGGAGGACGTCCGGACCGTGCTTGCCTGGGAGCCGGCTAACCGCGCCGCGCGGGAGATCTCCGACAAGGTCAGGGCGGCATTGGAGGAGAAGGGCGTTCTTGTCTTGGAGAAGGAGCCCGTGCCGCCGCCCCAGGAGCAGAAGTCTGTTGATGCGAAGGGACAGGGGAAGCTGAAGAAATATCATAAACAGTGTGATTCTGCTATTGAGGCGCAGGAACTGATTCATGTCGAAGATTATGAGCAAAGTGAGAAAACAGAGGTGAAGATTAATGGTCAGGAGAATGGAGAAAATCGTGCCGGGAAGGAGCAATTTGATTGTAATAATGTACCTGTCAAGCAAGAAATTCGAACCGACCAGCGGGAAGCAAATGGAGTAGGAAAACATCAATATCATATGGACGATAAGGAAAACAAGTGTTTAGCTAAGGAAGAAAAGAATGGCAAGCCAGGGAAACACAGTGCAGGAAAGAAAATTAGGTGTGCTGACGCCAAGAAGCAAAAGCACTCCGCTATGGAGCCAGTGCATCATGCTGGGGAAAATCGTCACAAGCGTTACACGGAGACTAGTGTCCATGTCGAGGAAGCAGTGAAGGATCTGAAGCTGGTCTTTGGAGAGGACATTAGATGTGCTCAAATGCCAGCTAACTGCAATCTGTCACAATTGAGAGACATAGTTCAAAACAAGTTTCCATCTTTGAAAGCGTTGCTTATTAAATATAAGGACAAGGAAGGTGACTTGGTGACAATCACTTCATCGGATGAGCTTACATGGGCCTACAGCTTGGCAGATCTGGAAGGGCCAATTCGACTGCACATTGTAGCGGTTGATCCTGCACAAGAGCTAGGTGTGGATGTGGTCAGGAGACGCTCTTCATTTGCCTCATTAGAGAAAGCTTATTATAGCATGTCGGAGAATGGGAGCAGTAGGCATGATGATGATCACAACTGCTCTATTGATGACTGGATGATACAATTTGCTCGGCTATTCAAGAACCATCTTGGTTTTGATTCCGACTCGTATTTGGATCTCCACGACCTTGGCATGAGATTGTACTATGAAGCTATGGAAGACACTGTTGCAAGTGAAGAAGCACAGGAAATATTTCAAGTTGCAGAGCTAAAATTCCAGGAAATGGCAGCATTGGCTCTGTTCAACTGGGGCAATGTTCACATGGCTTCTGCGAGAAAAAGGCCTCCCTTGTCAGACGATGCTTCAATGGAATGTATACTTGAGCAGGTTAAGGTTGCTTATGAATGGGCTTGTGCGGAATATGCCAAAGCGGGCGCGAAGTATGGAGAAGCTGTGAAAACAAAACCAGATTTTTTTGAAGGTCTTATTGCACTTGGGCAGCAGCAGTTTGAGCAGGCCAAGCTCTGTTGGTATTATGCTCTTGCATGTAAGATAGACATGGGAACTGAGGTTTTGGGATTATTTAACCATGCAGAGGATAATATGGAAAAGGGAATGGGGATGTGGGAGGGAATGGAAAATACACGCTTGAGGGGGCTCTCAAAACCAAGTAAGGAGAAGGCCATATTTGAGAAGATGGGCATAGATGGGTACATGAAGGATATGTCTTCCGATGAAGCATTTGAACAGGCTTCTAGTATCCGATCGCACGTAAATATTTTGTGGGGCACCATTCTTTATGAACGTTCTGTAGTGGAATTTATCTTGGGACTTCCTAGTTGGGAGGAGTCTCTAACGGTTGCTATAGAAAAATTTAAGACTGGAGGTGCTTCTCCCGCAGACATCAATGTGATGGTAAAAAACCATTCTGCTAATGAAACTACTCAAGAAGGTTAGAATAACTTTCCTGCAGCATTTTGTTTGCAATTTCTCAGTTTGCTTTATATTGTTTATTTGCCCAATTTTTTTGTTCTATTTTGCAACTTCGAAAAGCAAGATGCAATCTTTTTAACTCTTAGAGCCCTCTATTGGGACAAGGTCATTCTCCTATATAGATAAAGAAATATGGTATGCCGTATGCTTAATAAACGTTGATGTACCAGTATTTAGCTGCTAACTAGTAGCCGCTGTGATAAGCTTCAGATTTCGTGTGAACTGTGTATAGAACATTGTGTTTTTTGTATGTGCCGATCCTAAGAACATAGTTTTGATACCAAGTTCTTACAAGATTTACCTCTTTTATATATAGGACTGAGTTTTAAGGTTGAAGAAATAGTTCAAGCATGGAATGAAATGTATGATGCAAAGAAGTGGAGAAATGGAGTGCCATCTTTCCGACTTGAGCCAATATTCCAACGTAGAGCTCCAAAGTTGCATCATATGCTGGAGCATATACACTATGCTTGACCCTCTAATATATATAAGAGGCTCTGGTTTGTCATCATGGAGAAGTTATTTCATGATTTTATCAGGTAATGTCTTGCCTTGCAAATATTATCGGCATTGACAGGCTGCAAACAGAGCTTCACCAAGGCCAATTATACCAGAAAATTCATGATGATGTCCCTCTTTTTAGATAATTGGTCCTGGTTTGAAGTAATTTAGTATCTTAGACTACTTTTCATGTCAAGGTGAAAACTAAAAATATTAGCTTAGAACAAGCGGGAAAAAATGCCTATCGTTATGTACCTGGAAATTGACTTGTTATCAGTTGGTGTCCAGGATTTTTACTTCAACCCGTACTTTTTAGAGTGAATTGCATTTCGGGCCATGTTTTATTACCAAAGTTTCACTTTAGACTACCATGTACACAATCTTTTCACTTTGGACTAGGTAACTTTACCTTTGTTGCATAATGGACCACCCTAACTCTTTTCGCTAGTGATGTTTACTGTCTCTTTCGACAAAGGTATGGCATGCATATAGGTATGAAAGTTTACTGGCACGTCGTTAACAATTTGTTCGAAGTCATCAAAGAACTGAAGACGTGGTTTGGGGTGGTTCATTGTGCAACAAAGGTAAAGTTACCTAGTCTAAAGTAAAAAGATTAGATAAAGGGTAGTCCAAAGTGAAACTTTGGCAATAAAACATGGCCCAAAGTGAAATTAACTCTTTTTATCCTTGTGAATTGGTTAAAACTTACTTTGATAGAATAATAGAAAATAAATGTCTAATAATTTGTTAAATGAGGAATGCAAGTGCCAAAGTATGATATATTAAAGCACTCATGTTCTACAACTACTACATCTTGTGTGTGTGTTATTCTCCCTTCTCTCAGAAAGCACAGTCCGTTTACACATAACATTACAGCTTCACCTAATACACCATCTGTGAAATACAAATGCAGGGCACTAGGGTATCAAGGGATCTTATACTCAGTTGTTTTTATCTGTTACTCCTACAGCTGTTGAACTAAAGGAGCTAACGGTAGTCAGCCACCCCTCAGGTGTTGATTGAATGTACTGAAACTAGATTGTTGTCATATTTTGTCGAATTTCAATCATCAGACTATTAGTGACAAAGTAAATCCTTAGCTGTGAAGTCATGGATATTTGCATCCAGTAACATGACCTAATGGAGGAATACTTTAGAAAAGGTCCAACATATGCATTAAAATTCCAACATAACTTGCATACAGTGACAACTAGGAAAAACTCCTCCAGATTACACCTCTACCAGGTGCTCTTTTTCTTCATATCAGGAGAAAAAAACATGAACAAAGAAGAATTTGGAATGTTATTTGCACTGTTATATAATATATTTTCTGCATGATATGGCATTATAAATGATTTTTTTTTCGAGGAAACGATTGCAATTTTTTGAAGATGTAAAAAACCAATTTATACATAACTATTTTTGAGGTCTCTAATTTTTCTTTTTATTAGGAATACAAATTTAACCTGATTGGTTTGAAGGACCATTAGCTTATATTGTACAATATTGCACTCAATGTAATCTCATCTGCTTTAATTACTTTTGCTCCTGATCTACACCATGAGATAGCATTAACTTGTCTAATTTCTACGCAGTTCTTCTACATGGTAATATAATTTGTATTGAAATACAGTTGTAATTTCTGGAGAATGATTATGCTTGTCACTAAACATTTAATTGAATATTTTGCGGAACTGTAACATTAGGAAATATAGCCCTCTGTCATTAGGAGAAATACAGTGACCAACAAATGATACAGGCAGTAGTCATTTTTGTTTCCTTACTGCTATTGTTTACTGTCTCTGCTTACATATCTCCATGTGCAATACCAGTATTTTATCCCCTTGGATCCTATTTTATTTTTCTGACCTTCTCTCTAATGGTTGCAGGTTTGTTTATTCTGGGAGCTGTACTGCACTTACTCGTCCCACCAAAAGAAAAAAATATAAAAAAAAGAGGAAAAGAAAAGGAAATATTCTCTTCAACTTCAAGCTACAGATTGGTTGAGAGTAGTGTGTAGGGGTTTCCTCAACTGAAAAGACGAAAAAAAAGTGCTAACAATGTGGCTTGCGTTTGCTGTTATATTTGGTGCTTCACGCAACCTTCTGCTTGATGCTATATTTCCTTTCAAGAGATACTGTGGATATTTTGATGTTGCACTTCCTCATATTTCAGTCATGGAAGTGCTTCAAGTTGTTAGGTCATCATAGGAAATTTCTGAGGATACACTAATTGTATTTCACTTGTGTAGAAGATCACCCCAGCTGTGTTTTACACTTTACTCCAGGTCACACATGAAGAAAGCTGAATACAGTTCGTGTAACATGTAGCTGAAGTAGCAGGCACAGAATGCTTGTAGTCTAATTGTGTGAAACAGATGCTTTTATTGACGAAGTTATCAGATACTAGTGATTGTTGGTCATTCAGTTTGTTGCCTACTCGGGATCGGCTTTCATGAAATGAGGTTTGAAGAATACTTCGTTAATAAAACCTCGAGGGGTTTTTGGATTTCTCATTTTCACAATTGTTTTTCTTCTCAGGGAACGGATTTCTCATTGTTCGCAATTCTTTTTCTCCGTAGGAACCTAATGGGTGTCAGGATATTTTTTTTAAAAAAACTCATCATTTAATATTTGAGTTAATTAGATTCATGCCATTATAAATTTGCTAGATTTATAAAATGCCATTACTATTTACCTATTTGGATCTATGCCATTACAATCTCATACCTATTTAAAATAGGTTAATTGGATTCATGCTATTGGAAATTTTATGGTTTTAAAATATATCATTACTATTTACTTATTTGGAGTCACGCCATTGCAATTTGGAGTAGAAATTTACGAAATGCCACTGCATACCCCTTCCACGCACTTAAATATATTTTTGGACCAAATTGCCCATCGTCTTCTTCCTCCATCCCACTTCTCTCCGTTGGGTTACACGTAGGCTACGATAGTATAAATTAAAATTTTTCTACCGCGTAAACCAGGAACCATGCAAGTATTAGATCATAGATCGTTACCACTCTACGCGCTGTGCAGCGGAAGTAAGTGCTAAGTAGCCGAAGGAACGTTGGGGACGTAGCACGCATCGGTATAGAGGAAGTAGTCGATCGTAGCAGCTCGACATTCTCCTCCTCGTGCGTTCTCCTCACCATGCTCTCACACCGATCAGTACCGCAAACCAGCGGCACCTCTACCGGTATCCACACGTACAAGAATGAAACGCCACGCGCAGACATGCTAGCGTCTGCGTGCAGCAAGGGTTTTGCTCGGGAGGGGAGTGGCGGTTAGGGTTTCTCACGTGATGCAATACCACCGCCGGTCACACCCCTCACGAATATATAGGAGATAGATAGTCGGGTCATCGCTGGATCCAATGTTGGGACTAGCACCAAATCCAGAGATAGATAAGAGGAAGTGGAATGAAGAGAGAAGGGGATAGAGGAAGATGGGGTCAATTTGGTCCGAAAACAAACAAATTTCAGTGCATGGAAGGAGTAAGCAGTGGCACATCTCACATATTAGTTAGTAAGGGATAAAAACGGAGCGGATAGATTCCGCCCCCTCCAGACAAAAACGGATACGGATACCTTTCGGATTGGATAATTCTCGGATAGTTTGGATACGGATATGAATACAGATACTTTCTCCTGGATACGAATACGCATATGGTATCGGGGTTTCCGTCAGATACAGATAATAATTCGGATATCCAATGAACAATGCTATTAGGATATCCGTATAAACCATGAGACATGCTACATTTCTTTCTAACTCTATAACCTTCAATATACCTTTATAGATTTTAATAGTAGTTTATCTCATAACACTAGTTCATACTATTAATATTATTTAAAATTTTAAAAATATTTATAAATTATACTTCATTTTATATAAAATAAGCTAATTATATATGTTGATATTTGTTTCTATTAGAAGTTGAGTTGGTTTTCGTGTTCCGAGAAAAATTTGTTTCCATATTCGTGTCCGATCATATTCGATTCTTATTCGTATGTAAGATAATCCGTATTTGTTTCCGTATTCGAGCTATCCGTATTCGTTTTCGTATCCGGTAAAAAAATATGAAAACAAATATGGTACGAGTATTATCCGTCTGTATCCGCTCCGTTTTCATTACTAAATTGTAATGGCATGAATCTAAATAGAAAAATAGTAGTGGCATATTTCAAAACTGTAAAAAATATAATGGCATAGATCCAATTAACCCTTTGTTAAATGGTTGGCATTAATAAAGTGGTAGATGTCCGTGTAAAATTCCATTATTTAAAGGAAAGATGTCTGAAGTTCTGCTCTATTTCCTTAACACTTGAAACTGGACAGTATTTCAACACCAATCCACAGTAACAGTATTTGGCTAAGTCTTATAATAAAGATTCCATTGTCTAAAAAATCCACAGTGTCAGCCGGAATCGTAGCTTCTTGTTACGTAGGCAATTTAGATTCAACACTTCCAAGAATAGTCTTTCATCTGTAGGCTGTAGCCTTTTTTCTTCTCTTGTATTTTGATTTTTTGTTTCTTTTGCTCCCTTCATCGAAAATAGAAGGTGTTCTCGTATTGTTCTGTTCTTCCAAAAAAGAACCTAGTGCAAAAATGAACGAGTAAGATTGTGATTGATGTTTCTCAAAAAAAAAAAAGATTCTGAGTTTTTTTTTCCAGAATAACATCAATCAATAGAGAGGACAAGTATACATTGTAATTCTGAAGCACAAGTAAAATTTGAAAACCAGTTTATCTGTGTACAAAAGGATACCTGGTGTAAAGGCTATACGATATGCGAACATAAGCTAACTTATTTCTTCGTCAGAGCAATTCTGTGAAAAGAAATCCTCCTCGTCGCCATCCACCCACAAATGTAAGTTTCTTCGAAGTCTAAGCATATCTCGGCACAGTACGTTTAGTTCTTTGCTGCAATTATAGAGTTCCATGTCCTTGAGCGAAGCTGGGAGACCCCCTACCGGCAGGGAAGTAATATGTCCACAGTTGCCAAGATGTAGTCTCTGCAGGGATGCAAGGGATCCAAGTTCTGCAGGCAGTGACCGGAGTTGCTCAAAGTTTTCCAGATCAAGAAATCTCAAGCAGGTGAGAAATGACAGTCCTTTGACATGGTTGTCTGTCAAAAACTCCACATGACCATCTGGATCGTGACGATCCTCTTCAATGGATAATATCTTGAGAGAAGTTAACTGGCTGCATATGGGCACATAAAGGACATCAATGTTATCAACGTTGAGCTTTTCAAGTGGTAGTGAGAAATTCTTCTCCTCGATATTAACTTCAGCTGCTGCTGATATCCATCTCGTTATGAACCCAGGAGACGCTTCAACTTTCAAGATCTCAAGAGAAACAAGGGATTTCAAACCTTCCCATGATGTCAGTGCCGGGCAGTCTTTGATGCATAGTTTCTGCAATGATGTGCATGATTTCAGTTCCAGAGATGCTAGATTTGTGTTATTCTCTATGCTCAGTGTTTTCAGGGTGTGGAGTGATGCGCTGAGTGAAGGCAGCAATGCACAGTTTCGAAGTTTCAAATCCCTCAGTGCTGAGCATGACGGCAAACCTTCAATTGACTGTAACAAACGGCAATCTATAACACACAACTTTTCTAGCGCGGTACAAGAACTCAGGTCGAGACATGCCAAATTCGGGCATCCAGACACATCTAAATCCGCGATGGAAGAGACATCTGAGAACTGCAGAGTGCTGTCTTGGATACCAGTCATGCAGAGTTTATCCAAAGATGATGGAGATATGTGAGATGCTCCTCCTGAAAGCGCTCTAGATAGCAGAGTAGGGCAATTTTCTATAACAATTTTCTTAAGAGATACAAATCTTCCTAGGCCTTTCTTGCTCGTAAAGTGCATAATTGAATTTGCATCAGATGGAGCTGTTGTGAAAGAGATTTGCAAACTTTCCAGACTCGTGAAGCATCTGGGAGGAATGTGCCATGAGCCTTCTGACATTGTGTTCTGTTCATCTGTAAACAACCCTACAGGTAAGGATGTTACCCCTTGGCAATTAGTTAACTTGAAACTCTTAAGTAAATGAAGGTTCACGAGGAGTTGTGATAGTTGTATCAATGTAATGTTGCATCCACTCAACTCAAGTTCCTCAACTGACGGAGGCAGAAATAGCTCAAAGTTGGTAGAAAATATTTCTGGGCACTTGATCACTCTAAACTTTTTCAATGATGTCAACTGTTCGAAGCCTTCCCAGAATTGACGTTGGAATATCACTGATTGATAGTCCCGGATTTCAAGTTCCCGCAGATCCTTGAGTTTCTCTAATGTGAACAATCTTTCCTCTATCTTCTGAATATATCTATCTCCTTTGATTTGTAGACTCAACCCATCTGATGTGCCAAATGGTTTTAGTCGAAACCTCGTAAATTTTGAGTGCTCGCCACACAGATCTATGTCTGATAAAGAATTTAGGAGCAGGAGCGGGATGCTAGCACGAAGGAAGTCATTGTGTATCTGAAGCCTGTGAATACCAAGAAATTGGTATGTGCTTTGTACACCCGAAGACATGAAAATCTGCAATAGAAATTCATCCAATTTGGGGCATCCCTCCACTTCAAGGATCTGTAGGGTAGCATATGACTGTTCCTTATCTAAAAGTATGCACTGCCTCAGATTTTGCAACCAGCGTATTTCAAGGACCTTCAGAGGACCAATCTCTATTTTGTAAACACGAGGCAGTTGAATCAAATGCAGCTCCTGGGGAAGAGGCAACTGCTGGGGATGTGGAATTGTTTGCCAACGTATGCATCTATCCAGGTGGAGTGACCGCAAAGAGGTGAGATGGACAGTGCTGCTAAGCCATGATGGTAAAGAATGCCTGTATCCAACAACTTGCAGATTTCTAAGGCCAGAATGTGGTTTAAGATCCTCCAGGATAGGAAGAGTACGCCGTGCAACACGGTTCCTAGATAAAGTCAGCCATGACAGGTGCAAACAAGTTAGGTTAACCTTGTCACAGAGCCTTGCTTGGCTAGCCTCTTCATGCCCTGCATTGTAAAGACTAGAAATGCTTATTGATCCCCTTAGCTGATTCAGTCCTCTTAGCTGTGATATGCTGAACTCATGGTCCTTTTTGACATCAAATGCCTTTAGCTCCTGCAGGGAAACCATCTTTCCGATGCCAGCTATTTTTGCATGTAACTCCTTTTCAGCAATAAAATGCCGCAAGTTAACAAGCTTGCTCATTTCTCTTGGCAAAGATGTGCTAGGACCCCAGTTCTTCTTTATATCCAGGACCTTAAGGTGATACAGCCTGCATATAGCTTCTGGTAGCTCCAGCCTGGGGCCCTTGTAGAAGCAGCCCAGTTCTAGATAGCGAAGATTGACAAATGCTGAGATGTTGCCTATCAATGAATCCAAGTCAAAGAAGACCATCTCCAGTTTCAACACACGGATTGACCTTACTTCATTGAGTTCTTGCCGAAACGTGTCTGCAAAATCCAAGTCATGTGGCCCAAACAGCATCAATGTGCTTAAGCTCCTTTGTTGCAACTCACGGAAGGAATTAGAGAACTCTTGGAGGAAAGAATCATTAGGATACACAGTGCCATTCAATTTTGTTTTGTACTCCCACTCTGTTATTACACTGACATGACGAACACATGGCGGTGCATTCCTAGGCTCATTGCCCTCTATGGTAAAGCTTTCGTCAGATGAAACCTTCTGTGCCAGATCATGAATTAGATCATGCATGATGAGTAAGGTTGAGTGCTCAAACTGTTTTTCGAAAAATCCCCAATCAAGTAGATCATCAAAGTATTCATATCCAATGTCCTCAGGTCGTGTGTGAATATCAGCGGAACATAGCAAATCTTGCGCTATCCACATATTGATCAGACGCTCTTTCTCATACCTATGATACTTTGGGAACACAGCACAGTACGAGAAACAACTTTGAAGGTGAGCTGGAAGATATTTGTAGCTGATCATCAAGGCCGGCATGATATCGTTCTCATCATTTTTGTACTTCCATTCACTGGTATGCAGAATTCTCCTCCAGTAATCAACGTCAAAGCTCCTTCTCAATACTTTGCTTACAGTCTTTGCTGCTAAAGGATTGCCCTTTAACTTGTCAACTATCTGCTGCCCAATTTTTTCCAGTCTTGGTTCTCCTTTATAGTTCTCATGTCCAAATACACATTCCTTAAACAAACACCAAAAGTCATCTTTTTTCAAACCATCCAGGTTGATGTGATCTGCTGCTTCTATCATTGTTGCCACAGATGGTTTACGAGTTGTGACAAGAACACTGTTCCCCATAACATCGTTTTTAAGCAATGGATTTAACAGCTCATCCCATTTTTCCTTTGTGCTATCCTCCCACATGTCATCCATAACAAGTAGCACTCGTTTTGACTTCAATAAGTAGTCAAGTTTGTCTTGGAGTTGAAGCTCCTTCGATTTCTTGATTTCATCATGCTCATCCTGCAAAAGGAGTCCAACATTTCCTGCATAATCTTATTTTGATCGAAGTGAACAGATACATAAACCCATAACAGAACGTCAAAATGCTTTGACACTGTTGAGTTGTTGAAGACTAGCTTAGCCAGAGTAGTTTTCCCAATACCTCCATCACCGATGATGGCAAGGATAGAGAGTTTCTTCCTAGCACATTCCTCACTTGTTAACTTGCTTATTATCAAGTCATGCTGTTGGTCCCTCCCATGAACTTTGGGTTCACTTTGGCATGGTGATGTCTCCCGATGATCTGTTCTTGTTCTCTGGTATTTGTGCGCGTAAAGGTAATCCAGACTTTCAAGCTCAAGAGCTTCACTCACCTGTTTGGCTATCCTGTAGCATTTTTCAGTGTATTTACTCATCTCATTCGAGATGCACTTGTTAAGAGTCTCCAGATAGGGTACTGGACTACTGCTACTAGCAATGTACATAGTAACCTGAAGAGCAGATGCAGATGAATCTGTGTTGCTAAGAGAACTTTCTGTGGTGTCTTTGTCATCTTTTGCTGCATCATTGTTAAAGAACTCAAGATCCCTTTGAGGCATGGAGAGAAGCAAATTTCCATTGGCATTGTCATGCAATAGCTGAAAAAAAGGGGCAAAAGTGGATTTAAACAACTATCAAAAGTTGCTATGCATCATAATTTAGTGTAACTCTGTACCCACAAGAAACGATAATTCTGTAAAGCATGTCACTAAAAGAAGTTGTATTTATATTTTGGTTTGACACGTCACAGTTGAAGAGTCCACTACAAAGTAGTGTCAAGTATTTCACATATAATAGAAATTTGTCTGCATTGAATACATACATTATTATATCATAATGTATGAAACAGAGCATTTGCACAAGACAGCACTTTGCAAATCCAGTCGTTGAAGTAAACGGATAGCGAGAGAACAAAATATGGATAAATACCAATTCCTATTACTGGTAAAAAGATACAGATTAAAATAAAAAGTTCTCACAGGCCAGAATCCACAAAACTTTCGTTTCGAACATGAATAGCTTGTATTCATAGAACATCGATGTGCTTTAGAATGTGTGCTTTTTACTCTTTGGTTTGCATAGAACTTGTCACAATGTTGCTATATGAGCACATTAAGTACGAGATAATTATCCTCCTACTGTTCACAAATAAAGGACTTGCAGCTGCTCTGCTTACATTTCATTAAGGAATGAACCTATTTTATCCCTTTTATTCTTTCTCAAGTTAGCTAAAGAAGAAACTTTAAATTCGAAATTTCAACTACACGCATAAAATTCCCTGTGAACTTAAAACACCATGGTATTGGCATGATAATAGTCAAGGAGGAAAGCCAGGTGACAAAAAAACAAGAGATCCTACTTCCACCTCAATCCTATCCGGAAACTAGATGTGTGAAAAACCACAACAAATGGATAAAAAGACTAGTTTATCTCTTTAGAGTTGATGGGTAAGTCGCACGATATTTGGTTTGAAAACTAAGCACTCAAAACTGACTCTTGTTACTTTTGCATCGTTTTATTGCCTATGAGAGAGTTGTATTAGAAAACTGGCTTGAACTGTTGTAATTCTGTATCTTATTTGTTTTAATAATAGTTTTAACTGCAAGGGCCTCCCCTGCAGTATCATTCTCAACAAAATTATAAGTTCCCCAATTAGTTAATCAGTGTTTTAGCTGTGTGTATCTCCAGGCACAGGCCAGGATATTAGTTCTAGTATCTAAAAAGTAAATCAGTGTTTTACACTGTCATTAAAATTTGTTTCAAATTTACTTGAGTAAATTGTGCCTCAAGTATGGCAGGTGGCTTAAGGTTTAGTGCAAGAGCTTGAGGACTAACCAATACTTCCTCCGTTTCAAAATGTAAGTCATTCTAGCATTTCCCACGTTCATATTGATGTTAATGAATCTAGACATATATATCTATCTAGATTCACTAATATCAATATGAACATGGGAAATGCTAGAATGACTTACATTGTGAAACGGAGGGAGTACATCACAAAAGCAATTTGCAAATGGGTATTTAGTACAAGAATCTAAACACCGAGCAATCTAGTGAACCAATTTGGTGAGTTAGTGCATTCTTAGGACAGTTTTGCTAATTTTGTGTGAACATGTGTTTTCCAACCAGCCATTTTCTCATTTGGTTCCAGGCCTGTGAGCTCAAATCTTTTTGCCTTGTTCCATTTTGATTGCAAGCAGGTGTGCTGTTGGCTGGAAGATTGATTGTAGTTTACTTCATACATATGCAAGTTGAAAAATCTGACTATTTTTTGATACAAAATATCGAGGTAAATATAGGAAGGGCCTTTTTAAGGATGAGGAGGCGTTATCAAAGATTATGTGCCATTATGATTACTGTTATCTACTGCAAAATGAAGATGACAAATCAGATATCATCATGGCATGTAGCAAAATTGAGATGGTCGTCATCGAAACTCTACACATGGTTGGAGATTTAGTAGTAGGATTTGTGTTTGATTTTCATATTCTCATATAGTCAGTAGTTATGTTTAGCAACTCATGTTGCAAAGCTGTAATAAACTAGGGTCAGATGCATCTTTTGATGCAGAGGCTGGATTAATTTCCATTATCGCAAAAAAGAGGCATGTACTTATGATCATTCATCATGGATTCATGGCATAGGTTTGTAATCCACCGTAACCGGCACAACATTTTTCACTAGTCACATCAAAACCAAAGTATGGATACTGCATTCTGATTGGGTGAGAAATGAAAGCAAGCATATTGAGCCCACGAACATGCCACAGCCTGCTTCGTGCACGAAGGTACCATGGGCATGTTTGGTTTATATTGCGAAAGTAAATCTTATCAAACTTCACTAAAGCCAAATTTTGGCATTCCCGCAAAAATTTTGGTAAGGCGATGTTTGACTTGAGCAATTATCAAATTTGTTGCTATTTTAACAGTTGAAAGCTCTGAAATTGCCAAAATTTAGTGGGATTGTGATGGTTGAAATATGCAGTAATTTGCCTTCGATTTGTAGTACAAGTACATAGGAGGATTGGGGAACAAAACAACCAGGACCTCAGGTGAATAAAAAAAAATCCAGAAAACAAAACCTGCGCTGACCTTATCGTGGTCGTCGCGCTCCACCTCCTCGCGGATGCGGTAGTACTCGATCTCGCCGAGGAGGTCACGGGCGCGGGCAGCATCATGCGAGGCCTCCCTGAGGCGCCGATGGAGCTCCTTGTTCCGGATCTCCTTCCCCTGCGTCTCCGCGAGCACCGAACCGAGGCGTCGGTGGGCTTCGACGAGGCGCCCCACCTCGCCTCCGAAGCCGACGGTGGAAGCCCACTGCTGCAGCGCAGCAGTTCGATCGTCGTTGACTCCTCCGGTGATTGGAAGTGGAACAACCGCCGCCTTGTCCATCTGCCAGCTATAGCTACAGCTAGGGATCAACAGAGAATGGGTGTGGCACTGTGGCGCCGTCGAGGGCGAGGTGGCAGTGCGTGCCGACGCCCCGGGGCAAAGCTCCGCTGGTTACAATCCTCTCCTCCTTTTCCCCACGTCCGTTTTTAAACGGTGTATTTTTTTAAAAAAAATCTGTAGAAAAATTACTTTAGAAAATGATACTAACCTATTTATTAAGTTTCTTCAACTAATATACAGGAGACGACGACGATGTCTAGAAAACACAAGGCCATAGAGAAAGATACTACAACATGAATATTATGGGTCTGTAAGGCATCGACAGATCAAACACACAGCCGAGAGGTAGTCACGTTAAATTATGCGCCAGCTTGCACGCAGCTACATACACGCGTGTTGTCACGCTTCTTTTCATGCTAGCTACAGCTAGTAGTGGCTGCTAGCACAGTTGATAGGTGAAGGTGAAGACTCGCAGATCCACCCAGGCACTATCATATCTTCTTGGGGAACTCTAATACTGTTGGCAAGCGCACAAATTTCAATTTGATCTTCGTTCATGTGGAAATCGATATGTGGGATCCACGCAGAGAAACTGTTAGTCTCGCCCACGTCTACCTCTCTCGCGCACAACCGGACATAGAATATTTTATTGGGTCTTGTGAAAAAGATCCAAATATCCTCTACATCACTTGTATTTCCACTTTAGTTTCTCCCACGCAAGACATTTTCTCTTCTAACTTTCCACCTATCTTGCTTTCGTTGATTTATTCTCATTGTTTAACTTTCTTATTTCAATTTTTCATACCCAGTATATCTTCGTGGTGGGTCTTTGGAAACCTCTTTGCTTATAGTTTCTACCTTTCCCAAATCCCGCACAAGCGAGGTAATGATGGCAAAACACGATGGCTCAACTTGCTAAGTTGTGAGCTAGCTATAATTTATACTATACCAATCTCTCGAGGTGATATGAGTTCTTATTGTCCCATGACGTGGGAGGCCCATAGGTCCTTACAAATTGAAGTAACTAGACGAAATGGATGAAAACGGGGTATTGGAAAGTAATAAGATAAATTGATTTGCAGAGAAGTGTATGCGATTGAGGTGTAGGGGGAAATAAACAAAACACTAGTGAGTTGTAGGGGGTATTTAGATATTTCCTTTTTTTTTTCTTTTTGAATGTCAATATTTTCAATGACACACACTATTCGACTCCTCAAAATGTGTTCGGTTTTAGTATGACATTGGAGCTCCTCTTAAACGGAGGAACAGACAGAAATAAAAAAAGAAAATTTCTTACATGCATTTTAATTTAGTAGTATTCCTTCAATACAAACTTAAGCTTTATAGAGCAATTTTACCATACAATATTAGACTTATTTTACCATCCAACATTTGGTATCTGGAGGTACCATGTTTTGCACATAGAATTTTGGTATTTTTAGATACTAAGTAAGTAGCCTGAGATACCAAATTTATACCAGAAAGTACCTCAAGTACAAAAATTTCGTTATATGTCCTTGATTTTTCATTTTTAATCTCCTCAGGGTATGGCAAAACTTAAGGGTGAAAAGGACATAACATTTGTTATATTTGATGGAACCAGCTTTCAGTTAATGAGAGGTAAATTAAATCGGTAAAGGCTAGTTTGGTCAAGTAGCTAGCATCTTTTTTTTTTTTGACAACAGGCAACTTCCATTACCCAGCTTGGAAACCAAGCCCAACAGCACAAAAACATAATCTTAATAAAACATAAAGGTTGTCTGGCTACCAGCTCGAAACTTGACAAAAGGGAAAGTAGCTAGCATCTTGATCAATAGGCCAGATATGATGTAACCTATAATTCAAAATCAGCATTATTATATATACGGAACGTTTTATTTTCACACATACTGCTGCACCGATATATGTCCATTTCCTCTAGCGAAGACGGCATGCCTTCCTCCGGTAGTGAGGTCTTCAATAAAATCTACGCATAACTCAATGACCTCCTCTGTTCCATTCCCCTTGGTAATGCTTGCTTCCGGACGAGAACGGTTACGAACGTACTTCTTTAGAACGCCCATGTACCTCTCGAAAGGAAACATATTGTGTAGGTACACAGGATCAATAATATCGATCTCTTTCACAAGGTGACATAGAATATGTGTCATTATATTGAAGAATGACAGTGGAAAGATCAACTCAAAACTGACAAGGCATTGCACCACGTCCTCCTGAAGGGCTGCTAAACTGTTTAGATCGATGATCTTCTATGAAATTGCGTTCATGAAAGCACAAAGCTTCGTTATTATTGCCCGGACATTATCAGGAAGGAAACCACGAGTTATAACAGGAAGCAGTTGTGTCATCAACACGTGGTAGTCATGAGACTTTAGGTTTATGAACTTCTTATCCTTTGTGCTTATTATTCTCTTTATATTCGATGAGTATCCAGATAGTACCTTGATGCTCTCTAGGTATTCAAACATACTTTCCTTCTCTTTCTTGCTTAGGGTGTATCTCACTGGACTCAAGTAATGGCTTCCTTTCTCAGTCGGTTCCGAATGAAGGACATCGCGTTGTTCCATATGCTTGAGATCATTACGTGCTTCGAGTGTATCTTTGGACTTCCCATATACATCTAAGAAGCCCAGCAGGTTTACACAAAAGGTTCTTAGTGAGCTGCATCACGTCGATTGTGTGGCGGACGTCCAAAACTTCCCAATAGGGTAACTCCCAAAAAATAGAGTTCTTCTTCCACATCGCCACGTGGCCATCTTCGCTCTCTATAGGTTGGCTCCAAATACTACTTTCAGATTTTTCACCATTGCAAACATTGCTTTCCCGTTGCGATGTTTAGGCTTAGTACGGTGGTCTGCCTTCTGTTTAAAGTGCTTGCCTTTCTTCCGTACAGGGTGGTTTGCAACAAGGAATCGACGATGGCCCATGTACACAACCTTTCTGCAATGCTTCAGATACGTACTTTCAGTTTCATCTATACAGTGAGTGTAAGCCTTGTACCCCTTGTTTGACTGTCCGGATAGGTTACTAAGTACAGGCCAATCGTTAATGGTAATGAACAACAACGCTCGTAGGTTAAATTGCTCATGTTTGTCCTCATCCCACACGGGGACACCCTCTTTCCTCCACATCACTTTCAGATCATGAACCAATGGTCTTAGGTACAAATCAACCAATGGTCTTAGGTACAAATCAATGTTGTTACCAGGTTACTTCGAGCCTTGAATAATAATCGGTATCATGATATACTTCCGCTTCATTCATAGCCAAGGGGGGAGGTTGTAGATGCACATGGGGACCGGCCAAGTGCTATGACCGCTGCTCATCTCTCCAAACGGATTAATTCCATCCGTACTTAAACCGAACCTCACGTTTCATGCATCCTCTCTGAAGTCTTTAAATGTTGTGTCGATATTTCACCACTGCGACCCGTAGGCGAGGTGTCTCAGCATCCCGCCTTGTTTACGTTCTTCTGCGTGCCACCGCATCATTCTAGCATGTAATTTATTCCTGAAAAACTGCTTCAGCCATGGTATTATAGGGAAATACCACATTACCTTAGCAGGAACTCTCTTCTTTAAAGGCTATCCGTCAACATCACCTGGATTATCTCGTCTAATCTTGTATCGTAGTGCTTTGCAAACAGGGTATGCTTCTAGGTTTTCGTAGTCCTCACCGCGATAGAGGACACAATTGTTCAGACATGCGTGTATCTTCTGTACTTCCGGTCCTAGAGGGCACACTGCCTTCTTACCTTCGTACGTTGTTTCGGGCAATTCATTCCCCTCCGGAAGAATGTTCTTTATGAATTTCAATAACTCGCCAAATGCCTTGTTACTCACCATTTTTAGCCTTCTTTTGCTAGAATTCCAGCGTGGTACCCAACTTTTTGTGCCCCTGCTCGCAACCTGGGTACAACGATGTTATGTGGTCTGCTAACATGCGCTCTAGTTTCTGCACCTCCTTTTCACTTTCGCAGTCCTCCTGTACGTCCCGCAACATTTGATCAAGATCATCTGCACCGTCATTATCTTCAACATCCACGTCCGCCTTGCCCGTTGTGTTTTCTTCAAATCCCCCATACTGAGCCCAACCCGGAATGTTCTCGTCTTCTACTTCATCTTCTTCCATTGCAACCCCTAGCTCTCCGTGCGAGGTCCAACAATTGTAGCTACGTATAAACCCCCACTGAAATAGGTAGAAATGAATAGTTCGTGCTGTGGAATACTCCTTCTGGTTTTTGCACTTGTTGCATGGACAGCATATAAAACCGTTACGCTTGTTAGCATTAGCCACACTCAAAAAATAATGCATGCCGTCAATAAACTCTTTCGACCGCTAGTCCGCGCACATCCATTACCGATCCATCTACCTGAAATGCATATAAATCATAAAAATAAAATCCACGAAAGTCAAACTAATTAAATAATCATACAATAATTTAAAACATCATCATTAAAATCAAAACCGAAGTACGTTACACATTTTAAATGGATTTGGTATGATAAGGAAGAAGGCATCGATTTTTAAATTAACTTACATTTGTATTCTTTTATCTTAATTTTCTGTACTAGTTTTTTCCTTTGTCATTTTTAATTTATTGTATTTATTTCTAGCTGATTTAACTATTTTCCAATTAACTTAGTTTTCAATTATTTTATATAAATAATCATATAATAATAATACAACAATTCCACATAGTATTCATTTTTTCATTATTTTAAAATTTCTAAACATACTTTCATTGTTTTTCAATATTTATATATATTTTTCCTTTTTTCCTATAACATATTTATCCAAATTATTTTAACCTAATTTTCCCTCTACAAGTTTTATCTCTCATCATTTCCCACCATATACCTTATTGGAGACAATATTGAATACAAACAAAGCCATAAATGTAACATGCTAAACATACATCATTAGAGAATGGTATTGCTAACCTTTTCGATTCCTCCGATTTATTATATAATCAATAAAATATTTCACTAAAAATGTTGGTAGCACCTCCCTCCCTCAAAGCTCCATTTTGCAGTAATGGCTTGGGCTGGAGGAGTAAGAAGGGATATATAAAGTTAGGTCTAAAGATCTCTAATATCTTTAGTCCCGGTTCCCTGGCCCCCTGACAGGGGTCTAACATGCCCTGTCTAGGGGCGAACCGGGACTAAAGATGGTTGGTATTACCAACCGGGACTAAAGATCACTTAGTCCCATTGGAGTAATAAACCGGGACTAAAAAATCTCTTTAGTCCTGGTTCTTTATGGAATCGGAACTATTGTGCTTTTCAGCCGACCCAGCAAAGATCAGTTCGTGCTTTTCGGCCGACCCAGCAAAGATCAGTTCTCCAGAAGTGGTAATTGTTCTAGACTATTAGTCCTACTACACCTTCGTATTCAACTACTTCAACTCATTGCCATGGTGGTCTCCTACCTCACCTGCCAGCTATTAGAAACATTGTTATGCGTGTTCATCCTGTGTTGTTGCCAGGCCTAGTAAACCTATTACATGATCTTGTCCTCCATGGTTCGACAACATTGGCTCTTCAGAATTATATTTCTAAATGACTATCATGAACGTATCATTGTTTTCAGCCTTAGCACGTCCGTGTGCAAATATGATCCATAGCATCACCGTGCGCGCCTGTGACCATGCCATGGTGCATTTTGGACGCCTCACGGCTTAGCTAACTTTGCTTATCATCGGCTATATTGGCGACGACTACTCTAAGCATTGTTACCTCAATATGACTCTATTGTGCCCTTTATTTTTGGCTATCTCGGCAACAACATAAATGGCTGTCAGATTCTCTCGTGATTTATTTTTCCAGTCTAAGCATGCTGCTCATGTTTGGACTATGGGTATGCTAAAGTATATATAAAATATAATAGTTTATAGGAATATGAGGATATGATTGATTTATTCAAAGTTACCTTTATTCTTATATTCTACTAGAAAATTGGACACGCACGTTGGCGTGCCAACTATTTAGCCCGTGTGTGCTGGTTAGACTAACTTTAGAATGCATGAAAGACATAATATTTGAACCGATTAGCTAAATAATTGTTGGCATGTTTATTTTTTTTTTAAACGGACGATTTGTCAGCCATCAGATTCACGTCGTGAATGGCAAACGTGAGTTACATATAGATAACATATTATAGGTACACTACAATTATAATATGATGATTACGTTGGAAAGTTTAACCCATATTTGAAAGGATATTCTTTTATCAATGATCATTGCAGGAAAGTTTTTGCACTTAAGAAAATGAAAAACATCACATTTTCCATTCACGTTTTTTTTTTCAAATTTTCATAGCTTTTCATCAAATTCATGAAAATCAAAAGATATATTAATTAGGTCATGAAGGAAGATACTTATGATGTCGTCCTTGCTGGTTGAACACAACATCCACCAATTGATCTCCTTTTTTACTATTCTTCATATGGAAAGACTAATGGAAGGAGAAGTATGATTTGGAACGTTCTGATGTCTAATAGGCTAATATCTTTTTTCTAGATTTGCTTTTTTTTCTCTTATGAATAACTTGGAGATTTATTTGAAAATTTTAATTACTGCGCCACGTGGCACAAGCGGCTGGCGGTAAAAACCGCCAGCTTTAGTAAGATAGATATATATACACACCATAATAAGAATGTGCCCTGTAAAAATTCTGTGTAATTCTTTGTAAGTGATACAACTCAGCTAGGATAAACATGCTTGGGATGCCGATCAAATACTATATGACTCTAAAATATAAAATATTTTTCCCACATAGACTAGGTAATACACAATCTTTAACAAAAATGAAACATTATAAAAAATAATATTAAAATAATGTACAAATAAAATACGACTAACACAGACAATTAACACAATGTAGCTATTTTATGATCTGTTTGGTAGATGTACAGCTTCAATTCTACCTCTGCTGAAGCTAAAGTCCAGCTAAATAGTTTTAACCCTATTGTCAGGGATACGGATAAGGTATACCCTCTATCCTACGACTTATGGAATATACCGACAAGGTATACCTTCACGTATACGGTTGGTTTATACGCTGTTAGGAATTTGCCTCAGATTATAGAAAACATCTCCACGAAGTTAAGGAATTGCAGAAGTCCTACTCGGAAAGGGTAAAATCTCTAGTATATCGTGTCAATTTACATATCTCCAAGTCTTACTTGAGGGCCAAGGTATTCCACGGTATAAAAGGGACGCCTAGGGAGAGGCAAAGGGCATCGCATCTCATCGCCAACACACCCACCAAAGTTTACGAAGCCGGAGTCCATGGAGCCAACTCGCCGGGAGATCTCGTCGAATCCCTCGACTACGATCTAGTCGGTATCGCCTGTTTCGGTTACTCTCTTTGTAATCTGTTCTCATCATCATCAATGTCATATAAACTAGACTAGGGCTATTACCTGCTAAGGGGCCTGAACCAGTATAATCCTTGTCTTTTGTCTGTTTTGATGTCGTACTACATAGACCCCTGCTCCAACGTACCCCAATACTCTATTCATCCGGTCCGCGAGTATCACTCGTCGACACCTATCTAACCTAAAAAAAGGGCTGACTAAAATGATCTCATAAAATAACTTAAAATGATATACCGAATTTAGGCTGCTTCTTGATTTCACTCTGTATCATCTTGGAATTAAATTTAGGATTTGGTCTTGCCGACAATACCCATAATTAGTCCAACTCCAGCACGCCGGATTGCCGGAAGGTTGGCAACGCGTTATCATTGCCCAGCCCGGCTGCCCCTTCTCCCCTCCTTCTCCTTGCTGAATCGTTGGCGATGGATATCGCTCTTGCTTCTCGGCGGCGACATGGCTGATCAACAAGCTCCTGGACCGGCTGAGCGACTATGCCATCAAGAAGCTGCTGGGCTCGGAGGGCCTGGACGCGGAGGCCAGCTCCCTCAGGGATGCGCTCCGCATCGACAACACCGTCACCGCTCTCCCTCTTGGCGAGAACGGGATGACGGCTGTAACGTCCCACCTTCTCCTAAGCCGGGCCCGCTTACATCTGATAACTTTCATAGATCATAAACTGCCCTCACATATCAACACATGTCTTTTCTGCACACTTTGTCCTCACTCGTGCGCACCCGGGAAGAATTTCCCGGTCGGTCACCCATCCCGAATTGCTCCAGGCCAAGCACGCTTAACCCTGGAGTTCTTTGGAGATCGGCTTCCGGAAAAGAAGTTGCAACTTGTTTATATGAGTATTCTATTAATCCTATTAAGCCCTAGGCCGGGATGTTACAACGGCCGCGGGAACACCCCCAACGAGGATCGAGATCGACGACCCCGTGATGACCGACGTGACGACGACAACAACCGTGATCGGGAGAATCATCACCGAAGACAGGAGAGGGACGATGGCAACCGACGAGATCGAAACTCCCAATCTCCTCATCCGAGTCGAGATCGCGGACGTGATCACCGTTCGAGAAGCCGAGCTCCTGATCCTGGCGACCCCTCATCCTCGTCTTCGTTGTCCTCTTCGGATCGCCCACCACGACGACGTCGCGACCACGGGCCACACCCTATCTCAGGCAACAAACGCAGGGCATTCACACCCGTACTTCGCAATGTGCGATGGCCCGAGAAGTTCCGACCGGGATCGATCGAGAAGTACGATGGATGTACAGACCCAGAAGAATTTCTGCAAGTCTACTCCACAGTTCTCTATGCCGCTGGTGCAGACGACAACGCCCTGGCAAATTATTTGCCGGCCGCGTTGAAAGGTTCTGCTCGTTCGTGGTTCGTCCATCTCCCGCCGAACTCAATCACTTCGTGGGAGGATCTGTGGCAGCAGTTCGTCGCCAACTTCCAAGGGACATATAAGCGCCACGCGATTGAGGACGACCTACATGCTTTAACCCAGAACCAGCGCGAATCTTTGCGGGACTATATTCGGCGCTTCAATGAGTGCAGAAATACGATCCCCGAGATCACCGACGCTTCTGTCATTCGAGCATTCAAGTCTGGTGTCCGAGATCGATACACCACCCAGGAATTGGCAACACGCCGAATCACATCGGCCTGAAAACTATTCAAGATCATCGATAGGTGCGCCCACGCAGACGACGCTCTGAGGCATAAGGAAGCGGGAGATGAGAAGAAGAAATCGGCTGACAAGGACGCACCAGAGTCTAGCAAAAAGAGAAGTCGCAAAAGCGGGAAGCGCAAGTCTTCAGGAGAGGTCCTTGCCACAGAGCAAGTAGAACCATCCAGACGCTCCAATCCCCAGGGCGACGACTCCCGCAAGCCATGGTGCCCAATTCACAAGACAAGCAATCACGCCATGGAGGATTGCTATGTCATCAAGAAGGAGCTCGCGAGACAACTAGCGATCGAAAGAGGAAAGCGAGTACGGGACGTCGAAACGGCAGAAGAGACCGCCACCGACAACTCTGATTCCGCTTTTCCAGAATACAACCTACATGTCTCCCACATCTTCGGAGGATCCACTTCGTACACCTCTTCATAGATGTACGAAGAAAGCGGAACCCGAAGTCTGCTCCACTTCATAGATGACTACCGCCAAGATGAAGTGGTCCCAGCACAAGATTGAGTTCTCGGAGGCGGACCACCCCAAGATCGCGACTACAGCTGGCAGATATCCGATCGTGGTGGAACCCACCATTCGGAATATCAAGGTGGCAAGAGTTCTCATCGACGGCAGGAGCTCAATCAACCTACTCTTTGCCAACACTTTAGATGCGATGGGAATACCTCGAAGCGAGCTAACGCCCACAGATCAGCCCTTCCACGGGATTACCCCGGAGTCGTCGTCTAAACCGTTGGGAAAGATCACGCTACCCGTTACCTTTGGACACGCCGAAAACTTCCGAATAGAGCAGATCACCTTTGATGTCGTAGAGTTCGACACCGCGTACAATGCCATCATTGGGAGAACTGCACTCGCGAAGTTCATGGCGGCCTCGCATTATGCATACCAAGTGCTCAAGATGCCAGGACCAAAAGGAACGATCACTATCCAGGGGAACGCCAAGTTGGCGGTATAGTGCGACAAGCGGAGCCTCGACATGGTCGAGCATACTCCCAACCCGCCCGCCACAACAGAGAACCCCAGGAAAGTGAACAAAACAAAGAAGACGCCAAAACCAGACGGCGCCATCAAGATCATCCCGTTGTCTAGCGCCAACCCCGACAAAACCATCAAGATCGGGGCATCGCTGGACGACAAATAGGAATTCGCGCTCATCACCTTCCTCCGAGACAATGCAGACGTGTTCGCTTGGCAACCGTCAGACATGCCGGGAGTACCCAGGGAGGTGATTGAGCACAAACTGATGGTGCGACCCAATGCCAAGGTAGTTAAGCAGAAACTGCGGAGATTCGCACCCGATCGAAAACAAGCCATACGAGAAGAGCTCGACAAACTTCTCAAAGCTGGCTTTATAAGAGAAGTCCTCCATCCAGAGTGGCTCGCAAACCCAGTAATGGTGCGCAAAGCTAACGGGAAGTGGAGGATGTGCGTCGACTTCACCGACCTCAACAAGGCGTGCCCCAAGGACCACTTCCCTCTTCCTCGAATAGACCAATTGGTGGACTCAACGGCTGGTTGCGAGTTGTTAAGTTTTCTTGATGCTTACTTCGGCTACCACCAAATCAGCATGGCAAAAGAGGACGAGGACAAAACATCGTTCATCACGTCTTTCGGTGTATTCTGTTATACCATGATGCCCTTTGGATTGATAAGCGCAGGTAACACATATCAGCGTGGAATCCAAGGAGCACTCGGTACTCAGTTTGGACAAAACGTCGAAGCATACGTAGACGACATCGTCGTCAAGACCAAGAAGAGTGACTCACTAATCGACAACCTCAGGGAAATGTTCGACAACCTCCGAAGATACCAAATGAAGCTCAACCCGGAGGAGTGTACGCTCGGAGTACCATTTGGGAAGCTGCTCGGTTTCTTGGTTTTAGGATGAGGAATCGAGGCAAACCCCGAGAAGATCAAGGCGATCGAGAACATGAAGTCGCCCACAAGCTTTTAGGAGGTCTAGCGGCTAACAGGATGCATGGCTTCGCTAAGCCGATTCGTCACAAGGATGGGAGAATGAGGACAACCCTTCTTTGCCTGCTCAAGAAGCAGGACAAATTCGAGTGGAACCAAGAAGCTGAGAACGCATTTATCACGCTCAAGCGCTACTTGTCAAATCCCCTGTACTTGTTGCTCCTCACATCAATGAAGAATTATTCCTGTATATCGCTGCCACGCCTTATTCTGTGAGTACAATTATCGTCGTAGAGAGGGAAAAAGTACAACATCCCGTGTACTACGTAAGCGAGGCCCTCCACGACGCAAAAGTTAGATACCCACAGATCCAAAAACTGCTCTACGCTGTAGTTATGACATCGAGAAAGCTACGCCCCTACTTCCAGGCTCACAAGGTCACCGTCATCTCCTCCTTCCCTTTGGGTGAAGTCGTCAGGAATAAAGACGTGGTCGGCCGAATTGCCAAATGGGTAGTCGATCTAAGCCAATTCGATGTACACTTCGTGCCTAGAACAACCATCAAGTCACAGGTCCTCACCGACTTCGTAGCCGACTGGACTATCCCAGAGGACAGACCAGCCGCCCAAACGGACAACGAGACCTGGACCATGGCATTTGATGGAGCACTGAACAGCCAAGGAGCAGGCGCCGGATTCATCTTGACATCCCCCACAGGGGACCAGTTCAAGCATGCAATCCATCTAAATTTCCGGGCAGCAAACAACACGGCCGAGTACGAAGGAATACTCACAGGGTTAAGAGCAGCAACAGCACTTGGTGTTAAGCGACTAATTGTGAAGGGAGACTTCGAGTTGGTCGCGAACCAAGTACACAAAGACTACAAGTGCTCTAGCCCCGAGTTAGCCAAATATCTCGCCGAAGTCAGAAAATTGGAACGCAAGTTCGACAGAATCGAAGTTCGACATGTCTACCGAAAAGACAACGTCGAACCAGACGACCTCGCATGACACGCTTCCAGACGAGAGCCCCTCGAGCCCGGAACATTCTTGGATGTCCCGATAAAGCCATCCGTCAAGGACACGCACGACGAAAGCACCACAGCCGATACCAGCAACTCGCAGGGGGCTGTGGTGGTCACAAACGTTGTCGCAAACATAGAGACGACAGACAACTGGCGTACTCCGCTAATCAAATTCTTGGAGTCAGACGAGCTGCCGGACGACGACACTGAGGCAGAGAAATTGTCCCGTCAGGCCAAAATATATTGTATGATCAGCAACGATCTATACAAAAAGGCCCCGAATGAAATCCTCCTCAAGTGTGTATCATCCGACGACGGAAAAGCTCTTCTCCTCGACATCCATGAAGGCATTTGCGGATCTCACGTCGGCGCGCGTACTCTGGTCGGAAAAGCTTTCAGACAAAGTTTTTTCTGGCCGACTGCTCTCAAAGACGCATGTGAAATAGTGCAACGATGTGAAGCCTACCAGTTCTTCAGCAAACACACCAAGTTGCCAGCACAAGCACTCCAGACTATCCCTTTGACATGGCCGTTCTCATGCTGGGGCTCGACATACTCGGGCCATTCCCACGAGGACAAGGGGGCTACAAATTCATGTTCGTGGCAATCGACAAATTCACCAAGTGGATTGAAGCAGAGCCGACAAGAGAAATTAAAGCCGAGAACGCCATAAAGTTCATCAAGGGGATATTCTGCAGATACGAGTTGCCTCACCACATCCTCACGGGCAACAGATCCCAGTTCACCAGCGGCGATTTCCAAGATTATTACATTGAATATGGGGTCAAAATCTGCTTCGCCTCAGTGTCCCATCCTTAGAGCAATGGACAAGTCGAGCGGGCCAACAGAATAGTACTACAAGGGATCAAAACTCGCGTCCACGATAGGCTCATGGCCTATGACAAAAAGTGGGTCGAAGAACTCCCTTCAGTTCTATGGGCCGTACGAACCACGCCGACTACATCCAACAAGGAAACATCTTTCTTTCTCGTATACGGATCTGAAGCCATGCTCCCAACAGAGCTACGACATCAGAGTACACGCGTACAGGAGTATACTGACGAGGAACAGGACGAAAGGCGAAGCGACGATGTGAATCTTCTAGAGGAACATCGGGAACGAGTTGCCATCCGAGCAGCCGCATATCAGCAGGCCCTTCGCCGATATCATGAGAAACGTATCAAAGCTCGCACACTCACCATCGGCGATTACGTCCTCCGACGAGTTCAAAACCAGGCAGCGCGTAACAAACTCTCGCCTAAGTAGGAAGGACCGTACACGGTGGTACGAGTACTATGACCAGGCGCGTTCAAAATTGCAGATGGCGATGGCCGTGAGTTATCCCACTCATGGAACATTGATCAATTACGTAAATTCTATGTATAAAGTCAATGTATCCCAAACATGTACAAATCAAATATCCAAAGGTATTTTGATCTTTTTATACATCAGTGTTCTTCCTAGAGATCCCTTACCACGATAACACCTACTCTTGAAAACGAACCTACTAACCATTTACGCCGTTTCGACAAGACCTCCGAAAAACCTACGGGAATTTTGGCTGGGGATGCCCAGAGCAGATAAGGTCTTGTCGGATTCGAAGAGCCGAACGACCATGTAAGACCTAGTCATGTAAGAGTGCTCAAAAGGTGTATTAGCTAAGCCGTGTAATCGGAAATTGGTTTTTCCAACTTCACGGCTAGGGGCTAGGCAAATCGCAATTTCAGATAGGCAAGTTATGGATCATCGAGCCTTCCCCTCCGAGAACGAACTTCCACGGGGACAAGGCTGGGGGCTAGGGAGAGTACCTTACTCGACAACGGGCCAGAGGCAGCCTGTAAAAAGAGTAGTACTCGCACATGACACGACCTGTTTACGCATTCAGTAGATAGGTTCTTTACGATTACAAACCCTTAATAACAATAATATATTACAAGTTTCTGTCAGATGTTTCTTTTTATAGGGACTAAAATCTACCACGACGGCCATTGCCAGTTCATGGAAGCAAAAACCTCCTCGGCTAAAGGAGCAAGGGATCTCACCAAGTGATCAACCTCAAGCGCCGACAACCGAGAATGGCGAAAACCGCCGCGCAGGAACCCGAGATCCATCTGCAGACGACGATCTTGGATGCAGGCGAGAACGTGACCTCCAGTGTAGCGGCTCGCATGACGACACTGCTTGAGGCTGATGTCGATGCGCTGTTGTCACGCCCGGAATTTCTATCCAAAATTCCAAACGCTTACATGTGTGTAAACCCTCGTCCAGGAATCAGCTAAGGCACACAATAACAAATTGATAATAGAGTACAATTATTACTCTAATTAATAAGCGAATATAAAGTCATTACAGAGGTAGATAGTTCCTCTCAAACAATAAAGATCTAAGCAGTGGAAAATAAAATAAACGGCGCAGACGACTCCACTCCACAGGCAGCTTGACCAGGGCTATGCCTAATCCACCACACCATCAGCATCACTGTAGAACTCCTCTTCTGATGAATGATTACAAGGTGAGTATATGACATACTCAGCAAGCCACGCAGCAAATATGCAAGTGCACGGGATAACAAAGGAAGGCATAATATAGTCTCATTTGCATAAATAGCATTTAATAAACATTTCAGAATTTCATAAAACAGTAAAGTATTTACTTAAACAATATTAATCCAACACTATACAACATACCCGTTGCATAGGCCCAACCATTTTGAACAACCAATTCCGGATGCACAGTTCTATCTCTAAACCAGGAATATACCATTTCAAACCAGGAGCTAAACAAGTTATTGCCAATTACAGCATCATTTCTTATGGTGAGAGGTGTGAAATTAATCACGAAAGATATTGTTAAACCCGCCCATAACCGCAGGCACGGCTATTCGAATAGTTTAAACTCTGGCCAGAGGTGTACCACTCTACCCACAAGACACAACCTCAACATCATGTCAACCATGCGTCGCGATACATAACAAGTACCCGAATAGAGATTGTGACAATACCCTCTGCATAACACAATTCAAAGCAGTGCATCGCTCCCGGATCATAATCACCCCCTGTAAACAAGGCATGGACTCCCCAGCGACCCCCGTGGGTTTATCTCCGCCACTTCACAGTCTGGTGCTCTACAATGAACCATACTATACAGAAAGTAAAGCTGTTGCCCACGCTAGCTTGTGGTTGGCACGGTAAATGTTTCACAACCGAAAATCGTGAACCGGTCCTTAATTGTCATGAGCACGACCATCAAAACCATGTGCTCACAACCCACCATTATCAGGTTTTATTTGGCAATTTAATTAATTAACCAATCACGATTGACCATCGTGAGCTAACATTAAGCCATCATTAAATAATATTGAATCATAAATTATCCCATTTATATGAGCTAGTGTCTCTAAGCATGGCTAAGCATCCTATTCACTTTAGCTAAAACCATATAATATTCTAGCTAATCAAATTATTAACCAAGTGACAAAGAATAGGAAATCAATAGCAAAAGGGCTATAACAAGGCAATAGGTTATTTCCACCCAATGACATTCAAAATTAAATGCAATAATTGAATAGAAACAATAGCTTTAAACGGGATCAACATGCTCAAAGGGTTGTTTGGGATCTGTGTGACTTGCCTTGCTGGCCTTGGAACTCTTCAAAATCTTCTCCTGCAAATTCGGACTCTCCGGTAACATCGGAATCTAAGGAGAAAAGAGCAAAATCACCAAAACAGCACATAAACAAGCATGAACAGTACATGTGGATATTTTTAACATGTAGATCTCAATTTTAGAAAAATTTAGAGACTTGAACCAACTAAATCCGAGCTAAGATGAATTAGTTATGAATTTTCAAAAATTAAATCGGATTAAACCCTTTATATAGATTTTAATTGAATTATGACGCAATAATGAATTATTTTTGAAAAGGAAAAGAGGATTATTGCGTCAGCGGCTCGGGTTCACGGTGGACCGGGTGCACGGCGGCGGTCTACAGAAACGAACAGTCTAGTTCAACCCTATCCAAAACGGACGGCCGAGATCAATCTAATCCATCGCGGGTCTACGGCTAGCGTCAGCGCTGACGTCAGCAACGACGTCATCACCGGCGGCGGCTCGGCAACGCACACTCGCCGGCAAACGATGGTGCGGCGGCGCAAACGGAGGGCACCAACGGATAGCGGGCGACGCGGCGATCCTTACCGAGGCACGAACGGTGGCGGACGGCGACCTGACGACGACGGCGACGAGGAAGAAGCGGCGGCTGCGGCGGTCGGGTTGACGACAACGGCGGTCTTCCGGCGATCCTCGGCGACGACGGAGGGGTGGATGAGAACGGCGACGTCTTGGCGAACCCGACAGTGGCCTTCCCGAGCGACGACGACGACCGGAGCGGCGGCGACGCACGGCTGGACAAACTGCGGCGACGGCGGTGCACGGGTGAATGCGGAGACGGCGCTACAGGCGGCGGCGAGCTAAAGCGAGGGTGGCGGCGGAGAGAGGAGGTCCCGGGGGTCCTTATATAGCGGCTAGGGGGTGCGACGAAGGCCCACGGTGGCCGGCGGTGAGAAGGAAAGTTAGGGTTCGGGAGAGAGAAAACAAATCCGATTTGAGATCGAATCCACCGATTTCCAAACCGAAATTAGATGAAGTTTCCAAAAGAGAAAAGGAAGAGGAGATCCCGAGGATCATTTCCCCTCTATCAATTTGATTGGATCGGGAAAGACGCGGCAGAATTTGGAAGGAGGCGGCGGCGGCTTGCGCACGGCTAGGGCGCAGCTGCGGCAGGAGGAGGAAGACGACCCTGACAGGTGGGCCCCACCTATCAGCGGGAGAGAGGAGGGAGAGCGGCGGCTCGGCTCGGCGGGCTGGCTGGGCCGGGCGCGCTTGGGCCGGGGAGAGAGAGAGTGGGTTTTGGGCCGACTTTCAGCCCAAAGCCAAAAGAGGACTTTAAAACCTTTTTCAATTTAAATTATTCATGAAATGCAATTCCATTTATTAAAAATACTTCATTGGCTCAAATAAATCCCAGAAAAATCTAGGAACTATAGAATCAAGTGAAGTATTTAATAAAATTTTATCTGACCCACTTTTATATTGGAATTTATTATTTAAAATTAGATATTCTCTTCTAGGCTTTTACAATTATTTCTAATAATTCCAATTAAACAACAATTTATATATTTAGGATTTTTAGGGTGTAACAGCTGTCCTATGCCCTCAAGCTGAGCACACGCCCCCCTCATCCAGGACAAGTAGCCCGCTGTATTCTCCTCGGGCTTCGCGCAGTCAACCTTCAGCTGACAACAAATGTCAACCATGGCATTGCAGCAGCTCTTGAGGTACGAGTTCAACCAGACCTCGCGACCTCGAAGAGCCTCCACGGCTTGGTCTTTCTTCACGACCACGAGTGATCGCTCAAGTTCAACGATCAAACTTCAAACTTTGTTCTCCACGACTTCAAACTTTGTTCTCCAGTAGTCAATGCGCCTATCTCGTTCAGCGATGACACCGTCAAGGCCTACAGAGGGAAGATGATGTAAGAGATGCTACCTCTAAAACAAAATTACAGGTTCAAAAGAGGAATTTCTCTAAGACATCACACCCGAGTTGTCATGTGGGAGCCCGACCTCGCCCTCCTCAGGCGGGCAGGAGGTCACGTTGAACTCCCCGTCCCTGACAATATCGCTCGAGGGAGGCAAGTCGATCCTCTCGACATCGAGATGTCCACCTTGCTGGACATCCTCAGAATCTACATAGCTACGGAAGACAAAGGAACACAGCGAATCAATAAGTGACACGGACAAGGAAGCTGCTGCGTCCATAGAACAACGAAAGTGTTTGTACAAAAACCACAATACAAGGCGGGAAAAAGTTTACTCCTCGAAAAGGGGGAGAACACTCTCCTCGAGATCCGATACGCTGGCCATCACGCTCTCCCGCGTAGTGTCAGCTGCCCCCTTCGCCAAGATCTCCTTGAGGTCGACGTTGGGGAGAGCCAGCTTCACGCACGCGAGGACGTGACACGCCCCTGTATGGATCCCATTCGAGATCTCCTCCGCAACATGGGCGGTGTGCCGCGACGGGATGGTCTCCATCTCGTCCGCGAGCTCCAACAACGCTGACGTCAGCGACGTCTCGTCGGGGTGTGTCGGGATAGAGGATTTCGCCCCGCACGACAACGCCAGTTGATGAAGTTTGGTGAAGCTCTTGCGGAGGGAGTCGCAGAGGGAAAAGAGGATGTCCTGGGTATCGTTCATCCTCTTCTCCAAGCCTTGGCACTGCATCTCATTGCCGGCCACAATTTCCTTCATCTTCTGAAGGTCCTCATGGGCAACCACGAGTTGCGCCTCCAGCTATGCCACCCTTCCGTCCGCCGCCGTCATGCGAGCCTCCACACGATCCATCTGGGCCGCCACCACCCGAGAACCCCTCTCGAGAAGGCGGTGGCACTCGGCCACCACGTCAGACCAAGTGGTCATCTCAGGCAGTGGCGCGGCCATAGGAGCAGCAGCAGGTCCTGCGGACTCGACAACGATGGGAGCGACCTCTACGCGAGGGGTAATAGCAGTGGGGGATCCGCTTGTCGCGGCCTCACTCCCGCTCTACGAGGAGACCACCGACGCTTTCCTACCAAGGTCAACAGACATCATCAACGAAGATCAGAAATACGACAACGAAATCAATCAAGAATTTCACTTACCTGCCGGCGGGCAGCTTCAACGTCCTCCTCTTTGGAGGAGGGGCCAGACTGCCCGTGTCTTGCGTAAGATAGCAAATCATGACCCTATTTTTGATATCCTCAGAAAGGGAGTCAAAGAGCGAAGACGGCACGCCTTACCTCGGAGCCGGCAGACTTCTGCCGAGAACCGGTGGGAGCGCTTGATCTCGCCCATGGCTTCCGCTTGGTCCCGTTGCCCCCAGCGATGGCAGGAGCGGAGGAGATCTTGGCGACTTCATCGGCGACCTTCTCCTTCAGCGAGGCGGAGGCCTGGTGATCGACAAGGGGACCGATGACATCCGTCAGTGGCAAGACCTACAAGAGTTGAAGTCACTTGCGCCCTTTAAAAAAGGTAAAAACACAGAGCATCCCGGTTCTCGCTTACATTGGTGGTGGCGGCCTTCTCGGCTGCTGACTTGTCGCAGAGCGGGGCCAGTGGCTCGGCGGCCGTGATGGCAGCACTAATCAATACCTCCTTGACCCACTGCGTCACGATGTCGCCAGAGAGGTCTGAAACAAACAAAGATACATGGAGTTAAGATTGGATCTCGTCTACGGTTTCAACATCAAAAACAAGAAGAAAGTACAACGCAAGGACGAATACCCCGCGAAGAAATTCGAGTTATGTCCTCGACTCCCGTGTAGTCGAATGCGGGATGAGCGCGGGCTTGCAACGGTTGGATCCGGCGGCTAACGAAGTCCTCAACAACTTCATAGCCGGTCAGTCCTCGCTCGCGAAGATCACTCATGATGTCGACAAAGGCTTGGAGAGAGGGCGTCAGTGGAGGTTTAGAGGTCCAGTCCTCGGAGCGTTCTGGTTGAACCTCGGGCACGACAAGAACCGGGTCGAGTTCTTCTATCTCGAGGTAGAACCATCTCAACCTCCACTGGCTCTGAGATGAGTGGCATTGGA
Organism: Oryza meridionalis; assembly: GCA_000338895.3. Lineage (NCBI taxonomy): Eukaryota > Viridiplantae > Streptophyta > Magnoliopsida > Poales > Poaceae > Oryza > Oryza meridionalis. The sequence continues at coordinate 11,856,168 of CM002531.2, read as the reverse complement.
GTGGGATGTATCTCGCCTTCATGCCATCACAAAGGCGGAATCCGCAGCATCCCGAAACCCGATTGGGTTCCATCCACCGGAGTTCATAGAAGAAGCGAAAGAGGTCAAGGAAAGGCACTACCCCAATGTAGGCCTCGCAAAGATGAGCAAAAATGCTCAGGAAAGCAATGGAGTTGGGGTTTAGGTGCAAGAGAGAAAGGCCATAGAAATTCAAAACTAACAGAAGAAATTCAGAAGGAGGAGGCAAGAAACCGCAGCGGATGAAATCCTCTACCACAATGATACGACCTAGGATGGGGGAAGGATTAGTACCTCCTGCTTCCCAGGCCATGGTCTGCCTCGGGGGGATGGCTCCCTCGTTGTGCAGCTTCTTCAGCGCCGCCGCGTCTGAGGTGGATTGGTCGAGGTCTGCCATCGGGTGGAGATCGCCGGTGGAAGGTGTCGAAGATTGGGGAAACAAAGAGTCCAAGGAAGCTGGGGAAAAGTGAGGGTCTTTTATTTTTGGCAAGCGAACTCGAAATGGATCCCAAAATACCACTAAATAGGCGCACTACCTGACGGTTCGTATTTCGAGGAAAGGGGAGAGATTGCCGCCGAAAATTTCTAAGGTCCGTTGAAGACCGTTGTTCAGACTTCAATTTAAATTCAAAACCCACACAGATAGGCTCACTAAAAGCGTTGTCGATAGCTCTATGTCTCTGCGGTTACATAACCGGGATCGACCCAACGAGTACGATAACGCTTCATCAGGAGAAGTCGCGTGCGAGGATATGAATTCATTTAAGTTGAAGTCGGGGGCTACTGTCAGGGTTACAGATAAGGCGTACCCTCTATCCTACAACTTATGGAATATACCGATAAGGTATACCTTCACGTATACGGTTGGTTCTCATATACGCTGTTAGGAATTCGCCTCAGATTATGGAAAACATCTCCACGGAGTTAAGGAATTGCAGAAGTCCTATTCGGAAAGGGTAAAATCTCTAGTATATCGTGTCGGTTTACATATCTCCAAGTCTTACTTGAGGGCCAAGTTATTCCACGGTATAAAAGGAACCCCTAGGGAGAGGCAAAAGGCATCGCATCTCATCGCCAACACACCCACCAAAGTTTACGAAGCCGGAGTCCACGGAGCCAACTCGCCGGGAGATCTTGTCGAATCCCTCGACTATGATCTAGTCGGTATCGCCTGTTTCGGTTACTCTCTTTGTAATCTGTTCTCATCATCATCAATCTCATATAAACTGGACTAGGGCTATTACCTGCTAAGGGGGCTGAACTAGTATAATCCTTGTCTTTTGTCTATTTTGATGTCGTACTACGTAGACCTCTGCTCCAACGTACCCCAATACTCTATTCATCCGGTACATGAGTATCACTTGTCGACATCTATCTTACCTAATAAAAAGGCTGACTAAAATGCTCTCATAAAATAACTTAAAATGATATACCAAATTTAGGCTGCTTCTTGATTTCACTCTGTATCATCTTGGAATTAAATTTAGGATTTGGCCCTGCCGACAATACCCATAATTAGCCCAACTCCAGCACGCCGGATTGCCGGAAGGCTCGCGACGCGTTATCATTGCCCAGCCCGGCTGCCCCTTCTCCCCCTCCATCTCCTCGGTGAATCGTCGGCGATGGATATCGCTCTTGCTTCTGCGGCGGCGACATGGCTGATCAACAAGCTCCTGGATCGGCTGAGCGACTATGCCATCAAGAAGCTGCTGGGCTCGGAGGGCCTGGACGCGGAGGCCAGCTCCCTCAGGGATGCGCTGCGGCGAGCCACGCTCGTCCTCGGCGCCCGTGCCCGCCGGTGCCGCCGCAGGGGTCAGGATTGGGAACGACCAGCTACTTCCGCAGATCGACCTGGTTCAGCGGCTAGCCACCGATTTGGCCAGGCACCTCGACGAGCTCGAGTACTACGACGTCAAGAAAAAGGTATCTACACTGTCACTACTGTTGCAATTTGGGCGATTCAGTTTCTTCTTTCAGCACTCGAAATTTCATCGCTTTTTTTCATTTGCAGACTAAATGTTTTTTTTTTTTGGAGCGTTTAGCTAAATCTCTAAGGTTGTCCTGGCAATTTTTTTTTTAAAAAAAAATCTTTGTCAGACTAAATGTTCGTGTCACAGACTAGCAGTTTTAGGTACGAATAGTTGCAGCAGTAAAGCTTGGGTGAGTTTAAGCTTGGCTAAAACAAAAAAAAATTGGGGCAATAAAGAGTAAAAGATCTGTTCTGTCTTTTGGCTTTCTCCCAAAAGCCGGGTAATAGTAATTACCTGTTGTAAAAAAAAAGAGAGTAAAAGCTAAGTAGCTAGATAAATTAGAAGATGTTAACATCTGGGTTGGTGGGGGTTGATTGTGAAAGGAGTACTATGAGTCTTAATTAACTATTACTAACTTATTAGACACCTGATCCTAGGGCAAAGCCGAGTGATTAGCTTTCCAGTGAAGCTTTTTTGACATCTCTACATGTGGGCCATGAGCCATCAATTTGTCAAAGCGTCTCAAAATATGCTTATGTGCTTCATATTGCAAAACTTTGTTTACATAGTAATCGGAGGCTCTCCTGAGGGCCACGCCCCTTAATTATCGGAGGAAATAATGACTGCAATTCCCATATAGTAGATATTCCTACATATGGACTCGCAATCAGTACTTAAGTCCCATTCAACTCCTATTGTAGAGTCCAGACCATGTCCAAACAGAATGAAACAAAACTATGCATAAAAAAATAAGTGAGATGTGGAGTCCAATTCAATATAAACAAGAAAATGATCATGCCATCCAGCACATATGGTTCCACAAAAAATATGTAAAAATAACAAGGCACTTCTATGACTACAACGTGCGATTATATTAACCAAATGTTAAAATTTAAATCACACTATACTCAGGTGGCCAAATATTCAAACTCGACAAAAATCAGAATTAAGTCACTTGTTTGTAAGAGAAATTTTTTATAAACTGTATTGTTAATAAAAAAAAATCTTACACTTCATAGTGTTCACTTGAGATCTAATCTTGTAGCGGAAGGTGAAATCTAGTTGGACTATGAACCAAGAGGATGATATGCTTGTGCAAGAAAATAAATAAATAAATATAAAAACTTTACCATGTTAAGTTAGTTGTAAAAAATGTAAATGTAGCAAATACTAACTCTTGATTTGTTCAATATATAAACATAATGAAATGGGAATTTCAAGTATATCGAATTGACATATATTGCAAGACTTCGGATGCAATTTTTAACCAAACTAACATATATAGCCTTGGCAATTTAGTTTATTGAGATTCATACGTTTAATTATAAAAATTGTTATTTCAGATAAATTTTATGTACAGATGTACGTATAAGAATAAAAAGACAGGACATGGGCACTCAAACCTTTACCAAAAAAGAAACCAGAAATTAACCGAAAATAAAGAGGTTGTAGGTAGTCACCTGACCAAAGGGTTGCCTCATGATGGCAGTCAGCAATGGGAGTGTAATCGCTAGGTGATGCTACTAACGATTTGTGTATCTGCGTGCTAGAACTCCTGGATGGCACTTTGTCAGTGGGCATGGTCATATGTGGCAGTTGTTTTAGGATTATCATGCCACAGCTAAATAATAAGCTGTTCTCTGTGCATTTTAGATCCGGTTAGTAAGGTGGTCTATTGTAGGCTTATGGATCGGTTGACTTCAGCATGGGAAAAAGCCCCTTACTGTTCCAGTTTAAGCGTCCTACAGTCGATGCTTGCACGCTTAATCAACCATCCTCTCATAAGTGCTAGCACAGTTCTATTTTCAATTTCAACTGTATTAATGCTTCTGTAGTCTGTAAAATCTTGATCTGAATTTCACCCATTGTGACCCCCATTCCATTATATGGTATAGTGATTTCATCTATATCCTTTGACATCCTAGCTACCATTTTCCATTTATGTTGTGTAGGTAAAGAAGAACAAGAAGAGCAGCAATCCATTATCCAAAATGAATTTACCCCTTACTCAAGCTGGGCAATCAAAGCCGAAGTACAATAGAACAGACATAAAACAGATTAGAGATACTGTGGGATATTTGCATAGCATTTGTGATGATGTTCACAAGGCTCTCTTGCTAGATAAACTTGATGCAATTAAACAAGCTGCTCAAGATGCAAGTACAGACAAACGTGAGACTGTGGAGAACTTCACTGAAAATCCTAGAAATAAGGTGTTCCCAAGGGAAGAAATGAAAGATATTATAGAACTAATTAATAGTGCTGCATCGAGTGATCAAGAACTTTTAGTTGTTCCAATAGTTGGTGCTGGTGGTGTTGGGAAGACAACACTTGCTCGATTGGTGTACCATGACCCAGAAGTAAAAGATAAATTTGACATCATGCTCTGGATCTACGTATCTGCTAACTTTGATGAAGTTAAGCTTACACAAGGGATTCTGGAACAAATACCTGAATGTGAGTTCAAAAGCGCCAAGAATCTCACTGTGCTTCAGCGTGGTATCAACAAATATTTGACCAAAAGATTTCTGCTTGTTCTGGATGACATGTGGGAAGAGAGTGAGGGTCGTTGGGACAAGTTATTGGCCCCACTTAGATCCGCACAGGCTAAGGGTAACGTACTCTTGGTAACTACTCGGAAGTTATCGGTGGCTAGGATAACTAGCAACACAGAAGCACACATTGACTTGGATGGTATGAAAAAAGATGACTTCTGGTTATTCTTCAAAAGATGCATATTTGGTGATGAAAACTATCAAGGCCAAAGGAAGCTACAGAATATTGCTAAGAAAATAGCCACCAGACTGAATGGCAATCCATTGGCAGCAAAAAGTGTTGGTACACTTTTGAGAAGAAATATTAATGAGGATTACTGGACAAGAATTCTAGATAGCAATGAATGGAAGTTACAAGAAAGTATTGATGACATTATACCTGCACTAAAGCTCAGTTACAATCAGCTTCCCTATCGTCTTCAGCTACTCTTCAGTTACTGTGCTATGTTTCCAAAGGGTTACAATTTTGACAAAGGACAGTTGATACGTACATGGATTGCTCTGGGATTTGTCATGAATGAGAGAAAGAAATTGGAGGATGAAGGAAGTGACTGTTTTGATGATTTGGTAGACCGAAGCTTTTTTCAGAAATATGGAGTGTCACAGTATTATACTGTGCATGATTTAATGCATGATGTTGCACAAGAAGTCTCCATTAACAAATGCCTTATTATTGATGGGTCAGATCTTCGAACAGTTCCGTCATCCATTTGTCACCTTAGCATCTGGATTGAGCCGGTGTACAATGAGCAAAGCATAGAACAGAATGATAACTTTGAAGAGAAGTTAGATGCAGTCCAGGATAATGTCTTGGGAAGCTTGGAGAGTTTAATTCTTGCAGGTGTATATGATGAGAACTACTCTGCTAAGTTTGTGAAGACTCTTGAGCGAGTACGTTATGTCCGGATGCTCCAGTTAACAGCAATGCCATTCAATTCTGACATTCTACTATCCAGTATAAAGAAGTTAATCCATCTTCGCTACTTAGAACTGAGGTGTACGTCAGATAAGCCCAAATCTTTGCCTGAGGCTATATGTAAGCTCTACCACCTACAAGTACTAGATGTTCAACATTGGAGTGGTCTAAATGATTTGCCAAAGGATATGAGTAATCTTGTGAACCTACGCCATCTGTTTGTTCCGGGGTCAGGATCATTGCACTCCAAGATATCCAGAGTTGGGGAACTTAAGTTTCTACAAGAACTGAAAGAATTTCAGGTTCAAGAAGCCGATGGCTTTGAGATTTCACAACTCGGGAACATAAATGAAATCAGAGGATCACTTAGTATCCTCGGCCTTGAGACTGTCAAAAGGAAGGGAGATGCAACTCGTGCAAGGCTTAAAGACAAAAAACACCTGAGGACACTTTCACTAACATGGGGGAGTGCAAGCGGAAGTACTACTACCGTCCAGAAAGAAGTGATGGAGGGTCTTAAACCACATGAAAACCTTTCCCATCTTCTTGTCTACAATTATTCTGGTGCTACTCCATCATGGTTATTAGGAGATAGTTTCTCACTTGGCAATTTAGAAAGCCTCCATCTCCAGGATTGTGCAGCAGTGAAGATCCTACCACCATTTGAGGAGATGCCATTTCTGAAGAAGCTGTCCTTGGTTTGTATGCCCTGTCTGAAAAGTATCAGGATTGACTTCAACTCTGCCGATGAGGAGGATGAACTTGAGTTAAGCGAAATTGAAATATCCAAATGTTTAGCTTTAACATCCATAAGACTACATTCCTGCAAGTGGCTATGTTAAGCATCAATGATTGTGAGGCACTAGGTTCCTTAGAGGGCTTGTCATCTTCTGAAAAACTGAAGCAGTGTGTTGTCCAAGGATGCCCAAAACTTCCGTCAGGTTTCATCGCAAACTGATAATTTGGTGGCAAACTCTATCAAACTAGCTGTAAGTATGGCTTCACTAAACTATGTCATGCTCATTCCACTTCATTGAAGAATTGCTGGATATTGCATTAATAAAGACTTCATCTAATTCATAACAACTCAATGTTGTAAACTGATTGGCGTACTGCTTAGCTGTTAATACTAATGACTAAAAGTATCTCTCCTTCTGACTTGTCTCAAGTGCCCTTAGGGGAGTTTGTTTAAAACATATTCAACGTTTGTTTAAAATATAGCTCACTCAATAAGAAGCTTCTTTCATCCTTGCAATTGTTCTTCAGTTATTTTTTTTAGATAATAGATTTATATTAAACCCGGCCTCTACACCTGTGAGGGTTTACACAGCCAAACAAGTTTCCAAGAGTACATAAGACTCATCCCGTTATATGGGAGACAACACAAGGTACGAAGTTTACATAAGACTCATCCCGATACATGGGCAACATCACATAAAGATAAAACCCAAAATAAGAATCAAGAAAGCTAAGCTTCAATTCTTCTTCTAAAATTCCAGCCATAAGTAGCATACAACTCCATTACCCGTGACTCCAAAATTCTACAATGAACTTGGACGGCATCTCCATCGTCCTCTTTAAGAAGCAAGGACCAAAGTCTTGCCCAATGATTCCCCCTGAAGATTACCTGCATGAAAGAAATAGGATTGGAGCCATTAAAAACTACATCATTCCTACTAAGCCACAAAGCCCACAAAATTGCCGCAATGCCCATATAAATTTGTCTTTTAAGTCTAGGTTCAAAACCATTCAACCAATTTCCAAACATATGAGCCATGCTACGGGGTTGGCTAATTCCGAAAGTAAAGAAACATGCACTCCAAATGTACCTTGCCATGAGACAGTCAAAGAAAAGATGGTGTATTGACTCTTTAGAGTTACGAAAGCAGCAACTTAGACTATCTCTCCATCTTCTCTTAGCTAGGTTATCCTTTGTTAGAATAACCCCTTCTTTTAAGATACCACAAGAATATTTTAATTTCAGTGGAATTCTGAGCTTCCAAATCAAAGTCTTTCTAGGTATCACTCCATTATACATAAGCAGCTTGTACATGGAGTTAACCGTAAAGAGCCCATCCTTGTTTGCTTTCCAAATAAATTGATCCTTTTGATCAGACATAGTGACATTCACTACTTTGGAAACTAAATTATACCAATCTTGCAAATTTCTTCCAGTTATTGCTCTTCTAAAGGCCACCTTCAACGGAGTTCTTCCCAATACCTCTGCCACTACTGCATTCTTATTCCTAACCAAATTATACAGATTAGGGTATTCTTTCTCAAGAGGTTGACTTCCTATCCAACAATCCTCCCAAAATCGTACTTGTTTGCCATCACACGTTTTAAAATAACCAAGTGATTGAAAGGATTCTTTAGCTGTCATAAGACTAGCCCAAAAATGAGAATCTCCTGGATGTTTTTTACTTGCATAATGGTTTTTTTTTTTGCCAGATACTTCCTCCTAAGCATATTTTTCCACACTCCATCCTCATTGATTAGTTTAAATAACCATGTACTTAACATAAACCTATTTTGGATTTCTAAGTTTTGAATCCCTAGGCCCCCGCATTCCTTAGGTCTGCAAAGCACACTCCATTTGGCTAATCTGTATTTCTTCTTATGCTCGTCACATTGCCAAAAGAATCTGGACCTATAATAGTCCAGTTTTTTAAGGATACCTTTAATAAGAATTAATCTTCCTCCGGTCGATAGCAACTTCCCTTTCCAACTACTGAGTTTCTTTTGGATTCTATCCTCTAGTTCCTTCCAATCTTTATTGGCCAATCTTCTATAATGCATTGGGATGCCCAAATATCTAAATGGATAAGATCCCATTTTGCATCCAAACAAGCTTGCATATATGTCTTCCCTTTCTTTAGCCTTGCCATAACAAAACATTTCGCTCTTATGGAAATTGATCTTTAAGCCGGATAACTTCTCATAGGCACATAGTATCATTTTTAAGTATCTGGCCTCTTTCAAGTCATTCTCCATGAAGAGAATTGTACTTCAGTTATATTTAATTTCAAAACCATATGTTGTTGCAGCAAATCAGTAAGAAACATCTTAGCATTTGTGTGAAATAGGTACTCAACTAAAATAATATGTTTTTTTGAAGAAACCACAAACTAAAATAATATGTTACTGTATTAATAAACTGTAGTGAATAAAACAACCTTGATTTCCTTCATTTATGTTGTTTACATTTGTTGTTTTGTGCAGTCTAAAACAAGCAGTTTGTCCCCACTTGTCTCAAATTTGCACTATAATACGAAGTGACTTTGAAATTTTAAGTTGCTTTTAAGAATTCTTAGTATCACAAAAAGAGTGCTTGCCAACAGAAGTAATCAAATAGTCTTATTCGTCACTTTTAAAATCTGATTCAGATTGTAATCCAAGGATTAGCCAAGCACATATCTAGTAGTGTTGGCTCAATACCTTTTTAGCTACTTCATCATATTACTGACACAGATTATTTGCTTCACGCATTTAAAAATACATTTTATCAAAAAAAAAATTCTTCTACTCCTTTGACTAGACCACTTGCTCTTAACCAATTGTGTTAAGTTGATTTTTCAAAATATTGAATTTGTCCCTACAATCAAGTAAATAATCCACAGCAATAATCCGATGAATAATTTGATTAACGTAAATTTGAATTTATGTGCTGATTTTGGCAAGTAGGTGTATCTTTGTTATGTATTTGGTTATACTATGAGCCTTTCTTTATAGGTATACTATAAACCATTTGATGTAACTGATGATTGATACAAGATAGTACATTTCATCCCCTGCTCTGTTTAATGTTTTCCACATTCCATTTACTCCAAACTTATAGCATACAGTTTTTTCGTCCATCAAATACAACTTCCTCCAAGTTCACTCCTAAAAAAATCATTATTTCGAGACACTATTTCATTTGTTATTCATATTAAGATATGATTTCAGACCAAAGAAGAGGAGGGAACCAGGATGTGGACGACCTTGTTGCCGCTGCCGCCGGTCAGACCGCCCTTACGCTGCCGGTGTGACCGCCGCGATGCCGCCGGTCTGACCGCCGATGTGTCGCTGGTTAGACCGCCGAAACTCGGTAAATACAAATCGAAGAACTCTTAAAGTGGATGACGACTTTATTGATTCTCTTTGTGTTTACAAAGTGCACCAACAGCACTCCTTACAAAAATTTCGACTAAACTCGAAACCCTAACTCCAAACTCAACTCAATTGCTCTCAAAAGCGATGCCGAGAAGCCTCACACTCCCCCTCTATTTATACATGAGGTAGGCAGCCTAAAGCCACGAACCAAACTCATACTAGAAGTCCTAATCCCCATAGTAAACCTCCTAGTATAAGAAACAAACTCTACATAACCAATCATACCAAATTTGGACTCCTTCCAAATTCGACTCCGTATCCCATACGCACACAATACCTCTATCGTATGCCATATGGAATCTCCATCAACCATGTGCATCAACTCTAGCCTTAGTATCCCGCATGATATCTGACCACCACGGACATCGTCTTACCACCAAGCCGACTCCCGGTCCATCACCGCAAATACTCTCCCGAGGCATCGAGTCACTTACACATGAAACAAACAAAGAAACCATATTCCGAGACCAAGCTATCACCAACTTGATCTAGAAGCCATAACCATGAAACAATCACGGATGTCCAAAGAAACAACCCGAAACTGAAACCGACACAGCGTTGGCCGGTCAGACCGCGGGCCGGCCGGTCTGACCGCTCAACACAAGCCGGTCTGACCGGTCCCGACAAAAACAGTAGACCCTATTCATCATCTGAAAATCAATCATCTCCAAAACCACTTCAACAGTAATCTACAAATATCAAAACCAATAATCACAGATGCCAATTGTTCATCACATAATAAGAATCAAAACACATGTTGATCTTACACTTGTTTCTGCTGAAAAAGGCATGTTTTAACTTCTGTCAGTGGAGGCAGCTTGGACGCTTACTAGTTCATGCTGTATCCTTGTGGTTTTTGCTGTTGTATTCACTATTATTTTCGTATACTTTATTGTCATTTTATTCACACTACCATATATGGAAATGTTGTGCCTGATGTGTAATATTTCGGTAGGCACACATGCTAAAACATTAAATGGTCTTAAATACCATGGGGACACATCTGCCCTTCTATGTTACCCAGATAAATACATTGTTATTTTGTGATTATAATTGTAAGGCCGCAATGAAGATTTGTGCTATATATTCTGACCAAAGAGTAAAAAAACTATTTATAGTTTCCTCATGTTTTTGCAAAACATAATTTAAATAAGTGGATTGAAACCAAATTGACCAAATCTATACTTATTGTCATTGACCACGACAGTAAACTGCAAACCATGGGTTAGCACGACTCACACAATTGGCCTTACCCACTGTGGGTGAAGTCGTGGTTGGTAGTTTCAGATGCGTAATCGGAGTATATTAAGGGGGGCGCAAGGGGCGGGCGAGGAGCGGTGCCACGTCAGGATTTTGCTACAGTATGCACAGTGCGCGGGGTGGTATTTTTGTGGAAAAACCCTTCGATTTCCGGGTAATTCGATCGAGGTCCCTCTAGAACAGTGCCTCTGAGGTATTTATTTTCATTAAGGCCCATATAGAATTCGGATATTCCGTTTAAAGAAGAGAAAAATCGTGAATTGGGACTGCGCTGTAAAACTTAAAAGAAGAGGGGCTTTTTCGCAAAATGACTCACACTAACCCACCCACCCCATGCCCTAGCCGCCGCCGCCCTTCTCCCCTCCTCCCTCTCGTCTCACCCTCTTCCTCTCCCTCTCCCTCCGCCGCCGCCGAGCGCCGTCGCCTCCCCCTCGCGCCGTCGCCATCGTCGTCCCCGTCGCCATCGCGCCACCGCCGCCGCCTCCACCCCCTCTGCCGCCGCCGTCGCGTCGCCGTCTCGGAGCTCCTTCGCCTCCGCCTCGCGCTGTCGCCGAGTGCAGCCGTCTCCGCCGAGCAACGGTGAAGGCGGGCGCAGCCTTCATCAGCGACGAGGTCGGAGCTCCGACGACCACGCCTCAGGCGGCGCAAAGAGCTGACGGCCCAGATCCTAGCATCGGGAGCCACGCCGATGCACCCGCCGATGGCGACGGCGAGGAGGAGGAGGAGGCCCCGTCGCCGCGTCCGTCCTCCGCCGGCTGCTACACCTTCCTCCGCTCTGCGTCTCGCCGCGGCGGGCACCGGCGCCTCGACTCCTCCGCCTCCGCTTCGGCGGCGGCGCATGTGGTCAGGGTGGCGCATGTGGTCAGGGTGGAGGTGGGGACGACGAAGGGGGAGAGGAGCTTGTTCCCCCGTCGACTCGGCCGTGCTCGAGGCCGGGCCGGTGCGGCGCCTCCTCGCGGCGGCCGGGCGGCGGACCCGCGGCGGCGTGGTGGCGGTCGCCGTGGATGCGTTGCTGTTCGAGCACCTGTGGTGGCTGCAGCCGACGCTGACTTCGTCCCTCCCCTCACCATCATGGGTCATTGATTCCTCTAACAGCCGACCCCTCGCGCCGCCCGACTCCGTCGACGAGCGCCGCCGCCGACGTCATCCCTCACCTCGCCATCGTCGGCCGACGCGCCGCCACCCCGCCGCCGCCCTCCCACGCAGCAGATCCATGCCGCAAGTCGTCCACCGGCCACAACCATCGCTGCCCTCCTCTGCAGCAGATCCACGCCACCGGCCGCCGCCCTCGATCACAACGTGATTTGGAGGTGGAGAAGCTTGGTGTGGTACGAGTTCATTCTCAAATCCTCTACCGTCGATGACAGCCCAGGCTGCGGCTTCTTCGCCAACACCAGGGTCAACCTTGCCAACGATATGTGAGTTAACTTCTTCCTCTCTACGGAGATTTCTGGTGATTTTTGTTTAGGCGGAACAGCGACTACACGCTGATGCGGTTGCTGGCACAGGCGGACGCCATCAACTTCATCTTCTTCACCAAGATGGACATTCGTGGGTTGTTGTGCTGCCTTCAATTATGCAGGGTTGGGTTGGACTATGAGGGTTTCGAGGGCGTGTGCATTGCTGACCATGGCTGCAGGTGGTCCTCACACCAACAGCGGCCGTTGACTCCATGAAGTATCTTGTCTGGATGGACGGTGAGTGACTGGCTTTCTTTTTTAACTTTGTGACTGGCCCTAATTGCCACCTAATTCTATACATTCACCTGTTCATCCAGCGATTCCAGAATGTGGCAGTGGCAGTGCGGCTTGCCTTGATTTGGTTTGTTGTGCTCCACGATTATCAGTTCAGAATGTCAGATAAGTGAAGGTTAGTTTGTTAGCTAGCAGGAAGTTCCCTGATCAATCTGTTATTTGTCAAAATGTGACAAGCATACTGATCTCTTTGTTTTGTAGTGTGGTGTTACCTAGCTGGGATGCCGGTAGCGGTCGCTGTAGTGGCCGCGGCGACGACTGCTTCTTCCTTGGATGGGAGCCACCGTTCGCCGACCTTGCTGCTGCTGACGCCCGCATATCCTTCCCTGTCTGTGTGCCAGAGGTAAACGGCAGTTTCTTTCTGTTCTTCCACCGTTTGTGCTGATGAATGTTGTGCATTCCCTCCTTGTTTGAGCTCGGCCATGGAGGATTCACTGGTATCTCTGGGCTGGCGGTGCTAGAACAGTACACACGGTCGTGTTGCCAGGGGAGCTGGATGGGCTTTTCAGGGTGGGTTCCTGCAGGACAGGGCAAAGACGATGGTTTTGTTGAGGAATTTCTATGACGTTATGAGCCATTATGTTGATCTGCTTCTGTTTCCCTTCCAGTATTTGTGGGATGCAAGCAGCAGCAGCAACAGTGACCGGGCACGTCCGATTCCAGCTATGTTCAGCATCATGTATGGGAAGGTGGGGATCAGTGCCGACACCCCCAGTTCTACCTCCGATTCTTTCTTCAGTGATAATCTTAATATCTCTTGTGGGCAGTCATTGACAGGCATGGTGTGTACTTAACTGCTTATTCAAATGGTCAGGTTTACTTTCCATCCCTACCGGTTCATACATTGTTCTGCTCCAAATATCTTCCTTTATTCGAGGGGATAGGCGGATGTTTGCACAGGCATGGGGCGATCCGGTTTCATCTATTTTGTTGCCAGGTACTCATTGTAGCGTTAGCTACCGCTATTGCTCGTGCTTGCTGGTGTATGCATGTGGTTTATCTCCCTGTGTTTGTATTGCCGTGGTGCACTTCGTTGGATTGTGGTATCCTGTGTAGTTTTCTACTATATTTAGGTTTACCACGGCTTGTCGTTTACTGGTTGTAAGAAAGCAAATAAGAAATGAAACCTGAATATCTGGATTGATGGATGATGGGGGAATATTTATGTTTGTGCTTAATTGGATGGGTTTGATTTCTCTGTCAATTTTTATATTCCATATACATAGAGCCTCGATTTTTGGTAGAGGGAGATTATCAATGCTCTTGGCTCGCTCACTATGGATTTCCTTTCTAGATAATTATAGACATGTTTTGTTAGTTTATATATGTGTTGGTTGGCTGTTCCTATTTACTCCGCATGCAAAGGATTGTTCAAGGTGAAAGAAAGAGCATGGAGATTCTGTGTCGTCCTATCTACATTTGGATCCTATTTTATCATGCTCAGTGTTTTTTGTTGTGCAATACCTTTGGCTTTTATTTTCGTGCCAAACAGTTTTAGAATTGGTTCAGACATCCTTTTACTTATGTGGCTGCAATGAGGTTGCGGCGTGATGGAGAATCCTTCTTGATATTACAGGTGCAGAGTCTTCTGCGTTCTTTTCTTTATCAAAAAAGGATAAGAGTTGTTGTTCTTAAAAAAGGCACTGCCCATGTTCTCTTTTATAGTTCTCTGTGTATTTATATGCGATGGGAAAAAATGATCCATGATAAAAAAATGTTAGCTTAAACGCAGAGTGTCAACATGTTCCTTAGGTGCTGGTCACTACATTTTGTTATTTAAAGGTCGGTGCGATAAAAGGATTCCTTTATTTCTGGTAGAGGTTCAGTTATATATGCTATTGGTAGAGTGCCTGCAGAAACATAGAGTGGTCCAGTTTCATCTATTTTGTTTCCAGGTGCTCATGCAGCATTCGATGCCGCTTTTGCTCGTTCTTACCGGTGTTTGCATGTGGTTTATCTCCCTGTGTTTCTGCTAGCATGGTGCATTCCATTGCCTTGTGGTACCCTGTGTGATTTTCTATTCCATTTCTGCTGGCATGGCACATTCCGTTGGCTTGTGGTCCCCTGTGTAATTTTCTATTATATTTACCTTTGCTGCAGCTTGCCATCTACTGATTGCATGGAAGCAAACAGGAGATAGAATCTTAATATCTGCGTTGATGTGTAAGGAGTGGATGTTTATATGCTTGTTTAACTGGATGGGTTTGTTTCCACTGCCGGTTAAGGTTTTATATAGATAAGGCCTCAATTGTTGGTATAGGAAGGTTATCAATGTCTTTGGTACACTTGTTATGCATTTCCTTTGTGGATGATTATAGACAGATTTTGTTAATCTATATATACGTTGATTGGCTGTGCCTTTTTATTCCGCATGCAGAGTG
This sequence comes from Oryza meridionalis, assembly GCA_000338895.3. NCBI lineage: Eukaryota > Viridiplantae > Streptophyta > Magnoliopsida > Poales > Poaceae > Oryza > Oryza meridionalis. The sequence goes on along the minus strand of CM002531.2, from coordinate 11,841,159 downwards.
TTGTTCAAGGTAAAAAGAAAGAAGGTAGAAATTGTCTATGTCGTCCCATCTGCTTTTGGATTTTATTTTATGGTGCCCGATGTTTTTTATTGTGTAGTGCCTCTGGCTTTTATCGTTGCGCCAGACATTTTTAGAATTAACTGAGACATCCTTTCCTTCTGCAGTTGTTACGGAATAAAAGCGCAATGGAGAGCCTCGCTTGATTTTACAGGTGCAGAGTTTCCTGTATTGTTTCAAATCAAATCAAACAGACATGTGCATCAATCAACCAAGGGTATCATTATCAGATACCAGCCTCACACCAGAGCAATTACAATTTCTGCCACTTCCACTGAAGGTTCTCCTTTATCATTTCTCATACAACTATTATTTTTGTATATCTAGCCCATCTTATGTGCCTGTTTCTTCATCTAGAGATACACATATATAAATGACTGTTTATTCCAACCATCAACCACATGCAGATACATCAGACACTTCCTCCAACACTAAAACTAATGTATCATCCGATACCCCTTCCAACGCCACCATGACAGGTAAATCTAATCTTTGTTTTTATGTAAATTAATTAAATTTCTTCACACAGTATAATGAAGATCAAATAATCTCGCATGATAAAACTACATGGAAAACAATCATGCCAAGCTTTGTATAATGTTGTCAGTACATTTTACTCACACTGACCTTCTCTAAAAAAAAACTCCGCCAGCTGACACCTAACATCTATTTTATACTTATGCAATTTTCACTTCACTTAATAGTCATTACACCCTATCTAGCAGCTTGAAATACTCAGCTAGATCTCTTAAAACTCTGTCCTAAGTTTTTTAGATGTTAATGTACCAGTTGCAGCATGCAAAAACTCTCTCCATCAGCAACTTTTTAATGCTCATTCAGTTCTTTCACAAACAATGCAAATACTAATAGAAGTATTTTCATACAGGCAACACCAAGCGTACGTTTAACGAGCTGTGTTTCTGTGCAAAGAATGTTGATCCAACAGCTGACTTGAAAAAGTATATCGAAGATCATGAGGAGTGCCTAGACCGTTCAAGCAAATTCTATGCTGTTGCTGTGAATAACACATTCATGAAGCAGGATAGAGTTGTAAGTTCCTACACTTGCTACTCATTTATTTATATACACCATACATGGCTATCTATCTTACCAGTTATAAGTCAAGGCTGATATACAATGCCAATTACAATACTTTACTAAAGAATTTTCTCAAGACTACTTAAAGCCAGTGATGGACGGCAAGGAAACCATCAGCATTGGAGTTCAAATGGCAGGTGGTGTTTCAAAGAATATGATCCTCCAGATGTCAACGGATGGTCGATGCAACCTGAAGAAAGGATGGGCAAAATTTGCAACCCGCAATCACATATACATACAATCACTATGCACCTTCTATTTCTACAAAACAACTCGCCTGGAAGCCACCTTCGATGTTCAATAAAGAACATATCAGTACTCATGGCTATGTTGCAGCCATCCTTTTGCTGCCACCAACCAGGTTGATGACTGTCAAGATAACCTGTATTAGTATCTAGGCCTTACATGGTAATCATGGAACCTCCTAATATGAAGAACCATCTATATATGTACTTACTGCTATTAGAGACCTCTAAATATCAAGATGCATATGTGTAATTTGTACTGTGTTTTGCTTCTATGTAAGACACTTCCTTCTCATACTTTCTGCCCCTGGTTGCGTCCAGGCGGCGCGCCAACGGCGTGCCCCTAGCTCTAGTCAGAGTATACAAAGGCTGGCGGAAGGGGCGCGCGATGGGGTGTGCCACGTACGCGTTTTGCTACGGTATCTGCAGTGCGCGCGGTGGAATTTTGCGAAAAAGCTCTGTTTTGTTCGTATTTCGTCTGGTGTCCCTTGCCAACCGTTCCTCTGAGCTGGATTTTTACGTTTAGGCCCTTCTTAGATACGGGTATTCGATGAGAAGGAGAGGAACCGCGAATTAGGCCTGCGCTCTAAATGGAAGATGAGGGGTTTTTTTCGCAAAAGGCACCCATTAGCCCAAAACCCTAGCCGCCTCCGCCAGCATCCCCTCCTCCCTCGTCTCGCCCTCTCCCTCTCTTGCCACCGCCGCCGCTTTCCCCTCGCGCCGCCGTCTCCGCTTCGCGCCGTCGCCGTCGTCGTCCGCATCGCCTCGCGCCTCCGCCGCCGCCGCCGTCGCCGTCGCCGCCTCCGCCTCCGCCGCCGTCGCCGTCTCCGAGCGCCTCCACCTCCTTCTCCCCCCTCGTTTCGCCGTCGTCGCCGAGCGCGGACTTCGAGGCAGACGCGGAGAAAGCAACGAGGCGAACGCTCCTCTCCTCTTCCCCTCTCGTCTCTCCTTTGCCTGCGAGGAGCTGTGCCTCGCCGCCATCGTCATCGTCGTCAATCTGCAGCCGTCGTCGTCAACTGGCCGGTCTAGCCGCTCGCCGCACGTGGTGGCGATGGTCGCGCCTCCACCAACTTCTTCAGCGCGTGGATCCAGTATTGATGTTGGGGAGCTACTACTTTTCCTACAGTCTTGATGTTTTGATTCATTTGGAGTTTTAGTTTGCTGTGCTCTGATTGTGTATTTTTCTTTTGGTTCGGTCAGCATCTTCTGCTCGGTGCCATTCCATTCTCCAAGACCTTCTTCTGTTGAAGGAGCTTGGAGTTTGCGGTGTCATGAACTGAACAAATCCTACGAGAGGCTGGTTCCCATGTGCCTGTAAGAGGTAGTCACACAACCAAATCGTTTCACAATTTGACCAATATGTGGGCTGAATAATATGAAGAAGTTCTGTCAAGCAAGTATTGCAGCATTTGTTTATTAATTCCTTTCTGCATGCATTGCTCCTGCTTATTATTTGTTGGTTGCTCTGATATCAGTGAGGTGCACATGGCCTTGTTGTAAAATACGTTGTGCATATAGCGCAATCAAGTTCCAATGGTCTCAGCGGTGCAATTCTGCAATGTGAATAGAGCAATTACTGAAGGTGTCAATGTTTGCCATATAGATGTCCACCGATATGATCAATGGTTTGAGAAAAATACTCAAAATATCTTTTTATTTCGCTGATGGTTCAGCAAATCGTTGTTTGTTAGTACATTGTTATTACCTGGCTGTGATAATTAAGGTAGAATAAAGAGCCAAGGTTATTGATATGTAAACTCCTCGTGGTTAACCTAAATGACAAGGTTATATGAACCAATGTTTCAGTTCAGAAAAAAAATGCTGATTAGGTATTGAAATGTTTGTGCAATACAATCTGCTTGTTTTACATGTAACTGTACGTTTGATCTATCTTTGCATGTTGCCTATTCAGGCTGGTGTTGTTTTTATGTAATTTACAATTTATGTGCAAATTTCCCTAACTTTACATATCTATGTTTGTAACTGCTGCTCATGAGAGGATGTTCAAACAACTACCATTTCTTGGTCACATAACTGAAATTTTGTGTTTGTTTACAGGCTCCTGGAATTGAAAGCCTGGTGTTACCAACTAGAGATTATCTTTGTATACCATAATTTGAGGACCTTTGCCGTGCAGCTGACTTCGTTCAAAGTAAGAATCTACTCAAAATGCATATCCTATAGTATGACGGAATCGCTGTGTATGTTCCAGCTTATTTTATATTGAACTGTTCATTGCAAGAGCAGAATCCAAAATTTGTGATTCGACACAGTTTGTTTGGTATTGGTTTCTACGTAGGAACAGTTATTTTTATGCTTATTGGTTCCTTCAACTATAATAACTATTTTGTACAATGCTTCGTTTGGTTTGTTTGAAACTCTTGAAGCTTGGCTGAATATGTTGCCACATAGTGCATAAAAAAATAATAAAATACTTTTTGCTTGCTGCATGGGGTAGGCCACCGTCGGCAGTCTGCTGGGCAAGCTAGGATGCAGGAGCTTGGAGCTGGGAGGCTGATCTTCTCCCTCCTTTTCCATGCTTCTATGGCTGGCAGAGGATGAGATAAAGTGGAGTTGGGGGCAAGTGAGGACTGTGAGGGTATGAGCTACCTCATTATTTTTCAGGCATTGCCTGCTTTTCTCCAATTGTTAACTTACATGTCATTCTTTAGTTTTAGAGTGTTTCTATAGGTGTAATTCACTCAATATGTATTTATATTACTCCTTTCTTGGGAAAATCTGTCGGAACAGAAAAGGGGTCTTTTCTTTATGTGCAATAGTAAATTGTTGTTTTATAGTGAAATTGATAATGCAACTGCTTCTAATTTGCCTAAATCTGTCATTGCTTGGTTAAAAAAAATGACAGCATGGCAGACAATTCTGAAGAGACCATATATCTTTATTTTGATTATAACAACCATCTTCTGTTCTGAACTTACGATATTTAGCCATTGATTTATGGATTTTCCATTTATCTATGAATGTTTAGGCTCACCATTAATTTGTTTCATTTCAGTGACCCTTATCCGTGAAATATTTTTCGCTTCCTCCCACTTTGTTTTCTGCACAATTCATGTGTCGTGGTTGATGCTGGTTAATGGTTGTATTTCCTCTTTTTTATTTTGGGAGAAGTCTTCAGTTGATTGGCACATTTAGAAAGTGCATATAGTCCACTGGAATTTCTTACGATTCTTTAGAAATAACTTATTCTCTTTGCAAAATTATGTATTTAATTTGGTTAGTTCAGGTGGAGGGCAGAACTATATACTATTCCATTTGTAATGCATAAATTGCTCTAAAAGCACCTCATTTATATTTTTCTATTACAAGTATTGACATCACATGCATTCTTACTCTTCCTCCATTTATGCGAAATATTGATTTTTTTCCCATATGATTGTAGATAAATATTGGCATTGTCGTTATAGGATATATAGGATATATATAATACAATGCTCATTCTATATTTAGCCTATCTACACGTGATGGCTAATTTGTCTTGTGCCATGTGGAGGTACTTAAATTGAAGTGGGTTCATTTCAAGTCTATGTTTCATATCTATTTTTTGCTTGCCTTTCTTTCGACATGATTAAGTGACATAATAGTTTTGCGGAGACAATATTTCTAGCTCTATTTTGTTAGTTGAACCACCTCATATATGAAATTTCATCTGAGTTAGTGCTATATGACCGAGTTGTAGCTTATTCATTATGCTTGGAAATTCATAGTGAAATGGAGATTCACTTGCAAAAGTGTGTTTGGGACCTTGGGACTGATATCTAACTATCAGCATTTCTTATTATCTTGTATAATCTGGTTATGGTACAAGACAAGGCTAATGCGAGGATGAGCTTTCTCTTGAACATTTCTGTTTGATATCTGAGTAGCTGAGTTGATCATGAGCATTTATGTTGCATATTTGTTTCTTTGGCAAATTAAACCAATTATTATTTATGCATAGGGTGTAAATAGCATATGTTGGTTGTAACAATTCAAAATATGTAGTACTTAATGCCATTGCTTGTCAAATTAAATGTTTGAATACATACACCTTGTGAGAGTGATGCATTTCTGCAGACTGGAAGAAAATGACAAGCTTGTGCTTACACCCTTCAAGAAGAACATTGACATCTGGAGACAGCTCTAGAGAGTCCTTGACCGTAGTGATCTGGTGAGTAATGCTCAACCTTCACTATCAGTTTCACCCATCGCTCTTGTGGTTGATTGTTTGCCAGTACTTATGATACTAAAACCAAGCATTTCTCCAAAAAAAAAAATGTAGGACATGCATTTTTAAAGGTAATGCTTTGCAAATTTTGGCTCACATATTGACTTTACTTTCAATGTTCCGTAGTATTATTTCATTTTTTCCCCTGGAAGTGCTACTCTGCTGTGCTCAATCATATTTGTTTTTACTGGATTAAAGAGTAGAACCTCTTCAGATTATTTTTAATTCCTAATATACTTTTATTCTCTTTTCTTCCATGAAGCTGGTGATGATAGTAGATGCTCGAGATCCCTTATTCTACCGCTGTCCTGATCTTGAGGTACTTATTATGGTTTCTGGGGTAGTACTTTTCACATTCAAGCAATATCTAATACCTGTGGCAAATGGGTTGCGGCTTCTCCCTGGTTAATGATCAATGCTCACCTATCACTCATTGTAGTAGTAAAATTGCTCGAGAAATCGTATTCATGAATTCTCCTTCAGAGATTATTTTTCAAGCACTGCCTGTTTTTCTCCAATTGTTAACTGATGACTAAGTGCTTACCTGTAATACTAAATATTTCAAAACTACAGCTTTCACCTTTAACATGCTTACTCATTCCAGTAATATATCTAAGGGTCATCAATTAACAGCTATCCAATGTAATTAACTCCTACTTGTATATCAGGAGATGCACTGTTCCTGCTTTTCAGGTCTCTTTTCCTATAGCTCGTCAACAGTTACTTCTATTCTGCCTGTCCTATAACTTTGGTTTTCATTGTAGGATGAACATAATGGTTGTATTACAGACAGAAAAGGAAGAATCATCTGTAAACTCGATTGTCCCAGTAAATGATGCTACTTCTTTATTGTTTACCTTCATATTTAGCTCCTTCCCTTCACTTAACATTGGTAGAGTTTTAGGCTCTGCTTAGCAAGGCAAACCTGCAGTGGGAAAGGGAAAGCAGTGAGGTCTATCCTTATATCTTCTTACTATGCTTTGTAACTTTGCTTCCTGAACTGTGTGCTCCCAGAAACATGGTGCTATTAACATAAAAAATACACTGATCAATGTACTGATGAATTTCGCTGCAGTTAAAACTATCAATAGTAGATCATTAGTTTACATGTGCTTTTGTGCTGAAGAGGAAGAGTTATTTTGTATATAGTGCCAAGATTGCATTTTTCTACTATTTAAATCACAACGGAGTTACCAATGATAATTTTTTCCCAAATGGTGTGACATTATCTATTGGTTCATTTTTCTGATATCCTGATATTTCTATAGGGCATTGCTTTGAATTTTTTTAAGCTATCATGTTTGCCAGTCCCAATTTTCACATTTAATCCTGTAGTACTGGTAATTTTTTAGTCAGGAATTGATAGTTCATACTCCCTCCGTCCCAGAATATAAGAAGTTTTAGGGTTAGACACGGTTATTAAGAAAGTAGGTATAAGGGAGTGGTGGAGGGTTGTGATTGGATGAGTAGTGGAGGTAGGTAGGAAAAGTGAATGGTGGAGGCTTATGATTGGTTGTGAAGAGAATGTTGGTGAAGAAGTTGTTATATTTTGAGACAAATCCTGAGGGCTAAAAGTTGTTATATTTTGGGATGAAGTACATATTAGCGTATTGTTACCTGGGTAAATTTTGCTTGCTAGTTGAAAAATTACATCCATGGGATTGTCTTGTTTCACCTGAGATTTTTTCTTACTTTCATTTTTCTTTCGATTTTAGTAAGCTGCTACTATGCTTGATTTAAGTAAGATGTTACTAAGGTGTAAGTCTTAATTAGTCTTTCACATGGAAAATCATGAGCAGTGGCATTAGATGCAGGTAGCGAATGGCATGGTGGAAAGAAGAGGATCTGAGGATGGTGGCGGATCTGGAGCCAAGGTCGATGGAGATGGCCAGGGCATCGCAGGGGTGGACCCCGGCAGACTGGCATGGCATGGCAGCAGAGATAACAAGAGGCAGAGGAAGTGGGCGGCCAATCTGCACAGCACCTGGGTTTGTTCTTGGCACCTTAATACACTTAGCGCACATAATTTACAGATTGTAAAGAAGCATGTTTTTCTTACTGTAATTCTACATCTATTTGTTCATCATATGATTTGTCTACTCACTAAAAAGCATATTAATGTTATATGTGTTGTTTAAGTGATCATTTTTTCTTTCCATTTATACTAGGTCATATATTGTTCTGCTCCACATCTCCCCGTTTATCTGAGTGCCCATCAGCACTCCTGAGTTTTGCTGGTTAATTGCGTTGCCTGGTTGGTTTAGCGGCTGGTGTTGCCCAGGTTTCCAAGTCCAGCAGCCGCCATCATCCAAAGGCACTGGCTTGGTCTTTGCTACGCTCCTCCTCCTTCATCAGGTTCACACATATGCTGGAATTATTTTTCGTGCGTGTTGTTCAATATATGTTGAGTTACTTCTGGGAAGGCATCAACTGATATACTGTATGTCATCGACCTCCTCTATGCCAAAACAATCCCCAAACTCAAGAATCGCATGCTTCTAATAACAGCAAAAACATAGATGTATTGCCCTGTAGTGCAATAGTTAAGTTCAGTAGATATATCCTATCTGATGATTTCTCCATAACTTCTATTTTTTTCCTTTCCATATTTTGCCTGGTCATGTACTCATGTGCTGCTAAATAAGTTTATTTAATGCATTTCACAATCATATGCCTCCTTTGAAAAACTCCTTAGATAGTTGGAATTATAGAAGAGGAAAAAAAGGGATCTGGTTGCACCTTATGGTCCTATGTCTGTAATGTTCAAGTATTTCCAGAATTTATGAATAAGGCATTAGTAGTGGCTGCCCTTCATGAAGCAAAGTAATATAGTTAGGTTCTGACAATGGTCTCACCTTAATTCTGAATTTCATTCTGAGTTATAGAAATGTGGCATTTAAAGATCCATGTTTTTTACAATGCTTAATTTCTTTTTAAACCGTATTTAAGTGATTTTTAAATATCTCATATTGGATTATGCAGCTCTCATATTAATACAACCTTGGAACCTCCTTATGATATATAATGCGTCAGTGTTTTGCAGCCTCGATTCTTTGATAAGAGGGTGGTTATCAATGTTTATGGTTTGCTCTATGCATTTCCTCTGCAAATATTTATAGTTAGATGTTTTACTCTATATGTTAATTGATTGTGTACCACTTTTTTCAGGTTCAGTGAAACCATATAAGAGTACGATTGGACCAGATGAAACAAGGGAAAGTAAAATTGGGCATAACATTCTGTTACATCAGGAAAGGGATTCAATGGTGCCTGCTCGTTGCAATGGATCTATACCAAATATAGTTGAAGTTGCAATGGCCACATGCATATACAAATAAGTAGCTAACAAAATGATTTAATCATTTACAACATTATTCATCATAGACTACTACCATCACCACCACTACTTTCTCTATATCAGTAAGATGGGCGGGCCTCTGTAGATTGGTTAATCATTGACATATTCATGTTTTTCTCACTTTCAGTTTGAGATATCCTAATATTAATTATTGCATTAATGGCACAATAGCTATTCTCTACAGCTTTGCTTCCGCTTATAATTTACTGTTATCTTGTATGGCTACAACTGCAGCTGTGAGGATAGATGGGTAGCAGATTGAATGACATTACTTAAATGGTAAAAATCATATTTTTCTGGTTGATGTGTTGAATGTGATTTTGCATGATATATAATACTAGCTGAGTAAATTTTGCCCACTTCTAATTAGCTGCTAGCTCATAAATAAACATCAATGGAATTTTGGTGTTCCATTATCACTGATTGACCTATTAACAGTTTTTTCGTGTGCTCGGGCACTTACTGCGGTAAGGTTTTATTAGGGTATGGTATATATCTGTAGGTGCTTCTCAATATATGATTTCATTAGCTAACGTATGTTTTCATGCACTTATTTACATTCCAACATGTTTGGATTCTTAAGAATATGATGGGATGCTGAATGTAATCTTGAAAAGTTGGGCCCATTATTCTTCAGTTGTCCTATTTGCAAAAACCCAAAGTGTATAGCAATGTGTGCCAGGGATTATTTTTCTATTAATTTTGGGTTATTATGTAATGAAAACATTGTATATTCATGTGAACCAAGAGTCTGTAACGAACCGAAATTTCAACAGAGATGCTCTACGTTGATAATAAAGTGTCCATCTGTAGTAGGATATTTATTACGGAAAAGACAATACTAATTACGATGCTATTGATATCCACAAGAGTTGAACTGTAATCTATGATGTCACTTATCAAATTATCATAGATTTCCCTCATCTATTTACCGACTGATTGTCGTTTTAGTCCGTGCAGGCGGCGCGCAATGGCGCGCCCCAGCCTCTAGTAAGTATTAAAGCAGACAAATCGAAGTTCTATGGCATAAGATGTGCAAACGGCAAACATGATAAACTGAAATCAACTCTCTCCCAATTAACAAATTTAGAGTTGTATCCCCTTTTAAGTTAGTTCATTTGTTTCCCTATCTTTTAGGAGGGAAAAAAACTGAACTAAGAGATGTTTGCGTGTAATTTCCCCTGAAACATAATTTGTTCATCCAACTTATGTCCATCAAAGATCAATATCATCAGTGGAATGTTCTGCACTACACTAGAGTGAAAGGCAAGCACCGTGTTCATATGGGGTCTGTTGGCATATTTCAACTAAATCCAATTTTTGAATGCTACAGTGTTACAAGAGGCTAGAACGCAAAAGTATCCAGTCCTCCAAGATAGATGCTACGCCATTGTTGGTGACTGACATGAATCCATCGCCACACAGTTTGAAGAAAATTGCAAAGTAGTTTCCAAGATATTGGGGGCTTTTATGAGTTTTTTTGGCATTCTGAGCTCTAGCATTACGTATTCATGCATGATGGCGTTTCAGTTTTGGATTTACACTGCCTAATTAGTTGTATTCGTTATCCTTGGATTATTTATCTGACAACACAAATCACTTCAGTTCCTCTCCTGACAATGAGTGTATATGTTTTTACAATGAAAGTATTCTGGGACTTCATCAAGATATTGTAAATCCAGTAACAAATGCTATGCTCAACAATTGTTTTGAATTGTAATTTTTGATGAAGCTAATGATCAAAAGACGCTTAAAATTATCTCCATAATGCTCAAGAGACTGTAGATGGTTGTTTTTGTACATAACTTAAATTTTACAATAACCTTTTTTCCATCGACAATATTTCAAATTTAATTTTTGCAATGATATCTCTGATGAAGTAGGACAAGCTCTTCAAAATATTTCAGTCTAAATAACAATAATGATTTTGCTGCTATGTCTCTTATAGCTTTTGCTGCCATGCCACTAGCTCCATGTCTTTTGCTCTTGATCTCCCTCTATCACTGTCGCTAATTTGTGTTTGCTTCTCGATATTTTTAGAGATGTAAGAATGCCAAGATTGAAAGGGTTGTTGTCTGCAAGGTGCTCAAAATCACCAACTCTGGAATATGAACGTGTGAAAGTGATTGAGTGGTTCTGAAATTTTATCCTTGCTTTGCTAGAAGCCTAGAAGATTGAAAGTGGTGCTGTTTGCAAACTGCTCAAAATCACCATTGGAATTTAAATGTGTGAAATTGGATGATATATTCTGAAACTCTATCCTTACTTTGCTTGTAACTAAACTTTTGTGTTATCATTTTGCAGCAGAACCATCTGCCTGAGCTGCCCAACCAATGTCATATTGCCATGGACGTGCTATTTGTATAATCATGACATTTCTAGGTTAGATCATCTCTTCATATGTAAAAAGATCATCTCTTTGACTCTTTTGGTGTTGTTGCATCTGGATCTTCTGGTACCATGACAAATTTATTTCTGAGCACGAATATTTTTGTTTGTTCAGAGTTGTTACATCGGCATGAAAGTGTTACTTTTCCTTTATTCAGTTGTCCAGTGTCATTCATGGGAAAGCTTATATCTGCTCAAGGGTCTTGATATGGGAAAGCTTATATCTGCTCAAGGGTCCTGATTCTAATATCATCAGCGGATTTATCAGGGTTGCTGGCCTAACCTAGCACCTTAGGGCCTCGACACTCTAATCTTATCGATGTAAACACCTATTTATCATACATCTTAGTTAATCTAAGTCGATGTTTTAATTTACCTATATCGGCCAGATCTTTTCTAGGGTTTTGTTGGTATTAGTTAAATTGATTCATTGTTCTAGATTGGTTAAGGTATTCACCACCCTGAAAATTAGTCAAAGACTTGATTGTCTAGATATTATATTTCTTTTCATACTTAGTGCTGCATCAGTTAAGTTTGATCTACTAAATCGTGCTTAGAACCATAATCTCTAGCTTGCTTCTTGATTGCTAATAAGGATTTTGTCGGGGTTTCAGCCGATGAGTTATCTCAACGTTGCATCGACTTATAAGGATTACATACAAGTTGGATTTAGCCGATCTCAACAAAGGTTTCTCTATTTACCTAATCGTTTGGATTTATGACATTGGTCCTCCAACCGATGTATGCTTTAACCTCCGGATCAACATTTGTTCTATCATATCATTATTGGCCGATTGGTTTCTACTGAATTATATTATTGTTATTTATCATCGTCAGCCGATTGTCTTTATATTGTTATTTCCTCAAGTATCAGAATATACATTGGATATATAAGCCGATTGCTCAAACCCTATCGACATCGGCTAGAATCATTCCATCGGCTTGTCAATCGATCGGCCATTTGATCTGTTGTTTACATATCTTGTCAGTTGCAGGATCAAACAGACTGGTACGCCCGCATCTCACCAATATTTTAGACTTGGACTGGAGCTAAGCAGATCTCCCAAGTTGTTGTGTTCGTCAACTTAGTTCGCGCCAACACAAATCCGGCACCATCGGCCGAGCGCGGATTTTTCGTTAATATGGCAATACAGTCAGCAAAAACAAATAAAAACCAGTGGGGCCCACTTGTGAGCGCTGTTTTTTTATCTCCCCCTTCTTTGCCTCTCTCGATCTTCCTCCCATGTCGGCGCGCGGCTTGGCCTCCTCATATGCTGGCATCGCCCTCGCCTCTCCTCGGGGCGTCGTTGGTCGTCGCCGACGCGGCCGGCCAATTCTTGACCTAACCAAGTTAGAAAGGTTGTTGCGGCATGGGAAGGCCGTCACGGAGCTGTGCGCTGGCAAGGACAGCACGCCGATGCCCTCATCTTGGATTTGAGACCACCGTCGCCGTTGCTCTGGGATTATTCTTCCGTCGACCACGCACCGCCGTCACCCTAGACTTCTCTGACCAACTGTGTTCCGCCTCAAGCGACATGGGGGACTAGTCTCCGTTGTCGTTGCCTCCTCCTCCTCCCTACTCGGTTCAAGGGTGAGAGAGAGAGAGAGAGATCGAGGTGAAAAGAGGTAGAAAAGAAGAGATGAGAGTATATGAAGCACTAACAAGTAGACCCATTATTTTTAAAATATTTTTTGCCACGTTGGAAATGCTACGTCAGCCAACCTATCCAAAACTGCCCAAAATAGTGCTGCGGAGGGGAGGGGGGTAATTCATTCCGTTTTAGGAGTTTAGGGTGTCGAATGTCCAGTATTACAGTTCAGGAGGGTAAATCATACAGCTGCAATAGTTTGGAGGGGTAATTCATACTTTTTCCTTTAAAAAGTGGAAAAAGGAACCTAGGCTAATCAGCATTCCTTCGAACTCCTTGAATGCGAGAAACTCACATAGTGCCATAGCCCTTAATCTTTCATAACCTTGATGACCATGCTATCTCTCAATTAGGATGAAACAAAATTGTAGAACATTTTATCATCTGAACCATAGTGCTTATACACCATGTTGTCATTAATCACCAAAACTCAATTGGGACCTAAATGATACTCCCTCCGTTTCAAGTTGTAAGATGTTTTAACTTTGGTCAAAGTCAAACTGCTTTAAGTTTGACTAAGTTTATAGACAAATACAATAATATTTGCATTACCAAATTAGTTTTATTAAATTAATAATTAAATATATTTTTATAATAAATTTATCTTGTGTCAAAAATATTACTATTTTTTCTATAAACTTGGTCAAACTTAAAACAGTTTAACTTTGACCAAAAATTAAAACATCTTATAACCTGAAACAGAGGGAGTGGCAATGTAACAAGATGAGGCAAAAACGAATATGGAAGGGATAGGCCCGTACTCCAGAGGACAAAAATTTTCTCATGGAAGTATCTATCGTTCCAGTTGTTCGCTTGACATGTCGTACTTGTTTCAAATGTTAAATTGCCTAATCTTGTGTTTTGTGTGACTAATCAAATGTAGTTGACCATGAAAACATGGGTATTAAGGGGCTGTTCAGATTCATGCCATTTTCAACCATACCATTGTTTTATAGTTGCTAAAAATATGACTACATTTAGTTTGTTGCCAAACTTTGGTAATACATAAAAAAATCCTGCCAAAATTTGACAATATTGCCAACTTGCCAAAATTTTAGCAATAGATTTATTTTGGTTACAATCTGAACAGGCCCTAACTAAAAGTTGAAAACCACCATATCATTTGACGTGGTAATGCGCTTCCAAAATGTTGCCTAAATTCAGTTTATTGTGTACTCACTATAACATATTGTATCTCTTAATTCTCATTTACTTGTTACTATTTTTTTAAAAAAAATGGTAAACATTTGTCACCACACATATTTAATACAAAAATTCCAATTTTGTCCCTACAATTAATAATTCACTCCCACTCAACCTTGTTGATTATTTCTATAGACTTCCTTAACACTAGAAAGCTAAATGATCGTACCAAAGGTAAAATTATTATGTCCAATAAAGTTTAAATTGTTATGGCCAATAAAAAGTGTTAAAAGTAAATATAATCAGAGCTAGTATTAATCTTAATAACTACTAACTTTTGTTCATCACCAAAATTTTTCATTCATCAATCCGTTTTGTACGCGCATTTGTGTCATCAATCTCCGATTTTTCCAATCGGAGACAAGAAAAACACTTACCAAAATTGTCCCTGGTAATAATCTAATCTCATAACAAGAAAATCTTGACAATAATCTAATCTCATGGAAGCACTTACCAAAATTAGACTTTGATAGTTCGATACAACCCCATAAGGTAGAAACAAGAACCAAATTTCACCCAAATAAAATCAGTAAAGGATCCACAGGAGAACTCCAATCCACTCCAATAAAATTAGCATTGCAGTATAAAGCAATCGAAAAATCCCTTCTTATATCCACCTTGACCTTGATCTCCTTCAAGCCCAGCACTAGATTGATGGTGACTACCCTGGATTGAAGATGAACAGCATTGGACCACTTGATGTCGCGGTCACACCGTTGCCGCCTATGCCTGCGCCTTCCTCCGCCGCCACCTACTACCAGTTCCAGAGAAGATGTGGTCGTCGCCAGCCTTCGCATTGCTCGCGGCCCTCCACCAATCCACCCATCGCCAGCCTCTGCCTTGCTGGCTGCACCCTCCGCCAGATCCACCGTCGTCATGGACACTGCTGCCACCTTCTTGTCCTCTTTGTCGTTGTTGTTGCGATATCCCTAGCGCCGGTGGGGGGATAAGGAGAGATGCACTGCGGGTGGCTGACGTGATGTGGTCTTGGCGTTGAGCTTGATGTGCCACATGCGGCCGAGCGGGGCACGCAGGGGCGAAGCCAGGATTTATGGTTAGGGGGTGTGAGCAGGACGAAGAAGTCATAAGTCAGAGTAAGCAATACTGACGACAAAACAAGACATCATGTGTTCTACCAAAAAAAAGCTTGAATTTAGCTTTTTAGTTGTATCATTGGATGTTTGACAGTTTGAGACTTGAGGCACCATACTCGACAGCGAGACGCAATGTGAGGACGGAGAGACGTGTGAATGAAGACGAGGAGTTGATTTGCGTTGTCTCTCCGTCACTTTCTTATTAATTAATTTTCTATATCATGTTTATTGATAATGGACTAATTAACATGCTAATGCTCTAGTTAGTATAGCAAGGAGGGGGGGGTCGGATAGGGGGGTGTTGGCCCCCTCTGGCACCCCCTGTAGCTGCGCCCCTGGGGGCGCGGGAGTCGAGTGACGCCACGATGGGTAGGAGGAGAAGGGGCGCTCAAAGCAGAGAATGAGAGGAGGAGGAAAGGAGAAGGCGAAGGTGTGGTGGAGGTAGAGGCGGAGGTATTGTTAACGGTCCTTAAATCATAATATCTGACCGTCAATACCTGCATATAATGAAATAAAATATGGTATCCAACTTAGTGGTAGGTATTATTACTAATCATTTCCACTAGTGTTGGTGAAATATGTGTATGCAGGTAATTTGAGGAGAAAACACATCCGTCATGCAACAAAATGCACCTTCGCGCATTCAGGACACGTTTACACGGAATGGAGGCCCCATAAGACAAGTAAACACCTCCAAATGGACCCATCCACCATGCCAATGGGATGAGGGCCTCAAAATTAGTGTCCACGACGAAAAACGGGACAAACGAAGTCGTCCCGGGTTCGGCCGAACCGTTTTGAGGCTGTTGATCACGAGATTCGACGTGGACGGCCCTGATTACTTCCTGATGATGGTTGGAGGGTAGTTGGGTCATTTCCCATCAATGTAACCGTCATTTGGAGCCTATATAAGGAGGCCTTCATCTCACTTCAATCACACACAATTTTGAGCTGAATTACAAGAGGCTCTATTGTATCTTTTGTACATTAGAATAAGGTAGAGAGTGAGGGGAAGCTCTGCAGGAGTGCCTGGAAGTTTGCGCTCATCCGATTTCTATCTCGACGAGTGTAGCTTTCTAGGAGGAATTCGGGAGGAGTACCGGAGCTGTCGGTACACTCTGCTCCGGGTTCGGAGAACTTCTCCTATAAAGTAAGCATTCGTGTTCCTTTCTTATGTTATTTAATTACTTTGTCTAAGTAAGTTATATTTCCATCTTTGCGGGTTCATTGTTTAGTATTCATAATAAGTGCTCTAGTACTAGGACTCCGGATAGAGAAGGAAATTCCTGCGCAAGTATTAGAGTAGTAATTAATAACTTAGGCGTGGTGTCTAGGTTAGAGATTACCTTTGTTTGTTGTGTATCCCACGAATTTGTCAGAGGTAGGCGGCAGGTGGTGACAGCCTTGAATCCCATCCTAGTAATCTTCCACGTTCAGATACATCACAGAGCTATAGCCGGAACCACGCTAGCAGACCAGCAGGGGTCGGTGCCCGAAGCAACAGATAGGATTTTACCTTTGCTTAGCTTAGATAATTAACACACATAGAAAGTCCTCTCTAGCCTGCCTACCACTAGTTGTTGTCCTTGGATTGTCTTAGCCTTAGGTAGACTACACACATTCCCTGAGTTTGATATCCTTTTGGGGTCACCCGAAGGTGAAGTGCTACAGCGGTATTCCGTGCGCTTGCGGATTTATTTGTGGTCGTAAGAAATACCAACAAGCATTTCTGGCGCCGTTGCCGGGGAACGGTTGCTAATTTATCCGAGTCTAGGTCATCCTCGTATCCTTATTTTTATTTCTTCTTCTTTTGTTCCTTTCCTTGATGGAGCAACCCACAATTCAAAACCTTTCTGCTCCTCGAGCTGATCTTTGTGAGCCATCCTGTTCTTCAAAACCAATCCTTTCGGATGGCTATGAAATCAGTTATGGCTTTATAGCCATGGTTCGAGAGAAAATCTTCTCTGGTAGTATCGGTGAAAACCCATACATCCATCTTCGGGATTTTCAACTAGTGTGTTTGTGCCTATCCATCGTAGGCATGACATATGAAACTCTTAAGTGGAAATTGCTTTCTTTTTCTCTTAGAAATGAAGCGAAGCAATGGTACACTCTGTCTGTCAAGAAATTCCACGGTGAATGGGAGGAGCTTAAGTGCAATTTCTGCCTTACTTTCTTTCCATTAACCCGTGTAATTAATCTTCGATTAGACATCCTCTCTTTCCGTCAGAATGAGAAGGAATCTTTCGGTGTAGCCTGGGCCAGGTTCTCATTGTTAACTCATTCTGGCCCAGACTTGTCTTTACCCGACCATGTGTTGTTACAACATTTTCGGTACGGCTTAGACAAGGAGTCTGCCGGAAATCTCGATATTTCCACCGGAGGATCGTTCGCACACAAGACAACCGCCGAAGGAAGAGAACTCTTAGATCTGATCTTAGAGAATGATTCTTTCGGCCAAAGTGAAGCCGTCACGGTGGTCGAGATTATCCATGAGGAACCTCCGCACGTGGAGTCGGAACCCAACTCTACTGTTGAATCCTCATTCCAGTTGCTGGAGCCGAAAGAAGAAGAAATTCATCATCCGAAAATTCCATTCCAATTTAGGGGTGATCTTTATGAAGATTATGGAAACACCCTGAATTATTCCAGCAAAACGAAGGCTCATCCCAAGCATGAGCCGTTCGAGGAGGTGATGCTTGTATCTTCGTTCGTTTCTTCTGAACCTATTGTCCATCTTTACGAAATTGAACGACCCTTGTCAACTTCGATCAAGCCTAAGCCTTGTCCCTCTGGCCCTCAGAACGTTGTTCTTTTTTGTCATCAAGAAACAACCCAGTTCTTGCACGATGCATCTCTTGAGAAGGAAAACCTTCAGGCCACAGACAAGCTTGAGACATCAACTCTGGAGGACGAGAAAAAACATTCCACATTTGAGCATGAAAGTTTCTCTTTCAAAATCCCCCAGGATTCATGCTCGCATAAGGAATCCCCAGAGTCCTGTTCGATTAGTGTTGCGTCCCTGTGCGAGGACCACAACCACCTTTCGGTCCTCATTTCTAACATGTTTAGAAGTGTGGTTGTAGATGCTTATATTTATCATAAATACTGCAAATCTCGTTCTTGTTTGTGGCACTAATCTTGCAGAGCGATGTCCCGATGGTCAAGCTTGTGACCATAAACAAAGCACTGCTGGGTGATACGCCGGATTATCATGGTAAGTTTTCTTTCCAACAAAAGCAAGAACTAATTTTAAGGATAATATACACCTTCGGGTATTCTTGGTCGCTAACCATTTCAGGTTGAGATTAAGAACGAGGGTCATGCGATGCCTAAGAACACGGTAGCTACATCAACTGTACACTTTGGTGATCCTTGGTATTGGAACACACTCTATAGGAGAATCCGACATCACACATTTGGTTTTGATGTCTTGCGACACAAAAGTCCAAGTGTGGGGGGAAGGTCGACGAGCTTTTCATGATGAGTTCCATCAACTAGGGCCATCTTGGTTTGAAGTTGGTGTTAGTCCTAGCTTGCCGAAAAAAAAGAAAGGAGAAAAGAGAGACAGAAGAAAAGAAAAAAAATGGGAGAAGAAGAAAAGAGCAAGAGAGCTGACGAGCTACAGTTGGATCAAAGACCGCATTATGTGCGAGTCTTTGAAATATGGCTATACACCTCACTAGTAGCAATCATGCTGCCTGGCTACACCCAATCCCTCTCTTGAGCTCATGTGCCGCCTTGGCTAAGTCTTTATCCACTCCTAGCTGTGCACAACTTCTCGCTCCCGCAGCACCTACGCGCATACAAGCAAGAGGAGTTGCCCTCTTCTTTTCTAGGCGGTTGCTGCTCCACTCCGGTTGGCAGTTGCACATTTGCTCAAAAAGAGATATCATGTCTCTACAGCATTGTGCCAACGGATCACGCCTTCAAGGCACAAGGTCCTTGCACCCGAGGTGTGTGCATGACCAAACTGCTTGCCTGAGTGAGCATGGTCAAAGCGCCTTCCTCCGGTACAATCTGCATGGAGATGGAGGAGAAATCCACAATCATATGTGACCATGCCACTGCCCAGAGATTTCAAAATATACATTATGCTGGCGGTAAGTACACTCAGGTATGCGAAAGATAAAACAAGGTTCACCATTCCTTTTACTCATACTTATCTTCATTTGAATGAGACTTGATCATACATGGTTATGTTTCTTGTGTCTATTTGATTTGCTCTGTTTTGGGTGTTCGCGCAAGACATCTATAGGCTTTTTAAATTAAGCATGGTGCTTAGGTTAAAATAGTCTGCTTTAATCAAATTAGGCATGGAGTTTAGTTTGACTAATGAATTTTAGAGTTAATATGTTCATAGACATTGGATATATATCTTTTGTGGACTAACCCCTACAGGAAAGTTTTCAAATTTGACGGGTGAGTCCTCAAGTTCAATTCACAATGGAGGTAGGTCAGGGCCGGGAACAAATCAATTGCTAACATGCAAAGGAGACACATATCACCTATCAAGGTGCACGGTGCGTATATTACTAATCGCTCTTTTAGCATGTTCATGCAAATTTATCTCAGCCCTATATGAGTTGTGCTTAAACAAAAATTTGGTGAATAATAAAAATTTGAAAAAAAATGTTTCAAAATAAAAGGACTGTCTCTCGAAAAAATGAAATAAAATGTTGGCAAACTTGTGGGATCCACACTTCTTTAAGTTTTGAATCCAATTTCATTTTGACGTGGATGTGAACAACTAATTTCAAGGCTATGATAAAATCTTTTCAAATCTTTATAGTCCATCGGGTATTTGTTGTCCACTAACCTTTTGCAGGAAATAAAAAAGACAATTAAGGAGTAGTGTACAATAACTTCAAACACTTATATCACGCTCCTTGCTTCATGGGAAAGAGATGCACAAGTAACGAAGCAGAACAAATGCAGAACTTGTTGCATTCTTGCATTCGATTCAAATCTTGGTAAGACCTATCTGGTAAGAATCTCATACACCATGTGCATCCTCATCTCATATCTCCATCCTACCAGGTTACCCACAATATCCATTGTTGCCATAAAATAAAAAGAAAAAAAGATAAAATAAAAAGACAAAATAAAATAAAATAAAGTTGGCTCCTTGGTCTTCCAACCAAGTGAGTCCTTTTTCTTCACTCTTGTCTTTCTTTTTATTTTTGTGTCCAATAAAGAGGCCATGTACAAAGACAAGTGTGGGGGTAATCTTGCACATCAATGAGATAACCAAAGCAAGATCACCCCAGAAGTGATGAGCCATGACGAACCACACAAGGGAAATTGATGCAGTCAGACCCAATGAGGGGTCAGCCAAATCTCCAGTTCGGCTGAACCACCTCTACCATGAATCGTCCTCTGTTTTATACAGAGCGCAAGTTTGCACAATTTTTCCTTTGGACATCTATTCTATCTTGAGTTCAATTTGATTATCAATTCTAAAATATCGAAGATAATTAAACTCAAGCTAGGGATGTTACAATTAGAGTTCATGGTCTCCCTGAAAATAGCATGCATGCATATTATTCTTTGCTCATTACTTGTTGCTTGTGGTGACATATCAAATAGGGACCCCATGCTATCTAGGTAATTGATGAATGAGATATGATCTGATGATAGAAATCCTACTCTCCATGTTGCACACTTGGGAATTTTATAAAATGAAAAAAAAATATAGCGATGCTAAACTCCTCATTGATATTTTCATTCCCACTAGAGCCATAGGTTGATCATTCATGATTAGCTTGCTACAAACGCTACTTGTCATTACATTGAGCGTTGTCAAGTTTTGTGACCCTAGTAAAATGCTTTTCATACTTTCATGGTCAAGAACACTTATACACTCCACATACACGCACTTATACTAAATTTCTACACTGGAAGTTTGCATCTCCCATTTGTCATTCATTTCATCCATTAAATAAATACTCCATGTCATTTATGCCTCTTCCTCCAAAGTTCTTTCAAAAAAAATGGAGAGAGAGGGGGCATGGCTATGCAAAAAGGAAGAAAAAAATGCTCATACAAGTATGGAGCATGATGATGAGAAAAAAAACAAAAAAAAATAGCCATGCACTCTCTCAAATTTCAAAAGAGAAAAGATATATAGGAGGAGGTATACAAAAGGAGTTATTTTTATTTTCTGTTTTCCACCCGCAAATTCACCACCATACACATACACATGCACATTCTTGACCAGAAAGTATGTCTTGTATTTCCGTTGATCCATTATTTGACTTTGCAATATATGTGATGCAAGTAATGCTCTACTCTTTTCCATACCCTGAGCTCTACATAAGCCTTATTAGATGGTAGGAAAAGAAAAGGCACAATCATATGCCTTTGTGAGGAATCATACACTTCGAGTGATCGAGAGAATCAATGGAGGAGTAAAGCATAGTTATAGTTTTATGTTACTTGAAAAAACCCCAAGTTGTTCTTCATGAAAAGTTAGGGTGACTTGAGTCAAGATTGTTCCATTTCTCAATTGCTCAGGATCGCATGGTAGACACTACAAAGACCCACAAATACAGATATGGCTTTGAATAATTTGTTTGCATGCTTATTAGTAAGTAAGTCATAACTCTATTGTAGAGTCCATAACCTTCACTCGGGACGAGCAAAGGTTAAGTGTGGAGGTGTTGTTGACGGTCCTTAAATCATAATATCTGACCATCAATACTGCATATAATGAAATAAAATATGGTATCCAACTTAGTGGTAGGTATTATTACTAATCATTTCCACTAGTGTTGGTGAAATATGTGTATGCATATAATTTGAGGAGAAAACACATCCGTCATGCAACAAAATGCACCTCCGCGCATTCAGGACACGTTTACACGGATTGAAGGCCCCATAAGACAAGTAAACACCTCTAAATGGGCCCATCCACCATGCCAATGGGCTGAATGCCTCAAAATTAGTGTCCACGACAAAAAACGGGCCAAACGGAGTCGTCCCGGGTTCGGCCGAACCGTTTCTGAGGCCGTTGATCGCGAGATTCGACGTGGACGGCCCTGATTACTTCCAGATGATGGTTGGAGGGTAGTTGGGTCATTTCCCATCAAATGTAACCGTCATTTGGAGCCTATATAAGGAGGCCTTCATCTCACTTCAATCACACACAACTTTGAGCTGAATTACAAGAGGCTCTATTGTATCTTTTGTACATTAGAATAAGGTAGAGAGTGAGGGGAAGCTCTGCAGGAGTGCCCGGAAGTTTGCGCTCATCCGATTTCTATCTCGACGAGTGTAGCTTTCTAGGAGGAATTCGGGAGGAGTACCGGAGCTGTCGGTACACTCTGCTCCGGGTTCGGAGAACTTCTCCTATAAAGTAAGCATTCGTGTTCCTTTCTTATATTATTTAATTACTTTGTCTAAGTAAGTTATATTTCTATCTTTGCGGGTTCATTGTTTAGTATTCATAGTATGTGCTCTAGTACTAGGACTCCGGATAGAGAAGGAAGTTCCCGCGCAAGTATTAGAGTAGTAATTAATAACTTAGGCGTGGTGTCTAGGTTAGAGATTACCTTTGTTTGTTGTGTATCCCACGGATTTGTCAGAGGTAGGCGTCAGGTGGTGACAGCCCTGAATCACGTCCTAGTAATTCTCCGCGTTCGGATATATCATATAGCTATAGCCGGAACCACGCTGGCAGACCAGCAGAGGTCGGTGCCCGAAGCAACAGATAGGATTTTACCTTTGCTTAGCTTAGATAATTAACACACATAGAAAGTCCTCTCTAGCCTGCCTACCACCAGTTGTTGTCCTTGGATTGTCTTAGCCTTAGGTAGATTACACACGTTCCCTGAGTTCGATATTCTTTTAGGGTCACACGAAGGTGAAATGCTATAGCGGTATTCTGTGCGCTTGCGGATTTATATGTGGTCGTAAGAAATACCAACAGGTAGCAAGCTGGCGGAGGCAAAGGTGGAAGTAGCCAATCGGAGGCTGCTTGCAGGATTCGATATTGGGACAAGGTGTGGGTTGCAGGATTCGATATTGGGACGAGTAGTGGGTTGGTGGCGGCTGGGGTTTTGGTGGAGAGTGAGGACGCGGGGGGGGGGGGGATTAAAGACTGGGCGCTTTGGTTTTCTCTTTTCTTTTTGTTTTTCGAGCTTCTTTCAGCTGATTTTTCTTCCAAACGATTCGTCTGTTGTGGGCACGCATCACTGCTGCCATGGCATCATTTGTAATTATAAACTAAATGATACCTGCGCTTCACTGCGAGAAAAAGGCATCTGTAAAAAAAAAACTGGTCGCGAGAAAAAGTCAGATGCATATACAACAGAAAATAAATAATAAAAAAATGAAAAAAGTTTGATTCTCAATGTAAAAAAAAGGCATCTTAAAAAAACTGGTAGTGAAAAAAAGTCCGATGCGTATACAACAGAAAATAAATAATAGAAAAGGTGAAAAAAGTCCGATTCTTGACATAAAAAAAAAGACATCTGTAAAATAAAAAGTTAAATAAACAACGATAAAAAGCGCCGTATGTAAAAAAAGCAAAATAAAAGTTTGATTCGTATACAATGGGAAAAAATAAAAAAAAGGGAAAAAATAAAAATATGCGCCGTCCATATAGAAACCGATAAAAAGTCCAATTCATATCTATGGCCGTGTCTAGTTCGATGGCCAAAAATTTTTTGACGTATACGGACACATATTTAATGTATTAAACGTAGTCGAATTTATTGGGCCTAATTAATTCTTCATTAGCAAATGTTTACTGTAGCACCACATTGTCAAATCATGTCGCAATTAGGCTCAAAAGATTCGTCTCGCAATTTACATGCAAATTGTGTAATTGATTTTTTTTCTCCACATTTAATGCTACATGCATGTGTCCAAACATTTGATGTGACGTTTTTGGCCAAAATTTTTTGGAATCTAAACACAGCCTATATCTATACCTAATAATAATCTCTTTTCTATCTCTTCTCTACTACTATAAAAATTGAGATATTTTTGTCGGTATTTTGTTACGTCATCCGTGTATGAATCGGGTTTAAGTTCGTTTGATTTTGGTAATACATATTTGTATTTAAAACGGGTTTTAAGTTCGTTCGCTTTTGAAAATACGGAAGGAGTCATATAACATATCTGTTAAAAAACTCGCATGTTAACTTAAGGTGATTGGACTCCTAATTGCAGCTTATGATTTTCTAGAAATATATATATATATATATATATATATATATATATATATATATATATATATATATATATATATATATATATATATATCCAAGCAAATTTTTACAGTGAGTTTCACCAATTTCACCTCAACTAAACCGTATAACAATAATAAGATTAAAATAACATTTACCCGTTGCAACAACATGACAAATACAAAATAATATGGCCCTAATGATTAACGACCAGCTATATTCGCCGCCCATGCAGACCTGTCAACCAAGTACGTATAAACGTACTGATTTTTCCTCTCCTATAATCTGCAGGCCCAAGTGCCATCTTGGCCCATAGAAATGCACCAATCTCAAAGCGTATCAAGTAGTCCAAAATTCGACTAATATGTATCCAAAAAAATCTGTCGAAACATATATATAGCGAAATCGTTCGAGGAAAAAGAAAAGAGAGAGAAAAAAAAGAAAAAGAGCAAAGCAGTCGAAAAGCAGGCCTTGGGCCTTGGCCCATGCGTGCAGCCCAGCTCCCAGCCCAGCAAGCAAGGCTAGCTAGCAGCCCAAGCAGCAGCAACAGCAGCAAAGCAGCTGCTGCTGCTACTGCTTTTCTAGCGAGCACAGCTGTAGCAGTTTAGCCGCACCTAGCTAGTTTGGAGACCACGTTAAATAGGAGGGCTGCCCGGCGACTGTAACTCCAATTCCGGAGTTTTTACGTTAAAGCGAGGATAAAAAAAATAGTGAGTTACAGTGTTAGGAGTGATCCAAGTGTATAAGATGGATCCAATATTGTTTTCGGGTCCTGGACGTCACAAATATACTGTCTCTTTCTTAAAATAAACTATAATCCTTATCATAACATTAGTTTTTTCCGTTGCAACACAATGGTATTTTTGCTAGTGTAAGCATAGATTGATTAGTGGCCGTCGCAGATTAGGTAATCATCAGGCTTCCACTGACCTCTCCCAGCGGCGTGCCCGAAACGACGCAAAACCCAGTTTTTTCTATGAAAGAGAACTAAACGAAGTTAGTTCACAAAACTTATCATATAAAAAAAGTTTCTTTTAAAAAAAAATACTACCTCCCCTATATAAAATCGGTTGTTATTCAGTACGATTCCGTTTCGTTTTTGTTGCGGATGCGTGCGCACGGTGACGTGGATCGATCACTTGACTTAATTAGCGCCCACGCACCGTACGGACACAACCCTTGTGTGTTGTACTGTATAACTTCACTGCTGTCGCCACACCCACAACACAATCTCCCCTCTCCCCCCTCTTTCCAGCAGAGCAAAAACTCTAGCAAAATCTCACTTAATAAGCAAGCAAACCCTAGCTCCCCTATTTGCTTGTGTTGCTCGATCTCCATCAGATCGATCGGAGCAAGAAAAATGGGGAGTCGATTGATCATGGAGGGCAATAAATCCAGCAGCAACAATAGTCTTCGCCGCCGCCATGCTAAGGACATCGAGGAGGGGGAGATTTGCAATCCGGATGGTGGTGGTGGGTGCTATGTTTTGAGCTCTGACACCAAGGAGGAGGAGGACGAGGAGGAGGTGGGCATGCGGCCGGTGACCTGCAGCGGCACCCAAGGTTATCAAGTCATAAAGTCGAGTCGAGATACCCTTGGACCGACTTGTCAACTTGGTCAACTAGTCCACGACTAATCTACAACTTGTCCATGACTTAATCATGAAAAAATAGGGGATACAATATATAATCTTTACTACTATTATACTGTGCTAAGCATGTATATAGTATAAACTATGGATTATGGAGTAGCAAAACAAGACAATAAGTCAAAAAGAAATAAAACTAAAGTACTAAAGACAATATGCCAATTAGCATGGTGAATTGATGATTTGCTACGAGAAATCACGACTAATTTATGACCGACTTTACGACTAACCACGACTAATCGCACGAACTTTTTTGTTTGAGTCGTGGCTCTTTAATCGACTAGCTTGGCCGACTTTACGACTAATCTACGACTAATCGCGACTAGTCAGGCGACTTGATAATAGTGGCGTCGTCTCGAGGACATCCTCATGCTGCCTTCGTCCACGCCATCTTCTTCCGGTTCTGAGGGGACGATTAGCGACCATGGCGGCAGCGACGCTGCCCCGGTGTTGCGACTGGAGGCATCCCCGTGCCACTTATGCAGTAGGGAGTTCAGCAGCATGAAGGCGGTTCACAGGCACATGAGAGTCCATCAGGCGGAGAACGAGAAAGGAGCACGGTGGCGCCGGTTCATCCCCTGGCTCGGCTACCCGGAGCATCACAATCATGTGGACCATACAGGTGTAAGTACGAGGGTTGTGGCATGGAGTACAAGACGCACAAGGGGATGGGTGGCCACGTGGCTAGCCACATCAAAAGGGACAAGCTGGGTGCCGCCGCCGGTGGTGGCGGCGTCGGTGTCAGCAAGCCAGAGGGCAAGCACCCGTGCAATGCGTGCGGGAAAGAGTACCTGACAGGAGTGGCGCTCGGCGGCCACAAGAGGAAGCACTACAAGAAGTACCTTGACCTTACCCTCTCCCTCGCGCCGCCCGAACAACTCCTGGCACCGCCTACGCTTGCTCCAGCTCTGGCGGCCATCGCCGCGACGGCGGCATTGCCACCGGCTGAGACCGCAGCGGAGGTGGCTAAACATGGAAATGGAGCAGAGATAGTGTCGGCGCCTCCGTCAATCATCATGCGGATTTTTGGCATTGATGTGGAGAAGCCGCTAGATGTATAGGAGCAAGACGGTGGCAGCGACTAAAGAAGATTAAAAGATACCAGTCAACAGTAGTGTTGATTTTAGATACTTTATGCAGCAATTACTCCTTTGTTATTTAGATAGTGATGGGGATTCTGTTTATACTTTGAACAATGCACTGATATCATATGGATATTATTTACAAAGAGAAAAATATATCTTTTGTTTAGAAGTTGTCAGAGATTATGTTTTTAGAGAGAGATTGTATACGCGTGTACTATCTTGCCGAGTAGGAGGCAGGTGGATTTATCTAAGATACGGGAGTGGATTCTAAACTCTCTGGAGAAGATATCCCCTTATTGTTTGTCATTATTTTCATGTCATCTAAACAGTTATATTATTTTTTTTGAAAAATAGAAAGATATATTAATATGTGATATATCACTTCATAAGCACGTAAGTTAAAATTCAACTTCTATATGCCATAACGGAAAAAAATAAACTATAGCGATAATATAAAAATAGAATCGTAAGGTTCCATTCTTACGAATTTGGACTGTAGAAAGCACACTTTCCAGAAGCTCACAGTGCTCCGACTTTTTTTTTGCAAGAAAAATTTTTCTTCATCAGTATTTCTTCCGATACATTTTTAAAACAATATTTTTTAAACTCTGAAATAGTTAATTTATTCATTTGTGCCTTTGAAAAATTATCATAATCTCATAATCATCCAATCATGTAGAAAGAGTAGGTGTTGTTTTCAAACATATTTTTTATAAGTATTACACTCATAGATACTTTTATCTGTTTACAAGTGTAAGATAAATATTAAAGCATCCAAGAGAGCCCAAATGCAATTTTCAAATCAGAGGGAGGTGCCAAACACAAACTTGACCAGCGGTAGTGCCAAGCGCCCAAGCCTCTAAAAACAAATTTTATTTTAGACTGCAAACAACCTTGGCACCCATGTCAATTAGAGCAGGTACAATAGTAGGCTATAAGCCAGCTATAACCATATATCGAGAAGAAGAGAGAAGAGAGAGAAGAAAAGCGGGCTACAGATTTGTAGCCGGCTGCAACACGGACTTCAAAAAATTATGTGTATAAGAGGTGGGACCGGGTATTAATGATATAATATATTTTTATATTTAACTATTATATAAATAAGCTATTAGATTGGCTATAGATATTTTAGAGGCTAGTAGTTAGCTATACTATTGACCTTGCTCTTAGCCATCTGCATACTTGGCACCCACGGTAATTCTACCGTACCTGCCCATGCTGTCGTCATCCCACCGAGGGGAGTCAAACGCCCAAAAACCATCAAAACCCTCTTCGGCTCGGCCCAAACCCCTCTATCTACCCTAATCCATCCGCCGCCGCCGCCACTTTATGCTCGTCTGCCTCCGGCGACGAGGCCTCTCGCTCCTCCGGCAGCGTCCGCCCCGCTCCCTCCCCCCTCTCCCGCGCCTGCTCCCGCTCCCGCGCAGCAGCCCACCCCGCCTCGCCTCCCTCCGCCACCTCTCCGCCGCGGCGATGGGGGAGAACTCCGCCGCCGCCGCCGGGAAGGGGAAGGAAGCGAAGGGGAAGGCGACGGCCTCGGCCTCGGCCTCGGCACCGAACGTCGAGCCCGACGTGGCCTACCTGGAGGCGGTGACGCAGAAGCGGATCCGGCAGTTCGAGGAGATCCAGGCCAAGCAGGCCCTCGAGCGCCTCAACATCGGAGGCGAGCCCATCAGGTGAGCCCCGTTTTTCGATTCGTTGTGAATTTGATGTAGTTAAGAAACTGGGAGGGCTTTGATTCGGAAACCGTAATGTTTGCAGCGCGTTATAGATGGAAATGGAGTTAGATACTACATGGATGGCAGATGTCTCAGGCATTGAGATGTAGATATAGGCATATAGCACACCAAGGGAATATCCTCGATAGCCATGCTTTGTGCTGCATAATTTGGAGTCGGATTTTGAGTGTTGGGAATATTTGAATGTCGATGAGATGACAAAATGGGCGCTTCGCAAACTGCATAATAATGCCATAATGTTTTTCAACTTCAACATCCATCTGTCTTCAATAAGAAAATAGAGACGGCAAGCATTTCTTCTGCCTAAATATTCTAACATAGAAAACCCTTGATTATATGGTGCTTAGGTTTCCTTTTCTCAATGTACCTTTGCTAGTTACAATACAAATGTGGCACACTGTGATTGCAGCACAATGGCAATGGCAATTAATTCTTCTCATGTGATTTTTTCCCCGCAACTTTCTTCAGGATAACTTTGCCAGATGGTGCAGTCAAGAACGGAAAGAAATGGATCTCAACCCCTATGGATATTGCTAAGGAGATATCAAGTGGATTAGCAAATAGCTGCTTGATAGCTCAAGTGAATGGAACACTGTGGGATATGACGAGGCCACTGGAAGGTGATTGTGAATTGAAGTTGTTCAAGTTTGATAGCAATGAAGGGCGTGACACCTTCTGGCACTCAAGTGCTCATATTCTTGGAGAAGTGAGTTAAAGCTTCATAATTTCCTTGTATCATGTTTTTTTCTTTAAGCAAGTTGTATTGGTTGTCTCTTTTTCTTTTTTGTTTACACATTGAGTGATTTTGCATGTCTCTCTGCTATAAGTCCTTTTGAATTCAGTATTTTCTAATTGAAGATGTACTTTTGCAGTCTCTTGAGAGGGCATATGGTTGCAAGCTGTGTATTGGGCCATGTACTACAAGAGGGGAGGTATTGAATTAATCAAAAATCGTGTTCAGTGCAAGAAAGATAATAAGCCCTCTTAGTGATTAACATAATGTTTCTACTTTTACCTGTTAAGGGTTTCTATTATGATGCCTACTACAATGATCTGACATTGAATGAGACGCATTTTGGTATCATTGATGCCCAAGCGCAGAAAGCTGTTGTGGTATGCTCTTATTTTGAACTCATTTTAAAGTTCGTGTTTACCTTTTTTTGTGGACGCTACTTAGCAGTTTTACTCTTTGACTTATTTGATATTAATCTGTCATGAAGTGTGATATCGTTATTGGATTCCATGATTATGCCATGTTTTCTTTGTAACGTAATTGGAATCATCTATCTGCTAACTCTTGGTTTTTAACCCAACATGGTGCAGGAAAAACAACCATTTGAACGAATTGAGGTCTCCAGGGCAGAGGCCCTTGAAATGTTCGCAGAAAATAAATTTAAGGCAAAATTCCTGATTTATGCTTGTTCTTGATCTTTTCTTGTACCCTAACAGTCCCATTGTTTCGCTTATTCATATGCTTATCCGAATTGCTTATTGACAAACAAAAAAAATCATTTGTGACTAATATGACTCAAAAGCAAGTGCTGTAAAATAAACTACAATGAAAGAAACAAGAAAAAAATTAAATTCAAAATTAAGTTCTAAATTTCAAAACTTGACTTATAAGCTTAAGCATAAGCGAAACAATGAGGCCCTAAATATCTATTTCTGCTTATATCACATTTGAGATTTTATTAAATTTTTGATTTGTTTGAATTGTGTTTCTAGGTTGAAATCATTAATGAGTTGCCTGAAGACAAGACCATTACAGTATACAGATGTGGTCCTCTAGTTGACCTTTGCCGTGGGCCACACATCCCCAATACTTCCTTTGTTAAAGCTTTTGCTTGTCTTAAGGTAATTCTTTGGTTGTCTTAAGCTTTTGCTTGCCAATATTTTTATGGAACTATCCAATTTGTACTTACATGTAAATATGTAGGCATCATCGTCGTATTGGAGAGGGAAAGCAGATCGAGAGAGCCTGCAGAGAGTATATGGAATTTCTTTTCCTGATTCTAAACGTCTCAAGGTATAGCATAGATTTTGGCTATTGTTCAGATATGGGTGTTCATTAATTAATGTGGAGTCTGTTTTTGTGCTATCATGTCTGTGCTACTGGACACAATAATGTACCCTCTATGTTTGCATTTTAGACACTAGAGTATTAATATTTCATTGTGATAAGATTGGAGTTGAGTTGGCAGGAAGTTTAGCATGCACTACATGGCATGTAAATTGCACAAAATATACTACTATATCTCAAAAGTGTATCTATGGGCTCTGTGCTTTGGTGGAGGTTGGGGTTGATTTGCCCAACTGAACAACAATTGTCATTACAGAAGTATATGGTTTCTTTTTATTAGTCAGTTATTACGAATTTCTTCAATTAATACATGGTTAGGTTCAGACAGTGCAACCCTTATCAGCTATTTTACAAGTTGCTAACTCCTAAAGTTCTTTTTTATCCATTTGTTTTATCACTGGTACACTATGGTTTTCATATATGTTTACTGCTCAATAATCCATAGGAATATAAACATCTGCTAGAAGAGGCTAAGAAGCGTGATCATAGGCTATTAGGACAGACCCAGGATCTCTTCTTTTTCCATCAACTTAGGTAACTCAAGGTTTTCGGTTACTTTTTCATATCTTAATTTACCTTGGCTTCTATTCTGCCTCAGGATGTTTGATTCACTTTATGACTGTGCAGTCCAGGAAGCTGCTTCTTCCTTCCTCATGGTGCTATAATATACAACAAATTGATGGATTTTTTGCGACAGCAATACAGAGATAGAGGATATCAAGAGGTGGACATTAATTTGATTGGCTGGTCAATCTTTTGTTCAGATTATGATTAGATTACTAGATCGTGGGCATGCATTTCCACTGTTTCTCGCTGTTCATGATGTCTGTATTTTCAGGTTTTGAGCCCAAATATTTACAATATGCAACTCTGGGAAACCTCTGGACATGCTGCAAACTACAAGGAGAATATGTTTGTTTTTGAGGTAAGTCTAGTGTGCAGAGGATTTGCTGTGTACATATTATAGATTACATTTTGGATGAATTACGATCTTTATTACTGGGTGCTTGTTGGTCTTATTCTTGCAGATTGAGAAACAGGAATTTGGTCTCAAGCCAATGAATTGTCCTGGCCATTGCCTAATGTTTGAGCACAGGGTTCGTTCATACAGAGGTAAATCTCCTTCATAATGGCATAGTTGTATCACAAAATGTATCTCTTTTATCAAGTGAAAATTCCTGCTGTCAAAGTAATCGCTTCAACCTTCTGCCTGTATGAACTGTTTTTCTTCTATGATTTCATTCTCCCTCTATTTCTTTGATATTGTGCATGCACATTTATTATCTAGTGGCTTGTGCTTTCTCATTGAATTTTTCATAAACTGAAAATGTAGGCAGCAAAAACAGTTCCTTAGTTGTCTGGCAATTAAACTAGGGGTGGGCATAATTAACCGTGACGAAGAACCGAACCCGAAATGACCCAAACTGGAATCCAGTAAAAATATCGGGCTTCACCTCTCAATAACTGAATTTAGTCCTGTTATTTTGGTTATTAGGCTCGGGTAATTGAGAAATCGAAACATATCAACAAGCCTTGTCCAGTTCAGCCCAAGAGAGAAAACCCTAACTTCCCCTCACCTCCCCACTCTTAACTCCCCAGTCCCCACTTCTCCTGCCGCTACCCCGACTCCTCCCACACGCGGCAAATGCTGCTGTTGCCGCCCCGCCCTGGCTCCCGCCTGTGCCCCCACAGCACGCTGCTGTCTCTGCAACACTCTGCCTCCGTTGCCGCAATTCCACGCCAACAGTGGGGACCACCTTCACCAGAGATCTCGAGGAGGCGCTCGGTGATCTGCCACGCCGGAGAGCTCAAGGCGGCGGTTGCTGGGGAACACTGGTGTCGCCACCGTTGTGAACATGCGGTTCCCTGCCCGTGGTCCCCTGATGGAAGCGGATTTGGTGGACACGTCTATGCCCGCTGGCTACATCTCGTGCTCTTTGCTCCAAATTGTGTTGATTTGAACTTCATCTATGTAGGGATTGTGCATAGATCTAATTTGTGTTGATTTCTGTTGATTCTGTGGCTGATTTTGGGATTATATGAGTTGATTCTGTGGCTGATTTGAGTATTCTATGATATCTTTTTGGATGTGTAAAACAGCAGTTGTAATATCTTGGTTAGTTTGGTCACGACCGGAGACCGAACTGAACTAGCCGAAACCGAATTCGTCAGTATTCATTTTTTTTTCCAATGTGTTTCGGTTTCTATTTTCAGATGACCGAACTTTTCAAAACACCGACGAACTGAACCGAATGCCCACCCCTAAATTAAATTCCTAATTCGGAAAAAGTAACGGCTCTAGAATTACTTAGAGAATTGTTTTTTGGTGAATGATGTAGTACTGAAATTGTTGTCCACATGTACTTTTTGAACTATTGGCTTTTGCTATTGATATAAATGATGAACTTCCCTTTTCTAATATTATAGTAAGGGGAATTTTATATATGATGTGTTGTGTTTTTGTGTTTTGACAACCTTTTTCTTAACACTAACAACTTAATTAAAATGCTGCAGAATTGCCTCTCCGGATGGCTGATTTTGGAGTCCTTCACAGGAACGAGCTTAGTGGTGCACTTACAGGTTTGACACGTGTTAGAAGATTCCAGCAGGTAATGCTAATGTTGTTTTGTGAGTTGTTAATTTCTATACTACATTCAATCCAGCTATAGTTTCTAGTAATCTCCTTGTTTTAACCACTTCTGATGCATTTTCCCTGTAGGATGATGCCCATATTTTTTGCAGAGAAAGCCAAGTAAGTATGAATTCTGCACCATTCTGTATATCTGTTTTTAGTAGGGAAGGGGTGCCATTGGAATCATAATAACATGCTACTGAACAGTGTATTTACACTGACATAAATTAGTTTAGGCACCAGAAGCTCATAATATTTAGATGTTCATGACTTGCATACTGTATGGATGCTAGTTTGTATTCCCATTTGTTTTCACAATGTTTCAGATGGTGTTAATCACAACCTCCTTTTAACAGCTGCACTGTGCTTCGGATAATTTTAAATAGTGTTCCCTGATTGTATAAGGGCCTACTTTTCTTAAGAGTTCTTTCTTTGTTGCAGATCAAGGATGAAGTTAAGGCTGTTTTGGACTTCATCAATTATGTTTACGAGATATTTGGATTTAAATATGAATTGGAGCTATCAACGGTAATCATCTCGTTGTTGCTGTATGATTAATAGCATCTAGAAATTCACAGGAACTAGGATTCTTGGAACTTCAATATGTATTCGAGAAGTCACATAAATAGATGCTTAGCAAGTGTTAGGTTGCTGTTATAATCTGGATGAAGTTGGTTAAGTATCTTTTTACCATTTCTGCTTCCCATGTCTACTCCTGCCTAAATCCCAACATACCAGGTACTCCCTCTGTTTCACAATGTAAGTCATTCTAGCATTTCTCACATTCATATTGATGTTAATGAATCTAGACACATACATCTATCTAGATTTATTAACATCAATATGAATGTGGGAAATGCTAGAATGACTTACATTGTGAAACGGAGGAAATAACTTGGTGATGATTGCATTTAAGAGAAAAAAAAAGGTTATCTCTATACAAATTTTTAAAGGTTAACAAGTCATTTCATCTCCTATGGTCCTACCGGAATTCCTGTGCACATTTCTTGAACAACGTAGAAGGAAAATCGAACTGGCTATGAAGTATAACTATGTTGGTACGATACAATCCATTTTTGCACTGTGTATTGTGAACCTGAGGTTGGTGAGGTTTATGAAAGGCCTATGAACCTGCTAGTCTCTGTTTCGGCATCCTAGATCATTTCATACTTTTTGTTTAATTTCAATCGTTGTAGGCGAATCATAATTTATCATTGTATGTGGGCTTTGGACATGTGCTGAAGAAATAGGCAGGCCAGATGTTGAACATGTTACTTGTATTTTGCATCTATGTACTCCCTCTGTCCACAAATATAAGCATTCCATGTGTTTGATATTTGTTCACAAATATAAGCATTCCACAGTACTAATTGTTCCATTCCTCCTTTAATGAGGGGCACCAAAGTCTTTCTCCTCAACCTTAATATCTGCTGAACAACCTAGAAATACTTATATTTGTGGACAGAGGTAGTTGTTTTCCCATTTTCCTATCACTGGTGTGAACTGCTAATGTTTGGGAAATTCTCAGCATCCTACGGAACAATATGTGAATAACTGATGGTTATGGCTTGATCCCTCAGCATGGTTGTAATGTTGCATATCTTTTTTTTTTTTTTTGCAGAGACCAGAAAAGTACTTAGGTGATATTGAAACCTGGAACAAAGCAGAGCAACAGCTGACAGAAGCCTTAAATGAGTTTGGAAAGCCATGGCAGGTACTATGACAGTCACTCCCCTCAGAATGTTTGTTTCAGTCTATGCTATTAGAAGTGCATTTCCAACATTCATTATTTTCACAATATGGTTAACGAGAGTTTGCACTAATTTCTTCCACTATTTTTAATTTTACCTGCACTCAGCATTATCACTAGAGTCCTTTGTCAAAAGGTATTATGCTTTATTTAGTTTTGGCTTAACTCTAATGTTGTTTTGGTAACAACATGTACTTCATGTTGATTACTATTGATAGAAATATATATTTTTTAATACTGATTTCTATTGATACAAATATATTTCTTTATGCCGGTTTATATTGATAGAAATATAATTTAGTTGTAATGTTTTCAGTAAACATCTTAGGAGAGATTATTCTTCTTTTACTCAATTGGCTGGTTCCTGTCATTTTTAAATTTCAAATAATTTCATATTCTCAATCTGAAGTTCGGATGTAATACTGGCGGAATACCCAATCTTGAAGTCTGGCTTGCAAGTTGTGATTACTGGTTGTTTCCTAGCAGTTTTTTTTATCCCTTATTGGTGTACTTATTTAGATGTCTACATGCAGATCAATGAAGGTGATGGTGCCTTCTATGGTCCAAAAATTGATATTGGTGTGTTTGATGCCCTCAAGAGGAAATTTCAGTGTGCAACTCTACAGGTTATATTGAATGTCATTTTGTTATTAATTGTAGACAGAATAGAAGGTTATTTATCTAAACTTCATTTCCTGTTACAGCTCGATTTTCAGCTGCCCCTACGCTTCAAGCTGACTTACTCTGCAGAGGATGAAGCTAAACTTGAGAGGCCTGTGATGATTCACAGGGCAATCCTAGGTTCTGTCGAAAGGATGTTTGCTATTCTTTTGGAGCATTACAATGGTAAATGGCCGTTGTGGTTGAGTCCTCGCCAAGCCATTGTTTGCTCCATATCTTCCAATTCAGTGGAATACGCTAAACAGGTAAAAGGTCCTTGTGTCATAGAATTTACTAATTACTATTAATTAGTAGCTCTTCTCCATTGATCGAAGTGTGGAAATCTTCTAGTACCTTCTGATTCGATAGGTGGTGCTTTGTCTTAGTTCTCCGTGGTGGTCCAAACTACATTTCTTTTAGTTCAATAAAAACTACTTGTTAAATTTGAGTTGCCTGATGGGTTTTAAACATGTATAATTTTTTTATATGTTACTATTATTTTGACATGGAATTTGTCTGGTGAACCTATCGCTACAACCCCCAGCTGTGAAATAGTTTAAACTTTTTGTACTGCATGATGCACTGTGTCAACTTATTTCATAGAATACTTATGTACCGAACTAAATGCCAAACAATTTACGTGTCATTAGACTGTAGTATGCATGATGCAGGTTTTTATTTTAAATTATAGCCTGATGTCGTTCGAGTGCAAGTCCAATTTGATACAGATTATCCACAGCTAAGGGCTTCTTTTCGATTTATCAGATCTCACACATTTGTCTGACATAAGTTTTTTGATATGTTTGCATGAGTAACTATTCAGCTAATTGTTAATTTAAGTCCCAAACAACATTAGCTTTGTTTTGCAAGGTGAGGATGGCTTTTAAAAAGTCTCATGATGAAATGATAACAACAGTACAAGATTGTCTTTGGTTTCTTATTTGATCATATATACTTCCTCGATTTCTTGATGGATATAAACATCCATGCAGTGCTGGAAATGTTTATTCCTTATTAATTAGGCTTCGTTTTTGTATTGAGTGGATTTCATCACACAGCATTGGAAGTCTGTCTAGTCCATTATTATTTTAATTGGCTCAATTTATCTTAAATGGATTCCAGATGACACTTGGGTGTATTAGTAATGTACTTTTTATAAACATAATACATTCTGAAGTTTGCCCACTAATTCCACGGCATGGTCAAATGAAACCTTGTTTACAGTGGAGTAAGAATTTTGGTAACTAATCAGTTATCTTCTGTACTCAGGTCCGTGCTAGGATACATGAAGCTGGTTTCCATGTTGCCATCGATGAGACAGACAGGACAATACAGAAGAAGGTAGTTCCATCATGTCATAGTGTAATTTATGTTTGTCCTTTATTATTGTTTGCTTTCAACTCTTTGAATAGCAAAACGGAGGTATGCAACAATATGTGGTATGCATTGTTCTGATTTTTTGTTACAGGGACTGTTCCATTTTGGTTTTGCCCATGCTGCAAGAAAGTTCTATTATTTTAGTAATTTAGTTTACACGGTTCTCAACAATGTAATCTGTGAATTGGTCACGACCATTTTTCATCTTTGCAGGTACGGGAGGCTCAATTAGCCCAATTCAACTACATTCTTGTCGTTGGTGCACAAGAAGCAGAGACTGGACAGGTTTTTACCCTTGCACCCCCGTTTTCGCTAGAGATGTGGAATAATTATTTCTTTCTGCCATCCATATGTAGAGGTGAACTAGACAATTAAATCAAAGAGATGAAGTAGTCATCCTCAGATAACGTAAAAAAAACAGCCCACTGGTTCATGTGAAATGTGTAGTCCTATATTATTTATACGGTTGCCTTATCATTATGGCTTACGCTATTGCAGGTCAGCGTCAGGGTAAGGGACAAAGCTGAACTAGCCACAGTGAGCATTGATGACATCATCACACGTTTTAAGGAGGAAGTAGCAGCTTACAAATGATTTTGATTTCACACCCTTTTGTTAAGAATTTACTCCAAATTTGTGATTTTGATGGTGTAGCGGGCAGTGTAATCTTGCTATTCTATTTCTTGACAAAAGTACATCTGATTGTCTTTTCTTAATAACGAAAGTGTGCTATTCTTCATCAGCGACATATATAGTGATGGGTGTTTGATCATTGAACTGCGTCTCTAATTGGATTTGCCCCAACTCTTAGCGTATATTTCCACTTAAACCATTTGCAGATCTTATTTTCTCATAATGTTATGTTTTAGAGTAAAGGACACAACCGGTCTAGTTGTGTCATCTAGGTGTGTATGACTTGTCAATTGGTGTATGGTTTGGTAATGATGCCACATAAGCGTCCAGGTGGCATGCCATTTAGGATCCTAGAGCGCTAGTGCGCTCGTGGTAGTTTGGGAACGAAAGGATACAATTTAATTTAATAAGTTTTGAAATCTATATATGTATTTTATGAGTTTGGGGACATAGATGATGCATCCGTCATAAGTTAAGTCTAAGAACTAGTTGAGCAGTTTATTGTTCCAGCTGGTTCCTAACCCTCTTTCTTATTTTTCGCGTACACGTCTTTCAACATGATAAACGGTGCGTTTTCGTAAAAAGTTTATATACGAAAGTTGCTTAATCTATTTTTGAAAAGAAAAATTAACAAATATCGACACCTACGAATTACTGATTGATCTTGTTGCCTCGATCGATCGCTCGCAGCAAGAACAGCATTGGTTAGCTAAATCTGTGTGTTGATGGATTTGTGTGTTGCGAGTGCTCGTGATATAAGAGCAGAGTTTCGTGGAATATTTACCAGCATATGCCAAGCGTGGTGACTGCTGACTGGTGACAAGGGATGATTGCCCAAAACGTGCTATGGACACCCCGTGGATCTATTTGCACGTTGGGTGTCACGTTTTAAGTTTGTGGTTTTATTATATACGTATGATTTGTAGCATGGCGCTAATAGACCGTTTTATTTTTCGTGTCGGAGGGTAGCATTCCTAACCCACGGAAATGAACGCAGCCTTTTTACATTACACATCTTAGGAGACTTAGACAAAAATCACTAGAGTTATACAACATCTTAAATGCTCTAAAATTCTCATGTATGACTAGTTCCCAAGCTAAGGCCTGCCTTGTTTGATTCAGATTAGGATTATTATAATCTGGATTATAAGAAGTCAGCTGAAATAAACAAATAGATCATTATGATAGATTATTATAATCTGTAAGCCAGATTACTATAATCTAATAATCTCCTCTGGATGAGCTTTTTCCAGATTATGGGTGGCTAAAAACCCACTACCCTCAGATGACTTCAATAATCTAAAGAAACAAACAACTCACAGTTTATTTTATGTTAGCTTATTATAATCTAGCTTAGAGTAATCTGATTTAATAATCTAGATTATAATAATCTTAAACTGAAACAAATAGGGACTAAGTATTAGTCCCACACTTTCATCTATACTAATATTACACAAATAAAATAAGGTGCAACTTAAATAAAATTTAATATTATAACTAGATATAATTACATAGGCCGACTAGCCAGATATAATCAAATCCGCCAAAGCTTGGCTACCCAATCCACAAGCAAGCTAACAAGGGGTAGACCTCGATCACTCAAAATAAAAGCAAGCAGAAAAATAAACCAAGTTCAACACCAGAAAAACAAAGGTACTACTAAATATGTACAACAAGAGTTAGTACATTGGCAAGCAGTCAAACCTAGAATACTACATGCAAGGCTAAGGCCTGGTTTAGTTCCAAAAACTTTTTTTTCCCAAAAACGTCACGTCGAATCTTTGGACATATGTATAGAGCATTAAATATAGATAAAAATAAAAACTAATTGCACAGTTTGCATATAAAACGCAAGACAAATCTTTTGAGCCCAATTAGTACATGATTAGCCATAAGTGCTACAGTAACCCACATGTACTAATGATGGCTTAATTAGGCTCAAAAGATTCGTCTCGCGGTTTCCAGGCAAGTTATGAAATTAGTTTTTTCATTCGTGTCCGAAAACCCCTTTCGATATCTGGTCAAACATCCGATGTGACACCCAAAAATTTTCTTTTCGTGAACTAAACACACCCTAATACTCACAGGTAAGCTTTATATAGTTCATTTTTAGCATAAAGCAAGTTTTAGTTCACAAACGTTTGCATGGAAGTCTTTAAAGCATTTTTAAAGCATGAATATAAGTAGATAACATGAATAATCATAGCATATCATATTATTATCCTTGCTGCCCTCCTCAACAACAAGGCGCAAATTCCATTACAAAATCATCAAACTCAACACAAATCTGCAATTCCAAATCCACATTCCACGAACATAATTTAAAAGCATAAAACTATACTCATGACACTTCACCAAGTTGCTCATGACCGCGAGCATGGCTAATCAATTAGTTTTAGACTCTATAGAGTTTACACAACTTTAGTCACATGAAATGAACACTCTAGTTTGTCTCGTACTTGTGAAGCACTACCGCACTCTAGAGATTGAATGTGATCTAGAAGTCGCAACAAAGCCTTTACATTACCTAATGCCTAGCCTTGTACTAGTATGATAAGTG
The DNA here is from genome assembly GCA_000338895.3 of Oryza meridionalis. Taxonomy (NCBI): domain Eukaryota; kingdom Viridiplantae; phylum Streptophyta; class Magnoliopsida; order Poales; family Poaceae; genus Oryza; species Oryza meridionalis. The sequence continues at coordinate 11,800,481 of CM002531.2, read as the reverse complement.
TGAACCCACTCTAGGAATGACCTAGCACTGGTGGAGAAACCATCTTTTGTCGGTCGACCCAAATCCACAATAGTCCCGGTTCCATTAAAAACCGGGACTAAAAACGATTTTTAGTCCCGGTTTATAAGAACAATAGGACTAGATGATCTTTATTCCCGGTTGGTGTTACCAACCGGGACTAAAGATGTTTTTTAGTCCCGGTTGGTTCCCTGTCAGACCATGTCAGGCGCCTAGGATCTTTAGTCCCGGTTTGTAACACCAACCGGGACTAAAGATCTAATTTTAGTCCCGGTTGGTGTTACAAACCGGGAATAAAAATCTAACACGTACTATATAATCCCTATTACTTATCCTCTTCTCTCGTCCACACAACAAACTCCCTCTATCTCTTTTTTTTCCTCTCTAACACCCTCCCTCTTTCCTGTCTTATCTCTTTCTTTTTGGATAGATCGAGCGAGAGCGCTAGCGCTGAGAGCGAGAGTGGGCCGGCACGGAGGGCCTATGAGGAGGGGCGGCGGCCGGCGCGGCAGCACGGAGGCGCGGAGGGCCTGCGTGGCGGGACGGCGGCCTGCGCAGCGGGGCGGTGGCCGGCACGGAGGCGCGGAGGGCTGGCGTGGCGGCCTGCGCGGCGGCCGGCGCGGAGGCACAGAGGGCCGCCGGCACGGAGGCGCGGAGGGCCTGCGTGGCGGGGCGGTGGCCGGCGCGGTGGCGCGGAGGCGCGGAGGGCCGCCGGTGCGGCGGCGGGCAGCGCGGAGAGGAGACGGCAGCGGCCGGCCGGCGCCTCTGTGATTTTTTTTTGAATTTGTGATTTATTGCATGATCTTGTGATGTATTGTTATGTATTTGCGATGAATTTTGTAGAACTTGTGATGTAATTTGATTTTTGTGCAATTTTTTTTAGGATTTGTGATGTATTTGATTTGTATGTATAAGTAACTTCAAAGATTTGTGATGTGGATTTGGGATGTTACATTGATTTGTGATTTGGGGTTTAATTTGGGGATATGCATCCCACTTGAAGAAAGGGGGCATCTGGACTGCTATTATCTCCTCTTTACTCCAGGGATCTTTAGTCCCGGTTGGTGTTAACAACCGGGACTAAAGATCAATCTTTAGTCCCGGTTATTTCACCCGGGACTAAAGATAGCAATCTTTAGTTCCGGATTCGTAGTCCCGGTTGGATAACCGGGACTAAAAGGGGGTTACAAACCGGGAGGAAAGATGGTTTCTCCACCAGTGTAGAGTCGTTAGGTGGCGGGCCCACATCTTAAACTTAAGGCCGTGGCGGTAAACGCATCTGTTTCCATGAGGCATTGTACCGTTATATTGGAAAAACTTAGACACCTAAACTACTCCCAACGAGCAAATAGGTAGCTCCTCTAGATAGCCCTGCTGTCACGCCCAGAAATTCACGAACCAGAATTTCTAAGCTGAATGTGCATTAAACCCTTGTCCAGGACCAGCCAGGATACACAAACGATAATTGTTGACATACAGATCCACGTCTTACAAAAATATAAAAGATTACAAATGCAGCGAAAAAGATAAAAGCGAGCTAAGCCTGAAGACTTGACTCCTGCAGCAGGCGATTCACTTCCACAGGCAATCCTTGACGGCAGCGACGAAACCAACCTCTCTGAGACGGCTCCAACTGAGAAGAACTTCAACTCTGGTGTGGGGGAAAAGAGAGCAAGACTGAGTACTACCCACTGTACTCAGCAAGTCATACCAGAAGAGAAGGTATGATGCAGGATATATCCAAGGGAGGCTAAAGGTTCTCTTGCATAAAGCTAGCATTTAAAAGCAGTAGTTGAAAGCAGTAAAACAGTTGCAGTAATTAATCAATATTAACCAATCACTGTCCAACGCTACACCACGTTGCAACAGGCCCAACCAACCACCTGAACTACACCAGTTCAATAGCTAACTAGGGGTGAGACTAATCACGGTGAATCTGGTCGACCGCCCATAACCGCGGGCACGGCTATTCGAATAGTTTTACTCTAATCAGAGGCGTACAACTGTACCCAAAACACACAGCCCCACGACACGTTTCTGTGCGCCGACATGCCACCACGACATACCGGAAAGAGGCCGTGATAGGACCCTTCGCATAACCCCCTCTAACCGATCGCACCACACCTTAGGGTTCACCCCCGTCCCCAGCAGGCAACGGGCAACCCCCTTCTCGTGCCACGGTGAATCCGGAAGCCGATCAACCGGACACCCCGGCCGACCCAACTCCATCACGCCCACCCTCGCCTGGGTACGTCGGCTAGAGGAAAGCTACACTACAAGCCCAGCCGTTACCCACGCTGGCTTGTGGTAAGTACGATAAGTTCTTCCAGGGCATCCCGCGAACCGGTGCTTAATCGCCATGGGCACGACTAGCAAAACCATGCACCCACAGCCCACCATGTAGTGTATTTTAATTAACTAACACCATTGCGGTGGCTCTATTCCAAAGCTATGCCAATAATCAAAGTCTATGCATTAATGTGATTCCCTTTTTGTGTAGTAGTTGAACTAAGCATGGCTAAGCATTTTCTAAGCCAACATCTAATCATTTTGATACCCAAGTTATCGATGACATAAGGTAAACAATATATGGCTGAGTAGTAGGACCTATCCCACATGATATTGTAAAGAAAATGCAACATTTAATAGAAATGCGGGACATTTGTAAATTGGGTACAATATGATCAATTGTAATGCATGACTTGCCTTGCTCTCGCACTTATGAGACCATAGCAACGTCTTCGAGAAACCGCGGATCGACGAAACGGCCGAAATCTACGCGATAAACAAAGCACACAAGCAAAACATGCTATAAGTCTACTGAAACAGGAAACAAAACCATTTTAATGGATTCTATACATTTTTATGAATTTACTGAGACTTGAATGGACTTAAACGGAGCTCGGATGAATTACTTATAAATTTTAAAAGATAAACTATGTCTATTACTAATAAAGAAAAAACCTTAATGTATTTATTGCGCAATATGTCCCGGGGCTGACGTCATCAAGGAGGGGGGCGGCGCCGACAAGCGGGACCCACGGGTCAGTGACTCAAGAGGAGAGAGAGGGGGACGCTGGCAGGTGGGCCCCACCGGCAGCGGCTCCAAAAGGGGGGGTGGCGTCTGCCGTGCTCGGCTCGGCTCCAAGCCGGCCGGCCGGCTACGTGAGCGGCGGCGGTGCACGGTCACTGGCAACGGCAACCGGCGGTGGCGAACGGCGCGGAAGGCGGCGGCGTCGGCCGAAGGCAACGGCGCGCGCGCGGTGGATGGCAGCGGACACGGGAGGGAGAGAAAGAGGGAGGAGAGGGAGTTCCCACCTTGGGGTTGGCCGGCGCGGGAAGAGGCGACGACGAACGGCGACGGCGAGTGACCGGGAGACGGTGGCAAGTGCCGAACGAGGTCCGGAACCACCTAGGGGTCAAAATGAGAGAGATTAGAGGGAGAAGGGAGGTCCGCGGCGAGCGGAAACTAGGGCCGGAGGCGGCGGCAATGGTGGAAGCTCACCGGAGTGCGAGGAGATGCGGGCTCCGGCGACGGAATTGGACGGGAGAGCGGCGGACGAGGTGGACCTCGGCTACGCGAACCCGACGGCAGTGACGGCGCGGCTCGACGGCGGTGCTAGCGGTGGCGAGCGGTGGCCGGAGGAGTGGAAAAGGCGGCGGCGGCGGGTGTAGCAGCGCGGGAGCGATGGAGGGCACGGGAAGGAGCGGCGGAAAGAGGAAAAAGGTGGAGGGGAGTGCGCACTCAGCTTTATAGGGGCTCGGGAGGGGCGGACGTGGCCGGGGGGGGGGGTCTCGATTTCGCCGGCGACGTGGGAGGTAGAGAGGGAGAGAGTGGGGGGAATTCAAATTTGAATCCCGCCCCTTGCGGTGGTGCGCGCGCGCGGGAGAGGAGGGGGAAACGGGCGGCGACGTGGGCGCGGGAAAGGCGGGCGCCGTGGGGGGGGGGGGGCGGAGAAACGGGGAAAGCGGCGGGATGGGCGGCGGGTGTAGCCGGCTGGAGGAGGAAGACGGGGCTGATAGGTGTCCCCACCTATCGGTAACCCGGAGAGAGGAGGGAGGGAGTGGGCCGGCCCAACATGGAGGGTGGCGTAGGAGAGAGGTTGGGCCGACGGCCCAACAAAGGAAAAAGGGAAAAAGATAAGAGGAAAAAGAAAAAAGATTTTTCCTGGGATTTAAATATTGCACATGCTCATTTTTAATTGGCTAAAATTATTTCCAAGGCTCTGAAAATTCCACTAAAAATCCTGTTAGCATATTTTGACATGTAGAATCCAAGAAAAATTCCACATGCCGGTTCTGATTATTATTTGCATTTATTAATTAAGGATTCAACTCTAGGTTAAACAAATAATTTTTTGCAACAATTTATTAATTGATTTTGGCTAGGTAGAAGAACTTCAGGGCGTGACACCTGCTATACCGTTACGGGTCAATAGGCACTGCCCATACTTTCCCGGCCTACCAAAATACAAGGCTAGATATTAAATAACTTATTTAGCTAAGTCCACACCATAAATAGCACATGTGGATGTACGATAAACATTAGTTAGTGACACGAAGTTCAGTCCTTAATTGACTCAGGCGGACATTCCCCCTATTAGTGTACAACTACAACCATATGTACACCACTTGCCGCCCAAGTCTGAAACCATTTTATACACATTTTAGTTCACAAATAATTAACCTTTTCGCTTCTGTCCATAAATAAATAAATACCAAAATTCCATTTGTAAAGTGCTAAGAATGATTATTTGTATAGTTTTAGGCTTGGCTAAGCAAATGGAATCATATAAAGCATGTATAGACCCAATCGAGCATCTAGAAAATACTCAAACCAAAGCTATGGTTACAAACAGAGGGTTGTCAATATTTCAAGGTGGATCATGCAGCAAATAGGTTATATCTACCATTTTACCAAATTTTAAATATCGGTATTAACAAAATACATGTGCAATTTTGCAAACAAACAATTTCATTTGCCCAAATCATAGGGTTCAAGGTGATAAAGGGAGGAGGGGAGAACCTGCCTTGATCTTGAGCAATTATGGTCAGCACGTAAGTCTCTCTTTCACCATTATCGCAATTATCTATACAATTTACACGGTATCTACCCTATAATTCACCAACTACCTCTTACATCCTTCATACTTCATTCATCAAATCTAACGGATGAAAATAATCGAATCCAACCGCTCCTGTAACCCCACGTCTCCCCCACCTCCCCTTCTCACACGGTCGCACCCCCTCGCTCCCGAAATCACGCCGCATCCTCTCTCTCTCGCACTCAGCCAGCGTCGCCCACCCGCTCGTCACCGATTCCCCATCCACGATTTCTCTCCACTCCCGCGCCGCCCTTCCGTCGTCGTCGCGTGAAGTCCTCGCCGATCCCCTCCGTCGTCGTCGCATGAACTCCTCGCCGATCCCCCGCCTCCGTCACGCCGTCACGCCGCCGATTCCCCCCTCCTCGTCGGGCACGCCGCGGGGTTCAGTCGGCGCCGATCCCCATCCCCCAGGTCGCCGTCACCGATCCCGCATCTCCTCTGTCCCGTCCTCGCCGATCCCCCGCCTTCGTCACGCCGTCACGCCACCGATTCTCGCCCCTCCAAGACCGGTATTCTTGCCTTTTTGTACAATGCATCTGTGCATAGACATATCCTAGCTGGGATAGAAGTTTCAGTTTATTTAATTAATGTGTTTTGTGTGAGACCAGTGCAAGGGGATCCACATTGTTCTTGATTTTGTTTTGGTTTCAAGTTTGCTGGTGCATGTGCATGTATATGATAACTATTGCTTCTCGATGTCTGGGTCGCTGTTGAAGGCTTTCAGTTTTGGCAAGTTTTGAATTCGAGCTCGATGGCCAGGTCCCTGTTGAAGGCTTTCAGTTTTGGCAAGTTCTGAATTCGAGCGAGGTTAGTGTAATTTTAATTATTTTAGGCCATTTCAGTGGTGCAAGTAATTCATATGTCATGGGTGCAATTGATTTACTTAATCATTTTAGAATTCTGTCTACAGCCCTAGCGGCCTGTACTTAAAGAAACTTGAGCATGTGTAAAAAAAGGTTAAAGAGGCAGATGCAGTGTACTCCTTCAGTGAAATAGCAGAGTACATTAGAGAAGTGTAATTTTACTTTGATTTAGTGCCTCGCACTTAGGAAGTGATCAATATTTCAGTGCTGGGCATATGGCACTTGCTTGTCCTTACCACCTTGACCAAATCTGCAAAATAGAGTAGGAAACAAAACATACAACAAAGATATAAAAAAAATGCAGCTAAGATATTTTACTTCGTTTAGCTGAATCAAATCAAACAAACCACTCATCTAATTTCTTCTTTTTATCTTTGTTTAATGCAAATACTATGGTAGGAACCCAATTATTTGTTTGACATCAGAAATCAGTCATCTAATTTCTTCTTTTTATCTTTTTTATGCAAATACCATGGTATTTAGTAAGAAATGCTAGAGTACTAATAGTCCCTCTGCTCAAATTGATCAAATAGAACTGTCAAATAAATTCAATATGTTGTTTTGGCGTCCTTAAATGGCATGGCTGTTTTATAACACACAGTAAATACAATGTTAGACACAGTAAATACAATATGTAGAAATTAATTCGAGAAGCTCACCATCAATGTTAGATACACCTCTGAAATTAGAGCAATAATGGCAGATATTAGATCAATGCACACTACAGGGGTCTTGGGGTCTTGGAGAGATTGACGACCCCGGTGTCTTGGGGTCCCTGGGCAGGGCCTGTAAATATAGGGGTACCATAACTGGAGCTTTACAGAGCATTATTTTTGAATGGCATGAATATTACTTTATTTTGAGCTTTACGGAGCATTATTTTGATCCCATGATAAGGTCGACTTTTTACCTCTAAAAGATTCTTCCGTGCGATGGACTTCATATGAGAATTAAATAGATTGTTTCACATGAGAAATCAGTGATCTAATTTCAATATAAGAAATCAGTTTGTTTCACGGGGTGTTTGTTTCACATAGATTGTTTCACAATAGTTTGGCTTCCTGAGGGCGGATTACAGCAAGCCAAATCAAGATTGTACCTGGAAAGACCAATAAGATCTCATCATGTATTTGTTTCCTCTCTTAATTCTGTGTGTAGCTGCTGTCTACGTCAGTCGATTCAGTGTAGTCTCTCATATCATTTTTTTTACTGTGTTAAACAACCTCCTCAGATGGAAACTTTACTGAAAAAATGACAGATTTGATCCATAGCTAATTTTTTTTATTTAACTATAGCTGCCCAGCACTATACTGATTGTGCATTATTTCCTAAGATTGCACGCTTATTTCTGGATATAGTATTGCAGCTCCAACTTTTGGGGCTGCAATCTTTTATGAGAAAAATGCAGTACCACTTTATATTATAATCCTATTTATACGAAACAAGTAGTTTGGTTCCTAACTGAATATTGTTGTTTCAACAGCTTTCATTTTGACATCTTCCCCAGATCACTGCTGGTCAACAGGTCAACAAAAGGTAACACCAGTTGTAAATCCTGCCATGACTCTGAATCTAGGACTCTAAAAGATCCCAAGCTTTAAGATTTGAGAACCTCGTGCAGAGGCAGTGGAGGCCGAGGAGGTCACCATCCACAACCGACAACGACAACACGACGCCGCTGCCGCCTCAAGAGCCACCGCTGCCTATCCGTACTCACGCCACCGTTCCTCCTCCGCCGAAAGGTACATGACACCCTTCGCCACCCCTACCCCATCCCTAATATGTCTCCTCTCTCCCGATAAGTATCCCTGACGTTGATCTTATGTAAAAGCATGATTTATGCTCAATATATATTCAATGTAATTTGTGCTGGAAATTGGGAATCATGGATGACATTTTCTATATATCTACATCCAAAGCCAACTGTGAACAGTTGTATTTTCCTCTGATAAGCACTTTCAAATTCATGAATATGTACCATACTGCTGATTTCAGTATGGTGGGGAATTGATTGGCTAGAATAAGAAAAAACATTCTCACATCCTGTGTTTCTTCCAAAAGGACTATATGTTCACTATTCTAAGGGTGATTTGTCTACATGTGTATCGGACGATCGCTGATTAGTCCCTGCCATATCTAACTATGTATATTCATAAATTAGTACTATGTATTGCTATATTTAAGTATATATGCCTATGCTTCTATGATCACATAGTACTGTGTGCAATATAATTGCTCTATAGGGAAATTGAAGGGAAAGGCCTTTATATTTCTGTGCTGAACTGGAAATAGATAAATGGCACATTTGTTTTTAATAAACATTGGGTTGTCTGAAATTTAGAGCACTGAAATGCACATTGTTATTGTCCCTTGAAAGTGTAAATATATTTGGATCACTCATGCATTTATGTATTCGGGACCAATATATATTCTTAAGATCATTGGTTTAGACTGTATATACATGGGAAATGGTAGCGACTATTGAATAAAAATGTGTTTTGGTTCCAGTAACTGGATGGGATAGATTTGTTGTCTACGTTTGGACGATATCTTACTGATTTCCAGTAAGATCTAAGCGTCGGTCAAATTTTCATTTCATTCCTGCCTCTGACGATAGGTACTGTGCTGTTAAAGATACATGTTTCTATTCAAGTTAAATCACACTTATGCAATTATTCATGGTTACTTACATTGTGTGCTCTGTTAATCTATACAACTTGACTGTTAATGGCATTCTCTGTAGTCTCAAGGGTACATGATTATGCTTTTCAGGTCTTGGCTAAATGCATATGAAAAAACATATTGATTGAACTTTACTAAAAATATTGCTCGTCCGGGATTTAGTAAGAATGTCCCTCTGCTCTTATTGATCAAATAGAACTGTCCATATGTGCCTACTCTCTTTTCTGATCACATAGTACTGTGTCAAATAAATTCAATATGTTGCTTTGGTGTCCTTAAATGGCATGGTTGTTTATATAAGACAGTAAATACAATGTGCTAAATCCAAAATATATCAATAAGTCTACCCTTAATGATGAAATTTAACTTGTGCTTGCTGCATATTTCTATTCTTTTAACCCTGATGTGTATTGTAGAAAGTATAATCCAATTCCACGCAGCTATTTTCTCCTCCGCTTTCTCTGCCACCGCTGCCTGGTATCTAAATGTTTGCACATGTGCTATTTTCAACTCAGGTACTTTCAGCGAACAAGAATCTTACTCCATTATAAGGAATCAAACCAATCGTGAAGGTACCTGGTACTTTGAGAACTGTCAGATATGCAAATCTGGCTAAATAGTCATCCATGTGAAATGCCTTAATGAACTCTGTATTTATATAGATGAGATGGCTCATTTAGAGAGTACATACATGATGTGGGTTCTTCGATCCAATAAACTCTGTAGTGCTGATCCATTTATATATAATTCTCCCTGTTGTGCTGATCCATTTATATATATTTCTCCCTTGCATATGCACTTTTCATTTACTCCTAGCCATGTAACATTGTGGGGCCCTAAAATTTATATTACGACCTACACAAAATTAGTGTGATGCACAATTTGTTTTTTATATAGATATATTTTACTCTTAAATTTGATTTATACAAATGATTTTTATTGTCAGGTAATATAATATCGCTAATGTACCTTGCCTGAAATAAATGCTACATATCATATCCATGTAACTGTTTTCGATTATGTGCTTTGTTCGTAAATCACATTATATGATTGTTGTGGACTAAGGTTGATCCATGTTTTATCGGATAGGAATGGATCCAAATGGATCGGCCAATGAAGAACGCACCCCCTTTCGAGACATAACTAATATTTCTTCAGGTGTTGTGACATGTATATATTTTGGACTTAATTTGTGATTTCTAGATACTCCCATCGCATATATTAACTATACGCCTTGTCTGCTGGTTTTTTAATAATCATAGCTGCAAGAGCACAAAATACACCTTCTAATGAGGTTCAATGTAAGAAGAAAGATGTTAACGCGAAACAACGTGAATACTGAGCAAAGAAGAAGGCTGAGTCCAATCAAGTTATTAGCCCTTTCGTGTTTACAACACCAAGCCCACTATCACATACTGAATTGTTAGCTAGAGAAAAGAAAGATGAAAAGAATAGAAAGCTACGTGAGTGGCGTGCAAGGAGCAAGGCTAAGTCAGGATTGGATGGAGATGTACCATCTGACACTATCAGACAGGATTTGACACCGGTTGAGCTACAAGCCAAAGAGAAGAGAGAAGAAAAGAATCAACAGTTACATGAAAGGCGAGCCCAGAGAAAAGCTGAGTCAAACTCAAAACAAGATTGTGTACCATCGGGCACAATAACTGAATCGTCGATCTCTTTCCAAACACAATTGAGTGAAAGAGGCGATGATGACAATCAATCTGAACAAACAAGCATTGAAAAAAAGAGAGAACAGAATGCCAAATATATGCGTGAATGGCGCGCACGAAAGAATGCTAAATTGAGCAATGTTGACATTGGGTCTTCGGCACCAAGCACACCTGTTATTGGTATATATTAATTCGCTAGGCTAATTTTCGTTGCATTAATCAAATTTTCTGATTTCGTTTTCTTATGAAGGTGCTTCATCCGCTATTCACGAAGGGTCGCTATATGGAACGGCGTGTTCTACCGTTCTAGAAGATGAATATGAGGCTGACAAGGAAAATCTTGATCTAGATGATTGGCTACATAGAAATGATTCCTATATACCTCGATTTAATGCAAGAAAATCATCAAGCCTTCACCAAGCGTTTGACGGATCAATCCTAGGTGAGAGCTTTCGATATATTCCTATGCATTACTCTCTTTTTGGCTGCTAACCAAAATTTATCATATACATGACTCCTATGCATTACTAGATGCAGTTGCGCAATGCCAAACTACACAAGTTTCAACTGTTCATGAGGCCATTCCAACTGCCATTCCAGATATCGACTATGTCGAATTCGACAGTGCATTATTCGAGCCTGCAAATGATGGTGGTGTCGATGACGGTGAGTTCTCAACAATCACTTATCATTTAATACATCTTATATATTAAATAATTATATTGTCGCATGAATAATCAACCATTATTTGATAGGATGTGTTGATGATGCACAAGGTGTGGACAATGCTTTTGATGAAGCCAGTCAAGTTCTCGAGGACATTGGATACGAGTCTTATCGTGTTGATGTTAGTGGTGTTAACGGGACTGATAATGATGATCCACATGATCGCGTGTACCATAAACTACCGAAGACACACCATGTTTTAAAAAAAGTGCCAGATTGCAAACACTGCCAAGCGATCAGGTTTCAGTTTGAGTCTCCTGGGTTCTGTTGTAGGCAGGAAAAGATAAATGTTAAGATTCCAACAGTGCCTGATGAATTAATACGGTTGTTTACCAGCCAAGTGCATAATGATGCAAAGTATTTCAGAAAGCACATACAACTCCCATTTCTCATTCACGAGCCTTGGAGTAACCCTTGACCAACGAGTTAACACTGCAGCGGGTACTGGTGTGTGTACATTTCGTGTACATGGTGCGTTGTACCATCGCCTAGATAATTTGGTTCCAGGTTCTCAAGGGCCGCGCCATATGCAACTTTACTTTTATGATACAGAAGACGCTGAAGCACTGGCCTATAGGGTTCAGAGGTCTCCTGACCTTGATATCAACCTTGTTCGGGTCATTCTACGTATTTTGGCACAAAACCCTTACGTACAGACCTTCAATAGAGTCGGATCCATGCCCAATCTAGATGACTACATGATTGAGCTCAACACTAATGTAATACCTGACCAACAAAGATATAATGCACCCACAGCTTCACAGGTTGCTGCTATCTGGTTAGAGGGGGATGATCCGATGAAAACTTTTGATAGACATGTCTTGGTACATGCAAAAGGTGATAAGCCCTATTATATCAAAGCATACCATGGTTGTTATGATCCTTTGGCGTATCCTTTATTTAACCCTAATGGGGAGACTGGGTGGAACCTGAAAATGCCGTACGACGATCCCAACCAGATTTCGTGTGATGTGGAAATGGATGAAACATGTGAAGCATCAACTTTTGGTGATGTACATACCAACGAAGAAAGCACTTTTGATGATCTTCTGGGTACGTACACTCGTGGCTTTTGTCGAATAATTTCTAAACTTTATGTCCTTATGCATTGTTTATGTATATTAATATGTAAGTTTGGATGCAGAGGATGAGGTTGTTGACAATTATCTAGACAATGAAGATGATAATGACGATAGTAGTAAATCTGGCAAAGGGAAAAAGGACAAGTTTGTCATAGCGAGGGAGTACTATTGCTTCAGGCTGCAGGTTAGAAGGGGACTTCTAAACATCATTTTGTTCGGAGGACGACTTTTCCAACAATGCGCCGTTGACATGTACATCAAAATCGAGTCTATGAGGCTCGATTGGTACTCAAAACCTGAGAACCAAAAAAAGATTCGGGTTGAGCTATACCAGGTAAATGGTATAACATATTTCCACAACTATTGACTGTGCCTCTCATCTATGATGCAACATACCAGTTATTTAATCATGGTGTTATTTAATGATTGTAGGGCGTGGTTGATGTGCTTTCTTCTGGAGTGACAAGCGGTTCGGCAGTTGGTAAGAGGGTTGTGCTACCTCGATCTTTTCCGGGAGGTGATCGCGACATGCAACGAAGGTTTCTCAATGCGATGGCATTTGTCCAGTGTTTTGGGAGGCCAGATTACTTCATCACAATGACGTGCAATCCATACTGGGATGAGATAACAGAACATCTCGAACCCGGCCAACAACCTCAAGATCGACCAGACCTTGTCGCAAGAGTTTTCAGGGCTAAGCTGCGAGATGTGCTGGATCTTATTGTGAAGAAAAAATATTTTGGGGAGGTTCAGGCTTACGCGCACGTTACTGAGTTTCAGAAGAGGGGACTACCACATGAACACATCCTGTTGATCATGAAGTCAGGCAGTAAATTGACAACCCCAGATGAGTACGATAAAGTGATTTGCGCGAAGATACCAGACAAGGCCAAATACCCTGAGCTACATCGTCTTGTCATCAAGCATATGCTGCACGGACCATGCGGCGCACTGAACAGGAATTGTGCTTGTATGGTGGATGGAGAGTGTCGCTTCGACTTTCCTCAACAGTTCAACCAAGCAACACAACAAGGGAAGGACTCGTACCCTTTGTACAGGAGGAGAGATGACGGATGGCGTGTCAAGATTAGAGGTGCAGTGTTAGACAATTGGTGGGTGGTCCCATATAATCCAGGACTGCTTATGCGGTATAACTGTCACATCAATGTTGAGGCTTGTGCAAGCATCAAATCTGTGAAGTACCTCTATAAGTATGTGTATAAAGGACACGACTGTGCATCTTTCTCGATTGATCCATCTGGGGAAATAAATGAGATACAACAGTACAGAAATGCCAGATACGTGACACCACCGGAGGCTATATATACTATGCTTGGTTTCCCACTGTTCGGTATCTATCCAGTTGTTCTGCAGCTCCAACTTCATCTTCCTAACATGCAGTATGTCACGTATAATGAGGATGGTAATCTCGAGGATGTTGCAAATCGTCCATCTTCTACCAGAACAACTCTTACGGAGTATTTCAAAATGAATCTGGTAGACCCGGAAGCAAGGAAACTGCTATATAAGGAGTTCCCTGAACACTACCATTGGATAACAGGGCAGAATGTGTGGCAAAAAAGGAAAACGAAGAGAGGCCAAGTTGGACGGGTTGTGAGAGATACTACTTGAGAGTGCTTCTCAACCACGTGCGAGGTGCAACCTCGTTTGAAGATTTGATGATAGTGTTAGGTACAACGTACTCTACCTTTAGAGAGGCATGCGAGAAGAGAGGGCTTGTGGAGACGGATAAGTCACATGACGATTGTTTGAATGAGGCATCCACTTTCCAAATGCCATCTGCTCTGCGTCGGTTATTTGCAACCATACTGGTATTTTGCGAGGTCACTGATATCCGTGCACTATGGGACAATCACAAGGCTACAATGTCTGAAGATTACAGCCGAGGGAACACTAACCCTGCAGCAATAGAGCAAATGGTGCTACGAGACATACGTGATTTGCTTCATTCCATGGGGAAGGATATCACGGAGTATAGTCTTCCCGAGGTCATTGATATAGGTATTTTTTGTTATGCTATCATGTCTTTTTCTTATTAATTTACATTCGCACCACCCACCAATAGTTTCATGAAGCATATATTTGTTTTCACTAATCAGGTGAACGTTGCAACGACGTAATGACAGAGATTATAGAGGAACTTAACGTGCCAGTGGACCAAGACCATTTAGACATATACACATCCCTTAATGACGAGCAGTGCGCAGGATTTGATGAGATCATTGATCATGTAACTAATAAGAAGAGCCAAGTATTTTTTATCGACGGCCCAGGTGGCACTAGCAAAACGTTTATGTACAAGGCGCTTCTTGCTAGAGTGCGGTCCGAGGGATTAATAGCCATTGCAACTGCGACGTCTGGTATAGCAGCGTCGATTTTGCCCGGAGGACGTACCGCGCACTTGAGATTCAAAATCCCTTTTAAGATTGCTCACAACAGCATGTGCAACTTCATGAAGCAAAGTGGCACCGCGGAATTGCTTCGCATGGCGTCCTTAATTATTTGGGATGAAGCCGCAATGACGAAGCGTCAAGCCGTAGAGACACTTGATAGGTCTCTTCATGACATTGTGGGTTGTTCATTGCCATTTGGAGGAAAGGTTATTGTTTTTTACGGTGATTTCAGACAGGTACTTCCCGTGGTTATACGTGGGACAAGGGCCCAGATAACTGATGCAACATTGCAGAGATCGTATTTATGGGAAAATATTAGGAAGATCAGATTGTCGCGAAACATGAGGGCTCAATCTGATCCATGGTTTTCGGAATATCTCCTTAGAATTGGAAATGGCACTGAAAACACTATCAGAGATGATTATGTTCGCTTGCCTGATGAAATTGTGACTGCTTATGGGGATAGTGAGGATTCATTACATGAATTGATTAATCATGTGTTTCCCTCACTTGATGATGAAAAGAATGCAAGCTCTGCATCTTATATGAGCACACGTGCCATTCTATCCACTAAAAATGATTATGTGGACAAGCTGAATGCGAATATGATTGACAGATTTCTAGGGCAGGCCAAGGTTTATCACAGCTTTGACTCTGTTGATGATGACCCTCACAACAGTTATCCTCTGGACTACCTTAACTCTATCACTCCAAATGGTCTCCCACCACACGAGCTAATAGTAAAAATCAATTGTCCTGTGATTCTTCTTCGCAACCTTGATCCAAAAAATGGATTGTGCAACGGGACTAGACTAATGGTTAGAGTTTTTCAAGATAATGCAATTGATGCTGAGATTGTTGGTGGACAACATGCCAACAAAAGGGTGTTCATCCCACGGATCCCTTTGTCTCCCTCCGACGATATATCTCTACCTTTCAAATTCAAGAGGAAGCAATTCCCAATACGTCTCAGTTTCGCAATGACCATTAACAAATCATAAGGGCAAACCATCCCAAATGTTGGGATCTATCTTCCAGAGCCCGTGTTTTCACATGGTCAGCTATATGTCGCATTGTCAAGGGGTGTGTCAAGGCTAACAACAAGGATTTTGGCAAAGCCAAAGAAAGAAGTTGATTCAACAGGGAAGAGCACTAAAAATATCGTGTGTAAAGATGTTCTTGACTGGTGAGCAAAGGTAGGTTCGCATGATCTAAATTAATTCAAAAAATATTGAATATAGTAAATTGCTCATCGAATGTTACTCACCGTTGTCCTCTTGTTTTGTACAGCACGCCATCACCTTTTATATGGAATGCCGTGTGATTATCTTCTATATACGTCAGTTTTCACAAGGCTATCATTTGAGATTGTAATTGGTCTGTATTATATTAAGGGATACATATGCTTACAAAAGTGTTCTGGATTATTTTTTTCTATATGGTTCATCCATACAACTTAAATGGATAATGCACTGCAGACAACCCACACCACCGCCATCGTCATCGCCATCGCCATCCACCGCATACAGCCCGCACCACTGCCATCACCATCACCATCACCGCCGCCTCCGCTTTGCTTTGCTATTTTTTAGGGAAAAGACAGAGAGGGAGAATAGGGCTGACAAGTGGGCCCTACACTTTTTAGTTTTTCTCCTATCATTTACATCTGGGCGTCATTTTGTAAAGTTTTATTGTAACCACGCAATATCATAGTACTGCACTTTACATGAAATATATTCTATGTACGATATGAATTGAATTAAAGTTCAAATGCATAGATCATATAAAAATATTTTTTGCTAACATGAAATTTTAAAAATTATTAAAGACAGATAGAATTGCACCGTAGCGTTTAGCACGGGCATATTACTAGTGCAATTAAATACCAAAATATGCAAAAAAAAATAAATACAAAATGCTCTAAAATGCATGATTTGTGCACTGTGGGTAGGTGATGAATTTAGCTGAAGAAATTTCTATTTGATCTCTTTTTATTTAAGATATGCATTTCTAAAGTTTGTGCTGATATAGGGTACTCCTTCCGTCCCAAAATATAAGCATTTTTGGACTTCGACACAGTTTTCGAGATACTACTTTGGCCAACAATATCTATAAAAATAAGATGTTTTGAATAAAAAGAGTAACATATTATGATAGTTTGTTTAATGATAAATTTACATGACTGATCTTTTTTATTCTTTTGCTATTAATAGTCTAAGTTAAAAATGTTTTACTTGATACTATGCTAAGACCCTCTTTGTTTAGACTTAGATTAATTGGCTTAGACTTTTAAATCAGCTTATTGGCTTATATAATTTATAAGCCGGTGAATTTAATGTCCTAAGTTTAATGATGGAGTCATACATCTACCTCACATAAGAAAAAAAAAACTTCTCCAACCTAGCTTTTGGCTTAATAGTGTTAGAGTGGCTTATGGCTTCAAAAAAGCCAAATGAACAAGCTGCTTATTTGTTTACGCTTAGACTTTTCGGCTTATAAGTCTAAACAAAGAGGGCCTAAAAATGTTTATATTTTGGGATAGAGGGAATATATTATTTATCTAGGTAGTGTCGTGAAATACTTTTTATAGGTGATTTGGTTAAAGTTGACTTTGCAGAGGTCAAGATAATTGTTTTCTAAGACTAACCCATTTGGTTTCATAATTGTTGGAGTTTGTATGATTTTCTTATGTATTTTACAATTTGTAGCGTGTCCAATGTTAGTAATTTCCCTATATAGTTTTAGGTGTTTATTTGTACAGAATGTGTTACTTTATGTTCTTGTTAAAGAAAGATAATAGTTCTTAACCTAACAAAACTGAGTTCACAAGATTTGGAGCTAATATGAATTTTCTACATATTTTACAAATTGGGATGTGCTTTATGTTGATAATTTGTTATAACAACTTGAGAGGCATTAAATGTACTAAAGCTGAGTTCTTTCCCCAACTATAAGGGCAAGTACTATAAGCCCTGACATGTTGCCCCTAAATTTGCCACATAGAATTAGGTGATGAGTTGGATGAGAGAAGTTAGGAGATAAAGAATGAGCCACCCCTCATGCAAAGGGCAACCTCCACACAATCTCCAAGAAAAATATAAGATGATGTGAGAGTAAACTAATATTGGGGTTTGTGTACTAGAGGTGACATGTTGTCCTTGTTACCTCTTAATTAATGATAAGATGACATAGTTTAAATTAGATGTGGCACTCACCTCCATTATAAAACTTGCCCTAACAACCAACTTCCCTCGTTTTCCACGCACACGCTTTTCAAGCTGCTAGACGGCATGTTTTTTTGCAAAAAGTTTTTAGAAAGTTGTTTAAAAAAATCATATTAATCTATTTTTTAAAAAATTAGTTAATACTTAATTAATCATAGAAAATATGCCGCTCCATTTTCCGTGCTTAGGGAATGAGTTCTCAACTCAAAACAACGAACACAGCCTAAGTGTGTTGAGTTTTGGGTAACATGAATAATGTTATAGCCTTGCTGGCCTAACCAAGTCTTATTTTAGCTTAATTGGAGCTATAGCGTATTTTCTATAAATTGCATCATTTATAATTTGTGATTTAATACTTATTTCACCAATTAAGGTTTAGAGATGATTTTCATATTAAAGGTACTACTTTTTATTTTACTGTGATTAAGGAGTACATGTTTTGTGCAACTAGCAGGATTCAGTTCACTTTATTTTGAGTTCACTTTACTTTCGTCGACGATGCGGAGGAAGCACTAGGCCTCGGGGGTGAGGTGAGTGGCTGGACTGGCTAGGCAGTGGAGACGCCGAAGTGCCCACACGTGTTTCCCCAAGTGCGCGGAGTCGGTGGCCATCGCACACGCGCAAGGGGTGGCCATCGGTAGCGTGTGCCCCTCCTGCTTCATCATGTTGCCGCCCTTCGCCTGCGTCGCGTTCATCGAGTCCATCTCCAGCTTGGATGCCTTGGGCTCCAGCTCCGAAGGCTCAGAGGAGGCTGACCCTGACTCCTCGCTTCCATAATAGCGATGGGATGGTACCAGCTGAGGGGAGGACCGTAGTGGGAAGACATTCCCACTGAGGAGCTGAGGAGGTCGACGATAGAGGTGACGCTACCTTCACCTCTGATGTGTATAGGTTGGAGGGGGGGTCCTCTTGTTCTAGGTGCCGAGGTGCGGTGATTGAGATCAATGCATTGTTATTTCTCCACATGCACTGCTTGTCATTGGCTCATTGTTGATTTCATGTCTAAGGTTGTTGTTGAAGCTGTTCTGTAAGTTCGAGATGATGAAGGAGAAGATGCGATCAATAATGAACCTACAGCACCGCGTGTCCGTGTCTTGCCTCCATAATTGTTGCTCAAGTGGCCCAAGGAAGCGTCATTCCTGTTTTTTTTGACAAATTGACCCTTTTCAAAAATTTATTTCGAAACTAACCCCTGCCAAAAACTTCAACCAAAAATAGGCCGTTGGCTCAACGTCAAGAGCATTGGTGCTGAGGTTGGCCGTGTTAGCGCCAACGGGCCTGGCGCTGACCTCGTGCCACCGTGGCGGCCGGGCCGATCCCCCAGCTGACGTGGCAGCTTCCTCAGCCAATCGCATCGGCGCTAAGATGGCCAACCTCAGCGCCAAACACTTTGGCTCTAACCTTGGGTACTTAGAGCATGCCCGGGCAAGCAGTAGCCCACCTCTCCTCTCCACTCCCCTCCTCTCTCCCTGTCTAGGTTTCATCCTCACTGTCGCCCTCTATACTCCCTTCCACAAATCTCTCCAAATCCACCCAAAATCGAAGGGCATTTCATGGGCATTGCGTGAGGCATCGATTTGTAAGGTAAACCCACTTAAGAAACCCTAAATTTGTCAACCGGTTGATCATTTCCATTGCTCATTTTGGTTGAACACATGGCTTGAGAAAAGTGGTGCGGGATGGGATGTGATTTAGGGGGAAGGGAGAGGGGTGTAATGTTCTACTTCAACATTGAGGTAGTTATGGACGATTCATATTGTTGAATTTTGATTTTATAAAATCGTAAAGAAAACC
The DNA here is from genome assembly GCA_000338895.3 of Oryza meridionalis. Classification (NCBI taxonomy): domain Eukaryota; kingdom Viridiplantae; phylum Streptophyta; class Magnoliopsida; order Poales; family Poaceae; genus Oryza; species Oryza meridionalis. The sequence goes on along the minus strand of CM002531.2, from coordinate 11,780,900 downwards.
CTAGTTTTTATGTACCATGTTATGTTTCACTAAACCATAGTTGGTTTATGGATGTATTTTAGTTGGGGAGTAAGCATGTGTTAATATTTATGTTGCAATTGATGTACCGGTTTTTTTTTTTGTAATTCTAGCATGTTTAAGAAGGATGACATCGGCTATGCCCCTGAGCAGCTGCCTCCAGCGGGAGTGAAGCGCCCAATGTGTTGGTGTGGGGATGAGTGTTGTTTTCAGATAAGTCATGACTGGGATAGTTATGGCCAGAGGTACTGGATGTGCTGCAAAGGAGAAGGCCGAGAGGGAAAGGAGAGAGGAGTTGGAGTTAAGGGAGTTGGCTAGACTGAATAGGGAGAAGGAGGAGCGCGCTGAAGATCGGGCAAGAAAGATGGCTAGGGCACAACGTGCAAAGGATGTTGGGTTGGAAGCAGCTAGGAAGGGCAAGTACCCACGATGCACCCAGTAGTACTAGCTTGGAATCGTTAACGCGTTGTAATGTGCGTGTATAATAATTGTAGTCCTATGAGATCGGTAACGCTTTCGTACTATGAGATGTTCAATTTGGTTTGGAGTCTATATTACATGTGGTAATGGATGTTAGAGAACTTTCGGATTTAATATTTGGTAATTGAGGATTGTATCGTTTAGAACATCGATTGTGAACAAAATTTAACTTGCTACTTTGCGTGGTATTGTGTTTGTGAAGGTAAAAAATATCTGTCGATTTTGCATTGTGACCGGACAACGCCGAGGTGGCCAAGTCCCCAGACTGGCTGCTGGTCTGCTGGCTGGAAAGGACCTCAGCGCCAACCATAATGGCGCTGGAACTTGGCCGATTCGGCCATGGCCCAGCCCAGCAAGTCTTCTGGATGGCTTACAGGCTGGGATCTCAGTGCTAGCCATAATGGCGCTGGACCTAGGCACCTCAGCGCCAACCCACTTGGCGCTGAGGTGGGACTTGGCCGATTCGGCCATGGCCCAGCCCAGCAAGCCTTCTGGATGGCTTACGGGCTGGGATCTCAGCGCTAGCCATAATGGCGCTGGACCTAGGCACCTCAGCGCCAACCCACTTGGCGCTGAGGTGGGACTTGGCCGATTCGGCCATGGCCCAGCCCAGCAAGCCTTCTGGATGGCTTGCAGGCTGGGATCTCAGCGCTAGCCATAATGGCGCTGAACTTAGGCAACTCAGCGCCAGTGCCTGGCGCTGAGGTGGGACTTGGCCCAGCCCAGCAAGCCTTCTGGATGGCTTGCGGGCTGGGATCTCAGCACCAGCCATAATGGCGCTGAACCTAGGCAACTCAGCGCCAGGTGCACTGGCGCTGAGGTGGACTTGGCCGATTCGGCCATGGCCCAGCCCAACAAGCCTTCTGGATGGCTAGACTGGGACCTCAGCGCCAGCCATAATGGCGCTGGACCTAGGCAACTCAGTACCAGGTGCACTGGTGCTAAGATGGGACTTGGCTGATTTGGCCATGGCCCAGCCATGCAAGCCTTCTAGATGGTTGGGCTGGGACGTCAGCGCCAGCGCACCTGGCGCTGAGGTTGAACATGTCAGCGCCATTTTCCCTGGCGCTGAGGTTCCAGACCTGCTTAACTTAGCAGGACAGCTCTCTGCCCAAGCAGACTTTGCACACAACACAGGCAGACATATATCCACATCACAGGCGGTAATATATCCAGAGAACCATACAGAACGTACATCCATCCATCAATTCCAACATCATTCCATACATCCATAGAATCCATCAATACATCCATACATTAAGTCCATACATATAACAAATAAACATCCCATCCATCCATCCATCCATACACAACAAGCAAAAGTCATAGTCCATACATCCATCGAACCATGCATCAAGTCCATCCATCCATCCATCGAACCATGCACTCACCTCCTCCTACCTCTAGTGCGAGGATGAGGCACATCGGGGGTGTACCTCCAGTCCTGCGAAGGAGCCCGCCTGCGTCGTGGTCGAGACGGACCGGGTTGCGAGAGATCCGGCTGTGACGGCTCTGGTGCGTCCTCCAGCTGCGAGGGACCGAGCTCATTCGCCTCCTCTTCTTCCTCCTCATCCCCTTCTTCCTCCGCCTCCTTGTCTTGCTCACCCTCCTCGTCACCCACCTCCCCTTCTTCATCCCCCTCTTGGTGGGCATGAGCATGTTCGACCACATCAGTCAACTTGCAGTCGAGCCTTGCTGCCAACTTCCGACATCGCTGCCATAGTCTCTGCATAAAAAATAATCCCTGTTAAGTTATCGCTTTTGGAAAAAACAACGTAGTTTCATCTCTTATTCCAACGATTACCTGTAGGGCGTTGCGGAGGGTGCCACCCTCTCCTTCCAAGCCAGGAGCCGTGCCTAGCGCCACTCCCGCGTCGTTGACGGTCCGCAAGAGCTCTCGAGCCTGCAGGATTGAAATGAAGTAAGTCACAACATTTATGGTATGAGCTTGCATACCACCAAAGAGTGCTAGAACTAACCACTCTGTCGCGAACAGGTCCCTCGACCATGGTACCTTGACGGGTACGAGTATCGTACTCGTTCTGTTCCTCAACATCCTCGGTGTCATCCGCTATGTCGGCTAGTGTCCAGGCCGGACGTAGGACAAGACGGTAGGTCCTGTTGAGCCACGCCAAGTACACGTCGAACTCCATCCTGTTGTGCTGACCCTGGTCTGGTACTCCATTCTCCTCGAACTTCTCCCATTGCGTGATATGATCCTGATGGTCGTAAGCCTAATCAGTCACCTTCTTGTTCTTCCGACGGTCCACCCTGCACATATGCAAAATATCCAACTCGAATATTTAATAAATGTTTACGTGAAAATAACCGAGCAAGCAAAATAAATTCTTAACTGAAATTACTAACTTGTGTAGGTCGATACTTGTGGAGAAACGGTGCGGGATTGTTTGAAGCCTCCCGAACCGCCGCATCACGCGGTGGCACATCTGGAACTCCACTGCATAGAAGTAGATCAGTGGGCACCGTAGGGTCTTCAACGCATCCTCTATTGGCACATGTGATTTAGTTCTAGCTCGAGCACTTCATGTGCCTCATATGGCATCCACACCACCTGCAGCAACAAAAATAAAACACATTGAATCACATTTAGTACTATATAGTAAGAAACCATTTTCATGTGTGATAGAACGGTGAATTGCTTACATGTTCTGGCTGTAGGTAGTCCATCTTGTTTGTATAGTGGTAGTAGGCCAAATTCCTACGGCCTAGTACTGGAGATGGGACCGATTCCCACAGGTGAGCTACAGTGGGACGTTGGTCGGCATCCTGGTGCGGCCAAACCTGATGGGTCCTCCACATGGGCCGACCAACAGGAAGCCTCATCCACATCCAAACCTGCGTCACATACGTTAGCTTCCAACTTTTAAGCAAGAAATTGAAATGTTACGAAACATAACATGCGTGAACTAACCTATAGCAACCAAACACAGCCTGCTAGGTTCGTGTCCCCGCCTTGCCTTCGGCAGGCATCACAAAGTTGCCGGTACAACCAGGCTAGGGCAGCAAACTCCCAGCTGAAGGTACCCGCCTCGTCCCAGTCTGAAGGTACCCGCCTCGTCCCAGTCCGCGAGCAACGGCAGCCACATCCAAGAGGCCATGTTTCCACCGGAGTCAGGGAACAGAATACTGCCGAAGATGTACAGGACGTACGCCCTGCAGTATCGCTGGACCGTGGCCTCGTCTGCCTCGGCGGGACACTGACCGATGTTGGCTCGCAACCAACTCAAAGGAACCCCTGAGGTCTTCGTCTGCCTATGACCATCAGGTGCCACTGGAGGCTCCACACCAAGGTATTCCTCGACCCTCTGCCTCCAGTTTCCCGACGCTGTGTCACCTGTGACTGCCTGACCCAGGATAGGAAGACCCAGGATCATGGCGACGTCCTCCAGAGTCTCGTCAGCTCCCCGCAGGGTAGGTGGAAGGTGTGTCTCTAGACACCACCGGTCCACGAGGGCCGTCAGAGCAGCGGCGTTGTATAGAGGCACCGGTCGCTGCGCCATGGTCACGAACGCCAAGAGCTTCGCCCGCCGTAGGTACGGAACATACCGGTCGTCGAACAGTATGTGTGCCGTGTGACCTCTGACTTGAAGGGCCTTCAGGCGCTGCATCAATAGACAAACATAATAACATATAGTTAGTGACAATATGTCATAAACAAGGGTTGTGGAAACAAATGGAATATTGTTGATGCTAACCTCTCCGCTCGCAATCTAGGGAGCCCAGTGCTTCTCATCGTAGAAATCCTCCAACCCCGGAAAGTGCTCCATCCTGCAAATGAAAATGGAATCATTAGTAATTGCAATAAAACTAAATGGAAAAATCACAATGAGAACGGAAAGGAGAACAACAGAAAGTAAACCTTGAAGCAAAAATAACAACTTAACAAATGTAATGCAAACTAAATTTACAACATTAAAAAATATGAATGTGATCCAATCCAACCTGTGTGCTACCCTCACCACCTCCCCCAATTCTACGGCGCTTTTTCGATCGATCCTTAGACTTGTCTCGCTTCGGGCACGTAGTTTTCTTATGGCCTAGTTCGTGGCATAGCGAACATCTATTTTGCATGACTGGCTCTGAATTTTTATTGTTCGGCTTTTGTGACCGTCGGTTGCCTGAATCTTTGTACGCTTTGTCCATGTCATTCTTGAACCTTCTTGTCCTTCTTCTTCCTCGTGTGTTGTTCTTCAATGACAAGTCCGAAACGAAGAACTCTCCATCATAACTTGGCCACTGCGATGGATCTAGGTAAGGTTCAAACCTAGGGGAGTACGTGTCCTGCACAGCTCTATTGGAAGCATCATAACACATTCGGGGTGCCACCTCCACATCCAAACCTTGCAAGTTACAAACGGTTATCATGTGGGAGCATGGCAAGTGATGGAGCTGAGGGAACTGACAACTACATGTGTTATCTCTCACAATCATGACATAGTGACGTCCACCCCATTGCACCCCAGCCGCCGTGACTCCGCCTTGCTCTAACCTCATACTTCATCGAAGGGAAATCGAAACATGCTGTTCTTTGCCCCAAAGTTCGTCTTTACTGCTCCTCCAATATGTCCTTAACTTTTGTGGGCCACTTCTTTCCACTCAGGATATCTACAGTTGCCTCTTTGTGTCTATCAACAAACCAACTATTGCACTTCGAAAATGTGTATGCCACAATAGCTGTAACCGGCAGTTTCCGAATGCCTCTCAAGACATTATTGAAACTCTCGGCCATATTACTTGTCATGATGCTATGGCGACGCCCGTTGGTATTAAATGCTCTTGCCCATTTGACCTTAAGTGCCATATGGTCTTCTAGCCACTTCTTTGGCCTCTCTCCGACCACACCCAAGAGGCGTTTTATCTCATCTAGGAACAATGCTTTCTCATTTATTTGACATATGCGCTCAAGATCTTTCATCTGACCAGTCGTAGCTCCAGCTGTGTAGAAGTTAGCACAGAAGTGCCTCATGCACCACCTGTGGTGAATGGTTAGGTGATGAGGCATGCTGTGGTTGATGGAGTTCACAATGCTAGGGTGTCTATCAGAAATTATACACACTTCTCTATTAGGACCGATCAGCTTGTGTTTCAACATGTTGATGAACCACTCCCAGTTAGATGTATTCTCCTTCTCTACCAGAGCAAACGCCAAGGGAACAAGATGTAACCCTACGTCGACCCCTATTGCCATGAGCAATGTACCTTGGTATTTACCGGTTAAGTGCCATCAATTGCTAGCACTGGCTTCAAGTGCTTGAATGCTTCTATGGACTGGCCAAATATCCAATATGCACGTCCAAATACTCGCCTCTGTACTCCCTCCACCATCCTTGACTTCTCGGGGTGAGCCTCAACACGGAAATGCATGGTAGGGTTCTTTGCTTTGATAGCACGCATCAGTATAGGCAAGCGAACATATGCCTCGTCCCAATCTCCTCAAATGACCTTCATAGTAACTTGCTTAGCACGCCAAGCTTTGCCATACGTAGGCCGATAGCGCCAGATTTGCTCAACTACCTCGACAATAGCTGCAGGAGACAAAGTTGGTTCAGCTCGCACAAATGCCTGTAACCTGTTTCCAATAAACCTTGAAGTAAGTTGCAAATGCTTGCCGGTTACTTCCGCACTACAGCATGTGTGGTCTTCGCCCACCCTTGTCACCCGCCTCCTATCTCCTCCACTCTTCCTTGCATTAATCTGCCATTTGCAATGGCGATCGAGACAAGCCACAGTATACTTTACTGACGCGTTAAATTCCTTCACATGGTACGGCCGGTGGACACGGATAGAATAACTCTGCAGCCATATTTTCATATCTTCCATCGATCGAAACTCCAACCCCTTCTTTGGTTCATCACACATTGGTTCAAAGGCACCGTCATATTGTGGATCCCCATCAGCAATTGCTAGCCCGGATCTGGTAAGATCCTCGAATTGTGTTATATACGGGTTTCTACCCACCAGTTTCTCAAACACAGTCCTTTCATGCTCCGACATATTACGCACTGGACGATCATCATCGGAGTCGGAAGCGGACTCATCCAATTCATCCTCTGTATCATACTCCAACCAGCCTGGGTTCAATCCACTGCGTATCATAGCCTCCTCACACTCCTGTCGGGTATAGAATTTCAGCCTAACCAACTTCCTTAGGCCCAAACTTACATTCTTAGCATTCGCTTCTTCCTCAGGCAACTCCACATCATCTCCTACCTCCCGACCATCCTCAACATCTCCTTCCTCTTTTACCGGCACATTCTCCTCTACATTAACTTCCTCCCTTAACGGCGCATTGTCCTCTGCATGTACTTCCTCCCTTAATGGCACATTCTCCTCTGCATGTACTTTCTCCCTTACTGGGACATTCTCCTCCCCATGTACTTCCTCCCTGACCTCCACATCCGCCATATCATTTACTCTCTCGCCCACCTCCACGTCTTCCTCAATTAATTCTTCCTTCCTACTACACCTCTCCGACAGTTCGTGAGAACTAATGGGTGATTCTATGAGTGGACTTTCATTTAGGTCTACAAGTTCTTCCCTTTCCTACCTACTTTCTTCCATGCAAACACCTCAAGAGCTTTGAAATATGATATATGTTTGCCATTCGATCTCTCCATTCAAGTCTAACATAAACTTATGCGACATGACACCGCTGCCCACATCGTATCTCCCTTACATACCAACCGACTCATCACTCCAATCCAATTCATGCTTAATGCGAGACATTAACTCCTCAAATGTAGGCTTCGCATGAAACACTAACTGTCTAACAATCATTCCCTCAAATTGGCTTCCACCGGTACTTTCATCTACGACACAACCACCATAATGAAGCCGGACCAATCTATCCATCTACAATATTTAACCCATACATAAACATTAATTAATTGAAAATAATCTCTAAATACCATAGCAATCCCAAAACTTCCAAACCTATCAACATGTCCAACTTTTTCCATAAAACAATACCTAATTGTTTCAACTCAAATACTACACATTATTCATAAAAAAAATTCCCTTCTCCTACAAAGTGCCTATACCTCACCACACATCAACCCCTTGCAACAATTTCAATCACCACACATCAATCCAACAATGCCCTAACTATCACCACACATCTTTCCAAAATATAGGTTCTCAATTCTACAAATCAACATGAACCAAATAGAGCAAGATTAATATGTGTCTTCCGCACTACATCCCCACCCACATTATCCAATTAACATCACAATCCGAGCCAAATATTATCAAACCACGGTTGGAACCAAAACAATGCGAAATATCCAATAAAACACGGGGGAAATTAGGGTTTCTAGAGGAGTTTACCTTCTCAAACGATCCCCAACTCAATCCCGATGAAATCCCCTTCGATTTGAGTAGATTTGGGGGAGATTTGGTGAGGGGAGAAGAGAGGGCGACGAACCCTAGCGCACCCGCGGTGGGGAAGAAGAGAGGAGAGGCTGGCTCGGGCGGCCTCGGCCGGCCTCTAAGTACCAAACCTCAGTGCCAGGCCCGTTGGCTCTGAAGTTTGGCACCTCAGCGCCGAGGCGGTTGGCGCTGAGATGCGGTTGGCGCTGAGGTAGCCGCCACGTCAGCTGGGGGATCGGCCCGGCCGCCACGGTGGCACGAGGTCAGCGCCAGGCCCGTTGGTGCTGACACGGCCAACCTCAGCGCCAATGCGCTTGGCGCTGAGCCGACGGCCTATTTTTGGTTGAAGTTTTTCGCAGGGGTTAGTTTCGAAATAAGTTTTTGAAAAGGGTCAATTTGTCAAAAAAAAACGGGCGTCATTCTGTCAGTTGTAGACGCACCTTGTGCCAACAACCCGATCGAATGAAGAAAATAAAGGGGATGAGGAAGAAGATGAATATGACAGGTGGGTTCCACATACAGATGGGAAAGAAGATGGAAAACATGACGGTGATGCCATGGTTTTGATTTTGTAAAAAAATGAGTTGCACGGCTACGAATAGACGAATTGTAATGGCATTTATTGCAATGACACGAATCAAATTAACCCAACTTTTTTGGGAAAACGCAGGGGATCAGACGCCCGACGCGCGCCAGAAAAATCGCTCCCCTCACGCGCGCCTCTGCCTGCCTCCCACGCCTCCCCACCACTAGCGCCCGTTACAACAAATCCCCCATATATTATGGAAACACCCTATTAAGGGAATTCGTTTCATTTTTTTTCCACTAACAATGTTTCAGCTAGTGTATTCATAATGTTTCACTATGTATAGATTAAATGTTGCAGTGAATTAAAATATTCTTTTACAACAAATCACCCACATATTATGGAAACCCTTTATTAAGTGAATCCGTTTCATTTTTTGTTCCACCAAAAATGTTTCACATAGTGTACTCATAATTCTTCACTATGTATGGATCAAATGTTGCAATGAATTTAAATATTTTTTTAATATTTGCTGAAACATTGTTTTTATATAGGGTGAAACAACACTCGATTTTTTTTGGAAACCGTTGTTTCATAAGTTGTAGCAAAATATTTCATGAGATGATTTGGTTGTGTTTCAGCTTTTTAAAAGACTGAAATATTTTTGATTTATTCAGTGAAACATGTTTGATCTACTGTTAAAAATCGGGTGCCCGATTTGTAGGTGCCTCCACTTTTGAAGGAGCTATTTGTAAAATAATTTTTTAAAAGGACTTAGAGGTGAACAATCCATGGCTAAACCCACCGCGCGGGACGCGCCCGCAGCGAACCAGGCGCGCATTAGGCGGTCCCCGAGTTTCTCCCCCTTCCCTTGTTGGCGTGAAAGAAAAATCTCCCCGTCTCGTCTCCTCCGCTCCGCCATCTCGCGGCTGAACAGGGGAGGGGAGGGGAGGGGGCGCCGATCTCCATCCGGCGAGCAGAGCACGGGAGGGGAGGGGGTTCCTGGTGAGCATCCACATCCTCTTTCTGATTCATCTCTGTCCCCCACCGGTAGTACTTTTGTCTGGAATTTGCTTGCGTTAACCCTAGCTTCTCTTCTAGATCTGGAAGAAGGAATTAAGAGAAGCGCTTCTTAATTCCAGAGCCTTAATCTTAATACAAGTAACAGTTTGTTTGTTCCCCTAAAAGTTTGTGGGTTCAGTACTGAACCCCTATGTCCCAAGTTGGATCCGCCCCTATGGGGAGATTGGATGGTGCCGTTAGGGATCTGTGCTCGTTCGTGGACGAAAAGCGGTTGGTGGTCGCAAAGATTAGTTTTTAGGTTTCTTTTTTTTCTCCTGCAGTGACTGCGATTACCGTGCCTGTGATGAAGTGGCGAAGAGAGGTAAGGATGGTGTAGATTTTGCATTGGCCGTTCCGGGGGGGGGGGGGGGGGTTCCTGTATTGGGGCTCAATTTGTTGTTTGTCCCAGTAACTAGGTGCTTCCTGGTTGCTGAGCACGCTGAGGTATAGATTTTGAGATATATTCTTTTGACTCTTTACTTTGAGTAATTTTGGAAATTATGATGGTTCTCTTGCTTAAATGATGTTTATTATTCAAATATCTTTATGTACTTCTCTTTTGAACTTTTATTTTTTTTTCCACATTTTGTTTCGCTCTCAATACAACAAATAAGCAGTTCTGGTAATTCTTTTATTTTCCCATTTCAGGAGATCATGGAGAGTAGTTCTTCAGATGTTCAAATGTCACATTGTGCTGAGGACTTGAATAGTGAGAGTACAATCGAGATCAAAATAAAGACATTGGATTCTCAAACATACAATTTGCGTGTCAATAAACGCGTAAGTGGATAACAAATGCCCATGTCAGAAACTATACAGTTGCTTTTTACAGTGCTCCTTAGAAACTATTGGCTATTTGCATGCACAACATGTTGCAATTCTGATGATATTTAATTGCCTTCTTTCCCAGGAACAAAATACCACTCAATCCCTTTCGCATAGTTTAATTAAATAATAATAAGTGAATGTATGTTAAACTTGCTTAAATTTCCCCAAGTAATTGTGATAACCCACTACTATATCTCATATTTTTACCATTTTCTGATAGTTTATTGTGCAGCCTAGTTGCAAGTTCGTTTTATGCTCGAATGATGTAAATTGCCTTTTTCTCAATTTTTTCTGTTAATGGTAGTTTTGAATGTATAAATAACATCTAATGTAGAGCATGTTGTTATATGTATGTTCTTTTGGGCATGCACTCACTTCTGATGCACAACTTCTGATACACATATGGTGTGCATTTAGATTCTTTTGAGTAGCAGCTGGTCTAGTGTTGCATTACCATAGGAGCCCTGGATGAAATTTATGATTATATAAGATTGTTGTTTGCTAGCAGTGTTTTTCATATGGCCTTTATGGTCTGCGAACGTTGGTTAGGTGGCTCTAGTAGCACTCCTCATGTCCTGGGTTCGACTCCTTGTGGGAGCGAATTTCAGGATGGGGTTAAAAAAGTCCCCTTGTCTGTCCCATGCCTAAGCACAGGTCTAAGGCCTGGCCCAGGTCGTTGGTCGTTCTCACACGGGCTACGGTGCTGCTGTGTAAGGGTGGGGCAGGGGTTTGGGGGTTTTCTCAACTTGCGTGAGAAGGTTTTCTATGCAAAATGCCCTGGGGCTGTCTTATCCCCCCATAGGTCGATTCTTTTTAGTGGTCTGCGAACTGGAATATTATCTTGGAACTCCATTGATCATTTTTAGAACCTGCTCAGAATAATTCTATGTACCCTTTAATTTCAGAATTAATGCTGCATTAGTTTGTTCAATAGTTTGTTCCAGTTCTATTTTTTGGGTGGACACGCCATTTATTGTTAATGCTTTGTCTTTTATACAGGTGCCAGTGCCTCTGCTAAAGGAAAAAATTGCCACTGTAACTGGAATATTGTCTGAGCAACAACGTCTGATTTGCCGTGGGAGAGTTCTAAAGGATGATGAACTCCTCTCTGCGTATCGTATCCTCATCTATTTTTGGCTTGGCTTGTAGCATTTTAGTTGTTTTGTCTTCCAAAATTTGTTTCTCCATCTACAATGTCATATCCTACAGTTTCAAATGTTAGATGTCATTCGGCAAACAATATTCTAGATCAAGAAAACAATGCATAATTTTTATGCACAATTTAAAATTAAAAGCATAATATTAATATTTAGAAATGATGATGGTCCCATTGTTTGGAATTTCGGATGACATGTTGGAAATAATGGTATTATATTTGGAAGGTGTTGTGTTTATGGTTTAGCAATTTCTTTCTCTTTTCTTTGTATGGTATGTACATTGATGTTGCTTTGGTGATTTTTGTCCTTTTCTTCTATACTATGAAGAAAGGGTTCAGATATCCCTGTTTACTATGAAGTCTTTGTCGCCTTTTGATTCCTCCCAGGATAAGTCACTAAAACCTAGCTGGTTTGATCATATTATTGGACAGCACCTGTTTTACATTTGAAGTACGCACTTGGCTTACCTTGTAAATGGTAATCCTTAACTGAAGTTTTTATTAGACGTGGAAGATGGCCATACATTGCATCTCGTGGTTAGACAACCAGGGCAATCCGCTACATCAGGAAATGCTGGAGACGAAGGTTTGTAAACTCATTTTGTGTGTAGTTAAAAATTGATTGGGAAGTTTAAGAGAACATTCTTTGGACACCTGCATTGTGTGATATAATTTATTTAGTTTCTTGGGCTGTTTTTCTTCTTGGTTTCAAGATCGTGAATAACTTTTATTGAAGCAAAAATCTTCCGCGTTTGCAGTAGTTCTAATGGTAGATAATGCTGTTATGAGGTTTGTGAGTATTATTTAGGTTGTCAGTTTTGACTTTATATTGCTTTAGTTAGCATTCTGAAAGACTGCTGTAATGGAACAGATGTTCGTATGTTGTGATTGCATGTCATGGACATCGAATCTGATGTGTTAGCAGCATACTGCACTTGGTCTATTATGTCAACTAGTTGCATTGTACTTGTCATCATTACAATTACTTTCTATCCTTTCCATCCTTTTTTATGTACCCATATAAAGCAGAGAAATGTACCACAGACCTTCTGTGTTCCCACCATCTTCCTAATAAGGATTCTATATTTCTATATGCTATTCTTGTCATGTTTATGTGTTGCTCCGTAAATACCTAAAAGGCTAAAACTTTCTGACACCCTTATGACTTGTTTTGTTGCTATAGAGGCCTCTATGCCTTTTGATGTTATCTTATACCTATAGCCATGTCAATTTTGTATTTGATCTGTTTTGCATTTGAAAATTTAATTTGTATTAGCTTCATATTTCTGTAAAGTCAAGTCAAGCACACTGCAGTTACCATTTGGCCACTTTGAACTATCAGCTGTATTATGTGCCATGCCTAGACCAAAAACTTGTGACAAATAGCTGCATGTTTTCTATATTGCACCATAGAATTCACTCTTCCATTTTCTCCTTCCGTATTTCTTCATTACGCAAAAACTGTCAATTTTATAGGTACCACATCAAATCCTGCTCATCGTCGTGGTCCCACTATGACTCGCAGTATTGTACTTGAGGCTATTAATGTGGGTCAAGGGAGTGAACTCAGTGTTGCACAGGTTTTCCTTGTTCCTATGCACCTCTATATCTTCTCTTACTGTGTTCCTTTGGTTGACATATAACTGATTTTTCACTTATTTTCTTCTTTTGGTAGTTGCTCCAAAGCCTGATTCGAGCTCCTAGTAGCACACAAGTTTCGGTAATCCAGCATTCTGAAAGTCTTTGGTTCAGATTGGAACTAAAAGGATCTTATTTGAAAATAATTTCCCTTGTGTTAGAGTGGACCAGCATCTTCTGATGCCAGACCTTCAGAAGGTGCACAATCTTCAACGCAAAATGGTGTCAGGGCTGTACTTGATCAAATGCAGGTTCCTCCACTTTTCCAGTCTGAAACGTCAGTTGGGTTATCAGAACCAAACGTTAGTCTTGGTCTTGTATCCTTCACAACTCACATGCCCTGATGTTGAAATATTAATAAGATATATGGCTAATAACATGTTCTTTTGTAGGTCATTCCTGATTCGTTGACCACAATTTCTCAGTACATTAACTTTTTGAGAGGCTCCTTTAGAAGGGAAGGCTTCCTCGAAAATGGTCTGACCTTGACTTTTATCTGACTGCCCACATTCTGAATCAGTCTGAAGATTTAGTTATTTACTTCCAATTCTCTTTACAGGACAAACTCTGAATAATGCTGACCATGGAACTGCAGGAAGTGCCCATGGAGGTGGTACTCAAAATCATGAAAGCCAGCCTGATTCAGCTTCGGCGCATGGGCTTCCTACTGCAGCATTGCTTGCTGAAACTATGCACTCTACTAGACAACTTCTTGTTGAGCATGCTGGAGCATTGCTATCCGTCCGTGCCATTTTTTTATTTTTTTCTCCTTATGAATTAGCTAATATAACAGTTATGTTTTAGCTTCATGAATAGTTTGATCTCTTTTCTGTTTGTTCTTGCTCAGTTGAGAATACTATGCATGTAGCTGTTATTCTTCAATGATAGGGAAAGTATTAGTGAAGTTAGATATATCAATTTGAGCTATTTGAGTGAGGGTAATATGGTAAATGTTTCATTGGGTACAACATATGAGTTTGGCAGGTCCAATCACCCTCAGTTTTCTCATAGATTCCGACATTCACAGTTGCACTCAATTAAACCCTGTTTCTTATAAATTATCCAGCTAATGTTCAATACTCCCCACCAAGAGTCATGGTACTATAACCTTGTAAAATGTACACAATGTGTACACATCATGTCTGTTGAGTTTTTCATTTCTAAACTATCTTTTCTTTTGTGTTATTATATAATATAATATTGAGGAATACGTGGATACCATTATACTTTATTTTGTTTTAAGTGGAGAACAAGTGAAATGGAAATTTTTGTAACCATTCATGTATGCAATTAAAAACTAGTTGCAGGATCAGTTCATTTCCTGTGTTAATTATATTATTGTGCTGTGGTCACTTCATTATGATTACTTGGTAGTCAACTGACTCCCATAGATGCTGAAATTTGTTTCTTTAGTTTGGTTTGCTGCTTATCTGCTTTGTTGAGTTGTTAACTTCGGTTTTATATGTTACTAGCGTGTCTGAAGTTAAGATGAGTTATTTCAATGCAGCAACTACCAAACCAGCTAGGAGATATTGTGAATGTAACTGATGCTGCAACACGGAGGAACCTTCAAAACAGTGTAGTCAGATATGGAGTTCTCATCCAATACCTTGGTTCATTACTTCTAGAACTTGGCCGCACGACAATGATGCTGCGTATAAATCCTGCAATTGTAGGTTTTTCTGACAGCTTTCTTTTTACCTCGTTTCACATTGGAATGATTCTGTACTGCTGTACTGACCAGTAAGCATTTTACTTTCAGTCAGAAGCGGTTGTCAATTCTGGACCAGCTCTTTTTATCTCTCCATCTGGACCAAATCCTCTTATGGTTCAAGTGAGTAATTTAAAAATCTTAAATTTTAATGAGTAAATTTCATTAAACCTCACCTATTATGATCCAAGTTGCACAAAGCCGCAGGTATTTTGGCACATGCCACTGCCACATAACCCTGGGTATTATGGTCCTAAAGTTTCACAAAATCACACCGTTAACCATTTTGACATACTCCTATATCAAAATACAAAAAAACGGATGTAACATTTATATGGTGGATACAATGATCAAAAATTTAAGATGACTGTAGAACTAAAAAAGTGTGGTAGAACAAAGTCAAAATGAGAAGTAACGTAGTTTTATGAAACGTTTGGACCATAACACCTAGGGTTATGTGGTTATGTGCCACATGCCAAAGTTTCTGTGGTATTGTGAAACTTGGACCATAATTTGGGGGGGGGGGGGGGGGGGTTATTATGAAATTTTGCTCTTAATATTAACAGGTAGAGAACCCATTTATCCTATTTCCGTCGTTGCTAACTCATTTTAGTCCAGCCTGCTCCTTTTGTTCCAGGAATAGGACCTGTTCAAATGGGCCCAATATTTTCTAGTCTTACTTCACATCGCTCTGTTCTGCACCCAAGAGATATTGACATCCATGTCCGCACGAGTGAGTAAACGTTGCTATATTTTGTTTCTTCAATTTCACTATTGTAGTTTGACCAGCATGGGAGTTTGGATGTCACATTTATCCATCTAGGATTACCATGTCTATTGTTAGCTTTGATATATACGATTAATCTGATCAATGATCAATGCTCTGATCTTATCATGACAATTAATTGTTGAAATACGAGTTGATAAGAGCTAATTTAGATTAGAAGGTTGTTTGATTGGAGGCGTAGTCCAGCATACTAAAATTAATCATAACAAACTGGTGTGTCAACTGAAACCAGTTTGCTAATACCTCAGAGTTGATAGTTTAGAATGAGTGCAAGTCCCAGTTGGTAAGGTTGGTTTAGATAATAATACATTTGAACCAATGAATGCCGATTGAATGCTAGAACGTGTTCTTTTTTAAGCTTCTGGACTTATGGATTTTGCACCTTTCTACATCAGCATTACTTAGACAACTTGTTCTAAGCTACTCCCTCCATCCCAAAATGTAAGCATTTTTAGCTATGAATCTGGACAACTGTGTGTCCAGATTCATAGCCAAAAGTTGCTATATTTTGGGACGGAGGTAGTATTTATTAGGTTTATAATTATAATTACTCAATTATAATATTTACCTCATCCCTGTAAGCAACTGTCCATTATCTGTCCAATCATCCATACAGAACATGTCTTAAACTTATTATGGCATCCATGACAACACTTAGTTTGAGCGTACATTTTTCCTACTGTTACTTTGGTTGATGATGGTTAAATGCGGTCCTTTTTGGTTGTTAGGTGGGTCTGTGTCTTTAACTGGTACTAACCCACCTGAGCGGGTTGAGGAACATCAAACACAAGATCTTACAGATAGAAGTGCAAATGCTTCACCTGCAAACAGTAGTGAAGCATTTGCAGGGGTTACAGCCGGTGCTCCATTTTCTGTTGAATCTGGAGTTAGGCTGGTGCCGCATAGAACAGTGGTTGCTGTGCCTGCTGGCATCAGTCATCCTCCTTCAATGTCTTCTAGTGGAGTTGGTATTATCTACCCACTGTTTGCCAGAATTCAACAAAGAGCATACACTAACGCTCAAGTTGCCCATAGTGCTAATCAGATACCGAATCCACAGACATCTCAGTATCATGAAGCAGGTGAATGAGTTTTTTTTTTTTTCACTTTATCTGTATTGTTTGCCCCCTTGCTCGAGTATTTTCTGTTTGCTCACTAAACTGCTATCTACTAGGGGTGCAATCTGGTTGGATAGCTCTTGACTGATCTTATGTTGAATCTGAATAAGACCAGATTAGGCAAACGGTCACACTTATAGATTGGCTTTGGATAGGTGTTGTAAACTAGAAATGCAGATTTGGATGAGAGGTGTCCAGATTCTAATAAAATCTGAGGTCCAAGATTGAAATGGGAGGGGAGAGAAGTGAAATGGATTTATCACCATTGCAGGAAATCTATGGCACTTTTCTTCACCGTAGGTTGGTTAGCAATGCCTTGGTTGGCCTGCCAGTGTTAAGCCAGAGGAAGGAGAGGATGAGGCTAGAGACTGCTTTCCCTGTTTCCTTGTTTGAGTTGTATGTTCAATTTGCCTTTTTGAAGTGCTAAGTAGTGTTCCTCCAAGTGATGAGGAACTTGCCACATTCAGGTGCACTAAATATCACTTTTATTTGCTCAAATTCTTATAAGTATTATTTAAGCATTTAGGCTAGCATTTTACGTGCAAACTTATTGAACTTCAATATATTTGCAATTGTACTAGCATTGATGCCTGGCTGGATTCTTATCTGTTTTTTTTTTTAAAAAAATTACATTTAACTCATTCTGGAATGCCTTTTGCGTACTTCATCTTCTAGATTTTGTCTAATGATTTCTGCATGCCTTTGTTTCAATGATTCTTCATTCTTTTTATGTATGGGTACTCCAGGTTGACAGGCTCATGTTTTTTGCGCATCAAAAGAATGGGTTACCAGTTATTTGTCACTGCAAATATTGGCATCTGAGGATTTGCCACTTGATCTGTCATGGACATGTGGTCACTAATGACAAATCAGGGCATATTGCCAAGTGCATAAAATTCATCTTTCTGTGGCAAATACTCATGTTTCCTCTATAACAAATGTATGGTTGACATATTATTCCTTTTCTTACCACTGAAGTATTTGTCTAATAGGTACTCTAGGATCTCCTGTTGATACCAATGCGGAAAATGGCACTCAGACTTCCCCTGGGGAGCAGAATGGCCAGGGGCCTTTTTCTCAGTTGATGGATAGTATCCCTTGGATTGCATCACTCTTTTCTGGGGAAAATTCTCGAGTAAATGGCACAAATCAGCATGCACCGGCTTCTGCTGAGCAGGTAGATGGTAGAAATCATGGAGCACCAGAAGTGTCAGGAGTCAGTGATGAGGGTCTACGGTTTGCTGGCTTAGTTCGCCAAATTATGCCATTTATTTCCCAAGTTGAGTCACATCATCAAAGTGCCTCAGCAGTCAGTAGCAGCACCCCTTCACAGGTAACTGCAATTTCTTCTTATTATGGCTGTAAATACAGTTAGGCTCTTGATGGACTAATCAGTACTGGCAGGCTGCACATGGGAACTTGAATACTGCAAGAGCTGGTCCAAGTCATTCCAGGAGTTCACATCAACATAACCGTGATCCAGTTGATGGACCTAATTCTAAAAGGCAAAGGTGTGTATAATCTGACTGACAAATATACTAGTTTCTTGCATTACGTTTGGTACTGTAGGAGGTTCAAATTTAGTCACAAATTTTATTTAAGCATATTTATTCGGTTAGGTAACCTCAACATGCAACAAACGCATGTACATGTTTCTTATGATAACATACTACCAATTAATTTCATTATGTTAGTCCAAACTCTCTCTTTTTTGGTAGAAAAGTAGGGGAGGACAAGGAATCAGATCTGTACTTTTGCTTTCTGTTTTGTCATCAATAGAATGATATGTGAATTAATTGTTTTACATGCCTTGGAACATTTTTTTTTTCAGAACAAGTAAGTGATAAAGATCTTCATGTCCTCCGGGGTCACTGTTTTGCAAGATAAGCCGAGAATTTTGCCGATTCTCACTGCACTAGAGGATGGACTGTCATGAATGTCTTGACAGTTGAGAGCAGTGGATTATTATTATTTGGCAGTGTATAGTTGGCATCCAGTTCATTAGTCAAGGCACCATCTTTTTTTTTTTTTTGCCCATTTCCTGCGGATCGGTTGTAATGTTTTTTTACTATCCTATCTGTAGAAATTCAATTCAATTGGGGTTAAATTATGCCTGCAATTAACCAAAAGCTTCGTTTGGTAGTAATTGTTGTAGCATGTGTAGAATTTTTGCCACTTAATAATACCCTCTATGAATTGTACATTTGAGTTTCCTTTGTTCCGTATAGGGGGCAACAGGCCCAATGTACGGACTCGGCTTCGGTGACATTGCACACGTAAGTCACAACGTGACATTAGGTAAATCTGGACCAATCCAACGGACATGGCGCTTGGGCCCACCTGCAGATGCAAAATAATCCCCAATTCATCTATCCCGGTGGGAGACGGCGTCCTCAATCCATCCATCCCGCGCGCTTCGTCAGTTCGCCGCCCGCTGCCGCGAGCCAGCTGGGAGGCTCGCCGCCGCCGTGAACGAAGACCGACTCGCCTCGCCCGCGCCCGGCCGTCCGGTTGGGGCCGTGCCGTCCCGCCGCGGCCAGGGAGGTGCCAGGCCGCCCTGCCTTGCCGCCGCGAACTTGTAGTTCCTCCAGATAGGCAGACACAACTTGTTGCTTCATCTCTTCTCTCTTTGGAGAACTCTACTAGTGACAACTTCAACTTGGATTGGAGGAGAGATCGAGGAGGAGTAAAAATTGAAGAGAAAGAAAATTCAAACTAGACAAGGAATTATTGGGGAAGAAGAAGAAGAAGACTATAGCAGAATAGAAAAGAAGGATAAGGTCGTCTCTTCACTTGCCGCGCCGGCGCCTCTGCTTGTTGCTCTGCTTTCTTTCTTGTAGTGCATCAATCTGAGCTTCATCGATCATATTCACTTCATTCATTCTGTCTGCTGATGCTTGATTACTCGATCTTGGCCATGCCCATGATGCGGCTGGCGGCGCGCACGGTGTTGTTGGGCGGCGAGCGGGGATCCACGCCGCCGGAGCCGGACATGTAGTTCCGGACCTCGATAACTTGGAGCGGGGATCCACGCGACCTGGCGCCTCCCTAGCCGCCGCGGGACGGCAGGGCCCCGGCCGGACGGCCGGGCGCGGGCGAGGCGAGTCGGTCTCCGGTCACGGCGGCGGCGAGCCTCCCAGCTGGCTCGCGGCAACGGCCGGACGCGGGCGAGGCGAGCGCGGACGCCTCGCGTGGCGGTCGCCCGGTCACCTCCCCACTTGCGGCGGTCTCCGGTCACGGCGTCGGCGGGCGGCGAACTGGCGAAGCGCGTGGGATGGATGGATTGGGGACGCCGTCTCCCACCGGGATGGATGGATAGGGGATTATTTTGCATCTGCAGGTGGGCCCAAGCGCCATGTCCGTTGGATTTGTTTCGGATGGTCCAAATTTACCTAATGTCACGTTGTGACTTATCTGTGTAATGTCACCTAAGCTGAGTCCCCAATGTACATGGGCATGCCCTGTGGATACCTGGTTTGCACCTGATGGTCCCTTGCGTAGCTGCCCGCCTGTGTTGGCCAGAGCCGCCACCTGCCGTCGTCACCTTGAGCCGCCGCCGCTTGAGTTGTGCAAAGCCGCCGTCATCGGCCTGTTACGCCATCCTGCTCTGCTCCCCATCGTCCATTGCTTGTGCCACTACCGTCGTAACATGCCCATGCTGCCACTCCTTGCCTGGGCTGCCACCGCCTTGCTTGCACTGGCGTCATTGCTTGTGCCACTCCTTGCATGGGTTATCTGTGGGTAAAAAATATTACTTCTCCGTTTTACAATGTAAGACTTTCTAATATTACCCACATTTATTTAGATATTAATAAATCTAGGCATATATATGTGTTTAGGTTCATTAACATCTATATGTATATGGACAATGCTAGAAAGTCTTACATTATGAAATGGAGGGAGTACCTATCTGCTGCTCGCTATGTTCTTAGGTCTCGGGCGGGGGTGTATCAGGTTAGATATCTGTGGATATCTAGACCCATGGATAAAATTACCATCCCTAGTTCTGTAGTAATGCTAATACCCCTATAGGGGCGAACATTCCCTTTTTTTTTAGTTATATTTTTTCTGTAATTCAGAATTTTAGATCAGAGTTTATTTGTCAAAGCTTTAGATTAATGAAAATTTTGAAATAAAAATGTCTATGTTTTGACTATCTATATATAAATTATGTTTGTTGTCGTTTGAATTCAGTTTGTGTATTTCTGGAATTTGAGTTTTTTTTTCTTTAGGAGTTATATTCGTCCGTGTTTTGGAGCATAACTTAATATTCGAATTCCTTTTATTCAGAATTTATATGGCTACGTACTGTTCATTTTGTTTTGCGAATGTACTACAAATATTCCACTCTTTATTCCCCTTATCAGCACAAAACCGACTTGTCAGGACCGCTCCCATCCTCCATAACAGAACACCATTTTTAAGTTAGGGCATAGGAATCAAAACTCCCTTGAATCGCCCCTTTGTCTCTGCTCACTGCATCTTTCCAAATCACTGTGCGCTCCTTACATTTGTGTCAGTCCCTAAATCGTAGTTGTCACCCAACTAAAAGGCGTGTTTTTTAATGGTGGTTTTCGTCCAATTTTTTTAATTAACTGCACATAAATTTTTGTCTCGTCTTCTATTTAAAACGAGACATCTTCTATATATAAAATATCAGCAACGGACTGTTCGGAAAAAAAAACTAAAAGGTATGTTGGAGTCCTCTACTTCTCTTTCTTCTCCATCCACAATTAACTTTTTACTTGCCGACAAGTTTTTCCCCAGAACAAGTGCGTGGTAAAGATCTTCATGTCTTCCGGTGTCACTGTTTTGCAAAAGTTGAGAATTTTGCCAATTCTCGCAGTGAGGATGGACTGTCATGTCAAATGTCTTGATAGATTTGAGAGTAGTAGAGTGTTTTTATTGACAGCACTAATCAATTGATGAATTGATGTTTTAGACTAAGAGAGTTGATTTGTGTGAACATGTATGCATTTCCGTGCGACCTTGGGCATCACAATGTGGGTGATAAGGTCCACGTGGCTTTCTTGTGACAACCTTTATACATTGTGAGGATCAACCTTAAGGCATTAAAATGTTAAAATCACCCATAAGCTTACGGCTCGGTCTCAAGGAATAAAATAATTGAAGAAATATACTGCAATGCAGGTTCGTTTCCTTGCCGCGACCAAATCGTGGAGGTTGGTGAAGAAGAAATTGGCAGTAGTATCAATCAACTCGCGTCGCAGGGAGGACGACGACTAAGAAATCGACGGTAATACTAGATCGAACAGCTCGAAGCTTCACCTGAGACGCCACTTGACCGGATCTAGTAAGAACAGCTCGTTGGACGAATGCAAGGCCGAGGCCGCCACTGGCGCTGGATGTGCGTTTCTTGAGATGATGGAGACGGAGATGACGCCCTTGATCTGTTCCTCCGTCACTCGACGCCAGCGGAAGTCGTCCACCTCGACGCCTTGTTGATGTGCGGTTGTGCGCCCTCCATGGCCAATGGGCCGCAATCCCTGCACCCAACAGCCGTTGCCCCCAAGCTCCGAGAACACCACCACCTGCCACCCATCCGACCGTCCCTCAGCTCCCACTTTGCATTGGCTTTGTTGATGCACCATGAGATGAACAACTTACAAGGGCTTTGAGCAGGACCAGGAGTGAGATAAGAACGAGAAAGAGCAAGAGAAAATGGGGATCGGTTGGAGTTAGGATTTTTTTTATTAGCACATGGGGATCCACCTTAAGGTCTCTCCGCTCATCAAACATAGTAGAACTTGTTGTAAGGTCCTGGGGGGCCCACCTTAATGCCACACTGGGCATAAGCATTGAGCATGCCTTTACCTTTAGCTATATGCCTATATGCATGGTAATTAGGCATCTGCAAGATCTTACTGTCAATCTATGTCCATTTGGGGTGTAGATCCTCTATAGTTGGGTACACACTATCTATTTTTCTTCTTTGGGGAAATCAAGCAATTGCATCACCGACTATGGATTTTAAGTCAATCTTAGGCTCGAAACATAGGATAGAAAAAACTTTAGAATAGGAAAACATAAAAATCTTGTAAAAATATAACTGTAAAACTAGAGGATTGTAAAACTTTTTAAAAAATGTGCTAGGTTGCGTTTGGAAGGGTATATATATTTCATAGGAAAGAGAATGTTAGTAAGTATATTAATACATGTCACTTAGGTTTTCTTAAGATTACAATGCATGTTTTCTTCTAAAAGACCAGAAACTATATATACATCTATCATTTACCTCAATCCTACGCGCACATGATGGAAATAAGAGGTTTAGAGTAGATGTTTTTTCTCATGTTTTTGCTGTGAAATGAGTTCCAAAGGAAAATTTCCTCCAACTTCCCTATGCCTGGATCCTATGAATATGCTATATAGTGCCAAATCCTAAATCCCTACGTATTCCTATGAAATTCCGGAGTCCTTGGCAGTTGAATTTGTTTCCTGTGGATTGAATTAAGCCACCTATCTTCTTCTTCCATGCTTTCTTGCATCCAGGAAGGCTTAGGGCATCCATAATATTGTAAAATTAATAACCATAAAGGACATAAGTTGGACGCAGGGCCGGTCCTGAGTTTTCGATGGCCTAGGGCGAAACAAAAAGTAGGGGCCCTTAATATAATATCTTAAAAATCAATAGATATCTATATATGATGAAAATTTCTCTGGATATATATATGTGATATCAATTTCAATATCATCTAGCTATTTCAACTCAGTGCATAAATCATAAACTTTTTCGACAACATGATATCAAGAACGATCTATTAATTAGAAAAAATAGCATATGAAAAAGATACAAACTACAAAAGTATTGGATTAATTCAAACAACACTTACTAATTACAATTCTTCGGCCAACCGGCGTGTGCTTGCAGTAGCTAGCAGGATGAGACTGCACTGCATGCAGGCCTGTCCAGTCCACCTACAGACTACAGGTTGTAGGTTTAGTAGATTTTTTTGCTTGATATTTTCAGTTCCCACATCTGAATTAATCCAGCAGGGAATTCACCTCACCTGCAGGCGCCATCGGCAGATAGGTAGTAGGCGTGTAGAGGTGCAGAACTACTGTAACGGTTGAAGCTAGCGGAACTGTAGAGGAGGCTGCCGGCTGCCCTTTTTGCGTGGGGAGCAGCCGGCGGTGAGGCTGTCCGTATATGGACGCCTGCTTTGCCATCGCCTGCTAGGGACGAGAAGAAGATTCGCGGATCGCTAGGGAATTGGGAACGCCGGCATCAGCACGCTGCTAATCGTTAGGGCTAGACGGATTGATCATCATACGCGGCAGCAGAGTAGGCCTACTCTTCGGCATCTTGGGAGGGGCCCCTGGGTTTGGGGGGCCAGTGCAGCCGCACTGCTCGACCCCATCCAGGCCGGCCCTGGTTGGACGACAACCATTGTGGCATTAACCATAAGCTGGGCCATAATAAAAATTAAGCATATGTTTGTGATCAGTCACAAGAAAAAAAAATCAAAAATCGGAGAATCTCTCTTCTCTCTCCACCGAATAAAAGGTTGGTTTGAAATTCTTTTCATTTGTCAATGGGTTCGCGTCTATTGTCAACTGGCATAGGGTTGAGGGTTCACCTTAAAGTTAGGTTGGCAATAAACATTGGCCATATGCCCTTAGTTGAGCTATTACCTTGTTTTCTGTCGGCACGATTTATAAACCTTTAAATGGTGTGTTATTTTCGTGCAAAATTTTCTGTACACCAATTTTTTAAAAATCAAATAAATTATTTTTGAAAATATACAATAGTTAATACTCCCTCCATTCTAAATTGATCATCATATAGGTTTATACACCAAAGCCAAGGATAATTTAAATCGCATCAATTAAGACACTGTGCACATATTCTCCTACAATACATACATTGATTAAATCACCATGCCAATTACATCCTTTTGTCTCATGCATCGATCACCATGTACACATTCTCTCATGCGGCATTAATTATATTTCAATGAAATTTGTGTCCATATGGTTATATGATGATCAATTTTAAAAATTTTGGATTCCATTATATGATGATCAAAGGAGGGAGTACTACCTAATTAATTATGCAGTAATTACCTATTTATCTGTGTTGTTTTACGTGCGACTGATTAGCTAAATCAACAAGCTCTACCGAATGCATAGGCGCAAGGCAAACAAGCGAACAACACTAGCTCTGTACTCTTAATTTCTTATAGGTGCTGGTAGACCATCCAGCCATCATGGTGACCGGCATGAAAGATCCACCACACACCACTACAACAAAACCACTCATTTATAATGGGTGGTAACCTCGTCAATGATTGGTGGACACTATGAGAAAACCTCATCCGTGACGAGTGAATAACCGTTACCAATGATCCATCGATGACAGGTTTCAACTTATCACACACCAAAGATGACTCATCTCTGATGGGTGGTAACATATATACCACCCGTAACAGATGAGAACCTTCACGGATGAGAATTTATGATTTTTAAATTCTAATAAACAAACAAACCCTTAAAATATTCAAAATATTACTATATTATTTCAACCATGGTCGTACATCACTAGCCACAAATTCATGATTTTTTAAGACATACTTCCTCCGTTTCATAATGTAAGTCATTCTAGCATTTCCCACATATATCTATCTAGATTCATTAACATCAATAAGAATATGAAAAATGCTAGAATGACTTATATTGTGAAACGGAGGAAGTATTTACAAGCACACTATGGTGGGATTTCTACCGAAGACCTTCCAAAGCACATAAAGCATATCCTTAGCCACATGTTGCTAGGTCTTTAGATATTATTATTTTGGCTATTCTGGTCCAAATATGAAATACTAATTTGACTCTCTAGATGACTTAAAAAGAAAACTTTTCAAGTACAAAGTTGTAGATCTCATTGAGCTCGTTTGAAAAATTCAAAAAATATTGTGAAAATAGATCACATTACTTATAAAACATATTTGGGGATGTAAACAATCTCAAATGAAAACGTTGTAAATTAGAAAGTTGTAGATCTCATCGAACCCTTGCACTCTGATATAGGATATGTATCCAACCGAGATCATTTTAAAAAAAATAAAATTACGTTTTTCAAAATAGATCTCACCACTAATGCATATTCGGGCATGTAAACAATCTCAAATTAAAATATTATCAATTATAAAGCTATAGATATCATCAACTTTGGTATAGGGTATGTCTCTATCTGAGGTCATTTGATTTTTTTTCTAATTTTTCCTCACCCGTGATGGGTCGTAACTACCACTCGTCACAGATAAGGTTATTAGTGTTGTGTGCTAGTTATGACTGTCAAACATGAGTGACAGATCATCTCATTACGCCTGTCACAAATAACAATAACATGTTATTTGCGACGAGGCATAGTTTGACCCGTTATAGATAAATTATGACGTGTTACAACTACGAGCTGTCACATATGATCTTATATCTATGACAGATCATCCTAGGTAGTCATATCTTACATGGGATAGTTTGGATCCGTTAAACATGAGTCATCAGAACGGGTTGCATTAGCCCATCACATATACTGGGATCTGTGGTAGTGATAATGATGTTTAGAACGAGCAGAAGTTGCTGCCTTGACTACCTGGGAAGCCTCATGAGCATCTCCCTTGATTCATTGTGATACGGGGTGCCTAACTTTCTTAGATCCGAATACACCATGCAACTTGACGAACTAGTTTCCTGTGTAATGCACCTTTCACCATGAATTCGCAAAACCACATACAAGAGATGATCATCTACTTGACCGCGCAAAAGTGGATCTTTTTCTCTCTCAATTGCCTACAAGCAAAAGTAAGAACAACCTATGGCAGAAACTGCCAATTCCTCTTTCTAATTTGGCGGCGATGGGTCAAACTCTTGGAGAAGAATAACATCAATATTTCCTGTGAATTTTCTTTTCATTAAATGTGGTTTACCCTGTTAGGTCATGTGTACAAAGTCATATATTGCCATTACATGTGTTAGAAACTAATTAATAATCAAATACACACAATTTCAAAACCTATCAAGACTATCGACGGTGTAGTGAAACCAGAAGGAAACCTATCCATTATATCAGGTGCAGCCATATGAGGAGGGTTCCCTCCGTGTTGTGAGGACAAGTGGAGGCTCATATAGAAGGAGATTGAGAGGAGTAGCTGGCTTGAGTTATTGGAAGGAGAAGAGGATGTAATGAAGGGGAAAGGCACCAAGTAGAGAAGTGGGTAAGGCCGTAAGGGGTTTGCTGCAGGCCAGCAATGAAACACAATTTATATATTACGCATAAACGAAGCTAAAATATGATGGATTATACTGTGATTGTTATTTACCTATGATTTATGATGTAATACTCTTGCTCGAGGCACCTAATTAGACATATAGAAATAACGTGTGATAAGTATAGATGAGACAATATTTTATACCATATAGTTATAGGTGTCTATAATGCTTTTTTTTTTGAACTTGTGAATGTTACATCCTTCCACTTATTTGGCTTAACCTCTATCACCATACGTTAAATCTAATACACATCTACTTACTTTTAATGGGTATTCATGTATTCATTCTTTTTTTAAAAACAAAAAGGTCCATTTTACTCCCCCAAACTAATTAAATGGATCACTACTTAACTTCCTAAACTATTTTTAGCTCATTTTACCCCCTTGAACTATGAAAAATGGTTCACTTCACTCCTTAATAACATTTCTCTTTTTTGTTACTTTTTTATACAAGTTGTATTTTAAGCTGAAATTTGTAAGAGCCATAGATGATACCATCACCAAAGTTCGAAAATATTTTGAAACTTTAACATGGTGTTTTCTTGAACTTTAAAATTTTGATGTTTAAATCAGTTTGAAGTGGATTCAACCTATGCAAAGAGTGAAAAAAAATCAAAAAATAATGTTGCGACGTAGGTTGTGGATGCATCTATATTCTACCAATTTTTCAGGGCAAAATATCACTTAAACAGTGATAACTAAAGAAGAGAAACAACATTATGGAGTGAAGCAAACCGTTTTCGATAGTTCAGGGTGTAAAATAAGCCAAAAAATAATCAGTTTGAAGTGGATTCAACCTATGCAAACAGTGAAAAAAAATCAAAAAATAATGTAGCGACATAGGCTGTGGATGCATCTATATTCTACCAATTTTTCAGTGCAAAATATCACTTAAACAGTGATAACTAAAGAAGAGAAACAACATTATGGAGTGAAGTGAACCGTTTTCGATAGTTTAGGGTGTAAAATAAGCCAAAAAATAGTTTATGGGGTTAAGTGCTCTAGTGAAATAGTTTGGGGGAGTAAAATAAACTTTTTTCTTTTAAAAAATATGGTAGAAGATTCGTTTGTATTAAATGTCGTTGTATATGGAAAAAATATATTGTTTTCTCATTGGAAGTTCGTACTAGATTTTGAGCTAAATTATTTATGAACAAAAATGATATTTGGAATATTGTTGTAACAAAATAAAATATTTAATCTAATTAAAGAAAATCATTATTATAAGTTCAACATATCTTATTATCTGTAGGAAATATATTTATTTTTGTTGAATGTGAATATCCTGATTTTTTTTTGGAGTTTATTCGGACTATTACTGAGTTCAATTCAGTTTTTTAATCTCTTTAAATAAATTCCAACATCATCTAAAAATCTAGTAGATCTCGAAAACCCAAATTCCAAACTCGCGGGCACCAACCGCCGCCTCCATTCGAACTTGCCCCCCCTCGCGCCCTCGTTTAATCCACAAACACTCCCCTGTCCTCGCCGCCGCCGCCACACGTTTGGCTCGCGATCCGCTTGAACCTACAAATCACCAGTCTCTCCCTGCCCGCCGCGGCGCCGCTGCCTTTGCAGTTTCAATTTCACCACCGTCTTCTTGCTCCGGCGAGGTACGTACGTACGCCCCCGGCCGATTGATTTATTCCATGGCCAACGAGGAGCAGTACGACTGGTACTGTTGAGTTGTGATCCAAATTCATTTGCACTTAATAAAGGCCAGCTTCTGCCGTAGTGGAGCGGATGCCCGTCGCCGGGAGGCTTGGGCCGGAGCGTCATCCCTTTTAGGGTTCCACTATATATATACCTCTTGTAAGCCGCCGTGCGGTGATGTAACCTCACCCTAGATATAGTGAAAATATTTTGCTGGCTGGCGCCCGTGGTTTTCTCTCCTACTTTGGGAGGGTTTTCCACGTTAAATCTCGTGTCTTCTGTGATTGATCTATTATTTCTTTATCGTTTGTTCGCTTATCGTTTCCTAACAAGTGGTATCAGAGCTTGTTCCCACATTAGGGTTTCACGATGGCATCGATGAAGTATGATCTACCGCTGCTAGACTACAAGACGAGATTCTCGCTGTGGCAAGTCAAGATGCGGGCTGTTCTGGCGCAAACTTCGGATCTTGATGAGGCGCTGGAAAGTTTCGGGAAGAAGAGATCGACTGAATGGACCGCTGAGGAGAAGCGGAAAGATCGTAAGGCTCTGTCGCTGATCCAACTTCATCTATCTAATGATATTTTGCAAGAAGTGTTGCAGGAAAAGACTGCTGCAGAACTTTGGCTCAAACTGGAATCGATCTGCATGTCTAAAGATCTAACCAGTAAGATGCATATCAAGATGAAGTTGTTCTCGCACAAGTTGCAGGAGGGTGGTTCTATGCTGAACCACATATCGGTCTTTAAGGAGATCGTTGCCGACCTAGCGTCGATGGAGGTACAGTTTGATGATGAAGATTTAGATCTTTTACTGTTATGCTCACTGCCTAGTTCATATGCAAATTTTCATGACACCATACTTTTAAGCCGTAATGAACTAACCCTAGCGGAAGTTTATGAGGCGCTCCAAAACAGGGAGAAGATGAAAGGTATGGTTCAGTCTGATGTGTCGTCCTCTAAGGGTGAAGCATTGCAGGTCAGAGGCAGATCTGAGCAGAGAACCTACAACGATAGCAATGATCGTGACAAGAGCCAGAGTAGAGGCCGTTCCAAGTCCAGAGGTAAAAAGTTCTGTAAGTATTGCAAAAAGAAAAATCATTTCATTGAAGAATGTTGGAAGCTGCAGAATAAGGAGAAAAGGAAATCTGATGGTAAGGCCTCTGTTGTTACCAGTGCTGAAAACTCTGATTCAGGAGATTGTCTTGTCGTTTTTGCTGGTTGTGTTGCTAGTCATGATGAATGGATCCTTGATACTGCATGTTCGTTTCATATCTGCATTAACAGAGATTGGTTTAGTTCTTACAAGTCTGTGCAGAATGGAGATGTTGTGCGCATGGGAGATGATAACCCACGTGAGATTGTGGGCATTGGCTCCGTACAGATCAAGACACATGATGGCATGACACGCACGCTGAAAGATGTGAGACACATACCAGGGATGGCAAGAAATCTCATCTCTCTCAGTACACTTGATGTGGAAGGATACAAATACTCCGGTTCAGGTGGAGTTGTAAAGGTATCTAAAGGTTCTCTCGTTTATATGATTGGTGATATGAATTCTGCAAACTTATATATCCTTAGAGGAATTACATTACATGGTTCTGTTACCGCTGCTGCTGTTTCTAAAGATGAACCTAGTAAGACTAACCTGTGGCATATGCGTCTTGGACATATGAGTGAACTTGGTATGGCAGAATTGATGAAGAGGAACCTGCTGGATGGCTGCACTCAGGGTAACATGAAGTTTTGTGAGCACTGTGTTTTTGGTAAGCACAAGAGGGTAAAGTTCAATACCTCAGTTCATCACACCAAAGGTATACTTGATTATGTACATGCTGATTTGTGGGGCCCTTCTCGTAAGCCCTCTCTTGGTGGTGCTCGTTATATGCTTACCATTATTGATGATTACTCTAGAAAAGTGTGGCCTTATTTCCTGAAACATAAAGATGATACATTTGCTGCTTTTAAAGAGTGGAAAGTCATGATAGAAAGGCAAACTGAAAAGGAGGTAAAAGTACTTCGCACTGACAATGGTGGTGAATTTTGTTCGGATGCTTTTGATAATTACTGCAGGAAGGAAGGCATCGTTAGGCATCACACCATCCCGTACACTCCACAGCAGAATGGTGTGGCTGAGCGCATGAACAGAACCATCATCTCCAAGGCTCGTTGTATGCTGTCCAACGCTCGCATGAACAAGCGTTTTTGGGCAGAGGCTGCTAACACCGCCTGCTACTTGATCAACAGGTCGCCTTCTATCCCACTTAATAAGAAAACTCTCATTGAGGTATGGTCTGGTATGCCTGCTAATTATTCACAGTTGAGAGTTTTTGGATGCACTGCTTATGCTCATGTTGATAATGGAAAATTAGAGCCTAGAGCTATTAAATGTCTGTTTCTTGGTTATGGTTCAGGAGTAAAAGGTTATAAGTTATGGAATCCTGAAATTAATAAGACATTCATGAGCAGGAGTGTTGTTTTCAATGAATCTGTTATGTTTAATGACAGCTTGCCCACAGATATCATACCAGGTGATTCTAATAAGGAGCAGCAATATGTTAGCGTGCAGGTGGAGCACGTGGATGATCAGGAAACTGAAATTGTTGGTAATGAAGTTAATGATACTGTTCAGCACTCACCTCCTGTTTTGCAGCCACAAGATGAACCTATTGCACATCGCAGAACAAAGAGGAGTTGTGGAGCTCCAGTCCGCCTTATTGAGGAATGTGATATGGTTTATTATGCTTTTAGTTGTGCTGAACAGGTGGAGAATACTCTTGAGCCAGCCACATACACTGAAGCTGTTGTTTCTGGAGACCGTGAGAAGTGGATCTCAGCTATGCAGGAGGAGATGCAGTCTCTTGAGAAGAATGGCACATGGGAGCTTGTGCACTTGCCAAAACAGAAGAAGGCTGTTCGTTGTAAATGGATCTTCAAGAGAAAGGAGGGTTTATCTCCTAGCGAGCCTCCAAGGTTTAAGGCAAGGTTAGTAGCAAAAGGTTTCAGTCAAATTGCTGGAGTTGATTATAATGATGTGTTCTCTCCAGTTGTAAAGCATAGTTCAATTCGCACATTCTTCAGTATTGTTGCTATGCATGATCTTGAGCTTGAGCAGTTAGATGTGAAGACAGCATTTTTACATGGAGAGCTTGAGGAGGAGATATACATGGACCAGCCAGAAGGGTTCATACTACCTGGTAAGGAGGATTATGTTTGCAAGTTGAAAAGATCTTTGTATGGGTTGAAACAGTCTCCTCGTCAATGGTATAAAAGGTTTGATTTATTTATGTTGTCACATGGCTTTAAGAGGTCTGAATTTGATAGCTGTGTGTATAATAAATTTGTTAATGGATCACCTATATAATTGCTGTTGTATGTTGATGATATGCTGATTGCTGCCAAGAGCAAGGAACAAATCACTACATTGAAGAAACAGTTGAGTAGTGAGTTTGATATGAAGGATCTTGGTGCTGCTAAGAAAATTCTAGGTATGGAAATCACTAGAGACAGAAATGCTGGTTTGCTATTTCTTAGTCAGCAAAGCTACATTAAGAAGGTTCTTCAGCGTTTTAACATGCATAATGCAAAGCCTGTTAGTACTCCTATTGCACCTCATTTTAAATTATCAGCTTTACAATGTGCTAGTACTGATGAGGATGTAGAATACATGTCTAGAGTTCCATATTCTAGTGCTGTTGGTTCTTTGATGTATGCCATGGTTTGCTCCCGTCCAGATTTATCTCATGCTATGAGTTTGGTTAGTAGATACATGGCTAATCCTGGTAAAGAACACTGGAAAGCTGTTCAGTGAATTTTTAGGTACCTCAGAGGCACAGCTGATGCTTGCTTGAAGTTTGGCAGGACTGATAAGGGGCTTGTTGGATATGTGGATTTAGATTTTGCTGCAGATTTGGATAAGAGAAGGTCACTCACAGGTTATGTGTTTACCATTGGTAGTTGTGCTGTGAGTTGGAAGGCAACGTTGCAGCCTGTTGTTGCCCAGTCTACCACTGAAGCAGAATACATGGCTATTGCTGAAGCATGTAAAGAATCAGTTTGGTTGAAAGGATTGTTTGCTGAGTTTTGTGGAGTTGATTCTTGCATTAACTTGTTTTGTGACAGTCAAAGTGCTATATGTCTCACTAAAGATCAGATGTTTCATGAGAGGAACAAAGCATATTGATATCAAGTACCATTATGTTCGTGATATAGTCGCGCAAGGTAAGTTAAAGGTATGCAAGATAAGTACTCATGATAATCTTGCTGATATGATGACAAAGTCTGTTCCTATTGCTAAGTTTGAGTTTTGCTCAAGCTTAGTTGGTATAGTGGTTTAGCCCAAGAGGCTATTTGGCGCCGAAAGTGTTTTTGTCTTTGTTTTGTTCAGGGTGAAGGATTGTTTCATGCTACAAGAAGGAATTTGTCTCAAGGTGGAGTTTGTTGAGTTGTGATCCAAATTCATTTGCACTTAATAAAGGCCAGCTTCTGCCGTAGTGGAGCGGAGGCCCGTCACCGGGAGGCTTGGGCCGGAGCGTCATCCCTTTTAGGGTTCCACTATATATATACCTCTTGTAAGCCGCCGTGCGGTGTTGTAACCTCATCCTAGATATAGTGAAGATATTTTGCTGGCTGGCGCCCGTGGTTTTTTCTCTCCTACTTTAGGAGGGTTTTCCACGTTAAATCTCGTGTCTTCTGTGATTGATCTATTATTTCTTTATCGTTTGTTCACTTATCATTTCCTAACAGGTAGGACGCCGATGGCGATGCCGATGTCACGCGCTACCTGCTCGACCCGACCACGGATATCGCGATGTTCTCCGAGCCGCCGGTGGTTGTCACCGTGCCTGTCGCCGCCGTCGTCGAGTCCCATCCCACGCCGGCGATTCACGTCGCCGAGCGGGAGCGGCCCGCTCAGGTCCAGATCTCGCGGTTCGATCCCCGCTCTCCGCCTCCGCCTCCGGCGAGGATGCTTCCTGGCGGCCAGCAGCAGCAGCCTCATCCAGCGCCGGGGTGTCTGGATCTCCGCTCGGAGATTCACGCCCTGAAACAACGACGCCGTCCGCCGCCGCATCCTCAGTCCTCATCACGGCCTGACGGTTTGCTCGCCGGCGCCGCAAGCCCTGACCGGCCTGACGACGACGAGCTTGATGCTATCCTAAACAGCTTCGGCGACAGTGGCGGTGGCGCGGCTCGCGTCCAAGTGCTCCCCGTCGAGCAGGATGCCAACCTGGTGCCTTTCCTGCCGCTCCGGCATGGCCAACTGGACTGCTCCCGCTGCCACCTTGTCAGGCATGTCATGCACGTCGCTGGTAAGATTTTCTTTTTCATCTATTATACTCCTAGGGGTCCTTTCAATCACAGGAATAAAAAAACATAGAAATTAAAATAACATATGATTCCAACGGGAATGCAAGTGTAAAATAAAGAATTGCAAAATACAGAAAAAACATATGAATGACCATTTAATTGAGCAGTAGGAAAAACACAATAATTTGAGGAGAGATAAAGACTCGAATCATTATTTTCATGAGGTTCTAGCTCATGTTAAATATCCTCCAAAATTTACATGAGAAGAATCATTTCATAGGAATTTTATAGGACTCAGTAGAGTTTATTCCTTTGTTTCAAAGGACTATGTAGGAAAAAAATTCCTATAGGAATAAAATTTTCTAAAATTACTATGAATTTCCTTTGAATCAAATGGGCCTTATACATAAATACATATACACCCTCCCTGACTGATATTTGACCATGATAAATTAACCGATCTCTGCTGATATTGAATCAGAATTAAGCGATTGATCTCTGCTGAAAAGTTATATACTATATATATAATTTCTGAATTTTGCCTACCTTGTTCTGTCCTTTTACCCCTATTTTCTTATTGTATTTATATTCCTGATTTACCGTTCACCTTATAGCATACACTAAAGTAGCATTTCACCTTATAGCAGAGCTCCTAGTTTATCCTTCCTAAACAAAATTCTGTTTGCGCAGCTAGCCGCACAGTGAACTTGTTTGTTCACACTTCTGCCCCTGGAACATTTGAACATGCAATCGTGGACCGCTCATACACTGCTGCTAATGGACAGATCACCATGGAAGAACAGCTCTACTTCGAGTAAGTGATCGTATATTATTATATATAGCTCTTTTAACACATTTACTACTCTTCGTGATCATTCCCAACACACCCTAGTTGTTACGGTTATACGGAGAATATACGTAATATCGGTTCGTTCCAATGTTTTCAGCCTCAGCAAGTGGACGCAGGAGTGGGCTAGCGAGTTCATTGCAAGCAACATTGACACGATGAGAAACAATACAAACGGGCAGCTTCTGGACAGCGGCTACTCCAATTTCATTGAATCCGTCCGCACCAATGTGAATGTCCCACACACGGCGGTGGAAGTGAACTTGCTCCAGACGATCATGTCTGCCCCATCGGCTGATCATCACCAGAATGGTAATGAGTTCGTAAAAATGTATGCATGAAATGTTTGCAGGAACCATTTCAATTAGTTGTACTGATATATAATTCGATATTGATTGTATGCACTGCAGCTGCAGATCAGGTAGCAGCCCCAGCGGCGCAACCATTCTCCGCAGCTCCTCCAGTAGCATTACCTCCAAAGGCGGTGCCATGGAAAGCGCGCAAGGATCGGGATTATGCTAGCATGCTGGTTGCAGTTGAAGAATTCTATGTCGCCGCAACCAGTCGGCCTGTACCAAACTCAGACGTAGAGATATTGGAATCTTCTCATGTCTCCCAGAAGCAGGATGGAGGTAGAGCTATCATATACCCAAGCTTGCAAGCCAGAAGGGGCAAGACGAAGCAGGAGGTACCGAGAAGGAATGCAAAAGATGTTCTAGAGTATCTGAGCTTGGCGAGGAAGGAGACTGAGAAGGAAATCAATACTCTATCCTCCTTCGATGGAATTTACCGGAACGACGGAACATTAAGCTACCTGATGACAGAGGTATATATCAGCTGTGTGTATGTGTTAAAGGAACCTATATATATAGTAGTTGATGAGCACTACCGCATATCGAATTCATTTTATTTTATGTGACATTTGGTTCTTAACTTGTCATATCGTAGGTACGTCGACTCAACAGGAAGATATGGAGGCTCCAGAAGAATGCTCCGAGTACACTGTCGAGTAGGCTGTTGGCGAGCATGAAGGAGATTGATGATATTAAAGTTGAGAAGGGAAGACTGTATGCGCAATTTATAAGTGCGTTAAAGAAGCTATGCGGAAAGAAGATGGACAATGGTGGTAGTGCCCCATCTGCCAACAATTAAGCTAGCCGATCAACAATGATTGCCTCCCAGTGAGATCGAAGTATTATCAGCCAGTGAAAGTTGCTGTATGGAAAATTTTGCGATATATACTTAGTGCAAATGGAGAGTGATTGCATGCAGTGGCTTACAATCCGATGGCATGCAGGAATTTTTCCACGATCACCTCATCACCTCCATCTCTGCGAGATGATCAGCTGACATCTGATCTTACAAACACTACTCATGGGTAAACATGGATAAGTGACAGTACAGTTGTTCCAACTCGAGAGAAGGTCTTAGCCACGTGCTTCTGAGAATATTTTTCCCCTTTTTCAAATGTTTCATCTGGACAACAACAATGAAATAATAGAAGTCATGGTCTATGCGAAGCCCAATAAAAAAAATTCAACTATGCTATTTTATTTTATTTATTGAATGTGTTTCATGTTCACCCATAGTAAATTTTGGATGTGTTTAATTATTAGTTTAATTCTCTACAAACTTCACTAATAGTAAATTTGAATTTGTAACTCAAGCTCACATCTTCAGATTTGAAAATTTTTTGGTCCAGGAAAGAAGGTTTCTTTGAAAAGGTTCTTCATGTCTAGTTTACAAATTTCTAATTTAATGACAGTCTTGCATTTTATTTTGCCAAAATAAAAGCTTTCTGAGAAGAGTTTAAGCGTTTGGAGTAAAACATTTCGAAATAATCTGGACGGTTTGCAAAACATGGTCACTTCCTTCACAGACAAGTTGGAGGGACAGATGTTGTGTTTGGATGAATTGAATTAAAGGAATTTAAGAAAGCCCAAATAATGAGCTACTTCAATTCAAATGAATATATACTAACAAAAAATGAAGCACTGAAAGGAGAGGGTTCAATCTGCTAAGAAAGCATACTGCGCATTCATGCTATAATAATATATGGCTAAAAAGAGGGGAGTGAGCGTACTGGGTGAGAAGGAAATGAGAGAGATGAAAATAAGGGAAATGTTATCGTAAGTGGACAAATTCCGTAATATTTTCTTGGAATTTGATTTCAGAAGTATTATTTTGATTGAGATTTTGATTCCAGAACATGAATTCTAAATTTGACGGATTTTGAAAGAAAATTGATGATTTTATTTTCAAAATTTTAATGGTTTATTGCGTGTTTTATTTCGAGAGGATTGTTGTTGGCGTGGGAGGGGGGGGGGGGCGGGGAATAAAATGTATAAGTGCATATGTAAGCAAGAGAACCGTTCCCCATTAGGAAGGAGGAGGAATTCGGCCGAACCTTGGTGATCACCGTCCGATTCAGGGTTTGGCGTGGACGGTCTAGATCCTCTCCTGATGGCGGTTGTAGGGCAAAAATGTCATTTCGAATAGGCATAACCGTCATACCTGTCCTATAAATAGATGAGCTCATTTCACTTCACTCATGCACTCCAAGCTTGAGTTGAATTATAAGAGGCTCTATTGTACTATATTGTATACTAGAATAGGAAGAGAGTAGAGTAGAAGAAGTCGGAGGAATTTCGGAGTTGTCGGTAATCCTCTCCCTGTTTCTTTCTGCTTTGTTAATTACTCTGATTATAATAGAATTATCTTTTGAGTAATTTAGTTTTGCTCGGTAAGAATTATTTCTTGGTTAGTTCCTATTCAGAGTACGGGATCATCGTTCACTATAATCAACTAAAATATAGTGATTTGCTTTAGTGTGTAGCTAGCATTAAAGTAAGTAATTAATCTGCTTAGACGTGGTGTCTAGGTAGATAATTGCCGGTGTTTGCTCCACATCTCGGTGTAGAGGTAGTGACAGCCCTCAAGACACTAAAGTCATCCCTGTCTGGGTGCGCAGTAGAGCGATATCTGGGAGCAGCAAGCTGGCCAGTGCCCGAAGTACCTCATTAGGATTAAAGTTAAGCTTTCCGTACACACTGTTATTCACCGGCGAAACCTCTCTATCCTTTGCCTATCTATAGCTTCGTGTCCTTGCATGAATCTGAATCGGAGATAGCATACACGTTCCCTGTGGAAATCGATACCTGAGAATACTCCCGGGTGAAGTGCTACATCGGTATATTCCGTTCGCTTACGGATTTATCTGTGATCGTAAGAAATACCAACACCCTCCACCACTACACTGATCCACCACCGCCACCGCTGGACCTAAAGCCCTCTCCACTGCTCCAAGCCTTCCCATGTTGGATCTAGGGGATCCAGTCGTTGATCCACAACCTCCAATCAAAACCTAGGCGCCACCCCTGCTGCTAGCAGTAGGAGTCGCATCGCTATCAAGGTCGTCGTCCTGGGGTCGCCTCCGCTGGATCCTCATGAGGCCGACGATGGTGGTGGTGGAGGAGGAGCCAAGGTGCGCGGCAGCCGCTCCCATCGCTGCCACCACTAGCAGTCGGGGTCACCGTCACCATCGAGGTCATCGTCCCGGGGCTGCCTCCACTAGATCCGGCTTTCACGAGGCCACCAGCACTAGATCTAGCCATCGTGAGGCCACCGGTGGTGGAGGAGCCGAGGCGCGTGGCGGCCGCTCTTGTTGGCCCATGCTTCCATTACAAGATACACCCATCGCTGGCCACTCCAGTCACCGACAAAATGGGGAAGGAATGATAGGGGTAGAAAAAAGGAGAATGAAGGGGGGAGTGAGTAATATTGAAGTGATGGGGGAAACAGGAGAGGAGAATGAAAATAAATAAAGGGTGAATGAATGGAACTGCGTCCGGCCGTATGATCCTATCTCAAGAGCGGTCGACGCCTCTCCTGTCTTCTCAGAATCCCCTTCCATCAGCGCAAAATCCTTCGGTCTCGTCTTCTGACATCGTTCACCTGCACTTCGCCGAAAGCAATTGGTAAGAAGTCAGAAAGAAGCATTGGTGGCGAAAGTCTTCTTCATTGATTCAATCCAACAACCAAGTGAGCATTCAATCCAGAAGAGAAAAATTCCTTAAACACATGGATGGCAAATGCTTTTGCTGCCTGAGCACCCAGCATCAAATTTCTGATTGCAGAGAACATGTCCGTTGTTGGTTCTGTCTGAAATCGGGACACCTTGCGGCTAGTTGTCGCAAGCGCTTGGGCTATAAGAGCAACCCTCCCCCACCTGCTATGTCCACAGAAAACTTCCCAGCGCTTGGTCCCCTCCATTTCCCTCCCAAATCTTTCTGTCTCTGCTTCTTCCTCCATGGACGACCTTACTGCCCGGCCTTTGCTTGACTCTGTGGTCATCTCTGCCACTGGGAGATAGAGAGGCGCAGGGAGCGTTTCTCTGCCTGCTCCTTAGTAGCTTGGCAAGTCAGGGCTTTGGGTGATAAGGTAGAACTCAATGTCTTTGCTGATGACGTCCGTTCTGCCTTCCACATTAGACGTGCTGACATCCAATTTACCAAATTCCACCCCGAAGACTTCTTTGTGACTTGCTCCAATCAGAGTGACCGGGATGCCATTCTCCGCCAACCAAGACTTGCTACGGCTTCTGGTCGGGTCTTTCTCTTTCTTCCTTGGGATGAAAGTCTCCACGGTGTCCAAGTCCGCTACCGTTACCGCGCCCGTCTATGTATCGAGGGCGTCCCCATGCATGGTCGTACTGACGAGACGGTGACAAAGGTGATCGGTCGCAAGTGTGCTATCCACTATGTGGAAGAGTACTCCCGTCGTGGCAACTACAATCGCACCTACGACTTGTGGGTGTGGACAGATGAGCCGAGGGCTATCCCTCGGGGTGGCTCCATCTCCATCACCGCTCCTAATGAGGAGGGGCTTCCCACTGATATCCCTCTTCCGGAACTGGAGCCGCACCGCAACCCTCCTCCCTCCGAGCCAAAGAAGGGCTAGACCTACAATGTCCTGGTCCACGTCGACACTCTGGAAGATCTTCTCTCTCGCAAAGCCCGTGCTTACAAATGGGACTACGAAGTTCAAGATGATGGCACTCGCTACAAGGAGTACGCACTTACTTGTAGAGCTGAACCAGACCCAACCCGTGGCCCCGAGGATGAAGATGAAGACGGAGACAGCCACTCCAGGGGCTAGCACCGTAGTCGCTCTCTCTAGGATCGGCTTAGTGGCCGCTCCTCCAGTCACAGCAGCGATCCGAGCCGATGGGACAGCCAGCGCCGTGATCAGGACAAACGAGGCCAATCGCGGGGAAAGGAACGCTCTGATCATAGGAGCCACAGCCACCAGTCTCACGATCCAAGCAAGGTGAGACCACCTTTTTCTGCCCAGCCTATCTCTCATTCGGATCAATATGCTAAAGCCCCTCCTCTCGTCTCCCCCTCTGTTGTGGCCAAACCTTGCAAGTAGGGGTGAAAACGGATCGGATTCGGACGGATAGTAGTCATACCATATCCTATACCATATTTTTTAATCGGATTCGGAGGCGGTGCGGATAATGTGCGGATGCGGATGCAGAGCGGATTATTTCGGATGTCGGAAATGGTGCGGAGTCGGTGCGGACTCGGCTCGGAAATGGATGAAAATAATCGGATGTGATATGTATATACAATCGATATAACGTCTTATCATCTGTGCAATGAGCAACAATGAGGTACCAATATCACAATTCATATGACTCATGAAAGCACCGATCGCATCATAATATAATGTCAAGTTGTTAACATTGACTTGTCTTCTGTCCAAAAGCATGTAATCGAGACATACAGTATTGATATCACGATATATCGCATTCACATAACATGCAAGACATAAAAGTTTCACAAATGTTAGAAAAAACAGTATCACGTAAGACATAGAAGTTCCACACGTAAGTCAGGGCGTCAGGCGGCGGCGTGGGAGGACTGGAAGAAGAGAAGTCTCGATGAAAAAATTGGTTGACGCGATGCCGACGGAGTCACGGACTGAACTGCTGGATAGATTGATGGATAAGGTGGACATGGATGGGCTGAATCTTTACACGATGAAAATGCTCATGTCAAATGGGCCAAATTGAGTGGTTATATGGGCTGTGAAATTCGGATTATCCGCCAAAACGTTTATCGGATAATCCGCTTAAAATAGCGGATAATCCGTATCCGCCGGATATTACCGATACCATATCCGCATCCGCATCCGCATCCGCATCCGGACAGATATCTAAAAACCCTTACCATATCCTCACTTCGGACGGATTCGGAGCGGATCGAATCGGATAATATCCGCTCCGTTTTCACCCCTACTTGCAAGTTTCCGTCCCCTCTCCCTAG
Organism: Oryza meridionalis; assembly: GCA_000338895.3. Lineage (NCBI taxonomy): Eukaryota > Viridiplantae > Streptophyta > Magnoliopsida > Poales > Poaceae > Oryza > Oryza meridionalis. Next base: position 11,739,757 of record CM002531.2, on the reverse strand, counting down.
TTCGAAGCCAGATGGACATGCGGCTCTCACTGTGGTGCTGCTCTGCTTCCGAGGACCTTGCAATCCTCCAATCTGGTGATTCCCTCCCCTCGCAGGTCCACGGGGATGTTCTGGGAATCCTGGAAGCCACCTCGATCCCATGTTGCATGAAGCGGTAGTTCAGCATTCTATTTACTCACCGGATACAGTCTCCCGTCGTGTTTCTTCCCCTATTTTTGTGCCATCTTACACAGGGCGGGTGGCGACCTCCAACCCATCCTCTCCTGCAGTAGGCAAGGCATCACAGATCGACAACTTCATCAACAACATCGCAACACCAATCCAGTCTCCCCTCCTTCCGGCTCCTGATGTTAAAGCGTGGAAGCCTTCCCGTGCAAAGGTGAAGATCCCTGCCATTACCTCAGCCCAACACCGTAGCGAGCGTTTGCTCTGTAAGCGCCGTGAGGGCGCAAAGCTAGAGAATTTAGGTCAGGAAATACTTTCAAAAAATTTCGGTCTCATTGATGATTATGCATCCTTCGATGATAATATTAAAAAGTTGTATTTATAGCGCTACAAGAAGCTGCTCTCCCCGGCTTCTCTGAAGACCATTGCTGATCTGGTTGAAAAGGGAGGATGCAAGACAATCCGTTTGAAAACCTTGAAGAAAAAAGCGGCTATAGCGCCGCTGTGAAGGTCTTTGGTATGAAGACAGTTGCTGTGAAACACTCCATGTCAAGTTTCAAACCTTTGTAAGAGTTCCTACGCTCAAACTGTCTGTGTTGTTGTCACGCCCTGAAGTTCCCCTCCCTTGCTTTAAATTTGCTAAATAAATCGCATGAAGAAATTGGTTCAAATTAACCTAGAGATGAATCCCTAATTAATAAATACAAATAATAATCGGAATTGGCATGTGGAATTTTTCTTGGATTCTACATGTCAAAATATGTTAACAGGATTTTTAGTGGAATTTTCAGAGCTCCAGAGATAATTTTAATCAATTAAAATCGAGCACAAGCATTAAAAAGTCCCTGGAAATCCTTTTATTTTACTTTTTCCCTTTTTCTTCCTTTTTCCCCTCTTTTCTTTCTTTGGGCCGCCGGCCCATTTCTTCTCCTTCCCCTCCTCGAAGTCCATCCGAGCTCCCCTAATCCTCCCGGGCGCCGACAGGTGGGGCCCACCTGTCGGGTTCGCCCCTAACCTCCAGCCGGAGGGGCGGCCTCCCTCCTCAACCGCCGCTCCACCCCGCGCCCCCACGGCGCCCGCCTTTCCCGCGCCCACGTCGCCGGGACGCCGCCCACGCCCTCGCCTTCCCGCCCGCGCCGCGCGCCCAAAAGGGGCGGATTCAAATTTTGAATTCCCCTCCCTCTCTCTTCCTCCCCACTCCTCCACATCGCCGGTGAAATCGGGAGCCTCCCCGGCCACGTCCGCCTCCCCTTCCGCCTATAAAACGCTCCCCGTGTCCCCTCTCTCGTTTTTCGCTTTCACCGAGCTCCCCCGTGCCCTCCTTTGCTCCCGCGCCACTTCACCCATCGCCGCCGCCCTCCGGCCGCGCTCCAGCCGCTGCTAGCCGTCGCTAGCCGCCGCGCCAAGCCTCACCGTCGACGCCGCCGCGTTCACCATCCCGTGAGCCGCCGCGTCCGCCATCTGCCCGGCCAAATCCACCGTCGGGGCCTGCTTCTCCACGCGCACTGGTGAGCACCACCATTGCCACCACCTTCGGCCATGGGTTTCGCTCACCGTGGAACGTCATCCTCTCTCTAATTTTCCCCGTTGAGTTCTTTAGGTCCTCCCGGAGCCCGTCCGCACGTCGCCGTTGTCCTCCCGTCGCTCGTCGTCGCCGTTCGCCGTCGCTCCTTCCCCGCGCCGGCCGAGCCCCTCGGTGAGGACCCGTCTCCCTCCTTCCTCCCTCTCCTCTCCTAGCGCCGGGCCGCGCCGCCGCTTCGGCTGTGCGCCGCCGTCTTCGCGCCGACCGCCGCTGCGTCCCGCCGCCGGTTGCCGTCGCCGGCAACCGTGTGCCGCCGCCAGCTCCACGCGCGCCGCCGTCCCCATGGCTGGCCGGCTGGCTTGGAGCCGAGCCGAGCCAGGCGCCACCTCCTTAGAGCTGCTGCCAGTGGGGCCCGCCTGCATGCCGCCCCCTCTCCCTTTCTTTCTGCCGCTGACCCGTGGGTCCCGCATGTCAGCGCCGCCCCCCCCCTTGGGTGACGTCAACCCTGGGACATATTAGGCAATAAATAATTAAGGCTTTTTCTTTTATAGTAATAAACACAGATAATCTTCTAAAATTCATATCTAATTCATCCGAGCTCCGATTAAGTCCATTCAAGTCTCAGTAAATTCATAAAAATGCATAGAATTCATTAAAAATGGTTTTGTTTCATGTTTCAGTAGACTTATAGCATGTTTTTCTTGTGTTCTTTGTTTGTCGCGTAGATTTCGGCCGTTTCGTCGATCCGCGGTTTCACGAAGACGTTGCTGTGGTCTCATCAGTGCAAGAGCAAGGCAAGTCATGCAATACAATTGATCATATTGTACCCAATTTACAAATGTCCCGCATTTCTATTAAATGTTGCATTCTTTTACAATATCATGTGGGATGGGTCCTACTACTCAGCCATATATTGTTTACCTTATGCCATTGATAACTTGGGTATTAAAATGACTAGATGTTGGTTTAGGAAATGCTTAGCCATGCTTAGTTCAACTAGTACACAAAGGGGGAATCACATTAATCATAGACTTTGATTATTGGCATAGCTTTGGAATAGAGCCACCGCAATGGTGTTAGTTAATTAAAATACACTACATGGTGGGCTGTGGGTGCATGGTTTTGCTAGTCGTGCCCATGGCGATTAAGGACCGGTTCACGGGATGCCCTGGAAGAACTTATCGTACTTACCACAAGCCAGCATGGGCAACGGCTGGGCTTGTAGTGTAGCTTTCCTCTAGCCGACGTACCCAGGCAAGGGTGGGCGTGATGGAGTTGGGTCGGCCGGGGTGTCCGGTTGATCGGCTTCCGGATTCACCGTGGCACGAGAGGGGACTGCCCACTGCCTTGCGAGGAGTGGGGGTGAAACCTGAGGTGTGGTGCGATTGGTTAGAGGGGGTTATGCGAAGGGTCCTGTCACGGCCTCTTTCCGGTATGCCGTGGTGGCATGTCGGCGCATGGAAACGTGTCGTGGGGCTGTGTCTTGTGGGTACAGTTGTACACCTCTGATTAGAGTAAAACTATTCGAATAGCCGTGCTGCGGTTATGGGCGGTCGACCAGATTCACCGTGATTAGTCTCACCCCTAGTTAGCTAATGAACTGGTATAGTTCAGGTGGTTGGTTGGGCCTATTGCAATGTGGTGTAGCATTGGACAGTGATTGGTTAATATTGATTAATTACTATAACTGTTTTACTGCTTTCAACTACTGCTTTTAAATGCTAGCTTTATGCAAAAGGACCTTTAGCCTCCTTTGGATATATTCTGCATCATACCTCCTCTTCCGGTATGACTTGCTGAGTACAGTGGGTAGTACTCAGTCTTGCTCTCTTTTCCCCTACACTAGAGTGGAAGTTCTTCTCAGTTGGAGCTGTCTCAGAAAGGTTGGTTTCGTCACTGCCGTCAAGGATGCATGTGGAGTGGAGTCGCTCGCTGCAGGAGTCAAGTCTTTAGGTTTATGTCGTTTTACCTTTTCTGCTGCATTTGTAATCTTTTATATTTTTGTAAGACGTGGATCTGTATGTCAACAATTGTCGTTTGTGTACCCTGGCTGGTCCTGGACAGGGGATTAATGCACATTCAGCTTAAAAATTCTGGTTCGTGAATTTCTGGGCGTGACAGTTGTAGGCTTTTGCTTCCGGTGTATGACTGGGGTCAGTTCTATGATGTGTTACCCCCCTGTCTCAAAGTCTCTGCTCTCTTCTATCCTCTACTCTTCAGGCTGTGTTTCTTCTAGACTTTCTAGTTGTGTTTCTGCCTGTTTGGGTGTGATAGCTGCCACTTTAATTTATGTCGCAAGATAATGTGTACCTGTTCAACTGGAATGTAAGGGGTTTGAATGCCAAAGCTAAACAAGATTCTGTCAAATTCTGCATTCAACAACATGGGGCTTCAATTGTTTGTCTCCAGGAAACAAAAGTTGCGGCTATGTCTGACCAACTCATCCTTAATACTCTTGGCCAACGTTTTGTACATCAATATGCATATCTGCCAGCAGATGGTTCCAAGGGCAGGGTGATTTTGGCCTGTGATGAAAACTTCTTCTCCCTCTCTGATGTTCACCTGGGTCAATTATCTGTTTCTGCAACTGTGACCATGCGAGAAGAGAGGCTGCAATGGTCCATCACAGTATTGTATGGACCACAACTTGAAGCTGATAAAATTGCATTTCTGGCTGAGCTAGAAAATTTAGAGTCAGCCATGAAATCAGCCTGGTTTATTGTTGGTGATTTCAATCTCATTTACAAAGCCTCGGATAAAAATAATGACCGATTAAATAGAAGGATGATGCAGCATTTTAAAGGTCTCATCGATAAAATACAGGTGAAAGAACTCCATCTCCCTGGGCGACGTTTTACTTGGGTGGGTGATGGTCCAATACCTACACAAACTAAAATCGACCATGCTTTTGCGACTACGGATTGGGACTTGTTTGCAAATTCTCGTTTATTTCCGCTTTCCTCGGCCTGCTCTGATCATGCTCCCATTTTTCTGGTTGGAAATGAAAAGAGAGATAATTTCCCAAATTTCAGATTTGAGTCTTATTGGTTACAACTTCCCGGTTTTTTGGAGGTGGTGCAATCTTCGTGGCAAAAACCAATCCTCGCAACTAACAACTTAGCTATATTTTGCCTGAAACTTCACCGACTAGCTCATGATCTCAGGAGATGGAGCTGCTACCAAATAGGGGATATCAAGCTCCAGCTTGTGGTGGCGAACGAAGTAATTTTACAGCTTGAAGTAGCTCAGGAATCGAGAGTTCTTTCTGTATATGAACACAGTCTCCTATCCAACCTCAAATCAAAATTCCTTGGGCTTGCGGTGCTCAACAAATTGAAGATTAGACAACGCTCGAAAATGACTTGGCTAAAAGAAGGTGATGTTAATTCAAAATTTTTTCACATCAAGGCTAATTCCAGAAAAAGAAAAAACTTTATCCACTTGCTACAGACCCCTACATGGGTAGCTATCTCGGCACAAGACAAAGAAGAAGAATTATACCGGTTTTTCAGAGAAAGACTAGGTACAAATCACCAGAGAATTCTTAGCCTAAACTAGCAACTCTTGAATCTCGGAGCTAGAAGAAGATATCTCGGAAGAGGAACTTAAATCAATAATTTTCAGTCTACCGCCTGAAAAGGCGTCGGGACCGGACGGTTTCGTTGGAGCTTTTTTCAAAGTCGCTTGGAACATTGTGAAAGACGATTTTCTTACAACGATTTCTTCATTCATGCATCTCAACACTCATCAACTGGCAGATTTGAATTCATCATACATCTATCTCATCCCCAAAGAAAGATGATGCCCTCAGTGCTGATCACTATCGCCCCATTAGCCTGATACATAGTTTTGCCAAGATCATCACCAAAATCTTAGCGAACAGGCTTGCTCCCCGGCTTAACGAGATGATCTCTCAAAACCAAAGTGCCTTTGTTCGCAAAAGGGCGATTCACGACAATTTTCTTTACGTCCAAAATTTGGTAAAGATTCTTCATAGATCGAAAAAACAAAGTCTGTTCATCAAAATTGACATAGCAAAGGCTTTTGACACCGTTAATTGGCCCTATCTTCTGGAGATCCTTCGGCAATCTTGTTTTGGAAACAGTTGGATTAATTGGATCTCTAATCTGTTCTCTACTTCGTCCTCTCAGGTGATGCTAAATGGATCCCCAGGCCAAAAGATTTTTCATGCTAGAGGTCTTCGTCAAGGGGACCCTTTATCCCCCATGCTTTTTATTTTAGCTATGGAACCGTTCCACCAAATTATCGAAGCTGCTGAAACCGCCAATGCCCTAGTTCCTCTTGGCATAAGAAATGGCCATTTTAGATGCTCGATTTATGCGGATGACGTTGCGGTCTTTGCAGTTCCAAATTTGGATGAATTGACAGCGCTGTCTCGTATTGCGACCCTCATTGCAAAAATTTATGGTTTACACACTAATATCAACAAAACTGAAATTTTCCCTATTAGGTGCGATGGAATCGACCTTCAGCATATCCTCGCCGGCTGGTCAGGACAGGTTAAAGATTTCCCTTGTCGTCACCTTGGCTGCCACTCCATTTCAGAAAATTAAGAAAAGTTGATTTCCTCCCTTTGATTGATAAAATTGGATCGAGACTACCTGGATGGAAAGGACGCTTTTTCACCTCCGTGGGACTCCAAACGCTGGTCGCTTTGGTCCTCAGTGCCATTCCGACTCATCATCTCACTGTACTGCAAGCACCGAAATGGGTAATTAAAAGAATCAACCATTTCAGGAGATCTTTTCTTTGGAAAGGTGAAGACCCCGATCATTCAAATCCTGGTGACAGTCTGATCAACTGGCAAACCGTTTGTAGACCAAAAAATCTGGGAGGGGCCGGACTCCTAGATTTGGATAGATTCTCGAGAGCTCTTAGACTGCGCTGGTTATGGTTCAAATGGAAGGAGGAGAATAAACCTTGGGTGGGCATGGAGTTGCCCTGCGATGAGCTGGATAGGAGACTCTTTCAAGCAGCTACCACCATTACAATTGGGAATGGCGCCAAAACCAGTTTTTGGCATGACAATTGGCTCCAAAACATATGCCTAAAAGATGTTGTCCCGCAATGCTACAGATTAGCGAAGAGAAAACAGAGAACTGTTCAATCAGAGTTAGGAGATAACAGATGGCGTATTTCTTTCAGGCAATTTACTTCAGTAGAAGAACTACATGATGTGGTTCAACTTGGAGGATTACTCCAACGCGTTTCGCTCTCCCAATCTGCAGACGATATTTCTTGGAACTGGACAAACACTGGCTCTTCCACCTCTAAAAGTGCATATCTCCGACAATTTCAGGGCTCGTTTTCCTCTATTGATTTTGATTCCATTTGGACAGCCCCGGCCGAACCCAAAATGAGATTTTTCGGTTGGTTGGTTCTGCACCAAAAAACCATCACTGCACAAGATTTGTAGCCACTGTACTTGTTCTTTGAAGATACAAATCATCTTTTCAACGAATGTCCCTTTGCCAGCCAAGTATGCCGGCTCCAAAACATCGGCTCCGTTGGCGCAATTGCTCCTTCTGATATTTCAACATGGTGGACCAAGCTTAATCAGTCAGGTACTAGGACGCAAGTGAAGACGACCCGGGGTGCGTTACTAACGACATGGTGGAACATCTGGCTAGAACGAAATAGAAGAATCTTCTAGAATTCCTCTTGTTCAGAGATGACAGTAGCCCTTCAAATCAAACAAGACATGGATTTGCGTTTTTTGGCTTTCAAGCCACCTTGAACTCTTGACGTAATTTTCAGTTGTAAATCAGTTGTAATTTTCCTTTTCCCCTATTTTCCCACTGTAAACCGTGTCTGTGACTTTCTCGCTTTCCTCTAATTAAAATTCTGGCAGATCTCCTGCCGTCGTTCTCCTAAAAAAAAGACCTTCAACCACCTATTGTGGAAATCGATTTTTGCAGGCGAACCTGCTAAGATGTATGTATGTGAAATCAAATTTCCTAAGCGGGCCTTGACTGGACACCACTAGCATATTTTTACAAGCGGGTTTCTTAATCCGTTTGTAAAATAAAGGGGTGCCTACGAAAATCTTTTTTTTACATACTACTACAGAAGATGTAAATGGTACCGGTTGGGAAACCCCCTTCGGTGCCAGTTTTCCCAACCGGCACCCGGTTGGCGGCACTAATTAGCTAGGGTCAAAGGTACCGGTTTTGGAAACCGGCACCTTTGAGGCGCCCATGAGCCAAAAAAAAAAATTGGGTCGATGCATCGAGCCGATGCATTGAGCCACCAAGCCGATCCCATATAATACCTAAATCCAAAAATTTCCTCAAATCCTTATAAATCACATTCATCAAGAACACATCAACATCATATTTAAACACATTCATCAAGAATAAACAACACTCACCATACTGCCTTCACCGCCACCGCCACTGTCGCCGTCGTCGAATGGAGAGGAGGAGGGCACCGCTGCCGCGACACCACCGTCGCCGCCGCCGGGCTGTTGGACCACCGCCGTCTCCCCTCCCGCCGCTGCCGTATCCCCTTCTGCCGCCAGGCTATCACCGCCATCTCCCCTCCCACCAAATCTAGCGGAGGGGGAGGGCCTCACCGCCGGGCCATCGGACCACCGCCGCCTCCCCTCACGCCGCCGACCCGCCGCTGATACCACCTCTCCTCCCGCCAGATCTGGCGGAGGGGAGGGCTCCGCCGCCGGGCCGCAACATCCCCTCCCACCGCCGCACGCCAATTCGGTTGAGGGAGAGAGAGAGAGAGAGAGGGGAATGGATAAGGAGAGGAGAGGAGAGGAGATGAATGGATAAGATCGATGTGGCCGGGGGTCGGTTCGGCTCGGCTTATGTGGGTGTCAGTTTTTTAAAAAACTGGCACCTATAATATATTATACGTGTCGGTTTTTAATGATGCTGGTTTTTATAAAAAATCGGCACCTATAGAATAGGTGTAGGTTCTTATTTAGAACCGGCACCTATAATTGGTTAAAGGTGCCGGTTTTTTACTATTTCAACCCGCGGAGATAGGGAAAAGGCTTATAGGTATGTGTTTTAGTACTTCCGGCACCTATAGTGGTGACATCTATTTGATGTTTTGTAGTAGTAAGAGTGGATTTGCCAAAAATATATACTCCAACAATTAATGAATGGACAGGAAACAAACAACGATCAAGTCTAAAAATGACTATTATTAGTTGCATCGAAATAGTGGTATATAACTAAGCATGCCGTGATGATATCACAGCCATTGAAGAAATTATATTGGAAAGGTTGACAATTTGTAATGACCAATCGAGCCAGCCTAGCAAGCTAGTATAAATTAACTGGTACCTCATCGATTGAACATATATATGCATTAATCCATCCTGTAGCTGGCTACTAACTAAACTCAGAGACAGAGAGAGAGAGAGAGAGAGAGAGAGAGTGAGTGTGTGTAAATACAATGAGCAGGTCGAGCATGACCGCCGTCCTCCTGGTAGTGTTGATAGCGATCAACGCCGGCAGCTTATCCCCACCATGTGCAACTGCAGCAAAGGACTGGGTGAAGCTCAGCCTTGAGCTGCCACCGCGGACGCCGCCTGGGCAGGAGCCCTCCCCAGCGGCGTACCAGTTCTCCCGTACCATCTGCAGAATCCCCAAGGATCCTATCTACAAGATCTGCTGCTTCGGCGAACTCCTCCCGTACGCCGAGTCCTTCCAGGACAACCAAATGAAGGCCACCCAGGTGGCCACCATCATCCTGCTCACCAAGATCCAGGCCCTCGATAGGGAGGTGGGCGCGGTAAGAAGCAGGGGCATCAGGGACAAGAACATCGACGACTGCACATCGTTCTTCGGCATTGGCTCCAGCAATTCAGAGTCCACCAACTCGGTGCTTGCCGCACTCGACCGCCTCGCCGCCGCCGGAAAAGGCAGACGCAAGAAGGAGGATGTGGAAACGGTGCTCAAGTGGACCAAGAATTTGGAGACCCAATACAACGGGGCCACAAGCAAGTGCAAGTTAGGTGATCTGTTCAAGTACTGTGACATGGTTCCCACCGTTAGGGAGATTGACGCTGCGACGACCATCGCCATCGACCTCCTCAATGCCATAAAGCTGTGATTGATCATCCGATCAGTTAGTGATATGTCCTAGAGGGCAAAGTTGTATTGCACACTATATTTATTTATTTATAATAAAGTGTTGCTTAAAATAGATAATTTACATATTATCGATCAGTGAGCATGTGACTTGTTAATAAGACTCTTTGTGTATGTTGCTATTTCTAAATGATCCCTGATTGTATCACATGTGGAACAAATATGATTACAAGAGCAGCACATATATTGATTGACAATAACTTCTCATAGAGTATGGTATAAAGATACCCAATCAATAATGTGAACAATATGTTGGATAGACCCAACCTAAAATGCTGCATAATCACAACGTGCCAGCAATTGCCTAAGATTATCATGATTCCTAACATGTATAGTAGCATACTTTGGGTCTGTTAAATCCTTTGTTGCTGCTCCTCTTAGACACCACAGCGCAGATCCGCCTCTCCTAGCATCGCCGTTATCAAATCCGCCACCCTTGAGGCTAGCCGGTGGATTTGCGAGGGAGGGCAAGAAGCTACCGTCCATCCGTCACCAATGGATCCGCAGTTGTCGGGGGCAGCCGCCAATGAACCTGCGCCCTCCTCCCCGGTCAGCGTTGGAAGGGAGGGAGAAGGCAACAAGAGAGAGGGAGAGGGAAAGCCAACCTTCCCAGTCACCGCCGATCTCAATCGCTACCACCGTAGCTCGCATCCGCATCCCATCCGGCACCCCGAGAGATCAAGAAAGAAAGAGGGCCTGAGGGAGATAGCTAGAAAGAAGAGATAGAAGAGGTAGTGAGAGGGAGTCGGTACAATGCGGGCTAAGCACGAATTTTCACATGTGGACCACTTAACATGCTTGTTTGTGAAAATAAACCTACTTTTACAGCAGTGCCTCTTAATAGGTTCGCTTGCAAAAATTAGTTTTCACATATGGGTATGTACTGAGCACTCTTAAAACATTTTATACACGGGGCTTCTTCTGGCCAACTTGTAAAAATAAAGGGGTTTCTGCGAAATCATTTTTTTTATATATATAGTGCAATTAGCAGCCCCCAATTATGGAACGTGCGTGTATTATAGTAAATGTTTACCTGAAATTTTTCTTTTTTTTTACTGCTAAATGAAGTTGGGTTTGAACTTGAGATTTAGTTAGAATGTATTTCATATCTACACCTATCTCTACTATTTTTTTTATGAATTTACAAAACTTTTAGATATGATTTTCACGAGTTTCTAACACTTATATCGTTTTCACTGGATATATCCCCGAGGAGGTGGGCGCACGCGGCTGTGTGAGTCGAGCAGACTTGTCCACTCTTGGGCCACGTCATCGGACTGATTTGGCCAGAGCTATATATACAACATCTCACACTAATATTCGCATGTGGGTAGCCATATCCCATATTCGCCCTTCAACCAAACATCCTCTAAAAATCGATGGCCATGTCCTATGCAGGTATATCCCACCAAACAACCACACCCTAAAAAGACACGATGCACACCATCAAGCCAGCTCCGGCTGAGATGCATTGCAATCACTACGGCCGGAAGCCACCAGATCAGAATGATTAGGAAAAACAACAGAACAAACAAATGACAAATGATCACCTATTCACCTCCCTTTGCTACATCCACAGGCCTTTGGGGCAAGTGCATTGACCTCCTTCAGTGACAGCCTCTGACCGTGGAGGGAAGTGCCACTAGGAGCGAGACCTGGTTCTCCCGGCGGTATCGTCGTCGTCGGGGCTCAGGGGCGATCTGCCGTGCTGTGCTAGTCGCAGGGATGGAATCAGGCCATAATCCCCATTATAATCTTGAAAAATGCAATATAATTTATGAAAATATTTAAGATCCCATTAGCTCAGCCCTAGGCGTGAAAATTTTCTGGCTCCGCCACTGGCTAGTCGGAAGCATCAGTGGCAGTCCCACCTTCATGAACCGTTCGGATCCTCTTACTTGCCTTCAGATTTGGTGGGGACACGTGACAGGGTAGAGGCAGCATGGGCGGTTCCCCTGCCGTCCTCGCCGAATCCAACGTCACTCGAGCCGGTACTGTCGCTAGATCTAGCGCTCCTTTCTTCTACCTCTCCGTCTCTCTTTCTGGGGCAAAGAAGCAGATGGCTGGATCCGGTGAGGCTGGTGACAGGTGTCGAGAGAGGGATATGGTGGACGCCGCTCCATCCTCGTCACCGCTGCTGCTCCTTGATGTTGCCGCGACTGCTCCGTGAATCTAGCGCTGCTGCTACATGGACGCTGTTGCTCCTAGCCACCCACGTCGTCACTGCTGCCGCTCAAGCTCAACTGCTCCACCGAGCTGCCCCCCCCGGCGCGGGGGGGGGGGGGGGATGGGGCGGGCAACACATGTACGTAAGTTGATACGTGGGTAATATCCAGTAAAAGTATTACTTAGAATAAACACGAGGAGGAAGAGTTTCTTTTAGTAAAAATTTTACTATCAAATTGAAGCGCGGGAGGAAAGGAGTTGGCTGTGGCTGGGGAGGGGCCAAATGCGGGTGGTCGTGCTCTCGCGTGGTCGTTTCGGCACCTTAGTCCTGTAATTTTGACAAATTGACCATTTGAGAAAACTTATTTCAAAAATAGACCATGCTAAAATCTGATTATAAAAATAGGCCATCGACTCAGCGCCATAGAGATTGGCGCTGAGGTGTAACGCTTTAGCGCCATACATATTGGTGCTGATATTTTATCCGAGGTGGCAAAAATTAGCGCAGGGGTCACTCCGTGCCATTCAGATCGGCGCTGAGCTATTTGCTATCTAAAATTGCCTGCTGGATCGAATATTTCACGCTCGTAACTCCCGCATGCAGGCATGCAGCCTCTCGCGCCGATTTCTTAAGCCGTTGGCTGCTCACCGCACCTGCAGCTCGCCGCTCACGCTCATGCTCGCTGCCACCGCTTGGGTCGCGCTCGCCGGCCCTGCTCTCGTCGCGCTCGCCGCCACCGCTCGTGTCGCGCTCGCGGTCATGGCTGAGCAGCTCGCCTTGCTTGCTCGCGCCATGGAGGTGGTGCCGGACTCGGAGATGCTGCTGCCACTGGACTTCGCTTCATCAGAGTTGGCGCCGCCATATGCAGAGATGGCGTCGGACTCGTAGATGGTGCCGGATTGCTTGCCGCCGCGCGCTTTTGTATGCGCTTGCTGCCATGAAGACTGCCAAGCATGGAATCGTGCGCACTAATCACTGTGGCCATGCTCTCACTATGGTCTCGTGTCACGCCTGGAATTCACTAGTAATTTCCGAACTTATTTGTGCATAAAATCCTCGTCCAGGAATTAGCCGAGGTACACAAACTGACAATTTAATATATAGAATCATCAAAAATACAACATTACATACTTACAAAAGAAAAGAAAAACAGCAGCGGAATTACGGTCTAGCGATGGCTTCAGCTCCACTCCCACAGGCAGCTTAACTGGGGTATAAACCAAACGTCTTCTCCTTCTTGATCATTTTTCTTCAACTGAGATTGATTGATTATTGTAAGGTGAGTATATGACATACTCCACAAGCCACACAGCAAATATGCAAGTGCACAAGGATACCAAAGAATGGCATAATATAAGGCTCATTTGCAAAAGCAGCATTTAGCAAACATTTGAGAATTATAAAACAGTAGAGTAATTAATCATCAATTTTAATCAATACTGAACAGCACACCCGTGCTGCACAGGCCCAACCATTCTGAACAACCATACCCGGCTGTACAGATCTATCTCCAAACCAGGAATGTACCATTCCAAACCAGGAGCTAAATTAATTACCATCAATTACCACATTATTATTAATGAGTAGTGTGGGACTAATCACGAAAGACATTGTTAGACCCGCCCATAACCACGGGCACGGCTATTCGAATAGTTTTACTCTGGCTAGAGGTGTACCACTGTACCCACAAGACACGATTCCACACATGTTACCATGCCCTGAAGTACCACCACGGCACTGCAAAGGGGGAAATCGTGACAGTACCCTTCGCACAACACAACTCAAAGCAGTGCACCGTTCCTGGATCATAATCACCCCCTCTATAAACAAGGCATGGACTCCCCAGCGACCCCCGTGGGCTTATCTCCGCCACTTCTCAGTCTGGTGCCTCGCAATGAACCATGCTATACAAAAGGTAAAGCCGTTGCCCATGCTGGCTTGTGGTTGGCATGGTTAATGTTTCACAACCGAAACTCATGAACCGGTCCTTAATTGTCATGAGCACGACCATCAAAACCATGTGCTCACAACCCACCATTATCAAGTTTTAGTTGGCAAATTAATTAATTAACCAATCACGATTGACCATCGTGAGCTACAATTAAATATCCATCATAGTGAAACATTAGTAATCCCAATTGTGTGCTAATGTTTCTAAGCATGGCTAAGAAATTATGTCTAACATCTAGCTGAACCAATATATAAAGCTCAACTAGTCAAATTATAATAACTCAAGGTATCAAGGAATAGAGTAATCAATGCAAATTGGCCGTAACCAAGGAATAATTCACACCACCCGGTGACATTCGAAAATAAATGCACAGTTGAAATAAATAGACAATTTAAATATAGGATCAACATGCTCAAAGGAATTGTGTTTGGATCTATGTGACTTGCCTTGCAATAATCGGTCTTCAATTAGTCTTCTGAACCACTTCCAACACACTCACGAACCTTCGCAACGACGGAAACGATAAGCTAACATGCAAAACAAAGAAAAAGACTAATAAAAACCAAATCAACAGTACATAAAAATAAACAAATATCTAGATCATGATTTTAGATGAATTTAGAGACTTGAACCACTTAATTCCGACTTCATATGAATTAGTTACAAATTTTACAAGAATAAATTCCAATTAAACCTATTAAAGAAAAGACTATTCCAAATTAATTAAACAATTTACAAATGATTTATAACTGAGACAAATGATTAAAACAACCTCCGAAAAAGATTAGATTATATTTGGTAGATGACATATATTAAAAAAAATAATATGCCACTGAAAAGAGAGAACGGATAGAAGTCTCACCGAACCAAAGGATCGGAGAGGGAGGGTCGATGATGACTACCCGGCGGCAACACACGGAGACGACTACTACGCTAGACAGACAACGGATTGGATTAAGGAGAACCTCACAGGTGAACGGCATAGTAGCTGCGGTTGCCGGTGAACCATGGCACAGTAATGCAAACGGAGGGCACCGGGAGGTAGAGAAGGCGACGGCGATTCTTACCAACACTTACGCGACGACGGACAGCGACGGAAGATGGCCAGTGACGAGCTTCGAAGGGCGGCGAGGTACTGGCGGCAACGGGGTCGGGTCAGCGATGGCGGCGACGTTTCAGCGATCTTCGGCGAAGAAAAACCGGTGGCCGGGCTTCACCTTGCTCCTGCGAACCCAATGGAGTCGACGGCGACCGAAAGCGGCGGCTAAGGCGGCTGCTAGCTGCGGCTGGAGGCGCGGCAAAGGCCGAAACCTTCTGGTTCGCGTCGGCAAGCGGCTTCCAGCGGGATTTGGCACAAAGGAACCAATGGCCGGGGCAGAGCTCGACTTTGCGGAGCCGAGGGAAGTGGCGGCGCTGACCGGCGACGGCCGGGTGACGGCGCATGGCGGGTGGAGCGGCGGCCGGAGGTGGAGAGAGAGGGAGCTCGCGGGGAGAGTGTTTCCGGCGACGGCGGAGAGAGGGAGAGGTGGCGGCTGAAAGAGGAGAAGGAGGGGGCTCTATATATAGCCATGGGAGCCCAGGGATCGAGCCCACATCGACGGGAAAAACTCGGGAAAGTTTAGGATCTTCGCTGGAAAAAAGAAAGATTGATCTGTGAAATTGGAAAGGATTTCCATAGAAACTTTTGGGGATTTCTTGGGGAAAAGGAAGAGGAGATTGAGAGGATTCCATTCCCACAACTAATTTGGAAAGAGGAGCAACGAGGAGGCAGGATTTGGAAGGAGAGGCGGCGTCAACTGTGCACGAGCACGGCTGGCTCGGGCTCTGCCTGAGCTGGAAGATGAACAGTGCTGTGGGAGAGAAAACAGACTTTTGGCTGAGCTCTATTGCACAGCCCGATTGAAGGAGGCATAGAAGCTGGACTTCGGGAAAGAGAGGAAGAGGGCTGCAGACCGAGAGGAGATTGGGCCGAGAGAGAGAGGACTTTTCCTAATAAATTAACCAATGAGATGATCTTTCAATTGTTAAAAATACTTCTAATGCTCAAATAATTCCAAGAAAAATCTTGAACATACTTGGACACTCAAAGTATTTAACAATCTTGAAACCAGCTCATTTAATGATTAATTTAATATGTGAATAATTACTGAAATGTTCTTTGTATTATTAAAATTAGGAATTAAGCTCTGAAAAATCCGAGAAAATTTCAGAGAGTATAATTAATCATGGAGAATTTAATACAAATTAAATCCAGCCATGCTTTATATTTAGGAAATTTTATTTTCCACATTTAACTTCACTTGTAAATTAATAAACATTTAATATAAATTCTATTAATAATTTATTAAATAATTTATAAATCCTAAAACGAAAATCAGGCTGTGACATCTCGTCCACGCGGAATACAGAATCGGCGCCATGATTTACAGCCTCAACGAGTTCGACTGCGAGCTTTTCATTCCCGATCTGGACAATGTTGTGATGCATGGCAATAGTATCGAGTTACCTACACACATGCTCAAGATGCTCGACGAGAAGCGCGAACGTGAGCTCGCTGCCGGGAAGGATGACGCCAAAGCAACGATAAGATAACACAACTAATCGCATTACAAGGATGTCTCTATTAATTGAGTGTGTAAGCTAACTAACTTAATTCTAAATGTTTGATGCAGCAAGAGTAGCCTCGGCTTTATCTATCAAAGATGGTTGACAAGGGATAGAAGTTGGTAGCCGATCTTCTCTTTCTAATGTTCCTTTTTTCATGTGAGGAATCTTGAAGTTGTTGCATCCTTTCACCTTCATAGCTTCCATCAAAACACTTTGAAGTGTTAGAAACATTCGGTTTGCTTCGTGTGGAGAATACTCCATGAATGCCTACAAAACAAGTGTGCAAGAAATGAATCAATGAGAATATTGCATGTTGAGGAAAATGAAAAATGTGTGAACAATGTGATCAATTTACCTCTTGCACCGTTGGAACTAGTGCTTCTATTGTTTTTGCATTCTTCTAGTATTGAATTGCTTGAATAGCTCGAAATAAAACCCAAATCAAGAATGTTGAAATCCGGAGAATTGGGTGGTTGACAAATTAGGCGAATATTAAATCCTTCTTGCTTAGCAGCCTCACAAAACAACGGATCATCCAATTTTAAATGGGAAGGTGCATTATCCTGTTGAATGAAGATTAGTTTGCCCACATCTTCTCTTGGCCATTTGGCTCTAATGGCAGGCAATACTTTGTTGATCATGAAATCTCTAATCACGTCTCTTGTGATCGAAGTTATGGGCTTCATAACCAAGGCTCCACGGACACGGCCGGTTCTCTCATTACCTCTTCTAGCCTGTTCATAAGTAACAAGTGGAAAACAACCAATCTTACCAACAAAAATACAATTCCCATCCCTAAACCTTGGCCGAGCACAAACACACAATAACATGAGCCTAGGGATGTAATTCTTGTTCTTACAAGTCCGATGGGGATCATCTTCTTCGGGCAGCAAATAATATTTTTCAGATTTTTGATTGAGGTAGAACCATTTTTCATCAATGAACACAAAGTCAAAAAAATCCTTAAACCTTGGATCAACAAGCAAACCCCTCTTAATCATGTCAACCACCACTTTAACCAAGACTTCTTGTTAGCTTTGGTGAGATATGGTTTGATGCTTCTAGAGTGGTGCCTAAGCAAACCTTTTTTCAAATACCTTTGTGTCCTCCATTTGCTCATGTTTAGTTTACTACACACATCTTCTATGGTCATTTTATCCTTGAGAGGAATGTTACACAATTGTTCCAAATCAACAGGTATTGCCTTACGACCAACTCTACCCTTCTTTCGACTGCCAAGGTCAACCGGAATGAAATTTGCAAGTGGTATTTTACCTCGCTTCCACAAGCGCTGAACTGCACGAATGTGTAGACCAAACTGATCTGCAGCAACTCTTGTATCTTTCTTGCCTAGTTTCCCATTCTTGCTTCTAGCCAACAAAGCTTGATAAACTTGTTTTCTCACTTCTTCGGTCATGTCTTTCCTTCGATGGTTTACTTCAACGGGAGCCACGACATGATTTAGCAAAAGGAAGAAAATCAAGTTCATTGATAGTACTAATAGCCACGGTATGTTCTAGCAAAATCTAATTGTATCAAAATGCAAGTTGGCTTACCAACAAGGTGTTGTACATAATCGAAATTGACTGCACCAAATTCATTTAGTGGCAAGTTCAAATCAAAACCTGTAAAAAAAAAGAGAAAACAATGATATAAGAAACGATAGAGAAGAAAAGATAGCACAGTTGCTGTACAAACATGCATGAGAGAAGAAAAATCCTGTCAAACAGAGAAGAAAAGTCATAATACCGTTGCCGTGCTCCAAAGGAGGCTCGTTCAGATCAAAGGCAAAGTCACCATCGTCATCTTCGGCCATGTGTACTCCAATAGTGAGAGGAAGCTAGCTAGAACTAGAAGAGATGGCTCAGTACTCCAAGCGTCGGCATTCTCAGCGTGCACATGAGAAAAAAATCACCGCGGCATACGCACGCGAATAGCGGTATCGAGCGCCAGGCCAAAAAATTTCAGGCTCACGCGCGGTAGTGAACCCAAACTAAAAAAGCAAAATAAAAAGAACACGCCTAAACGCACCTGCATGAGTGCCATGCAGCCAACCAAAGCGCACATGCCGGCCCAAAACAGTGCCATGCAAAAACCAAGCGACCAGCCAAAAATATGGTGCCCCCGTGAGGATTCGAACCTGGGTCCCGAGGACTCCAGCCTTGCCGTACTAGGCACTTGACTTAAGATTGTTTCTCATATGGACTGCTACGCGCAACTGTATTTAATAGGGGCAGGCAGTGAAAAATACCCCCTAAGTAATCACTCCTTGGTATGCTAAATGCTGTCCTAAACGTCATTTTTTACCAGTATGGAGGGAGTACTACACAATTAACATTTGGTCCCACCTATCATACACGCATGTATCTTAGAGTCCGTGCCGCAGCTGGCTACAAATCTGAAGCCCGCTGCTCTTCTCTCCCCTCTTTTATCTCCTCAAAATGTGTTTATAGTCTGCTATTGTACCTGGGCATCCGCAACAGGTGCCGTTAGGCTCTCTACAAAGTATCCATGTCATCAATCTCTCCTACGTGGAAGACAATAAATTAGGAAAGAGAACAAAGCTCTCTACAGACCTGGCGAGAGCCGATATACACAAATCGAGGCTCGCAACGACACCGTATCGACACAAGCTGCCGCTATTCAACGCGTTTTCTCGCCAAAGGGGATCGGGTGTTCTCTGCCCACCCCTGCGTCTTCCTCCTCGCGTGCTCTCCTCTTCTCCAGGGCGCCAAATTCCCATGGCTGCTAATCTTCTCGCGTAGTTTACGCGCCAAATCACCCTCTTATTCCTGCGGTAGGCCCAAGCCAAGTTTGCCCCTAATCCATAAATCCACCGCTTGCCGCACAGTCTTCCTGAAGCTTATCCCTAATCCTCATATCTCCTCAAACCTTTTTTTTCTTTTTTTTTTGAGAAAGGTCAGAGACCCGGCTTATATAGAAAGCCATCACAGCAGAGTTTCGCTGGGGTAGCCAGCTTTACATACGGATCAAAACAGAAAACGATATCAGGCCACAACCCGGCCAGCTAGGAAGATCAAACCTAGAGAGTCAAGACGAAGCGTTCCAAAACACAAAATCTAGCCAGCTCCATGTAAAGACAACCTCTCGTATTGCATCTAATTAGTAGCCCACCCAAAAGCATATTTAGCCAATCCCAGTTCTTGAAGACATCTTCCCCCTGAGATGTGAAGTCAGCTCCTCCATGTTCTGCGCCTGGTCATGGTGAAGCAAGGGTCTCCACTGCAACATAAGAGATAATTTTGAAAGGAATGATTAGTGGAGAGTAAACTATTTTATCTTTGAATACCATCGCATTTCTTGTTAACCAGAGGGACCAGATAGTAGCAGCGATTAGACACATTTTAATAGGTTCACTACCAGAAACTGATTTCATTTCTAACTGAAGAAAAATGTCATCAAAACATCTAGGGACTTTGCCCCAACTCAGGGCATCTCTCCAGTTGCACCAAATAAAGAGAGCAATAGGGCAACAGAAGATAATATGATTAGTAGATTCAATCTCCCCACATAATTGACAATATAATGAACCCTCCCACCCTTTCTTCTTCAGCTCCTCTGCTGATTGGATTCTATCTCTTATAGCAAGCCACAGAAAATGTTTAATCTTCATTGGGCAGGGGGTTTTCCACACATCCCTCATGTTTTCATCAACTACACCTCTAAAAGTTAGGATTCTATACATAGATTTGGTAGTGTAAGACTTGTTATTCTTTAAGCCCCATCTGAGTTCGTCAGGAGAGTCAGAGAGGTTAACATTAGTGATTACATTTTTCAGCTCTACCCACTCCTCCAATTCTTTGGGTCCAAAAGCTCTTCTAAAAGTCAGGGATTCCCACCCTCTTTCCACTATCTCAGCAACTAAGCTTCTCTGTTCATTACAGATCTCAAACAGATGGTTAAATTGAGTTTTCAGAGGACAGGGGAGAGCCCAGGTAACCAGCCAAAAGAACACATGTTTACCATCACCAATCTTCCATTCAGTTCCTAAGAACAACCATTTTCTGGTGCTAAGGACCCCTTTCAAAAACTGAGATATCCCCTCTTCCTTGTTTTGGAGCACACCACCTTTTTGAAGATATTTAGATCCCAACAACTTTGTGCACGAACTCTGATCCTTAGATTCCACCTTTATGATCCATTTTGCTAGCAAAGCTCTATTCATGACCCTTGTTTGTGTGAAACCTAGCCCCCCATAGTCTTTTGGGTAAGCTAGGTCAGACCATTTCACCATGTGATACTTCCCCTTCCGTTTGTTTCTAGCCCAGTAATAACGTCCCCTAACAGAATCTAATTTCTGATGTATCAACTCAGGTAAGATATAGAAACCCACAGCATAGGAAGGAATAGAATACAAGCAGGCATCAATTTGGACTGCCCTCCCAGCATAGGACAAGTTCCCTGGCTCCAAGTGCCTAACATCTTTTCAAGTTTGTGACCTAAGAAATGTAAATCCTGAGTGAGAATTTTGTCGGGACTAATAGGTAAGCCAAGGTATTTCATGGGGAAAGCTCCTACTGGACAATTCAACATTTTGGCCACCCTATCAGTTTCCTGCAGCTCTAAACCAATCGAAAAAACTTCACTCTTCTTATAGTTAATTTTCATGCCAGCTAGCTCTTCAAAACAGTAAAGGAGAAATTTAGTATAAAGAATCTCTTTATCATCAAGAGGAAAATGACCGTATCATCAGCAAGTATCATCAGCATACTGCAGATGAGTTATACCCCCTGGAAAGATATGAGGAACCAAACCTGACCGTTTCCCCTTTTCTTTAGCACTATCAAACATTCCTGCAAGGGCATCACTCACCAGATTGAAAAGGAGAGGAGAGAGGGGGTCGCCCTGCCTAAGGCCTCTATAGGTTCTGAAAAAATTGCTCCTCTCTCCATTGATGTTGATGCATACTCTTCCCCCAACTACACAAGCTCTAATCCAATTGATCCAGATGTCAGGGAACCCTTTTCTCTCCAAAACCTCAAAAAGGAAGTCCCATCTAACTCTATCATACGCTTTTTCAAAGTCAATCTTAAAAATAATGCCATTAAGGTTTTTCTTCTTCAGCTCATGCATCACCTCATGAAAAATTATACAACCTTCTAAGATAAATCTCCCAGGGATAAAGGCTGTTTGGGTGTTGGCAATAACAGACTGAGCTACTTCAGTGAACCTGTTTGTGATCACTTTTGAAATAAACTTGAAGCAATCATTGAGGACACAAATGGGTCTATACTGTCTAATGTTAGTCGGTTCAGAACTCTTAGGTATAAGGGAGATAACTCCATAGTTCAATCTCTTGAGGTCTAGCTTGTTTTCTTGCAGCAAAAGGAGCATCTCAAAAAAATCATTTCTTAAATCTGACCAGAAAGCTCAATAAAAGTGGATATTAAAACCATTTGGGCCAGGGGCTGTGTTCAATTTGTCTTCCTTTACAACATTTTCTAACTCCTCAATCTTGAAAGGTCTAGTGAGAAGAGTCTTGTCTTCTTCAGAAAGCCTAAGGTTATGATCCCACATTCTATTATTTAGATGCATATTGGTGGATGGATCAGCTCTAAGCAAGGACTTATAGTAATCAATAATGTGTTTACAGAGTTCCTCTTTGGAATCTAAGGTCTTCCCCTCATCTATCAGCCATGGGATGTTGTTTTTTCTCTTTCTACCATTAGCAATGCCATGAAAAAACTCAGTATTCCTGTCTCCCTCTATTAGCCATTGAGCAATACATCTCTTATGCCAATACAATTCCTCCATTTCATAAAGGCAAATTTTGCTACAGGACACTGCGATTTCGTGGTTTTAGCCCTAAGACACAGCCCGAACTCACTTTTGGGGAAAACCACTCTATAAACGTGGTAATTTGCCAATGGACACCGCGTCGATTAAAATAATAATTTCTAGTTGAGGTGGAGAGAGAAATCACGTGAAATGTCAAAAATGCCCTTGGGCCCACATGTTAGCTCTCCTATCTCTCTTCTCTCTCTATCCCCTCCTTTCTATTTCTCATCTTCATTCTCTCCGGCTTTGTCACGAAGCTCGTCGTCTCCAAAGCCCGTGATTCAGGAACTTCGCTGTGCGTCTGCTCGGCCATCCGGCATTTCAGCCGCCGCGACGGTAAGTTTGGATTGGCTGCTCATGACGTCGTTCCAGCCATCGTCTGATTCCCAATCTGGCAAGGCAGAGCAGGGGACGACCACTTGGGCTTCGTCACCTCGGCCACGGCGCTGCATCCGGCGAAAGCCAAGAACGGATGCTCCAGCAACTGTGCGGCCGTCCACCGCTTAGGCACTTGTCCAAGAAGTCCTTTGCCTCCGGCGACAGCCACTCGGGGGACTCCGGCACACGGTGTCGGTGAACCCGATCAGGCGCACGATGGCGACCACGTCGTCCATGCCACTCCACGGGGCACAGCAGGTGGCCCTCTCGATGACGGTGCATCCCAGCGCCCAGACATCGGCCGCTGGCCCCTGCTCCTCCCCACGCACCACCTTCGGTGCCATGAACGCTGGTGTGCCACCAATCAGCCCTGCCAAATCGGCGCGCCTCGCGCACCCGAAGTCCGCGAGCTTGGCGCGCTCGTTCACGCCGATCACAACGTTCCTCCCCCTTCACATCCCCATGCACCATGTCCACCCCATGGAGGTACGTGAGCCTACTCACAACATCCGCCGCATAAGCCTGGATATCATCCTCCTCAAGCCGACCCCCATTCCTTGTGACCTCGTTGGCGAGCAACCCACCGGATGCGAACTCGAGAAGCAACCGGAACTCCCCTCTAGGCTCCTCCTCCACTCACTCTTATAGCCCCCGCCACCACCAATGGCCGCCGTGTTCTTCCACCACGTCGTTGGGGACCTCACTGTCGGAAAGCCCGAGGTCGTGGAGCTGCACAACACTGACACGCTCGACGCCGCCGCGCGGGCCATCGCCGCTAGCCCCAAGGGCGTCGTGACCGTGTGGCGACCCCGGGCAACACCAGACGAGCCGCCGTCGGGTGCCAGGTTCCTCGGGATGAATTGATCTCCATGCTCGCCGCTACCGCTTCCCGGGCGAACGGCCCAGCCGCCCATCGTTGTCGTCGCTTGCCCGCCATCGTCGTAGTTGCTCTGCAACGCTGGAAGGAGGGGATAGAGAGAGTAGAGAGATAGGAGAGCTGACATGTGGGCCCACGGGCATTTTTTGTATTTCACATGATTTCTCTCTCCTCAACTAGAAATTATTATTTTAATCGACGTAGTGTCCATTGGCAAATTACCACGTTTATGGAGTGTTTTCCCCCAAAAGTGAGTTCGGGCAGTGTCTTAGGGCTAAAACCACGAAATCGCAGTGTCCTATAGCAAAATTTGCCTTTCATAAATGTGTTCAAGTTCTAACTCCTTCTGATATCTCTCATTCCACTCATCTCCTGTCAACTCTCTGTTTTCTGCTAACTGGCCAATAAGGGATAGTTGAGTCATCAAATTATCTTTCTTTTGATTGTTAAAACTCTTTATATTTCTGCTCCAACCTCTCAAAAAACTTCTGAGTTCAGAAAAATTTTTGTTCCAGAAGTCTAGAATATAGAAGTTATCTCTCACAAGCAACTTCTCTCTAACCATGTCATGAAACCCTTCTTCTTTCAGCCAAGCTGATCCAAATCTAAAATAGCTTGGAGGCTTCTGAGATCTTTCCCCAGTATCTAGAAGCAGAGGGGTATGGTCTGAACCTACCCTAAGGATAGAGGTGAGTGTAGCAACTGGGAAAAGAGCCTCCCAATCATGAGTAACAAGAGCTCTATCAAAACCACCTGGACTGGAGATTCTTGCTTATTAGTCCAGGTGTATTTGGAACCAGATCTATACAAATCACACAAGTCATTCTTAACTATAAAATCATTAAAAAGCTCCATCTGCCTATGGTCTAGATTATTGTTAGATTTATCACTAGCAAATCTATACATGTTAAAATCACCAGCAATTACTATTGGGTTAGAACTCTATAGATGCCATGATAACTCTTCTAGAAAAGGTTTTTTCAGACTAGCCTCTGTTGGACCATAGACAGTCACCATCTCCCATTGTAAGCCATCGGTCTTTCTCTTCAATTCTACACTAAGAAAAAAAGGCCCCAGCATGATTATTTATCATCTCCCATGTATCAGTATCTACCCCTATCAGAACACCTCCAGCAGAACCCTTAGATGCTTTCCAACTCCAAGTCATGTTCTTTCTACCCTGGAAATAATTCAATTCCCTATCAGTAAAGCTCTCTCTCTTTGTTTCCTGTAAACAGACCATGTCAACCTCACTTTCTATCATCAACTCTTTCAATTGTTTCTTTCTAGCATCTCCACCTAAGCCTCTTATATTCCATATGAGGATTTTCATTTGATCTTATTCTTTTTAGAACCACCTCTCTTCTTTCGCTCAGGACTCTCCTTAGAGTCTTCTTGGTTTAATTCATTATCACAGCCCAACTCTATAGCCACTGTCACCTCTTTTTCTTTCTCTTTCTGTTTCATTTGAATTTCCCACCTCCTTTCAGCCAGTTTAGCTTGTGCTAATTCTTTGGCTTTGATAGTTTCTATGTTAACCTCTATTTCAGATTTATAACTACCTAAAGTTATATTAGCCGCAATAGCAACATCATTCAACTCTTCCGGTGAAATAGCTTGAAAAATAGCAAACGGATTGGAGAAAGTACCTGTGTGTTCCAGATTTATTTTTTGGGTAAGGATTTCAGCTCTTTTGGTAACTGGGACAGCTGCCAACTCCCTTTGTATCAGACACATCTTGTAAGCCACTGCAGGTTCTTTTTTCTTGTTCTTCTTCTTATGAGAAACCTCTTTAAAGCTATCAGCCTCCTCTAAGTCTTCTTCTTCCCTCAACCTCTCAATATCTGACAAGGAAGGAATGTCACATTTCTCCAAATCATCTCTATCAGTGAGAAAGTCATCACATATCTGACTACCTTCTCCTTGGGAGTCAAGTTGGCCGCTCAAGGGCAGATCCCAATCTTTTGATTCTTGTTCCACATCAGTCCCTTTATCTTCTTGTTCCCAGACCACCAAAGCTTTGCTAGTTGGTAAAGTCAGCACCTCTTTACACCCCTTAGTCATGTCAGCCAATGTTTGAGACTTGGATTGCTCCTCAACTGAGATAGCAAACAACTCTAAACTGCCACTGTCGTTTCTCATTTTTGGTTTGCAAGCAGACTTCTTAACTGACCTTCCCCATGAACCAGCTGAATCTCTTTTGCGCTGGGGGGAGCAGATTGTGTGCCATCTCTCTCTCTCTCTTTGTGTCGCCTGGCAGCTACGATCTACCTCTAGCATGAGCTTGGTCACTGGGTCCTTCATCAAGGTTCATGTTGTCATCTTCCATATCATCTTTGTCGCCACCTCCATCCTTATCCCCAGGAGGGTTTTGTCTGACCACATAGGGAGCATATCCTTCTGGTTCCCATCTAATTAGATAACCCACCTTATTGATATACACATGAATGGAAAAATGAAGTTCTCTAGGGTCTTTGCATGCAACTCTCACCCTAATTGGACCATCTCTCCTCAAGCTGGCTTCATCTAAGAGTTCAAATTCTCCCACCAGTTCCACAATAGCTTTGATGTATCCTTCGGATCTGGCCATAGTAGGAATGCCACAGATCTTAACCCACACTGCCACTAACTCATCCACAGCTTATTTCGTCATCCCAGTCTCGACCACACTAGCCTTGATTGAAGAACTTTCAAAGTCAAAGCTCTTGCAGGTCGAATCTTACTCCTCACCTCATCTGAAGGAAAGTTGATCAGGAATTCTTTCTCATTCAGTTGTTTCACCTTCCATTCCCACTCCAGATTAGCAGACAAATGTTTCAATTCAGTTACAACTCGCAGCACATTCGCCTCCCCTTGAATCACAGTGAGTATGCCTCTCACAGGTGCTTTTGCAATCTCAGTTTCAGACACCTCTACATGCAACTGTAAAAACCTTGCCCCGGAATGCCAAAACCACACAGTTTCACACCACGTTTCTCAAAATTCATAGGACAACGAGCAAAGATGTGACCTGCGCTATGGCATGAGTAGCAAAGCGGTGGATTAGGGCAAGCCGCCTGGTGATGGCCTTCGCAACCACACTTGAAGCATTTGATAGGCTTCGCTACACCAACTCCGCGTTCACCCCCTTCACGATGCCCCCTCTCTCCTTGAGCAGGGCGCGTTTGATTGGCCCTCTAGCCATCTCTGCCCTGGTTTTGCGCCAACAGTGGCCGATGGAATATCTCCTCCTCGCGAGCATCTCGGTTCCCCCAACCGCCGCCGCCTTGACCACCACCGCCTCCTGGACCCCCACCTCTGCCTTGACCGCCGCCAAGATCCAGCGCACGGCGCTTGTTCGCCAGCCAGTCTGGGCGGTTGGGTTGGGGGCGGTGCTCCATCACCACCTCCGCAAACGACCTCTGATCACACTTTCGCTCCGGGACTCGCCAGATCCAGCGAGCCGTGCTCCCAAATCTGCCAATCTCCTCGCGAGTCGCGGGGAACCCTAGATGAGGAGAGTGAGCCGAGCCCTCCCTTACCCACTTAGCCTTGGGGAAAATATCTTCGACGGTAATGCCAAAACTCCACGGGTTTCGGGTTGGAGTGCCCGGGTTCCTCTGGATCCGAACCCGCGAGCTCTCTCCCTTGGGCTGCACCATAGAAACTAGGCCTTCCGCTCTCCCATGCTCGTGTGCTTGGGCTCTCCCGCACTTTGGCTTGACTGGTGCGCTTGCCGCCGCCATGAGGACGTCGGTGAACGTGTAGTTCGCAGGCCATCGGCGAGGGGGGTGCTCACCGACGCTCTCTTTCGCTAACCCTATCGCCATCGCTCGAGCCAAAGATCCAAGCGGGAGATTGCTCCTCCAACGCCTCCAGCTTTGCCTCCCGGCGTTCCTTGGTGGGGCGGTGCAGTGAAGCCCAGCGTTACCTTCCCTCCGTCTGGTGAAGCCATGGCCGTTCCAGGTAACATCGCCCTTTCCGTCGTCGTCTCCTTTGGTCCAGCCTCTTGTGAACAGGTCATCAACAGAAAACTAATGATGGTGTGCTTCTGACGCTGGTTGGTGGACAGCACCTCCGTTGTAGAGTAATTCATTTGTTTCCCCATATGGAACTTGGATGGGTGCCGTACCAACACCAGATGGCCAAGGCAGTCAAAATACATCCAACGATCCATTAGAGTGGTAAATAAAATAGTTTTTTTGCGTGGTAAAAAAATTGATATGACAAGGCATTCTTATTTCTTGCAGTATTGATTCATATCTGATTCACTTTTGAGTGAAACTTTCTTCAAAATATAGAATCCAATTCGCTTATGATTGTTCCCTGGGCCCTGGTACTATAATTTGGTCAGGCCAATGGAGTGTATTCATCTTGGTTCCTACTAAAATATGTTTGCACAAAAATTTTTCTAAATATATAACCAATAGAACAATCTGAAAACAACATGATGCTCCCATTATTATGTCCAACATCATTCAATCGATTATGTAACATGATTTTTTCTGAATGGATGAAGTCATAAAAAGATTACTATCTTGTGCAGTGCTGCACCCATCAGTTGTTCTTGCCAGATCATTTGCCTCTCCATTGCTATTTTTTTGGTTATGTGAAATCAAACATTTAACCTGAGTTCTCTCCTGTCAGTAGCAAAAATTCAATGCTCAATTTGCATGCTAACAGAACAATAATCTAGTAAATGTGGATAAAATAGAGCAATCAGTACAAATGACCTAGACTATTCTGAAAAAAAATCGATAGTAATTCCTATCGATTATCAATTGCTATGATCAAATTTTAAATCATGTAGTTTAGAAAGGGAAAAAAATTATGCACATGGTTGAGACTTCATGACTGAACACTGAACATGCATGAGAACATGAATGGAGGACATATTGTCATCAAGACAAAATATTCAGTTATTGTTATCAAAGAAGAAATTCTAGTCCAAAACTGAAAGATTAGCAAATAAGCTCCTATCCACTCGCAATCAGAGATTAACGACCAATACTATTTATCCTTTCTCGTTAATAATAGCTTTTCTAGTAGTATAGTCTAATTTTGCCATGATATAAATTGCAGATCACTCGGCGGATATATGTAAGCCTTCTCCAAAATGGCCAGACTTCACTCTCGGCACCACATTCTAATCCAATTACTCAAGAAGCTGCATCAGGTTCGAAAGGCAAAAATGTCATTAACATTGATAATGGAGATGAGGTTAGGAAATAAAAGCGTCTGTCATGGACACCAGACGAAGACGTGCGATTGGTAGGTGAATTGCACTGAATATTCTGTTCTTTTTTTCATTCACAAACTTCAAAGAAATTTCTAAGCTTGCATTTTGTGTTGTAGGTCAGCGCTTGGTTATTTAACTCAAATGACCCGATCAATGGGAATTGTCAGAAAAATGATCATTATTGGGGAGATGTGCATGGACACTACAACAGCACTACGCCTCCTAATTGGAAAAGGAAAGTGAAGCATCTTAGAGATAGTTGGCAAAAGATTAAGAGGTGGGTTGGGTTGTTCCGTGGCTCTTGGAAGAAGGCTACCTCAGTTTATGTTAGTGGTCAATCGGATGACCAGTTGAAAGAAATGGCCCTGCAATTTTATTTGGATGACTACAAGGAAGGTCCATCCACTGTTATGCATTGCTGGAAGATTATGAAGGATGAGCCCAACTGCCCAAGTGGCTTGCAATTCTGGATGAACTTGAGAATTCTAACAAAAGAAAGTTGGATGATGAGGGGGGAGTGGGAGACAACATGAAAAGGCCTGAAGATACTTGTGAAAAGGAACATCCAATAGGAACGGAAGAAGCTAAGAAACAACGCATGGGCAAAGGAAAAAAACAAGACCAATGACATTGGATTGGATGAGGAGATGAAGACGTACAGGAATATTCAAGCTGCAGCGATTAAGCGTCATGAATAGTTTATAGAGATCCAACATCGTGTTTCTGATGCAAAGGTTGAGGCAGCAAGGCTTAAAAAGGAGGCTTCCTTACTGGATTCATACAAGGCTTTGATGAGCATGGACACTAGTGGTATGGATGAGGAGATGAAGGCTGAGCACAAGCTAGGCTTGAAAATTCTGAGGGAGAAGTTGGTTGACCACACTAAGGGGAGAACAGGTATTTTTTTCTCTACTTTTTTCAGAGCATACTGTATGCCATCAAATCTAAATTGTGCACTGGAACAATTACTAGCCAGTCAACATGTAGTTTAAATGCACTTCAAATAATGAGTAGGCAGTCAACAATATTGTGAACTGCAAATAACTAGGCAGTCAGCTTACACTATGAACAAATAATTACTAGGCAGTCAACAATATTATGAACTGCAAATAACTAGGCAATCAACAATATTGTGAACTGCAAATAACTAGGCAGTCAGCTTACACTACCACCAAATAATTACTCTTAGGCCAAACTTCTATGCAGGCTGCATCTATCGCCGTGTTTAGTTCCGAAATATTTCTTCAAACTTCCAACTTTTCCATCACATCAAAATTTTCCTACACACATAAACTTCCAACTTTTCCGTCACATCGTTCCAATTTCAACCAAACTTCCAATTTTGGCGTGAACTAAACACAACCTATATATTGCTCTCTTCTCCCTCTATTCCATATAGTGCAAACATCTATTCCTTGCTTTTCTTTCTCTATATTCCTATCTATCCTTGTCTCCAAACATGTCAGATAAGTCTGACGATTCCATAGACCCAGCCGATATATACACTGCAGAAGAATTTTTAGCCGACCAAAAAATCCTTGACTATTTTAGTATCCGAATTGAAGCAAAGATCAGAGCTAGAATAGAAGCTGGTCCATCAAGACATAGAAGTGGTTCAAGAAGGTACATCAACAGGAATCATGAAAGAGCTCATGCTCAACTTGTGTCTGATTATTTTGATGAAAATCCTCTCTATTCTGATAGAATGTTCTGTAGAAGATTTCGAATGAGAAGGCATGTATTTGTAAGCATCGTGGATGCCCTCGGTGCTTGGTCTCCCTATTTTACTCAAAGGGTAGATTGTACTGGGCGCCTAGGTCTCTCACCATTGCAGAAGTGCACTGCAGCAATCCGTATGCTTGCATATGGGACTGCGGCTGACTTGCTTGATGAGTACTTAAAGGTTCCAGAGAGTACTGCATTAGAGTGCTTGGAATACTTTGTGCAAGGGGTGATTGAGGTATTCGGGGCTAAGTACCTACGACGCCTCACAGTTGAAGATACAGAGCGTTTGCTCCAAGTTGGAGAGTCTCGTGGATTCCCAGGAATGATAGGTAGCATTGACTGCATGCACTGGCGATGGGAAAATTGTCCAACAGCATGGAAGGGGCAGTACAGCAATGGTCGCTATGGATTCCCAACTGTCATCCTTGAAGCGGTAGCATCATATGACCTCCATATTTGGCATGCCTTCTTTGGTGTTGCAGGATCAAACAATGACATCAATGTATTGAATCAGTCCCCTTTGTTTATTGAAGCGATAAAGGGTGAAGCTCCTCGGGTTCAATTTTCTGTCAATGGTAGCCAGTACAACACTGGATATTATCTTGCTGATGGAATTTATCCAGAATGGGAAGCCTTTGTAAAGTCCATAAATTCACCTCAATTAGAGAAACACAAGGTGTATGCAAGGCTACAAGAAGCTAGAAGGAAAGATGTGAAGCGTGCTTTTGGGGTGCTGCAATCTCACATCAATATCGTGCGTCGTCCAGCACGATCTTGGAACATGAAGATTCTTCGAAAAATCATGACAGTTTGTGTTATTTTCCATAACATGATAGTAGAGGATGAGGGAGAAACGGCTGAGGAGTCTATTGACCTGAATGTTGTTCCAAGGGCATCAATTGCTCTTCCACCTGAAGTGCAAAAGGCCACTCTCAACAACCCATGCTTTAATTATATTCGGCATAGAAACTTTGCTATCCGTTCTCACTCAGCCCATACCCAACTCAAAATGATTTAACTGATCATATTTGGCAACGTTATGGCAATAGGGAAAATAATTAGTCCATCTTTTCATGTAAGTTGTTGCCGTTAGCTTTTGTTCTTACTACTACAAACAATTATATTGAGTACCTTGGCTTACAACTATATCCTTTCTTTGTTTTAGAAGTGCTAATAAACCGCAGGAGGCGCTGGTGGCAAATTTAGAGAGGCTATGGGAGTTGTCAGATGGCTTTGGGCTTTTGTTCGATCTTCCTCGAGAAAGCATCTTGTATCTTCTGCATGTCTACATGAGACTAATACTCTTTAAAACCAATGACCTGGAGATCATGTTCACAGATCGATTTTATATTGTGGGTTTCTAAGTACATGTTATCTTATTTCTAGCTCTATTGTAGTTGCGCTTTTTTTTTTTTTGCACTCGTCAAATGTTAAGATGCTGCAGTTATCTATTTTCATTTGTGCCCATGGATTGATATTGTGGTATTTGCAAGTGTCTTCCTTCAAAGTGAATCATGTTTCTGTGTTTCTGTGTTTTTTTTATGTAGCCACATGTGTAGTTACAGGGATGGTGTTCATGAAAGATCATTGTCTTTCATATGTACATGCAAGTATTAAAAACAGCTATATAGATATCCTCCTACACACATCATTAAACTGGTTTACTATAGAATAGTATATAGATGAGGTGGATAAGTTTTATAAAGAGCAGCTTACTTTATCATTGTGGCTGCTCTAATATGCAAGGAGGGATGACCTCGAAGCTAATGCCATCTTGGATCGGTCGTCTCAGCTTCACGTGCCATCGTGTATGCTTAATTACGTGGAGTATCTTTTTATGTTTATGCACGTGACAAAACTATATGCAAAAACAAAAGACTATATCTGACGAGGAGAATAATTTTGACGAGCTAATAGACAGAGAGAACAGTGAAAGGTTATTAAAACTTGGCCGACAGGAAGCACGTGGCGCCGGTGGTACGTCCGATGAAAGGACGGTACCCCCCGGCTCGCAGTTATAAAACTAGCAGTACAAGGTCTGCTCATATTGATACAGCAGCTACACAGCTAGCACCACTAATAACGAGCAAGCTAGTCGTAGCTAGCTAGCGAGTGAATCAGTGGAGTGACGAGAGATCTCGCGATGGCGGAGGCGGTGGTGCTGCCGCTGGTTAGCAAGCTTCAGGAGGTGGCCCTGAGCGAGGGGAGGGCGCTGGTTGGCGTCGGCGGCGAGATCAACCGCCTCCGCGACAAGCTCATGTGGCTGATGGCTTTCCTCCAGGAGGCGGACACCCAGAGGCGGGCGGCCGACGCCGGCGGCGAGCTCATGCGCGTGCTCGTGCACCAGACCCGCGACGCCGCGTTCAGCGCCGAGGACGCCCTCGACGACTACGCCGTCCGCGTCGACCTGTCCCGCTACCCCGGCTGGTCGCGCGCCGCCGTCGGCTTCCTCGCCGGCATCACCACCCAGCTGCGCGTCCGCCGCAGGCTCTCCAGCGACATCGCGGCCATCCATGCCCGCCTCGAGGAGATCGTCGGCAACAAGGACAAGTACAGGCTGGAGGGCTCTGCGCCCTCGTCGTTGCTGACGTGGACTGCCTCCGCCGCCTCCTCGAGTGAATCACTCCTCTGGTTAGTCAAACACAGTCCTTTACACGATCGAAACGCTCAACTAGTCAACTGTATTCACTTCATACGTACTCGTGCAAAGATGCAAGCCGGCTAAGCCACAAACCCGCTTATAAATAGAATTATTGAGTAACCCATAAATTGACTCATGGGTTATCTATCAATTTTATCTATAAAACACACAGTACAACCCATCAGTCTTTAGGTGTGATAAATCGGGCCACCATACGAAAATTTATGGGTGACCATTTATTTGACATATAAGTAGGTTCACGGGTAGGCACGCTTACATCTTAATATATAGCTAAACTTTTCGATCTTGGCCGAGTACTTTTTTAACTTTTACCATGAGCACGTTTGTCCAAATACTAAATTTATCACATTTTCGCAAAATCTAAATCGAGAGCACTCTCGATTTAGTTATAACAAGCGACCCCATCAACATTATTCAGATATGTGTTAACTTGAAGAATAGTATTTTACTATAGTACTAATCCATTAAGTAAGTAGGAAAAATATTCTTATCATCTATGCTTCAAATAAAATTTTCTCTTAAATTACTCATCCGATTTGCAATCTGATTACACCGTTGTGTTCGTAACAATTAGATCTTTATAACAAGATCTCACATGATTATATTTTGATGAAAAATCACAAATTACTTTTATGATATGTCTAAATTACTTTTAGATTTCACTAAGTTACTTTTTAAACATATAAAAGTAAATTTAGTAAAGTTTGAAAGTAATTTACATATATTATAGAAGTAACTTAAAACAAAACGAAGGTTACTTTGACAGGTCATTTAAAGCAAATCCATTATAGAGATAAAAACATGACTCTATCTAGAAATTAAATTAATCATCATAAATTATGGAATTAACTAAAAACAATAATAAAAGTAATCACCTCATAGCATTATGAATGTATAGAAAGTAGTTTAATGAAATCTAAAAGTAACTTATATATATGATAATTTGTTCAATGAAAAAAGACATTAACTAAAGTTACTTTCTTCTTGTTATAAGTTACTTCTATAATATATGCAAATTACTTTTAGGCTTTATTGAATTTACTTTTATATGTCTAAGAAGTAATTTAGTGAAATCTAAAAGTAATTTAGATATATTATCAAAGTAATTTATTATTTTTCATTAAAATATAGTCATGTGAGATCTTATTATAAAGATTTAGTTGTTACAAACACAACGGTGTAATCGGATCGTAGATCGGATGAGTAGTTTAAGAGAAAATTATATTTGAAATATAGGTAAATAGTGTCTGTCATAAATCGAGTGGCTACCACTATCTGTATAGTCATGTCCATCCTTTTTATAGATTTTTCTTAAAAAATTTAAGTAAACCCACATTTTAAATGCATAATAATTATTACTCGGTTAATTATAATTATATGCTAATGCTTCATCTCTTTGTATATGCCGTGCAAAATTCTAGTGAATGATTCATATCGCTGTGTTTGTTTTCAGAGGTTGGGAACCCCTCCCATCCGCATGGAAAAC
The DNA here is from genome assembly GCA_000338895.3 of Oryza meridionalis. Classification (NCBI taxonomy): domain Eukaryota; kingdom Viridiplantae; phylum Streptophyta; class Magnoliopsida; order Poales; family Poaceae; genus Oryza; species Oryza meridionalis. The sequence goes on along the minus strand of CM002531.2, from coordinate 11,705,065 downwards.
GGAGTGTTATTACATGATTAATTAAGTATTAGCTATTAAAAACTTAAAAATAGATTAATATGATTTTTAAAAGCAACTTTCCATTATAAACTTTTTACAAAACGCATATCGTTTAGCAGTGTGAAAAACGTTCATGCGAAAAACGAGGAAAATAAGTTGGAACTCATGGGAAAGAACACAACTGGCTTTTCCTTGGTTTCAACGATTAGGCTTAGATTTTCCATACGATTGTGAAACGTGAAAAATCGTTAGCATATAACTAACCTATAATTAATAAACTTGAAAAGTAATTTATTTAATTTTTAAAGGTACTCCATGGAAAAATTTTGCACGAAACATATTGTTTAATAGTTTGAGAAACATGCTTATGAAGAATATGAAAAGTTTATAAGAACTCACACAAGAGTGGTTTTCTGGATGGCATGGTAATATGTAGTGAAACGTTTTCTTTATTTTTGTAAATCAAAAGAAAGGAAATTATCTTCAGACAGTTTTTTTTTCCCCAAATACAGTATATGAATCTCATGTGTACACACAGAGCTTATGAACACATACACCCAACCTACCAAGTATTTCTGAGAAATTGAGCTGTCATATACACTTAAAAAATAATTACCCATAAATACTAACATATCCGTATTGAGTCAGTTACAACGATACATGGTAGATCATTTGTGATATGGATAAATTTGGTACGATTTGAATAGAAATATGTAAATATCATAAGTTCATTTTTTTTATATTACATGAAGTCATTTCTCACATGAGAAAAACTTTATTTCACTATATACCTTTCACTTTGCGATTTGGCTGCATCACTCCGTTGACTGACCACAAAAGTCTCGTCAAATCACGTGTCTGGCCAGTAAGGGGCAAGCACCTACTTGCATTGAAATAACCTTGTTATTAAGACAAAACGAAATAGAAAAATTTTCCACTTGGACTAAATGATATGCACCACTTGTACTTAAAAGAACGACTTACTATACCTTTAGTCTCAAATTAGACTTTCATTTCTTTTATGTCATCTATTCTTCAACAAGCAGTTTATAAGAATATTCTAAACACAACATCATCTAACTATCGCAACAGTAGGCATGATTTACACCTCTAAACTTCTATACCGAATATTTTACACGCTCCAAATTTTCAAATTGGACGAATTACCCTTTAACCAAGCCAAGAGCAGTTTTGTTCCTAAGTGATATACACGTGAAAACCCAGTCAGGAGATTAATATTTTTTTGCAAGAAAAGTCTGACTAGCCCACGTGTCAGTTTATTCTTCCTCCCAACCCACTCCCTTTCTTTCTCCCCTTTCTCTATTTCTTGTCTCAGTTGCCTCAAGCACATGCATGATTGTTAAAAAACCGGTCCCGAAATCACCATCGGAAACCAAACATAAAAGAAACTTCATAGGAGATCCAAGCACAATGACAACAACGAAACATGATATTTATTAACGAGATTCAGCCGAAGCCTACATCCCCGGCGCGTTGATTACAAGCGCTCTTTCCCAATCCAGCATGTTACAACGTATCAGAGTTACAACGACCCTCGACCGGACGCCGCCGGCAGCCGTTCCCTCTCGCTATGCTACGTTATGATGCGGTTCCAACAGGTCCGACTTTCTATTTAAGAGAGATCCTAATATAGAGTCCGACTCTTATTCTTGGCCTAATACTTATTACAACTCCAATTCCTAAACTGTAACCGATTTTGTACACATATTCGACACAAAACTCTAACAAACTCCACCTCGGTGAATATGCCACGTTAACCTGAATTTGTCTCATGTGTGAACCTCTGCGTACCCAGACTTGAGTTGGTTCCTTTTTGCCGCTCACATCGAGCCACCCCAATAAAACAAGAGACTTTGCTATCCTCGTAAATTCTCCCTCTTGACTCCATCTGTAATAGTGCTCCACCTTTTCTCATATCATTACAGTAGTCTTGCCAAGCGAAATTGAATTTCTTCTTAGCCGGCACATACCAGACTCCGCAAAGACCTTGTTCACCTTCACTTCCCATTTTAAGTTTGACTTGATTAATCCATGATGTGATAACACGCGTAACACCAAAATAGATAAATCAAACACACCAGAAATAAAGAGAACCCTTTATGTATCCTGAATATATCATGTACTGTCAAACAGTGTCTTTGACACTCTCGACGATTTCACCGTGCTGTTGTTGTCCGGGTCCTACTCGCACGCTGCTTGATAGTCGAGTCTCCCTGCACTGCCTTTTTGCCGAGCCAATACTTTGACTTAATATATGACACCGTTGCCTAGCCAATGCATGAAATTCCTTACATAGCATGATCTGAATTGTAGCATGCATGCGGGATTATAAACATACATGCATGCAAATGTATTTACTGTCCAGGAGTCCAATAATTATGTTATAATCCTGACCAAGTACCTATGCGTGTAATATTCTTGCATACAGACTCACTTCATGGTTTGAACGCCTAAGCCACCTTGACCCAAGCCCAAGTACCAAACAACCATCTCAGAATAGGTACAATAACAGATTGTCAGCTATAAACATATGTGGAAAAGAGAAGAAAGGAGAGAGAAGATAAGCGGGCTACATATTTGTAGCCAGTTACAGCACAGATTCCAAGACGCTATGTGTATATGATAGGCAAGACCAATTATTAATGATGTAGTATATATTTGTAGTTAACTATTGTATGAATTAGTTATTAGATTGCCTATAGACAGGGGCGGAGCCAGAATTATGTCAAGAGTAGAGCTTAATCATTAGAGTATGAACTTTTTGAACGAATTTTAATAGGAAAATTAGCAAATTCCTTGGTATTTTTTCTGCCAGGTGTGGGGCCCAAGCCTAAGCTGCCCCACACCTGGCTCCGCCCCTGCCTATAAATGATTTAGAGCTAGTAGTTGGTTATACTATTAAACTTGCTCTCATGGTCAAGAAAAAAAGGTCAACAGCCCCTCAGTTGCTACAGTATTTTAGTATTTGGCCTACCTACTCAGCCCTTTGGGACCTAGTGAGCCTAGACGTGGGCTACCTGCTGAGCCAGCCCCTCTTAGGGGTCCATCGGGGTAACCTCGGGTCTTATCTGGTTCTTTGCTCTGCAAGTGGCCTCTATCGAGTCTACCACGGTCCTTGGTTCGGCTGCTTCAACCAACTCCAATTGCTTTGCTATATTTCGCTGCGCCTCGCCTGGCTTCGCCATGCTTTGTCTTTACTTGCTTCGGAAGGCCGGCCAAAGGTCCTCATGGCCTACCTTCAAAAAGTCCCTCACGGGCAAGGGTTAGTTGTTGCCTCGATCGAGACCATACAATATGCCTAGTAGGCTCTGAGTCACCCTTTAGCCATGGTCTTCTGACAAAGCAAAAACAAAGGTAGAAAATTTGAATTAGCTTAGGTGTCTAGCGCGACTGCTGAAGATATTCAATTATTATCTTGAACTCTCTTTTGGGCATGGTACATTTCGTCCCTTGCACCACCATGTGTCCAACAGTGATGTTTGCTTCCTCTTGACATGCGTGTCTGCTTATGCTCCCGTGTTATACTTGCGCTCGTTACTTGGGCCAACACCCTTGCGATATGTCTAGCCTGTATTGGAGTGTCCGGGCACTGTGCAGATATAAAATCATCACCCGGGTATTCACTTCACCCCTAGCTCACTTTCTAAGGTTTCCCCCCGAGCTTCTGCTTGTCGCCCTCATGCCAGCACCATGCCGCTATCCTTCACATGCTCTCTGTGCTTTACTTTACTTTCGCCTTTGGCACTCCCCTTCTTCGCCATGACGCCTTGCAATATACACTAAAGGGCTTATAGAGGCTCAATCCATTCGAGCAATATGCATGTTCTACATGACTCGACTATGAAAATGGGTGTTAACTATATCACTTTTATTCCCATAAAAAACTATATCACTTGTATTGGCACCTGATAGTTTGGAAACACTTGATAATTTGTTTTTAAGAACCTCAAAACTATTATTGTGCTCATCAAATTTCACATTCAATGATGTCCAGTTAATTACTGTGTTTTATTTTAGATAGAACATTATCCTAAGTCTGACAATGTAAGATGTCTCAATATCAAAAAAGCAATATCATAAAAGTTGGTGTTATTTTAAAATATTTCATTACATAGAACAACCTATCCAAACATGTCTATCACCACCAAACCACTGGTGGATGATATGGCTTGCTAGAGGTGAGGATGCTAGTCATAATCACCCCATCTTGCTCCACCACCACAGCCCACTCCCTACGTAACGGTAACCTGAGGGTTGCCCCAAAAGAAAACATATAGGTATTTATGATATTTTTTTTTGCTTGGTCAATATTGTTCTCCATATAAAGGATTTTGTCACCCACATAATGAAGTGTTAACCAACCATCAATTAACATGGCCAACAAATCTTCTTTCTTTAAAAAAAAGGGCCAACAGATAATGTTCCACAGATAGAGTAAAATATTAAAAAGATGCTTCCACTGGTTTTAAAAAATATAACATTTAGAATAACATTTGGTTAAACATTTAAAACTTTGATAATCAATATTTTTCAAATTCTAAGTTTAAAAAGAAAAAAAAGGAATGTGTAGGTTTTCCCTAACAAGTATAATCATAATGCCATAAGCATATTAAATTGTATGAACTTATTATCATACAAAATTGATGGTCAGCTTAACCGAAATGTGTTCTAATCAGATATATATGACTAGACTGACTAAAACAATAAAATAAGGAAGAGAAACAACTGCAATGTTGAATAGGTACAACAACAACGGGGAAAATATAATTAAAATGGAACATGATTAAGAAAAGTAAAAATTGCACACAAATTTTAGAAAATTCTTAATGTGAATAGGTGCCCTATCTTCCGATAGGTTCGATTTGGTGACATTAGCACGTCGTTTTGAGGCTTCCGATTAGCCGATCATCACTTCGCAATCACTACACCCACAAGTCTTGCCATTATCGACTACGCTCTAATAATCGACCTAACCACGAGGGTTATGTTTCTGCAAACAATCGAAGGAATTCAGAACAACAAGGATAACGCAATCTAAATTGCAGATGAATATGAAGCTCATGAAGTTCGCATTACACAAACCGATCTAAGCAAAACCCAAATCTTAACCATGATGAAGGCTATCTATTTATGAGTTACATGGGATGGTAGGTCGTCCATAACATAGGCCAACCAAGCAAGACTCAATTACAAGACCCAAAGTAGATTCAGACTAGAAAAGGTACTTGACTTTTCTAAGATTCCAAACAACTTTCAGGAGGAATTTTGACATTGGACCAAAACCATTTGAAAGTAGACTTCATTAACTTTTCCACAATTATGCATAGCCTGGAGAATCCTTCTGGATCAATGGCTAGGTCCATTCTATGTTCGTGCTATTAGGAGGGCTAAATCCAAATCTAAAATAGGCATAACATTAGTTTTTGTCTTGTGTGGCCCAAAAGTGATAAGGTGATATTGGAGTGGACTTCGGTAAGGCCATGGTTTGGTCCCCAATCAACTTTATGCAAATGAAAACATACAAAACTCATTGTACAGTGATGTTTGTTCAAATAAATAATATGTAAATCTTACACAGAAAACATGGCTATATCCAAGCTGGTGATATCCTTATCAATACTATTTACCTTTTTTGAAAATATAGGCCTTTTAATTTGTTTGTTAGTATTTAACACAAAATTACTACAAAGAAGTTCGTCCATTATACAATTATTGTAAAAGTTTATAGTAAGGACTTGTTCGGCTAATCTAGGTACTGAAGGGGATTTGAAGAGGTGTGAAATTAATCCTCTTCAATTCCCTCTAATATCTTCCTCATGGGGGCTTAACCACACAAGCCTTATATGAACTAGTTATTGCAAAAGCTCTATAAATTTTCGGTGGTAGTATATGCATATACAAACTAACAAGCACGGCAACTGGCTCACTGATTTTCTAGTTTGGTAAAATTCTAATCGGAATCAGCCATTTGGGCTTTGATGTCGAATTGTATTCCATTTTAATAAAGCTGCTTTTATTTTTGTTCCAACATGCTTGTAAGGAATATATATATATATATATATATATATATATATATATAAATATATATTAGTGTACACAAAGAAATCCTTTATAATATTGTTAGTTATTAAACATTTACATTAGTTTATCCTAACATTTTGTTTCTCCAAAACTGGTGTTATGTTACTCCAGGAAAAAACCTTTATTGTGGCACTTTTCTAAAGGAAATTTTCAATTTTCCTTTAAAATTTGGAGATTTATAAGGTAGAGACACTTTTTAGAAGCACTTTAAAAATTGCCTAGGATACTTTTATCCTAGAGACACTCTTAGCACATTTTGTTAGTTTTATCTTATAGAGGTATTGTATAGGCACTTAAAAATTTGCCTCATATATAAAGGCATTTGCTTTGTTGCATTCCAACTTCTGTAGAGGCATTTTTTACAGGTGTGCATTGAAGGTGAGAATGATTTTTTCGAGAGTTGTTAAGTTCAAGGATTGGTAGAACCAAGGAATCTCTCATTTTTCATAGTGGTTTCTTATGTTTGTCACACAATTGAATGCCTCTAGAATGTGCCTTTAATTTCTTATAGATATAAAAAACATCTGTTAAAAAATGACACAAAGTATACATTTTATAAAACGCCTCTATAGCCTTGTAAAGACATTTAGAAAATATCCTACAGTATTAGAAAATGTGTCTACAAGTTATTTTTGTTTTAGTGTGTGTCACTGTCTTGGATTGAAGACAAAGGAGGCTAGCAGTTGGTTGTCTAGATAACATATTGTTGAAGAAATTTTGATGGTTTAATATGGATCTAATGGTTGAAATATGTTAGTTAGGGTGTGTGTGATTCACTAATTAAAGTAGTTTGCAACACATGAGTTAGTCATATTTGATACTTGATGAAACCCGCGCGTTGTTGCAGGAGTTTTGTATGATAATAATAGAAATAATATTTAGAATAGCTAGATGACAACTTTATATACTTTATACAATATTCTTCTTTGATCGACTATATAAAAAAAACTATAAAGGGTCAAGATTATATAGTTTATAACAAAACTAAGGTGGTGTGGCTCAATGAGAAGGAAAGAAGGGAGATAATATAGATTTATCATCCAAAAGCAAAACTGAGCTGATATAACTTCATAAGAAGAAAAAGGAGGGAATAATTTATACATTTTTTTTATCTTCGATTCACTATTGAAAGAAAAAACATAAAACATTTAAGATGATATGGTTTATAACAAAAGTAAGGTGATGCGGTGCAATGAGAAAAGAAAAATATAGGAGATAATATAGATTTATCATCCAAAAGCAAAACTAAGGTGATATAATTTACTAAGAAGAAAAAAAAGAGGAAAATAAATTTGGACCCTAGATCAATCATCCATGTGGCTTAATGACGAAAGAGAGAAATAGCATTAACTACACTTAGTGGGGATGAACTGTTGTTTAGTACCTAGAAATAAAATAATACTCACTTTGAGATGACTTGAGCTAAAATGAAAAGAAATACACATTAAAGGAATCAAGATACTATTTATAATATTTAGAACATGAATTGCCTATGATAGTTTTACATTTTCTTTGTTTTCTTTAAAAAAAATAGATGGTTAGGACAAAAATCTGTTGATGATTAGTTATGCAGATGCTTTAATATTGTGAGAACATCGTCAAATATTGTTGGTACCATCCTAATCACAATAATGTATTTTACCAATACAAATTCAAGCTACAACAAGCATTCATAATGAATATCTTAACCATTGTGGACCATGGTTGCTCAGATGAATTGACACATGCATGGGGAGGTAACATTTTAGGGTCATAAATAGAAATACTTAAAGGAATTTAATTCCTTAGTTACATAGGAAGATAAGAGTCATCTCTCTCCTAAACAATTCAATAGATATCATGAGCTATATGTGCATTTCAAGAATGATCCAATTGTTAAGGTTTAAACGGTGACGTGGGTCAATGTATGTTGAGCTTGCTTAGATGAATTGACACATGCATGGGGAGGTAACATTTTAAGGTCATGAATAGAAATAATTAAAGGAATTTACTTCCTCAGTTACACAAGAAGATAACAATCATCTCTATCCTAAACAATCCAACAGATATCATGAGCTACATGTGCATATCAACAATTAATGATACAATGGTTAAGATTTAAAGGGTGATGTGGCTTTATGTATGTTGAGCTTTTGGTCCAAACTATATAGGATATATAGATATATAATTTGTGGCTAGTGTTTTAATCATTTACTACAGGTTGGGGTTTGCCATAATTTCTTAATTTTGATCTGACTCGTCACATATTGTTTGCCATGTTTTTTTTATGAAATATTGTTTAGCTTGTTTTACCACAAGTGTGGCCACCAATTTTGGTGCCACAATCCATATATAACTTAAACATGTCGTAGTTTTGCTACAAAATTGTGGCAACTTCTGGAAGTGACCAAACAAAGCCCCAAAATTAGATTATTTGGCGCTAATGTTCTGTTGATGGCCATACACTAACCTGTAGATTGTCATCTTGTTGGAAATGTAGGGGTACATCCAAGCCACCAATTATCGGGCGTGACGACCAGCAGCAAAAACTAGAGGCAATGCTTCTCAGCTCAACAGGACGCCTCGCCGTAATATATGTCGTCGGCGATAGTAGTGTTGGTAAGACGATCCTTGTAAACAGTGTATGTTCAAAACCATCTATCAGAGAACATTTCAAAGAGCGAATTGGAGTGAAGGTCAGAAAAGATGTCGGTATATCCAACATCCTGAGTTTGATGTGCAAAGAACTGGAGAAAGAAAATACCAAAAGATACAAAGGCGTCTTGGTGAAGAGTGCTACTTGATCATAATCAATGGTAGGGAGATGTCCATCGCTGACTGGAATGCTGTGATCCATGCTCTTCCGAAGAACGAAAGAGGTAGTCGTGTAGTGCTCATCACGAAAACAGTACCACGGTTTCTAGACCACACAATGAATGATGCCCATGAGATAAAGCTGACATGCCTCGATCAAACCGACTGCAGGAAGCTGTTCCACATGAGGCTCCATGGCAAAGAGAAGGAAGGACAAAGCAAAACCTACCCGCCAAGTTGCTAATTTCCAGTGCTAGGAAGAGTTCTTCGAAGTGAAAGTTCTACGATGTCATCGACGAAGAGTCAGTTTCCTCTTCAACTAGTAATTATGCACGTGCAATGCACGTTTTTTAAGGATAAAATGTTGGCATAAAATCTTCTATAATATGAGCTTACACAAAGTATGAACTCTCTGATGATTCAAATAATGAGCATTGTTATTGTACATAAATCTCAAAGATCTGTGCAGAATTGCAGATTAGATGAGAATCTCAACATTTCTATCAGCCGTCCACCAAAGTGAGTTTATCAAGCATACCTTATTTTACCAACAAGAAATTAAGAAAGGTATAAATTTTCAGATGAGCAATCCACTTACCTAAATAAGTTTCAGATCAAATCACATATGTCGTTGAATTCCATAGCCTATTTCTAAGTCATTAGGGACTGTTGGGAATAAACATACTATCCACCCTAGAAGAGCATGCACTGAAGTTGTGCAATATTAGTCACAGCATCTGCAGTTGGTGTTATTAGTGTATAAAAGTTATAAGATAAAATGTTTTTGTATCAGCATCCAATAATTCTTTTTCCTCGTATAAAAGAAGTAGATGAAGACAAGAAACTATTTACCAGAGATAACCACCTTAGTAAATTATCCCGGAAACTCTTAAATCCATACAATTGTAGCTAAATGAACATAGTAATAATGTTAGAGGCTTTTCAACCATGTACATCCTCAGTTTTCCTATGCAGCTAGTCGTTGATAATTAAAACATGTGAATCAACAAAATCATCATACCAAAAGGTTCTATAAATATGCAAAAGTCTACATGGTGAAAAGAGTATAAACTCACATGCCACATTCCATGCATGGTGAAAGCAAGAGTATATTTACTCAGTCATGACATATTTCTTGCTAGGAGCATGCTTTGTTCATATATCATGAGAGAATAAATCCCACAAAATAATTCTGTATTCATCCATCAGAGTAACTTTAGGCTTACACTTAGTAAAGAATATTTATCTAAAATGAAGACTGATTAGGTTATTCTGCTAACTTTCTGGTAAACAGAAATTGTAATATCCATCTGAATACATATGGCTTTTCTTAGGGAAACAAACTACTGATGCCATGAAAACTTTTCCTCACAATTTCCTCCCTCTGAAGATACCCCTGATCTGAGCATTTAACATCTCTAATAAAAGGATGGATAGGTCAGGGTTCCAATGTTATATGGAAACAATAACATAAACTATTGAAACTGGATGGTGAGCTATTTCCGCAACATCAAATACACATTTATATTTGCATAGATGAATGAACGGTACATATTTCAAAGTATGAATGTTACCTGTGAAGCAATTGCAGAGTAGTGAATTGAGTGCTTTGCAAATAAATTTCCTGCAAAAAGAAGAAAAGTAGCAATTGAACACCAATGTCAAAAGAGTTAGGGGTTGAACCATATCACTGTTACAGGAAAGTTAGTTGAGATCGACCCAAAATTCTTAGTATTGTCTTTTAGGTAACTTATTAATGCCCATACAAACTAAATTGAAGGAAGTTGTCTTTACATGGTTTATATATTTTTACCTGGTGAGCCTAGCAAGCACCCCAAATATCAATTTTTGCAGAGTTCCTGCAATCCTGCCTCAACAGAGAGAGACAATATAAACGATTCTTTGCAATGACTATTATTACATATTGGAAAAGATTGAATTGCAAAGTACATGATATAGCTATATCAAAATCCTTTTTAGTGGGGGAGTGTCACGCCCAAAAATTTAGCCTAAATTTTCAGACTATTTTGTGTATTAAATCCCTGTCCAGGACTAGCCAGGATACACAAAATGATAAGTAATATACAGTTCCAAATGTAAATAAAGCGTAAAATACTTACAAAAGAGGCAAATAAAACGTAAAATACTTACAAAAGAGGGACTTAGTCCTCACACCAAAAGAAAACGGCAGCAGCGGAAAGAGGCGATCCTAGCAGGGCTTCAGCTCCACTCCACAGACAAAACTCAACTGGGTCTGAGTCTTGGTTTTCTAACTTCGTCTTTAGCTCAGAAGCACTACACTTCTGAAAAGGGGGAAATAATAGCAAGGCTAAATTTCTGGGCATGACAGGGAGATATATCAAAATATTCATACTAAAACCAACAACAGAAATAATTTATGAGAATTAAAACAACATAGTGGTTTAGATAGTTAATTGTGGATTGAAGAAATAAATATAAGGATGCAATGGCAACACATATAGTATTTGATATCTTCTATCATTCAACATAGGAATGATTCAAATTTTCAGGTGTTACAAATAGAAGCAAGTACAAAATTCCAATATAAACACAGAAGGAAGAATTATGAATACTCTTACTTTGTTGGTGACATCTATAAACAGGAGGCACCAGGGTGTCAATTTAGCTTTCTGGTGTTCATATCCTGCTTAAAAAAAATCATCCCAGCATTGTTGTCAGCCTGAATTAGCTGTACAAAAAAAAATCTTATTGAATGGATACACAAATTATCTGTAGAAAAAGTCTACAGTCTGCACTATACAACATAGAAACATGATGTACTATTGGTGTGTTTAGTTCCTGAAAAAAGTTGAAAGTTTGAAGAAAGTTGGAAGTTTATGTGGTAGAAAAGTTTTTGATGTGATCTGATCTGATGGAAAGTTGGGAATAGGGGGAAACTAAATACTGCCTATATCAAGTTTAACAGATAGAATCAGTAGTCACGCTAGTCTGCTCTGCTTGCTGAGCCTCGCAGCTCATAATGACAACACCGTCCATTTGTTCGGAAGCTTGATCATTGCAAGCATGTCATACACTGTCTGTATATGTAATGTGCATGGGTGTCACATCAGGTTGCTGATTCAAAATTCATATAAAATAATTATACCGCAGCACTGTAAGTTTATGACTTGCATATTTATGCTAACTGTATTCAAATGGGATTATAGATTGTTTTCAGCTTACCTCTAATAGTAGTAGAGGAAGACAAATTTATTGCTCCATATTCTTCCTTCTTCCGTTACCTATACTCACAATTCTTTTGAAGCAGTTATTCCTTTTGTCAGTAGTGAGAGGGATACTTCTCTCTAGGATGTTTTGTACTTAATTCGAGTCAACTTAAATTTATAAAATCACCCAGAGGTCCTGTCAAAATTATAAATGCCAAAAAAATTGTTCTTCAGAGATATGAGTCATGACAGAACCTGTCCTGGTTGGCGATTTCCTCTAGATTATCAGTACTTAAAATAGAGAAATCTTTAAAACGGGAATCATAATTTCTACATGGTTTTCCCTGTTCCAAAATCCTCTATTCAAGCCATATACAGATAAATTAACTTTACATGGGGAATTCCACCAAGCAGGTAGTACTCAATGCAAGACGTAATAACATGAAGAGGAAGAAGACATAGTTAGATGCATCGATTTTCTTCCGAGGATGCAGCTGGGAAGGAGGTAATTTTAAATGAAAGGAAGAACAAACTCTCTGCTTCACGCCGGCAATAAGTTGATCGTGTATCGGGGCTGGATGCGACGGCCCATCCAGTTTGGACCGAGGAATGTAGGCTTGTTGTACCTGAAGTTGACCAGTGGCGCAGTGCAGTGCACGCGATAGTGAGTTGCGTGTGGTTTCTCTGGGTGTTCGTCGACGGTGAGCTGCGGGCGATCAGTGCGCACACGCAACCTGGAGTTGCTCGGCCGGCACACCGGTGACGGCGAGCCGCGAGCGGAGGGCATGGGGAACTGGTGAGTCCGAGAGAAGTGCACGCAGGTCGGCGAGGGGATATTGCTAGGGCTTGACCGTGTCGAGCTTGGACGGTGGTGCTAGGCTCGCCCGCAACATGCGCTATGGCAGTGTTAGTTGGATGGAACAGCGTGCCGCTAGATTGGGGAATTGGCCGTGGGATGGTGTAGGTGAGAGGATGCAGTAAAGGCAGGAGGACGTGAGGCGGCGTCATCGGCGGGGATAGCGCGGCAGCGCTCAGCCCCGAAGACACCGCGACGACGGAGATAGCGCGCGGTACAGCAGTAGCGATGGGGAACGTGTGACAAATCCGGTGATTTCACCTCGCATTGCAAGAGACAGCACGTCTCGTCCATGTACAGCCATTGGATCAAAGGATCGAACGGCCGTGGAGCGAAAGGAGAAATTATGTGTACGTTTAGTTGCGCTGGTGGAGAAACCATCTTTCGTCGGTCGGCCGAATTCCACGATAGTCCCGGTTGCAACAAAAACCGGGACTAAAGATGATCTTTAGTCCCGGTTAAAAAGATAACGGACATATTTGATATTTAGTCCCGGTTGGTAACAGATGATCTTTAGTCCCGGTTCAAATGATGTCAGGGTTTGTCAGGCCCCCTCGGGATCTACCAACCGGGACTAAAGATCGTAACTTTAGTCCCGGTTTGTGTTAAAGATCCCGGTGATCTTTAGTACCGGTTGGTAACACCAACCGGGACTAAAGTCCCACCCCTTTATATATGTCTTCTTCCTCCTCCAGCCCGAGCAAGCTTCAAAATTTCTTCAAAAAAGAGGGGAGGTCATGCTAAAATTTATAGTGAATTTACTTTGGTGATTATATACAAATCGGAGGTGCCTAAAAGGTTAGCAACTTCATCCTCCAATGTTTTTTTTGTCATATTACATTTGGAGCTATGTTTTACACACTTTTTTGTCCCTAAAATTTTGCTGTAAGTTGATGAGAGAGAAAATTTGTGTGGGAAAAGAAAGAATATATAGAAATTTTGTTTATTTACTAAATAAGGTTTTATAAAATAGTTGAGTAGGAAAATATAGTGAAAGTTAAATAAAAGAAAACAAACTAAATTGAAAACTAAAAGAATTTAAAACTTAAAAAATAATAAATAAGAATTATTTGGTGGAATATTTTATAATTTTTGTATGAATAATGATACGTCATTATTGTATGACTGTTGAAAGAGTTTGTGATTATTTTATCATTATTGTATGACTGTCATTATTGTACGAATGATTATTTGTGTACGATTTTTTTTTCATTTCATGTAGATGGATCGGCAATGGATGTACGCTGACCGGCGGTCCAAAGAGTTTATTGACGGCGTGCATTATTTTTTGAGAGTGGACGAAGCTAACAAGCAGAAGGGTTTTATTTGTTGTCCATGCAATAAGTGTAAGAATCAGAAAGAATATTCTGCATTCAGGACTATTCATTTCCACTTGTTTGAGTCGGGGTTCATGCCAAGCTATAATTGTTGGACATCCCATGGAAAGTAAGGGGTTAAAATGGAAGAAGATGAAGTGGAAGACGACAATATTCCAGACTTTGCTCAGTACGCTGGATTTGAAGGAAATCAAACGGGCGAGGAGGACATAGATGCTGATTATAACGACGTTGCGGATGATCTTGGTCAGATGTTGTAGGATGCCAAGGAGGACTGCGAAAGTGAAAAGGGGGCCCATAAATTGGACAAGATGTTAGAGGACCACAGAACGTCGTTGTACCCAGGTTGCGAGCAGGGGCACAAAAAGTTGGATACCACTCTGGAGTTCTTGCAATGGAAGGCAAAAAATGGTGTTAGTGACAAGGCATTTGGCGATTTATTGAAACTCGTCAAGAACATTCTTCCGGAGGGAAACAAATTGCCCGAGACAACGTACGAGTCTAAGAAGATAGTCTGCCCTCTAGGACTGGAAGTTCAGAAGATTCACGCATGTCCGAATGATTGTATCCTATATCACGGTGAGGAGTACGATAACCTAGAAGCATGCCCTGTTTGTAAAGCACTACGATACAAGATTAGACGAGATGATCCAGGTGAGGTTGACGGGCAGCTAACGAAGAAGAGAATTCCTGCTAAGGTGATGTGGTATTTCCCTATAATACCACGGCTAAGGCGTTTGTTCAGGAACAAGGGGAATGCTAGAATGATGCGTTGGCACGCTGAAGAACGTCAACAGGACGGGATGCTGAGACACCCCGCAGATGGTTCGCAGTGGCGAAACATCGACAGAAAATTTAAAGACTTTGGAAAGAACGCACGAAACATACGGTTTGGTTTAAGTACGGATGGTATGAATCCTTTTAGAGAGATGAGCAGCGGCCATAGCACTTGGCCCGTTACGATGTGTATCTACAACCTCTCCCCTTGGCTATGCATGAAGAGAAAGTACATAATGATGCCGATTATTATTCAAGGCCCCAAGCAACCTGGTAACGACATCGATGTGTTCCTAAGACCACTGGTCGAAGATCTTAAACTGTTGTGGAAGAAGGAAGGTGTCCCCGTGTGGGACGAGGACAAACAGGAGGAGTTTAACCTACGAGCGCTGCTATTCGTAACCATCAACGATTGGCCTGCACTTAGCAACCTATCCGGGCAGTCCAATAAGGGGTACAAGGCTTGCACTCACTGTATGCATGAAACAGAAAGTACGGATCTTAAGCACTATAGGAAGGTTGTGTACATGGGTCATTGTCGATTCCTTGCAGCAAACCACCCGGTACGGAAGAAAGGCAAGCACTTTGAACATACGGCGGACCACCGTATGAAGCCTAAACATCGCAGTGGGAAAACAGTGTTTGCTATGGTTAAAGATCTTAAAGTAGTGTTTGGAAAGGGGCCTGGCAGCCAGCCTATAGAGAGCGAAGATGGTCACGCGGCGATGGGGAAAAAAAACTCCATATTTTGGGAGTTACCCTATTGGGAATTCTTGGACGTCCGCCACGCAATCGACGTGCTGCACCTCACTAAGAACCTTTGCGTAAACCTTCTTGGCTTCCTAGGTGTATATGGAAAGTCGAAAGATACACTGGAAGCACGTAATGATCTGAAGCATATGGAACAACGCGGCGACCTTCACCCGGAACCAAAGGAGAAAGGCAGCCATTACTTGAGTCCAGCCAGTTACACTTTTAGCAAGGCAGAGAAGGAAAGTATGTTTCAATGCTTGGAGAGCATCAAGGTACCATCTGGATACTCCACGAATATAAAGCGAATAATAAGCACGAAGGAGAAGGAGTTCACAAACCTAAAGTCTCATGACTGTCACGTGTTGATGACACAGCTGCTACCAGTTATAATAAGGGGTATCCTCCCAGACAATGTCCGGACAACAATAACAAAGCTATGTTCTTTCATGAACGCAATTTCGCAGAAGGTCATCGATCCGGATAGGTTAGAAGCCCTTCAGAATGATGTGGTACAATGTCTTGTCAGCTTTGAGTCGATATTTCCACCTTCATTTTTCAATATAATGACGCATCTGCTTTGTCACCTAGTAAAAGAGATCGGTATTCTCGGGCCTGTGTTCCTACACAACATGTTTCCTTTCGAGAGGTACATGGGCGTTCTGAAGAAGTATGTTCGTAACCGTGCTCGTCCAGAGGTAAGCATCGCCAAGGGGTATGGAACAGAGGAGGTCATTGAATTCTGCGTAGAATTTATTGAAGACCTTTGCCCAATCGGGGTACCTGAATCACGCTATGAAGGGAGACTACGGGGAAAGGGGACTCTCGGAAGGAAAGCTATAATGACGGTAGACAACAATTTATTCCGTAAAGCCCATTTCATTGTTTTACAACAATCTTCATTGGTGGCTCCTTACATCGAGGAGCACTTGGCTCTAGTTCGCGCCAGAAACATCGGTAAGTCCGATGCATGGATTGCACGGCATCACATTGATACTTTCCCCGCATGGCTGCGACAACATCTCATGGGTAACGAGACGATTAACCAGCAACTGGCCTTCCTGGCGAGGGGTCCATCTGGCTCGATCGCGACATTCCAGGGATATGAGATCAATGGGTACACATTCTACACAAGAGCCCAAGACATGAAGAGCACGAACCGGAACAGTGCTGTTCGTATTGATGCCATGGGACACGATGGTACAACTGGCACGTATTACGGTGCCATCGAGGAGATATGGGAACTTGACTATGGACCTCTCAAGGTCCCTCTGTTCCGGTGCCAATGGGTTAGGTTGACTGGTGGAGGCGTAACGATTAATGACAGTAGGATGACAACGGTTGACCTTAACCAGGTTGGATACTCGGACGAACCTTTTGTCCATGCCAATGATGTAACGTAAGTTTTTTACGTGAAGGACATGTCTAGCAAAGGAAAGAAGGGCAAAGGGCCTGACGAGCCGAAGCACCACGTGGTTCTCCCAGGCAAAAGAAAAATCGTCGGAGTAGAGGACAAGACTGACGAGGATTACGATTAGTTTGATGGGCAACCCCCTTTCACGGTGACGGTTGACCCTAGCATCCTCCTATCAAACGAAGACACCCCTTACTTACGTAGCGATCACAAGGAAGGAACAATAGTGAGGAGAAAGTACGTGCGGACAACCGTCACCGCCGATCTATTGCCGTAGTTGTTGTAAACTATTTTGGATGTATTGAATATGCTAGTTATATATGATTAATTACAATTTTTAACAATTTAATATCATGCATATACTAATTATATACGATTATTAGAATTTTTAAAAGTTTTAAATCATGCATGTGGGATTTACATATTTTAGTTACAATTTTTAACAATTTAATATCATGCATATGCTAATTATATACGATTATTAGAATTTTTAAAAGTTTTAAATCATGCATATGGGATTTACATATGTTAGTTACAATTTTTAACAATTTAATATCATGCATATGCTAATTATATATGATTATTAGAATTTTTAAAAGTTTTAAAACATGCATGTGGGATTTACATATGTTAATTAGAATTTTTAATGCATTATTTACTATTTTAGAAACATATATGCAACGAAATTCAATATTCAGTGCTATTAACTTTAGTCCCGGTTATTAACACTAACCGGGTTTAAAAAAGAATTTGGAAATAGCGGGAAAATATCTTTACCCCCGGTTGGTGAGAAGAACCGGGAGTAATCTTTACTCCCTGTTCTTCTCACCAACCGGGAGTAAAGATCCGGGGGTATATATATTCCCGGTGCGCCCTCATCTTCTCCACCAACACTTAGACGTTTTTCCATCGAGATCGAGCATCGGCTTCTCCTTCGCCGCCACTGCCTAGGGATCCCGCGCCGACGCCGCCGTCGTCACTCACCGTCGCCTGGCGGTCCTCGCTGCCTCCGCCGCAGACGCCGCCGCCGCGTCTCTTGGGTGAGAGCCCCCGCGCTCTCTCTCTCTCGACGTAGCTCTCTGTCTCTCTCTCTTTCGCCGACGAACGCCGACGACGCCGATGCCGACGTACGCCGCCACCGGGCCCCCATGCCGAGGCCGTGGCCCGCCACCGCCGCGCCCCCACGCCGCCGAGCCCCCACCGCTGCGAGACGCCACCGCCGCTGCCACGCGGCCGCCGCGCCCCCACGCCGCCGCCGCCGCCACGATGCCGCCGCCGCCACGCCGCCGCCTAAGCCACGATGCCGCCGCCGCCCCCACGCCGCCGGGCCGGCCCACGGCGCCGGACCGCGCCCCCACCGCCGCGAGACGCCGCCGCCGCGAACGAACGCTTAATGAACGTGACCAAACGCGAACGAATGCGAACGAACGTGAATGAACGCGAACGAAACAACGCGAACGAAACGTTAAAGAAACGTGAACGAACGCGAACGAAACGTGAACGAACATGAACGAACGCGAACGAACGTGACTGAAACGTGAACGAACGTGAGTGTTAGTGAACGAACGCGAACGAAGGTGAATGAACGCGAATGAACGCTTAACGAACGCGAACGAACGTGAACGAACGCGAACGAAACGTTAAAGAAACGTGAACGAACGCGAACGAAACGTGAACGAACGTGACTGAAACGTGAACGAACGTGAGTGTTAGTGAACGAACACGAATGAATATGAATGAAACGCGAACGAACGTGATTAAAACGTTAACGAACGTGAATGCACTTGAACTAAAAGTGTGTGAACGAACGCGAGCGAAATGTGTACGAACGAGATAATTAAACTATTGTTGAACTTAGCATATATATATGATTATATATACTTGAAAACGTGAAATACATTATATGTTCCTTTGCATTTAGACTAATACATTTTTTTTGCATGTTACAGAGAAGACGTCGTCGTCGTCGTCCCTCAAGCCGAAGTGGTAGCTAGCCCTCGAAGGAATTCGCGCTGGCAAGTGATGTAAAGATGTGATTGTTAAAGATATAATATAAGATTGTTAGATTTCTAATATAAGATTATTAGATTATTAGAGTTAGCATATGTGAGTGTTAGAGATTATTAGATTATTAGACTTAGCATATTTGAGTGTTAGAGATAGTTAGAGATTTAATATAAGATTATTAGAGGTTTAATATACGAAACTTAATTAGACTTAGCATATGTGAGTGTTAGAGATTTAATATAAGATTATTAGAGATGTAATATTCGAAACATATTTGATTGTTAGATTTAATATAAAATTATTAGAGATGTAATATTCGAAACTTAATTAGACTTAGCATATATGATTATCTACCGTACAAATACACGACACTTAGACTTAGCATATTTAAGTGTTAGAGATAGTTAGAGATTTAATATAAGATTATTAGAGGTTTAATATACGAAACTTAATTAGACTTAGCATATGTGAGTGTTAGAGATTTAATATAAGATTATTAGAGATGTAATATTCAAAACATATTTGATTGTTAGAGATTTAATATAAGATTATTAGAGATGTAATATTCGAAACTTAATTAGACTTAGCATATATGATTATCTACCATACAAATACACGACACTTAGACTTAGCATATATGATTATTTGAGTTTTAATACAAGATTAGTAGAGTGTTAATATTACGCTTAGCAAATATTTCTTCTATGAACAGATGGCTGATCGCGATGAGGAACAGATACTGTACGATACAATCGCATCGGGAAGCAGCCAGTACTGGAACGAAGAAGAGGGAACGAGGATCGAAACCAGTACTTGAACGAGGAGGGGAACGCGGAGAGGGATGCAGAGGGGAACGAGGAGGGGAACGTGGAGAGGGATGCGGAGGGGAACGAAGAGGAGGCTAGTGGAAGTCATCCCTCCGCTGGACAGAAGAGGGCACGCGGACAACGAGGTGCCGCGAAGAAGATAGAGGGTCGGCACATCATAACTGAGGTGGACGCAGACGGCTGACCTAGTGCCCCGGCACAAGCAGTCAAGAATTTTGTACGCCACAGCGGTTGGGTTGTGAGGGATAACGTGCCTGTCAGCAAGGTGTACTGGCACAGAACAAGGGCACGCGGGGGTGATGACAGCTTTGTCCCGGAATCAGAGAAAGAGATGCTGTGGACCACAATGCTCAAGACGTTCACGCTCCCTGCGGGTACAGAGAACATAGTGAAACAGTGGACTCTTAAGAAAATGGCAGAACAGTTCCAGGCCTTCAAGGGAGATCTGTACCGGAAATACATCCTGAAGGGGCAGACACCGAACTTCGACGTATTCCCGAAGCTAAGGGATCACTGGGACGAGTTCGTTGCTTACAAGACAGGTCAACAAGGGCAGGCGATGATGGAAAGAAACAAAGAAAATGCCGCCAAGAAGAAGTACCATCACTACTTGGGGTCAGGCGGCTATAGCGTCACGATGCCGAAGTAGGAGGAGATGGAGGTAAGCTTGCTTGAGAGGGGTATCGAACTGGCCACCGCTAAATGGCCTGATCGATCGAAGTTCTGGTACTATGCTCACGGTGGAACCCTCAACCCAGGTGATGGCTCCTTGGTCTTCAGCGATCAGATACGCGAGGCTGCGAATCGACTAACGGACGTAGTGGAAGCCTCTTCTCAGGACACGTTCCGACCCGACAGAGAGAAGGACGAGCTGTCACTCGCCCTACATACTCCCGAGCATCTAGGACGAACACGAGGGAAAGGCATGATTCCCTGGAAGATGGGATTCAAGGAGGACATCCACACGTACAGGAGTCGGATGAGGAGCAAGAGAGATACCGAGGCGAAGATTGCAGATCTCGAGTACAGGGTATCGAGCTACGAGCTCAGCATGCAAGAGGAGGTGGCCCGGAAGGTGGATGAACGCATGGCAGCACATCAGTCACACGATCCCTAGCCGTACATACCTCCTCCAATGGTCAGCCCATCAGGCAATCGTAGCAGCTGCGCCTCAACGGGGCAGGTAGTATCACATAGCATGGACGCCATGCAAACCCAGGACGAAACCACCTGCCCCGTTGATGAGATCACGCATCGGACACCATGTGAGCTGCATATTCCCTTCAGGAACTTATCAATCAAGGTATGCTCGATGTAATATATGATTTTTGACTCGTACGTTCCGCAAGTTGCTGCTTAGGTTGATTACTAATAGATAACCTCTTATCACGTGAAGGTGGCGTTGGGAATGGCCATCCCAACGGACATTTCAGGGACTTACCACTGCAGGCCGATTCCAGCAGGATACTCGAGGGTCGAAGTTCAGCTGGTGGAAGTGTCACGCCCTAAAAATCGCCTAAATTAATAATCCATATTTTAAATCATTTTTAGAAATTATTTTAAAAGCCTACAAGTTAAACTTTAATAATCTAGGAAAATTTTCAACATAAAATTGAGCTAGATAAAATTTTATTAAATACTTTGCTTGTTCCTCTATTTTCTAGATTTTTCTGGGAATTATTTGAGCAAGGGAAGTATTTTTAATAAATGAAACAACATTTCACGAATTATTTTAATTGAAAAAGTTTTAAAAATCCTCTCCTAGGCTGTTGGGCCGAATTCGGCCCAACATTTCCTCTCTCCGCGCGGGCGCTTGGCGGCCCAAGCCGGCCCAGCCCGAGCCGGCTGCCCCCTCCTCCTCTAGCCGCCGACATGTGGGGCCCACATGTCGGGGTCATCCCTAACCTCCGGCCGGCCGCGCCACCCTAGCCCGAGCCGCCCCCTTCTCCCTCCAAATCCGCCTCAATCCGACCTCGTTTCTTCCGTTTGGTTGAGGGGTTTTTATCCCCTTGTTGTCCTCTATCTTTTCCCCCAAGAATCGGAGCTAATCGTGGAGTATTTTGTCCGAATCAAACTCGTTTTCGAGTTTATCTCCAAAACCGAGTTTTGATTTTTCCGGGTTCGATTCCTCTCGTTTGGAGTCCGATCTCTTCAATCCAAGCCTTTATATAGGACCCCCTAGTCGTCCTCTTTCGTTTGCCCCCTCTCCCGTTGTCTCCCGTGCCCCGTAGAGCCGTAGCCGCGCCACCCTAGCCGCCGCCGCCGCCGGCCGTCCTCCGGCAGCGCCGCGCCGCCGCCTCCGCCGTCGCCGCCGCTTGCCGCCGCCGCCTTTGGGTGCGCCAAGAGGTGGGGAAGCCCGGCCGACCGTCCCCCTTCGCCGCCGGCCGCCGTAGCGCCGTGCCGCCGGGCCGCCCGAGCCGCCGCCGCCGCCCCGTCGTCGCCGGCCGTCGTCGCTCGTCGGTTGTCGCTTTGGTAGGTACCGTTGGATTCGCCTCGTCGTCCTCTTCGTGTAGGTGTCCTCCAAAACCCCGGCCGACCTTCCTAGCACCGGCGAGGTTGCCGTCCGAGCTATGCCGCTGTGATGACGTCATGCTGATGTCATCATCCCCTTTCTTTTTCAGTTTTTTTTAATAAAGGAAATAGATTAAATCTTCGGAAAATCATAACTAAATAACCGTAGATCCGTTTCAGGTGGTTCAAGTTGCTAAATTTTTCTAAAATTGAGATCTACATGTTAAAAATATCCACATGTACTGTTTATGTTTGTTTTTGTACTGTTTTGTTGATTTTGTTTATTTGCTTTAGTTTCCGACGTTCCGGAGGAGAGCGTTTTTGTTGAGGAAAGTTCGGAAGCGTTTGCGGATGCTCAAGACAAGTCACACAGATCCCAAACAACCCTTTGAGCATGTTGAACCCGTTTAAAGCTTATGTTTTATTTCAACTTATGCATTATTTTCGAATGTCATCGGGTGGTGAGCCTTTCCCTATTAATTATGGCCGAAGATGACTTTATTTTCCTATGGGTTATAATTTGATTAGCTTGAACCTTATATATTGGATTGGTTCAGCTAAATGCTATATATAATTGCTTAGCCATGCTTAGAAAGATAAGCTCATTAATGGGGTGAATCATACATACTACATTATTACTTATGAATTCAATGGTAGCTCACGATGGTTAATCGTGTTATGATAATTAACTGATAATTAAAACCTGGTTAAGGTGGGTTGTGAGCATGTGGTTTTGAAGGTCGTGCTCATGGCAATTAAGGACCGGTTCACGAGCTACTGTTGTAAAACATTTACCGTGCCAACCACAAGCCAGCGTGGGCAACGGCTTTATCTTTTGTATAGCATGATTCATTATAGTGTGCCAGACTGAGAAGCGGCGAGAAGTCCGTGGGGGTCGTTGGGGAGTCTATTGCCTCTGATCTTGGAGGGGAGATTATGATCCAGGAACGGTGCACTGTGGTGAGTTGTGTTGTGCGAAGGGTATTGTCACAGTTCCTTTCCGAGGTGCCGTGGTGGTGCTGAGGCGCATGGTGACATGTTGTGGGATTGTGTCTTGTGGGTACAGTGGTACATCTCTGATCAGAGTAAAACTATTCGAATAGCCGTACCCGCGGTTATGGGTGAGTCTAACAATGTTTTTCGTGATTAGTCTCACACTACTCATTACTGGTGATAAAATATGCTAATTAAATTGACTCCTGGTTTGGAATGGAATATTCCTGGTTTGAAGGTTTGATTTGTACAACCGGGGTTGGTTGTTCAGATGAGGTTGGGCCTATGCAACACGGGTGTGTTGTATGGTGTTTATTTAATACTGATCAATTAATCAACTGTTTTACTATCTTCTTAAATATTTATTAAATGCTGTTTATGCAAATGAGCTGTATTATGCCATCCTTTGTTATCCTGTGCACTTGCATATTTGCTGTGTGGCTTGTTGAGTATGTCATATGCTCATTCTTGCAATATTCATTCATCAGAGGAAGAGTGTTTCAGTGAAGGTGATGATCTGGAGGACTAGGCTTGATCCGGGTTAAGTTGCCTGTGGAGTGGAGTCGTTTTAGCTGTTCCGTAGTTTGTTTTATTTTCTTTTTCCGCTGCGTAGAATTTTATTCTCTGAGAGGGACTATCTACCTCTGTAATAATTTATTTTATCGTGAATATTAATTAGTTGTTTATTAGTACTCTATTATCAATTTGTTATTGTGTGCCTCGGCTGATTCCTGGACGAGGACTTAACACACATGTAAGCGTTTGGAATTTTGGATAGAAATTCCGGGCGTGACAGGAAGCTGTGTACGAGGACCTCGAGTTGGACTACCCAAGAGGAGACGGTGAGACACATCTACGAGACACAAGCCACGCCATTATACTATGGCGCAAGCGGTACATCGTCCTCCATGGGCAACAAGCGGCGTCTCGTGCACCATCTCCTCCGGCTCTGCCATCTCCTCCTGCACCATCTCCTCCGGCTCCTCCGCCACCTCCTCCTGCACCATCTCCTCCGGCTCCTCCGCCTCCTCCGCCTCCTCCTCCACCGTGTCCGCCTGCACCTCTCAAGACAAGGTCTCGCCAAGCTCCACCTCCTGCCAGCACAAGGGCAATGAAGAAGGCCAAAGTTGACACCACCAAAAACAAGGAGCCGCCGTACGATTGCAGTCAAGAGGAGCTTGACGCTTATGTGGCAGGAGAAGTGAAGAGGCAACTCAAGCCTCGGAGTCCTGAAAAGAAGATACCTATTGACCCGAGCGTGAAGAATTTTTTCAAGGGGATGTCCACCGCAAACAAGGAGGCCTTAAAGCTATCGGACTATGACCGAACACTTAGGAAAGCCTATTACAAGAAGTCCAAACCAGTTCCTCAGCTTGGAGAACAACCACACCAAGTGGTCGAGCCGTTGGTGACCGGCGAAGACTTTGGCATAATGGATTTCATTTCGGACACCGGTCTAACCATGGCTCAGTTGGTTGGAGGCGCACCAATCCCGAAGGCGGAAGTGGCATACAAGTTTGAACTCGGTAAACCGCTTGTCAGGCCTGAGCAGCTGCAGTCTCTACCAACACAAATGTACAAATTCCATGAACGGTACATGGAAATGAGCACCAATGGTAGAGAGATGTTCGGAGCGAGGATCAGAAACCCCGACTTCTTGCAAGGAGAAGATGTTCTATGGATCCATTTCAAGGATGTCTTCTATCTGTACCATCGGGACGCCCTCGACGTCTCTCTTCTGAGCGCATGGATTTTGTAAGTATCTTTGAGTTTGATTTGTTTCGTTCAATAATTAGCTCCTGGCATATATGTAAGCAATAATAATTTCCTTTCATTGTTGTAGAATGGAGATTCAAAGGGCCCGACGGCGGGGTGTTTACAATACTGGGTTCATCGACCCTCGGAAAATCAACACTGAAATGCTCGACATGTACGAGAAAGACACAGAGGACAATCTCGTCCATCTCCTAACGCAGCAGCATTTCAAGACATTCATACTATTGCCGTACAACACAGAGTGAGTTTTTATTGTCGTTCGAACAAATTTCATTCCCATACATATAACATGTACATTCTGATATTTATGTCATCTCACGCATATTCCAGATTCCACTGGGTCCTATTCTTTTTTGACTTGGACGCATGCAGAGTCACTGTGTACGACTAAATGAATAAAGAGGAGAAGGTTTTTGACAAGGTCTTCCAACTGATAGACAGGTAATATAATGCCATCTATTCCAAAGTCGCGGGACTCTGTTGCTATTATGTTGATCTCGGGTAATATTTAATTAATCATAGCTTGCAACTGCACATGTAGGGCTTGGGATCGGTTCCGTCAATTGGTCCGCGGGACTTGGAAAGAAAAACTTGGACGGAGGTTTCATTTTCCAGTGAGTACATGCATGATCCAAAATTATATTGAATTGAATCTCTAGTTACAGTTAATATAAAGAGTATATTAAATCTCTCATCGTTTCTCATGTAGTGTGCAAAGCAGGACAAGGGAACTAACTTATGCGGCTACTACGTATGCGAGTATGCCCACTGCCTATCAAACCAAATATACACCAAACGAGAGCTCGATGTACGTATATATAAACCATTCAAAATTTCATTGCGTATCGATTTGTTAAGTTGTTTATTAATTTCATATATTGATATGTCATTATTTTTCAAATGATAGCGTATTCACATAAGGGAAAAACTCCCACACAAGGATTTTATCACGGCTGTTCAAGAACAACTGATGGGGTTCATCAACGAAGAAGTCCTTAATCCCGATGGTGAATTCTGCTAAGACGGATCGACAATTCGTAACGTCGGTCCTTCCTCTTCTGACGTAACGCAGACGTCGAAGTCGTAGCTATAGCTAGCGAGCAAATGAATTGTACATGTATATATATATATTTATATATGTACGTACATTTACTTTAGTGTTAATATATATTTTGGTAACATATATGTACATAAAATGTTAAGTGCTATAAATTATAAATATGTGTGTAATATATGTATTTATACATATATACATACGCATACATATATATGTATGTATTCTATATACATGCATAATATATATATTACAATGCATATATATGTATTGTAATATATATAAATAAATAAATATATATATATATATATATATATATATATATATATATATATATATATATATAATCAACCATGCAGCAAACAGGGCCATGCAATTAAAAAAAATGGTACATGGATCTTTAGTTCCTTTTGGTAACACCAACCGGAACTAAAGATGGATCAGCCGGCCACGTGGCTGACCGATCTTTAGTCCCGGCTCGTGTTACCAACCGGGACTAAAGATCGATCTTTAGTCCCGGTTATTTCACCCGGGACTAAAGATAGAGGATTCGTAGTTCCGATTGGACAACCGGGACTAAAGGAGGGTTATGAACCGGGACTACAAACGATTTCTCCACCAGTGTTGGGTGATGATGATTTCACCTAGCGAATTGACCGATGAGATTATTTCGTCTAGCCGATGGACGGATGAGATGAGAGGCGTTGATTTCACATGTAGTTTTGCTAGACATAACTCCTTCTTTTTATATTAGTTTAGAAATAACATTGATAATCATATGTCTATTCCGCAATATGACGTTGCGAAAGTGATTTCCTTCCGTTTTGCAATTTTTACATAATGCGCAATTAAACTATCTGTCAGTGGACTTGTACTTCGTTTCCTTGTTTTTGTTTTTCTCAGGAGTCGGGTGTTGACGTGTTGTAGTTCGTCATTAATTTCGTTTCCTTGTGTGCGGAAATGTGACCTGCCTCCTGGATCATTCTCTACTGTTGCAATTTACACAACCACTGAACAAACTCGATTAGTGATCATATGAATTGTTTGTTTGCATCTGGAGCATCTGGACAATTGATAGCTAGAAATATGGCATGCATGGCGAAATGGTGTGTGGCCTAACGGTTACAAGAGTCTTAATAGTATCTTAAGTCCTGGGTTCGACTCCCCATAGGAGCGAATTTTTTAAGATTTAACGGCATTGTACTTTCAGTGGTTGACAGCGAGACGCCGGTAGTGACTTCGTCAATCTCCAGGATTTGCCCGCCGGTGATGACTTCGTTAATCTCCAGGATTTTTCGGCCTAGTCTTCGAAAATGCTCATAGGACGAGCGAGACGCCGGTAATGACTTCATCAATCTCCAGGATTTGCCCGCTGGTGGTGACTTCGTCAATCTCTAGGATTTTCCGGCCTAGTCTTCAAAAATACTCATAGGGCGAGCGAGACGCCGGTAGTGACTTCATCAATCTCCAGGACTTGCCCGCCGGTGGTAACTTCGTCAATCTCCAGGATTTTCTGGCCTAGTCTTCGAAAATGCTCATAGGGCGTCTTCGTCAATCTCCAGGGGGTTAGGGTGCGTGCATTGTGAGTGTTTGTGTTGTACTGTGTAATTCTTAAAAAAAATACGACATGCATGGAATATGATTTTTCCTTTTTGCGCTACTTTGTGCGTGCCTCTTCATCAGGGGTTATTTTTTCTGGAATATTTGGGTGCGATTCCATCTTTAATACGTCACCAAACATATTGAGGTCGAGTATAACAAACTTGATTAAGCAATAAATTTTAATCAAATGGCTTGTTTCTTTACATGGTTCGCAGAGTTAACGGAATGAATTCATCTGCAGCCTTTCATGTGCAAAGGTATTTCGAGGTACAGACTTGCGTTTATTTTCTTCCCATAGCTTATGCTCCCCCTCTCATTTTCTTATTTCCGTTATGAGTGGCAATCCTCTTATTTGTCATATGGACTTAATGCAAACCGTGATCACCCTGGTTTAGGTATGGTAGGCATCTGGAATTTTGGGAGATCTTGCTCTTTGTGCGATTCTACATTCAGTGTCTGATTTTTCTTTGATGTGTCTCCTTGCATTCGCTGGTAAATGAGGATTTGCTACGGATGATTCCTTTGCAACTCTGTTTTGACTCCCAATTGGTACCCTGTGGCACATTTTTCATGTCCATGACGTCATCAACAAGGGGCATATCATCGTAGAAGTCTAGAAAACCTGGTTGAAATATAAAAGTTTTCTAATGTGGCTTGGCATGTGTTCTAAGCACGACTGACAGTTTCCATGCTAAAAAAACGTGAATACTAGGGAAGAACCTAATATCAAATAAATAGAAAAAGAGAGGCTTCGAACTCAGGCTAACTACCTTGTGGAGCTAGCCGGAAGATTCCTGGGTGTTTCTCGACAGTTTTCATGCTTGATATATACAATAGTTGTACGCAACATCGTATGACGCAGAGAGACTGTGACATTTACATTATTATTGTTATCTTAAAAAAATGTATCCCATAGAAGAGGAAGTGCTGCTAGCAACAGAAATGCTGCCTTCCTAGTTTACATGCTCTGTTTCTCATCTTTAATTTGCTTTCATGCATGGCAACATCTTCTAATCAACTGCACACTGTAGGCAGTTGATGACATATGTATCCTCACATGATTCTCATTCCCTATTACATTTGACTTAAGAGTGCTCTGTGCTCATACTGGGTTTCTTCCTGGGAGCAAAACAATACAAATACCTAGGCATCGACCACCCCTGCGCAAACCCATCACAATTATATTCCCCATCTCTGTATTTAAAATGATTTGGTTTGTGCCTTGGTGGACTGAGCCTCACAAAAATATATAGTACAAAAAACGAAATTTCTAAACAACAATTGACTGTAATAAGAGAATTGTTCACTCAATTTTTTTTTGAACAGCAATCCAACAATGAGGCAGTCGTTTTTTTTTTCCCTCTATTGTAAGCAATAAAAACCTGACGGAAATAATGAACTAAAACAGCTGAATTTCCCTTCACGCTCCGAACTTAATACAAATTATGTGTCAACTTGTCATTGGTCAAAAGTCGACTGATATTTGAGAGGAAAAAAAATAGCCGAGTAACATCTAAATGCTCCCACAACTTTTTTTTTTTTGACATGAGCTCCCAGAACATTTCAGAAAAAGAGCAAGAGAAGAAATGTACATATGTTAGAAAAAGCAATAAAGTTGTATCATGAAGACAAAATATAAATGCATGTGCTAATTTCCTGTAATCCGAAACAAACTCAGAAGACCGAAAGTGTCCAAGGAAAAACAGTATGCATTTCAAGTAACGAATATCTTGCCTAGCAGATCCACATATGGAAACACCATGTTCTATTTAATTATCGTAACATCAACCTAGAGGACTATAATTCCCCTAAGTAAACTGCTCCAGATTCCTAGACAGTCAAGAATGACAGCACAGTCCAGGGGTCCATGATTAGAAACACTAAAAACACTTCAGCTTGAATTAAAAGAGAAATTGATATAACCGCATTGCAGCATACTAGTGGATGGGAAAACTGGAGAACCATTGTTCATAATTTCATATAGACAGGAACTTAAAACACCTCCACAACCAAGAGTCCGTAAGCAACTAAAAATCCACTTGTTCACATAGGTACATGAAAACAAATTAAGTATGCATAAGTTTACTACTATAAAAATCAGTGCTTCATACATTAAGACTCAGTAGGATCGGGGTTGATATGCAGCAGTTCATTCAGGAGGAAATAACCATGTCGAATTCATCAATCTTCCATCTGGTGTCCAAATTTTGTCCTCTGACATGTCTGCAGTAATTGGTGTCATTGTACCCGTGCTAAACGCTACGGTGCAACTCTAGCAATTTCTCCCCTTTTACGTTCAATCGTTTTAGAAGGTGTGTTTTGAGCTGTTTTTGAGCTGTTGTAGTTTTATTGCAAAATGAAAAGAACAAAAGATGTGGTTCATATATGTACATAAAGTCAGTCATAAATTACAAAATATTATACATGTTACAACACCAGAAGAAACATTAGTTAGATCACAGAAGGCAATATGCCCTTTATTAGCTGAAGTATTTGAATCCATACCTAACTGATAAAATATAAACAAATCTGAGATTCATCAAATTCATAATTGCGATTTCATGTTGTAAATATGAAAATGTTATATATCAATTGAATATATCTTACAAGTCGTATAAGTTATTTTATATCTAGGATGTATAGAATATAAACCACGCATCACTGACAAACCAGTTGAAGGGATTCGAGCAATCATCAAATAACGTGGTAATTAAATGATCTCTTTACGGCCATATCTATAGCTAGAGTAAACCAAAATACGCTTCGAAAACATGCCAAAATGAGAATCAAGATTTATAAAACAACATGCAAAGCATTAATCAGATAGTATCGAGTCAAAAGTTGTCAGGGTTATGGGTTAGGGATATCCTTTACCCTTCGATATATGTCACATATCAAGATGGCATGCCCGCGCATACATGGACATTCTCTGTATGAGTTAGGGAAATCCTTCACGAAATTGGCGGAAGAAAAGAAACCCACTCGGACAAGACTGGGTTGTCAACATATCGTGTACGTTTTGACGTCTCCAAGTCCTGCTTGGAGACTGCTTGGCCTGTGGTATAAAAAGGACCCCCTGGGAGAACCTGAGGGGATCGAATCTGATAGCCAACATCACCACCACAGCCTACGAAGTCGAAGCCTACGGAAGCTAGATTGCCGAGAGGTCTAGTCGAATTAACCCGATACGATCTCGTCGGTTTCATCGAGTTCCATCTTTCCCTTTGTAACCTGTGATTTCCATCATATAATCCCATACCAACTGGATTAGGGCTATTACCTGTCAAGGGGCCTGAACCAGTATAATCTTCGTCTTCTGTTTGCTTGATGTCGTACTACGTAGACCGTTGCATCAACGTACCCCGATACCCTCTATATCTGGTCTACGGGTATCTCCTGTCGACAGTGGTGCGCCAGGTAGGGGGATTTGGTGCTCAAGGTTCTACTACTACGTCATCCGGCCTCATCGACAACAGCGTCAACACCAACCTCAACTACGGGCTTCCTGCCTCAACGATGCTAGCGTGGACTCAAGTCGGCGAAATTGTCTTTCCGGTTTACACCACGATGCCGATCTCAGCGGGGCCATCAATGACCAGAAACGAGAACGCAGTGGCCGTAACCCAAGACGACTCCACGTCGAAAGGTCCTCCCACCGGAGCGGAGAACGGAACATCGACGACATCCGAGCTCGAGAAGGAGTCTAATGCGGCCAAACCTTGTCGTTCCGACAAGGCACACGAGCCGACAAGAATAACTTCCAAAGCGACAGGGTCCTGGTGCCCTATCTACAAAACCAGGAAACATACTTTGCAAGCCTGCTGGGTTTTTCTCAATGCCCGCGCCGAGATTCGCGCCTGCAAGGAGCGTGGAATTCAGCGTGTTTCTCCAACTCGTGGTGTCTATTGTCCTATTCACAAGACAAAAAATCACGACCTCTCAAGCTGTAAAGTTTTTCTCAGTGTCACAAAGATGTCATCTCTCAAGGACCAGCAGCCAGGCAAGACCCTTAGAGACGAAGACAAAGAACGGAGAACGACGCTGACCTCAGATCGTTTCGTCGGTGTTATCGACATCGGTTCTTCCGAACTGTCAGTACTACATCTACTCGAGGACTACGACTCCTCGTCAACAAGTACGCCACGTGAGGTATTGGCTATCGACGGGACAGGCACATCGGCACGCGCTAACACCGGGGCGGAAAATCAGACATCTACACCGGCTCAGTATATCAGGACCCTCAACGCAATACTGAGGGAGACCCCTTATGACCCCGTTCTACACGATGACCTCGCACAATGGACGGAACGGTTACGGGAGTCAGTGTCCAACCTCAGCAACGCGTTCGAAGAGGCCGCCGCTGCAACCCACCCGGAACAGCAACCAACTGCTGGTGCCAACGGCGAAAACCCCGAACAGCGGGAATCACCCCATCGAGCCAGCCCTCCACCTCGCGGCACCAGTGATCTCTGCGATCACCTAAACGGTCGCCGAGAAGCTCGTCGCACACGGGAAAACGAGAACTGTTCCCGGCATCATGTTTCTTCACGACATCACTACGATGAAGAACGAGGAGGCCGCTCGAACGAAGACCGAGACCGTGATCACCGCCACAACCGTCATATTCGCGACGATCGTGAGCGACGGACGCCAGGCGATACCAGTCGAGGACACCGCCATCATGACGAAGACGACAGAGAACGGCGCCGGGACGACAACGGAGGGCGACGACAGGATTCTCGAGAACCCGGCCGGCGTTCTCGTAATCCTACACCGGAACCAAGCGACCCGTCGTCGTCCTCATCTTCTTCCTCCTCCTCATCGTTAGACAGACATTCACGAAGGACACACAATCGCCGCCAACCCACTGCCCCCAGTGCTAGGTGTAGGGCTTTCGGTCGTTCGTTGCACGATGTCCGATGGCCTGAGAGGTTCCGACCGGGAGCAATAGAGAAGTACGATGGGAGCACTGACCCAGAAGAATTTCTTCAAGTCTACTCCACAGTACTCTATGCTGCCGGAGCGGACGACAACGCGTTGGCGAATTATTTGCCAACTGCGTTAAAAGGCTCTGCGCGTTCATGGTTGATGCACCTTCCACCCTACTCGATTTCTTCGTGGGCAGACCTATGGCAGCAGGTCGTCGCCAACTTCCAGGGAACCTACAAACGCCACGCGATCGAAGACGACTTACACGCATTGACACAGAGCTCGGGTGAATCCTTGAGGGAATATGTTCGGCGCTTTAATGAGTGCAGAAATACAATCCCCGAAATCACCGATGCTTCTGTAATTCGCGCCTTCAAGTCTGGTGTCAGAGATCGCTACACTACCCAGGAGTTAGCAACGAGACGCATCACAACTACATGGAGACTGTTTGAGATTGTTGAGCGATGCGCCCACGTTGACGATGCACTTAGACGCAAGAATGACAAGCCGAAGACCGGGGGCGAGAAGAAATCAGCCACGGACACACCTGAGTCAAGCAAAAAGAAAAATCGCAAGAACGTGAAAAGGAAAGCTCAAGCAGAAGTACTAGCAGCGGAATATGCTAACCCTCCCAAGCGCCCAGACTCACAAGGTAGTGACGCAAGGAAAGCATGGTGTCCCATGCACAAGTCAAACAGACATTCTTTAGAAGACTGCCTTGTTTTCAAAAAATCGCTCGAGAAGCACATGACATCGGAACAAGGCAAACGAGTACGCGTGGTCGAGAAGGATACGGAGATGACCACTCAGGAGTCGGACCCAGCGTATCCAGACTCTGACCTCCACGTCTCACACATTTTCGGAGGCTCTACAGCGTACTCCTCCAAGCGAGAGTATAAGAAAGTGGAGCGAGAAGTCTGCTCGACATGGCAGGGGGCTGCACCCAAGATGAAGTGGTCTGAACAGAAGATACAATTTTTGGAAGATGACCATCCCAAGACCGCCGTTATCCTAGGACGCTATCCGATCGTGGTCGAACCCACTATTCGGAACATCAAGGTCGCGTGGGTTCTTATCGACGGTGGCAGCTCAATCAACCTCCTCTTCGCCAGCACAATCGATGCCATGGGAATACCACAAAGCGAGTTGACACCCACCGATCAACCCTTCCATGGAATTACTCCCCAGTCTTCGTCCAAACCAATAGGCAAAATCACGCTGCCTGTGACTTTCGGCCAAGAAAACAACTTCTAGACAGAGCAGATCACTTTTGATGTCGCTGAATTTGATACAGCGTATAACGCCATCATCGGGAGAACTGCACTTGCGAAGTTCATGGCCGCATCTCACTACGCGTATCAAGTGCTCAAGATGCCAGGGCCGAAGGGAACAATCACCATCCAAGGGAACGCAAAGCTGGCGGTACAATGTGACAAGCGGAGCCTCGACATGGTCGAGCAAACGCCAAGTCCACCCGCCACAACCGAGCCACCCAAGAAAATGAGCAAGACAAACAAGATGCCGAAACCGGACAGCACAATCAAGACCGTTCCTCTCTCTAGTGCCAACCCCGACAAGACCGTCAAGATCGGGGCATCACTAAACGAGAAATAGGAACTCGTGCTCATCACCTTCCTCCGCGACAATGCTGACGTGTTCGCCTGGCAGCCGTCTGACTTGCCGGGGGTCCCAAGGGAGGTGATCGAGCACAAACTCATGGTGCGACCCGATGCCAAGCCAGTAAAGCAAAGACTGCGGAGATTTGCACCAAACCGAAGACAAGCCATACGAGAAGAGCTCGACAAACTTCTCAAAGCTGGCTTTATCAGAGAAGTACTTCATCCAGAGTGGCTAGCCAACCCAGTCATGGTGCGGAAGGCCAACGGGAAATGGAGAATGTGTGTCGACTTCACCGACCTCAACAAGGCGTGCCTTAAGGATCACTTCCCTCTTCCTCGAATAGACCAACTGGTGGACTCAACAGCCGGCTGCGAGCTGTTGAGCTTCCTCGACGCTTACTCCGGCTACCACCAAATCAGCATGGCGAGAGAGGACGAAGAGAAGACAACATTCATCACACCGTTCAGGGTATTTTACTATGTTAAGATGCCATTCGGACTCATAACCGCTGGGAACACTTTCCAGCGCACGGTCCAGGGCGCAGTTAGCGACCAGCTCGGCAACAACGTCGAGGCATACGTCGACGACATTGTTGTCAACACCAAGAAAAGCGACTCATTGATTGACAACCTACGGGAAACGTTCGACAACCTCCGACGGTATCGCCTCATGCTCAATCTAGAGAAGTGCACCTTCGGAGTACCGTCGGGCAAGCTGCTTGGCTTCCTCGTCTCTGGCAGAGAAATAGAAGCGAATCCCGAAAAGATCAAGGCAATCGAGAACATGAAGTCGCCCACAAGACTCAAGGAAGTACAGAAGCTAACCGGATGCATGGCAGCACTAAGCAGGTTCGTCGCTAGGATGGGAGAACGAGGACAACCCTTCTTCGCTCTGCTGAAGAAACAAGATAAATTTGTATGGACACAGGAAGCTGAAGAGGCACTTATTGCACTCAAGCGCTACCTATCACATCCCTCTGTACTCGTTGCTCCCCAACCTAATGAAGAATTATTCCTTTATATTGTCGCCACGCCATACTCCGTCAGCACTGTAATTGTCGTCGAGAGAGAGAGAGAGTCCAACAACCAGTATACTATGTCAGCGAAGCTCTCCATGACGCAAAGACCAGATATCCACAGATCCAAAAACTGCTCTACGCAGTAATCATGACATCAAGAAAGCTACGACACTATTTCCAAGCCCACAGAGTCACAGTTGTTTCCTCCTTCCCCCTCGGTGAAGTCGTGAGAAACAAAGACATTGTCGGCCGCATTGCGAAATGGGTAGTCGAGCTAAGTCAGTTTGATGTCCACTTTATACCACAAATAGCCATCAAGTCCCAAGAACTCGCCGATTTTGTAGCTGACTGGACCATGCCTGATAATCAATCAGACAACCAGATCGACAACGTGATGTGACCATGGCTACCATGGATACGATCATTGCTCACATCATGAATCAACAAGAAGACATCAAGATCAAGTCCTCCATGTGCTGCAATCTGATTCGGCCACGTGCTACATTGCTGACTTCAAACGGCCGCCAAATCTACATACGTGCTCCGTTTTGGGCCCGTGAGTACTTGATGGAAAGCTCTCGAAGTCCACCTTCCAACGGATCCAGCCTCATCTCGGAATTCTATCTCGTTTGGCCGCAATCACAGAAGCAAGGTGCTGCGTCACCTGTATTGGGCCAATGGGCTTGTAACTTTGTTTGGGACCCTGGCCCATGTGGGGCCCATGTGGGGTGCGCCCCAATCTGGTGGAGCACGACCCTTGGACCCTCTTGGTCGTTCTCCCACCTCTATAAATAGTTAGGTACCCCTTCAGGGTTTCTTGGGTTTTGTTTAGATGAAAGTTTAGCCATTGCTACTTCCTTGCAGCGCGCGTGTCGGTTAGACCGTCCGTCTGCTTGTATTCGAAACCCCAACTTATCATGTGTATTCATTCCTATTTGCAATTCAGATTGCTATTATCTTATTCTTGCTTGTTTCTTCGATTTGCTTGCAGGAATAAGGTTGATCTGCACCGGCAAGATCAACAACCCACGGAGAGGTGTATCGATCGCTAAGGTGCAACACAACGTCTCGTACGGTTGTAGTCGGATCGTCAACGTTTCTCCCAAATCGTTGTTACCTACAGCTCACCGAAAGATCGGGCCAACAACAGCCTTGAGTGTCAAGAGGAACACAGGGTTCATCAGGTGGTATCGGAGCTTTCGTTGCTCGGTGAGTTCTTATCTACCCATAACCAGAAAATAGCCATAAAAAAGAGAATTGAATCCTTTACCTAGCCATACTTGTGCCATTGCATTGTTCTTTTCAGTTTTGCTTTGTTGAATTTTGTGTTGCATCGTCACGTCGTGTTGCTGGTCTTAGCGTCTAGTTCGTTTAGAGTTTAGAGTTCTGGTCACGTTTTGTACCACAGTCGTCGCCGGCCCTGGGTCTCAGTTGTCGTCGGGACCTACGAAAACGGAATCGGCTCGCTGCCACGGTTCTATTTTCGTAGTTTTCAGAAGTTTCTGTCGGTTAGTTTTTGAGTTCTTGAGTTGCATAGCTTCTGTTTGGTGGCTGTGCCGTGATGGTGTGTCGTGATGGTGCACCTGTGATGTTGCGTGTGAGGAAGAAGGAATGAGGATATTAGATTAGATCAGTTTTTGGTAGTAGATTGGATCAGTTTCAATTTGAACCGGATTCGGTTTCCTTGCATGCGACTTTTCCTTTTATTCGGCCGTGGTGCCCTTCACATTAACATGCCGAGTGAGTCCGACTCCTCCCTCTCCTCTCGGTTTGCATCTATGCCGTGGCTTCCCATATAAGATACATTGGTGATTTTCTTTTCCGAGTGTCGGATTGGAAATCTGCTAGCAAAAACGGAACCTACCGGACGAGAACATTCCATTTTTGTATAAATTTAATTTTTGAGTTCGCACTTTTGCATCTGAGTCCCTGTAATTTTTGATATTTACAATTCAGTCCCTGTAACTTTGCATTTTGGTCCTTGGTCAGTTCTGGTCAGAAAAAAAATCAAAAAAAAAGAAAAAAAAGAAAAGGCAGAAAGGTGCTAAAAAAGAGAAAAGAGAAAAACCGCACCGAAAAAAAAATTGTGAAAAAAAAAGAAGAGACAAGGAAAAATTCAGTTTATTCTTGATCTTGGTTTTGGATATCAGAGTGATGCTTGAGTTGTTCCTAGTGCTATCTTGTGGTATCGTTTGTGTCTAGGCTCGCGTCTCTAGTACGTTCTAGCCTAGGATCAGCACGGTACTTGACTTTGAACCATTATTCAACTTTGCATTCTTTGATTTGAGCATTTGCTATCCCTTTGCTACATATTTAAGCCTACCCAGAGCTCCACAGATCCGATTGCAGCCGTACAGCAAGTGTTTGCCAAGGCATCGATACATCCAACCTCCATTGGGGTGCTTGGTTAAGTCGTTGTACATCACCATTCCGCTTACTTTGGTAAGAACTTGTAAGAGCTTGGTTAAAAGCTTGAGTGTGTGTGATATTTGAGCTGCCACTACCTAGTAGTTGATAGGAGCGTGCATATTTTTGTGTGTTTCTTGTTTGCTACTAACCATGGCAGGATTGCATAAGGGAATACGAGAACATCGACTTCTACACCTTCAACGAGATATGACGACTTCTCCACGTGATGCATATGAGGTACATGACTATAATTTTGAACAAGTTGCATCTAAGTTACCCTTCTATGATGGGAAGCATGATTCTGTTGCATACATTGATTGGGAGCTAGCAGTAGACAATGAATTTGATATATATGATTTTTCTGATGCTCAAATGATTAAGGCTGCTAGTAATAAGTTTACCTCTTCTGCATTATTTTGGTGGACTTATGTTAGTAATAAGCCTGAAACTTGGGATGAATTGAAAACCATGATGAGAAAACGCTTTGTGACATCTTATTATAAATGTACTCTTCGGGAGAAATTAGAACATCTGAAACAAGGTGACAGAATTGTTAGGGAGTACATTCATGAATTTAAGGTCTGTATCATCTACAGTGGTCTCAAAGAGTGCAATGAAAATACAACGCGTAGATTTTTCAATGGGCTTAATTCTGAAATTCAGGTTTTGCTTGATAATGTGACATATAATCATATTGGGCACCTATTCATGCTTGCTCGTAGCATTGAGAGTCAGATCATATCAAAGGCGAGGATGCATGACCAATGTGATTTATCTCCTATTTCTGAATCCCCAATATACTTATGTAATGATGATGTGCAAACATTGGAGGAGCAATCTTTTGTCTCCCCTGTTACTAACGTTTTGCAGGAAGATCAGCACATCCAAGAAAAGGAGAATGGTATACTTGAGAAGAAAGAGTATGAAGCACCTACGATGTCTGAAGAAAGTTCGCAAGGTAAATTAAATGGTGCTGAGAGAAATGAAGGTGAGTATTCTCAAGGTGAGCTACATTTGTCCACTTTTCATGCTATAGTAGAGCAACCATTAGTGGAATCAATTGCTGAGTTGCCTTTGTCACAAGTTGATTTACTTGCTGTTCCTCGTGATAAAGAAGAGTTGTGTGATAATGTTTCACTTATATCCATGCCACAACTAGTGAATGAATATGTTATAGTGAATGAACATGTTAGTTTTACTATTTCTTTGTGTGCTGATTCTAAGCATGTTGTTCACATTGCTAATGAAGTAGAGGAACGCGAATTGCTATCTTCTTTAAATACTTTGGGCTATGTTCAGTTTGATGATTTTTGTGAGCTCGATAATTTGAAGGAGAAATTATTTGCTAAATCTGATTTGCCATGTCCAACTAATGCTATTTTTCATATCTTTGGCGAATATAATTATAGAGGAATATTTTTGGTGCATAGAGTTTACATTTGTTCGGATTTAGAACATCTTGTAGTTCTGGATAAAATATTGAAGCTAGAGAGACATGTTACTGCTAATCATATTATCTCGAGTTTGTCTTGTTTTGATTGCAAGAAACAGGTTGTTTTCAGTGGACTGTGCGAAGAGCACCATATGGAAAAACCGAGGACGGTTTTCCGTGAAGAAGGGGAGGATGATGTGACCATGGCTACTATGGATACGATCATTGCTCACATCATGAATCAACAAGAAGACATCAAGATCAAGTCCTCCATGTGCTGCAATCTGATTCGGCCACGTGCTACATTGCTGACTTCAAACGGCCGCCAAATCTACATACGTGCTCCGTTTTGGGCCCGTGAGTACTTGATGGAAAGCTCTCGAAGTCCTCCTTCCAACGGATTGAGCCTCATCTCAGAATTCTATCTTGTTTGGCCGCAATCATAGA
Organism: Oryza meridionalis; assembly: GCA_000338895.3. Taxonomy (NCBI): domain Eukaryota; kingdom Viridiplantae; phylum Streptophyta; class Magnoliopsida; order Poales; family Poaceae; genus Oryza; species Oryza meridionalis. The sequence continues at coordinate 11,665,223 of CM002531.2, read as the reverse complement.
AGCAACGTGCTGCATCACCTGTATTGGGCCAATGGGTTTGTAACTTTGTTTGGGACCCTGGCCCATGTGGGGCCCATGTGGGTTGCGCCCCAATATGGTGGAGCATGACCCTTGGACCCCCTTGTTCGTCCTCCCACCTCTATAAATAGTTAGGTACCCCTTCAGGGTTTCTTGGGTTTTGTTTAGATGAAAGTTTAGCCATTGCTACTTCCTTGCAGCGCGCGTGTCGGCTAGACCGTCCGTCTGCTTGTATTCGAAACCCCAACTTATCGTGTGTATTCATTCCTATTTGCAGTTCAAATTGCTTTTATCTTGTTCTTGCTTGTTTCTTCGATTTGCTTGCAGGAATAAGGTTGATCTGCACCGGCAAGATCAACAACCCATGGAGAGGTGTATCGATCGCTAAGGCGCCACACAACGTCTCGTACGGTTGTAGTCGGATCGTCAACGTTTCTCCCAAATCGTTGTTACCTACAACTCACCGAAAGATCGGGCCAACAACAGCCTTGAGTGTCAAGAGGAACTCAGTGTTCATCACAACGAAACGTGGACAATGGCGTTCGACGGTGCACTCAATAGCCAAGGAGCAGGGGCAGGATTCATCTTGGCATCTCCTTCCGGAGATCAATTCAAGCACGCAATCGACCTCAACTTCAGGGCGACCAATAAAACAGCCGAGTACGAAGGACTACTCTCCGGGATAAGAGCAGCAGCCGCACTTGGGGTCAAACGAATGATCGTGAAAGGGGACTCCGAGCTAGTCGCGAACCAGGTACACAAAGATTATAAATGCTCTAACCCCGAGTTATCTAAGTACCTCGCAGAAGTCAGGAAGCTGGAGAAAAGGTTGGATGGGATCGAGGTCCGACACGTATACCGCAACGACAACATCGAGCCAGATGACCTAGCGCGACGTGCGTCCAGATGAGAACCACTTGAGCCCGGCACTTTTCTGGACATCCTAACGAAGCCATCAGTGAAAGAGGCAATCGGCAGATCAACACAGCCGCCCCCGACATCAGCTCGGAGGCCACAGAGGTGGAACGCGCCATCGCCGATATCGAGACCATAGACGACTGGCGCACCCCACTGATCAAATTCATCAATAGCGAAGAGTTGCCCGAGGACGACGCAGAGGCTGAGAAAATAACCCGTAAAGCAAAAATATACTGCACGATCGGCAACGATCTATACAAGAAAGCGCCAAACGGAGTACTTCTCAAATGCGTCTCGTCCGACGACGGCAGACATGTAGACCCCCGTTTTTATAACAGGAATCAATCATGTAAACAGTACCATTTCCCTGGATCAAGTAGTCTGGTACACACGAATTCATAGCTGAAATACCCAGTGCACATACACGAATGTCTAGTACGATTTATTACATCATAAGCCCGCAGGCATAGTCTTAAATCATCGGACCGAGCGGTCCGGAATACATTCCAAAAACAGAAGTAGGTAAGGCAGCGGAGTCAAGGCAGTGGCACGCCATTGCCACAGGCAACGACCGTAACTAAGACCTACTGAGCGCCATCGTCTTCATCACCCTCCTGATAATAGGCATAGGGATCCTCCGAAGCTTTATCTCCAGCCTCTGATTAAGTTTATATTTGCAAGGGTGAGTACCAACCGTACTCAGCAAGCCACCACAGCAACAATGCACATGATAAAGGATATTCAAGAATGGCTATGGTTCTTTTACACAAAGCAAGTTTTGTAATTCTTTTCACAAGCCTAAGACCTAGCATAGACTGATCAAATTTTAGTACCAGTGTTCATATTAAACAATGACGGTTCTGTCCACCATCCATTGTGATCCCAAGGATAGCTTCCCGCCATTGAGTCGTCATGGTTTTCTGAGGACGTCCACCTTCCCTCCTCTCAGGAAGTGGCTCCATCAGCATAGAAATCATCATGCAACATCCCATCCCACACAAATTAAGAATTTAGAATCTAGCGAAGTGTAATACACGTCCCGGTGCTCAATAACCGCGAGCACGGCTATTCGAATAGATTTGGTTCACTCACACTGCAGTGGATGTACACTTTACCCGCACACCGCGACTGCCCAACACATGAGCCTCGTCCCAACACATGAGACGCGTCACGGCAAAGCTTTTCGATAACCTCGCATTGGCAGTACCCGCTCCATGAACTTTACATCCTCATGCACTCTAGGCGTACACGGTTTCTAGCAGTGAGAGGAGTTCTGGCGCACCCGGGAAGGGAAGACTCACAGATGCATTAAGTTATAATTAAGTTTAAATTCACCTATGGCAGTCTTACTGATGGCGACACCACTATAGACTCCCGCCTCGCGGTCCTACCAATGCCTGCCCCACCGTAGAGCCCCTGCCTCACACCTCAAGAAGCCACTATGCATGGATACTGCCTCCGCTCAGCTATCTATTTCGCCAGGTCTATACCCATACGAGAAATGCGGTTGCACGGGGGTCGTTTCATGCTTAACTTCATGGCTCGGTCCTTAATTGACCGGGGACGGTACTTGCCCTTTTCCGGATACCACCCAAATCCTCCGTCCGCCCCAGTCGAAAACAGTTGTTTTGATTTTATTTCTCTTTTTGCAAATCATGTCATCAACATCATGGCAATGTGGCACTCATATCTCCACATGCCGCATCTCAATTACCTTCCCAAAGGCAATTGCCCAAGCATAGAGCATTTTGATAAATATGCATGATTCTAGAATAGCATTGCTAAGCAATTGTCATAGTTGACTAGGGACTCATACGTAAACATGGTTACGAAGGAATATGGGGTAAACAATAATCAAGGCATGGCATAATCACAAGTAGGATGTTTATCATTGCATGCAATTTTATTTGTAAACAAAATAATTTCGCAATTGAGATCAACATGTTCAAGGAATAGTGATGACTTGCCTTGCTCAAGGTCTTGCAGATCTTGACCTTCGCTTGGATCCGCAGCTTCCTCGGGCTCTATAGTTACGTGCGAAAATTGATTTGAATTCGGTTAGAATTCAAATAAAAATCCAAGTAAATCCAAATGAAAGTCGAGTGCGAAAGTCGATTCCTTTATATTAACTTTACTATTCGCGAACTAAGGCAAACCCATTTTCGATTTAAATTATTTGTGAATATAATCATTTTGTTGTCATAAGTTTTTAATTTAACATTCCCGAGTATTATATCCATATAATAGGTTAGAAATTTCTATCGCGTGTTAAATATCGGACGAAATCCTAAAAACTATTATACGATTTAATTTAGTCTATGACTAAATGATTTAAAAATCCTTAGTAACTAAATCCGATTTTCTACCGTGAATCGATTACTTCTAGAGATTACCCAAAATAATCTATAATAATCTATAAGAATTCGTTTATTTGTGTTAGTTATTGATTACATTTAAATTACTACCGCGAATTAATTACTTATAGTAATTACCAAGAATAATCCATAATTTATATTAAATTATTGCAATCATACGACGAAAATTAATCTATAATTAAATTCTAATTATTTTAAATTTTCTAAACTTCCCTAATTTTCCTCTAATTCCTTTTTATTATTATATTATTATTATTATTATTTATATATTTTATTTGTTATTTTCTTTTTTTCTTCTCTTTCTCTCTTTTCTCTTTTTTTTTTTTTCTCTCTTTTCTCTTTTTCTCTTTTTCTTTTTCTCTTTTTTTCTCTCTTTTCTCTCTTTTTCTTTTTCTCTCCTTTTCTCTCTTTTCTCTCTTTTCTTCTTCTCCTCTCTTTCTCTCTTCTTCTCTCCCGGCTCTTCCCTTCCTCTCTCTCTTTCGGCTCTCTCTCTTGCGCTCCCCGGCGGCATCGGCGGCGAACCGAGGGGGGGGGCTTACCGACGGCGGTGGCGGTGACCACGACGGCGACGGCGGCGCAATGATGTGACCATGGCTACCACGGATGCAGCCGTTGCTCACATCATGAATGAACAAGAAGATATCGAGATCAAGTACTCCAAGTGCTGGAATCCGATTCGGCCACTTACTACACTGCTGACTTCAAACGGCCACCGAATCTGCATACGACCTCCGTTTTCGACCCGTGAGTACTTGATGGAAAGCTCTCGGAGCCCTCTTTCCAACGGATCCAGCCTCTTCTCTGAATTCCATCTCGTGTGGCCGGAATCACAGGAACAAGGTGCTGCATCACCTATAATAGGCCTATGGGCTTGTAACTTCATTTGGGACCCCGGCCCAGGTGGGGCCCATGTGGGGTGCACCCCAAGCTGGTGGAGCACGACCCTAGGCACCCCTAGGTCGTCCTCCCACCCCTATATATAGCTAGTTACCCCTTCAGGGTTTCTCGGGTTTTGATAGATTAAAGTTTAGCCATTGCTACTTGCTTGCAGCGCGCGTGTCGGCTAGACCGTCCGTCTGCTTGTTCTTCGGAATCCCAACTTATCATTTGTATTAAATTCCTATTTGCAATATCAGATTGCTTTTATCTTGTTCTTGCTTGTTTCTTCGATTTGCTTGCAGGAATAGGGTTGATCTGCACCGGCAAGATCAACAACCCACGGAGAGCTGTCTCGATCGCTAAGGCGCAACACAACGTCTCGTACGGTTGTAGTCGGATCGTCAACGTTTCTCCCAAATCGTAGTTATCACAACTCACCGAAAGATCGGGCCAATAACAGCCTTGAGTGTCGAGAGGAACTCAGGGTTCATCAGGTGGTATGTCACGCACAGAAATTCCCGAATAGAATTCCAAGCAGAATGTGCATTAAAATCCCCATCCAGGACCAGCCGAGGTACACAAACGACAATGTTAACATTCAGATCCACGTCTTACAAACATAAAAGTCTTACATAAATGCAGCGGAAAACGAAAAAATAAAAGAAGCTAGGCCTTGACTTGAATTGCAGCGGGAACACCACTCCACAGGTATCCTCGACGGCACGGACGAAGCCTACTCCTCGGAGAAACCACCATCGGACACATACTCGCACTCTGGGGTTGGGGAAAATAGAGCAAGACTGAGTACTACCCACTGTACTCAGCAGGTCATACCGGAATAGGGGTATGATGCAGGGGATTATCAACGGAGAGCTAGACTGGTTCATTTGCATAAAGCGAGCATTTATAAACAGGAGTTGAAAGAAGTAAACAGTTGTAACCATTACTAAATATTAATCATCCACTGTCCAACGCTATCCCACGTTGCAACAGGCCCAACCATCCACCTAGACTATCCAATTTCATTAGACTAAACTAGGGTGAAACTAATCACGGTGAATCTGGTTGACCGCCCATAACCGCGGGCACGGCTATTCGAATAGTTTTACTCTGATCAGAGGTGTACAACTGTACCCACAAGACACAGCCCCACGACACGTTACCGTGCGCCGACATGCCACCACGACATACCGGAAAGAGGCCGTGACAGGACCCTTCGCATAACCCCCTCTAACCAAGCACACCACACCTCAGGTTTCACCCCCGTCCCCAGCGGGCAACGGGCAGTCCCCTCTCGTGCCTAGGTGAATCCGGAAGCGACAGAGGCCGTCGCAGGGCCCGCCCCGCTCCATCACGCCCACCCTTGCCTGGATGCGTCAGCTAGAGGAAAGCTACACTACAAGCCCAGCCGTTGCCCACGCTGGCTTGTGGTAAGCACGATAAATTCTTCCAGGGTTTCCCGCGAACCGGTCCTTAACTGCCATGGGTGCGACCAACAAAACCATGCACCCACAGCCCACCATGTGATTCATTTTAATTAATCAACACCAAAACGGTGGTACTAATCCAACATTACAATTAGGACCTACAGTCTAAACATTAATAGGGTTTCCCTGATTGTGTGCTAGTTGAACTAAGCAAGGCTAAGCAATCCCTAATCCAATCTCTAGTCAGGTTATATCCCAAACTAACAAAGGAATAAGGTACAGAATAGTATGGCTACGACAGTAGGTAAACATCCCGCGTGATATTATAAAACAATGCAATATTTAGGAGAAAACGAGAGAGCATTTGCAATATAGGTTCAACATGATCAAGTGACAAGCATGACTTGCCTTGCTCTGCTGCTGGAGGAACCTCGGCGACAATCTCGAAGTACACCGGAGCGTCGGAAGAACCGGAATCTAAGCGACATACAAGGCAAACAACGCAAACAGGCTATAAGACTACTGAAACAGAGAACAAAACCATTTTTAATGGATTCTACACATTTTTCTTGATTTACTGAGACTTGAATGGGCTTAAACGGAGCACGGATGAATTAGATATGAATTTTAGAAGATTCACTGTGTTTATTACTATAACAAAAATCCTTAAATCATTTATTGCGCAATAATTTCCAGGGCTGATGTCATCAACGGGGGGGGGGGCGGCGCCGACACGCGGGGCCCACCGGTCAGCGACTCAGGGGGGGGGGGGGGCGGTCCACCGTGGACCGGGACCACGCGGGTGGTCCACCGCCGGTCCACGGGACCGACGGCCCGTATCGCCCTCGGGCCGATCGGACGGCGCGGAGGTGGCCGGGCTCGGCTCGACTCGGCTCAAGGCCGGCCGAGTGGCTGAGGGGTGCGGCGGCGGCGCACACGACCACGGCGGCGGCAAGCGACGGCGCGAGCGGCGGCGGCGGACGGCGCACAGGCCGACGGCGGCGACCAGCCGGCGGCGGCGGCGGCTAAGCGGCGGCTAGCGGCGCGGGAGAGAGGAAGAAAGGGGAGGGGATGCCTCACCGACGGCGATCGGCGACGGTGAGCGGCGGAGCGAGATGACGGCGGCGGGATGAGCTCCGGAACCACCTAGCGAAAACGAGGAGAGGTGTTAGAGGGAAAGAGGGAAATGCGAGAGGGCGGGGACGCCGGCCGAAGGCGGCGGCCACGGCGGTGCTCACCGGCGCGCGGCGCGGAGGGGCTCCGGCGGCGGATTTCGACGGAGGAGGGGCGGACGGGGCGACCCGCACGACGGCGAACGCGACGGCGTCGACGGCGCGGTGCGGCGGCGAGCCTAGCGGCGGCTAGCGGCGGCCGGAGCGGCGGAAGAAGCGGCGGCGGGTGGATGCACGGCGCGAGAGCGATAGGGAGCACGAGGGAGCTCGGTGGAATGGGGAAAAAGGGAGAAGAGGTGGCGGCGGTGCTTAAATAGAGCGAGAGGGGGCCGGACGTGGCCGGGAAAGGCGGGGAATCGCTGGCGACGTGGGGGAGCGGGGAGGAGAGAGAGGCGGGATTCGAAAATCGAATCCCGGCCATCTCGGGAGCGCGGGCGAGCGGGAGAGAGGGGGAAAGTGGGCGCGGGAGGTGCGGGCGCGAGGCGACGTGGGCGGCGTGGCCCGGGAGACGCGGAGGAGGTGGGCGCGGCGGCGGCGGTTTCGGGAGGTGGCCGGCACGGGCGGCGGGAGGTTGGGGGAGGACCCGACAGGTGGGCCCCACCTGTCGGCGACCCCGGGAGAGGAGGCGGGCGGCACGCGCGGCTGGGCTGGGCCTCGGCCTTCGGCCGGCCCAGCGGGAGAGGGGGGAAAAAAAAAGAAAATGGGCCAACGGCCCAAGGAGAGGAAAAAGGAGGGGAAAAAGAAAAAGAAAGAAAAAAAAAGAAAAGGATTTTCCCTGGAATAAAATATTGCATGTGCTCAATTTTAATTGGTTAAAATTATTTCTAGGGCTCTGAAAATTCCACTAAAAATCCTGTTAGTGAATTTCGACATGTAGAACTCAAGAAAAATTCCACATGCCAGATTCGATTATTATTTGCATTATTTTATTAAGGTTTTCTCCTGCTTTACACTGCTATTTTCTTGAGACCATTTAAAATTTCCTTTTAGGCTTGGGAAAGAACTTCAGGGTGTGACATGGTATCAGAGCTTTCGTTGCTCGGTGAGTTTTTATCTTCCTATAACCAGAAAATAGCCATACAAAAAAATTGGTATCATTTACCTAGCCATATTGTGCCATTGCATTGTTCTTTTCAGTTTTTGCTTTGTTGAATTTTGTGTTGCATCGTCACATCGTGTTGCTGGTCTTAGCGTCTAGTTCGTTTAGAGTTTTGAGTTCTGGTCACGTTTTGTACCACAGTTGTCGCTGCCACCGTGTCTCTGTTGTTGTTGGGACCTACGAAAACGGAATCGGCTCGCTGCCACGGTTCTATTTTTGTAGTTTTCAGAATTTTTTTATCGGTCAGTTTTGGAGTTGCATTTAGGATTTGCTTGAGTTTCTGGTTTGCCCGTGAATAGACCGGCCTGTGCTTGTTGCCGGTGTAGAGAGGAGGAAGAAGAATTTCCAAATCTGTTTTCCTATTTGCAATATCAGATTGCTTTTATCTTGTTCTTGCTTGTTTCTTCGATTTGCTTGCAGGAATAGGGTTGATCTGCACCGGCAAGATCAACAACCCACGGAGAGGTGTATCGATCGCTAAGGCGCAACACAACGTCTTGTACGGTTGTAGTTGGATCGTCAACGTTTCTCCCAAATCGTAGTTATCACAACTCACCGAAAGATCGGGCCAATAACAGCCTTGAGTGTCGAGAGGAACTCAGGGTTCATCACGCAAGGGCGGCACGGGGCGGCGGCACCGAGGGTTGCGGCGCGGCGGCTCACAGCGGCGGCGCGGCGGCGCAAGGGCGGCGGCGCGGCGGCACGAAGGCGGTGGCTCGGAGAGGGAAGAGGGGAGAAGGAGGGAGATGGGGTAGGAGAATGGAGAGGGGAGAGGGGATTTATAGGGGAGGGAGGGGGAAAAGAGGGGGAGAGGGACGACGGCTATGGACGTGACGGCGACGCTCGGGGCGGGACGACGGCGACGCGCGGGCGGCGACGCGATGGCGGCGCGGGGGCTCGGAGCGGCGATGCGACGGGCGGCGGTGCGGGGCTCGAGGCGGGCGACGCGACGGGGGGGGGGGGGGGGGCGTGGGGCTCGACGCGGCGATGGGACGCGCGCGGCAATGGGGCGTCGACGGCGACGGCGATAGCGGCGACGCGACGGGCGACGACGCGGCGGGCGAGCGGCGCGGTGGGGCGCGGGGCGCGAGGCGGTGATGGCGACGGTGTGCGGCGGCTCGGGGCGCGAGGCGCGGGACGGCGACGCGACGGCGACGGGACGGCGGCGCGGCGACACGACGGCGACGGGACGGCGGCACGGGGCGCGGGCAGCGGCGGCGGCAGGACGCGACAGGCGGCAGCGGCGATGCGACGGCGGGCGGCGATGGTGACGGCGCGGCAACGTCGGCGCGGCGCGGCAGGGTTAGGGCTTGGGGACCTCGTCGAACACGTTAGGTGCAATGAACAGTGCCGTTTTCTAATTAACCCGATTTTGGCCCATTTATCATTTTAAATTTGATTCTTTAATTCCCAAATTTTGCATAAATGAAGTATACTCATTATTTGTGCCATTCCAATCCATGGATTTATTCTAGATTAATTTATTCCATGTCTTATATATTATTATTGTAATTTACTTGGATCTAATTAGAGCTAATTCTCATTCCATTGCTTTTTTTTAAAATTTGGTGGATATAAATATGGTCGTAATAATATTTTACTCATTTCTATCCTCACCAAATCTTATTTTAAATTGCACTTTAATTATTTACTTTGTCAATTTACATTTTAGGGTTTATTCCTAACTAATTACCCATTATTCGCGATTTATAAACTCCGAAATCAAAATCCAATAAAATAATCGAATAAGATTGGCATGATGCAATTTATTTTAGAAACTTTTTGAAAATCTGTATTTTTAGAGTTTTGATTTTTCGGTCGAATTTTCAGGGTGTTACAAGACACCTCCTCCTCGATATACATGAAGGCATCTGTGGGTCACATGCCGCCGGTCGCACATTGGTCGGAAAAGCTTTTCGACAAGGGTTTTTCTGGCCAACCACCCTCAAAGACGCATGTGACATGGTCCAGCGGTGTGAAGCCTGTCAATTCCACGGCAAGCACACAAAGCTACCTGCACAAGCGCTCCAGACCATCCCTCTTACTTGGCCGTTCTCATGCTGGGGGCTAGATATACTCGGGCCATTCCCACGAGGACAGGGCGGCTACAAGTTCCTATTCGTGGCGATCGACAAATTCACTAAATGGATCGAAGCAGTACCCACGAGGGAAATCAAGGCCGCCAACGCCATCAAGTTCATCAAGGGGATATTTTGCAGATACGGACTACCGCATCGCATCATTACCGACAATGGCTCCCAGTTCGTCAGTGCCGACTTCCAGGATTACTGCATCGGGCTAGGAGTCAAAATATGCTTCGCTTCGGTTTCCCATCCTCAAAGCAACGGACAAGTCGAGAGGGCAAACGGCATAGTACTACAAGGGATCAAGACCTGTGTCTACGACAGGCACATGTCACATGACAACAAATGGGTCGAAGAACTCCCTTCAGTACTATGGGCCATACGCACCACACCGACAACGTCTAACAAGGAAACACCCTTCTTCCTCATGTACAACTCCGAGGCCATGCTCCCCAGCGAGATACGACATCAGAGTACACGAGCACAGAAGTTTTCCGACGAGGAACAGGAGGAGCAGCGAAACGACGATGTGAATCTACTCGAGGAACATCGCGAACGAGTTGCCATTCGAGCAGCCGCCAACCAACAAGCCCTTCGCCGCTACCACGCGAAGTGCATTCGAACACGCATAGTTTCGATCAGCAACTACGTCCTACGAAGGGTTCAAAGCCAAGCAGGGCGAAACAAGCTCTCACCCAAATGGGAAGGACCATACACGATCACACAAGTCTTGCGACCAGGCGCATTCAAAATTGCAAACGGCGATGGCCGCGAGTTGGCAAACTCATGGAACATTTACCAACTACGCAAATTCTACGTATGAGTCAATACCATCCATACCTGTAAGACAACTTACATCATCAATAAAGCCTATCTTCAGGCGCATATTACAATCACAGTGTTCCTGCCTGACGACCCCTCACCCAGATGACACCTAGCGTTGAAACCTATCCTCATGTCCGTTTACGCCATGCTGACAAGGCCTCCGAGGAACCTAAGGGATCTTCGGCTGGGGACGCCCAGAGCCAATAAGGCCTTGTCGGATTCTGTAGAGACGAAAGACCATGTCAGACCTGGTCGTGTAAGAGTTCTCTCCGTGCGTACTAACCAAGCCGCGTAATTGGAAATGAACTTTCCAATTTCGCGGCTGGGGGCTAGGATCAGTGCTTGTTCAACCGAGGCAGGTCAAAGGTCAAAGAGCCTTGTCCTCCGAGAACCATTCTCCGATGACAAGGCTGGGTGCTAGTGAGAGTGTGCAACTCAAACGACCGCCCAAAGTCGAGAACTGAGAAGGCACTCTTACACACTACATCCAGAGTAAGAAGGACTCATTACGATAGATTTCTTTTCTATTCCATAAGATACTTCTTACAATTCCGCACAAGTCCAAAATTATATTACATTTTTCCCTAAGATGTCTATCGCAGGGCACAAAGGCTACAAGGAAGGCCAACGCCAATCCATCGACTAAAAAACTTTCTCCGCAAGCAGCGCCATCGACTTCGCAACGTAGTCTATCTCCGCCGGAGTCCTTCGGGAGTGAGCGAACCCTTCATGGAGAAACTTGAGGTGCAGCTGCGGACGACGATCTCGTATGCAAGCCAACACATGCCCTCTGGCATATCGGCTTGACCGACGGCATTCCTGCTTCAGGGCTTCGTCAATGCGCTTGCCGACGCCTTCGAGCTGAGTACATGCCCCATTCAGCCACGAGATGTAGCCGGCCGCCGATTCCTCGGGATCTCCACGGGGCACCCGGAGCTCTCGGCAGACCCACGACATAGACGTGCAGCAACTCTTCAGATACGAGTCGAACCACACCTCGCGGCCTTGGAGTGCTTCTACGGCCTGGTCCTTTCTCACCTCCAACATGGCTCTCTCGAGTTCCGCGACCTCACACTTCGTCTTCCAATACTGGATACGACGATCTTGGTCAGCAAGTCTACTCTCGAGATCTGTTCAGCATGGAAACAACTAAGTCAAGCTGCTTTTCTCTTCCGAGAACACAGCTGATCAAGTCGGAGGAGCAAAAAGGGATGAAGAGACCACCAACCTAAGGAAGTCGTCGCCATACCCGTATTCACGGGCAAACTTTGACCCACATCGTCCTGCAACACATGTGGTCAGAGCGCAATCGCCGGAACGACCACCGGTAACTCGGGCTGCCCATGCTGCTGGACATCCTCGACATCGACATCCCTACAAACGACAACCAAATACTCGGGACTAAAGTGCTAACAAAGACCAAGGTGATGACTACACGAAGAAAGGCGGCCGAAGCCGGTAAATGTTTTACAAAGCACAGTCGATTACAAGTGAACTGAGGTCCTACTCTTCAAAAAGTGGGAGAGCAGACTCTCCCAGCTCGCCGATTTCCTCCATCACGCCCTTACGCACGTTGTTGGCCGCCCCCTGATCCAAGATCCGCCGAAGATCGAGTTCGGGGTGCGCCAACCTTACACATGCAAGGACGTGACAGGCTCCAGTGTAGATCCCGTTGGACGCTTCCTCCACGAGCCTGGCCGCATGTTTGGAAGGTATCGCCTCCATCGCCGTAGCCAGCTCTGCAAGCGAGGACGTCAGCGAGAACTCATCGGGGTTCGCCGGGATGGTTGTCGTGACACCACACTCCCCGGTGAGCTGATGAAGACCGGTGTAGCACCCGCAGCGAGCCACGGATCTCCCACAAGTTGTTCTCGAGTTCCGACTTCCGGTCCTCGAGTCCCGCCGTTGCCGCTCGTTACCGGTCACCAGCTCCCTCATTTTCTGGAGGTCCTCGCGAACCTCCGCCAGGTCGTGCTCCAGCTTGTCGGCACGCTCGTTTGCCGACGACGCTGCCGCTGCCTTCGCCTCCGCGATCTCGCGACTTATGCCGCGAGTGCCAGCCTCGAGGATACGCTTCATTTCAGCTTGAAGCTCCCCCCAGGTGAGGACGTCAGCAGATGGACCGCGAGTAGGTCCGAGGTCACTGGCCGGCCCGCTCGGCGTCACCTCACGGCTCCTCGCCATGACCACGACATCGGTCGAGGCTGCCGCAGGAGATGCGCTGGAGGCCCCTCCGGACCTGTCCTACGCCGCCCTCGCCTGCGCCGACCTGCAAAAGATCCTCATGTCCAGCCCTCAAAACAAGTTGCCAGAAGATAAACAAGGGAAGGATCTCGATTTTCGTTTACTTACTTCTCGCCTAGCGTCACCAGCTTCCTCCGCCGTGGAGGTGGCGGAGACGCATCCACGGCTTGGGTAAATCCTGCACGAGTTGAGGGTGACATCTTCTGACTATGAAATTAACAAGTCAAGAGACTCACCGGTCGGGAGGATGCTCTCCGGCGGCTGCCGAGCACGGAGGTGAACTTTCTCCCCGTTTTCGGGATACGGCTGCCACTAGTCGTGGTAGCAGTGGCAACGGACATGTTGGACGCCTCCCGAGCGACGTCCTCCTTCAATAAGGCCGCCGCCTGGTGGTCCACGAGCGGTCCAATGACGTCAGCCAGAGGGAGAGCCTGCACCGCATGAAGTCATTTTCCGATCCAGGAAGCAAGAATAAAGGGATTGCCAAATACGCTCACGTTGATTGCCGCTTCGCGCTCGATCACCTGCTTCTCACAAAGAGGGACGGGGACGTCGCTTGCCGTTGTCGGGCCACTAATCATCAGTTGGCCAACGTGGCGCTCCACGATGGCGCTACTCAAGCCTGCAGATCGAGAATAGAATTCAATAAGTCAGGAAGAACATGCACAGAAGGGAATCAATTTAACCAAAAAGGAAAATACCCCGAGGAGAAACCCGGGTCGCGTCCTCCGGCCCAGAATAGTCAAAGGATGGGTGGGCTCAGGCCTGGAGCGGCTGGATCCGCCTACTAACGAAGTCGGTAGTGACTTCATACCCCGACAAACCTCGTACTCGGAGGTCGTCGATGGCATCGATGAAGGACTGGAGGGAAGGGGTCAAGGCAGGCTTTGCGGTCCAAGACGAAATCTTGTCTGGTTGTTCCTCGGGGACAACAAAGGCAGGATCCGAATTCTCTATCTGAAGATAGAACCACCTCGCCCGCCATTTGCTACGAGAAGAGGGGCATTGGAACAGGATATAGCGTGACTTCAAACCATCCCGAAGTCGGAACCCGACGCATCCAGACACCCTGTTGGATTCCATCCAACGCAATTCATAGTAAAAGCGGAAGAGATCGAGGAAGGGCTCTACCCCAATGTAGGCCTCGCAAAGGTGCGCAAAAATACTGAGGAAGGCAATGGAATTGGGGTTTAAGTGGAGCAAAGAAAGGCCGTAGAAGTTCAGAACCAATAGAAGAAATTCAGAAGGTGGAGGGAGAAAACCACAAAGAATGTAGTCCTCGATCACAACCATGCGACCCAGGACAGGCTGGGGTTCAGTACCTCCCACTTCTCTCTCCATGACTCCACAATCGGGAAGGGCGCCATCTTTCTAGAGCTTCTTCAGTGACGCGTTGGTGGAAGTAGACTTGCCGAGATCCATCGCTGACTAGAGATCGCTGGAGGAAGGACGGAGATTAACAAGCTAGGGTTTTTACGGGGGCGGTTAAGACGAGGGACGCTTGGAGGCTGGAAAGTTTTCTCACAACAGGCGGACTTCAAAATGAATCCCCCAAACTCCCTTAAATAGACGCGCTTCACACGGCGCAAATTTCAAGGAAAGGAGAGAGTGATGCCCGCCGGAATTTTCTGGGTCCGTTACGCGCGGCGATTTTTTCGCACTTCAGTTTAAATTCACTCATGACCGTTGGGCTTCACATGGTGTTCTCGACTATGTCTTGTCTCTACGGTTCCCATACCGAGAACGACATCAGCTTCGACATCAAAAGTCGCGATTGGTCACACGAGTTCATTTAAGCAAAAGTCGGGGGCTACTGTCAGGGTTATGGGTTAGGGATACCCTTTACCCTTCGATATATGTCACATATCGAGATGGCATGCCCGCGCATACATGGACATTCTTTGTATGAGTTAGGGAAATCCTTCACGGAATTGGCGGAAGAAAAGAGACCCACTCGGACAAGACTGGGTTGTCAACATATCGTGTATGTTTCGACGTCTCCAAGTCCTACTTGGAGACTGCTTGGCCTGCGGTATAAAAAGGACCCCCTGGGAGAACCTGAGGGGATCGAATCTGATAGCCAACATCACCACCACAGCCTACGAAGTCGGAGCCTGCGGAAGCCAGATTGCCGAGAGGTCTAGTCGGATTAACCCGATACGATCTCGTCGTTTTCATCGAGTTCCATATTTCCCTTTGTAACCTGTGATTTCCATCATATAATCCCATACCAACTGGATTAGGGCTATTACCTGTCAAGGGGCCTGAACCAGTATAATCTTCGTCTTCTGTTTGCTTGATGTCGTACTACGTACCCCGATACCCACTATATCCGGTCTACGGGTATCTCCTGTCGACAAAAGTAATTTGGTCTGATAGATCACTCCATATAGAAGTCCTCTAAGGTGAGCAGATATAATTTGTTTATGACTAAAATTAAACTGATTATTCCAAATCAACAAATGAGCTAGGTGATAGTAGTAAGGTGCTGGTGGTAGGGTTGCAAGAAACTGATACAGAGGGAGTTACCGACTCAAATTAAATTCAAACTACAAATGTGCTAGGTGATAGGAGTAAGGTAATGGTTGTAGGGTTGCAAGAAACTGGATATTGTCATTCTTGTGTGGCCGTCTCCAATGTTTATGGATATATATTTTGTTAGCATGTACAGGTTTCAAGAATTAGCAGGAATTTAACATGGTAGCTGAGCTACCACAATCATATCATGGAACTCCCCTTTTCAGTGATCATACAATTCAATGAGCTATGTTTGGAATCAAGTCTAGCTGGAAGCCAAGGTACTAATAAAGCTGACCAAAAATGGTAGAAAATAATATATATCAGTGATTTTGGACCATACATGCCTATCATCTGCCATATACCTCTAGTCATGATTGAACAACACATGGGACATTACCATGATACATAGATCACTCAATTGAGCATTATCCAAATAACATAGCAGAGTTTGTATATTTGGCAAAAAAAAAGAACAGAACAATAGGACTTCTCACTGTGCCATATGGATTCTGTCTGTGCAAAAATCAATCATTTTTTCTTGAATAAAAGTAAACACAGATAGCAATTGTGTTCATCTGACCAGCTAAAAATTGAGTTATCAATGCAGATCAGATTCTTACCTTTTTGTCAATGCGTGTTTTGAATGTTGAGAACTTCAGATCTTCATATATGGCCTATAAATGTAAGAGAATCAATGCCGAAAATATCCAATAAAGTGGAACTGAGATATTTGTATAGCCACTTGATAGCCTCATTGAATTGCATTAATATCCAACTCGTACTCACATTATTATGCATCAAGATTTCTGTACACACATTATTTTACTTAGATCTTTCAAAATTAGTATGTGCTTGTTCATTTTACAAATAATAACCATTAACTTTGGCAGGTGGAATTACGCATTTAACACATATCTTCCCCAAAATTAATGGCCAAATATCTCTTATGTAAAAAAAATTAAGTACAAATAGAACCCTGTAAAAACATACATGCATGCCAAGTCCGCAGTATATGCTATGGAACCCTATAAAAACATGAAAGGGTTCATTAGTAGCTTCATCAAGCTGGTTCTATTGAATTAAAAACAAACAAGTGTACTGTGCACTTTGCAGGTTGCCTGTAGTGTGCATTGATAATCTGCCAATATTGCTCTATTTTCGGAGGTGTAGAAACTGTTTACCTCCAGTAACTTTGAATGATTCACAAAGGAGAATATTTTCTTGACACACAGCTAAAATGATGTATAGGAACAGGTTGACTTGTATTTATTCTATTCCAAAAGGGAAGAATCAATAAAAATAAAACATTCAGACAAGCTTCCTCCTAATCTAGTACAGTTGAACTATCATTCAAATAGACAGAACTGTCTTTTTCTTTTATCGAAAGTGAAAAAACCAAATTGGGGAAACACAACGCTACTCTGATTCGAAACAAGCTTAATGAACGACCTGATCATGCCATAGTTTGTCAAGGGGAAAACAACCAAAGCTAAAAATCGGCGCACAAATTTCCTGAACCAAGAATACATATGAACGTCAAGCACCGGCAAGAGCTATCAATCATGTGCATGGCAAAATTTAGATGTCTGAAGATCATATCAATTACAGTTCTTCAGACATATTTTATAAGCTTGGGAAAGGATCAGCATGCCCAATCATACATATGGTCTAGCAAGTCATACAATTTATTTTATAAGATTACAAGTTTCTACAAATTATATGATTTATATCACGAGTAAAGCAGCACAATCAATGCCTACTATACAAGCCTACAAGTGTGAGATACCATATAATGCTCTCCAATTAGTGGATTTTCCTTTTAAACAAACTGACGTTTTCGTTTCTTAGCGTACAAAGCCAGGAATAGAGCAGAACAATGTCTTCTGCAAGTGTTCGTAGATATTCTCACAATCTGCCTAATTTATATATCCACTATTCAATTCATTCTTCTTAATGCACAAAAATCATTTATGCAAATAAAATATGTAGCCTTTTGAAGTTCCTGGAATATTTGAAGAGATGACTGTGAAGGGATATTTGTATTCCTTGCAGCAGGCAGCTAATCAAGTACCGTTCCATCTTGATTAGTTATGCCCCATTTAATCTGCAGGCAGCTAATCACCATTCCATCTTGATTAGTTATGCCCCATTTAATCCCATGCTATGTAACAGGAATGCATTTTGAACTTTTCGCACGCATGAGTTCTGTTATTACAACCTAAAGATCACAAATTGTTGACAAATCTAAACAATTGTAATCACCAACCATTTTTATCTCTCTGAATGTGAACAATCTCATCCTTCAGCTCAGCAAGAAAAGAAAAATAAAACATCACCAGTCAATTATTGAGCACATTTGTACCACATAATTTCATCCTTTCATCCCAAAATTGCAGGAATTAACCGAGCTCTAAACTCTAAAAACCAAATCTAAAAAAATCCTGCTAACTTGCACATAATTAGACATCTGATTACTATAGCAATGGATCTCATCGCATAGATTCAATCAACGGAGCATTGTGGTCGTGTGGATAAACAAAAAATATATTTGATGATTGCTATTACGAACATATTCTTACATAGATTATCGGACCGGTCGAGCAGTAGCGGAGCCACATTGTCATTCGCCAAGATAATCTCGTCCGGGAAGACGTCCTCCATCATTTCTTTCTCTTTTTCCTAATATCCGCAAACGATATCTGTAACTCATTTTCCATAAAGAAAGAACTTTAATTAAATACAGAGACTTAGAATCAACATTATTATGCAATTCGGCAAGAGAGCTGTTGGTCATATAAAAGGCTAAAATAGTTGAGTGCATACCGTGTTGGCATCATGACTGTCAATACACACAGCAAGGCATCCATGGACTGAGCTGCTTGCTCCAAGTACAGACAAGCAAGAATCAAATCCATTTTAGACCCAAAAATAGTGCACTAAGTATCTTGATTCATGAATCAATTCAGATAATAATTTCTAATAGAAGTGCTAATCTAGCCAGCGAGGCGCATTTCTTTCTTTTGCAAGGACCAAGGAACGATTTACACAAAGGGCATATCAACTATTAAAGTATCAAAGTAAGATTAATACTATTCTTTAGACTGATAGAGCTTGTCCCCTACTTACATCCTCACACAGAACTCAACACTTGCTGAATACTGCAGAGATCAATATTCATGTTTCTTGATTCTGAACAATATCTATTTGACTCTCTTGCCAGAAAAAATCATATAGTTCTTAGAAATGATTTTAACATATATAGATAAGCACAGTAAGAGCTAGCACATCAGAAGTTTGGTAAATTTACCACGTCCCAACAGCAGAAAATCAGCTCTCCTTACTAAATCACCATGTCCAAAGTCTCATGGTCTCATGGAAACATTAAATCTCGTAATTTAGTTTTGTGTAATTAATAATTAACATTGAACATACCCATCTTACTATTTTTTTATTTAATGGCCAAAAGCACAACCAACACTAACCTAATCATGGCTCACCTGCCTTCCTGTCCTTGAAGATTTGGAAAGGTCATCGATATGCAACTTGAGCTGCCAGGTTAGAGGTTAGGCCAAACTCCCCTCGTTGATACATCTTCTGCACTCATACACAACAATGTCAATTAGTATACCAAGGCACACTAACAGCTGCATACAAATGACAAACAAATAGTGTGTCCAAATTAGATAATATGTTTATCATTGTCCAACCTCGGTGCAGTGAGACTCCTTCCAGCTCCCATCGCTGCCTCCATCATCATAGTTGTGTATCATACAACATTAATGAATAATCAGGTATATTTAATGATTGGCAAAACAATTGAATGGGTCGATTAGCTCTCCAGGGAATCAACAGATGATACAACCAATCTAGGTATTACATGGAAAATTATTCACTTATATACTATCAGATGACATTCTTCCCAATTATGAACTGGACATAGAGAATCCTTCTGCCTTGTGTTTTTCACTTTTTATTGAACCCAGTGGATAAATTTGATGTAATCTACCCAAAACAGTAAAAAAAAACGAACAATGCCACTGCTTCAAGAAGAGCCACATTACCTGTGCTATGAGATGTGGAGCGTAGGGTGAAGGTAGGGTGAGAGCGCGATGGCGGCAATGGGGATCGGTGGCGGCGGGGAGCAGATCGGCGTGGAAGGCGGCGGCGGCGACTTGGCGACGGAGGGGATTCCGGTGGTGCGGATCGGTGGTGGCGGTGGCGACTTACTGACGGAAGGGTTCCGTCGGCGGGGATCGGTGGCGGCGAGGAGCAGCTCGGCGTGGAAGGCCGTCGGCGGCGGGGATCGGTGGCGGCGGCGGCGACTTGGCGACGGAAGGGATTCCGGCAGTGGGGATAGGTGGCAGCGAGGAGCAGCTCGGCATGGAATGCCGTCCGCGGCGGGGATCGGTGGCGGCGAGAAGCGGAGCGACGGCTAGATGGGGGAGGCGGTTTGGGCGTAGGTCGGGGCACAGGAGGAGGCAATCTTTTGCAGGAGAGAGGTGGGGGTGAATCTGGAGCGTTGGATTCCATAGGGTTAATCTAGATCGTTGAGTGATGATTGAAAGAATAAAAGAATGAGTGAAAGTATTTGTTGAACTATAGGGTAGATGTTGTACACAGATTTATCAAAAGAGCGGCCATCCATAAAATAGATAAGGTCATCTTTGACTACATCATAATGAGATGAACGAAAAGACTTGCTGCTGAGTGGGCTGATAAAGATGCAGTCACCATCCAAGCTCTTGATCTCAGTGAATGTGGCAGGGTTTGTGCTGCAGTCCACCTCATATACTCTAATCTCAATAATGTTGTGCCCAAATTCACCAAAGTATGTCACAGCTATCAATAGTTTCCCACGCCACTCTACTATGCTCCAAGTCTCATTAGCGGTACCCATGACCCCAGGTAGTTTGATCACACAAAACTCAGCACAAGAAACCATCAAGCCATTGTCATCTTCAGAGATCTCAAAGACTAAGAGGTTAGTGGTGAATTTGCTGAAACTGAGCACGTGGAGCTTCCCTTGGCAGAAGACAATATCAATGGACCAAATGATAGTATCACCATCTCACACACTCCACGGCTTCATCCCAGGCCACCAGAGAGCAAGCTTAACTGCATCCTTGACCATGGAGGTGGCGGCCACAACACACTTGGAGCCAGAGTCAGGCGACAAGGACAAGACGACCTTCCAGAACAACATCACACACTTCGCTGCATTGATCGTGCAATGCAAGACACAAGAGCTATTGATGATGGGGAGAAACCTAGTGTAGGCATCAGCGGAGCGGGAGGGCTCCCGAAGGAGGCGGGAGTCGGACGACATCACGGGAGGAACTGTTCATCAAGAAACACCGGCGATCACCGAAATAGCGACCTTTATTAGCCTTGACGCCAACGAGCCATCCCTCGAACGAGCGCACGCAGCAGATGCTGTCACCAGCCGCCGTCTCCCTCTCCCTCTCCGGCAGCGGGACACGGCCACGCACTCCCGTGATGGTCCCTCCTGCGCAGAAGCTGGAGAAGGAGAAGTCGGCCATCACGAATGTTAGGAAACGATAGGCGAACAAATGATAAAAAACAATAGATCAATCACAGAAGACACAAGATTTAACATGGAAAACCCTCCCAAAATAGGAGAGAAAAAACCACGGGCGCCAGCCAGCAAAATATCTTCACTATATCTGAGGTGAGGTTACATCGCCGCACGGCGGCTTACAAGAGGTATATATATGGTGGAACCCTAAAAGGGATGACGATCCGTCCCCAGGTGCACGGCCCAATGGGCCAGCTTCAGCCTCCGCTCCGCTACGGCAGAAGCTGGCCTTTATTAAGTGCAAATGAATTTGGATCACAACTCAACAAACTCCACCTTGAGACAAATTCCTTCTTGTAGCATGAAACAATCCTTCACCCTGAACACAACAAAGATAAAAAAAAAACACTTTCGACGCCAAATAGCCTCTTGGGCTAAACCACTATACCAACTAAGCTTGAGCAAAGCTCAAAATTAGCAACAGGAACAAGCTTTATCATCACATCAGCAGGATTATCATGAGTACTTATCTTGCATACCTTTAGCTTACCTTGCGCGACTACATCGCGAACATAATAGTACTTGATATCAATGTGCTTTGTCCTCTCATGAAACATTTGATCTTTGGTGAGGCATATAGCACTTTGACTGTCACAAAACAAGTTAATGCAAGAATCAACTCCACAAAGCTCAGCAAACAATCCTTTCAGCCAAACTGATTCTTTACATGCTTCAGCAATAGCCATGTATTCTGCTTCAGTGGTAGACTAGACAACAATAGGCTGCAATGTGGTCTTCCAACTCACAGCACGTATATAGGTGATCCATTAACAAATTTAATATACACACAGCTATCAAATTCAGACCTCTTAAAGCCATGTGACAACATAAATAAATCAAACATTTTATACCATTGACGAGGAGACTGTTTCAAGCCATACAAAGATCTTTTCAACTTGCAAACATAATCCTCCTTACCAGGTACTATGAACCCTTCTGGCTGGTCCATGTATATCTCCTCTTCAAGTTCTCCATGTAAAAAAGCTGTCTTCACATCTAACTACTCAAGCTCAAGATCATGCATAGCAACAATACTGAAGAATGTGCGAATTGAACTATGCTTTATAACTGGAGAGAATACATCATTATAATCAACACCAGCAATTTGACTGAAACCTTTTGCTACTAACCTTGCCTTAAACCTCGGAGGCTCGCTAGGAGATAAACCCTCCTTTCTCTTGAAGATCCATTTACAACGAACATGCTTCTTCTATTTTGGCAAGTGCATAAGCTCCCATGTGCCATTCTTCTCAGGAGACTGCATCTCCTCCTGCATAGCTAAGATCCACTTCTCACGATCTCCAGAAACAACAGCTTCAGTGTATGTGGCTGGCTCAAGATTATTTTCCACCTGTTCAGCACAACTAAAAGCATAATAAACCATATGACATTCCTCAATAAGACGGACTGGAGCTCCACAACTCCTCTTTGTTCTGCGATGTGCGATAGGTTCATCTTGTGGCTGCAAAACAGGAGGTGAGTGCTGAACAGTATCATTAACATCATTACCAACAATTTCAGTTTCTTGATCATCCATGTGCTCCACCTGCACGCTAACATATTGCTGCTCCTCATCTGAACCACCTAGTATGACATCTGTGGGCAAGCTATCATTAAACATAACAAATTCATTGAAAACAACACTCCTGCTCATGAAAGTCCTATTAGTTTCAGGATTCCATAACTTATATCCTTTTACTCCTGAACCATAACCAAGAAACAGACACTTAATAGCTCTAGGCTCTAATTTTCCATTATCAACATGAGCATAAGCAGTGCATCCAAAAACTCTCAACTGTGAATAATCAGCAGGCATACCAGACCATACCTCAATGGGAGTTTTCTTATTATGTGGGATAGAAGGCGACCTGTTGATCAAGTAGCAGGCGGTGCTAGCAGCCTCTACCCAAAAACGCTTGTTCATGCGAGCGTTGGACAGCATACCACGAGCCTTGGAGATGATGCTTCTGTTCATGCGCTTAGCCACACCATTCTACTGTGGAGTGTACGGGATGGTATGATGCCTAACAATGCCTTCCTTCCCGCAGTAATCATCAAAAGCATCCGAACAAAATTCACCACCATTGTCAGTGCGAAGTACTTTTACCTCCTTTTCAGTTTGCCTTTCTATCATGACTTTCCACTCTTTAAAAGCAGCAAATGTATCATCTTTATGTTTCAGGAAATAAGGCCACACTTTTCTAGAGTAATCATCAATAATGGTAGCTTATAACGAGCACCACCAAGGGAGGGCTTACGAGAAGGCCCCCACAAATCAGCATGTACATAATCAAGTATACCTTTGGTGCGATGAACTGAGGTATTGAATTTTACCCTCTTGTGCTTACCAAAAACACAGTGCTCACAGAACTTCATGTTACCCTGAGTGCAGCCATCCAGCAGGCTCCTCTTCATCAATTCTACCATACCAAATTCACTTGTATGTCCAAGACGCATATGGCACAGGTTAGTCTTACTAGGTTCATCTTTAGAAACAGCAGCAGCAGTAACAGAACCATGTAATGTAATTCCTCTAAGGACATATAAGTTTGCAGAATTCATATCACCAATCGTATAAACGAGCGAACCTTTCGATACCTTTACACCTCCACCTGAGTTGGAGTATTTGTATCCTTCTGCATCAAGTGTGCTAAGAGAGATGAGATTTCTCGCCATCCCTGGTATGTGTCTCACATCTTTCAGCGTGCGTGTCATGCCATCATGTGTCTTGATCAGAACGGAGCCAATGCCCACGATCTCACGTGGGTTATCATCTCCCATGCTCACAACATCTCCATTCTGCACAAACTTGTAAGAACTAAACCAATCTCTGTTAATGCAGATATGAAACGAACATGCAGTATCAAG
This sequence comes from Oryza meridionalis, assembly GCA_000338895.3. Lineage (NCBI taxonomy): Eukaryota > Viridiplantae > Streptophyta > Magnoliopsida > Poales > Poaceae > Oryza > Oryza meridionalis. The sequence goes on along the minus strand of CM002531.2, from coordinate 11,641,198 downwards.
TATCCATTCATCATGACTAGCAACACAACTAGAAAAAACAACACGACAATCTCCTGAATCAGAGTTTTCAGCACTGGTAACAACAGAGGCCTTACCATCAGATTTCCTTTTCTCCTTATTCTACAGCTTCCAACATTCTTCAGTGAAGTGATTTTTCTTTTTGCAATACTTACAGAACTTTTTACCTCTGGACTTAGAACGGCCTCTACTCTGGCTCTTGTCACGATCATTGCTGTCGTTGTAGGTTCTCTGCTCAGATCTGCCTCTGACCTGCAATGCTTCGCCCTTAGAGGACGACGTATCAGACTGAACCATACCTTACATCTTCTCCCTGTTTTGGAGCGCCTCATAAACTTCCGTTAGGGTTAGTTCATCACGGCTTAAAAGTATGGTGTCACGAAAATTTGCATATGAACTAGGCAGTGAGCATAACAGTAAAAGACCTAAATCTTCATCATAACACTGTACCTCCATCGACACTAGGTCGGCAACGATCTCCTTGAAGACCGATATGTGGTTCAACACAGAACCACTCTCCTGCAACTTGTGCAAGAACAACTTCATCTTGATATGCATCTTACTGGTTAGTTCTTTAGACATGCAGATCGATTCCAGTTGGATCAGCGACAGAGCCTTACGATCTTTCCGCTTCTCCTCAGCGATCCATTCAGTCGATTTCTTCTTCCCGAAGCTTTCCAGCGCCTCATCAAGATCTGAAGTTTGCGCCAGAACAGCCCGCATCTTGACTTGCCACAGCGAGAATCTCGTCTTGTAGTCTAGCAGTGGTAGATCATACTTCATCGACGCCATCGCGAAACCCTAATCTGAGAACAAGCTCTGATACCACTTGTTAGGAAACGATAGGCGAACAAACCATACAGAACAATAGGGGTAGAAGCTGGCCTTTATTAAGTGCAAATGAATTTGGATCACAACTCAACAACGAGCAGGGGCAGCGGTCGCGGCGACCGCTGGTGGAGCACGCACCACGCGCGGCAGACAGAGCGCAGCCTGGCCCGGTCCTCGACGAGGGGGACACAGCCGACCACGAGGCTGAGGATGTCCGCCCACGGCCGGCCTTGCGCGTCGTGCGCCTCGTCGAGCCTTGGCACCTTAGAAGCCTCGACGCATTCCGTCGAACACCTTGCCTGCGCCACCGCTGTTAGCGGCCGCCGCGACACCTCGATGCCATCCTCACTGACGTGGACAGGCAGAGGCGCGTGCGGGCTCTGATTAGTCGGTGTTCCTGTCGCGGCGCGTCCATGGCCGCCGGACAGTGTTGTGGCGCCAGGGGCTACTCTCGCCTTGGGGAGAACGGGGAGAACAACGCCTGTAGCTCTCACGTTAGGGGGCAGCACGGAGGCGAGGGTGAGGGCTAGGGCTGCGGCGATCAGTTTCACGAGGTGCCTATCTCCATCGAGTAGCTGCTCGCATTGCGCGGGAGGAATGAGGCCATGAGGGCGGCGTCGCTCAGGGGAATCGCGCAGTCGCGTCGCACCTCGCGGAATTGCGGTCGTTTGCAGGGCGATCAGTATTCAGCTACAAGCTAGATGGGGATTACGGTTAGATCTATGATCTATTTTAAGTACTGTAGTAGATGACAGCCCGCACTTTACTATAGGACTTATAGATTTATATATGAATATATGTCAAATATAAAAATTAGGATCGTTTTATATTAAGATATTATAAAAATTATATAAGAAATGATTATTTAGCATGTTTATATGTTATAATTTGTAGATGGTATCCCAGTTTAGTAGTCGTTCTAGCATAGAAATGACAAAATATAGTGTTGTAAAAATGATCAATGTGCCCTTATGTTAATCATTTCAATGCTTAAAAATTGACACAAAACTAGTACTGCGCCTGCCATTCTGACATGTATGCAACAAACATGGAGAAAAAAATTTAATAAAACTACTCATGCTAGTGGCTCACCTACTAGCTGCCCAGGCCTAAACGACCTGGACAATGACTTTAACCCCAGCGACAAGTAAACCGGGATGGAGGGAGTATGCAATTAAGTTTCACTACATACTAATAATTATCATGCTAGTATATGTTAAGTTTTTGGTGTGTTAATAGGTTGATGTGCGATGCTTGCATACTAATAAATGCGATGCATGCATATTGTTTAATGTGTTATATCTTCATATAGGAAGGCGTACTTTTGGTCAGCCTGGTAGTAATGGGTTTTGCTCATGTGTTTTTGATGAGCTATACTTGCATCCAGCCCCGTGGGTGAGTTTTTAGTTCCCATCTCCGATCCGCTTAGGGGTGTTTTAGTTGCATATCTCCTTAGACCCAGCTCTCTTCTTCAACTCCAAATTTCAACATCCTCATTTTCCGTCAGTACGTTTTTTAAATTGTTAAATGATACGTATTTTGCAGCAAATTTCTATATAGAATTAGTTTTTTCAAGTTTATAATAATTAATACTTAATTAATTACTACCTCCATTTCAGGTTATAAGACTTTCTAGCATTGCCCATATTCCTATAGATGTTAATGAATCTAGGCACACATATATGTCTAGATTCATTAATATATATATATATATATATATATATATATATATATATATGAATGTGGGCAATGCTAGAAAGTCTTGTAATATGAAACGGAGGAAGTATGTGCTAATAGGCTTTCTCGTTTCGCGTGAGCTATAAATCTTCCTCTACAGCTATGCAAAGAAGCGCGTCTGTGTTTCCGGTAAAAGGCTTCTTAGGAAATTTTCTTTATTGCTGTCTGGCAATTTAGAAAGAAAGAAATGGAAAGATATTTCAGAACAAGCATTCTTCCTTTGAGGCCTGGAGAATTTTGTTCAAGAAAGTTCTTCTGCATATGTGCGAATGAAAGATCCTTTAAAGTAAAGAGTTTTTGATTGGTTACAACCATTATAATATTTTCAGTGCTCTCTATGTAATTATCTTTTGTAAATATTTTTCCTTTTAATGAAAATCACACTGCGAGACAAAGTCATGGCAGTAATTTAAATAAAAAAAAAAACTATCCTATAGTCGTCATACCACTAAGCCAATTGTGTCACTGTAGTCCAAACCATATAAACAAAAACTGCATGAACTACCACGCATGACCGTGCAAATAGAGGTTTCTTCGGTTTCAGGAGAAGGCTTGGTTTTTATTTTGAACCGCTTATGTGTTCGGTTTATATCTCACATAAACTGAACTTCCGATAAAACCGAAGACATTGTTCTTGTGGATGGAGCATGCAACATTTCGCATCTTGTTGCATACTATAGCTGATGCTAGCCGCACTTAAAGGATGTGCGGCCGCATTTTGGTGGAGCGCTCGGTACATTCACAAGCACATTGTGTATATAATATCCTTGTGAGGTCTATGCTGACAACGGCCTAACAACCCAACACGTAAAACCACATCTTTGTGTTGGAATTAATATGTGGGTTAAGATGTCACACCCTGAAGTTCTTTCCCAAGCCTAAAAGGAAATTTTAAATGGTCTCAAGAAAATAACAGTGTAAAGCAGGAGAAAACCTTAATAAAATAATACAAATAATAATCGAATCTGGCATGTGGAATTTTTCTTGAGTTCTACATGTCGAAATTCACTAACAGGATTTTTAGTGGAATTTTCGGAGCCCTAGAAATAATTTAAACCAATTAAAATTGAGCACATGCAATATTTTAATTCCAGGGAAAATCCTTTTCCTTTTTTCTTTTTCCTTTTCCTCCCTTTTTCCTCTTTTTTTTCGAATGGGCCGCCGGCCCATTCTCTCCTTTCCTCCCCCTCCTCCCTGCTGGGCCGGCCGCAGGCCAAGGCCCAGCCAGGCCGCCCCGCCGCCCTCCTCTCCCGGGGTCGCCAACAGGTGGGGCCCACCTGTCGGGTCCTTCCCCCACCTCCCGCCGCGCCAGCAACCGCCGCCGCGCCCACGCCTCCGCCTCCTTCGGACCACGTCGACCACGCCCGCGCGTGCGCCGCGTTCCCCGCGCCCACTCCCCTCTCTCTCCCGCTCGCGCCCGCGCCCGAGATGGCCGGGATTCGATTTTCGAATCCCGCCTCTCTCTCCTTCCCCACTCCCCACGTTGGCCGGCGAAATCCCGCCTCTCCCGGCCACGTCCGGCCCTCCCCTCCCCTATTTAAGCACCGCCGCCACCTCTTCTCCCTTTTTCCCCATTCCACCGAGCTCCCTCGTGCTCCCTATCGCTCTCGCGCCGTGCATCCACCCGCCGCCGCTTCTTCCGCCGCTCCGGCCGCCGCTAGGCTCGCCGCCGCACCGCGCCGTCGACGCCGTCGCGTTCGCCGTCGTGCGGGTCGCCCCGTCCGCCCCTCCTCCGTCGAAATCCGCCGCCGGAGCCCCTCCGCGCCGCGCGCCGGTGAGCACCGCCGTGGCCGCCGCCTTCGGCCGGCGTCCCCGCCCTCCCGCATTTCCCTCTCTCCCTCTAACCCCTCTCCTCGTTTTCGCTAGGTGGATCCGGAGCTCGTCCCGCCGCCGTCATCTCGCTCCGCCGCTCGCCGTCGCCGATCGCCGTCGGTGCGGCATCCCCTCCCCTTTCTTCCTCTCTCTCCCGCGCCGCTAGCTGCCGCTTAGCCGCCGCTTAGCCGCCGCTAGCCGCCGCTAGCGCTGCTCGCGCCGCCGCCGCCGCCGGCCGGTCGCCGCCGTCGGCCTGTGCGCCGTCCGCCGCCGCCGCTCGCGCCGTCGCTTGCCGCCGCCGTGGTCGTGCGCGCCGCCGCCGCACCCCTCGGCCGCTCGGCCGGCCTTGAGCCAGGTCGAGCCGAGCCCGGCCACCTCCGCGCCGTCCGATCGGCCCGAGGGCGATCCGGGCCGTCGGTCCCGTGGACCGGCGGTGGACCACCCGCGTGGTCCCGGTCCACGGTGGACCGCCCCCCCCGAGTCGCTGACCGGTGGGCCCCGCGTGCCGGCGCCCCTTCCCTCTCTCCCGAGCCGCTGACCGGTGGGCCCCGCATGTCGGCGCCGCACCCCCCTTGATGACGTCAGCCCTGGGATTTATTGCGCAATAAATGATTTAAGGATTTTTTTTATAGTAATAAACACAGTGAATCTTCTAAAATTCATATCTAATTCATCCGTGCTCCGTTTAAGCCCATTCAAGTCTCAGTAAATCAAGAAAAATGTGTAGAATCCAATAAAAATGGTTTTGTTCTCTGTTTCAGTAGTCTTATAGCCTGTTTGCGTTGTTTGCCTTGTATGTCGCTTAGATTCCGGTTCCTCCGACGCTCCGGTGTACTTCGAGATTGTCGCTGAGGTTCCTCCAGCAGCAGAGCAAGGCAAGTCATGCTTGTCACTTGATCATGTTGAACCTATATTGCAAATGCTCTCTCGTTTTCTCCTAAATATTGCATTGTTTTATAATATCACATGGGATGGTTACCTACTATTGTAGCCATACTATTCTGTACCTTATTCCTTTGTTAGTTTGGGATATAACCTGACTAGAGATTGGATTAGGGATTGCTTAGCCTTGCTTAGTTCAACTAGCACACAATCAGGGAAATACTATTAATGTTTAGACTGTAGGTCCTAATTGTAATGTTGGATTAGTACCACCATTTTGGTGTTGATTAATTAAAATGAATCACATGGTGGGCTGTGGGTGCATGGTTTAGTTGGTCGCACCCATGGCAGTTAAGGACCGGTTCGCGGGAAACCCTGGAAGAATTTATCGTGCTTACCACAAGCCAGCGTGGGCAACGGCTGGGCTTGTAGTGTAGCTTTCCTCTAGCTGACGCATCCAGGCAAGGGTGGGCGTGATGGAGCGGGGCGGGCCCTGCGACGGCCTCTGTCGCTTCCGGATTCACCTAGGCACGAGAGGGGACTGCCCGTTGCCCGCTGGGGACGGGGGTTAAACCTGAGGTGTGGTGTGCTTAGTTAGAGGGGGTTATGCGAAGGGTCCTGTCACGGCCTCTTTCCGGTATGTCGTGGTGGCATGTCGGCGCACGGTAACGTATCGTGGGGCTGTGTCTTGTGGGTACAGTTGTACACATCTGGTCAGAGTAAAACTATTCGAATAGCCGTGCCCGCGGTTATGGGCGGTCAACCAGATTCACCGTGATTAGTTTCACCCTAGTTTGGTCTATTGAAATTGGATAGTCTAGGTGGATGGTTGGGCCTGTTGCAACGTGGGATAGCGTTGGACAGTGGATGATTAATATTGAGTAATGGTTACAACTGTTTACTTCTTTCAACTCCTGTTTATAAATGCTCGCTTTATGCAAATGAACCAGTCTAGCTCTCCGTTGATAATTCCCTGCATCATACCCCTATTCCGATGTGACTTGCTGAGTACAGTGGGTAGTACTCAGTCTTGCTCTATTTTCCCCAACCCCAGAGTGCGAGTATGTGTCCGATGGTGGTTTCTCCGAGGAGTAGGCTTCGTCCGTGCCGTCGAGGATGCCTGTGGAGTGGTGTTCCCGCTGCAGTTCAAGTCAAGGCCTAGCTTCTTTTATTCTTACGTTTTTCCGCTGCATTTATGTAAGACTTTTATGATGTTGGTAAGACGTGGATCTGAATGTCAACATTGTCGTTTGTGTACCCCGGCTGGTCCTGGACAGGGATTTTAATGCACATTCTGCTTGGAATTCTATTCGGGAATTTCTGGGCGTGACAAGTTGGTATCAGAGCCGACCTTGACCGTAGGACAAGCCAAATGGAAAGCCCTAAGAGCTCTCTGAATCCTTTTCATTGCATGTGTTCTTTGCAAATGGATTTGTTCGGGAAAATTGGGATCTGTTCTTGTGGTTCAAGGGAAAAATCTTGTTCGTTCATTTAAGTGAGATTTGTCAAAACAAGTCGGTCTAGGGTTTTAGTAAAATTATTTGAGATTTATTCGTCAATCAGTTGGGATTTGGTGGGCGAAATGCATTAGGTTCTAGATCAAGAATATGGGTTGCCAGGTATTTCTGCCCTTATTGTTATCACTAGGATGTATCTATTTTCCCCATTATTTTATTGCTATGTAAGTCCGTCTTATTTATTCGCTCTCATGCAAAATGATCTATGCATAAAACTCTATTTTTATTCGTTTCTCTTATTTGAGTCCTTTCCTGTTTTATTTAAACTTGGATTTGAGCATGCATTGATCCTACCCCTTTGTCTTCTCTAGATGGCTGACCACCCACCCAACCACCGCGGAGAAGGCATGGATGATTTTGTGGCAGAATTGGCTCGCATGACCCTGGTGGTGGGCTACCCCAATGCGCCAGAGTACACGACTGTTCCACCGCTCAGTGGCGAGCTCCCTCACCGTGTCCGCCTGGAGGTTCATGGTTATTTGGGCACCTGCCTCGCTAATATGATGGTTGAGGCGTCCGGAGGTACGGCAGATCACGCCTGTCAGGAGGCAGCATACCTGATGATGGCCAGACTACGGGAGCGCCACAACAACATCTTCCATGACACGGCGTACCGATTCCACCCTCGTCGAGCAGGTGGCGATGATGTCAGTGCTTTCCGTTCGATAGCTGGCGAGAACGACACCACCTTTGGTCACATGTGCGCCGTGATGAAGGGGATGGACAGGATGCACTCGGATCTGCACAAGGCGGCCAAGGCCTTGAATGATGGGAAGCTCATGAGGATCGTCGCTCTGAAGGACGAGATAGCGCGCCTGAAGAGGGAGAACGCTCAGCTGAAGGGTCTCTCAGCTCCAGGAGGAGTCCGGATCCGCACCACGCCCCGCAAGACGACGACGGCACCCGTGCGCATTCAGCTTGCGCCCAGGAACCCACCTCCTCCCGCAGCTCCCGCGTCCGCTCTCTCCTTCGCTCCAGCGTCAGCCGCCAGGGGTCCAGCCAGTGGCATCGGGGGTTGGTTGTCTGCAACTCCCAGTGGCAGCCGCGACCACAGTAGCAGCAGCAGCTCCAGTAGCACAGAGCCGGGCAGTGGCGAGGAGTATCTAGCAGATTCCAGGAGCCGCTCAGAGGGACCTGGTGATGAGCAGGAAGACGCCTTCGACTCCACCGACCGTAGGAGCCGTTCCGAGCATTAGGCTCGCTTTCCATTAGCTTATCGACTGCTTAGCTTTTGCTTGTTAGTTTGTGTGTTTAGGTCTGCTTGCTTGTGGGTCAGTTGACGGTCGATATCATGTGCCTATGATATGGCTGTCTTAATAAGGATTTTTGCCTGTTGTTTCAAGTGTTTTAATTCAGATCAGAACAATCGCAGTTTAAAGTCCTATATAATAAAGCTTAGTTCTTGAGCATCTGTTTTTCTTCTTTTCCCCGTCTGTTTTTCCTCCAGATGGTCTACACCAGGAATGGTAGCCGCACAGCAGGCGGGGGCAGCAACGGCGAAGAGCACATTGACGAAGTGCATCCCAACAGCAATTCCGGCAATGGTCCGCCATCGCTCCCCGAGAATCCGACCCTTGCCCAAGTAATGGCTCATCAGACGCAGATGATGACAGCCATGATGCAGCAGATGCAGCAGCAGCACCAACAGATGTACCAGAGGATGCAGCAGCAGCAGCAGCAGCAGCTGCAGTTTGGTCCCCCTCCCCCTCAGTCCAAGCTGCCGGAGTTTCTACGCGTCAGACCACCCACCTTTTCTAGCACCACCAACCCTATGGAGGCAAATGACTGGCTCCATGCCATAGAAAAGAAGCTAAATCTCCTGCAGTGCAATGATCAGGAGAAGGTCGCTTTCGCCACACACCAGCTCCAAGGTCCCGCGTCAGCTTGGTGGGACAATCACATGGCTACCCGCCCGCCAGGCACGGAAGTCACTTGGGCGGAGTTCTGCCGCAGCTTCAGGAAGGCGCAGGTGCCAGATGGGGTCGTGGCACAAAAGAAGAGGGAATTCCGAGCACTCCCCCAGGGTAACAGGATGGTGACGGAGTACCTCCACGAGTTCAATCGCCTCGTGCGATATGCCCCGAAGGATGTCCGTACCGACGCCGAGAAGCAGGAGAAATTCCTCGCAGGCCTAGACGATGAACTAACCAACCAGTTGATATCTGGAGATTACGCCGACTTTGAGAGGCTGGTTGACAAGGCGATTCGTCAGGAGGATCAGCGCAACAAAATGGATAGAAAGAGGAAGGCGGCGCAGTTCCGGTCCAATCAAGGGAGCCACCAGCGTCCGCGCTTCACTCCCGGGCAGCAGGGTGGACCTACCACCCTGATCGTCCGCCAACACCGCCCTTTCAATGCCAGCAACTTCCATCAGGGCGCCAGTGGCAGCCAGAACTACCATGGCAGTCAGTCCAACCGCAGTGCAGCTCCGCGCCCACCAATGGCACCAGCGCAGTCAGCTCCATCCGCGCAAGCCAAGAAGGAGGTTGGGACAAAGCCAGGGTCCTGCTTCAACTGTGGCGAGCTTGGCCATTTCGCTGACAAATGTCCGAAGCCTAGGCGTGCCGGACCAAGGTTTGTCCAGGCCCGTGTTAACCACGTGTCTGCAGAGGAGGCACAAGCAGCACTAGAGGTCGTACTGGGTACGTTTCCGGTTAACTCAATCCCTGCAACAATACTTTTTGATTCTGGTGCAACGCATTCATTCATTTCAAAGAAGTTTGTCGGGATGCATGGGTTAATAAGAGAGGAACTTAGCACACCCATGCGGGTTCATACCCCAGGGAATAGCTCCACTTCGGTACAATTCAGCCCTTCCCTAACAATAGAAATCCAAAGAACCCCATTTCTAGCCAACCTCATTCTTCTAGAATCCAAGGACCTAGATGTCATTCTTGGGATGGATTGGCTGACCAAGTTCAAGGGAGTCATTGATTGTGCGAATCGCACAGTCACCTTGACCAACGAGAAGGGAGAAACGGTAGTGTACAAATCCCTAGTCTCACCAAGGCAAGGGGTCTCTTTGAATCAGACTGAGGCGGAAACCCTAGTGGTCACCGAGGAGAAGAATTCAAGGAAATTGGAAGAGATCCCCATAGTTTGCGAGTACCCAGAAGTATTTCCCGAAGACCTCACTACCATGCCACTTAAGAGAGAGATTGAATTCCGGATTGATTTGGCACCGGGAACCGCTCCAATTTACAAGAGACCATACCGAATGGCAGCCAACGAGCTAGCAGAGGTCAAGAAGCAGGTCGATGAGCAGCTGCAGAAAGGGTACATTCGACCGAGTACTTCACCTTGGGGTGCTCCGGTCATTTTTGTGGAGAAGAAGGATAAGACGAAAAGAAGGTGTGTCGATTACCGCGCACTCAATGAGGTCACCATCAAGAATAAATATCCTTTGCCGCGGATTGATGATTTGTTTGACCAGCTGAAAGGAGCCAGGGTATTTTCCAAGATAGACCTGCGATCAGGCTATCACCAGTTGAGAATTCGGGAAGAGGATATTCCCAAGACAGCCTTCACCACTCGGTATGGGTTGTATGAGTGCACGGTTATGTCTTTTGGACTCACCAATGCACCTGCATTCTTCATGAATCTGATGAACAAAGTGTTCATGGAATTTCTGGATAAGTTTGTTGTGGTATTCATTGATGACATCCTTATCTATTCCAAGTCAGAAGAAGAGCATGAGCAACATCTTCGTCAGGTACTCGAGAAGTTGCAAGAGCACCAGCTCTATGCCAAGTTCAGCAAGTGTGACTTTTGGTTATCAGAGGTCAAATTCTTGGGCCACGTCATTACAGCTCAGGGAGTGGCCGTTGACCCGTCAAATGTGGAGTCAGTTACCAAGTGGACCCCACCTAAGACAGTGTCACAGATTCGGAGTTTTATTAGACTTGCGGGTTATTACCGTCGGTTCATTGAAAATTTCTCCAGGATCGCTAGACCCATGACTCAGTTGCTTAAGAAAGATGAGAAATTCAAATGGACAGCCGAGTGTGACAAGAGTTTTGAGGAACTCAAGAAGAAATTAGTGTCTGCCCCAGTCTTGATTCTGCCCGACCAGACGAAAGACTTCCAAGTTTATTGCGACGCGTCCCGCCACGGGCTTGGATGTGTCCTAATGCAGGAAGGCAGAGTGGTCGCTTATGCCTCGCGACAGTTGCGTCCACATGAAGGAAACTACCCAACGCATGATCTGGAATTGGCAGCAGTGGTTCATGCTCTGAAAATCTGGCGGCACTACCTTATTGGCAACCGCTGCGAAGTCTATACGGATCACAAAAGTTTGAAATATATCTTCACCCAACCTGATCTGAACCTCCGACAGCGAAGATGGTTGGAGTTAATAAAAGATTACGACATGAGCATCCATTACCATCCAGGTAAAGCCAATGTGGTGGCAGATGCCTTGAGCAGAAAAAGCTACTGCAACGCTTTGTGCACCGAAGGCGTGTGTAAGGAACTACAGCTGGAGTTTGAACATCTCAACTTGGGGTTTGTGGAACACGGGTACGTGGCTGCCCTAGAGGCCCGGCCTACGCTCGTGGATCAGGTCAGAGCAGCTCAAGTAAGTGATCCTGAAATAGCCGAGCTGAAGAAGAATATGAGGGTCGGAAAAGCCCGGGAGTTCCACGAAGATGAGCATGGCACAATCTGGTTGGGAGAGAGATTGTGCGTACCTGACGACAAGGAACTGAAGTATTTGATACTCACTAAGGCGCATCAGACCCAGTACTCCATCCATCCAGGCAGCACCAAAATGTATCAAGACCTCAAAGAAAAGTTTTGGTGGGTCAGCATGAGGAGAGAAATAGCAGAATTCGTCGCACTCTGCGACGTTTGTCAACGAGTGAAGGCAGAGCACCAAAGGCCAGCAGGTTTACTCCAACCTCTTCAGATCCCGGAATGGAAATGGGAGGAAATTGGAATGGACTTTATAACAGGACTGCCCCGGACATCATCGGGTCACGATTCAATCTGGGTAGTTGTGGATCGACTCACTAAGGTTGCCCACTTCATACCAGTGCATACCACCTATACGGGGAAGAAATTGGCAGAGCTGTACTTGGCAAGGATCATGTGTCTACATGGAGTACCCAAAAAGATTGTATCTGACCGAGGGAGTCAGTTCACCTCAAAATTCTGGCAGAAGCTGCAGGAAGAATTGGGGACCCGTTTAAATTTCAGCACGGCCTATCACCCGCAAACTGATGGTCAGACCGAGCGAGTCAATCAAATCTTGGAAGACATGTTAAGGGCTTGTGCACTTGATTTTGGTGTAGCTTGGGATAAAAGCTTGCCATATGCGGAATTCTTGTACAACAACAGTTATCAGGCCAGTCTCCAAATGGCACCATTCGAAGCTTTATATGGACAGAAGTGCCGCACACCTCTCTTCTGGGATCAGACAGGCGAACGTCAACTGTTCGGAACAGAAGTGTTAACGGAAGCAGAAGAGAAAGTCAGGACGGTCAGGGAGAGACTGAGGATTGCCCAGTCTCGATAGAAAAGCTACGCGGACAACCGCCGACGAGAGCTCATATTTGAAGCAGGGGACTACGTGTACCTTCGTGTTACTCCGCTCCGGGGAGTACACCGTTTCCAAACCAAAGGCAAGTTGGCACCGCGCTTCGTGGGACCATATAAAATCTTGGAACGAAGGGGAGAAGTTGCTTATCAGCTAGAGCTTCCTTCCAACATGATCGGCATTCATGACGTGTTCCACGTGTCCCAATTAAAGAAGTGCTTGTGGGTACCCGAAGAACAGGCCAACTCGGAGCACATCGATCTCCAGGAGGATCTAACCTACGTGGAGAAGCCAGTTCGTATACTTGATACCAGTGAAAGAAGAACCAGAAACAAGGTCACCAGGTTTTGCCGAGTTCAGTGGAGTCATCATTCAGAAGAGGAAGCAACCTGGGAAAGGGAAGATGAGTTGAAGGCCGCCCATCCGCACCTCTTCGCCAGCTCTTCCGAATCTCGGGGTCGAGATTCCATTTAAGGGGGGTAGGTTTGTCACACCCTGAAGTTCTTTCCCAAGCCTAAAAGGAAATTTTAAATGGTCTCAAGAAAATAACAGTGTAAAGCAGGAGAAAACCTTAATAAAATAATGCAAATAATAATCGAATCTGGCATGTGGAATTTTTCTTGAGTTTTACATGTCGAAATTCACTAACAGGATTTTTAGTGGAATTTTCAGAGCCCTAGAAATAATTTTAACCAATTAAAATTGAGCACATGCAATATTTTAATTCCAGGGAAAATCCTTTTCCTTTTTTCTTTTTCTTTTTCCTCCCTTTTTCCTCTTTTTTTTCGAATGGGCCGCCGGCCCATTCTCTCCTTTCCTCCCCCTCCTCCCTGCTGGGCCGGCCGCAGGCCGAGGCCCAGCCAGGCCGCCCCGCCGCCCTCCTCTCCCGGGGTCGCCGACAGGTGGGGCCCACCTGTCGGGTCCTTCCCACACCTCCCGCCGCGCCCGCAACCGCCGCCGCGCCCACGCCTCCGCCTCCTTCGGACCACGTCGACCACGCCCGCGCGTGCGCCGCGTTCCCCGCGCCCACTCCCCTCTCTCTCCCGCTCGCGCCCGCGCCCGAGATGGCCGGGATTCAATTTTCGAATCCCGCCTCTCTCTCCTTCCCCACTCCCCACGTTGGCCGGCGAAATCCCGCCTCTCCCGGCCACGTCCGGCCCTCCCCTCCCCTTTTTAAGCACCGCCGCCACCTCTTCTCCCTTTTTCCCCATTCCACCGAGCTCCCTCGTGCTCCCTATCGCTCTCGCGCCGTGCATCCACCCGCCGCCGCTTCTTCCGCCGCTCCGGCCGCCGCTAGGCTCGCCGCCGCACCGCGCCGTCGACGCCGTCGCGTTCGCCGTCGTGCGGGTCGCCCCGTCCGCCCCTCCTCCGTCGAAATCCGCCGCCGGAGCCCCTCCGCGCCGCGCGCCGGTGAGCACGCCGCCGCCTTCGGCCGGCGTCCCCGCCCTCCCGCATTTCCCTCACTCCCTCTAACCCCTCTCCTCGTTTTCGCTAGGTGGATCCGGAGCTCGTCCCGCCGCCGTCATCTCGCTCCGCCGCTCGCCGTCGCCGATCGCCGTCGGTGAGGCATCCCCTCCCCTTTCTTCCTCTCTCTCCCGCGCCGCTAGCCGCCGCTTAGCCGCCGCTTAGCCGCCGCTTAGCCGCCGCTAGCGCTGCTCGCGCCGCCGCCGCCGCCGGCCGGTCGCCGCCGTCGGCCTGTGCGCCGTCCGCCGCCGCCGCTTGCGCCGTCGCTTGCCGCCGCCGTGGTCGTGTGCGCCGCCGCCGCACCCCTCGGCCGCTCGGCCGGCCTTGAGCCGAGTCGAGCCGAGCCCGGCCACCTCCGCGCCGTCCGATCGGCCCGAGGGCGATCCGGGCCGTCGGTCCCGTGGACCGGCGGTGGACCACCCGCGTGGTCCCGGTCCACGGTGGACCGCCCCCCCCTGAGTTGCTCACCGGTGGGCCCCGCGTGCCGGCGCTCCTTCCCTCTCTCCCGAGCCGCTAACCGGTGGGCCCCGCATGTCGGCGCCGCAGCCCCCCCCCCCTTGATGACGTCAGCCCTGGGATTTATTGCGCAATAAATGATTTAAGGATTTTTTTTATAGTAATAAACACAGTGAATCTTCTAAAATTCATATCTAATTCATCCGTGCTCCGTTTAAGCCCATTCAAGTCTCAGTAAATCAAGAAAAATGTGTAGAATCCAATAAAAATGGTTTTGTTCTCTGTTTCAGTAGTCTTATAGCCTGTTTGCGTTGTTTGCCTTGTATGTCGCTTAGATTCCGGTTCCTCCGACGCTCCGGTGTACTTCGAGATTGTCGCTGAGGTTCCTCCAGCAGCAGAGCAAGGCAAGTCATGCTTGTCACTTGATCATGTTGAACCTATATTGCAAATGCTCTCTCGTTTTCTCCTAAATATTGCATTGTTTTATAATATCACATGGGATGGTTACCTACTATCGTAGCCATACTATTTTGTACCTTATTCCTTTGTTAGTTTGGGATATAACCTGACTAGAGATTGGATTAGGGATTGCTTAGCCTTGCTTAGTTCAACTAGCACACAATCAGGGAAATACTATTAATGTTTAGACTCTAGGTCCTAATTGTAATGTTGGATTAGTACCACCATTTTGGTGTTGATTAATTAAAATGAATCACATGGTGGGCTGTGGGTGCATGGTTTAGTTGGTCGCACCCATGGCAGTTAAGGACCGGTTCGCGGGAAACCCTGGAAGAATTTATCGTGCTTACCACAAGCCAGCGTGGGCAACGGCTGGGCTTGTAGTGTAGCTTTCCTCTAGCTGACGCATCCAAGCAAGGGTGGGCGTGATGGAGCGGGGCGGGCCCTGCGACGGCCTTTGTCGCTTCCGGATTCACCTAGGCACGAGAGGGGACTGCCCGTTGCCCGCTGGGGACGGGGGTGAAACCTGAGGTGTGGTGTGCTTGGTTAGAGGGGGTTATGCGAAGGGTCCTGTCACGGCCTCTTTCCAGTATGTCGTGGTGGCATGTCGGCGCACGGTAACGTGTCGTGGGGCTGTGTCTTGTGGGTACAGTTGTACACCTCTGATCAGAGTAAAACTATTCGAATAGCCGTGCCCGCGGTTATGGGCGGTCAACCAGATTCACCGTGATTAGTTTCACCCTAGTTTGGTCTAATGAAATTGGATAGTCTAGGTGGATGGTTGGGCCTGTTGCAACGTGGGATAGCGTTGGACAGTGGATGATTAATATTGAGTAATGGTTACAACTGTTTACTTCTTTCATTTCCTGTTTATAAATGCTCGCTTTATGCAAATGAACCAGTCTAGCTCTCTGTTGATAATTCCCTGCATCATACCCCTATTCCGGTGTGACTTGCTGAGTACAGTGGGTAGTACTCAGTCTTGCTCTATTTTCCCCAACCCCAGAGTGCGAATATGTGTCCGATGGTGGTTTCTCCGAGGAGTAGGCTTCGTCCGTGCCGTCGAGGATGCCTGTGGAGTGGTGTTCCCGCTGCAGTTCAAGTCAAGGCCTAGCTTCTTTTATTCTTACGTTTTTCCGCTGCATTTATGTAAGACTTTTATGATGTTGGTAAGACGTGGATCTGAATGTCAACATTGTCGTTTGTGTACCCCGGCTGGTCCTGGACAGGGATTTTAATGCACATTCTGCTTGGAATTCTATTCGGGAATTTCTGGGCGTGACATAAGACCTATATGAAGATTAATTTTTGAAATCACAAAAGCCCACTGTTGGAGAAACGGGAACTGGGGTCAGCATTCCTCCGAGGCCCTAGGACACTGTGGGCCCACAAGATCACTTTCTCTTACATATAGTGGTTAGAAACCACGTAAGAGGAAAATGACAAATAGGGTGGAGTGGGAACCAGGGCCCTTATAGAGCCGAGCTGGGGGCATCGGCGCCCTATAAGGTTTACATCTACAAAGTCTCAAGAAGAGTATCGAGATATACAAGATCGACGTATTCAAGGTACTGGAGTAGATACATCTGGACATTGGCACATCGTCCAAGGTCATGTCCATCATGAACTCCTTCATCAATGAAATCCTTGAGAAACTTGTCAAAGTTAACAAGACATCTCATCAAGCAGCATGGGATTGTGCAAGGTCCAGGGAGTACCTGTGGGCCCTAGGCACGGATCGTGCTCCGGGAGTACGGTCTGCCCTGGGGATACAGCGGTTCGTGGCACAGATATAACCACAACGTAAGACCTAAGCGTATTATTATCATCTTAAAGGCGAGCTTGGCGGTGCTTGTTGCTTGGGCACTAAACCTGAGGACTCCGTCGGCAACGCTCACTGCCCCAGGTTTAGCCTAGACCAGGATCTCCTCCCAGCGTTCTACCCAAGGTGGTCGGCCCGGTGATTGGACGGCGAGCGATGGCATTAAGCCGTAGCAGAGCAACACTTAGAGAATTACAACTTGAGATTACAGCTCAATTACATGCTAGAAGGAGGTGGCAAGACATGATGTAATCAAGCTAGCCACGTCACTCGAAGAAACAAGGGCATAGCGACATGTACATGACTTTGCCACGAAGTAATAAGGTGGGCAGCCAATCCACCATGCCCTCATCTGGCCCCACCATGCCCGGTTTCAGAATAGGTGGTGCAAGAAGCCTTCTCTAGCTATCCTAGGCCCCTTGCTAAGCCTTTTCGGGGAACAAAACGTAGGCCCGATCAACAGCAAAGATCATGTTCAAACTGATGTAACACGGGGACGATGACAAGACCAAGCATAGTCACTTCCCCGTGCAAGAATGTCATTGTCGGCTCTCCTTAGGGTATAAAAGGAGGAGTCAAGTTACTTTGAAGAGGATTGGATGTTTGAAAGAACTAAGCTTGAATAGAACTCTAGTTCATCCCATTGTAAGAATACTTTGTATCACATTCATCACACAAAGTCCCAAACACGAGTGTTGGAGGTACACCACGAGGACCTTTCGGCCGGACCTACCGAAACCGAGGGCTTAGGCAAGAACTCAGGTCGGAGGAGACAACTTAGGCGAAAACCTTGGCACGGAGCGCACGGGCTTCGCCAATGATGGGCTCCCTCGGAGAATCGTGTGGGCGAAGACCGCGAGGCGAAAACCTTTGCCGAGAAGGACACGGGTTTCGCCAAAGATTGGGCCGAGCCATTTGGCCCATTAAGGGCCCAAATATGTAAAGGACATTGTGTGCCTCCAATAATGTCCCTATCATAAGAGTAACCATGTAAATTCCCCAATAAAAGCTAAACCCTAAAGGGGGGATCTGTAATAGAATTATAAATAGCCCTCTAGGGCCATGTAACAAGGGGATCCAAAAAAGTTTACTAAGCAATACAATTTGTCTTACTTCCAACCATTGTTGAGAAAACCACGCCTTTCGACGTGACGCGGTTGTCTATTTGACAACAGCTGGCGCCGACCGTGGGGACCTCCGAGCAAAACCACTGAGAGTGAGCGAAACCACTGATGCCACCGAAGAAGATCGTTAAGGAGAGAGTTGCCAAGCGAAAGGAAGGCAGCAATGAAGGGGAGATGGCTGGCGAAGAGGGAGCAGAGTCTTCGGCCTCTGAAGCTGAAGATGGAGCCATGCCACCCCCGATGGCAGCGCCATCTCTCCCACCTTCGATACCCACGACTTCGACAGATGCGGAGACGGTGAAAGCAGCGGCCGCGGCGAAGGCGCTCCAGATCAGAGATGTGGTCCTTTCGTCTCAAGCAGCGGGGGCGCCTTAAGCCGCCGCCTTCACCCAACAAGCTACAACTTCGACAGCAAACACCACCTCGCAAGCCACTGCCAACCTTGAAGCTCAAGCCGAAGCTGACATGGGGGTTATGCGTCAGAATATGGCCAAGTTGCAAGATACCCTTCGCCAGATGCAAGAACAACAGCAAGCGTACGAACCGGCAAGACAAGCCAAGACCCACACTTAGTAGTTTTCGACGGTCTACGCTCAGCCCCAAGTTTTTCCCCCACATGTTGTATCGGCTCCAGCGTACTTCGCCAAGCCTACCCCAACCGTTGTAGTGCGTCCGACCCCACATGTGATCTTGGCACCGGTTCGCCCGGCGGCACCTCAAGCCTAGTACCCGAAACCCACTCACACGCCACAAGCAATGATGGAGGCAGCTTCGACCTTGCAAGCACAGTTTCAAGCCTTTTTTGCAACAGCTCAATCAACCCGACAACAATGTACCAAGAACTTCGCCTCCGGTCCAAGCCAAGGAGAGTCCGAGTCAGGGTGCACTGGCTGGATAGCTGCTGAGCCAGTTCGGCATGCAAGTGAAGTTCAAGGGGCTTCGCCTCAAAGCCAACTGCCACAGTTCGATCCAAGCACCGTGGTCCAAGCACCCATGACTTTCGCACAAGTCGTCCCCCCCGGGTACGGAACGGCCCCACCACCAAATCAAGCCTGGAATCAAGCCATGTTCGACCCAACTGTGGCGATGCAAGCTGCTTCGACAGACAAGCAAACCTAGGCGATCGTGTTCAGCACAGGGCATCAATCAACACCTGCAGCTCAACCTCATGTGCCAGCTGTAGCTTCGCCATTCGCGTTCTCATACCCACAACTGAACTGGCCTTCCCAGTATGGGGTTGCAGTCAAGCCGGGTGGTGAAAAGAGTTTGCCACTAAGCTAGGGAATCAAGAGTCACCCCATCGCTCCCCCCCCCCCCCCGTTCAAGTACCCTCCCATCCCAAGGTATTTGGGAGAAACGGATCCGAAAGAGTTCCTTTGCATCTACGAGTCCACAATTGAAGCTGCTCATGGCGATGAGAATACCAAGGCGAAGGTAATTCACCTCACGCTCGACGGCATAGCCAGATCTTGGTATTTTAATTTTCCTGTTAATAGCATTTACTCATAGGAGCAATTGTGCGATATTTTTGTCCTTAACTTTTGAGGTACCTATGAGGAGCCGAAAACTCAGCAAGACCTTCTTGGCATTCGCCAAAGGTCTGGGGAATCAACAAGGGAGTACATGCGCCAATTCTCGCAAGCGCGGTGCCAAGTCCAAGATATAACCGAAGCATCCGTTGTCAACGCAACTTCGGTTGGCTTGCTTGAAGGCGAACTCACAAGAAAGATCGCACGCAATGAGCCAAGGACGATCGAACACCTCTTTCGCATAATTGATGGATATGCTTAAGGTGAAGAAGACACCAAGCAGAGGCAAGAAATACAAGCTGAATATGACAAGGCAGCCGCAGCCGCGACCGCCACCACGCAGGCTTATGCTCAAGCTCAAGTTTAGGCCCAAGCTGTTAGTTCGGCACCTATTCTAGTTCACCACACCCCTCAGGCGAACCAAGGGCAGCCTCCAAGGCCAAACCAAGCCCCGGTGACATGGAAAAAATTCAGGACTGACCAAGCTGGCAAGGCAGTGATGGCAGTCGAAGAAGTACAAGCCCTTCGCAAGGAGTTCGACGCCCAGCAGACGGGCAGCCAGCAACAACCTTTTCGCAAGAAGATCAAGAAGGACTTGTACTACGCCTTTCACGGACACTCTTCGCACACAACCGAGCAATGCCGAAACATTTGGCAGCAAGGTAACACTCAAGCGCCGACGCAGCAGCAAGTCAGAGCTGAAGACTTATACAAAAGACCCAAGGACAAACTAACTGTGGCACTAAGACTAAAAAGTGAAAATGTGAGGGCGAAGAGCCTCACACCTCTGGGTGATCTCGGCCTACATCCCCCGTATCGCCCTCCACCATGGTGGGCTGTTGTGCGGTCGGCTCCTCGTCGCGATCGGTTGCCTCAACCTTCGCTAGTTGGGCGTAAAGACGGGCCTTCGCAGTAGACCGACCCTCGTTCTGCCAGAAGTGCCTTCGACAGGCACGTAGAGGGGTCAAAACATCTTGAGAACTCATCGACCAATCTCCTTTGGCAAGCTTTGGGAAATCGGCAACATGCTCGCACCCGTGCTATTGCAAAAGGCCCAGAGTGAAGGTGGCCGACACCCAAGCGCAACAATCGCCATAAGCAATGACGGTCTCGGCTACGGCGTTACCTGCCTGCTGAGTCCATTCCATGAAGTCTTGGGCAGAAGCATCCTTGGTAGGGACGTTGCCAACCTTGGCCCCCAGATCTATCAGCACCAGTTGGAGGGTGTGGCAGGCGGTCTTCGCCTCGTCAGTAGCAGCTTTGGCGGCAACCCTCTCTAGCTCCAACTCCTGGCGAAGAGCCCTCATCTTGTCCTCGGAGTCATTGTAGTAATCCACAAGGCCTTGTGTCTCCCTCTTCTCCTTTTCGAGCTCAAGCTGAAGTCTTCTGATCTCGGAGTTCGCATCCTTTATCGAACCCGCAAGAGTTTCCTTCTCAAGATCCTTTCGGCCTAGCTCCCCCTCCAAGGAGCGAAGCCGAGACTTGTAGCTATCTAGGCAGGCCCTCGCCACCTGCTCAATCGAGCACTGAGCTGAGAGAGCCTGCACGAATAGCAAAATAGATTATTAGACAGGACCAAGTGTAACCCCAGAGGAAACAGATCAATCGAAATTCGTACTCGAACAAGCAGGCTTTTCACCGCAGTGCACCCCTCGTCAAACTCGTTTAACACGGTGAAGGGAACGAGGCCGCCCGTTGGCAAAACAAGGTGCCCCACCCCTTTCACAAAAGGAATGAGTTCCACCCGGTTTTCAAAATCAGACGAGACAAAGCGAGGGGCGGACAGCGAATTGTCTGAACCCCAAGTCTCGGTAACCACCTTTTTGCCCCCCGGGGGCAGGAGGCGAAAGGTGAGGACCAGGAAGGGGGGTTCGAATGCCGCAAAGGCCACCCCCATGACACCTTCGGCGGAAGCAGATGTACCCACCGCGGAGCTCCGACCCACCTCACCAGCAGAGCCAGCAACGGTGGCGCGGCCGGAGGACTCGGGCTTCGCTCGGCCGGCGAAGTGGGGGTGCCATGCGAAGAGTTGCAGTCGCTAAATGCACTGCCGATTTGGACGAGCCCCCTCGCAACCGCCTTCGCGCCCGCCTTGGTCCTTAGCGAAGCGACCCCCGCAATTGCGGCCAAGGCCTTCGCACCCTCCAGCTCTTTCTGATGAAGGGGGGATGAGCTCGAAGCAACCCCCGCTTCGACGTGAGAAGGACTTGGGGTGTATCCGGGGGACATTGGTTTTCCTCCCGTCTCGTCAATGGCCTCCTCCTCCCCTTCCTCTTCGTCTTCAGCCTCCTCGTCGTCGGTGTCCGAATCGACGGATGATGCCGGTTTGCGTTTTCGCGAGCCAGCTCTACCCTTCGCACGTTTGCGCTTCCGGGAGGGCTCGGCATCATCCACGTCAATAAGGACGGTCTTGATAGGGTTCGCCCGGGCCGGCAGATCACCGAAGAAAACACGGTTCGCCCGGCCACTCATCTGGCGAGTGAGTAGTTGGTTGAACTCGTTTATGGTAAGCTCCCCAATCATTTTGCGGGCCTCATTTTCGGCCTAGGGCAGCGTAAGCACTGTCAAAATAAGGACAAAGGAGTGAGCACAGTAAAAAGTGCAAGCCTAGTGAAAGTAGCAGCCACAAAATCTCACGGTTCGCCCCTCCGGGAAGTACAAGCTTCGGCAGGCTGTCCGTCTCCTCTTTCTTGTCAACTTCGACCTCCCACGATTGTCAAAGGGGAAGAATCTGAAGCATACAGAACTCTTCCACCAAATCACGACCGCTAAACCGAAGAGCGATCTTGCGAAGAAGAGCAAAGTGGGCTTCCATTGTGCCATCGACTACCACCTTGGGTTTCCGAACGGGGGCAATGGTCCGACACTGCCACTTCATGGCCTTGGCCGCGTCCGATTCAGCCTCAAAGGGAAGGGTGTGGTAGAACCACTTCGACATCGAATGCAGATCCCACTTAGACATAGACGCATTCACAGGCCACAAATAGGAGCGCTCAGGGAGAAAGATAAAATTCGCACTCCCGAAGACCATCCTCCGGATACCAGCTGGGGTAATCACCGTCTTCGAGTTCACGATAGCGTAGAAAATCGCTCCAAACAACTCGGCGGTCGGCTCGAAACCCGCGGTTCGACACGTCCAATCGAAGATAGCGACCCGAACCAGAGCGGAAGGGCTAAGCTGAGACAATTCGATCTCGAAAAGCTGAAGTATTTCCGGCAGTAAGACATTGCACGGGAACCGATGTCCTACATCGAAAACGTGGCAAAAACCACAGTCTAGTTTTTACCATGTTTCGGCACCACCGCCTTGCTAGGGGCAAAAGCCTGTCCTTCGGCCACAACTTTGGCCGAAATAAGCTTCGCAAGCTCCGTCTCATCAATGAGCGAAGCACCAAGATATCCGGTGTGCTCTTCGCCGATCTTTCTCGGATCAGGACCAGTGGCCGAAGTAGGAGTAGGCTTGCGAGGGGCCATAAGCAAGGAGGGTGAGAAGTCTGGCGGGGGGTTTTTTGAGATCACGTTAGCCGAAGAAGGCGACGAGAGCTCGTGAGCGAAAAGGAGCAGACAGGGTAGTACTCGAGGCAAAGGGGATGGTGAGAGCGACTAGGGGTAAAAGTAAAAGCGGCAACAGGGGGGAAGTATATATAGCCCACCCGCGCGGCAGCTCGCCTACCACCCAATCAGAGCTTGCCACGCACGCCGGGGGTATACGGAACGGTAATTTCCCGTTGAAATGGGCCGAACAGTGAAAGGCCGAAGACTGCGAGTAGTCGGCCCAAAAAGCCCAACACTGTTCATGAGCGGTAAAACCAAGGTAAAAACTTCACCAAACCGTAACTAAAGTGTAAATTTGTGCAGGAACGAGAACAGGTTTCAGCAAGAACGTCGGCCAAAAGAGGGCGCCTCATGGTAAACCACATGACTTGCACGGTCTCGGCTGAAGCTCCCAACTCACCCTTGCCCGTGAGGGGCTTGTTGGAGGTACACCACGAGGACCTTTCAGCTAGTAAAACATAAACCCTAAAGGGGGATAGGATTATAAATAGCCCCCTAGGGCCATGTAACAAGGGGATTGTCACGCCCGGAAATTCACTAGTAATTTCCGAACTTATTTGTGCATAAAATCCTCGTCCAGGAATCAGCCGAGGTACACAAATAGACAATTTAATATACAAATCCATCATAATAATAACGTTACACACTTACAAAAGAAAAGAAAACAGCAACGGAATAACGGTCTAGCGATGGCTTCAACTCCACTCCCACAGGCAGCTCAACTGGGGTATAAGCCAAACGTCTTCTCCTTCTGGATCCTTTCTCTTCAACTGAGGTTGATTGATTATTGCAAGAATGAGCATATGACATACTCAACAAGCCACACAGCAAATATGCAAGTGCACAAGGATACCAAAGGATGGCATAATATAGGCTCATTTGCAAAAGCAGCATTTAGCAAAACATTTAAGAGAAGTAAAACAGTAGAGTGATTAATCAGAAATTTTAATCAACACTGAACAGCACACCCATGCTGCACAGGCCCAACCATCCTGAACAACCATACCCGGCTGTACAGACCTAACTCCAAACCAGGAGCTAAACAGATTATTACCAATTATAGCATCAATAATTATTGTGAGAGGTGTGAGACTAATCACGAAAAACATTGCTCAACTCGCCCATAACCGCGGGCATGGCTATTCGAATAGTTTTACTCTGGCCAGAGGTGTACCACTGTACCCACAAGACACAGCCTCAACATCATGTCTACCATGCGTCGCGATACTGGAAAGTACCCGAATAGAGGCTGTGACAATACCCTCTGCACAACACAACTCACCACAGTGCACCATTCCTGGATCATAATCACCCCCTTATAAAACAAGGCATGGACTCCCCAGCGACCCCCACGGACTTCTCGCCGCTTCTCAGTCTGGCACACCATAATGAATCATGCTATACAAAAGATAAAGCCGTTGCCCACGCTGGCTTGTGGTTGGCACGGTAAATGTTTCACAACAGTAGCTCGCGAACCGGTCCTTAATTGCCATGAGCACGACCTTCAAAACCATGTGCTCACAACCCACCATTAATCATATTTTAATTACCAATTAATTATCATAACACGATTAACCATCATGAGCTACCATTAAATATAACCATAAATAATAATGTAGTATATATGATTCATCCCATTAGTGAGCTAATGTTTCTAAGCATGGCTAAGCAATTATATCTAACATCTAGTTGAACCAATATATATAAAGCTCAACTAGTCAAATTATAATATCCCAAGGTATCAAGGAATAGAATAATCAATGCAAAAAGGCCATAACAAAGGAATAGATTCACACCACCCAGTGACATTCGAAAATAAATGCACAGTTGAAATAAATAGAGAATTTAAATATAGGATCAACATGCTCAAAGGATTGTGTTTAGGATCTGTGTGACTTGCCTTGCAATAATCGGTCTTCAATTAATCTTCTTGAACACTCCCGACGCACTCACGAACCTTCGCAACAACGGAAACGACAAGCTAACACGCAAAACGAAGAAAAAGACTAATAAAAACCAAATAAACAGTACAAAAACAAGCATAAACAGTACATGTGGATATTTTTAACATGTAGATCTCAATTTTAGAAAAATTTAGCAACTTGAACCACTAGAAACGGAGCTACGGTTATTTAGTTATGATTTTCCGAAGATTTAATCTATTAGAAAAACGGGAAAAAGAAAAACCGACGATGACGTCATGATGACCTCATCAAAGGCCGGACCAAGATGGCGACCTCGCCGGAGATTGGATGGTCGGCTGCGACTTTGGAGGACATGTACACGTAGAGGACGACGAGACGAACCCAACGGTACTCACCCTCAAACCAAACGACGAACGACGACGGCCGGCGACGAGGTCTAGCGGCGGCGCGGCTTCGGTCGACGACGGCGACGGGGCTCCAGTGACCGGCGGCAGCGGGGAGGGAGCGGCCGAGCTTGCCCACACCTCGGCGCACCTTACAGCGGTGACGGCGACCGGCGGCAACGGCGGAGACGACGGCGCGACACGGCCGAAGTTCGGCCGGCGGCGGCGGCGAACTTGGCGGCGGCGGCGGAGAGGCTACGGGGCACGGGAGACCACGGGAGAGGAGGCAAACGAAAGAGGAGGACTAGGGGGTCCTATTTATAGCCTTGGATCGAAGAGACCGGACTCCTCCCGCAAGAAATCGGCCCGAGAAATCAAAACTCGGTTTTGGAGATAAACTCGAAAACGAGTTTGATTCGGATAAAATACCCAACGATTTGCTCCGATTTTTGGGGAAAAAGATAGAGGACAACAAGGGAATAAAAACCCCTCAACCAATCGGAAGAAACGGGGTCGGATTGGGGCGGATTTGGAGGGAGAAGGGGCGGCGGCACTGTAGCAGAGGGATGCAAAACAGACTTCCTGCCGGGCTTCATTTCCTCGGCCGGATGAGAAGAGGGAGCAAAACCGGACTTGCGCAGAGAAGAGGGGAGGCGCTGGATCGGGCTAAAGGAGAGAGAGGTGGGCCAGATTAAGCCCAAAGCTAAGGAAAGGATTTTAATTACTTTTCCAATTAAAATAATCACTTAAATGATCTTTGAATTGTTAAAAATACTTCCAATGCTCAAATAATTTCAATAAAAATCCTGAAAATACTTGGACACTCAAAGTATTTAACAAAATTATAATTAGACCATTTAAGGATTAATTTAATATGTGGGTAATTACTGAAATGCTCTTTGTATGATTAAAAAAATTAGGAATTGAGCTCCGAAAAATCCGAGAATATTCCAGAGAGTATAATTAACCATGGAGAATTTAATAAAAATTAAATCCATCCATGCTTTATATTTAGGAAATTTTATTTCCCACATCTAACTTCACTTGCAAATTAATGAACATTTAATATAAATTCTAATAATAATTTATTAAATAATTTATAAATCCTGAAACAAAAATCAGGATGTGACAGGGATCCAAAAAATTTTACTAAGCAATACAATTGTCTTACTTCCAAACACTGTTGAGAAAACCACGCCTTTCGACGTGACGTGGTTGTCTATTCGACAACAATGAGAGTATGTTGTTACGCTTCCAAGTGGTCCGAACCTGTATATTTGATTGTGTTCTGTGTTTACTGCACGAACAAGCTTGATCTAGACTCGCCCCCCGGCTGAATATCTCAATGGGGAGTACTTGTTCCCAGCTAGAGGAGATCCATTCTCTGACAAGCATGAACCTTCAATACCACCTTTGCTTATTCTAAAAGACTGAGACCTCCTTAAATAGGAGAGTGCTCTCCTAGCCACTTGAGACATGTATGATGGAGAGAACTAGAGGGACACACATGCACTTGCTTGCCTCGCCAGGCTCGGCACGGGCCGGGTCAGGCGCGGCGGGCTCCTCGTGCTTGTGCAAACGTGGTTTCCTTTTGCTGCAGAATTCAGTTTTGTTTATGGAAACACATCGAATAATATGATGCGTGGAGCAGCGTGGAGTTTGGATAAGATACGCGTGACTTATCCAGTTCGATTATGCCATGTGGAGATCTTGCAGGTGCCCTAATCACTCGTTCTGATATCTCTATATAAACCGACCGCCGCCTCCTCGCAACACACACAAAATTAATCTAGGGTTTGCCTCCTCCTCTGTACCGTGCTGTCACTCGTAGTCTACTCCGTCTTGCTTGTTGGCATGCACTGGCGATCGGGAGGAGATCTCCAGAACCTTTGCCCTCAACGTCCTACACCGAGAGAAGGCGAGAATAAGGTTTTTGGGAAGTGCTTCGCGCGACGGCTTGCTGGTCTTCCACAACGACTCATCTTCCTCTATGCTTGAGGGTTGCGCGATGACGACAACACCCAGCACCACGCGTGCACCACGTGTGCACCAGCATTGTTCCTGTGATGCGTGCTACTCCTTGTCAATCATATCCACAGCAGAACCAAAACCCTCGGTACGTGTTCACCATATTCCATCTATTTGATCTGTTCATGATTTACTGCCAGGTTTACATATATGTATCACATGATGTGGTTGTACTAGTTTACATGTTCCATATCATGTGATGGAATATGGTGATACATGATATTAAATCAATATATGCATATAAACTAGAAAAAAATATATGTGCGTTGCAACGGGGTGAAATTTATTTTAATCTTATTGTTATATGTTATGGTTTAGTTAAGATGAATTCACTGTACGAGTCTGCTTGGATATATATATATATATTATATATATATATATATATATATATATATATATATATATATATATATATAGATAAGTATATATCGATATATAATATAAGATATATATATATATATATATATATATATATATATGTAAATATACCCCTACATACCTATATGTATATCTCATCTATGTCTCTCTCTCTCTGGTCTCTATCTCTACTGTCTGTATCTATCTGTCTCTCTCTATGTACTCTCTCTCCTCATGTCTGTCCTACTTCTGTCTCTCTCTCTATCGCTGGTCATCTCTCTCTCTCATCCATCTCTCTCGCTCCCTCTATGTTCCTGTCTGTCTTCTGTATGTCCTGTCTGTGTATATGTATATATATATAGATGTGTATATATATATATATATATGTATATATATATGTATATATATGTATGTATGTATGTATATATATATATATATGTATATATATGTATATATGTATATGTACATATGTATATATATATGTATATATATGTATGTATGTATATATATGTATATGTATATATATATCTATATATATGTATGTATATATATGTATGTATGCATGTATGTATGTATGTATATATATATGTATGTATATATATGTATGTATATATATATGTATATATATCTGTATATATATATATATATGTTTATATATGTATATATATATATATGTGATCTTTACTGCACTTTTAGCAGTAACAACATGGATAAATTTGTAGTAACAGAGAACATGCATAGTAACAGTGGCACTACAGTAGTATAATGTTATTGTAGAACTAAAATATTTTAAATCTTAATCTTTAGAGAGTAGTAACGTATACGTCATGTCTTACTTTTTTAATCCGTTTGCATCATGGCGTTCGTAAAAAAAGTTCTTAACGAAACTAGAACCATCAAAACTATTTTTTAACGTCGTTACTGCGGAAAGAAGTTGTGGTACTATACACTGGCTGTCGCGTTACTATGTTGTTCTAATCCGTTTGCACCATGACGTTCATAAAAAAACGCTTAACGAAACTAGATCCATCATGTCTACTTTTTGACATTGTTACTGCGAGAAAGTTGTCTTGTTACTGCACGATGACCGTCCTATTACTGCACGATTCTTGGAAGACGACAACAACAAAGTGGTGGTCGGGGGAGGGAGTAGTGGGTAGTTTTGACCGGCAGGAGGACGTTTTGACCGAGGTGGGAAGGGGGTTTTGGGCCCTATGGAGGGTAGGGGAGGTGGGTTTGACCCATGGGAGAGGGGGGTGTATAATAGAGCTACTATATATATATATTATAAATATATATATATATATAATATATATAGTAGCTCTATTATACACCCCTCCTGTAGAATAACTATTCTACACCCCCCTCCCACCTCCCTCCCTCTCGTCGCTCCTCCCCTCCCATCGCTCCTCTCTCCCTCCCGTGCCCCCTCCCGTCGCTCTTCCCTCCTCCCGATCTCTCATCCTCCCCCAGCCCCCAATCTCTCCTTCTCTTCTTTTTTTTTCTCTCCCTCCTTCTTCTCTCTTTTTAGAAACTCCCGTCGCTCCTCCCTCCGATTCCCCCTCCTCCCGATCTCTCATCCTCCCCCCCAATCTCTCCTTTTCTTCTTTTTTTTTCTCCCTCCTTCTCTCATGGGTCAAACCCACCTCCCCCACCCTCCATAGGGCCCAAAACCCCCTTCCCACCTTGGTCAAAGCGTCCTCCCGCCGGTCAAACCTACCCACCACTCCCTCCCCCGACCACCACTCTGTTGTTGTCGTCTTCCAAGAATCGTGCAGTAACAGGACGGTCATCGTGCAGTAACAAGACAACTTTCTCGCAGTAACAATGTCGAAAAGTAGTCATGATGGATCTAGTTTCGTTAAGCGTTTTTTTATGAACGTCATGGTGCAAACGAATTAGAAAAACAAGGTATGATGTGAGAGATGTTGCTCTCTAAATATTGAGATTTAACTCTTTGTACTCGTCTCACTAGAGCAACGTAGTAACGCGACAGACAGTGTATAGTACCACAACTGCTTTTCGAAGTAACGACGTTAAAAAATAGTTATGATGGTTCTAGTTTCGTTAAGAACTTTTTTTACGAATGCCATAACGCAAACGGATTAAAAAAGTAAGACATGACATGTACGTTACTATTCTCTAAAGATTAAGATTTAAAATATTTTAGTTCTACAAAAACATTATACTACTGTAGTGCCACTGTTACTATGCATGTTCTCTGTTACTACAAATTTATCCATGTTGTTACTACTAAAAGTGCAGTAACAACCTATAAATTTTGCAGTAACAACCTACTGTTTTTGCAGTAACGTATCATGTTACTACCCTTCTGGGATAATGTTATTGCTGAATCATAGAAACAATGTGTAATTATTACAGTAACATCACTGGTTCTCACATAATTTGAATAGACATACAAAGCATGCAAACAATATTTTCTATTCATAAATTGTCATATGTTGATTTGGTTAAGAGAGCTTGCCATGAACCATGAGATCATGGGTTCAAGTCCATGAATTCACCAATTTATTTTTAATTTTTATAAAAAAGAGAAAAGAATAGAAGGAAAAATGAGAGATGGGAAGGAGATAAAAAATCGGGAGGAGGAGGAGCGGTCGAGGGGGAGGGATCCTCCCGATCGGGAGGGGGAGGATCCCTGGGAGGGGTCGGGAGGGGGAGGAGGAGGAGCGATCGGGAGGGGGGAAGGGGGAGAATCGCTGGGAGGGAGGGAGGGAGGGGCGACGGGAGGGAGGAGGAGAGAGAGATCAGGAGGGAGTGAGGTGGGAGGGGAGGGGGGTGTAGAATAGTTATTCTAAGGGAGGGGTGTATATATACACCCCCCCATCCCACCTCCCATCCGTCCCCACCTCCCTCTCGTCGTTCCTCCCCCCGCCCCCAATCTCTCCTTTTCTTCTTTTTTTTCTCTCCCTCCTTCTTCTCTCTTTTTTAGAAACTCCTGTCGCTCCTCCCTCCGATTCCCCCTCCACCCGATCTCTCATCCTCCCCCCCCCCCCCCACAATCTCTCCTTTTCTTCTTTTTTTTCTCTCCCTCCTTCTTCTCTCTTTTTTAGAAAAATTAAAAATAAATTGGTGAATTCAAGACTTCTAACCCATGAACTCATGGTTCATGGCGAGCACTTCTAACCAAATCACCATATGATGATTTGTGAACAAATCAGTTATGTACCTGTAACAATCATACCTTGTTACTATGATTCGACAGTAATATTATCCCAGAAGGGTAGTAACATCATATGTTACTGCAAAAATGTATAGGTTGTTCCTATAAACTTTATAGGTTGTTACTGCACTTTTGGCCCTCCTTTAGATCTAGAGAACATGCATAGTAACAGTGGCCCTATAGTAGTAATGTTTTTTAGATCTAGAGTATTTTAAATCTCAATCTTTAGAGAGTACTAACATACAATCTTTAGAGAGTACTAACGTACACATCATGTCTTATTTTTCTAACCCATTTGCATAATGACGTTCGTAAAAAAAAGTGCGTTGGCCATCGTGTTACTACGCTGTTACTAGAACCATCATAACTATTTTTTAACGTTGTTACTATGAAAAAGCAGACGTGTTACTGCATATTGGCCATCGTGTTACTACGCTATTCCAATGAGACGAGGACTAAAAAAGAGGTAAATCTCAATCTTTAGAGAGCAATATCTCTCACATCATATCTTGTATTTCCAATCCGTTTGTACCATGAAGTTCATAAAAAAACGCTTAACGAAACTAGATCCATCATGGCTACTTTTTAACGTTGTTACTGCGATAATGTTGTCTTGTTACTACATGATAACCGTCCTGTTACTGCATGATTCCTGCAAGACGAGAGCAGCAAAGTGGTGGGCGGGGGAGGGAGTGGTGGGCGGGTTTGACCGAAGGGAGGACGCTTTGACCGAGGTGGGAGGGGGGTTTTGGGCCCTAGGGAGGGTGAGGGAGGTGGGTTTGACCCATGGGAGGGGGGCGTAGAATAGTTATTCTAGGGGAGGGGTGTATAATAGATTCAATATATATATATATATATAAAATAGAAAATCATGAGTTGCAGTTAGGAGTCCGATCGTCTCAAGTTAGGATGCGAGTTTTTTAAATAGATTCTTACATGATTCCTTCTGTGTTGCCAAAAGTGAACGATCTTAAAAAACCGACTCAAATACAGATTTGTATTTCCAAAAGCAAACGAACATAAAAACCGACTCATACACGGATGACGTACCAAAATACCGGCAAAAACATCTTCAATTTTTATAATAGTAGAGATATATGCTTATATTTTCAACACTTTGTACAGTACTCGGCCGGTTTCTTCGATAGACACTGACACCGAATCCAAATAGTGTGGTTTTCCTTGGCTTGGCTTCCTAATTTGTTCCTAATGAAATCGGTTAGTGTTTCTTAGAAGCCGAGCATGCACAAAATAGTACAAATCGAAATGAATAAACCCGAAAATGCAAACTCCCAGGTGACCGATCGTTCGGTGAAAAATCGGGCACCGCGCGCGCCGTGCGATCGAGCCGCACGGATCGGACAACTCTCCACACGCGCCCTTTGCAACCGCCCGGAAATCACGCCCGAGCAGTTGCAACATCCCGTTTTAGCCCACGCCATTTTCCATTTTTTTTCTTCGCATTTCTCTTTTCCCCACAAATCGGTGGGAGCGGCGGTTTTGCGAGGCAACTACGAGGTGACGAGGGTTTCGCCTCTCACTCCGGCAACGGAAGCAGCAGAAGAGGGGGAAGCGGCGGCGGCTCCTTCCGGCTAGCTTTTGCTCCCGCACCCGTGCTTCATCTGCTCCCGGCGCGGCGACGGAGGTATCCGCTTCCCTCGTCCAAGTTCTCGAGGGTTTCGAGGAGGCGTGCGGCAAGGCTTCATCCGTCCTAGTGCAACGCCACTTCACCGGCATGGACCAACCTCCTTCTCTACTGTTGGCAGCTGTTACACACCGTTTCTATACCGCCAACATCTGCATAAAGTTCAGACAATAAAACATCCAACATAGTGGTAGGTGCTTAATCTCACATATTCCACAAGTGTTGGTGTATATTTGTATGCAGGTGATAAACCCTGAAATTGGGAGGAAATCTAGACTAAAGTGAGGAGAAACAAGTATCCATACAAGGATGGGTTGTGAACTTCATCAAAATGCCAAATACTCAGCCCAAAACTCCGAGAAATGGACAGAGAAGAGTCCAGAGAGTCCACAGGCCGATGGCCAGGCCGAGAGGGCCTAGCCCAGGTTCGGCCGAACCCCCTGGTTCGGTCGAACCCCCCTGATCACCGTTGATCCTGACGTTTGGCGTGGACGCTCCAGATGTTCTCCTGATGGCGATTGCGGGGCAGTTCGGACATTTCCCCTTGTCACAACCGTCATAACTGCCCTATAAAAGGAGCTTCACTCCTTCACTCTCACACATACTTCCAAGCTTGAGCTGAATTATAAGAGGCTCTATTATACTATATTGTATACTAGAATACGAAGAGATTAGAGTAGAAGAAGTCGGAAGAATTCCGGAGTTGTCGGTAATCTTCTCTCATTTATTTTATTCTATTCATTACTCTGATTTCAATATAATATTCTTCCTGAGTAATTTAGATTTATCTTGTGAGAATTATCTCTTGGTTAGTTCCTAAATAGCATACGGGATTATTGTTCACTATAATCAACTAAAATATAGTGATTGCTTTGGTGAGTTATAAACACTAAAGTAGATATTAATTGCTTAGACGTGATGTTTAGATAATTATTATCCAGTAAGTGTTGCGTATCCCACAGTACGTTTGAGGTAGGTGTAGAGGTGATGACAGCCCTCGAGATCACTTAAGTCCTCCTTGTCCGGGTACATAGTAGAGCGACATCTGGGAACAACGGGTTGCCAGTGCCTGAAGTATTGCGTTAGGATTAAACTTAAGCTTTCCCTAGACACTGTTTCTCACCAGTGAATCCTCTCTATCCTGGCCTATCCTTTGCTTGGTGTCCTTGGATGAACCGGAGGAAGAACTGACCACACACGTTCCCTTGGATTCGATACCCTTTGGAATACTCCGTAGGGGAAGTGCTACATCGGTATATCCGTGCGCTTGCGGATTTTATCTGAGATCGTAAGAATTACCAACATCTACCGTAGGGTTCAGGTTTGAACCCCTTTTTTTTCATTTTTTTCCACACAATTGTTTTGTTCCATTCATTTTTTCTATAATGGATTCCCATGTGTGATGTGTGATGTTCCATTTGTGATGAAATTTTTTTCCATACCCTATGTGTGATGGTTTTGTAGCCTAAAATTTGTGCTCATGCATGTGGTATATGATTTTTGATAGATTGGATCAGAAACTTGTGTATTGATTTGTGTTGAAATTTATATATGTGCTCCCTCCATATATAATGTTTATGCAGGGCAACATTATTTTTCTGTTTAGTAGATTCATATTCTAGCATGCTATGTCTCAATGTTTCATAATCTGTAACACTAGTGTTTCAGCATGTTTTATTGTTTTATTTCAGCAGAACAGTTACTGTTTTTTCATGTTTGATTTTTTGTCAGTTATTTTTGTTTCAGTGAGTATGTAGACAATGTTTCATTAAGTTTATATAACATGTTTCAGCATTGTTGCAATAGAACAATTATTGTTTTTTTTCAATTTTTTTTCATCACACATGCTCCTCCCACCTTGTTAAATTGGAACACACATCTACATGGTATAGTAATTTCTTTTTTTGCTAAAATTTGACACATTTTGTAACTGTCACAAGTTATGTTTCATCATGTGTTCATCTGCTGTTCCAGTGTGCAGGCACTCATGTTCCAGTGTGTTAGTATGAGTTGTTTCAGTTTTTATCATGCAGACTGTGATTTCTTTTTTTTTTATGTGTGTGTATCTCACAGGGTTTACAAGCAAGCCTGACGATTGGTCTAGTGGAAACCATTTCAGGCATAGATGGGGTGGTGTGCACTTTAGGAAAACAATGAAGAAATTGGAACCTGATCAAATCAAATTTATCAAAGATAATGGATTCAAATCGTTCCTGTCACTCTCTGATTTCAAGATTCCTCCGCGGCTTGTCGAGTGGGTGATGCAGAAGATGAATCCTAATCTCTGTGAGTACAGGTATCACAGCAAGGTGATTGTGTTTGACAGGCTATTAACGCAACAAATCCTTGGTATCCATGATGGTAATATTCCTGTGAAGCTCGGTGGAAACATTGAAGATCGGTGAGAACATTGAAGATGTGAGAGAAGTCAAGTCTTTCTATCAGCCTCACCTTAAAAGCAACTGTCTAGGGATAGGTGAGTGTGAAAATATTCTTCTAACACTACATGAAGAGGTTGAGTTCATGAGGACTTTCATGATTTTTCTTCTTGGCAGCCACTGGAAATTACGTTAACATGGACTATTTTCACTCATTGATTGATGTCACCAAATTCTAGGAGTATGATTGGTGCACCCACAAGAAGTACTAAGGTTTCACACGTAATCAGGGAGAAGTTGACTTCCAGGTTGGGGAGTGCTTGAGGTATGTGTTCACATTTTTTGTTGCCTATTCCCCCGCTTTTTTCTTTTTCAAGTTTTGAGATCCATTATTGCAGCAAGTTCATTCATATGTTTTAGCATGGTCAGATTAAATGTTTCACTTAGTTTATTTCACATGTCTCAGCATATTACATTTGCCTTGTCTGAAACTTATGTTAGAGATGTTTTTTAAAAAGCATGTCCCAGTATATCCTGACTTGCTATGTTTCATAGATGCTCACTGTCCACTGCTGTAATATTTTAGCACATTTTGCTTGTATGTTTCAGTCATAACAGATAAATTGTCTATGTCCATTCTTTATAATTTTTTTCCTTTTGCAGATTGCTTACGTGGATCACCTAGAAGTGCCGACTATTGGCTTGAAGTTGCGAGATATTAAATACAACACTCCAAGAATTTGTCATGTCACCGATGGTGATTTTAAGTATGCTACTTTTGTTGACCGATGCAGGACGAATCCGCTGGGTTATGTAACTTATGGATCATGGCTGGTATGTTCAGTGACGGATGTAGGATTTTATAAATGGGGGTATGATAAACTAATTTATTTATAAAACAATAAATTATCTAATTGTTATACAATATTATTTCTAAAGAAATGTAAAAAAATCCAATACATCATAAAGAACCAGACTAGAAATAAACTAAATCTTATTTTTATATGTAGATCTCATTGTAATGCATAGGCATGTAACTGGTAAATAGCGAATGTCACAACTCACTTGAACAATATATATAGTGCATTATGATCATTGGATTCATAACAAGTGTTGATCACTAGTTCATCTAAAATAAATTTATATGACTATATCGTTTAATATTATTAACCTTTATAGCATTCTAGATTATATTTAGCAAAAATATCTTTCTCTTAAAAAAACTAGTCAGGTATCTTTTATAAATACAATATCATTAAATTTTCTCATGTAAAAAAATATAGATAATATATATTACGGAGCACACACACATGAGCTAGCTTCTTAGTATTGTATTCATGTGCAAGTAATAGTGCTGGCTGTAGCAATATTATTATCAAAAATAAATAAGAATGAGAAAACAAGAAGAAGATGGAACAACAGAAGAATATAAGGTTAAAGTTTATAGTTTCACACCATTTACTACGAAGAATAATTTTAATAATATTAGTATATTATCGATTAATGTGAGTATATACCATACCATGGATGTGAGAAACCACCCTCATGTGTTTGGGCTAGTGACTAACCTCCTCTTTTTCTTACTTCTTTCGAAGTTCTCTGAACGTATTTAGGTAAATGATGTTTTGTTTTCAATAAAAAAGAAACAATTTAACTAGATTATTTTTTAGAGAGAATCCATCGTGTGCCACTGACTTTGTCCTTATTCTATAATATGCCACTAAGTTTGTTAAGTTCTACAGTATGTCATTGTATTTTGCTTAAATTTTAAAATATACTATCGTCGTCCATTTAGATCCCGTTAGTAGTGCACAATTATGTCCTAATGATTGAAATATTCCTAGGACAAAAAATTCCAAAATTTGGCCGAAAATTCCGAAATATCATATTATAAACTAAGCAGAGAAGTTACCCATCTCAAAGTCTTTAAGTTTTACAATCTGTATGATAAAATTGTACAATGCTAACGGAGGCTAACTAGACGACGATGGTATATAATAGAAGTTAAGCAAAATGCAATGCCATATTAGAACTTGACAAACCCAATGGCATATTGTAGAGTAGGGACAAAATCAGTGACACAATGGATTGTCTCTATTTTTTATGATTGTACGGTTAACTACATATCTACTATGATGCGGCATTTTTACAAAAAAAAAAGTTAATTCTTATACTATAAGTTCACATCTTACACATTAAATTACATACACTTATAATACAATTTTCAAATTATAAAATGCCATGTTCTCATTTTATAGGAGAAATATGGAAAAATGATTTATTATCTATTTAATTATGAGAAAAATATTAGTCCAAATTAACATACATGTAGAAAATAAAAAACAATATGAAAGAATTACGGACATACGTACTAATGTAGTCATCATATATAATGCAATGAGAAAAGAAGACGATAGTCGAATCCTCTATTATTGAGCAAAAATGATGGTATTATTTTTATCATCTTTTACCGAAATCTATCTAACCATAACTAATATGCCTGTGTTAGTAGAAGTCTGTATCGTCATGCATCGATTATTAGTTATAGCTAAGTACGCCGGCCCAACCATACTTAGCATATCACGAGACTATCGAGTAATTGACAATTATCTTTAATTGTGCCGGAGAATAAAAAGTACTCCCTTTGTCCCATAAAAAACCAATCTAGGACTGGATGTGATACATCCTAGTAAAACGAATCTAGACATGCATATGTTCAGATTTGTTGTACTAGAATGTGCCACACCAGTTCTAGATTTGTTTTCTGTGGGACAAAGGGAGTAAATTATAATCCATACTATGTATTCTTAAAAATTCTTAAAAGTTTTCATATAATGTTATCCTTTAACCATTATTTTTATTTACACAATAGCTAACTTTACATTTCAATTTGGACCACCATATTCTATTCGTAGCCAAGTCCGGTGACTTAGTAATCACTCCGCACATTAACTCTCTCTCTCTCTCTCTCTCCATTTTATTTTTCCCTCTGATAAATGGATAATCGATAGATCTAGCAAGAAGGAGCCCGGATATAGCGCCTTCGCTCTTCGTTGGGTCAGCTCCTGCCTCCCAAAGTCCTTGCAAGCCCGACATCCCCGACCTCAACGGCAAGCATAACAATAGTGCGCATCACGATAGGGGAGGAGAAAAAGACATGTCGGTTACTAGAGGGTAAGGCTACGCATGTAAAGACAAAGGGGAGAAACGATGGTGGCTCATGGAGAAAGATCGGTGATGGTGGTGCGTAGAGTGGCAATTAGCGGTTGTTGGTGGTATGAGGAATTTGTTGTCGACACAATCGCTTAATTTTCCCCTAAGTATTGATGATATGTGGGTCACCAGTTATATAAAGAAATAGTACTAGCTAGTTTTAAAATACTACCTCTATCCCAAAATAAGTGCAGCCATGAAAATCCGTATCAAACTTTTGACCGTCCGTCTTTGAAAATTTTATGAAAAAATTAAAATAAATTAGTCACACGTAAAATATTATTCATGTTTTATCATTTAATAACAACAAAAATATTAATCATAAAAAAATTTTAAATAAGATAAAAGGTTAAACGTTGGACGTGAACTGTGCAAAAATGCACTTATTTTGAGACGCAGGGAGTAGTAAATAAAAATAGGGACAGTCTATGTACAATCCGGCTGAAAAAATTTTGTTTCTCAGCAGCTTTTTTTGTACTACCGTACAAAGGGTCTCTGTATCGATGAGGCTAGATGGCGTCATGCACAGAAATATTGTCTCTGTTTCTGTCCTTTTTTTGCTGGGTCTATTGACGGTCGTTAGCGATCAGTTTCGACCGTCAATACTACCAAAATAAATGAGAACTAGTTATACTTGCAATGCATATTTATGTTAGAATAATAAATATTCCACTAGCACTAGGATTATTAAGCTCTTGCAGAGAATAACATAAAATGGAGGAGAATCTACATCAAAACAGACGATCAATCAATCGAACGATGTCGAGAATCAGACTTATCAATGAACAAGCCAAGAACTCAGAAATAACATGACTAATTGGGCCAAAGTTCAAAAGTCTACGGAGAGAAGAAGTCCAGGAGGCCACCTGCCAAGTTGTGGGCTAGTTGGGCCAGCCCAGGGTTTGGCCGAACTAGCGCCAGCTATATTGGATCCAGGGCTTTGAGAGAATGGTGGAGATTCATTAGATCCGTTAAGAAATATCAACAATACGCAAACATTATACCCGTACCTATGCATCTCCCAGATAAGCTAGCAGTATAATCAGTATAACATAAACATAATGTAAAGTTGGCATTTATATACTTGGAAAGAATTTCAATATCATAAATATATAAAGAAGAGTATTCTAATAAAACTACAAAGCTTACAAAAGAGGAAAGGAAAGCTACTAGAGCCATACCCG
The DNA here is from genome assembly GCA_000338895.3 of Oryza meridionalis. Lineage (NCBI taxonomy): Eukaryota > Viridiplantae > Streptophyta > Magnoliopsida > Poales > Poaceae > Oryza > Oryza meridionalis. Next base: position 11,602,159 of record CM002531.2, on the reverse strand, counting down.
AACTCTTCCGAAGGCTTCCAGACTTCGATTTCTATTTTATTCCTACTCCACTAGCTTAAGAACAATAAACTAAACTTAAGAGAATATGAGAGAGCTTTGCTTGGAGTGTGTGAGTGAAGTGAGAAGGTGAAGTCCTTATATAGAGGAAGGTATGACGGTTGTGGAAGGGGAAATGTCCAAAATGCCCTCCAACTGTCATTGGGATGCAATCCTGGACGTCCACGCCGAACCCTAGCCTCAACGGTGGAGATGGGGGTTCGGCCGAAACTCCTGGTTCGGCCGATCCATGGGCTGGCCTAATCCAGCCCATCTTCGGCTGGCAGTCTCCTGGACTTCTTTTCTTTGCAGACTTGTGAATTTTGGCCCAATTGATCATGATATTTCTGAGTTCTTGGCCCATTCATATATAAGTCTGATTCTCTACATCGTCCGATTGATTTTCGTTCGATTTAATGTCGATTTTCTTCCACTTTATGTTTATTCTCTACAAAAGGTTAGTAAATCTAATACTAGTGGAATATTATTATTCTAACATGAATATGCATTGCAAGCATAATTAGTTCTCCTCTATTTTAGAAATATTGACAGTCGAAACTGATCGCTAACGACCGTCAACAGTAGTCAAGGCACACAGGTAATTAGTGTGCTGTTTTTTTTTGTCATTTTGTTTTCTTTTCTTTATTTGTTGTTTTTTACATTGTTGCCTTGTTGCATGTTCCATTCTAAATGAGCACATTTTTTTCTCACATGTTTCAGTTGCCATTGAGCATACAAGCCATCATCCAGAAGCACACTATCAAGTGGCGTGAGGAGACCGAGTCAGCTGTTGATATGTTCAAGAAGTGCATGATGGATCTGCACACAACTAGGACAGGCGAAATGATTTCTGAGATAAGCAATGCGCTGGGGGCTAGAAATGCTACAGCAGGCAGCGATAATGTTGATGCAAACCCAACAAACACCATCCATGATGATGCACCAGAGGTTAATCCTTGTGAAGACCCAACCAGAGATGTTTCAGTTGGTACTGATAGTGCTCGCAGTAGCCCATCCTCTGTAGGTTTTGTCATGGCACGTCGCTCTGCGAGCCCTGTTGGAAGTGACGCCTGTGATGCACCCCCATTCAATATATTTGATGAAACCGATCCTGAGTACATGAGCACACAGGAGATGAAAGAGTCATGTGCAAGTGTTGTGAGAGCGCCTTCTCCAATCGCTCAGTCTCCGGCTGCTTCTCCAATTGTTCAGTCTCCGGCAGCTAGTAGGCCATCATCTTTTCCTACCGTTCAGTCCCCTGTAGCAGTGAGGTCTCTTTCTCCACTACCTCAATCTCCGACAGCGGCAAACACATCCACCGTTGCTGTTCTATCTTTACCCGCAGGTAACCTACTATTTTTTTTAAAGTTTATCGCTTCCAATGTTGCAGCACGTTACATTCATATGTTTCACCATGAACAGATTACATGTTTCACTTACTGTATTTCACATATTTCATCATACTGTTTTTTCCTTTTTCTTTGATGATTCTTTTTTTTTCTTTTGTCTTTGTCCCTATCCAGCTGATTTAAGTAGTGGCCCAAGCACTCATGACAAAAAAATAGGAAGAAAAGGGCTAGGAAGGGGAAGGATCCTGATGATGCCGGTGGAGATGAGAAGAGACTAAGGACCACACTTGAAGTGGATAAGCTTTACAAAAGATGTGTTATGTCCGTGCCAAACAGGAGGAGCAAGGAATCAGATAGTGATGAGTTAGTTTCAAAATCCCCTTCTCCTTTTCTTTTTTGCCTTTCTTTCCATGTTGCAGTAAAATATAGATGTTTGTTTCACACTACTGTTCTTATATGTCTCACCAACTGTTACATATTTGTTTCACCACATTTTCCATTTTTGTTGCATTAGTCATACGTTTCAGCACATTGGTTGCAACTGTTTTTTTTAATTTATGCTGTTCATATGATTCAGTAAGCACAAATTTTTATTGCATCAGTACTTTTTTTTCCGAATTTTGTATTTATAATAATTAATTGATCTGAAATTAAATAACCAGTAAATCAATAGCGGTATTTAGAAAAATAGGAAGGACCCTACTTGCAAGAGTGTCCAGGTGTGGACGCTCTGACGAACCGTGTCTGGCTCTGGACGCTGCAGCCAACGGCGTCCATCGCACTGGTGTGGCCCAATCTCCAGCCCAACTGTCTAGGTTTACTCATCAGACTAATGCACCAGCAGCCGCCGCCCTCGTTTCTCTCCTCAATCTCTGCCATACGCTACCTCGATCGTCGCGGCGAGGCTCGCCGGTGCTGCTCACTGCAGTGGGGGGAAAGGCCGGAAGGGGGATCGACCTCCTCCTCGATCCCGAGCTTGTGAACTCCACACTGTCTTCGTCTACTCGCAGCCGCCCTTCTCCGTTGTCGCTGATTTACTTCACCCCCCCCCCCCCCCCCCACCCACCCCCCCTGCGATCCTGGCCGGCCTCCCGCCGCGCGTCTGGGCATCTTGCTCCACGCGGTGAGTCGAGGTTGCTGCTGACCAATCCAGAGCTTCACGCCACGAGGTCGCTACGTCCGAGAGCCTCGGGTCGTACGTCCTCAACTTGCATGGCACCCCTGTCTCATCGGTTCATTGGTTTGTTTACTGGAGTAAACCTCCACTACTGAGATAGTCCACACTCATGTGCAGCAAGTTCAAGCTGCAGATATTAGCTGATCGAGTACAAGCCTATTCAATTATCTACGAAAAATCGTGACATTAGTTTTTGTAAAACTATGGAATTCAGGCTTCAATAAAGCATTTTCTTATACTATTGAGCTTCGCTGCCGTAGTATTTTTGGGTTGATCAGTTGGTGCTCCATACAGACTGAATTAATGTGCTTAGGTTATCCAGTTGCCACCATAGTACGTAGCGGTATTGATATATAATTGTGAGATAAGTACTAACTAGCATGATGGCCCGCGCAGATTGCGCGGCTAGCATCATTATATTTTCTCTCATATAATAGCATAAATGTTTTCTCATTATATTATTCAAATATATTAAAATGACAACATAATTTTAAATTTGCAATAACTTTACAAAACTACTAATGTGTAATATTCATATTGTATTTTATATACGTGTTAGTTATTAATTATTTTTAATATCAAATTTTAGTTATTTGTAAATTATATATATTCATATATGGACTCTAGGCTGGTCTTTTAATATTTATTTTTTTTAATTCTGAATTTTCTGTAAATTGTATTTCTATATAGACTCTATGATCTTCTTCCAATATTATTTATTTTTATTTCTGAATTTTTATTATTTCTAATTGTATTTCTATGTGGACTCTAAACTCATCTTTCAATATTATTTAATTTTTAATTTTGAATTTCAATTACTTCTAAATTGTATTCCTATATTGACTTTAAACTCTTCTTCCCATGTTTTTCTTAATTTCAAATTTTAGTTATTTGTAAATTATTTTTTTATACGGACTCTAAACTCTACTTTTAATTTTATAATGTTTATTCCAAATTTTAGTTAGTTTTAAATTCCTATATAGATTCTATACTCTACTTCTAATATTTCTTCTTTTTTAATTACGAATTTCTATTTTTTTCTTAATAATTTCAGTTATCTCCTAATTGTATTTCTATATGGACTCTGCTTTTTCTTTTTCTCCGATTAATGTGAGAATTTTTAGACTATGAGAGCGAACGTGAAGGCTCATTTTTCTATTCCTTTAATAATATAATAGATGGTGATTTACTACTCCTTATTACTCTCTCTTATATTTTTAAATCTGAAAAACTTATTTTTGATAGGCATATTTCAATCCAACAACCTATCATTTTAATGACTTTCTTGGATTTAATGCATGACTCTTCATTCTTTCACATAAGATTGGCTACATATGCATCGAGAAATGTAAATATTAATGAATCGCTTGTTTACGAGAAATGATTTTGTCATTGAGCTAATATTGAAGGAGGGATGATGTATTTTACAAACTGAATTAGAATCAATAATGACATATGACCATTTACTCATTTAGTTTTACAACTGACAGATCCCACGAAACATTACTTGCAGGTTGAGAAAATAGCTACTAATTATTGCTTTAAGATGGTATCATCATTACTAGGTTACGGAATTTTTCATCCACCAATCCAAATGAGTACTTCCATATACAAGCGACTTGCAGCTACCGGTGCTTCGGTCTGTGGAGGAATTAACCTAAACTCTTGGACTCCAGACTTGGGCTGGACGCTCCAGTCCAGCACTCCAGCCTGATCGCGTTGGGCCGGACTTGCGCTGGACGCCGTTCGGTGCAGCGTCGACATCCGGACGTTGTTTGCTCTAGCGTCCGCACCTGGACGTTGGTACTAATAACGTCCTTACTATTTTCATAATTTGTTCCACTGATTTACTAAATATTTAATTTCGGGATAATTAATTACTATAGATAAAAAAATTGGCTTTTTTTTTATCACACTGCTTTTGATGCCTCAGTTGTTTCACACTACTGTTTTAAAATGTTCCAGTATGGCACTTGTAGTTGTTTTAGCACACATATAATCATGTTACAGCATCACTGCACACACATGACAAGTGCACATTTCATACTTCAAACTAACATGTTAGCTTGATTAACATATCAGGCAACCCCCACCATTTTTAAAGTTTGATGGATTTGATGTTAAGCTAGAGGCGAGATGAACAATGAAGTTCTTGCTTGTTGGATAATGTATTTCAACGAAGAATGTAGAGCAGATGCCAGGATGAAGTCAAACATAAAGAAATATGCTGGATTTTTTATCTCTAGTAATTAATAGTCTCTAAATTAAATAAGTAGTAAATAATCACTGGTATTTACCAAAATAGTAAGGTCGCTACAACTAACAGCGTCCAGATCCGGACGCTCTTCATAATCACGTCCATACGTGGACGCTGCCGCGAAGGACGTCCATGTGACCGCTGCGCCTAACCCCTGCACCAGCCCATAGTCAAGAAACATATTTTAGAAACCCAAGCAGCCACCGTCTTTTTTGGTCTCTCTCATTCCCATCTCGACAGTCGCACTGCTGCCGTGGCCTCCTTCACCGCCGGTGAGGCGTGCGCTCACTTCGGCAGCTCTCGCGAGTCTCGCCCCTCGTCCTCCACAGTTGTTGGACTCCGTGCCCTTCTGCTCGTCTACTTACAGAACGCCCTCCTCCCGCCATTGCCGTTTGATTGCACTTAGCTGTGTTCTTTCCTGGGTGATTGTGAGTGAGTTTGTTTCGTTTTCCGCGTACACGTTTCTCGAACTATTAAATGGTATATTTTTTAAAAAAATTTTCTTTAGGACAGTTGCTTTAAAAAATTATATTAATCCATTTTTAAAGTTTAAAATAGTTAATACTCAATTAATCATGCGCTAATGGCTCACCTCGTTTTACGTATCTTCCCAAATCTTCTCTATCTTCTTCTCCTCAAACACAGCCCCGAGCCTCTTCCCAACTTTTCTCTCTCGTTTTCCGCGCGCGTGTTTTTCAAACTGCTAAACGGTGTGTTTTTTTTCAAAAAGTTTCTGTATGAAAGTTGCTTAAAAAATTATATTGATTCAGTTTTGAAAAAAAATTAGCTAATACTTAATTAATCACGCACTAATTAATTGCTCCGTTTTCCGTGCAGAGGAGATTTGTTCCCAACCTCCGTCAGCAAACACAGCTTGCAAAGCGAGGCTGCAGCCACGTATCTTCGCATGGACTGTTTCCAAGAATTTTTTTCATTTTTAATTTTTTTTAATATTTACAGAAATAATCTGTGAGCGAAAAAAATTACAAGAATAGGCGGCAAGCTGATATGGCAGACGGGGGAGGGACGGGCGGTGACGGAGGGAGGGTTTTTTTTAGGAAAACCATTGCTGCCCTCTGTTGGGGCGGCAAGGGGTCCCAATGCAAAAAAGCCAGCCGGGGCTGGCCATTTTGCAGGCGGCCCCTTGCCGCCCTCTATTGGGGCGGCAGGCCTCGCTGCCTATAAAAGGCCTGTCGCCCCTGCCCCCAGCCCTCATTCCTCCCCTCGTAACTCCAGTTAAAAAAAACAGAAGGGGGAGGAGAAGAAAAGAAGGGGCGAAGCCCTGCCGGATTCAGATACCGATTTCAAGTAATATTCATAGATCCTATATATGACTACTAAGTTTACTACTGTGTATTTTTTAAAACTTTGTTTGAATAAATGCATTATATTTTTAGGGTTTTAGTTGTACTAATCTAGAACTGCGTATTATAGATATCGGTAAATACGTAGATCTGCTAGTTTGAAATCAATACTTTACCATTACATTGGCATACACGAGAAGATATTACGTTGTAGGTATTTATTGCATGAAAAAATAATATGGTCTAGTTATTTCGTTGACAGATATGTCGAACAAACAAATATTTCAAGTTTATCATGGCCCAGAAAACGTCCTTTACGGGCCAACTGGGGTAGATCTGTCAGAATTTATTGTATCAGAAAGGGGAATTGATAGACCGGCAGAGAGGAGTGTACTTTTTATAAAAGGATGGTTGATGAGGGGCTTGAGAATTGATCCACAGACTAGTGACATAACAATTAATGTTATAGTAAGTCGGGCAACTGAGGGTTTTTATTAGGAACTAATGCCAGTTCAAAACTCTCGAATATGGAGATGGTATGTGGAGAATGCATTGCAACGCGGGTGGCCTCTAGCTATGGTTCTGTTTGTTCACCCGAAGGATCCAGGTGTGCAGATGAACATGGATGATGGCGAGGGACCAAGTGCTGAAGTAAATGAGAGTTATGTGGAAGAGGTCAACGCACGAGAGGAAGGGGGCGTAGTAGCTCCAGTGGGCATTCAACCCGGTGATGGAGTGGCCGATGAGGGGGAGACTGTCGGTGCCATTGTGGATGAAATGGAGAGAGAGGATTCTGACAACGAGCGTGTGGAGGAATGTGATTCGTCAGATGATGAGACGGATATTAATCCAGCCGAATGGGCTAGTCAGGATTTTTCTGGTCTGGTCATATCTGAAGAGGATAGTGTAAGATGGGAGTACAAAGAAAATGAGGTTATTCAGGGAGCGATTTATAATAGAGCAGAAGATATGAAGGAGGCGGTAAAGCATTTTGCAGTGTCACTTCATAGAGAGTTTTGGGTTGTCAAGTCGAACCGATCGCAATATGAAGTTCGGTGTGTTAAGGAAAAAGATGGTTGTCCCTGGAGAGTGCACGCTTATAAGGGAAAATGGAAGGATTACTGGACAGTGTCAGTTGATACCAAGCATACATGTTTTCTATCTGGTGTTCAGAAATACCACAGGAACATTACGTGTGCATTTGTTGCATCTGAGATGTATGCGCATGTCATCGATAATCTGACATATGAACCAAGGTCAATAATCCGACACATCGAAGAGACATACAAGTATACTATTAGCTATGCCAAGGCGTGGAGGGCCAAACAGAAAATAATAGAGATGAGATTTGGAACTTACGAAGCCTCGTATGACAATTTGCCACGCCTGCTTGGTGTTATCGAAGAAAGAAACCCTGGGAGCTCTTATGCAGTGAAGAAATTCCCCTCAATTGAACATCCTGGCAAGAGTGTGCTGCAAAGGGCGTTCTTAGCTCTACATGCATGCAAGATGGCATTCGTGCACTGTCGTCCTGTTCTCTGCATTGATGGCACATTCTTGACTGGAAAGTATCGGGGCCAGATACTAACAGCAATAGGGGTAGATGGGAACAATCAGGTATTGCCCTTGGCATTTGCTTTTGTTGAGAGTGAGAATACCGACAGCTGGTATTGGTTCCTGAAACTGGTTAAAACAAAAGTTGTTAGTATGAGGCCCAATGTGTGCCTGATACATGACAGGCACGCCGGCATTCTGCGAGCAATAGAAGAATTGCAGTTTGGGAGTATGGAATGAGGATACCCTGGTGAGTGTGAAGATGTACAGAGTAGGTGGTGCATGCGTCATATGGAAGCTAATTTCTTCAAGCAATTCAAGAACAAGGAGCTCATGAACATGTTCAAGAGGCTATGCAATCAGAACCAGGAGAAAAAAAATTCAATGAGCTTTGGAAGAGATTAGATGAGCTGACAGCCAAATGCAGTGATCAGCGTGCAGCGGGTCCGTCGACCGCCGTTGATGACCCTCCTCAAGCTCTTGGACCTCTCCCAACGGATAGTCCAACATTGGTTAGAAGAACTGGAGTGGACATTCGGAATTTTTCTCAGTGGATTCTCCATAAACCAAAAGAGAAATGGGCCAAGACTTTTGACACAGGTGGTGCTAGATATGGGATAATGACAACAAATTTGCAGAAGTTTACAACTGGGTGATGCGCGGTGTCCGTGGACTCCCACTAGTTGGCATAGTGGAGTTCATTTTACATGGGACATGGAGGTATTTTAGGGATCGGTTCCAGGCAGTTCTTCCCTCTATGCCGAACAACAGCATTTTATTCGGAACTTTCATGCAGAAAAAGCTAGAGGAGTGGCGTAAAAAGGCCATGAAACATCGAGCTCTAGTGCAAGGTACCCAACAGCACAGGTTTGAGATACTATGTCAAGATAAGGCAGGCAGGGGTATCTATCGCAAGAGAGTGAAGCAGGAATGTGTTCTCAAGGCCGACGGCACATGTCATTGCTCTTGTGCAAAGCCGAAGCTGCTCCACAGGCCATGCACCCATGTCATTGCTGCCGCATCGGAGTGTGGCATACCAGATGCAGTATATGTATCACAGTACTTCAGTAAGCTAGCAATATATCATACATGGAGCAGCGAGATTTATGGGTTCGGCATAGCTGGGGAGTTCACAGAGACTAACGATGAAGTACTCAATATTCCTGACCCATCGAAGCTCCGAGGCAAGGCTGGAAGGAGGAAGACTCGTCGCATCCGCAACGATATGGACGAGTCGGAGGCGGGCAGGGTGAAGCGTTGCAGCAAATGCGATGAACGTGGGCACACCTACAAGCATTGTCCTAAAGACAAGGAGAAACCAAGTGCGGCGGAGGCAGGACTATCAGGATCAGCAGCAGATGGAGCTCGCCCTACGGGTGAAGGCACTACCTCAACTCGACCCCGTCCTAGACGTCGTCGTGCCACGTCTAATTACGTGGTGTAGTTCTTGTGTTCTATGTTGGCATGTGGCTTTGCTTGTAATTTGGTTCGCACTTATCGATGTAATGTCATGTAGGTCTCGTGATGTCACGTCAGACTTTAGCACCTAATGTCTTTAGGTTTCGTGATGTAATATCAGACTTCGGCATGTGATGTTATGTTATGTTATATTATCGAACTCTACATATATGTTAAATCGCACGTCATCGTTATGTACGCTTAGTAACGTTTGCTATGTTCTAAATAACCTGTACTTTTGTTCTACATAATAATTTGTATGATTTTATTACTTTTCAAAATTTTACAAGTTATCTTTTGTTCTACATTACTACATTTTGAATTGTTCTAACATGAAACATGATATTTTTCAGAGATGGCACGTCAGGACACCCCTGAGTTATTGGACCCGGCAATAGATCACCGACACCGGTCTCACCTTACTGCGGTGCAGGGGGCTCAGCTTGGCACGTTCCAGGCACGGATGTGCGGTGAGCTACTTACGGTTCACGACTCCTTCATCGAGAGGTACGAACAGTGTATTACTATAAGTTTGTTGCGCCGTAATAATATTTGTAATGACATATTAATTTGTTCTTGCAGGTTGCGTGAGGCCGGCCTCCTACCTTTGTGTCGGCTGGTGGAGGCAGCCGCCGGCCACGCGGACCCGGTCAGACGCTGGGATGCGGACCGGTCCCTCCTAGCAGCTTTGGTCGACCGATGGAGGCCAGAGACGCACACTTTTCACTTGCCGTGCGGTGAGGTAGCCCCTACCCTATAGGACGTATCGTACTTGTTGGGGCTACCGCTCGCGGGAGACACTGTCGGGCCAGTTCACACGGCTGTGGACTGGAAGGACGATCTGACGGCACAGTTCGCACCAGTACAGCGTGCACCACATCTCCCGCTTCCGCCTTGCTCTTCGACATCACCGACTTCGACTTCGCTTCAGGGTCGACACAGGACGTCATCGGCCCCTCACAGCTGGGAGGCGCACCGCCGGTGCAGACGCAGGACCAGTCGCTGTCCACCCCTCCGCCAGACACTCGTGCTACCTGTGTTGTGCCACCGGATCGTTTCACGTACCCCCAGGACCACGTGCGAGCACAGGGACGGAGGACCAAGCGTGGTCGCGGCATGGGGCAGGGCCAGTAGCAGACCTCTCTTTGTTTATTTACTTCACATGCTAGTACTGTATGCTTCTGTAATGAATACGTTGTTGTTAATCGGGTTCTCATCCCTGAATTTCACTGTTACTTTTTACGACTGCACGATACCTTTCGGCGCATGCACGACTACTTTCTGCCGCACCGATGCAGCCTCCTTTATTCGCGTGCGGTACGACTAATTGCCCGCCATTGCCCGCATACGACCAATGTAACTTTCGGCGCCAATCAGGCGTACCCACCATGCCCCACGACGTTGACATGCCAGGGATATCACTGCGATTTTTAGTGCCTATATAAGTCGCCTTAACGAGCGAGGCCTCACAATCTTTCATAACTCAGTCACATTCAGTACCCTCTTCCCCACTTGCTTTATTACAAATCCTACCATCTTTCATCAATGGAGTAGACGCCTGGGCGTTGAGGATCCGAACTGGCGTAGCGATCCTTGTGTATACCTACTACCACCTTGGTGCCAGCGTCCTCTCTGCCTATGCGGTGACCGATGCCAACTAATGGCTTCGAGGAATCCTGATATTCGAGGAAGGCGCTTTTTTAGGTGCCCTAACTATGACCGTGAGGTATTTTATTATCTGCATATGATTATTCATTCCGTGTGGGCAATTGTTTTATTCCTCGTATTACTACTCTATTCGTCAGACCCACACTACGGCTTGCGCATACATCGAGTGGGTCGATACAGAAAATCCCGTTCTCGACCTAACCACTTGTTTACAAGAAGGACGCTGGTATTTCGCATCCGAAAGTACTGAGCAATACTTGCAGAGAAAAGCGGCTTACGAACGACAATGTCGTGAACAACAGTGTAACTGGCGGGTGCTAACTATGGCACTCCCTCCATGGGAAGCCCGTCCAAGATGCAAGTGCGGTGATCGTTGTCAGGTTCTTCGTTCCATAAAGCCTACGACATTGGGTCGAAGGTTCTTTGTTTGTCCAAATATTCTTGACGACGATTTCATGGTAAGAATATTTTGATTATCATGAATCCTTATTTTCTCACAACATTTACTAACTTCGCTCGCTTCACATCTATTCTTTCCCCCCAGGAACCACCAAGGAGACGTCAATACAGAGAATGGATAGACACCAGAAGGGTTCTAACTCCACCTAGCCGTGTTGTGCAGCTTGAACTACCAGAGCAATACAGGGTTACTAAAGCGCGGTTTGAGAGAGGAGAGGGATCCTCACGTAGGGGTTAGCTATTATCGGACAACTTGGCATATTGAAATTTCTACTGTCATACCTCCTTATCCCATTACTACATCGTCGTTGTGTTCAACTCTTGCACTACCTCCCTCCTAGTTCGAATCTAATATCATCTATGTAACCGCAATAGAAATAGATGTATCATGTTCAAATTCGACTACTATTTCTTCATGTTACATAATTCTCCTTGTTTAAGTGCATATAATGTTTCTACGACCGAGACTGCGATAGGCCTATATCAATTTCGCACACTAATACGTCGAATAAGTTACAAAATAATATTTCACTTAACATATGAAATTGCGAAACAACCAACTTCAATACATTTTTATAACATTATTAACAAGTTTTACCAATAAATACTTCTTTAATTATTATTAACGTAACATAGAAAAATCATTTGGCTGGTAAATTTTGCATCTGGGTCCCTTGCCGCTCTAGCAGAGGGCAGCAAGGGACCTCAATGCAAAAAAGCCAGCCCCCCTCCACACCCCTCGCATCTAATTTTGTATCTCTCCGCGGAGTTGCAACCTTTTTATTTTTATTTTATTTTTTGATATTTTTTTCACGATTAGGAGCACATAAGAACCAACCATAGAAAAACTAAACTCAAATGGACGAAATATGTGACATGTGGAATTTTCTAACCCCTCTCCCCTCTAGTGTAGAGGAGAGAGATGTGCAACCTTTTTATTTTTATTTCATTTTTTTGATATTTTTTTCACACTTAGGAGAACACAAGAACCAACCATAGAAAAAATAAACTCAAACGGACAAAATATGTGGCATGTAGAATTTTCCAAAGCTCTACCAAAAAACTTCTCTCCTCAAAACACAATCTTGCAAGCGGAATTTGGAGGTTTTAATATCGCCGAACCCGGCGAAGATGAGAAGAATCGGATGTAACTTTTTCTGTAGATGTCCGTGGATATATTATTTGCCTGATTCCGAGTCCGTAAGATAAAGTTACGTCTGTTTTAATAAATGGCACCCGAATGATGTCTATTTTCGGTAGAGATTTAGAAAATTTTACAAGTCACATATTTCGTTTATTTGAGTTTACTTTTTCCACGGTTGATTTAGATTTAAATAAATAATTCTTTAATTATTATCGACATATCTGGAAACAACCATGTGGCTGTTTTGCATCTGGGACCAAGGGACCCAGATGCAAAATGCACCAACCAAATGCTCTAGAGGGCTGGGAAAATTGCATTTAGCCCCTTGCCGCCCCGGCAAGGGGCTAAATGTAATTTTCCCAGACGGCGGCAGACGGCGCGGTCGAGTGCGCCGTCTGTCACGTCAACTTGCCGCCCTCCATTGGAGCAGCAAGGTCTATTTCTGTAAATATTTCCGGCGATAGATTATTTCTGTAAATATTAAAAGAAATAAATTTAAAAATGAAAAAAATTCCTGTTTCCAAGCCACGCGCTCCTAGCCGTGAGGCTGAGGCCGTGTCCGAGCCCCTCTTGTTCTCGATTTCGTATGTTTCTTCCTGAAATAAGCTTCCATGGCTGATAGCCTGATATTACATTTTTACTCTCTAAATGGTTCACATGGAGCGGGAGGGTTCAGGCAACACAGGCAGCGGCCCAGTCTCGGCAGCACGTGCTGCGCCATTGGTTGTGCACCTGTGCATGCAGAGACCCATGGCGATCGATCTCATCGACTATGTGCCGCGCTACACACCTGCAGATGCATTCGAACAATCCAAGCTGCGTGGACATAAAAGCCCGAGGTGACTGGTCAATTCATTGTTCATTCACTTTTGTTTTGATTTTGCAGTGATCGTGTTTTGTGCGCGTGCATGCATGGCGCTCTTGTTTGGGTCTACAGGTTAGGAGAGGCCAAGCTCTGGGCTTCGGGATGAAGGCCACTCGGCCAGCCGGCGAGAAGGTGGATAGGGGATAGCACGGTCGGTCAGTGACCCGCCCGGCGTCAAGGATGGCGAGGCCAAAGAGAGTGTGTCGAGCCGCCATTGCTCGTACCCGACGAGAGAGCGTGTCGCCGAGACGATTATATGACCGTATGAGCCCCGTTGTAGCGTTGTGCCCGGGCAGCAAAGGCTGCCCGCGGCAGGCGAAAGTACTCCGCGCCCAATGGGCTTCGCACCGTCGCTCATAAAAGTCTAGTAGACGCTGTTCTCGGGAGCGTCCATATCTGGTTGTTGTTTACAGTAGCGTCCCTACCTAAATGCTATTAGTAGTAGCGTCCTTTCTACTTTTGTAAATAAATCCAAGTATTTACTACTTATTTAATTTAGTGATTAATAATTACTATAAATAAAAAAATCGGAGAAATATGTCATCTCTCCTTTCGCAGCGGTATTTCCTTCATCTAACTTTTTTTTTATGAATGTGCTTTGATTCTTTTATTTTGCATCCTAAGTTTTTTTTTTCAAACTAAGTTGATTGTTGAGCCAGAGAAGTTCACAACTCAGGGTTTTTTAAGGATGCTTGAGAAGATCAACAAGGAGGAGAAACTTGCAAAACAGGATCTGGTATGTACCCTTACACTTCTATTTAAACATGCTGAAATATGTCCCCTCAACTCACTGAAACATTGTTTTTCAATATATTGAACATGTTCCCTCAACTCAGTGGAACACTTGTTGTTAACTCACTGAAACACTTAATTTTAAACTCATTAAAACATTTTTTCCTCATCTCACTGAAACATTGTTCCTTCTTTTTTTAGTTGCTCAAAGAATGTCTAACTTTAATTCATTTTTTAATATCTCCAGCTCTTGTTCCTAATTGTTCGGGACCAACACTAGGTGTTGATATGCATCAATATCCCTCATGATCAAATCAATTACTTTGACCCAATGAATCACAGGAATTATTCAAAGTGGACAAAGTCCTCTCAAAATCTGTTAATTATGTTATCATGTTCCATTTTATTATGTTAAATTGTTTCAGCACAACACACAATTTTGTCTCACTGCTCATTAAATAATGTTCCAGCATTTTTGGCAGTGAATAACATTTGTGATTGTTCCATCTTATTTGCTTCAACTGTTTCACCACACAATAAACTTTTGTTTCACAATGCATGACCTAATGTTACATCATTTCCTAATGTAATGTAGCTAGTTAACTTCGCCAAGGTTGTGCTTGAAGCTGACATTGGATTAAAAGACATATTGAAGTTTCAGACTACTCTCCACCCCACCTAGAACAAACACCAATGTGTAAGTTGCTTTTCAAATACTTTTTTTTCACCTTTTTTGTGTTTTTCATTATATTATTTTTTTGCTATCTAATCACCTTGTGCCATCGTTTTTTGTTTTTCCTCCTAGGTTTGATTGTGGTTTTTTCTGCATGAGGTATATGGACAATTGGGATGGAACAAATATGGCGCCTTTTGATGATAGCACCATGGACAGCTACAAGAAGATTATGGCTTACTTGATGGTCCATTCTCACTTGGTGACAACCGACTTCAGTCAACTCCCACCAAAGTAGTTAGGGGTCTTTTTTTAAGTCCAGCCTCCTGT
The DNA here is from genome assembly GCA_000338895.3 of Oryza meridionalis. Classification (NCBI taxonomy): domain Eukaryota; kingdom Viridiplantae; phylum Streptophyta; class Magnoliopsida; order Poales; family Poaceae; genus Oryza; species Oryza meridionalis. The sequence continues at coordinate 11,587,153 of CM002531.2, read as the reverse complement.
TTCTTGTGTGGAAAGAACAAGAACCCTATTTTTGTGTGCTTATTTTTCACTCTTGGGAGAAATGCACTTTGTTTTACTATGGATGCTATATTTTGGGAATCTGGGATGAACATCCATGAACCCAGCTTTTTTTTTTGTCTATGTGTCCAGCACTCACATATGTGTTTCAGCACACTATATATGAAATGTTTCAGTTGTGTTGAGAATGTTTCAGTCGTCAATGAATGGATGTTTTCAGCACATTGTGCATGACTGTTCTAGCACATCTACATATTACAGCAAAATGTTTGTTTTTTCAGCACTCTATATATGAAATGTTTCAGCACTTGTGTTGAGAATGTTTCAGTTGTCGATGAATGGATGTTTCAGCACATTGTGCATGACTGGTCCAGCACATTTGCATGTTAAAGCAAATATATGTTACATGTTTCAGCAGTTAATTACAGAATGTTGCGTCATTTACTACATGTTTGTATCACACAACCTTTTTTCATTCAAAACATGTAGTGCTGAAAATAGTTTGTTCATTCATAGCAACAAACAAGATTAATTGTTTCATAGCATCCATATAATAACTACATTTAACAAAAAAAATTCACAAACTTTTTTTCGCACCACAAATGTTGTTGCATCATTAACACAAGAACTGTCTCAGTACATAAATTCATTTCGTTCCAACCCAACCCACACAATAATTGTTTCGGTACATAAATTATTTTTGTTCCATCCTATTTTGAAGAAATGTTTCACAAACTCACAACCTCAATTCTGTATGCTCAACCATTTTTTGATTCAGAAGCGCTTCCCTCATGCTTGCCATCTTCATGTATGGACAATTTTGCACATTATGCGTCTCCTCATGGCAATACGAGCATTGTTTCATCCTCTTTCTCTTCTTCACTTTCTCAACAATCAACTCCCCCATTGGTTTGTGTCTTTCAACTTTTGTCGGTGGTCTTCCTCTTCTTTTCCTTAGCGGTTGGTGTACAGGTGTAGTTGACACTGAAGCCTTAACTTGCTCATGCTCTTGTGCTTGTTGTTCCGTAGGCGTAAATTTAGCTGTCGCAATCATTGCTTTAAGATTCTCGACCCCAGCTGAAACAAACTTATACGTCTCATCATCAATGCAGGCATCCGAAGCTAAGTCCACCATACTTCTGCACAAGGAAATGAATCTGAGCTTCTTCGTTGTCGGAACACCAAATGACGGCTCAGGCACATTGTGTGGTGCAGCAATTTGCAATGTCGCTTGCTCAGACCATCTCTTTAGCAGGTATTGCTGGAGTATCTCATTGACATTTCAGCCTATCCATCACTTTCAGGATGTGAGAACACAGAAGCCCGTCCTTTTCAAACTTGTGGCAGGAGCAACTATACTGACAATTTGTTTCATCAACTTATACCACGAAAACCTTCGTTTTGCTTGTTTCTTCGCTTGCCCAAAACTTGCACACAGTTATACCCGATTGTGCCACAATTGTTGCTAGTTCTACTTTAAGGCCTAATATCCCTTCCATCTCTTCCTGAAACTTCTCCCCAAAAAATCTCCTTGTGTAAAATGTCGATGCCTGCCTCTTAATTGGGTGGCTGCATTTTGATGTTGCAACATACTATCAATTTTTGTTTCATCAATAATTCCCAGATTGTCTCACACAATGTATAAAACATGTTTCACTGGTTTAGTTATGTCAGTTATTTTTTATTTCAGTGAATACACAAATAATGTTTCATTAAGGTTTGAGAACATGTTTCAGTAAGTTAATACAACATGTTTTAGGATGTTGAAAGGGAAATATATGTAGGGGGCAACACTCCTTTTTTTAGAAACATAATTAATCAATCTATGCAAATGAAACTTGAAACCAATCTATAGTGGTACCACTAGAAACAGCAACACATACATGTGAGTATGTAGTTTAGTTCTGCTAGATATTTTTGTTTCAGTGAGTACATAGAAAATGTTTCAATAAGGTTAGAGAACATGTTTCAGCATTTAAAAAAAAACATGTCAGAAATGTTTCAGTTTGTTGAGTCCAGTTTTAAACTTTTGTTGCAGCATACTATCAGATTTTGTTTTCTACAACAGTAATAGATTGTCTTACCAATATCTAATATATGTTTCACTCAAATTTATGATTGAAGCATTTTGAACCAAAAAAAAGAAGGGGTTACCTCGACCAAAACTTGGGTTCTGTAGTATCTATCTTGTAACCTTGATATTCCTCTATCTCAAGCCTTGTTTCCATAATATGCTCATATTGCTTCACAAACATCCATATCGAGTCTCGGGGGTGAACAAATATTTTGAAGAGATTATTGAGACCCTCTGATCTTCCCGTCGTCCCGGTGAATGGGAAAAAGCAAGTGTTGAACCACGCTGATGCCCACATCCTCCTAGTATCATACAATGTGTTTAAGCAGATGTTCCCACGAAGATCAAACTCGTCTAGCATTTGTTGCCAGCTTGTCTCGAGGTGCTCCCTTGAGTCTGTATCATATATGCAAGCGTATAGAACATCCTTGAACCCCTTTTTTGTGTTGTACAGAGCCAAAAGTTGTTGATCCATTTTGCTAGTAACATGCCAAATGCAGCATCTATGAATGGCAAAGGGGAACACACGCTCTATCGCTGCCCTTATAGCCTTGTCCCTATCAGTCATAATGGATTTTGGAGGGACGCAATTCATCGCTTGCATCCATTTTTCAAATACCCACACAAATGTCTTAGTTCATCAACGATTAGAGCACACCCCAGCAAAATTGTCTGCAAATGATTGTTGATACCAACAATTGGTGCAAAGGGCATCCCATACCTATCCCATCCCATGTTTCAACAAGTTGAGATAACATGTTTCAGTAAGTTAATATAACATGCTTCAGGATGTTGAAAGGGATATATATGTGCAACAGAGGGGCCAACACTCTTTTTTTTCAAAAACATAATCGATCAAAATATGCAATGAAACTTGAAACCAATCTATACTGGTACCACTAGAAACAGCAACACATACATGTGAGTATGTAGTTTAGTTCTGTTAGTTAATTGTGTTTCAGTGAGTGCAAATAGAATGTTCTAGTAAGGTGAGAGAACATGTTTCAGCATGTTGAAAAAGGGCATGTTTCAGAGAACAGTTCTTTGTCAGTTTTTTTTTTGTTTCAATGAGTACATATGAAAATGTTTCAGTGTGTTGAGAGATCATGTTTCAAAAAAGGAATCCCATACCTATTTGTCATGAAGGCTGTGTCGAAGAAAACACAGTCCTTGTAGCTCTAGTACATTTTCCTAGTCCTGCCGTCCACCCAAAAGAGTGCCTTCACCACATTATTCTCATCAAACGTCACAGCAAAGTAGAAGGAAGGACTCTCAGCCTGGACTTGCTTAAAATACTCTATCGTTGTTGCCATGTCTTTGAAAGTAGTTGTTTCCCTCAACTTCGTCCGTCCATTTGATACATCTTTCGCTGTGAAACTTAGGTTTCCTACTCCATGCATATCACCGAGTAAAGCAACAATATGCGATGTCTGAATATTGCGGTAGTGCAAAGTCTTCAGGAAATCATAATCTTGTGCTGGGATGTGTCTATGTGACCTGTAAAACTTCTTTCTTCGATGACGCTTGACCATTGGGTGTCTGTGCTCGGGCTGAAACACAACCACTTTCCACTTGCCATCTCGTAGCCCGATAGTCATATGCGCCTTGCAGTCGTACCTCACAACAATACTTCATTTCCTGTCTCCTTCGAGCTTCACCCTAGGCTTCTTCTTCTTCTTGCTCGATGTCGCAACACTTCCTTGTTGCTCCGCCACAGTTGAGGGCGCTTCAGCATTCTGACCCCTCGTCACCGCTGAGGGTGCTCCAGCATTCTGTCCATTTGATTCACCTTCTATCTTGTTGCTCGTTCCAGAGACTTGTTTTGTTGCTCATCTCATATCCCTTACGAGCATGTGCACACTCAAATTCTCTTCTTATCAAACCTTTATCACCAACTCGGTTGTTTCGCGACGAAGCTATCCTTATACCAAAACCCATTCCTCAACAGTATCAAACTCCATGCCAACATATGGAACTATTGGCGGAGAGCACACAACATCCTCTTCTTGTTCCTCAAGTTGGTGCTCAACATTTGTCTCATCATTCTCATCACCCTCTTCAACATAAACTGAAACATTTCCATTGTCATCTAAACCCGTTTCATTCAAAACAACTTATCTTCAATCTCCATTTTCATTGTGCTTTGAATACGATGGCTAGATAACGCAACATCATTTTCAACAGATGAGCTCGCCGCCATAGCACATCCACCAAAATAGTTTAGTTTGTTGTCAGTTAACTTTGTTTTAGTTAGTATATTGAACATGTTTTGATTAAGTTAAAATAATATGTCTTGTCATGTTGAAAAAGAAGTTTATGTACAACAGAGGGCAACATTCTTGTCTCAGAAACATTTTTAATAAAACTATGCAATGAAAACATGAAATCAATCTATTCTGGTACCACTACAAACAGCAATACATAGTTTAGTTTTTGTCGGTTATTTTTCTTTCAGTTAGTATATAGACAATGTTTCAACAAGTGTATTGAACATGTTCCAGCATGTTTAAATAGAAGCGTAAGGCACATATGCACAGGGAAGCACATACTTTTTTTTTGCACATCCTTTTTTTTTTCAACATGTATAACAGAGAGGCCAACAATCTTATCTCACAAAACATTAATCAAACTACGCATTAAAACATGAAACTAATCTATACTAGTATCACTAGCACCTGCAACACATCAGTTTTCAGTTAAAATTGTTTCACTGAGTATACAAGACATGTTTCATCTATCTGAGATAGTATGTTTCATCTTGTGAAATACAAATGTCAGGCACAGGGAAGCAAAAACATGGAGGCCTTCTAGATTTTTTCTGCCTTTTACTAACCTCAAATTGCAACACATTTTGTGGTGGGAGGGATGCTGAGAGCGCTCCACGGCTATCTACAGAAGAACTCATCACCGGCTGCGTCCTGGTGGAAACCCTCATCGCCGGCGGATGGGAAGATTGTTCCAGATGCGACATGTTGCAGATGGTTGGAGAGAAGGACGTAGAGTAGTTGTGTACCGGAGTTCGTTGCGCGGCGGGGCAACGATGTTGCAGTGCGGCGGAGATAGGGCTGGAGAAGAGGAACGTGGGTGTTGCAGCAGCGGCAGCGTGTGGGTGTTGCAGCGGCGCGGGGAGTAGCTGCGGCGAGGTCAGCACGCGCCGGCGGTGGCGGCGCAGGCGGAGATCTCCCCCGCGCATGGGGCGTGGCGTTGACCCGCGCTGCTCAGGCAGTCGCGCCTTTGTTTCACCAAGCTCTGTCGGGTTGGAAAAGCCCATTAATGTGTCAGGTTGACGATTGGACGGCTGGCGCGCGCGCTACATCGAACGGCTGGGACGGCGCCCGATCTCCCCCAGACCCGGATCGGACGACCGATCCGTAGTCGCTTCCGAATAAACCAAACAATCATTCCTGATTCTGACAACCTGCACTGGAGCAAGCAATGGAGGGAGGAGGGTGGGTGGTGCCAACACGTCAAGGTGAATTGCTACTCCCTCTTTTCCATAAAAAATAAACTTAGAACAAGATGTGATTCTAGGTTCATATTTATTGTATTATAATGTGTCACATCTTGTTCTATGTTTTTTTTTACGGATGGAGTATTTCAGAGTGATGCGGAAAAAAAAAACCAAAGTTTATATATAAGCCCGGTCCACATCGCTTAAAAAGAATTAGTATTCCCTCCCATCATTAATATATGACGTTAGTGTAAAAAGCGTCATATAATGACCAAAATAGTAGCAGTACCATATATGTTTGTGAATCTGCCGTGAAATGCAACGACACGCGGTCACTTGTGTTACACGGCCCGTCCCCGCGGGCCGTGGCGATGGATGATGGTCTGGTCCCCCAAGCCCCGCGTCCCCAACGCGTTCGTCGTTCGGTTCGCCGTCCCCCGTCACGCATTCATTCCCACTCCCAATAATCATCCTCCTTGTTTCTCTTTTATAAAAGAAAAATAATAATAATCATCCTCCCCTCCGCTCCGCGAAGCTCGCGCCCACGGGGAAGCCAAACCCAGCCACTTTCCCCGTCTCCTTCCTCCCCTACTCCGGCGCCCTCCCCTCCTTATCCATCCGCACCCACCTCCTCCATCCTGCTATAAACCAACCCCAAGATTTGTCAGTCTCCGGTAGGTAGGTAGGTACCACTCCAATCCCAATCCAAGCTTGAAATCCTCTTTTGACGTGATGGCAGTGGAGCGCGGTGAGCGCCGTGGCGGCGGCATTGGGTGCCTCTCGTGCTGCTTCGGCGGCGTGGACGGGGACGGGGACGGGGAAGGAGAGGAGCTGGGGCAGCGCGCGGCGAGGGCGCTGCGGACGTCGTCGCGGTGGGTGCGGGACCGCGCCGTGGAGCTGCCGGAGATGGTGGCGCGGGCGGGGAGGCGGCGGAGGAAGCCGCATCTGCAGCAGCAGCAGCAGCAGCAGCTGGCCGGGGAGTTCCGCTACGACCCCGTCAGCTACGCGCTCAACTTCGAGGAGGACGGCGACGGCGAGGCCCAGCCGTTCAAGTACATGGCCTTCTCCGCGCGGCTGCCGGCGTCCCCGCCGCCGCCGCCGACGGCGCTGCCCGTCGACCGGGGTTCTTGAATTGATTGCTAGGCCGTTCGGATGTAGGAGTACATACGTACGGGAGATTAAAGTTTGGGTTTCTTTCTTTTTTGTTGTTTGATTCCTTCGATTTTTGTTGGCGACTACGAGCGCTGATCTGTGTACAAGGAGGATTTGAATCGTTTCTTCTTTTGGTTTTTTAAGCAGAGATTTGCTTTTCTATTACAAGTTGTCTTGGCTCTGGAGAACGCTGTTTTTGTTTTAGTGCTAGTATATGCTTCTGAGAAGAATGTTGTTTATTGGGGTAGCAAAATCTCAAGCCATTGCCTTGTTCTTTGACCAATAGATTAAGTTATTCATGTGTTATTTACTTATATTGCCAGCAGCTGGACCAATAGATTCGGTAGATTCATATTTAAAAGAGTTTTATCTAACATATGTGGACATGCTTCAGCTGTCGGAATCACACAACCTACTGCACCTGAAACTACATAGGAGTTTAGTTTCTGAAATTGGAAAAAAGTTTCGGCAAAGTTAGTAGTTTGGAAAAAAAAGTTGAGAGTTTGAAAGTTTTGAATGTGATGAAAAGTTGAGAGTTGGGAAAGTTTGATGTGAACTAAATAGAGCTATACTACAGTTTGTATACAGATTTAAAGAAGTCTTTAAAGTATACTACAGTTTGTATACAGATTTAAAGAAGTCTTTAAAGAATCACAGCTTACGGTTAGATAACAAACAAACCATTAGCACATGATTAAATAAATATAATTATTAAAAAAAATATGTTTCTTTGATTTTAAAATAAAATTTTATATAATATATTAAAAAAATACAGTTTAATAGTTTGAAAAATATAATGTAAACGAAAAGGTTGCAAAACCCAGACTCTAACGAACTCGGCTCATGTCATCCCAGCTCTAAAGTAGGCAAAAGAAGCCCAACCCACAGCTCACTAGCCCAGAAGCAATCAGAATAGAAGGGTCACTCAACATTATTTATGTTTGGAAAAGGTATACTTCGACTCCCTCAACTATCGTCCGAGTACGATTAATGTCCTCCAACCACAAAACCGGGTATATTGATTCCTCCAACTATCAAAACCGGTGCAAACAATGTCCCTCGGTGGTTTTTGAGGTGGTCCTACGTGGCGATCTTGACCAAGTCTTTGTCCTACGTGACGCTTACGTGGTATTAGAATAAAAACAAAAATAAAAAAATATGTGGGATCCATGTGTTCATTCACATAAAAAAAGTATTGTGGGACCCACATGTCATCCTCCCTCTCCTTCCCTTCTTCCTCCCCCTCTCTCCCTTCCCCCCCCCCCCCCCCACCCAGCCTTTCTCTTGGCCGGAGCGGCGGTGGCGTAGGGATGAGGATGGCGGCAGCATCACTGGCCGAGTTCCACGCATCCCCCGCCGGCGTCTGCGGCCTCGTCGAGTCTGGCACCACCGCCGCGCCACTGCTCTTCCACCCGCCAGGCTGCGGCCACGTGCGCTCACCGCCGCCTCCGCCTCCACAACCGACGGCCTTCGACAGCGGCGGTGGCGGCTGCTGGATGGGGATGGTGGAGTAGGCGATGCCTCCGACGGGTGCCAGCGAGTAGCACAGCGAGCGGGAGGCGATGGGCTGCTTGTGGAACGCCCGCATGGCGGCGATGGTGGAGGTGACGGTGCCATGCGGGCCGCCGTGGCTGGTGACATGGAAGAAGCCGCATGAGCATGCAGCGATGCGGACGACCGGGACGGTGGCCGAGCACGGGAGAGAGAGGTCAATGGTCGGGATGGCGAAGGCCGTCGGTCGCGGCGGCGAAGGCCGCGGCGAGCGCTCACGGCTGCATCCTGGCGGAAGGAAGAGCGGTGGCACGGCGGTGGCCCCAGACTCAATGAGGCCGCGGACGCCGGCGGGCGACGCGTGGCACTCGGCAAGCGACGCCACCGCAGCATCGCACTCCTCGGCTACCACCATCCTCGTCCCCACCGGCAACGCCGCCACTCCCCACTGCCATCCCCGCCGCCACTCCGGCTAAGAGAAAGGCCAGGGGGGAGAGAGAGAGAAGGGGGAGGAGGGGGAGAAAGAAGGGAAGGAGAGGGAGGATGACATGTGGGACCCACATGTTAGTGGGTTCCATAATACTTTTTTTTGAATGACATATGGGTCCCACATATTTTTTTTTTGTTTTTGTTTTTATTCTAGTGCCATGTAAGCACCACGTAGGACAATGACTTGGTCAAGACCACCACATAGGCGCCACGTCAGCCAAAACCACCTCCAAAACCACCTAGGGATATTGTTTGCGCCGGTTTTGATAATTGGAGGAGCCAATACCCGGTTTTGTAGTTGGAGGACATGAATTATACTCGGGCGATAGTTGAGGGAGTCAAAGTATATTTTTTTCCTTTATGCTTTGAAATGAAAAGAAGTTTAATTTGGCTCCCTAATCGAGTTTGAATAGCATCCCGCAACCGCAAAACCACATACAAGACATGTCTCATCTCCTAAACCAGTACAAATGAGGTCCCAAGATGGTTTGGATGGTGGTTTCGGTTAACGTGGCTGGATTGACTTGGTCCTCGTCCCACTTAATCTAATAGATGATCGAGTGGATGATTCAGCAATTTAAAAGATGTCACATATCTAGCCTTAAGTTTAATCGATATCATGAGGCAAATGAGTTCGTACACAAATACACTAAGGTTTGTGATCCCTAACTCGCACGGTTCCTAGTCTACGTAGAAAATTTTTATTTCATGCTATCGTAGCCTACCTGTATCCATTTCATCACCCTCTCTCCCTCTCTATCCCCTTTGGACGGCGGCGGATGTCGAGGTTGAGCATCGTCACCGTCTTCCTCCAACATGACCCCTCCATTTTCCTTGGCCGTGCACGGCAGTGGTGATGGCCGGTGGGGGGCGGAGGGGTCTAAAGGCCAGCAAGACGGTGCCTCTTCCCCTTCTCCCCTACCTCCCGGATGCGGCCATCAGCGCCTCCTTCCCCTCCCTTCGGCGCTGGATGTCGAGCTCGTGCTTCGTCACCATCTTCCTCTAGCGCAACCCCTCCCTCTCCCTTGGCTGCGGACGGTTGTGGTGGTTGCCAGCGGTGGCGGAGGGTGTAGAGGCCAGTGGCATGGAGGCCAAGCTAATGGATGTCCCGGTTTTACCGTTGAGGGATACGATTCAATCAATCTCAATCATTAGATAAGAGAACTAAACTGAATTTTTTCTTTTAAAATCACTATCAAACGGATGGCCCCCAGGCCCTGAACATAAAAGAAAAATGTCAATCCCATGTATTCTAAGCCAGAATCTTAACTGCTACAAGTTTGGTTTAAAAATGGAACATGTTCCTTGATGATGGTCCTCTAGAATATTCACGGTAAAGAAGTGCTCAACCTGTCCTCGACAGTAGTTAAAAGGAACATAAAATATAAATTCAAATAAACAAAACAGAAAAATAAATAACAAAACCACATGCACCTCTATTGGGGTGCGGCTTCCTCCTAGTTAGAATAAATATTCATCTCAGGCGGAGTGAACGAAACAATTGCTCAAGGATTAAAGACATCGACAAACATTGATATACATATGCCAATGATGACAGCAGTGCCTCAAATATCTTATGGATGTATTCAGCTTGGTGGGCAACCACATCAGTATGAAGAACTACATCAATATTGGCCAGAAAAACCTCATCAGTATACGCATGGTGAAGAGTATCATTGTATGCAAGGAACAATGCCGCATCACTATAACATGGACAATGTAAGGAATAATGAGTGGGTCGATAGAGATGATGAGAGAACAGTTTGGGATCAAACCTATATGAATCAATGCCCATATCCTAAGTAGTTTGATAGGTTTCGATTGCCTCACTGATATAGGGTTCCAGATTTCTCTAAATTTTTAGGACAAGATAATATACTAACAATTGAGCATTTCAATCAATTTTTAGCTCAGTGCGGAGAAGCATCGGCTGGCGAAGCTTTGAAAATTAGATTCTTTCTATTGTTATTGTTCGGATCGGCTTTTATATGGTTTTCATCATTACCTTCAAATTCTATCAAAAGATGGGCCTATCTAGAAAGGCAACTTCATAAGTATTTCTTTGCTGGAATCAATGAGATGAAACTCACACATTTGACATTGCTTAAGCAAGAAGTAGATGAATCGGTTCTGGAATATATTCAAAGATTTTGTGATGTTCGCGGTCGATGCTATAGTTTGAGCTTAAGTGATTCACAATTAGCAGAATTGGTATTTCAAGGATTGTCAACACCTATCAAAGAAAGATTTTCCATTCAAGAGTTCAAAAGTTTAGCTCATCTGATGCAGAATTTATCAACTCATGAAAACCGATTGCAAGAGGCAAAAGATGAAGAAATTTTGAAGTCATAAAGATCAGGAAGAAGATAGTTTTGAAGCATGAGTTCTCATACTCCAAAATTAGGAGGCATGTGTTAACACCAAAATTTGGTACGGTTCTTTAGTGGATTCGGTTAAGGAAACAAATTGATTGATAGATGGAAGTCTATCTAGATCATGCGAGGTCAAGGAGGAATCGTGAAGACTACAACAAAGGCAGTTTCATATTTTTAGTATATCTCTTAAATATGTAGGTTTAGTTATTTTCCGAAATTTTGTATCGTGTTTGATAAAAGCTTGTATCAATCTGAGATTATAAATATGTACACCCGAAGTCTTTGTAAGACATCTTCACAGACCAATACAATTCCTTTCGACGCATTGCCACCTTTTATTCTAGTGAGTTCTTAGTTTCGATCTCCGACAATGAAGTAAAGTTCCATCAACTTCGCTTGTATCGGCGTGGCTATAACTTTCTCGGTTAAGTCCGATATTTCTATCTAGGTTAATTACTACTCTAGCCTCACGCAGGAACTTCCTTCTTTATCTAGAGTGCTAGTACTAGAGCACTTAATAATTCAACTAAGAGACGAACCTGCAACAATGGATATGTATCTCACTTAAGCAAGTAAATTAAATACCATAAAGAGTCTTGAATACTTACTTTACTAAAAGAAGCATCCGTCGAGGTACAAGCGAAAGAAGAAAGCCAAGAACTCCGATGCTTCTCCGGAACTCCAATGGAAAAATATCAACAAATCCGACACTCCTCTGAAACTTCCCAGAGAGAACTCCGATATTTGGGACACTCCTTCTGGAGCTTCCCCTCACTCTCTACCTAATTCAACATACTAAAGTGATGCCTAGAATATAAAAGTGAGTTGTACTCCACTTTGTTGTACATTTTGGAAGTGAGTGAGCTCCTCCTTTTATAGCCCCCCAATGACGATTCCGGAGGTCGGTTCACCTACAACCGCCATCACCAACCAATGGGCAGCTACCACATGCAAAGGAGACAACCGAGGGTGATGGTTTGGCCGAACCACCTCCACCTCCTTCAGCCACTGACTTTGCTCAGTGGATGACAGGTGGGCCCCTATGAAGGTTGGTAATGGATTGGTTCAAATTCAGTCGGTTTAGACTGACATGTGGGACCTTCGATCCTTGTGCTCGCGTATGATTGGTTGGAGGTATATTTTGTCGCTTGACGGGTGTGTTTTCATCCAGAATTTACATGTATACCAATATTTACCAATACTAGTGGAAATGGTTAGTAATAAACCCCTACCACTATGTTTGGTAACATATTTTATATTTTTTATGCAGGAGTTGATGGTTAAAGTTTTCACTTAATGACCGTTAATAACTGTCTCAGTTAGATCCGATCTATCATATTGCTATTAATAAGCTGATAGGTTTTTGTGTAGTGTTTCATCGGAGTTCTAGCCAATAAGTTATTTTGTGATGATTTGTAAATACTGTATTGGCCTCCTAAGTTGATGATCGGCTCCCTAAATTGATGATCAACTTCTTGATTATCGATCTATTTCCACCTTGTTAGTTGTCGGATCAAACTAACTGGCGCGCCCGAAACTCATAATACATTGAAGTTTAGCAGATTTCCCAGGTTTTCATGTATCATGATGTAATTTCACGTCAACAGATAATACATAACTCAATTTTTTTTTTTTTGCAATATACTCCCTCCGTCCCATTTTAAGTGGGACCATAAGTTTCCGCCGCCAACTTTGATCGTTGGTCTTATTTGAATTTTTTTCTATAGTTAGTATTTTTTGTTGTTATGAGATGAGAAAACACGAATAATACTTTACTCGTGACTTATGTTTTTAAATTTTTTCAAATAAAACGGACAGTCAAAGCTTAGCGCAAAAAACCATGGCTGCACTTAAAATGGGACGGAGGGGGTAGTATAAAAGAATGCAAAGTATTCATCATGTGTGAAAAAATGATACTTAGAATATATATAAGTGATTAACTGATTAAGCACGCGTGCAGAACACAATAGATAAGCTAAATAAACCCACAGCAATACATATATATACGTGTGAAAAAAATCGTCTAAAGTGGACGGTTCAACCGCCTGTCTACGACGCATGGAGAACAAAAACATCAACACCAGTGCTATGAGCAGTATTACCCAGTGGTATCTAGAAACTGAAATACTTTTCTTCAAATCAAGCGCTTACAGAACTATATATGTTTACTTGCAATTAGTTTTGTCTATAAAATATAACTGGTTCTCTAATATACGGCTCCTGATCCTGATCTTGCAGAACAATTCCTGATCTAAGCAATTGTCCTCCTATTGCTTTGGATGAATTCCTCCTGCCCTGTACCCAGCATAGTGTTCAGCCCTCGGCGATCATCTGCTACGAATTGTTATCACCTGCATTACTTTTTTTTGTTCGAATTAAGTGCAAATCAATGGATCGGCAGAACTCGAGGCTATATGACAGATGCGCAAAGATTGATTTGGTACCTCTTGCGTTTGGTTTTGACGTTGGTGGAGGAAGATGGGTTACTGTGCCAGTTTCTTTTCCTTTGGTTGATGAACCAGTTGTTGATCTGCTTTAGCTGTAGCCCTGTTTCTTGGACTAGCCGTGCCTTGTCTTCCTCCTACATGACGAAAAAATGGGAGAGAAATTCAGTTCTGTACATCCTGTGATGAACACCCAAAATGGATGAAAAGAGAGGGCACAAGTGGCCAAATGGCATTGCAACACAAGAAGGATGACAATAAAATAAGGTGCTTGAGTAGTATAGGAGACCATAACAAGATCAGAAGACTCGCAAGATCAGAAGGCAGGACACATGGAAATAATACAGACTTCTAGACTAACATGTGAATGCAAATATATTAGTCATAAGGAAGCTAAGCATGTGAATTGTCTCACTCTCATCATCACTTACTGTTGGATATGGCCACTTTGCATGAGACTGCCACCAAGCTTTTAACGTAGAAGTTGTGTCTCCCGGGAGCTTTCCCGCTCTTCGCTTGCGAAGAATTTCTTCTCTGATATCAATCAGTTTCTCTTTGTAACCCTGAATTTGCAAGTGATTAGTACTGAGATTCATCAACATGTCCATTTTTTCCCCTGAAAAGCAATTATTGGAACCCATTTCAAACCTGCTTTAGTTCATGCTTTAGCTCTTGACGGACACGCTCCATTAGGGATCGCTCGCTTTCTGTGGGAAGGCCGAAACCCATGTTATCCGCTCCATCCAAGCTTGGATCATACATGTTTGCCTCGCTATCTGCCTGATCATCTTCACCGTCTGACATGGTTGCTCCCGTGCCTTCACCGGGCGAGGCACCTGTCCATGAATTTCCAGTTTGTCATTTTCTTTAATCAACTTGATTGCTACAAGTCTACCAAAAACTAACTTAGCAAAATACTAAAACCCTCTCAATTTACGCTCTGATCGTGTCTGTAACACTCAAAGCTTTAGAAATAGAGAGTGCTCACAAACTTGGAGTTTCTTTCTTTTTTTTCCTTTTTTTAGAAAATGGATTAAACCGGACTTGGAGTTTCTATCTGAAGCAAAAATCTTGAACTGAATGTTCAGCGCATATCGTGCCAGACTAAGCAAGAGCAAGGAACAAACAATTCGCTGCTCCAACAATATGCCATTTCCAAACCATTAGTCAATTCTTTACTATCATTGCATTACCAAGAAAAGTTTGGACTTTTTTCCTAATAAAAGTTTTACTTTTGTAAATTATGAAAATTGAAAGAGATAACAAAAAGGTTGTACCTGTCAAACTCTGAAGGTTTTGTTCAAGTTCCCAGCATGCCATTACTGCTTCCATAGCATGAACACGGACATGCTGCTGTAGCTGCTCTTTAAACGAACATAATAGCAAGACGTAGTGCGTCTAAGAAAAGAAACAACTACAGGTTACTAACATGAAGTGATAAACTCTAAAACAAATGTAGTGATCAAGTATGTTGAAAGAATCACTATATATATAAAACAATATCATAAAATAGATGCAATACCCAAAGGCAATGAAAGGCAGGAGATGCAAAGAGAAGATGTCACATGGTACGTAGGACGTCCGAAAAGGGACGTGCAGAAGGATCAATCTTTGATTAAAAAAAAAGATCAAACACCAAACATTAATAGCATTACACAATCTGTATGGCAGACCGAGCACACAAGTACAATTCCTCTGCTCTGAAAAAATCCATGTTGTGACATTGAGGTTGTCAGTGTCATACCAAGTTCATTAGTTGTAAGGCAAACGATGGGCTAAATTGGAAAAATATATGGTCCCAACATCAGTAGTGCGTTGGTGCTGTTGCTAGCTTAGGCGAAGCTATCTGAAGCATAATGATGCTTTATGGCTGCTACCTATTATTACAAGGTCCAGCATACCAGCCAGGACATGACCAAAGAATCAAGAAACTGACCAGGACCACCAAATCAATAATGATATCTTTCTTGTGTTTTCTATCCAAGGCAAATTAAAAAAAGGGTGAATCCTTAGTTGCTTAAAAATAGATGGGACCGAGACTATATTGCATCGTAGTTCTGGTCGTATGACCCTTGATACGATCAAAGGCCTGCACTATAAGTGGACAAAAAGAAGATGAAACAAACAGTATCTTGGACCACTGTTGGCATATTTGTGTTCTGGTGGTCCTGTTCAAGTGTGCAAATACAAGATACTTACAGAAGATGTTTTGTGATGGTCCTAGAAATCAATGTAGATTGTCCATCTTTTCTAATCCAACGGATTGTGTCTAGTTATACTACCACCTCAATTATCAGTGGTAGAATATCTTTTCTACTGTTAAGGGATAACTAATAATCAATAATTCAAATCACTTCTAAGTTTAGACACATCGGCCACACGGGGTAAATGAGACAGTATTTTAAGTCCTAGAAGACATGTACCCGCATTTCTTGCGTAGGGACCAAAAAGTACACCATATCACAAGCCTTCAGTGCAAGTAGGTACTGTAAGGACGGTCCTGCCCATGCTTGTATGGGTATGCATCATTTATTCAAGATCAACCACTACTTTTTTCACATTGCAAGGCACATTAGACACAAGAAACATAATATAATGTCACGTGCATTGGCCATTCTCAGTGTCTTGCCATTCTAGTACTATTATTTGCTTCTTCTGTTTCAAAAGAAAAAAAAAGTATTTGCTTCTTCACTCCTTAAAATATGGGAAACGTGTTTAGTACATGCAAAAAAAAAGTTCCATAGTATCCATTCCTACAATAATATACTCCGGCCTACTCAATCAAACTCTACTACGTTGTATTCGTCTGAGTAGACGCAACAGAGGGAAAACGATATCAAAATCAAATGAATGCTGGGGCTTACGCATTATTATTATCAGCGCTGCTGAAATCAACGCTCATTTATAATTCACATTTTGAAACTCGCTGAGAACTGGACCATGCCTTGACTGATTGCCAAGACAACAGAATAACATGCATTTGCAGCTATCACTGCACTGGCACAAGGAGATATAGTAAACGAAAAATGTCCTAAAAAAAACCATACCCAGTCCTTTTCATAATATTTGTCCATGGCTCACTGTACGAACTAAGAACAGATCAATAAAGCTCAAATTAAGAAAAAAATCAATGAGAAAGTACCATAGCCTCTACATATAAATGCATGATACAACATCTTACCTCTTTTGGAGCATACAATTAGAACTTAGAAACAAGGAATGAAAAATCGCAATAACTACATACTGTTAGCATTCTTAACAAACAAATATGTATGTGGAAACGGATTCTTCAGAACAATAGACATATACACAGGGACGGAGACGGCTAGCTTGAGCATCCTAGGCTTGTCTCCATCCCTTGTAAATCCATTCAATAATCCATGGAAAGTTTGAAGATTCGACGAATCGCATTGGTTGAGCCCTAATCTTTATAAATTCCTATCTCCGCCGCTGATATACATTTTGCGAAAAAGGAGGGAGCAAAGAACACACAGGTGGACCTAAAATGCAAAGGCCCTAGGGTACAATGGTGAGAAACATCACAACAAAGCCCACCCACAATCTTTTCTTTTGCACCCCAATGACCATCACCACCCACAACTGGTAACGGCAAGTCCCTACACCATTTATGGCGTGGTCAAGATGCACACACATAGTATTCTATATACACCCTCTCCCATGTCAAAACTGGAGAGGGAGAGAACCAGAGGAGAGAGAGACCAGCCCAGCTTTGGGAAAGGAACAGAAAATGGCAGCAGAGGAGATAAGTGGGAGCCATGGCTGATTCTTTCCCTCCCCATGATCCCCACGACTTGCCCCGTGACCTCCACATTTTTGAATGCAGGAAAGAAACCGGTCGAAATCGGTGTGAAATTCCAGGCGAAACGTGATCTGTTTAGCGTGAATTCAGGACTCAGGTTACAGCGTCCTACGTCACTTGTCGCACCAAACTCATTTGAAAGATTGTTTCCATGAAAATTGTAGACCCCAGTAGAAACAGTCAAAAACCCTACTTGATTGCGAGCACACGGGATCGCAGAGCTAGAAGCCAACCAGCACAAACCAGATTATTTCTTAAAAAAACAAAGGTTATGTTTTTTTTTTCTCTGTGAAAGGAATAAGCAAAGTTATCAGATGACATTGCTGCAAGAACAGAGCAAAAGGGTAAGGGAAAAAAAAAGAAGAAGAAATGCAATGGCAGTACAAGGATGCGATTAATTTCTGCTTCAAAATCGATATACCAGTAGGCCAAAAAGCAATAGAAACACAAGGCTTCGTGATTTGAAAACTGAAATCGCGTTTGAATTGCAAGTTTGCAACCGCAAAACCTGAAACAAACCCTACGGAAGCAAACTTGGGAGAGAAGAAGAAGAAATAAACAAGCTTGCAGAATAAAAAAAAACGCATCAAAGGACGAATAGCTATTAGCCTTTCACCCCTGAGTAATAAAGAACGGATCGCTTGAGCCTTTTCCCGCGATTAAATTAAGCTAGACAAATCAACCAAATCCCCCTAATTAATCCCGCGGAACCACCAATCCCAAGGCAATCCGAACAACCAGCGGAGGGCGTGAGGATGACGAAGGCCGAGAGAAGAGAGAGAGAGAGAGAGAGAGAGAGAGAGAGAGAGAGAGAGGTAGGGTAGGTGTGTGATGTGCTCACCATGAACTGGTCGAGCTCGCGGCCGTCGTCCCCGGCGGCGGCGGCGGCGAGGGCGGAGTACTTGGCGACGACGCCCTGCGACTGCGCGAGCTGCGCGTCGATGCGTGGGAGCTGGTCGACCGGGGTCGCGATGCGGAGGCACGCCACGTGCGCCGACAGCAGCTGCTCGTACAGCGGGTGCGCCAGTATCTCCGCCTTGCACCGCGCCGCGTCCGCCTCGCCGCCGCCGCCCATCGCGGCCGCCACCGCGTCCTCGCCGCCGCCGCCTCCACCCATCCACTGCTGCACCCCGGCCGCCGCGGCCGCAGCCGCCGCCGCAGCAGCCGCCGCAGCGCCAGACGGCGACGCCGACGAGTCCGACGTGGTCTGCAGGTGCAGGAAGCTCCCGTCGTTGTACCTCATCCAAGCCGGCGCCCCGCCTGCCCCGACCCCACCCGCCGCTGCCGCTGCCGCCGCCGCCGCTGCCGCCGCGTCGTCCGCGCCGAGCGCCTGCATGGTCATCTCGTGCGGGAGGTGGCCGTGGAACGCCATGGCCTCCTCCCCGTCCGGCGGCGTCGCCCCCCTAGGTAGCAGGAGGACTAGCTACCTATAGCTAGCTAGCTAGAGAGCTAGGAGTATGAGTATATGAGGTGTAGAGGAAGAGGAGGGTAGGCAAAAAGCCAAGCGGAGCGGGGAAAGGGACTCCTGCCTCCTTCCCCCTTCTTCTACACTCCCTCTCTTCTCCTTCTCCTTCTCATTCCCTTGTATGTTCTCTCTCTATATCCTAGAGAGAGAATGCTATAGCTAGCTACAGCTCTCCCTCTATCTCTATATTTCACTTTCTCTCTCTACATGCTCTAATGAGGAGTATATAGTAATAACCTCTCACTGTCCATCTAGGGTGAGCATGGCTGCATTCCCTGATAAAATAACCCTGTTTTGGTGACTGTACCGGTTACATAGTACTACTACTATATGCCTACTAGGAAATGGTAAGCTTGGGGAGCTCCATCTTGTGCTAATAATGATGTTGCAATGGGGGGAGAAAAGGACCTTACCTCATGTAATTTTCCATGTCCAAACCAAAACAAGGTAGTAGCAGTGCCACCAACATCAAATTAAAAGTGCCCTCCTAAGAAAACGATCGATTTCAGACGCGAAAACCATGCAATAATACATATCCATCGGTTAGAAAGCGTCAATTCATTCGGGGCTTATCTATCCATGAATAACACCAATTTTTTTACATCCATGCTTTTGTTTCACATGCATATGGTTTTTTGGCCTTCTTTGGAACAGTTTAAAGGCGCTACGTTGAGAACGAAAAATCTAAAGTTAGGTATTTAAATTGTATAATTTTGGAAGAGTGGTTGTGAGGAAACCAGCAAAGAGAGGGCGTTCCATGTTTAATAAAGGGGGCGGGGTTAGTTAGGTGGGGGCTGGGATTAGTGATATAGGTACCCGTGCTGTTGTGATTGCTGCTGTGCTGCTGCAGGCTTGGGGATTTGCTAAATGCGTTGATTATTGGCGGGGACTGGTGCAATTAGAATGGTCAGAGCTTCCACAAGAATCTTTCTCAGAGCCCGTTTTTTTGTCTCTGCCTCAAGCCCTCAACATTTTAAAAAGAAAAGGTAGCTGTCATGACAATACCTACTAGTGTTGTTTTTTCACTAATTAACTTGATCGCCATGATTAATTATGTGTTCTTTCTTGGTTAAGTGATTATGTTAACGTTCTCCGTGCCAAACTTTGCATTGTGTGCTCCATGGGATTTTAGTGTTTGCAATAGTAATTTTATACAGTACTTCCTCTGTCCCATAATATAAAGGATATTGGGTGGATATGACAGGATGGAGGAAGTAGTAGTATATATGCCTGCTAGGAAATGAGAGGGTACAATTTGCACATAATTCCTTGATTAGGCCCCTCAATATTGCATCTTAGTTCTTCAGTATATTAATGTACATGTAAGACAGTACAAAGCAATGCAATAATTTGGACAAAGTTGCTAGCTCTACAACCTTTCTTGGATTTTTACCGTTAATATTCACCAAATATTTGTCATTTTAAAAGTCTATATGTACGTTCAATCATATATATCGTTCAAACTTGTGTACGAGGTGCTTCTAAAAAATATGGAGTAAATTATGTAAAACTACAACTATATTTAACAGAATTAGAAAGAACGTAACAACACAATGATATAAGAATGTATAAAAATTCAGGATAAAAGCATAAACCTATATTTTGTTTTTCCAAGGATAAATATACCTATAATTCTGTTCATCAGAGAGAGAGCCTAGAGACAACAAATAAGAGATGAAACAATCACCATGGTGTTTGGTTCCCTTGGAATCAACAAACAACAAAAACCGATTGTGATGTCGGTAGTCTTACATCGTATAAAATTTCTCACAAAATTTTCATGTTTTTTTGCAAAAAAAATATGTGTCACAACTCACATAAGCCTGCAAATATGAAGTGAAATGATTGTGGAAATCAAAAGGTACTGTTTAACAATATATATATATATCCAACTCAATCATTTCACTTGTCTGTTTTAAGGCTTTTTTCTGTCTTCATTTTTGTACATATCAAGAATTCAAAGGGAATAGTGTTGTCCTTTTGATAGTTTTGTTACTGAATTACTTATTCTTGAAATTTACTTTAAAATAATGTGGTAACGCAAACAAGAATATAGTTGCAACAAAGAAATTATACAAAAGATAAATTAAATCCCATTAACTATTTGATGTATGTATTATGCACAATCACTGGTGGAGAAACCATCTTTGATCGGTCGACCCAAATCTACAATAGTCCCGGTTCCCGGTTGGTTCCATGTCAAACCGTGTCAGGCGTTTAGGATCTTTAGTCCCGGTTTGTAACACCAACCCGGACTAAAGATAGATTTTTAGTCCCGGTTGGTGTTACAAACCGGGAATAAAAATCAACACGTACTATATAATCCCTATTACTTATCCTCTTTTCTCGTCCACACAACAAACTCTCTCTTTCTTTCTTCCTCTCTAACTCCTGCCTTATCTCTTTCTTCCTTCCCTGCTCTTTCTTCCTTCCTCTCTTCTTTTTGGATTGGGCGGGCCGGGCGGCGCGGCCGACGTGGCGGCGGCCGGCGCGGCGGCGGCGCCCCGGGCCGCGCGGCGGGGCGGCGGCCGGCGCGGCGCGCGGCGCGGAGGGCCGCGGGGCGGCGCGGCGGCGCGGCGGTGGCCGGCTGGCGCGGAGAGGAGGCGGCAGCGGCCGGCCGAGCGGCGCCTCTGTGGTTTTTTTTTTAAGAATTTGTGATTTATTGCATGATCCTGTGATGTATTTGATTTGTGTGTGATGTGAACTTGTGATGTATTTGTGATGAATTTTGTAGAACTTGTGATGTAATTTGATTTGTGTAATTTTTTTTAGGATTTGTGATGTATTTGATTTATGTGTATAAGTAACTTAAAGATTTGTGATGTGGATTTGGGATGTTACTTTGATTTGGGATTTGGGGATATGCATCCCACTTGATTCGGGAGAAAATAAAAAAGAAAAAAATAGAAAAAAGAGGACCATCTGTACTGCTGTTATTCCCTCTTTAGTCCCGGTTGGTAACTCCAACCGGGACTAAAGATAGGGATCTCCAACCGGGACTAAAGATCGATCTTTAGTCCCGGTTATTTCACCCGGGACTAAAAATAGCGATCTTTAGTCCCGGATTCGTAATCCCAGTTGGACAACCGAGACTAAAGGGGGGTTATGAACCGGGACTAAAAAGCATTTCTCCACCAGTGAATGTCATTTTTTGCAAACCTACTTGGCTGTAAGAAGGCTAAAGTGAAGATTTAAACGCAGTGAATGAAAAATGTAACAACTAAATTATTGCAAGGTTGTATTTATAACTTTTAAAGTACATCTATAGCTAAAGCTTTCCATTTGAAAAAGTGTCTTCTTTATTTAATTGTGCAGTTGACAAACAACTATAATTGTCACATCTAATAGTTAATTGACAAAATCTCACATGGATTTTATTTAATCGTATAATGAATACTTTTCTTTCTGTTTTCCATGTAAAGCTCTAAAATAATTTCCCTTTATAGTTACCCCTTGTATTTTAGATTTGCAACTCTTTTTACCATGCAATGTCTATATACCTGTCAAATAAAAACTAAACAGGATATACAAATATCCATACTTGGTAGAAAGGCCGATATATAATCTCTGTACTGATTAATAAATGCTCATAAATTCAAAATATTCAATTTTTAAACTTTTGACTAATAATTGGCCTAACAAAATGTATGCTTAGAGGAATAAAATTGGTTACATTGGGTTCATATTTGAAAGTACTCCCGTATTATGTAATTCTTGTAGTTGTTCATATAATGTATTTAAAAAAAATGATGTTCAAACTTTGATTCTGGAGACTAGTAGTACACTAAACAGATCCTTGGATCTTGATCAATCCCAATCTTTAAACTCCATATTTAAAACTAAATTAATAACCACAAGTTTGTGGATAAGAACTCCATATTTAAAACTAAATTAATAACCACATCCATGGTTCAATAAACATAAAACAAGCTCTTTAAATTTCATTTGACTATTGGCCAGATAACACATATTATTTGTTCTTTTTAAAAAAGATTTGACACATTTCAAATAAAATCACAATAGCTAGCTTACCGCAGAAGCAAGATCAAGTTATTGATCTATACCATTGACAAGCTATTATACACTCATTATCAACGAATAATAAAGCATTGGTCGTGGATTGCAAGGCAACAGATTCTGCATACAAGAATTTGGTCGAATGTGGTCATTATAGGATTATTAATTATATGTAACTACCAAGAAATGTCCAAACTAAACTACTAGTCTAGCTAATCCGTGACGTTGAGCTCTTGGTTAGATAATATAAGAACGGATAAAAAAAGAGCAATTGTGTGATGTATTTACATATGTTTTTGATACATTTGCAAACATATACCGACAAATCAACGATATTATTTAGTAGTAGTAGCTGTTATAGTATCATATGTAAAAAGACCAAAACCCCCTCCTTGAAAGGGTAATATATGCATACGTACATTGTGAAACTGTTGCATATTGAGTTATTGACACTCTTTTCCTTGAACAAAAAAGGTTAAGATAACAAGGACTTGTTTGTAATTTTTTGAAAAGAAAAGAGGCCTCCGTTCAAGCCAGACAGAGAGAGAGAGAAAAAAAAAAGGGCGGGTAGAATTAGGCGCGAGTGACAATGGCGCGAAGAGGAGGCGTGATCCCGGCGTCCGGTCCCGACGCGACACGTGTCGCCCGCTCGGCACCTGGACCACATCTCCGTGGGCCCCACGGTGTGGAGAACGAGGCCGTGGGCCGTGGGCAGCAGCAGCCAATGGGAGCCGGATGCGTAGGCCAGTCGCGGCCTGCAGCCGACGGACAAGTGGACGCGGGCGGCACCAACTCTCCTCAAGGCCACTCACTGATATCTGGGACCCACGGTGACCCGGGCCCACGCGTCAGTGATTAAACAAAGTACGGCGAGGCTTTCAGGTGGGCCCGGCCCCCACTTCCGCGTGCCCCACGTCGGAAAAAGGAAGAAGACCTCGCACGGCAACGGAGACCGAAAAATCTAGACCGGCATTTACTATCCGGTGGGGGCACACCGAGCCATGGCCCGCATGTCAGTGGCTATTTGGTGGGGATGCCACGCGTGGGCTCGACGAGGTCGCGTACTTGCTCCAGGTGATGTGGGCCCTCATGCCACTTTACTGTGCCGCCATGGTCCCCGCGGCGGCAGGATAAGCAGGCGGACGCTCCCCACTGATACCGTGAGAAAATACTGTCGCGTCACGGGCTGGTGGGTCCCACACGCGTGGGACCAGCGCGTCGGCGAGGCGTGGTGTGCGGGGTTTGGTCGGCATGTACTCCTACAGGGGTACGGTGGGAACGGAACGGCAGCACGCGCTTGGAAAAAACGGTGAGAAAGGACGAGAGTTTCGTGGAGGCAAAAGGTTAGGAGCGTACTTATCACTGACTGGTGGGTCCATCTGTCATTGTGAGAAGCGTAGTACGTATTATGCGGTGGCGATGGACCGTTGGGTTGGGGCTAGTGTTTCTATGACTGCTGGCTGATGAGGCTTCTGTCAGAATGGGCCCAAGTGACAGGCGTGTCAGAATTCAGAGGGACCCAAGTTTCTGAGCGGTAAGCTAGTGGGCAGATGGCTACTACCGTTAAGGCCTGTCCCCAAGTGGCAGGTGCTCCTCAGACCTGAGTCATCATGTACCCGTACCCTTCTTCTGATCTCTTGGATAGGAATTGTACGAGCTGGATTTTTTACATTTTATTTTTTTTAAAATATTATTTTATAATAAACATCTAAAAAAATGTTTTAGAAATGAACCTTGTAATAAACGTCTTGGATAGGTCAAAGGTCATTGGAGCCTAAGTTCAATATCTCAGCAGCAATGATACTGGCCTGAAACCCTCACCCCTTCCACTAATATTAGATGTGATGTCTCTTATTCAGATTCGTTTTACTATAAAATATCACATCCGATTCTATTGCCCTTATATTAGGATGGAAGGAGTACTAACTGTGTTCGTTGAACATTTGTCTAGCGCACGGAAAACGGAGCAGTCTATTAGCGCGTGATTAATTAAGTATTTACTTTTTTTTTCAAAAATGGATCAATATGATTTTTTAAAGCAACTTTCGTATATAAACTTTTTTTAAAAAAACATACCATTTAATAGTTTGAAAAGCGTGCGCGCGGAATACAAGTTACATGGGTTGGAACCCATACTGCCGAACTAAGCCTAAGTCACTGATGTGAAGGGGGTCGCTACCAAGGATCCATTTGTAAAAGTTTTTTTAAAAGTCTTAAAATATAAATATTTTTTCTACAAATAGGCTCTTGGCAACATATTTATAAGAAAAGATATTTACATAATGTCCCTTTTAAAAAATATTTTACAAACAATTATTCTAAAAAAATATTTTAGAATAGCCAAAAATGTAGCACAAAAATCTACAGCCCACAGTAATCATCCTTAACAAGTGCCAAGTTTGAGGCAGTAGGGGTCGCCGATTGAACCCTCAACGAGTTGCATGTTCCAAGAAGAGGACCCTGATCGCAATCACCTTGGCTTTGTGGCATTGCTGTTGGCCCCAATCAATTGCATTAGTCCCTGCGGTCTACTTCCAATTGAGAGCTTCACCTTCTAGATTGCTTCCAAAGTACTCTTTTTTGGATGGTGATTAGATCAGCCATAGCCATGGTGTTGCTTCATTTAATCAGATGTAATGTTGTTGTACCTAAGGATATACAGCATATGTTTTTAGACTGCTTTATAAACAAAATGCATGAGTTTTGAAAATAAAAAGAAAATAAAATAAAAAAAGAAGCCGGCAAGAGAGAGGGAGAGATGGTCAGCTACTCCCTAATGGTAGGAGAGTCCATTGGCGCGGATGAGGTTTTTTTAGGCACAAGATAAACATGCAGATGGGAGAAAAGTGGGATAGCGAAGGAAATAGCGAGAAATTGGTGTTTTAATTTGAACATTTTGTAGAACGTAATGTAGGAAATTGCAAATATATATGCACTAACAGTTGTTGGATCTCGTGAAACTTACCCCTATTACCTATATCGATCCCCAATTATCGTTTGATGTTCTTTTTTCCTTCTGAAGGGAATTTGTGTTTTCAATATTATCTTTTCTTAACCCAAGTAGTACTAATCTACCGAAAATTTGACAAATTGACCCTTTATTAAAATTATTTCAAAACTAGACCGTACAAAAAAAAACTTCAACAAAAAATGGACCGCGGCATCAGCACCAAACATCTTGGCGTTGAGGTCATACGGGTCAGCACTAGTCCATGTCGGTGTTGACCCCCTTTGCCCATGTGATATTGCCAAAGCAGATCCCCTCGCTAATGTGGCAAGACCTCACCACCAATTGTCTTGGTGCTGAGCTCCCAACCTCAGTGCTAATCCCGTTGGTGCTGAGCTAGGGGACTTTGTATCCTCCTTCCCGTGCCATCCACATCTCAATCTAGTTTTGCCTAACTAAACTAGGGTTTTCGAGGAGCCTAGGCAATTTCGAAGGTAAGTTTACTTCTTCCCCTCTCACTATCTCAAATCTGTTGTTGGATCTTGTGAGCTTGTGTTACCCTCTCATGCCTTAATAAATTCGAGTTCATGGTCAGGGTTTGAGTTTTATCGTCCATTGTTTGTGATTTTTTAGTGGGATTTGTTTAATACCTAGTTGGCTTGGTTTGTTTGATTCATTTGTGGATATTACTACGGTTAGGATAGTGGATATTAGGAGACAATTGTTTTGACCTACTTGACCTGATTGTTTTTTAGGAATGATTTGTTGGGGGTGGTTATAATACTTGTGAGTTACATCGTAGTGATGCTGTAGTATTTTGTAGGTGTTTGATATTTTTTAAATTTGTCTATGCTTTGTTTGCTAGGATGGATGTGGTGGGGTATAGCCCTCGTTGATAACCTTCGTCAAGTGTTCCTCGTCTAATGTGTTGGTGTAGCGATGAGTGGCAGTTTGCAATAAGTGACAGTCAGATGACATTTCACCAAAGGTATTTGAGCTGCAACTACACATACACCCTAGAGAAGCCAAAGCCAAAGGGAAAGAAAGAAAAGTCGAAAAAGCCGATAGAGGTAAATTCTTTTCTTTCTGATGATTTCTCTTGTTATGCATGCAATTTGTAGAATGAATTCATAGTGTGTTGTCTGCTATGCAGGTACCGAAGCCACCACCTCCTCAATGTGACTTTGTGGTGTGGATCGATAAGGAGACCCACCTGAAAGATGTCGAGGATCTTCGCAGGGGGGAGCTTTGGTGGGAAGAAGACTTTCACTACCAGTTTAGGAATGCATAGATTCAAAATAGAAAAAAGAAGTGGGTCGAGGAGAAAGAACAGAAGGAGAAGGAGGACCTTGCGGCTGAAAGGGAGAGAAAGGTTGCTAGGGAGAAGCATGCAAGGAAGCCGGGCCGGTGGCCGCTAGGAAGGGCAAGTACCCCCTGTTGCACCTAGTAGGATGTATTTAATTCCCCTAAGCTGCATGTGATCGTTGAAACATTTGTAGCTGAACAAAATTGAGGATATGTCAAAACTATTCAATCCTTTTGTTTTTTGATTTATCAGAACTAATTTATGTGCTTTCAACTCGAAATATTCTATCTATATATAAGACATTGGTACATGTCCTGCTTTCTATTGATATTTATTACGATCATAGAGAAATCCGCAGGCGCACATATACCGCTGTAGCATTTCTCCTTAGAGTGTTCGAAGGGTATCGAATCACAAGGAACATGTGTGTAGAATCTAAGAAATGGGTTCGTCCAAGGACAACCAATGGAATGCTTAGGATAGAGATGATTCATGTGGGTTAAGATTCTCGAAATAAGTTAAGATAAAACTCTATCAATTGCTTCGGGTATCGGCTTTCCACTGGTCTGCCAAGTGATGTGGCCTACAGCTACCCAAACATGGAAGATTATAAAGGACGGACATGTTTGTCACCACCTGCCGCCTACCTCTACAACACGTGGAGCACGCAACAACACAAAGGAAACCTCTAACCTAGATACCATGTCCACGTTATCAATTACTACTCTAGCCTCGCGCAAGAACATCCTTCTTCATCTAGAGTCTTAGTACTAGAGCACTTAATTTAAATACTAACCGATGAACATGCAATGATGAAAATATTTCTTACTTAAACAAGAAAATTAAATAACCAAAAGAAATCTTAAATACTCACTTGTATAAAATAAGCATATGCCGAGGTACAAGAGAGGAGAGAGTGCCGACAACTCTGGCACTCCTCCAGAACTTCCCCTCACCCTCTCCCTATTTTCCAATACTCTACTAGAAAGTAGCTTTGAATGAACTTTAGAGATCTCCACCTGAGATGTGTGTCTTGAGAGTGATGATGAAACACTCTTTTATAGGCAGTTATGATGGTTATGTAGGTCAGTTTCACCCACAACCATCATTAGCATCCAATAAAAAGCTACCACGTGGAGGGCCAGGATGAGAGGGGGCCAAGGTCGGTTCTGCCGACCCCCTTGGTCAGCCGAACTCTTGGTCCCACCTCTCAGCTGCTCCTTCGCTTGAGTGGCTGCCTGGTGGGCCCTTGTGTGGTTGCATGGTGGATTAGCTCGATTAAGTCGGTTTTCTCTATTTGTGGGCTCTCCAATCCTTATGCTCATGTCTGAGTGGCTGGAGCTGTACTTCTTCGCATGTGTTAACAGTGAAATTTGATTTTTTTTTTTCGTCAACAGCATGGCAGGTGTGTTTTTCATTCAAAATTATCTGCATACAAATATTTCACCAACACTTGTGGAAAATGGTCAGTAATAAACCCTACCACTAGGTTTAGTGTTTTCTTTTATTTCTTTTATTCAGAAATTGACAGGCATATTTGGCATTTAAGAACCGTCAACACTTGCATTGTAAAACCCGTAATGTGCTACCCTCCCGAGGATTTAAGGAAAAAAAGTAGGGGGCTACTATCCAGGGCTCAACACCATTCTATTTGGTGTTGAGGACTGGGTAGCAACCAGCCACCAAAACATTGGTATTGTGTTGCGTGGCCCGCTCGGTGCCCACATCTCAACGCAAAATTAGCTAGTGCCGAGGTTCAACATCTCGACACTAAGGGGAATGGAGTTGAGCTGGTAACCTCAGCGCTAGCTCATTTGGCGCTGAGGTGTACTAGCTCAACACCATTCACTATGGAGTTGAGGTTGGCTCCCATGCAGATGGCTCTTTGCGTAGTCTTCCAGCTACGAATAGTCAATAATCACCTGCATACAAATATTCACCAACACTTGTGGAAATGATTAGTAATAAATACTGCTACTAAGTTTGGTATTTCATTTCATTTTATGCAGGAATTATCGGTCAGATTTGTTATTTAAGGACCGTCAACAGTAAGCTGTTACCCTTAATGTTAGCTGCAAGTGTTGCCCGATGCCTCAGAACTACAACACTTGTGATCTTCGCATACACCAGTTATCCTCTACCTATCAGCTCTACTCTTTCTTGAAGAAACCTCCCATTTGCAGCCTGGATCGAGGCAAGCCACCATGTACTTAATAGACGCATTGGTGTTCTTCACAAGGAATGGCGGTGCACATGGATAGAGTAGCTCTGCAGCCATAGTTTCAAGTCTTCTAGAGATCGAAATTCCAACCCTTTCATCGATTCCTCCCAAATTTCATTAATGGATCCATTGTTGATGTGACTATGGCTACCATTGATACGACCATTGCTCACATCATGGATCAACAAGAAGTCATCAAGGTCAAGTCCTCCAAGTGCTGGAATCCGATTCGGCCACCTACTGCACTGCTAACTTCAAACGGCCGCAAAATATGCGTACGACCTCCGTTTTCAGCCTGTGAGTACTTGATGGAAAGATCTCAGAGTTTTCTTTCCAACGGATTCAGCCTCATCACCAAACTCCATCTCAGTTGTCCGCAATCAAAGAAACAAGGTGCTGCATCACCAATAGTGGGCCTATGGGCATGTAACTTTGTCTTGGACCCCAGCCCAAGTGGGTTGTCTTGGACCCCCGCCCCAATCTGGTGGAGCACGACTCTAGGGCACCCTTGGTCATCCTCTCACCTCTATAAATAACTAGGTACCCCTTCAGGGTTTTCTCGGGTTTTATTAGATTAAAGTTTAGCCATTGCTATTTGCTTGCAGCGCGCATGTCGGCTAGACTGCCCGTCTACTTGTTCTTCAGAATCCCAACTTATCATTTATATTCAATTCCTATTTGCAATATCAGATTGCTTTTATCTTATTCTTGCTTATTTCTTCGATTTGCTTGTAGGAATAGGGTTGATTTGCACTGGCAAGATCAACAACCCATGGAGAGGTGTATCGATCGCTAAGGCGCATTGCAATGTCTTGTACGGTTGTAGTCGGGTCGTCAACATTTCTCCCAAATCGTAATTATCATCAACTCACCGAAAGATCGGGCCAACAACAACCGTGATTGTCTTGAGTGGTGCTCAAGGTTTATCAGTATTCTAGATCCTTGTCAGTAACTACCCATCCCATATTGCCAAGATCCTCGAATTGAGAGATTTCAAAATTGCGACCTACAATTTCCTCAAACACCTTCCTCTCTTCCTCCAACATCTTGCCCACGGGACGATCACCATTCGAGTTAGAAGCCATCTGCCTATCATCAAGTTCACCTCCCATCTCATTCTCTACATGATTATCATCCACCATCTGACAAATTCTCCCATACCTCCACATCCTCCTCAACTGGTACTTCCTCCCCTACCATGACGTCTTCCTCAATCACTTCTTCCTTTCGAGCATACCTTGGCTTCTCCTTAAACTCCTCTTCCTTCTGATCCGCCACAAACACATCGTTCTTTGGTTCATGACAATACTGGGTATTGTACACACATACTTCGATTAAGGTCTAAGAATTCATTTGTGGATTCCCTGCACTCCTTCTTCCAAGAAAACACCTCAAACTAGTTGAATTGTGACCCAACACTATATCCACATAGGTTTTTCATTCCATCTCTCCATTCAAGTCCAACACATACTTATACGACATGGGATCGGCTCCAACATCATATATTTCTTGTATACCAACTGACTTATCAATCCTACCCAATTCGTCCTTCATACGGAAAATTACCTCATATATGTGGGTTTGGCACCGAACACTAGCTGCCTAACAATCATCATCTCAAAATGGCTTCCACCGGTTCTTTTATCTACCACACAACCACCAAAATGAAGGTGTACCAATCTATCCATCTACAATATGTAACCAATAAATAAAAATAGAGCATTTCAAAATAATACATATAGGAGGTAAACTAATAAATGTCACATCAATAGGAAAACTAACAAACGTAAGAGCGTAAGAGCGTAGTAGTTCAAAACATTTCAGACATCGTGCCTATTACAACTCTGAATTGGATGCCTAATTTACTTGCAACAAGCCCTATCTCATATATATCTATACCTATACTAATTTGACACTTTCTACGAGCTCCCATGTTATCCAGAAAAATCTAACCGTTGATTAAGTAATTGATATTATAGTCACAGTAGATTGCAAAAACCAATCCGTGTGTGTAACTTTGTGGGCTACCTTTAAATCAATCTATTTTTCACCCCTTCACGGAGGAGGAGATAAGAGAGAGATTGTGCGAGAGAAAAGATGATATTGGCAGTTATAGCACTGGGGAACACGATTAGATCTGTTTCACGATGCAGGAATTTATCGATGGAAATCGATCAGTCAGGCATGCATGCGACAGTTGGGCATCCATCAGCATGGGTATATGCAACAGATGGGCATCAATAGGTAGCTAAAGCCTAAATGCAAGGAAGAAGCGGCCTACATGGCAAGATGCATGATCGATTCATCTGGGCAGTTGACGTCCATGTAGCCGCGCGCCAGCAGTTGTAGAGGCTCGATCGTCATAGTTCATGCCATCAATCAGATGCAAACCTTGGTAGTAAGTCATGTATGTGCATGTATTAAGTATTACTAATTCTATCTGTATCCATGAGCCGTGCTGATTATATTGCCTCGCTCTTGATATGTATAAAGCTAGGATCAACTTAACCAAGGTTTGATCCAACCCAATATTAGCTTAGTTGGTGCTTTTTTGGGGGAAAATCCATGCTATGTTTACAAACTAATATAATGCACAAATACGCTAACATCACAAAGATAGATCGATCCATGCAAATCAAAATTAAATTGGAACGTGGAGGCCAGTTTAGCTATACCGAATCTTTTTATAGTGCACTGAGTGTTTTTTGTTTTTAAATTTTGATTAGGTTAGGATAGTTTTTATAGCTACCTATATTACCCCATCGTAATATGTGTGTGTGTATATCTTCTCCTCTTTGTTCTTGCACTTGGGGCACACTCTCATTTTGTCCTGTGGCATTGACTCTCTCCTCTAATTTCAGGCAATTGAAATGTAGCAATAACTTTTTATTTATTTATTTTTCTACTATGGGTTCAAACAAACTATATTTTAGCCATCCGTTTAGAATAACTATCGTTTGTATTAGTCTTTATCCTTCAACACTTAA
Organism: Oryza meridionalis; assembly: GCA_000338895.3. NCBI lineage: Eukaryota > Viridiplantae > Streptophyta > Magnoliopsida > Poales > Poaceae > Oryza > Oryza meridionalis. The sequence continues at coordinate 11,554,896 of CM002531.2, read as the reverse complement.
ATTAGACATTGAATTAAGGTGAATTACACAACCTCTAATGCATCTAAATAAAGATAGGTGCATGAAGTTGGAATGATGTATTGCATTTTTTGAACATTCTATATTGATTGTTGCAAAAGTTGGTTTTCAGAACACGAAAAATTTGATCGTTAGTTTAGAATTGTACCTTTTTAGTTTACTATTGAACTACTAAATAAAGTATTTAAAAATTTGAATAGTTTTCACCATAATCTTTTTTTTGGGCATTAATTTATAGATGAAGAGATTCATATCTACAGACTGTATGCAATCATATTTGCAAAGATTCATCTTTTTATCATTGAGGTAGGTCTACATTTCGGTAGTTACTGATTCAAATTTTGCATGTGTTCACATTATATTATTTAGAACAACAGTTCCTACAAATTAATAATTTAGTCTTATTGTCTACAACGATTATATTTGTAACAAATAATATATAATTGTAAAAGACCTGCTCTCTTGGCATATAAAAATATCTATATGCAACCCGTACATATCTAATGACCATAGTTATATAAAACATTGAATTGGAATTACCAAGGGTTATTTAGTTTTAGTTTTTATAAAATATAATAATTTTAAAATTCAAAATTAATTAATAAAAAATATAACATCGATCTCGAACTATAAGTTTACTGTTTTATCAATTTGCTTTCAGAAAACTAAATTAGAAACATTAGGCTTAATAATTTCATAAATAACCAATGACTTTAACATATGATTACAATTTTAGTATTTATTGTACCAATATCAATAGCCCGTGCAACGCATGGGTGGATGACTAGTAGTCCTAATGTTTTCAAAAGTAAAAAAAAAATACATGAATCAACTACTAATAGTTTCAACATTGAAATACAACTTAACACATTCAAACTACTAGAAATTACATCGCACATACACACACACAACAAAAAAAAAAATCAAATTTCATAATTATAAGTTGTAACCCTACCCATTCCCACACAAAAATCAACATGAATCATCCTGAGCAACATCAAGACGGAACTACCACACTTCATCCCAACCCACATTGATTCCTCAATTTAGGTTTCAACCAAAACAACCAAAATACATGGAGAAAGATGGGTCTTGGAAGGAGTTTACTTTGCAAATCAATCTCCCAACAAATCCCTGAAATCCCTTCAATTTGGGGTGGATTTGAGGAGATCTGGGGAAAAGGAGGGGGGGAGGGGGGGGGGGGGGGGGCGTTGTCGCACATAGACACGGAAGGAGAGGAGAGGAAGAAGAAGGTTGGTCGCACGCGGTGCTAAGTCCCCAGCTTCAGCGCCAACAAGCCTTGTGAAAGTCAAAGCGGTTGGTGCTAAGCACCTACCATGTTTACAAGGGGATCAGCTCAGGTGTCATGTGAGCATATGGGGCGGGGGCAGGAACGGGGTGTCAATGCAAATGGGCTTGGCGCTGAACAGGGGGGTGTGGGGGTTGAAGATAAACCATGAGACCGAATAACTAATATTGATAGCAAAGGAGCTCAAATAGTCACCGTCAATAACAAGCAATGTGTAAACTAGTCCTTTAAGAAAAACTTGAATTTTAGCTCTTTAATAATATCATTAGAAGTTTAAAACTAGTCTTTATTGCTAAATTTTTTAATGTAAACTATTGAATAATCTCACAAATAAGTATAATCTATTTTACTTGAAAAAGATGAGAAATCACAAATTAATTTTGTAGATCATGTTTCTTGCTAATATTTTTAGACTTGCTAACTAACTAAACTGATAATACTTTCAAGCTACACAAAATAAACTAGATAAATACTTATCTTATCTAACCTTAATATAGAGTAAAAACATGGGGGTGTAGTGGTGGTAGTGTTTGGATAGGGGGTGTTGGCACCCTATGGCACCCCCCTAGCTGCGTCACTGGCGCTGAACCATAGGACCTAAGATTCGTGCTGAGGTCACGGTTCAGTTTTTATTAAAGTTTTTTTTACAAGATCTAATTTCAAAATAAGTTTTTGAAAAGGAAAAAGTACGAATTACCCCTCTGAACTATTGCGGTTGTCTGAATTACCCCCCTGAACCCGAAAACCAGGTATCACTCACCCTGAACTTCTTAAACCGGACGAATCATCCCCCTCGACCGAATCTAGAGTGGTTTCGTCCTACGTGGCGTACACGTGGCAATCCAGTCATCATTTTCTTCTAAAATAATGGTAGGACCCACATGTCATACCTTCTTTTCCCCAATTCCTCCCTCTCCTCTTCCCCAATTCCTCTCTCTCCTCTCTCTATCGGGCACAACAGGCGTGCACGGCAGAGGCGGACCGGCCGGTGGCGGAGCTCGCCTGGGCGGTGGGCGGCCAGTGGGAGCGAGCGGTCGGCGGCAGAGACGGAAGTTCGCCGGGCGTCTGGCGGCCAGTGGCAGAGCAGGCGGTCGGCGGCGGCGGCAGCTGAGGCCGAGCATGCCCGGGTGGCAGGGGGCGGAGACGGAGGCCGATGGTGGACCGGGCTACCGGGACGGAGGCGGAGCTCGCCTCGGCGACCGGTGGCAGAGGCAGATTGAGAGCCGCACCATGCGCCGGGGAGGCGAGGCAACGGTGGAGGAGGCGAGGCGAGCGCGGCGGCGAGGCGGAGGCGGAGGAGGCGAGGCGGCGGCGAGGCGAGCGTGGTAGTGGAGGAGGCGAGCGCGAGCACAGGTGAGCGGCGCGGGTGGTCGGCGAGCGGGGGCAGGCGGTGGTCGGCGGCGCGGGACGTGAAGGCTGGACGTCGGCCACTTTCCCCATTCAAAGCCTCGTCGCCGGCCGCCGCCCTCACCTCGAACCCCGCCTCCTCCAGCTAGTTGTCGCCGCCGTTGCCCCCACCATCCTCCTCGGCGCCGCCCGTCACCTCCACCGTTCTCCTCGGCTCGGCCCACCGACCGCCGTGCCCTCCCTGCGACACCGCCGTCCACCACCGTCCTCGCCGCACCGAGAGAGAGAGAGAGCAGGATGGGAGAGAGAGAGAGAAAGGGGGTGAGGGGGGAGAGAAGCTGACAGGTGGGTCCCACCGATTATTTTTTTAAAAAAATGCTGACTAGACTGCCACATGTACAGCACGTGGGACGAAAACCACTTCAGATACAGTCAGGGGGTAATTCGTCCGGTATAAGAAGTTCAGGGTGAGTGATACCTGGTTTTCGGATTCAGGGGGTAATTCGGACGACCGCGATAGTTCAGGGGGGTAATTCGTACTTTTTCCTTTTGAAAATGGTTAATTTATCAAAATTTCGGACTAATCTATGACACATCTAGCTTGCCATAGCTTAAAAGTCATCCGATCGAGTCGAGGGAAAGAAGACAAGTTATATTGGTTCCCCACAACGGGACCAAGCTAGCCAGGAATGAAAAACGCCCAACCCAACCGTGCCATATCTAAGCAGAAGTGCAACCTACAATAAAACAAGAGGATCACACAGTAGTACACTAGTACTAATACTCCCTAATTCCTCTCGTAGTTATCGTACATTGCAACAGGCGTTCATACATCAGCACTAGCTGTCTAGCTGCAGCTGGTCCCGGGCGGCATTTGGCGGATGCAGTGCAGTGGATGGTGCATAGCCATAGAATACCAAAGCTGCGACCATTATTCCCTGGAGCTGGCTGCCCGACAGACACTGACAGGGATGGGTGCCTCGGTTTTCCACGAAACCCTGCGCTCCGTCCGCAACGCCCCAGGCTTTGCAGTTGCAGCCAGCCTGCAGGCCTCACTGGTTGCGATCAGGTACGGTATGGCACGCTTTGCACCGGCGCTGGCGCACGCAGCGCCACAGCGTAGCGAGACGTCGATCCCGTGGTGGTCGGTCTACCACCAGGGGCGAGAAGAAGAGCTCGAAGCTCGTACCCCCTTCGTCCCAAAATCCCGTCCCAAAATCCCAAAAATCTAAGGAGTTTTGATTGAATAGATATTTAAATTTGTAGTATTAAAATATGTCTCATTTAACTAAAACTTTTTATATTTTGAGACAGAGGGAGTAGTAATTTAAATTGGCTTGTATAGCGAGCTCGGCTCGAATAGATTCTAGTTTTAATAAGCCAAGTCAAATTAGTGTTATAGTTTGTAAGCTTAACGAGCTAGCTTGCGAGTTGCTTGTTTAGCACGTTAGAGCATCACTAGCGTGCAGTTCACACGCACGTATTAAATATGGATCTATATCAGTATTGGATGAAAGAAGTTATAATGTATCTCATCATAAAAAAGAATCAAATCACATGTTCACGTTCATAGCCAAAGATTTATGTTTTTTTAGACGAAGGGTGTATAGATTAGCATTGGTACCATCTTCGGTTACATATATATTAAAATAAAATAAAAAAATATCACTCTGCTTTGCCACAATAGGAGCTAACATATGAGCCCAAGCATCTTCTCTCTTCACAAGAGTCAGGCCTCAACCTGGTCTTTGGCTAAAACCGTCCGGAAAAGAACACCACAATGTATGGGAGCGATTTTATCCCATCTCTCTTATCTAGTACCCCTTTAATCTCTAACTACCGTATCTTTATATACCCAACGCTTCACAACTGGTGTTTAATTAATCATTTAATTATATCCAACTATATATATATGTATTCACTATCTAGTGGATTCTTCGTTTCCATACATATATGATAAAATGATAAACTCAAAATTACACTGGTGGAATAAATGTTAATGAGCTTAACGACCAGCTCGCGAGTCAAGCCTAGCTAGACTTCTCGTTAATAAGCTTAACAAGCTAAGCCAAACTAGCTCAATAAAACAACGAGGCGAACCTTAATTTGGATATGTTACTTTCTAGTTTCTAATACGTGTCTTTATATGTTCTCTAATCTCATCAACACAACTTCTCATATTAGGCTAACCTACCAATACTACGTACACTGTACAAGCGTCTACTAGTGTGTCAAAGTATTCACACATACAAGAGAAGCATCGGTGGTGTGGTGGGACAACCACCAGAGTTCGAATCATAGCGCCTATAAATATTATGCATACGTAAGTGGGTTTTCAACAAGAATTTAGTGAGATCAAAGATATATCGCTTGTTTTCGTCTCTTCAAGCATATGTTAGGTGACGTATTCGTGAGTGTGTGAGTGTGGTGTAATGTGTATAGTGGTGTGCGTGTGTATCCGCCGTGTAATTGCAAAGAAAAAAGAAAGAAGTATTTCACATGCAACGCCTTCTGTCACGCCCTAAAAATCGCCTAAATTAATAATTCAAATTTTAAATCATTTTTAGAAATTATTTTAAAAGCCTACAAGTTAAACTCTAATAATCTAGGAAAAATTTCAACATAAAATTGAGCTAGATAAAATTTTATTAAATACTTTGCTTATTCCTCTATTTTCTAGGTTTTTCTGGGAATTATTTGAGCAAGGGAAGTATTTTTAATAAATGAATCATCATTTCACGAATTATTTTAATTGAAAAAGTTTTTAAAATCCTCTCCTAGGCTGTTGGGCCGAATTCGGCCCAACATCTTTTTCTCTCTCCGCGGGCGAACCGGCCCAAGCCGGCTCAGCCCGAGCCGACCGCCCCTCCTCCTCTAGCCGCCGACATGTGGGGCCCACATGTCGGGGTCATCTTCAACCTTCGGCCGGCCGAGCCAAGCCGCCCGAGCCGCCCCCTTCTCCCTCCAAATCTGCCCCAATCCGACCCCGTTTCTCCCGATTGGTTGAGGGGTTTTTATCCCCTTGTTGTCCTCTATCTTTACCCCCAAAAATCGGAGCAAATCGTTGGGTATTTTGTCCGAATCAAACTCGTTTTCGAGTTTATCTCCAAAACCGAGTTTTGATTTTTCCGGGTTCGATTCCTCTCGTTTGGAGTCCGATCTCTTCAATCCAAGCCTTTATATAGCACCCCCTTGTCGTCCTCTCTCGTTTGCCCCCTTTCCCGAGCTCTCCCGTGCACCGTAGCCTCGCCGCCGCGCCGCTATAGTCGCCGCCGCCGCCGGCCATCTTGCAGCCGTGCCGCGCCGCCGTCTCCGCTGTCGCCGCCGCTTGCCGCCGCCGCCTCTAGGTGCGCCAAGGGGTGGGGAAGCCCGGCCGGCCGTCCCCCTTCGCCGCCGGCCGCCGTAGCCCGTCGCCGTCGAGCCGCCCGAGCCGCCGCCGCCGCTCCTTCGTCGCCGGCCGTCGTCTTTTGTCGTTTGTCGTTGTGGTGAGTATCGTTGGGTTCGTCTCGGCGCCCTCTTCGTGTAGGTGTCCTCCAAATCCCCGGCCGACCCTCCTAGCTCCGGCGAGGTTGCCCTCTTGGTTCGGCTATTGATGATGTCATCATGACGTCATCGTCGGTTTTTTTTTCTTTTTCCCGTTTTTCTAATAGAGTAAATCTTCGGAAAATCATAACTAAATAACCGTAGATCCGTTTCAGGTGGTTCAAGTTGCTAAATTCTTCTAAAATTGAGATCTACATGATAAAAATATCCACATGTACTGTTTATGCTTGTTTTTGTACTGTTTTATTGATTTTGTTTATTTGCTTTAGTTTCCGACGTTCCGGAGGAGAGTGTTTTCGTTGAGGAAGGTTCGGAAGCGTCTGTTGTCACGCCTGGAAATTCACTAGTAATTTCCGAACTTATTTGTGCATAAAATCCTCGTCCAGGAATCAGCCGAGGTACACAAACAGACAATTTAATATACAAATCCATCATAATAATAACGTTACACACTTACAAAAGAAAAGAAAACAGCAGCGGAATAACGGTCTAGCGATGGCTTCAACTCCACTCCCACAGGCAGCTCAACTGGGGTATAAGCCAAACGTCTTCTCCTTCTGGATCCTTTTTCTTCAACTGAGGTTGATTGATTATTGCAAGAATGAGCATATGACATACTCAACAAGCCACACAGCAAATATGCAAGTGCACAGGGATACCAAAGGATGGCATAATATAGGCTCATTTGCAAAAGCAGCATTTAGCAAAACATTTAAGAGAAGTAAAACAGTGGAGTAATTAATCAGAAATTTTAATCAACACTGAACAGCACACCCATGCTGCACAGGCCCAACCATCCTGAACAACCATACCCGGCTGTACAGATCTAACTCCAAACCAGGAGCTAAACAAATTATTACCAGTTATTACATCCATAATTATTGTGAGAGGTGTGAGACTAATCACGAAAAACATTGCTCAACTCGCCCATAACCGCGGGCACGGCTATTCGAATAGTTTTACTCTGGCCAGAGGTGTACCACTGTACCCACAAGACACAGCCTCAACATCATGTCTACCATGCGTCGCGATACTGGAAAGTACCCGAATAGAGGCTGTGACAATACCCTCTGCACAACACAACTCACCACAGTGCACCATTCCTGGATCATAATCACCCCCTTATAAAACAAGGCATGGACTCCCCAGCGACCCCCACGGACTTCTCGCCGCTTCTCAGTCTGGCGCACTATAATGAATCACGCTATACAAAAGATAAAGCCGTTGCCCATGCTGGCTTGTGGTTGGCACGGTAAATGTTTCACAACAGTAGCTCGCGAACCGGTCCTTAATTGCCATGAGCACGACCTTCAAAAGCATGTGCTCACAACCCACCTTAACCAGGTTTTAATTATCAATTAATTAACATCACACGATTAACCATCGTGAGCTACCATTAAATGTAACCCTAATTAATAATAATATAACATAGTTTATAATTAACCCCTTTAGTTAGCTAATGTTTCTAAGCATAGCTAAGCAAACTTACATATAGCATTTAGCTGAACCAATCCAATATATAAGGTTCAAGCTAATCAATTTATTACCCAAGGTATCAAGGAATAGGGCATTCAATGCAAATTGGCCATAACAAAGGAGTAGGTTCACACCACCCAGTGACATTCGAAAATAAATGCACAGTTGAATTAAATAGAGAATTTAAATATAGGATCAACATGCTCAAAGGATTGTGTTTAGGATCTGTGTGACTTGCCTTGCAATAATCGGTCTTCAATAATCTTCTTGAACACTCCCGACGCACTCACGAACCTTCGCAACGACGGAAACGACAAGCTAACACGCAAAACAAAGAAAAAGACTAATAAAAACCAAATAAACAGTACATAAAAAGTAAACAAACATGTAAATCATAATTTTAGATGAATTATGAGACTTGAACGGCCTCATTCTGACTTCAAATGAATTTATTATGAATTTTACAAGATCAAATCTAATTAAAGCCCATTTAAAAAGAATTAAATAAATTTAATTCAATTTATGGACAATTTTAATATGTAGATCTTTATTCTATACAACTTTTGCAACTTGAACCACATTAAACTGAGTTACAAAGATTTAGTTATGATTTTCAGAAGATTTAAATCTATTAGAAAAACAGGAAAAAGAAAAGAAAAAGGAGATGATGACGTCATGCTGACGTCAGCAATGGCGGCCGGTTAGGGTTTGCAAGCTCGCCGGAGCTAGGGCGGTCGACCGGGGGATTGGAGGACACCTACGCGTAGAGGACATCGAGACGAACCCGATGATACTCACCACAACGTCTATCGACGAACGATGATGGCCGGCGACGAGGAGGAAGGCGGTGGCGGCTCGGCTTGACGGTGACGGCGGAGCTCCGGTGGTCGGCGGCGAAGGAGGACGGGCGGTCGAGGTCCCTCTCACCACGGCGCACCTAATGGTGGCGACGGCAAGCGGCGGCGACGGCGGAGGCGGCGCGGCGACGACGCCGAAGACGGCCGGCGGCGGCGGCGAGCTTGGCGCGCGTGGCGGCGGCGCTACGGGGCACGGGAGAGGACGGGAGATGGGGCAAACGAAAGAGGACGACGAGGGGATGCTTTATATAGCATTGGATTGAAGAGATCGAACTCCAAACGAGAGGAATCGACTCGGGAAAAAATCAAACTCGGTTTTAGGGATAAAATCAAAACGAACTCGATTCGGATCAAATCCTCAACGATTCGCTCCGATTCTTGGGGGAAAAGAAAGAGGAGAACGAGAGGAACAAAACCCCTCAAAAACCCGGAGGAATCGGGGTCGGATTGAGGCGGATTTGGAGGTAGAAGGCGGCGGCAAAGCGGCGGCTCGGGCGGCTCGGCCGGAGGTTGAAGACGAGCCCGACATGTGGGCCCCACATGTCGGTGACTCGAGAGAGAGGAGGGCGGGCGGCGGCTCGGCCGGCGTGGGCCGCGTGGAAGAGAGAGGATGTTGGGCCGAATTCGGCCCAACGGCTTTAGGGAGGGTTTTAAAACTTTTTCCAATTAAAATAATCACTTAAATGATCTTTCAATTGTTAAAAATACTTCCAATGCTCAAATAATTCCAAGAAAAATCTTGAAAATACTTGGACACTAAAAGTACTTAACAAAATTATAATTAGACCATTTAATGATTAATTTAATATGTGGGTAATTACTGAAATGCTCTTTGTATGATTAAAATTAATAATTGAGCTCCGAAAAATCCGAGAAAATTCCAGAGAGTATAATTAACCATGGAGAATTTAATAAAAATTAAATCCATCCATGCTTTATATTTAGGAAATTTTATTTCCCACATTTAACTTCACTTGTAAATTAATGAACATTTAATATAAATTCTATTATTAATTTATTAAATAATTTATAAACCCTAAGACGAAAATCAGGATGTGACAAATCTACCCCCCTTACAAAGAATCTCGTCCCGAGATTCGGAACGGCTAGAAAGAAAAAGGGAATAGGTAAACTGCAGTCTATCTTATTCCATAACTTCGATAATTATTCTAAGGCTTTAAAGAAAACTACTGCTGCTTTGAAACTGGTGGTTGAGTTGTAACACTTGAAGACACAACTCTTGAAGACGCAACTGGCACTGCATTGGCTCCTGTGACAACAATGTTGTTGACCTGACCTTGCGGCTGCTGATGCTTTGGCTTCGGACACTCTCTTGCAAAGTGGCCTGGCTTGTAACAGTTGAAACATACCTGCTGCCCCCTTCCATTACTGTTATTCTCCTGAGACTGATCCTGCTGAACTGGCACCGGCTGATTAGCTTGCTCGATGTTTACTTCATTGCTTTCATTAGTCTCTGAGTTGATCTCACCACTGATACCCAACTGTTGTGACTATTCTTGACCTGCAGAAAAAGATTCACCAATTTGGAGTGGCTTGAAACACTGCCTTTGGCTACTACCCTGTGCCTCCTGGAATACAGTCATTTTCCTTTTACGGTTATCCATCCTGTTCTTCTTGTCTTCAAGTCGAATTGCTTTGTCAACCAACTGCTGAAAATCAGCATAGTCATGAGAGATCAACGTAACCGACAGCTCATCCTTCAGACCTTCCAAAAACTTCTCTTGCCTTTCCTCGTCAGTACGCACATCCTCTGGAGCATAGCGAGCTAGACGATTGAACTCATGAAGATACTCTGTCACAGTACGATCCTTTTGCTTCAGTGTCCTGAACTCACGCTTCTTCAAAGAAACAACTCCTGCAGGTATGTGTGTCTTCTTGAATGCCTCCGTGAACTCCGCCCAAGTGATTGGTTGTCCTTCTGCTCTATTCATCCGGAAATGATCCCACCATTCTGATGCAGATCCTTGCAACTGATGTGAAGCGAAAACAACTTTCTCCTGATCCGTGCACTGGAGCAGTTCCAACTTCTTCTCAACAGCGTGCAGCCAATCACCTGCTTCTACTGGGTTGGTAGTGCTAGAGAAGGTAGGCGGCTTCACACGAAGAAAATCAGCTAACTTGTTCTGCGGCGGCGGAGGATTGACATTGTTGTTCCCTTGCTGGTTCTACACTTGTTGCACTAACAGGTTGATCAATTGGGTCTGTTGAGCAAGCACTTGAGCAAGAGTTGGGTTCCCTTCATTGTTATTGTTTCCACTTCCACTGGCGCGAGTGTTCACCATCTGTTGCAGATTAGAGAAGATAGGAGGAGAGGGGTTACACTAAAGTTAAGACCTTAACCAGTTTAACACTGATCTGATGTGTGTAAACCATTATATTGTTCAAGTTGATTAAGCAAACAACCTAGTATAGTTACACGCTCATCACTGAACTACATCAATGACAGGAATGCAACCATACCTACACACAAAGCAATCAACAGCGTTCTACCCTACTAACTATTCTTCAAAGTCACTTTGGTGGTATAGGTGCTAAGATAGGTTCCAAACTTCACTCTATCTAAACACTTAAGATTCGACTATCATCTTCTTATTCCTCGATCCACTTGACTTGCAGAAGTTGACAACATCGACGTCCTCGAGTTTCTCCACCAAGTTTAACAACTACTCAAGTTGAAAGCAGGAGGGGAGAGAACAATAAAATGATTTTCAAAGAATTCTAGAGAAGGAAGAAAGGAAAATTTTCACAAATCATGTTTTCAGAAAATTTGTCCTTAAGGTTTGACCATTTGGCTTATCCTACAGTCGAGATGGCTCTGATACCAACTTGTCACGCCCGGAAATTCACTAGTAATTTCCGAACTTATTTGTGCATAAAATCCTCGTCCAGGAATCAGCCAAGGTACACAAACAGACAATTTAATATACAAATCCATCATAATAATAACGTTACACACTTACAAAAGAAAAGAAAACAGCAGCGGAATAACGGTCTAGCGATGGCTTCAACTCCACTCCCACAGGCAGCTCAACTGGGGTATAAGCCAAACGTCTTCTCCTTCTGGATCCTTTTTCTTCAACTGAGGTTGATTGATTATTGCAAGAATGAGCATATGACATACTCAACAAGCCACACAGCAAATATGCAAGTGCACAGGGATACCAAAGGATGGCATAATATAGGCTCATTTGCAAAAGCAGCATTTAGCAAAACATTTAAGAGAAGTAAAACAGTGGAGTAATTAATCAGAAATTTTAATCAACACTGAACAGCACACCCATGCTGCACAGGCCCAACCATCCTGAACAACCATACCCGGCTGTACAGATCTAACTCCAAACCAGGAGCTAAGCAAATTATTACCAGTTATTACATCCATAATTATTGTGAGAGGTGTGAGACTAATCACGAAAAACATTGCTCAACTCGCCCATAACCGCGGGCACGGCTATTCGAATAGTTTTACTCTGGCCAGAGGTGTACCACTGTACCCACAAGACACAGCCTCAACATCATGTCTACCATGCGTCGCGATACTGGAAAGTACCCGAATAGAGGCTGTGACAATACCCTCTGCACAACACAACTCACCACAGTGCACCATTCCTGGATCATAATCACCCCCTTATAAAACAAGGCATGGACTCCCCAGCGACCCCCACGGACTTCTCGCCGCTTCTCAGTCTGGCGCACTATAATGAATCACGCTATACAAAAGATAAAGCCGTTGCCCATGCTGGCTTGTGGTTGGCACGGTAAATGTTTCACAACAGTAGCTCGCGAACCGGTCCTTAATTGCCATGAGCACGACCTTCAAAAGCATGTGCTCACAACCCACCTTAACCAGGTTTTAATTATCAATTAATTAACATCACACGATTAACCATCGTGAGCTACCATTAAATGTAACCCTAATTAATAATAATATAACATAGTTTATAATTAACCCCTTTAGTTAGCTAATGTTTCTAAGCATAGCTAAGCAAACTTACATATAGCATTTAGCTGAACCAATCCAATATATAAGGTTCAAGCTAATCAATTTATTACCCAAGGTATCAAGGAATAGGGCATTCAATGCAAATTGGCCATATCAAAGGAGTAGGTTCACACCACCCAGTGACATTCGAAAATAAATGCACAGTTGAATTAAATAGAGAATTTAAATATAGGATCAACATGCTCAAAGGATTGTGTTTAGGATCTGTGTGACTTGCCTTGCAATAATCGGTCTTCAATAATCTTCTTGAACACTCCCGACGCACTCACGAACCTTCGCAACGACGGAAACGACAAGCTAACACGCAAAACAAAGAAAAAGACTAATAAAAACCAAATAAACAGTACATAAAAAGTAAACAAACATGTAAATCATAATTTTAGATGAATTATGAGACTTGAACGGCCTCATTCTGACTTCAAATGAATTTATTATGAATTTTACAAGATCAAATCTAATTAAAGCCCATTTAAAAAGAATTAAATAAATTTAATTCAATTTATGGACAATTTTAATATGTAGATCTTTATTCTATACAACTTTTGCAACTTGAACCACATTAAACTGAGTTACAAAGATTTAGTTATGATTTTCAGAAGATTTAAATCTATTAGAAAAACAGGAAAAAGAAAAGAAAAAGGAGATGATGACGTCATGCTGACGTCAGCAATGGCGGCCGGTTAGGGTTTGCAAGCTCGCCGGAGCTAGGGCGGTCGACCGGGGGATTGGAGGACACCTACGCGTAGAGGACATCGAGACGAACCCGATGATACTCACCACAACGTCTATCGACGAACGATGATGGCCGGCGACGAGGAGGAAGGCGGTGGCGGCTCGGCTTGACGGTGACGGCGGAGCTCCGGTGGTCGGCGGCGAAGGAGGACGGGCGGTCGAGGTCCCTCTCACCACGGCGCACCTAATGGTGGCGACGGCAAGCGGCGGCGACGGCGGAGGCGGCGCGGCGACGACGCCGAAGACGGCCGGCGGCGGCGGCGAGCTTGGCGCGCGTGGCGGCGGCGCTACGGGGCACGGGAGAGGACGGGAGATGGGGCAAACGAAAGAGGACGACGAGGGGATGCTTTATATAGCATTGGATTGAAGAGATCGAACTCCAAACGAGAGGAATCGACTCGGGAAAAAATCAAACTCGGTTTTAGGGATAAAATCAAAACGAACTCGATTCGGATCAAATCCTCAACGATTCGCTCCGATTCTTGGGGGAAAAGAAAGAGGAGAACGAGAGGAACAAAACCCCTCAAAAACCCGGAGGAATCGGGGTCGGATTGAGGCGGATTTGGAGGTAGAAGGCGGCGGCAAAGCGGCGGCTCGGGCGGCTCGGCCGGAGGTTGAAGACGAGCCCGACATGTGGGCCCCACATGTCGGTGACTCGAGAGAGAGGAGGGCGGGCGGCGGCTCGGCCGGCGTGGGCCGCGTGGAAGAGAGAGGATGTTGGGCCGAATTCGGCCCAACGGCTTTAGGGAGGGTTTTAAAACTTTTTCCAATTAAAATAATCACTTAAATGATCTTTCAATTGTTAAAAATACTTCCAATGCTCAAATAATTCCAAGAAAAATCTTGAAAATACTTGGACACTAAAAGTACTTAACAAAATTATAATTAGACCATTTAATGATTAATTTAATATGTGGGTAATTACTGAAATGCTCTTTGTATGATTAAAATTAATAATTGAGCTCCGAAAAATCCGAGAAAATTCCAGAGAGTATAATTAACCATGGAGAATTTAATAAAAATTAAATCCATCCATGCTTTATATTTAGGAAATTTTATTTCCCACATTTAACTTCACTTGTAAATTAATGAACATTTAATATAAATTCTATTATTAATTTATTAAATAATTTATAAACCCTAAGACGAAAATCAGGATGTGACATCTGTGGAAGCTCAAGGCAAGTCACACAGATCCCAAACAACCCTTTGAGCATGTTGAACCCGTTTAAAGCTAATGTTTTATTTCAACTTATGCATTATTTTCGAATGTCATCGGGTGGTGAGCCTTTCCCAATTAATTAATGGCCGAAGATAATCTTATTTTCCTATGGGTTATAATTTGATTAGCTTGAACCTTATATATTGAATTGGTTCAGTTAAATGCTATATATATAATTTCTTAGCCATGCTTAGAAAGATAAGCTCATTAATGGGATGAATCTTATATACTACATTATTATTTATGTATTCAATGGTAGCTCACGATGGTTAATCGTGTTATAATAATTAATTAATAATTAAAACCTGGTTAAGGTGGGTTGTGAGCATGTGGTTTTGAAGGTCGTGCTCATAGCAATTAAGGACCGGTTCACGAGCTACCGTTGTGAAACATTTACCGTGCCAACCACAAGCCAGCGTGGGCAACGGCTTTATCTTTTGTATAGCATGATTCATTATGGTGTGCCAGACTGAGAAGCGGCGAGAAGTCCGTGGGGGTCGTTGGGGAGTCGATTGCCTCTGATTTTGGAGGGGAGATTATGATCCAGGAACGGTGCACTGTGGTGAGTTGTGTTGTGCGAAGGGTATTGTCACAGTTCCTTTCCGAGGTACCGTGGTGGTGCTGAGGCGCATGGTGACATGTTGTGGGATTGTGTCTTGTGGGTACAGTGGTACATCTCTGATCAGAGTAAAACTATTCGAATAGCCGTGCCCGCGGTTATGGGTGAGTCTAACAATGTTTTTCGTGATTAGTCTCACACTACTCATCATTGGTGATAAAATGTGCTAATTAAATTGACTCCTGGTTTGGGATGGTATATTCCTGGTTTGGAGGTTTGATTTGTACAACCGGGGTTGGTTGTTCAGATGAGGTTGGGCCTATGCAACACGTGTGTGTTGTATGGTGTTTATTTAATACTGATCAATTAATCAACCGTTTTACTATTCTCTTAAATATTTACTAAATGCTGTTTATGCAAATGAGCTACATTATGACATCCTTTGATATCCTGTGCACTTGCATATTTGCTGTGTGGCTTGTTGAGTGTGTCATATGCTCATTCTTGCAATATTCATTCATCAGAGGAAGAGTGCTTCAGTGAAGGTGATGATCTGGAGGACTAGGCTTGGTCCGGGTTAAGTTGCCTGTGGAGTGGAGTCGCCATAGCTGTTCCGTAGTTTGTTTTATTCTTCTTTTTCCGCTGCGTAGAATTTTATTCTCTGAGAGGAACTATCTACCTCTGTAATAATTTGTTATATCGCGAATATTAATTAGTTGTTTATTAGTACTCTATTATCAATTTGTTATTGTGTGCCTCGGCTGATTCCTGGACGAGGACTTAACACACATGTAAGCGTTTGGAATTTTGGATAGAAATTCCGGGCGTGACAACTTCCCCTCATTTTCGACAGTTGTAGGCACTAAGGTTTATTCACTTTGTTGCCGAAATTAACCCTTCCAAATTTTGGTAAGATCAAAATTCGGCAAAGTTTGATAATGCTAAAATTTGATAGGGTAGAAGTGTGCGGGTGTTGTTTGGTTTGTTACCATGCCAACTACTATTGTATAGTGTTGTGTGGAGAAGTTTCTAAAAGATCACCAAAATTTGGTATGGTAAGGTGCGGTAGAGTATTTGGAATGTGTTTAGATTGCTATCTTGCTAAAAATTGGTAATACCAAAGTTTGGTGTGGAAGAAAATAGTAGCAAACTGAACAACCCTTAAATCCCTCCTCCCCTCCTCCTCCTCCTCACATCTCGTTTTGCTCTCCTCTATTTCTTATATCACTACTCTCTCTCTCTCTCTCAATCGACCGACCTAGTGTTGGTAGCCACCATCACCTCACTGGCTCCTTAGAGCATTCTCAGTGTATACAACCCAAGTTGCCTATAGGTTCCCTTAAGTTGGGGCCCATGGAAATTTTCTACGAGAGCTACAATGTTTTGTTGATGAGAGATGTATAAGTATGGACCCCACATGCTAAATAAAATATGCAATTCCTAGCTACCTTTACATCTATACCTCATCATCGTCCATATATCTCGCCCTCAGAGAGATGGCCAGGCGTACTTTCTCGCATCGAGAGGAGAGATGATGCGACTTATTTATTCATTAACACTAGAACGGGATTGGTCATCTCTAACGGGCTTAAAGCATCATCTCTTTCGGGCAGGGCCCCCGTCACTATGCAAAGGTCAGTGTTGTGAGAAAATATATCAATCGGGCATCCGGCCGTCACGGATGACACATCTCAATCGGGCCAACACAAAAGCCCGTCACGGATGACTCTCATCTCTAACGGGTCTAGATTATAGCCCGTCACGGATGACTCTCATCTCTAACGGGTCTAACACAAAAGCCCGTCACGGATGACTCTCATCTCTAACGGGTCTAGATTATAGCCCGTCACAGATGAGTATAATCCACAAAAAAAATAAATTTTCTTTTTTTGGTTAGCCTCGGGCCTCTGCCCTCACCTGTGAGCCTTCACGTCAGTCACCCATCTAAGAATTGCTTTAGGCCGAGCACACTTAACCTCATAGTTCTTTCGAGAGAGAAATTGTAATTTGTTGGTATAAGTATTCTATTAATCCTATTAAGCCCTGGGCCAGAATGTCACACCCTAACATTCCCTAATCATATACATCCATTCACATAACACAACCACATTCACATAACATCTATTTTGATCACATATTTCACCAGTAAATCCGAGTTAATTGGATCAAATATATATTTAGCAAGTATTATCATGAGTAGGAGGCAAATCAGACTTCTAGGAAAAGATAAATTTTGAATTGAATTTTATGATACTAAATGAACTCATATGAAAAAGCTATCAAAAACAAAGTTGTAGAACTCATTGAGATCTACCATTTTTATTTTGGTCATTTCTCCGTCCGGGTTTGATTGAACTATATAAAATTTGTATTTTAAAATATAAGAAATTCAAATATTTTTTCGGGTAGTAAATGATTTTAAATGGAAAAATCATCAACAATAAAATTGTATAACTCATCAAGATTTATAACTTTTACTTTGGTCTTTTTTCTATATAACATTTTTTGAACAGTTTGAATTTGAATTTAGAAAAATAACAACTTCAAGCAACATTTTCAAATACTAAATGATTTCAACTGAAAAAGTCATCAACAATAAAGTTGTATAACTCATCAATGTCTATAACTTTTATTTTGTTCATTTATCTATACAAAATTTTTTTGAACAGTTTGAATTTGAATTTGAAAATATGACAACTTCAAACATCATTTTCAAATACTAAATGATTTCAACTGAAAAAGTCATCAACAACAAAGTTATATAACTCATCAAGATCTATAAATTTTATTTTGGTCATTTCTTCATCCGACAAAGTGATAGTAACATTGTTCACAAAATTCACATATCTCTCATCTAGTTTTATAAACTATAACACAGATATGTAAATTTTGTGAACAATGTTACTAGCACTTTGTCGGATGAAGAAATGACTAACATAAAAGTTATAAATCTTGGTGATTTATACAACTTTGTTGTTGATGACTTTTTTAGTTGAAATCATTTAGTATATGAAAATATTGTTTGAAGTTGTCATATTCTTGTTTGAAGTTGTCATATTTTCAAATTCAAATTCAAACTGTTCAAGAAAACGTTATATAGAAAAATGACGAAAATAAAACTTATAGATCTTGATGAGTTATGCAACTTTGTTGTTGATGACTTTTTTAGTTGAAATTATTTAGTATATGAAAATGTTGTTTGAAGTTGTCATATTTTTAAATTCAAATTCAAACTGTTAAAAAAAACGTTATATAGAAAAATGACCAAAATAAAAGTTATAGATCTTGATGAGTTATACAACTTTATTGTTGATGAATTTTTTTATTTCAAATCATTTATTATTTGAAAATGTTGTTTTGAAGTTGTCATATTTTCAAATTCAAATTTAAACTGTTAAAAAAAATGTTATATAGAAAAATAACCAAAATAAAAATAAAAGTTGTAAATATTGGTATGTTATACAACTTTGTTGTTGATAATTTTTTCATTTGAAATCATTTAGTATTTAAAAAATTGTTTGAAGTTGTAATATTTTCAAATTCAAACTCAAACTGTTAAAAAAAAAGTTATATAGAAAAATGACCTAAGTAAAAATTATCTCTAATGGGCATCAACAAAAGCCCGACACCGATATGAGTCATCGGTGATGGGCTTTAAAGTTATCTCAATCGGGCCATATTTGGAGCCCATCAATCACCAATGACCCTCATCTCTGACAGGTTCAGTGTCTAGGCCTGATTGAGATATGCGAGGTCATCTCAATCGGGCCTAAATCTTTGCCCCTCACAGATGAGTGTTATCGGTGACGGGCTATATGTACTTGGGCCTAGAGTGAGTACATCTACAACGGTCCAAATTTAAGCCTGATTGAGATGACTTCGTTCTGACGGCCCATGTAGTATAGACATAATTGAGCCCATCACAGATGATAAGATCTGTACTAGTGTAATGGCGTGCTGTAAGCTTATAGCCGATTGATAGCATAGGATCGCCTAAGATTTTTTTCCACAATTAATGTATATGTCAGTCATAAGAAGCTTATGACATCTCCTTATTTCCATATTGCATACTGTCCTTACCTGCTATCTATCACGCTTATCAACCACCATCACCGCCCCCCTCCTTTCTGCTTTCCCACCCTAGTCCTGCTCAAAAAATTGTCATTGGGCTCACTGAAAATGGAGCGGGAAGCTAGCTCGTTGGAGCATGACGACATGAGTGATGCAACAGACGAGAGTCTGGAATTTTCAAGATTTTGCTCCAACATTTTACTTGAATTTACAAGATTTTAGCCATTAAATCCGATATCGCGGTAACGTAGGGAAAAAAAAATCTTTGGAATCCTTACTTGCGCCTCATCATTACCAGCTTAGCATCATTTTCCTCGGATTAGCTTGCCATTCTGGCTCAAGCTTCTTGTCCG
This sequence comes from Oryza meridionalis, assembly GCA_000338895.3. Classification (NCBI taxonomy): domain Eukaryota; kingdom Viridiplantae; phylum Streptophyta; class Magnoliopsida; order Poales; family Poaceae; genus Oryza; species Oryza meridionalis. Next base: position 11,535,388 of record CM002531.2, on the reverse strand, counting down.
CGTTGGCTTTTTGTGGCAATAGCCGCATCATATCGTCGTCCTCCTGGTGGCCCAAGCTCTCTTGTCCGTACCACTTGTGTATGAGTCTGCTTTCTTAATTCCATAAAAATAAATATTGTACGAGATATGATACATTTTAGTACTATAAATTTAAATAAGCTATTCAGATTATATCATATATATATTATGTTTATTTTTATAGGACGGGGAGAGTATATAGGTAGTTTAATTACCGAACTTCCCAACCTAGTGGTAGGCATGAGACGTCACTAGTCAGATCATTTAGGCCACAACAGAAGTTTCATGTTTCTCTTCTTGTCATGTTTTCTGGATATGCTAAATAGTTCCAAGAGAGTAAAAAAGAAAAGAAAGAGTAAAATAATTAAATAGTGTTGTCTGATATCATTGTAGTGGACATAACAGTTATGGCTTTGCTAGTCTCGCCTAATTTCAGTACCACAACCCTCCTAAACTAGCACGAACCACTGTCTCCTACTTCAAAACATTCTGAACGAAAGTCCAGCTTCTAGATTTTTCACTTTTGATCTTTTTAAAATTTTATTTTACAAATAGATCCATCATAACTTATTATGAGAATGGATCATTTTTATGGCGTCAACATCATTAGCGTCACGGTCCAATATAACGGCGCAATGACAGTGATACCATCCCCTAGCTTCCTTGCAAAACCTATGGGCATGTTTCCGAAGCTTAAAATTTTGAGAAGCTACGGGTTGGTAGCCAGCTTCTAAGAATAAAAGCTAAGTTCCCCTTCCCGTGGATGGTCGGGGCATGGTGGACCCCACCGAGACCTACAACGTCTACCTCTTCAAGGTTTCAAAAGGAGTGTCGAGATCTACTGAATCTACATCTTCCAGATGTCAATAAGAGTATCAAGATCAACAAGATCTATATCTTCAAGGTGTTAGGAAGAGTGTCGAGACTTACAAGATCATCTTCATGGTGCTTAAGCAGACACTGATGGATACCGGTGTCTTGTCTAAAGCTATGCCCACCATGAACTCCTTCTTCATCAACATCTTCGAGAAGCTCATCCAAAACAACAATAAAATCTATCTTTGGCAATATGAGTACGCCCGAGTGGGCAGGGGTCATAGTTATTGAGACCGGACTAGTAATTGAGCCGATAAGGCTCTTAGTTCGATGGTTCACTGGTTCAACCGGTTGAACCATTGGTCCAACCTGGTTCAATAGGTATTAAATATATTACTCATTCCTTGACATCACGAGGTGCATGATAGCCTGGTGGTTGGTGAGCTTTCTCTCTCGCACTTGATCTTGTGTTCGAATCCCATCCTAGCCTCGTTTTCCCTACCTGCTCCCCTGCATGCATGTCTTCTCGCGCATAGCTGCCACAAGGCTGGTTCAACTACAGTTTTTCCCTGGTTTTATAGCGGTTTTTCCTCAAAACAGGACAGTCCAACCGCTTCGATTGCATATCCAGTCTTTTAACTAGACCGGACTGGTATAGGCTCTGGTTTTGGTTTTTACAGGTCCAACCGTCAGTATGGTTCGGTCTTAATAACTATGGCGGGGGTGCCCTGAGGATTCGAGGTGACCCAAGCACGGTGGCTAGTCGAACACAAGTTTTCAATCCCTTGGGGATCTGAGCACTGATTAATTAGGGCCCTAAAGGTTTAAGGAGAGCAGATCGGATCCGGTGATTACTTTTAACCACCACTTTACGTTTATTGTAGGGTGGTTCAAACTTAATGTACAACTCATCCACAACTTGTGCGTGGCCGCACATGCAGCCCCTTGCATGCCCACATCACGTTGGAGAACACGAGACGTGCGATGTGGCTCATCCTCAGCAACATTCCCCGGGGGCCACCTCTATTGGCTAAAGTGGCTAATAAGTAGGCTTGGGGACAGTTTTAATGAAGACTTTTAACTCCCATCTCTATTTGACATTCGGTATATGTGGCTATCACATTCTGCTGACTAGCTTGGAGGTACAACAACAATACTAAGCATATCAAATTCAGATGAGTAGACCTCACTCCTGCATGCATGCAATGACATTGTGGACTCCCCTTCACGTATAAGGAGAATTCATGCCACCGAGAAAAGGTTCGCACTTTCATCTAAGCTAGGTTAGCCGAACATTCAGTGAGCCAGCAACCTCTCCTTCTTACTTAGAACTTTCTACATCACTTTGTAGTTCACCTCACCATCCATGCATAGTCCATCACACAGGAGTAAAGTGTTATGCATTGGTGTGGGCCGAATTCGTATATTCGATTGTGTTCATTCCATTCGCGTAATTAAAACCCGAACTCAGAACTGGCACCCCGGCCGAACTCTCAAAGAGGGAGTACTTAGCTTTCTCGCTAGAGGAGTTTCGTACTCCGACAAACGCCAATACCATTTGTGTTGGACCACAAAATCAATGATGTTGGCGCCACGAAAAGAGACCATTCCTAGAATAAGTTTTTAGGTGTCTATTTGTAAATTAAGTTTTCAAAAAGATCTAAAATATAAAAAACCCAGAGCCCAGCCCGGCCCTCCTAGCGCAGCCCAAACCGATCAGCTGACTCACTAATCCAATTCCAAATACCACACGTAATGCACTCCACTCCATTGATCACTCATCAGTCATCACTCACTGTAATGCACTACCCATCCATTAATTTTCCGCCCTTGATTCACGTCGACCGACCGAGACGGAGTCATGTCACACGGTCCTAATTTCTTTCGCCGTGTGGAAGGCATTGGATGGATCTCCCCAGCCACGGGGCAAAAGCGAGGGGAAAAAGGGCTCCGAAGTGGCTGCATGATCCATTTCCGAGCTGCAAAAAGGACGAGCCGGCTGTGCCATGCCATCATCATGGCAAGATCACAAACTTCACAACTTGGGGATATATGTAATGTATGACTAATAATAATATTGCAACAATTGTGTTTCAGCCTTTTTCGCTGTGATCATTACACGGGTCCAGCCTTTTAGGGATAACAATAGTTACCTATAACACTTGGAGGGTTGAAAATCTAGTGTGTCCCACTACTAGAAAAAGCATTTTCCTCAACGTTGGGTCTTATTTTAGCAGTTGGACATGACCTTTGGAGCCAAATGACCGCCTACAAAAATATAAAATTGGGGTGATGTTCACTGTCCGCCGGACCACTTAAGCAGCACCTTATATGGTCCGCCTGCGAAAATGAGGAGCAATATAAATAGACCAGGCTGGAGCAGATTTTTTCTAAGTCCCATTCTCTCCCTCACTTATCCTCTCCCTCACCTCTCTCTCCCTCAGATCCCTCTCACTCACTGACTCTCTTCTCCTCTCCTCTCCGGTGGTGCGGCGGGAACGGCGGCGGCGGCTCCCCTCGCCCCCTCCCTCCCAGATCTAGCCGGAGGAGGGAGGGGGGAGGCCGGCGGGGGCAACGGCGGTGACGACGCGCGTGGGGCGGCCAGCGGCGGCTCCCCTCGCCCCCTCCCTCCCAGATCTGGCCGGAGGAGGGAGGGGGGAGGCCAGCGGGGGCGACGGTGCGGGGCGGCCGTCGGCGTCTCCCCTCCCCCCCTCCCTCCCAAATCTGGTCGGAGGAGGGAGGGGGGAGGCCGGTGGCGAGGACGAAGGCGTGGAGCGGCGGCGGCGACGACAGCGTGGAGCGGCGGCGGCGGCGATGACAGCGTGGAGCGGCGGTGGCGACGACGACGACGGTGGCGGCGGCGATGACGACGGCTCCCCTCCTCTCCCCTCTCAGATCCGGCCGGGGAGGGGGGTGGCGGCGTGGCGGCAGCGGCGAGCCGCGTGCGGCGTTTTTTTTTTGTTTGTTTTTTTGCATTTTCGCAGGTAGGCCGTTGCCCCGACTGATTTTCGCAGTTGTTGTGGTGCAGGCGGATCTCCCTCCCGCCTGCGAAAATTAGTTTTGGCCGCTTGGGAAAATTAGTTTTCTAGTAGTATCCATATATACTTTATGTGTATACATCTTGGTAGGATATTTGGATTTTTTTTTAGCCTTGTTCAGTTAGTCTCCAAGAGAGAGGGAATTGAGGGAATTAATTCTACATCTTAATAAGTGCAAAATAAATCACCTTAACCCTCGAAAAAAATCACCTTCAGATCCCCTCAACCTTAGCGATCAATTATCCCAGCTGAGCACATACAAAGTGGACATTCTTATGGTGCGGGTGTTTGGGTTTTCCATGTAATTAAAAAGAAAGGCCACGTGTCAGCTTGATATAAAGATCGCACGATGGGTACGTATGGGCTCGATGGTGTGTTCAAGGGTTGATGCCATGCCAAACCAACAATATTGTTGAATAATAGAGGATTAGATATTGAACACATTATATTGATCCTTGGGAGCCGGTGTATATAGGATTACAACACTTAGTTCTCAAGTAAGCATAGAGATATAGATATGTAGGAGATACACCACGACGTGTGAATCTCATATGTATCCATGTTTTATGCAGTCGTACACCATGATGTGTGAATCTCATATGCATTCAACGTTTTATGCATCTATAGTGTATCACGTTGTCCCTTTTTCTGGATAAGGAATGATTCAAAGTTTATGATATTCGAGGTCACCCACAAATTAATTTAATAACATCAAAAAGTTTAAAAAAATTTTCAAAAACTTTTCTAAAATTGCTGATAAAAAATAGAGTAAAGTCTATCACCGGTCCCTAAACTTGTACCGCTGTGTCATCCCGGTCCCTAAACTCGCAAATCGACCATTCAGTTCCTCAAACTTGTTCGACTGTGTCATCCCGGTCCCTAAACTTGCAGATCACTTGTTTAGATCCTCCAACTTATTCAGTTGTGTCACCCCGGTCCCTAAACAGGACGGTCTAAAAACTTTGTATCAAAAAATAATTCATGATTTTTTCATATGAACTCTAATGAAGACAAACTTTATATCAAAATTGTAGCCTTCGACGCGACCTACAACTTCGTAGTTGAAAAGTTTTTGAATTAAAACTGTTTAGGGTCCCAAAATATTGTTGCATGTTTATAGATTTTGAAATTTTAATTTTAAAATTACATTTTGGGACAAAAAAATGACTTAAAAAAATTCAACTACAAAGTTGTAGATCGCGTCAAGGGCTACAAGTTTGATATAAAGTTTGTCTTCATTAGAGTTCACATGAAAAAGTTATTAATTATTTTTAAATATAAAGTCTTTAGACCGTCCTATTTGACCCAGATGATATTCAAATCCAAGTTTAGGGACCGGGGTGACACAACTGAGCAAGTTGGATGACCTAAACGAGTGAACTGCAAGTTTAGGGACCGGGATGATACAGTCGAACAAGTTTGAGGACCTGAACGGTCAATTTGCGAGTTTAGGGATCGGGATGACACAACGGTATAAGTTTAGGGACCGGTGATAGACTTTACTCTAAAATATTACGAGGCATTGTCCCGTTAAAAAGCTTGGAAAGCGTGATCCGAATAGTCCATCTTCGCCAAACGGGTAGACGGTATCATCGCTTTGAAAACGTGGTGAGGGCTGACAGAGTCTCCAGTCTTCTAAACTCCAACACAAGATGTTTACAGTCGATTGCATTTCAGTTTGACTTTTGAACCTCTTGTGTCTGCACAGAAATTGAACCCGACAAGTGTCCTGCTAGATAGTTTCAGCCTTGATGGAAGCCACATGCTATATATAAACCAAACAAGCTAGGTTAGCGATCAAATAACCATGTCCAAGCTGGGCTAAATACTCCCTCCATCTATAAAATTTTATAGTCATATTTTCAAATCTGAAAATTTTATTTTTGATAAGCATATTTCAATCCAACAATCTATCATCTTAATGATTTTCTTGAATTTAATGCGTGACTCTATTTTTCTACACATGATTAGCTACATGAGCATTGAGAAATGTAAATATTAATGTATCTCTTGTTTACGAGGAATGACTAGTAGCATATTTAAATGAATGATAAGTAAAATTACTTATCCTTGTCTCTATGTCAAGATGAAATATAACTATCAAAAGTAGACGGAGGGAGTAGTTGCGACTATCAAAAGTAGATGGAGGGAGTAGTTGCTAATCCTCTGTACCGACAGAACATGCCCCCGACACAACAACAGTTCTTGGATAGAGAAAAGGAGTTTCTTGTCCATCAATGCTAAAACAGTGAACAGTATGACATGAAAAAACATCAAAAAATGTTGCCCAGGTAGGTCAATTCTGTGAGAAGCTAATCATTAGCATCGTAGTCTCAACGGTTATCCAAGATGAAAGCTGACAGATCAAGAATTTTGCACAGCACTGTAATATATTTACTTCGATGAATCAGAGACCCGTCGTACACATTTTGGGCCAGAAACACAGCAGATGTCAGTTAATACTAGATGGCATATATACAGTTGACATTGGAAGGAGAAGAATAAGTGTAGGTACACAAAATTGCCTCTGGTTTTTTATGGAAGACTTGGAGGGGAAAGTGATGGTTTGGTCACTTTTAGCTCTCCGCAATCACTGATATAAACAGTTTTTAGCGGGCGATCCCACAACGCTCGAGCAGTTTGAGCTCTTTCATCACCAATCAACTGGGCAAAATCATTGAAGAAGCGGATCCTTTCAGCTGGTTTATAGGTAGGAATAGTTGCAATGCTGGTTATAACATCCATTCCTGCACAATAAATTAAATAAACATTAAGAAGAGATTAGACTAATTTAGTCGGGGGACTGTTAATGCATAACAACTATTTTCCTAAAATTAGCATATATTTACTGGGCAATCTAGTAAGTATCGTAGCCAAATTGCTTCAATTGCATGCATGTTAAGAATGGCAGGATCATATGGTCTACGGTAGTCTACAATGTAGTAAAAAGAGAAAAGATATGGACTGCCTCAGGCAGAGTTTCTGCAGCACTACTACAGTTAACGGATACAATTTACGGAATAAATTTCAATACAGATAAACTCCAGAAGTAAATTAATTTATACTGGACTGATAATCTGATATTCACAAGTTTTAACCATATTCAATATGTTCATAAGACAATGTGATCTCTAAATTATTTCATAAGATGTCGGTGCCATAGTACATCTTTCACTGTACATATGCATTCCAAACAGATGAACCTAATATCTATTATCCACATGTGATAAATCTGCCACTTGGAGAAAAAAAGAAGCAGCATCAAACTATCGGCCTTAAATGTGCATCCACATCACCATTCTCAACCACATATCAGTGGAGTATGGCAATGCTACCCAACAATACATGGTCCCAAACACTTTAATGAAAGCACTATTGAGAACATAATCGTTCACCACATGATTTGACTTTTTGTATTTTATACTTTTTTCTCATTTGCGCAAAAAAAAATGAGGCTAATAAAAAGATAGTAATGGCTACCTTTACATATTCACAAAAAAAAATGTCATACAGTCTTTCTGTTTTATGTAATTAATATATACTTCCATGGCTATACAGAGAGTATGCTTTGTTAAGAAAAAGGGGGTTCTTCATGCAAAGAAAGATAAGTGGTAGCTGATTTTTTTTTCATACACTGACTTAATCAGAAATAGATTAAAAACCACTCGGTCCTCTTTTTTTTGGGCAAGGAAATCAAGACAGTTCTCTATTATGCTAGAAGCATCCACTTGATTTATACTATTAATACATTAGCTCTTCTGTAAAAAATTTCAACCTTGAATTGAATGGACTGCCAATCGTGCAGAAATAATCTGATAAAAACACAAGTTGCAAGACCAAATAGTTAAAAAAGGAATTGCGGAGAAAACAGATTTTTTTTTTGACGATTAAAACAGCAGGAGAGACTCCTACTGCGATATATTAAAACTATATAATAGTTACAAATTACATATGTACAAATTATCAGGTAAAATCTTTCAAATTAGCCGCTTTCTGTTAATCTGAATCAACAATATCATCATTAATCATACAGTGGCAATACTAGTTTCCATTAAGACAACAGAAAGCAACTCGTACAAAATTGAAGCTTCATGTCAATTCCACTGGAATATATCCAATTAATACACTTGTTTAACTCAGTGCTTGAAAGTCTGTTTTAGTCGCCTATGTGTGCATGTGAATGCAGAACTTGACAATCAAAGTTGCTTATAGAAGAAGAAAAATGGATGCTTAAGAAAAAACTGTTGGTAATAATCAAATACTGAAACTGAGACTAAGTAGCTAGTTCAGTTCAAATGAGTAACACTATTACACTTCAAGTGGCAATGGGTCCTAATGACAAGCATTAGTGTGCCTCAAGTGTCATGTGAATATAAGTTATATAGTTGTATGTGCACATGCATTTGTTGCGTCTGCCCATGCATGTGCATAAGAGCATGCTGCATGGGCATGCAGATGCAGAACGTGGGCATGTGCTTTTTTGGGGATAGAAGGGCCATGCTTTTAAGTTCTTGATGCATAAAACTTAAATATGAACTGCTTTGTAGTTAACTACTGCGCTGGTTGTTGTTGTAAAGTTTATTAAATTACGAATCAAACTGTCAAAGCAGACATGTCAGTCTTAAATTAGCTAGAAGTAGATTCTCTTTTGGGGTGACATGTTCAATGGCAGTATAAATCTCATTGATGAGTTGCTTGGTTTAGTTCAATCTACTTCTGATAACCACCAGAGATCTAATAAATCAGAACAGGGAAAAACAATGAAGTATGCACCAAATTTGACTATATGAGGATGATACACTCTCTGGTGTTGTTTATTGACAATGTGGCACATTGTTAGAACAAACCATGGCATGAATTGATGATGAGTTATACTGTGGTGAAGTGCAGAGAAGAAAAAAAAAGAATTAATCTTAGTGTGATAACCATCCTTGGTGTTGAGACAACAAAAAGGAAGAAATAAAATGACAATTTCTTTACAAGCTGATACAGAAATTGGTAATAATAAAACATCTAACTTTATGTTCTGCATGGATGAAGTCCTAGCCAGAATACGGACACAACTGTTTGTTATTTTGTTAATACTCATGCAAAGCTGCAAAATTTGCATTTTTTTTCTTCTCTGTTATGTACTAATGTTGATTACTTCAATGAAAACATGTTTACCTTAGCAAGTGTATATAACTATACCAAAAGGAGAATAGAAGATGTCATATAATTATACTTGACAAAAAATGAAACGGTTTGAAATACATTTTATTTTCTCTGTTTGAACCAAAGAAAATAGATTTATGCATGAATTTAATCATGCCAACCTTGCATTAGTAGATTACGCACAGGTCAAATCCCAACTTGTTCGAGGGAAAGACATTGAAATTCTTGCAAGACAGAATTTAACACAAAGTGTGCAAGAACCATTTAGTAAAAGTTCAGAAAATGAAAGCAACTAACCTTCCAATACAGTTCCAAAGACAATGTTCTGTCCATCAAGCTCTGGGCAGGGCCCTGGTCCAGTGGTAACCAAGAATTCAACATTGTGATAATTAGGATTGAGCTTGATGTCATCATCGTCATCGTTCTGTCCAAGGCACAATGAGAGGGTGCCAGGCCTTGCATGCTTTAGTTCAAATGCTTTAGGGTCAATAGTCTCAGCATTCCTCACAAGTCCGGTGGGAAGTTGGACCTCGCCCCTGTCACGCCGAGGACCTTGGCGGCCAGCAACGAAGAACTGGCCCTGAAGGAGCTTGTGGACAAGTGTTCCCCGGTATGCAGCAGAAGTGCAAGCAGCTTTGAAGTTGGCAGTAGTGAGGGGGAGGAGTCGACCATACAAACCAAAAATTATACGACCAAGAGGTTCAGAATCAGGACATGTAGCAAGCTCAGCTCCTAAAGTGCGGTCAGAGCGAAAGTAGCTAGGGCAGACACTGAAGTCCATGAAGATCCGATCTGTGATGGTGGTATCAATGGCAGAGGTGGATGGAATGTTTGCGTCATCTAAGGCAGGGGATGATGAAGCGTATAGAAGAGAAGGGATGACAGGGAGGAAGATGAGAGACCGTCTAGAAATTCTAGAGGATTCAATAGGTTTATGAGTATTGTCATGGTTTGTTTTCGAGGGAAGAAAAAAAGCATGGTGGTTGTTGGGGTGGTGGTGGAGGCTGCTCAGGGAAACAGGGTAAGCCATGGAAGAAGTGGCCCTGGTATTTGATGAAGGCAACACCATACTGTTGCTAACTGAATTCTTCAGTTCTTGTCCTTCTGACGAAACAGCAGTAGAAAATCTCGCACTAATATCCTTCCCTGCAAATGTAATAGTTGGCTTTTGAGATATAACATTACTGAAATTCTAAAACCTACTGTTAGCCTCTTCGTTGTAGGGTCACAATTATCACTTGTGAATAATGGCAAATACTCCCTCGGTTTCACAATGTAAGTCATTAACATCAATATGAATGTGCGAAATGCTAGAATGACTTACATTATGAAACGGAGGAAGTAGCTGACAGCCCAAACAATTACAATTTTAAAATGGAAGCTTTAATCTAATTCTCAACATACCGTTCTCCGATTACTTCAAATGGAACCTGCATTGCGGTGAGGGGGTGTATGATGGTCACAGCAGGTCAGCAGCTATTCCAGAGTGAGCAAGTATGGTCCTCTTAAGTAGTTTGTAGTATGAGCGAGTGAATATTTCTCACCATGTCTTTGCATATCATCCATTCAAGATTTTACTATAAGCAAGGTTTTTTGTTCTAAAATTTACCAGTTTCCTATAGGGCAGTTCCAACAATCAAATTTAAATCAGCATACTTTTTTTTTTTTTTACATTTCCAGGCATGTTCTCTTCGTTTAACTAGCTCGAAATTATGTTTCAGCAATTCAAACCAGGGGCGGATCCAACTTGGGGCATGGGGGTTCAGTTGAACCCCCAAACTTTTGGGAGAACAAACAAACTGTTATTACTTGAATTAAGAGAGGTTTAAGGCTATCAAATTCACGAACGCAAGCAAATTCCAGGTCCCGGTGGGGTGGGAGAGAGAGAGAGAGAGAGATGAATCAGAAAGAGGACGCGGATGCTCACCAGGATCCCCTCCCCTCCGCTGCTCTGCTCGCCGGATGGAGATCGCCGCCCGAACCTCCCCTGTTCAGCCGCGACCCAACTCGTCTTGGCGGCGGCGCAAGGAGCGGAGGAGGCAACGAGAACGAGACGGGATATTTCTTTTTCTTTTACGCGATACTTCTCGACTACTCCGCCCTTATCTCAATATCCATTTTATATGGGAATTGTGCCGGCTGTTTTTTTCGTTTTCATCAGCTGAATTTATGGCCATCAGATACTTCAAGATTCGTGCTGAGTTCGGATTCCTGTATACGAACTAATCCCTTCCGCACGGAAAACGGAACGATCGATTAGTACGTAATTAATTAAGTATTAGCTAATTTTTTTAAAAAATATAAATTAATTTTATTTTTTTAAGGCGTTCGAGAAAAAAAATTATTTTTTTAAGCAACTTTTATATATAAACTTTTTTAAGAAAACGTACCGTTTAGCAGTTTGAAAAGCGCGCGCTAGAAAGCGATATGGAGAGTGGTTGGGAAATTTGGGTGCCGAACACGCCAGAACATGCAGAGAGAGAAGAAGCAGCTGCTGCGCTCATCGGCGGTGTCACTGCAGCGAGGTCGCGACGCCCTCGGCGTCTCCGACGACCGACGGAGCCCATGGTCTCGGTGTCTCCTCCGGCAGAAGCGGAGTCCGCTGCAATGGATGCGAGCTTTTCTGTTGGCAAGGGGGAAGAGCGGTTGTTCAAAGGGCGGTAACGGAGGTTGTGGTCGCCGACGAGGTTTCAACGGAGACCTTCGCGGGGGATGTCGATGCAGCCGAGGCCGTTTCTCGCGGCGTGTGGCGAGGTGGCTAATCCGATCCTTGCCTGTCTGTTCCAGGAATGAAGCTAGTGACATCTGAACCACCAAGCAACGGAGGCACACCGATCCACACAGACACAGTGAGTCAGTATAATGTCATATCTCAGAACTGATTATTGTTTCACATATGTTTTAGAAACTATTTTTAGGGGGGGGGGGGGGGGGATGAAATGCTTGATATGTGTAAAACATTTTGCTGTTTTGTTTGTCCAGATCTATAAGTGCGTCAACATAACCAAATCCCATTCTGAAATATTTGCATGGCATGTACATCAACAGCTCAATGTCTCTTTGCTGGCTTTTTTTGGCCAGGATCAATCAGATTTGTGGTAAAAAATGAGTGGTAGTCTTCATTGATATAATATAACTAAACGTTAAACTGTTGTGTCAATTCTTAATTGAAGTACTGTGTTATTGAACACTGGGCTACTTATACTGAAATGCCATGTTCAATTTTTGCTCTGTTTGATTCGGCATTGTTTCAGGTTCTGGTAAAAAAATCGCCTATATTTTTGTGATGTGCTCAGCTAGCTACACAGCCGCTGCTCTGGTGCCTTCAGTCTTTGACCCTGTTTGGTAGTAATCTGTATTCTATGTACTTTTTTTAATGATGTATTCATTTGTGTAAGTTAAATCACAAGTTCTCATGCAAAAATTCTATTGCTTAGCCTCAGGAGGACACCATGCTTGATAGTGTTAGATGGTTATAATATATAGCGCTTCCAATATTTGTAAGACAGCTTATTTTTTAGGATTCTAAGACACTTTAATTTTGTGTATTTTTCACTGATAGGAAAATAAGTACATGAGGCTGCCCTAATTTGTGCTTGCTGGGTGTTTCTAACAGTATTAAAGACAAGTTGATCAGATCTATGTAGGATTTGTGCTCTTAAAGATGCATAATTTTTGGACAATTTGCATTGCATGTGTTCATGGATGGAAAAATCCATACTTTACATTTGTTTACTGCTCTGCTCTTGTGTTGTGAGCAATCTGTGCTGGCTCACATCCTTCATGCTCCTTTTCAATGCTGATGATTATTTTCCTTTTTCCTGAAGAGCTTGGTTGGCTGCTGTTCTTGCAGTAGGTGTTGTCCCCGTGTGCCGCATTAAAGGCAAGTTGATTTTCTCTATCTCTGGGTTAGCAGCACACAAGATCAATCTTGTTGGGAAAGATGAGGAGATATGCATCTGTAAGCTCCCCCATCCCTCCCATTACCTGTGTTGGTAATGAGTTTATGCTCTGCTAATTTTTTATCTCTTGGGGGGATAAATACATGTTCTGGACAATGGTTACATGGTTAAGGTGGGATGCAACCATTTTATTTTGACTGATCCTACACTAAGTGGTTAGAATCATGTATATAAAACAATTTTTGAATTATGTTAGTTCTTTGTCCATTCACTATTCTGTTAACTGCAAACTTAACAGATTCATTTTTGTTTAATGAGGTTATATGTTACCTTTTTTTTTGTCAGCAAGCATCTATTTACTAGCAATATTTGCACTAAAGCTTTACTATATGCATGGAAGCATACAAATTTCAAATAATTAGTTTCCTAAATGTCACTGTTTAGAAGTAATTCGAAGTACTTTTACAAGTACAGTTAGTAGTTTTGTTAGCGATGAAAGCACCTAGTTTTGTCCATAGGGATTGCTAAATAACTAGTTATTTGAATTCTGTAGTTTTGTCTTCTACTAAACATGGATTTGGTGAGCTACATGCCATGGATCTTCATTCTGTTTTGTTTTTGTTCCTTTTGTTTGTCAGTTTTTAAATTTTGCAAAAAGAAGAAGAAGAAGAAGGTTTTGTGTCCCATTTGTGATTTTGTGTTTGTTTTTTATCCAAAAATTTTACTTTGAACAACAAAACTATTAAAAAAGGTTCACTTTACTGCTTAATAGGATGAATTTTCATTCTCTCTCTTTATAGGAGTTGTATTTTAAGCTGAAAAGTTTTAGAGCTTTAGCTTACAACACTGAAGCAAATTACTACTGAAGAGTCATATGTTTTGTCAGTTGCTAACATTTGTATTTTGTCAGTAATAAGACTGCATCACCTCATAATTTTAGTGAATATCACTTAGTTTTGTTAGTTTTGTCTGAAGAAGTTATGTTGTGTCAGCGTTGTGTTCACTCTCACAGTTTTGTTTTTTTTGTATTTTTGATTTTGTGTTTGTTTTTGTCGAAAAAAATTACTTTGTAAGAAATTACTATAGTTTCAGAAACGGTGTGTTTTTGTTTTTTATATATTTTTGTTTTTTTTGTCTTTTTTAGATTTATATAATTTTGGTACATAGTAATCAGTTTATCGCTTATTTAGGTCATAGCCTAACCACTGGAAATCGTTCTTAATTCCGTTGTTTGCTTGCCATAAAAATCTCTCAATTCTAGCATCCATTTTTTTTGTCAAAAACAGTCTTATGTCAAATAATACTTATAAGATGCACGCTTATCTGATGCTATGACAGAAAAAAGCCTTGGTATCTAATTCATATATCAAATAATCCTTGTAAGAAGCATATTTTTGTGGTTTGAACTTCTGATGCTCCTATACTATAGCTTTGTACTTTTTTTTATTGTATAGCTCCTATACTATATGCTCCTATAAGTTTATCTGTATATAAACCTCTGTTTGCCTAAAGTTCTATTGGTCATTTATTTTCAGTTTCAATAATTACAGATCTATCATCTAACCTTTTTTTGGTTCACAGGCTGTTGACTCCTACAGAAACACCACTATTTGTTTTTGTGACATATTTTTCACCACTGCATCTCTGTGCAGAAGTTACACATTGTTTTTAGATTTCTATTTGGTGGCTTTGGTAAGCATGCATAGCAGTGCATTGCAGCAGCCATGCAATAGGCAGGCTGGCAGGGCGTCTAAATCAGATGAAGCCCATTTTTCTCACTCTGAATATGTTGGACGATTTTTATGAGTTTTTTGCTAGCTGATGCTTGATGGGGCTCTCTGCAATGCATCACTACATTGTACATTTTTGTGTGCCCTGATGTGTGCACCCTGATGGATTTATGAATATGTGTACCATGTACATATGCCTATCTGTACACCCTTTTCTTTGCATGTGTGTGCCCTCATGGATTTTGTAAATGTGTGCTCTATGATTATACTATTATACTGTAGCATATGTAGCAGTGTTTTTATCCCAGAAAACAAATAGCATATGATTATACTTATGCATGAATGATTTGTATGTATGCCATGCATACAAAACAGTTTGTATGAATGATTTGTATTGTATGTAAGTTTCTGAACTTAATAGTTATAAAAGCCGTGGGCCGTGGGCTGTATCGCTGATTAATTGATTTATTCTAGTATTGGGCTTTTTTCAATCATGTGGTGGGCTGTGGGATATGGACACACAAACCAGTGGGTTGTGGGCTGCAAGGGTTTCTGGGTTATCACAAATAAGATGATGTGGGCTGTGGCCCAACAAAAAAAGAACAGAAACAGAGATAATATTTTTGTACATGACGCCATCTAGCGTCATCAATACATAATATTTTTGTACATGACGCCATTTAGCGTCATCGATGCAGAGACCCTTTGTACGGTAGTAAAAAAAATGCTGCTGAGAAACAAAATTTTTTCAGCCGGATTGTACATGGACGGTCCCTATTTTTATTTACTACTCCCTCCGTCCCAAAATAAGTGTAGTTTTACACGGTTTATGTCCAACGTTTAATCTATTGTCTTATTTGAAACATTTTTATGATTAGTATTTTTATTGTTATTAGATGATAAAACATGAATAATATTTTACGTGTGACTATTTTATTTTATTTTTTTCATAAACTTTTCAAAGACGGACAGTCAAAAGTTCGACACGGATTTTCACGGCTACACTTATTTTGGGACAGAAGTAGTATTTTAAAACTAGCTAGTGCTATTTTTTTCAATAACTAGTGACCGTGTATCATCAATACTTAGGGAAAAATTAAGCGATTGTGTCGACAGCAAATTCCTCATACCACCAGCAACCGCTAACTGCCACTCTACGCATCGCCATCACCACTGTTTCTCCATGAGCCACCATCGTTCCTCCCCTTTGCCTTTACATGCGCAGCATTACCCTCTAGTAACCGACATGTCTTTTTCTCCTCCCCTATCGTGATGCGTACTATTGTTATGGTTGCCGTTGAGGTCAGGGATGTTGGGCTTGCAGGGACTTTGGGAGGCAGGAGCTGACCCGACGAAGAGCGAAGGCGCTATATCCGGGCTACTTCTTGCTAGATCTATCGGTTATCCAACTATTGGAGGGAAAAAGAAAATGGAGAGAGAGAGAGAGTTAATGTGTATAGTGATTACTGAGTCACCGGACTTGGATATGGATAGAATATGGTGGTCCAAGTTGAAATGTAAAGTTAGTTATTGTGTAAATGAAAATAATGGTTAAAGGATAACATTATATGAGAAGTTTTAAGAATTTTTAAGAATACCTAGTATGGATTGTAATTTACTTCCTTTGTCCCACAAAAAATGAATCTAGAACTGGTGTGGTACATTCTAGTACAACAAATCTGAACATATGCATGTCTAGATTCGTTTTACTAGGATGTGTCACATCCAGTTCTAGGTTGGTTTTTTATGGGATAAAGGGAGTATTTTTTTTCGCTAGCATAATTAAAGATAATTGTCCATTATCCGATAGTTTCGTGATATGCTAAGTATGGTTGGGCCAGTGTACTTAGCTATAACTAATCTAAAGTAGTGAAAAAACTAAAGTTTTTCACCACCCGAACGTGCCACGTCATCCAAATAAATATGACCGTCGGATGCACCAATACGTTCATCATGGGCCATTGGATTTCGACATAACATGAGTAGACGGAAAGGCAGGAAGGCTCGTGAATACGTCAAGCCCACGTGTCCACAGTCCACCATAGTACTCCCCGGATTTAGCGGAGAAAACACACACAAAACCCGTACCCCCAATCGCGTGCACCGCTGTCTCTTTCATCTTCGCGCTCCGCCCCCATTGCCGTCGCCTCCACTGGCCACCGCCGCCTCCTCGCCTCCATTGCCCACCCTTCCACCGCACCTCCCCATCCGTACCGCCGCTTCAAATCGTTTCCACCGCCCCCGCCGCGCTTCCCCATCGATCTGAATCACGGCTCCAAAGAACGGAACAAGCTAGATCAAGGTCGACGATGGTGGATCGAGGTCAAACAATCAGATCGCAAATCCAAGCAGAAGAACTCCAACAGGACAGTGTAGCCATCTCTTCCTCCCTCGCCCACTGAATCCCATTCCAGGTATCTAGTAAGTTACATACTCAATATATCCCATCCCCTCCAATCTGTCTTCCCACGCTGTGGCCTATCACTGTAGATCAGCTCAGATAGAAGAGACGACACCAGCAAATGGAGTGATGAAGAGCAAGGCACAAATTTCTGTATGGCTAGAGTCATGATAAATATTACATTGATTTTCACAATGATAGATGTGTCAGCACAATATAATGAACTGGTGTATGATCACTATAGATCGTGAGTAATGGTGTGGAGGAAGCAAAGGTAAATAGAATGCATTCGTCCTACTATTTATGCAAAACACTACATCTCATTCTGTATATACTAGAAAAAGCGTGTGGCTTCGCCACCCGTGGTACAGAGCCTGGCCCATTAGGTCTAATGGGTAGTACTAACAATTTTGAGGCTTTGAGTCTCATATCAAGGTTTTGTTGGATTTAAAGATGGGCCTAATTCTTCATTGTTTTTATTTTCTACAATAAGCATCGTATCTAGGTAATTATTTGTTGTGCATGCAGTGGTCAAGGCAAAATGCAAATGTTGTTATATCTAGAATCACTTCTTTAAGTTAAGTAGCAATGCATAACTAGAGAAATACATAATCATATACTTTAAGTAGTAATTCCATCTTCAAGGCCATCTAGCAGTAAAATTCAATTCTATACTTTCCGGTGCTATTACTCGGAGCAAGACTACTAACTGCAAGTGACATGCTATTATAGTCTCCTTTAGCCAATTTGTATAGCAAAACTAACAAGGCGTTAAGCTTTCATTTAGAGATCGCCAAGCAATTATGTTTGCTCCTTATACATAATAATAGGTATTAAAAAATTAGAGTCAATAAAAATTGAAAGGGCACGTGAGGTACTACACTTTTTTACGAGACAATTTTGCTGAAAAACTGAAGCATTTTCACTTGCGTTTAGAAAAAAATATTATATGACAAAATTAGATGGAATCTAACAAAGATATTTCTTACTGCGTAACTCTTTTCTTCTAAGATGTAACTCTTTTGTATAATCTACTTATGCTGTCTCCAGCTTAACATCTCATAAGAGAATCAATATATTCATAACTTAGTTTTTTGTTCCAAAACTATAACTTCAACTACACCTAAATATTCTTTCATTTCAAGGGGAATAATCATGTTCATTGAATTGCTTCTGCCATCAACCACCAAGCTAGGGAGCTCAGAATGTTCTGATGAAGTTACTCGCAGAAGTAGAGCTTACCAACTTCAAAGGAAAGAAACATGAACTAGATTTTCTGAAATTATTATTCAGGGCAGCACCGTCACTTACAAGGATGAGAATAACCTGTAATCATTCGTTTGCTGGCTAGGAGAAACTATCTGAGGATTTACAATGTTTTCCTTTGCTTTTGCAAGCCAAGAAATTTTTATTGAAGTGAATTTCCTGCAATGAGTTGTCTCATACACATCTACTTTCTCAGGCCTACAGAAAAGAGTTGAGAAAACCTCCTTGGCTTTGGGCTGAAGGGTTTTTGGTTGGCAATAATGTACAAACAGACAAACTACACCAAGTGCGATGATTCTGGATTTTTTACTATACTTCATAACAAAATTGCGCATTTTCATTTTGGGATGTTTATTATGTTATCTTCTTGAGATACTCAGGGGTCAAATGATCTTTGAGCAATTTGTTTTGGTTTCAAATCATGGACTAGATTGCTGTTTAGTTTGCTTCTGTGTATTGCGTTAGGTTTGACTATTGTAAGCCTTATGCATCATATCGCTGAGTAAACATTCTCATCTCTTGACCGTATACGGTAAGAGGTTGATCCTGGACATAATATATAGCTTGAGCTGAATCTATAGTTCTAACTAATAGTTTATCAAGTTGTATGATTGTAAAAGAAAAAAAAATCAAAATTAAGTATGATTGTGCATTGCGGGCATCCAAAGTCGTGCAACGCACGACTAAGTGGCTAGTAATATCATGATATGTTGATACATGACGATAC
Organism: Oryza meridionalis; assembly: GCA_000338895.3. Taxonomy (NCBI): domain Eukaryota; kingdom Viridiplantae; phylum Streptophyta; class Magnoliopsida; order Poales; family Poaceae; genus Oryza; species Oryza meridionalis. The sequence continues at coordinate 11,516,336 of CM002531.2, read as the reverse complement.
AGACTTCTACTAACACGGGCTTATTAATTATAGTTAGATAGATTCCGCTAAAAGATGATAAAAATAATACCATCATTTTTGCTCAATAATAAAGCATTCGACTATGGTCTTCTTTTCTCAATGCATTATATATGATGACTACATTAGTACGTATTTCCGTAATTCTTTCATATTGTTTTTTATTTTCTACATATATGTTAATTTGGACTAATATTTTTCTCATAATTAAATAGATAATAAATCATTTTCCATATTTCTCCTATAAAATGAGAATAGGGCATTTTATAATTTGAAAATTATATTATAAGTGTATGTAATTTAATGTGTAAGATATGGACTTATAGTATAAGATTTAACTTTTTCTAAAAATGCCGCAACATAGTAGATAGGTAGTTAACCGAACAACAAAAAAACAAAGACAATCCATTGTGTGTCACTGATTTTGTCCCTACTCTACAATATGTCATTGGGTTTGTCAAGTTCTAATATGGCATCGCATTTTGCTTAACTTCTATAATATACCATCGTCGTCTAGTTAGCCTCCGCTAGCATTGTACAATTTTATCATACAGATTGTAAAACTTAAAGAGTTTGAGATGGGCAACTTCTCTGCCTAGTTTATAATATGATATTTCAAAATTTTCGGCCAAATTTTGGAAATTTTTGTCCTAGGGATATTTCAATCATTAGGACAAAATTATACAGTACTAACGGAATCTAAATGGACGGCGATAGTATATTATAGAATTTAAGAAAAATACAATGACATACTGTAGAACTTAACAAACTCAGTGGCATATTATAGAACAAGGACAAAGTCATCGGCACACGATGGATTCTCTCTAAAAAATGATCTAGTTAAATTGTTTCTTTTTATTCAAAACAAAACATCTTTTACCTAAATACGTTCAGAGAACTTCAAAAGAGAGGAGGTTAGTCACTAGCCTAGGCACATGAGGGTGGTTGCTCACATCCATGGTATGGTATATACTCACATTAATCGATAATGTACTAATATTATTAAAATTGTTCTTTGTAGTAAATGGTGTGAAACTAAAAACTTTAACCTTATATTCTTCTGTTGTTCCATCTTCTTCTTGTTTCTCATTCTTATTTATTTTTCATAATAATATTTCTACAGCCAGCACTATTACTTGCACATGAATTCTAAGCAGCTAGCTTATGTGTGTGTGCTCCGTAATATATATTATCTATGTTTTTACATGAGGAAATTTAATGATATTGTATTTATAAAAGGCACCTGACTAGTTTTTTTAAGAGAAAGATATTTTTGCTAAATATAATCTAGAATGCTATAAAGGTTAATAATATTAAACGATATAGTCATATAAATTTTTTTTGGATGAACTAGTGATCAACACTTGCTATGAATCCAATGATCATAATGCACTATATAAATTGTTCAAGTGAGTTGTGACATTCACTATTTACCAGTTACATGCCTATGCATTACAATGAGATCTATATATAAAAATAGGATTTAGTTTATTTTTAGTCTGATTTTTTATGATGTATTCGATTTTTTACATTTCTTTAGAAATAATATTGTATAACAATTAGATAATTTACTGTTTTATAAATAAATTAGTTTATCGTAACCCTATTTATAAAATCCTACGTCCGCTGTAGATTCGAACAAAAAAATACTCCAATTCTCGCAAATACTTTAATTCATCACAATTAACAACACACAACAAATATGAATTGACACTAGGTAAACCAATTAAAACACTTCTCTCTCTTTTCCTTTTTTTTCATCTTTTTCTATCCGGGCTTCAATTCGGGATACATTCCCAAGGGCTTCAATTCGGCATACATTCCCAATATGCTTAGTGTGAAGTTGCATTTATCCCCTAGTGGGTTTTGGTGATTAATGATGAATAGGGTTAAGGGACTGATGAGTTTTATTAGCATACTCAGGTGTTTAGTCCCAAGATGATTGTATGTGATTAAGAGATTGGAGGACAAATAAACTAAAAGGTTATAAGGTTTTGTCAATTCCTTGAGCGGTCTCTTGTTTCTTGGTCATCCAAAAAGCAAAACTCCATAGCCTTATCCACCGCCAAAGCCGAGTACTTTGCCGCCGGTTCTTGTTGTGCTCAACTTCTTTGGATGAAGCAAACCCTTAATTATGGCTATTCTTTCTCCAAAATTCCTCTCCTATGTGACAATGAGAGCGCAATTAAGATAGCCAACAATCCCGTGCAACACTCAAGAACCAAGCATATAGACATTCGACACCATTTCTTAAGAGACCATGAAACAAAAGGAGATATATCACTCACCCATGTGTGCACCAAGAGTCAATTAGCCGATGTCTTCACTAAGCCACTAGATGAGAAGAGATTTTGTGAGCTTAGGAATGAACTAAATGTCTTAGATTCTCGGAACATTAAGTGACAAGTGGTTGGCTAACAAATAGCCAAACATGAGTCACAATAAATGTAAAATAAAAAAAATTGAGCCCTTGTGTTTTTGAGATCACTTCTTTTATATAAGTTGGTCTTGACACTAGGAACAAGGCTCAAACATTTCCCCTATCTCCAAAAACCCGTTTTGTGAAATGTTTGCGAAAATCTTTGTGTGTCTCTTTATTGCGAAAACTTGTTTTAATCCTCTCCTTGTGATGTATATTGACCATTGTTATGTATTGATTGTTTGTTGGTTGGTCATATACACCACAAGTCTCTACATGTCCATATAAATCCTTTCTCTTCATTGTTTATCACTTCTATCCTTTGAAATTCAGACTGTCTGTTCCATGTTCAGACAGTTCGGAAGTTCCGGACACCCCTATCCGGAACCTCCGGGGGTCGGGAGTATAAATACCCAGGGGGAGTTAGAACCCTCACTCTCCTCCTCACTTCTCTCCCATCCTGACTCCAAACCCTAGCCGCCGCTACAGTCTCCCATGGTGGCAATTTCTTCTTTCCACTGTGGAAATTCGATTTTTCTCCGTGGATTCAACCACATTGGTGGCAAGGAGGTTCTCCCCGCAATAGATTTGTGATTCCGTACACGCAAGGTAGCACTTTTGATATTCTCTCTCGGTTCATAATGTTTTTGTCCCGATCTCTAAATATGTGAACCTAGGGAGAAAACCTTTTGGATTGACTTGTTCCTGCTACCTTGTAGATCATCAATCTATAGGATTTGATCGCATGCACTGGCTGTCTTTGAAAAACCCTATCTACTGTTTAGCAGCCCAAAAGTTCCGGTGTTCCTGAGTCCAGAACTTCCGGACCCTGTCCAGCCAGCCAGCACTCTTTGATTCTCTCTAGTTTTGCCTAACCATTGCACTCCCATATTGTTGATTCTTGTTGCAGTGGTCAGTATGACTCGTGAGAAGCGTCAGAAATTGTCTCAAGATGTTTCCGATGATAGTCCTCCTGTTCGTGGTCCTAGGGGGAGATTGGGCAAGCAGAAGGTTGATATGGTTGGAGGGCAGATTTCTTACGTATCCAGCAGGTCTGGTAGTCGTGGCATTGTGATCAAGGAAGGAGCTAGTGGGAAAGGAGACAGTGGTCAAGGTGGAAGTCGTCGTGCTCAGCGTGACCCCTCTCCAGAAGGGGAATATGGCCCTGGATCTGGTGATGACGATGCCCCTGGCTCTTGGGACAATCCCATGCGGATTTACAAGAAGAGAGCTCAAGATCCTACTCTTGCTCATCACACAGGGCGTCAGAGAGCAAATTATCTCAAAAATTTGCTTAAGTGTGCCAAGGATAGAATGGTGGATCCAGACACTCTGCCTGCTGATTTTCAGGACCCTCGCTTTCGCACCCTTGTGCAGGTGGATTGGTATAACTCTGTGTTCATGGGAAGAGCTCATCCAGTGGTTGAGATGAAGTGGGTGGATTGGATTTATATGAGGTACAAGCAAAATGCAGTGTTCAATGAGGTGATCAAGGTGTGTCAGGCTAAGCACCTTGGAGAAATTCTTGCTTTGGAGTATGATTGGAATGAGGAGATCATTGGGCAATTCTATGCAACTACTTACTTCGGGACTACAAAGAAAGGTGTTCATTTCATCAAGTGGATGACTTTGGGAAAGCAGTACAGGGTGTCCATGGCTCAGTTTGCTGCTGCTCTAGACTTGGATGAGGAGGATTTGAGTCGGCCTCACCTTCATGATCCGGAGGCCTTGCCGATGCACAGGACTAGGTTCATGTATGAGGAGGGTGCACCTACTGATTGCATGGGTTCTACTCGTGGCATGCATCCCAACTTCAACGTCCTCTATTCTATTTTCAGGTGGTCCTTGCTTTCTAAGGTTGGGGATGCAACAACTCCTCCTGCCAAGCATGCCCATCTCTTTGCTTCAATGCGTTATCAGTGCCCTGCATTCAGTATCATGAAATTGATTTGGTTTGAGATCTATGACACCATCTATGACCCAAAGAGGAGTTGCATTTATGCCCCCTTCATTATGAAGATGATTGAAAGCAGAATCAAGATCTACTTCTTCAAGGATCATCACAAGGCCTTCCACCCTCATGCTCCTTCCTCTTCTGCAGTGATTCCTCCTCCACCACCTTCTCGCTCAGCTCGAGGTTCTTCAGCCGCTGCTCCTTCTTCTGTTGCACCTCAGCGCTCGAGCTCCTCTTCTCCCATTAAGAAGGCTCTTCAGGCTATCTTCTGCATGTGTGCCTAGACAGCCAAGAAAGTGAAGAAGATTGAGAGGCGTCAGAAGGAAGATTGGCAAGCTGCTGGCAAGGATGTGTCGGATATTTTTGATGATGAGGCTTTTCAGGATCCTTTTGCGGCATATGAGGCTGCTCGGGATGTTGCTGCAGGTGAAAGTCCCTCTGCTCCTTCTCATCTCTTCCGTGAGCAGTCCTCTCAGTCAAGCAACAGTGATGATGATGGGGATGAAGTACTAGCTATTGAGTCAGATACTCCCACTGGCATTGACACTACCATAGATGCTGCTAGAGAAGAGGTGGACAGTGACGCCGACACCGAGAAGGTCCCCTCCGATGCGTCCATCGAGATTGTGCCCACCGACAATGATTGATCTCCTTCTTTCCTTGTGATTTTGTCCCTTTTTGGTGCCTTGATGCCAAAGGGGGAGAAAATTGCAATCGAAAGGGGTCGAAATTTCAGTTTTCTGCCTTACTGTTGCTTTGACAGCTTATCCGTTTATCGCTCTTATTGCATCCCACGAATGAGTAGGTGTCACGCTCAGAAATTTAACCCAAATTTCCAGATTATTTTGTGTATTAAATCCCTGTCCAGGACCAGCCAGGGTAAATAAAATGACAAGTTAATATACAGATCCAAACGTAAATAATGCGTAAATACTTAACGAAGAGGCACTTAGTCCTCACACCGAAAAGGAAGCAACAACAGTGGAAAAAGGCGATCCTAGCGGGGCTTCAGCTCCACTCCACAGGCAAAACTCAACTGGGGTCTGAGCGTTGGTCCTCTAACTTCTTCTTCAGCTCAGAAGCACTACACTTTCGAAAAGGAGGAATTATAGCAAGGCTAAGTACAACCACCGTACTCAGCAAGCCACACCAACGATGCATTCGTGCAAGGGGAGACAAAGGGAGGTTTGTGGCTATTTGCATAAAGGCAGTTGTAAAACATTTTATTGAGCAAACAATGAAACATTACAGTAATTAAGGTAATATTAAATCTCCACTGATCAACGCTACACCACGTTGCACAGGCCCAACCATTCCCACCTGAACTAATTAGTGCATTGAGTCGATTTATTAGGGTTGAGACTAATCATGGTGAATGTGGTCGATCGCCTATAACCGCGGGCACGGCTACTTGAATAGTTTTACTCTAGCCAGAGGTGCACAACTGTACCCACAAGACACAATCCACCGGCATGTCACCGCGTCTGCGCAGACATGTCACCATGTCGAGTGATTGTGACCAGACCCTTCGCATAACCCTCCCCTAACCATCCACACCACGCTAAGGTTTCACCCCCACCCCTATCCCGAAGGTGGGCAGTCCCCTCGTGCGCCGCGGTGAATCCGGCAGCTGGACAACCAGACACCCTGGCCAACCCAACTCCATCACGCCCACCCTCGCCACTGGTGCCTAGGAAAGGGTCGAGCTATACTACAGATCAAGCAGTTACCCACTCCCACTTGTGGTAAGCACCGTAAGTCTTCCCGGGTTTCCCGTGAACCGGTCCTTAATTGCCATGGGTGCGACTCGCAAAACCATGCACCCACAGCACACCTCTTAGTCGTATTTTAGTTGGATAATTATGTTACCGAGAAAAACACACACTGGCCGGGGAGATATGCTTAGCTCCAGTGCAGAACTAAAGGTTGATGAGATGTGGGCGTGCCAGTCAGTTTGACCGTGCAACTGACAAGATATACAAATAGTAGTCAATGAACCAATCGGCTGACAAGCCGATGGAGTGATTCCAGCCGATGCCGATACCAGCCGATAGCGATAGGTTTTTGAGCTATCGGCTATGTGTTTGATGTGTAGTCTAACACTTGATGTAAATACCAATATAAAGACAATCGGTTGTTGATAATATAATATAACAATATAATCCAGTAGAAACCAATTGGCTAACAATGATATGATAGAACAAGCACTGCTCCGAAGGTTAAAGAATACATCGGCTAGAGGTCCGATGTCATAAAATTGACAAGATTAGATTAAACATTAAAGTCTTTGTTATCATCAGCTAAATCCAACTTATATGCAATCCTTGTAAGCTGATGCAACATCCAGATAACTCATCGGCTGAAACCCCGATGAAACCCTTATTGGCAGTCAACAAGCAGGCTAGAGATTGCGGTTCTAAGCACGACTTAGTAGATCAAACTTAACTGATGCAGCACTAAGTATTAAAAGGAACATAATATTTAGACAATCAAGCCCTTGACCGACTTTCAGGGTGGTAGATGCCTTAGTTAATCTAATCTAGTAAAACAATTTAGCTGATACCGGCAGAAACCCTAAAGCAAGAAACAACTGATAGAGCTAAATTGAGATACTAAGACTAGATTAACTAAGATATATGATAAATAGGTAGGCAAATATATTAACCAAATCGGAGCAATCCAAGAGATCGAATGTATTGATGCAGCCTTGAACAACACCGACATAGACGATACAATTGCCTGAGCCGACGGAACGTAGGACTTACCCCTTCGCTGGAGATCGAACTGAACCGATGCAACCCCGCGTCAGGTGCCAAATTCCGCCAGTTGATAAGTAAAAACCTCAGAAAAGAGGGTGGCGATGCGCTGAGAGTATTATTGATCGAGAGATATTTTACAATGACCCCGGGTGTACAGATTTATACCCATGGGGAGATACTAGTCCTTGTAGAATAAGAAAGAAACTTTTCTAAAGATAAAAGGAAAACATAAAGTCCTTATAGGACACTAAACACGCTTTTCTACAGATAAAAGAAAACTAACAAACTGTTCCTAATTAATAGATAACTTGTCATGCCGCATTCTCTTTGAACTCGGTCACTTCTGGATAAGCTTCATTTAATAGATTAATTTCCTTAACCGAATATAGCAGGAATCCAACTATTGGTGATGTGATAATTCTCTTAGGGGCCTACCAAATTTTTTCGTTAACAAATTACGACCATGAAGCATGGCCGAGTGTCTCGAGCACGCATCTAATCATGATACTAAGAGGTCTAATACTACAATTATCCCATTGTGTGAGCTAGTGGTAATTAAGCATGGCTAAGCAAATAGTTCTAGCTAGGTCATTACAGTAACACTAGCTAGTCAATTTATCACCTAAGGTTGACAAAGGACAGATATCAAATAATATGGCGCAACCAAGTAGATAGGTAAACCCTGATCCCATGTAATTAGCAAAACATGCATATTTATTTGCAAACGGTAAAACATTTATAAAGTAGGCTCAAAATGCTCAAGGGGAATGTGCGACTTGCCTTGCTTCTTCAAACAATCTTCTGAACTCTTTTCCTCGTGACCGCGGATTTCCGAAACGGCGGATTCTACACACTAGCACGCAAAATGAGGAAAAATACTAATAAAAACCAAGTAAACAGTACATAAAAGTAAACAAACATGTGGATCTCAGTTTTAGATGAATTTTGCAAGTTGAATGGCTCAATTTGGAGTTCGAATGAAATAAATGAATTTTAGAAGTTTTGAGCCATTTAAATGGATTTCTATAATTATTACCGAATTATTACGCAATTATTAATTAATTTCTCAAAGGAAAATGCACTACTGGCATCATCAAGAAGGCGCCGGCACCGACAGGCGGGCCCTACACCTCAGCGGGTCAAGGGGCAGGCACACGGTGGACCGCGTCCACCGCGGCCTTGGGTGCACCATGGACCAAGACCACTGGTGGCAAGGGAAGGGGAGGTTTGCTGGCTCGCCAGCCAGTCCGCCAAGGTGGCAGTGGCAGACGGCCCGGACGGCCGTCGGCGTGTTGATGTAAAACATGAGGCCTGGGAGATCTGCTTAACTCCAGTGCAGGTCCAAAACTTGCCTTTGGGTATGCGAGCGTGCCAGTTGATTTGATCCTGCAATCAACAAGAAACAAAGACAAAGAAATCGCGGTTAAATCCATAAACGATAGCCTATCGGCTAGATGCCGATGACATATCATTTATCTTTGAGCCGATGTCATATGTAGATCGATCGGCAGTCATGAATAAGTAAGAAAGAACTAAATCTACTCGATCGGCTGTAAATATTAACGGTATATTGTCCTTATATCGATATATACTTAATCAAGTGATTGGGATAGATCGGTCGCCATGCCGAGACAGTATAAATCACTTAGATCGAAATATATATTAATAACGAGACTATATGTGTTCATTGCATAGCCGATCAGATAGATCTAGCATGTATCGGCTAATACTCCAATACCACTCTATATTAAGATATCAAAGCAAGTAAAATATACCAAACGAAAGCCTAATATACTTAAATGCAACAAGATCTTAACATAAAGAGCAGATTTAACATGTCAATAAAGCATGTAAGATAAATATAGTTAAATCAGATAAGATCGGCTGAAACCCCGATACTACCCTAATCGGCAACCAAAGACAAGCTAGAGATTAAGATTCTAATCACGACTCATAAGATCAAACTCAACTGATGCAGCTATAAGTATGAAAAGAAGAACAATATCTAGACTATCAAGTCGTCGGATGTTTCATAGAGTGGTGGATATCTTATATAATCTAAGCCAACATCGATATTTAACCTAATTGGCTGCCTTCTACTGATAGATGTTAGCCGATTGTAGGTTAGATAGCGATATTGCCAGAGATTATCTAAGATATATGATAACTCGACGAATTACATAAACAAGATTAGAGTATCATAGAGATGGAAGCACTAATCCCGGGAACGCAAGCCGCCATAACAATTTTTACCTCTTGTTTAAGATCGAAATCGATGCAGCTCAACCTGAAAGGAAGAACTCGTCGAAACAAAACGAAAGTAAAAAGGGTGCGTCGAGATTGTATTGAACGTGTGTTAGTTTGATTACATGGGGCACGGGTCTATTTATACCCGAGAATTACAAAATATGTCCATATGTCTTTGCGACAGACTTTTGCCCAAACATATCTCTAAGGAAATTACATAAAATATCCTAATTAATAGATACAATTGCCTTCTCAGGACTCTATCCATGCGTGGCAATCATCATGAAGCATGTCACACCCGGAATTTCTACCCAAAATTCCAAACGCTTACATGTGTGTTAAATCCTTGTCCAGGAATCAGCCGAGGCACACAATAATAAATTGATAATAGAGTACTATTAAACAACTAATTAATATTCGCAAATAATAAATTATTACAGAGGTGGATAGTTCCTCTCAAAGAATAAAATTCTACGCAGCGGAAAATAAAACAAACTACGGAACAGCTATGACGACTCCACTCCACAGGCAACCTAACCCGGAGCCTAGTCCTCCAAATCATCACCTTCACTGAAGTACTCCTCCTCTGATGAATGAATATTGCAAGAATGAGCATATCACATACTCAACAAGCCACACAGCAAATATGCAAGTGCACATGATAACAAAGGATGGCATAGTAAAGCTCATTTGCATAAACAGCATCTAATAAATATTTAAGAGAATAGTAAAACAGTTGAATGATTAATCGGTATTAAATAAACAACATACAACACACCCGTGTTGCATAGGCCCAACCTCATCTGAACAACCAACCCCGGTTGTACAAATCAAACCTCCATACCAGGAATTATCCATTCCAAACCAGGAGTCGAATTATTTATCACATTATTATCATTAATGAGTAGTGTGGGACTAATCACGAAAAACATTGTTAAACTCACCCATAACCGTGGGCACGGCTATTCGAATAGTTTTACTCTGATCAGAGATGTACCACTATACCCACAAGACACAATCCCACAACATGTCACCATGCGCCTCAGCACCACCACGGTACCTCGGAAAGGAACTGTGACAATACCCCTCGCACAACACAACTCACCACAGTGCACCGTTCCTGGATCATAATCTCCCCCTCAAAACCAGAGGCAATGGACTCCCCAGCGACCCCCACGGACTTCTCGCCGCTTCACAGTCTGGCACACCACAATGAATCATACTATACAAAAGATAAAGCCGATGCCCACGCTGGCTTGTGGTTGGCACGGTTAATGTTTCACAACAGTAGCTCGCGAACCGGTCCTTAATTGTCATGAGCACAACCATCAAAACCATGTGCTCACAACCCACCTTTAATCAGGTTTTAATTATCATTTAATTATCATAACACGATTAACCATCGTGAGCTACCATTAAATATAACCATAAGTAATAATGTAGTATGATTCATCCCATTAATGAGCTTATGTTTCTAAGCATGGCTAAGCAATTATATATATAGCATTTAGCTGAACCAATCCAATATATAAGGTTCAAGCTAATCAAATTATAACCCATAGGAAAATAAAGTCATCTTCGGCCATTAATTAATTGGGAAAGGCTTACCACCCGATGACATTCGAAAATAATGCATAAGTTGAAATAAAACATTAGCTTTAAATGGGTTCAACATGCTCAAAGGGTCGTTTGGGATCTGTGTGACTTGCCTTGAGCTTCCGCAAATACTTCCGAACCTTCCTCAACGAAAGCGCTCTTCTCGGGAACGTCGGAAACTAAAGCAAAAAGACAAAATCAACAAAACAGTACAAAAACAAGCATAAACAGTACATGTGAATATTTTTAACATGTAGATTTTGATTTTAGAAAAATTTAGCAACTTGAACCACTCGAATCCGAGTTACGATGATTTTGTTATGATTTTCCGAAGTTTAATCGATTTGCATCTAATAAAGAAAAACTAAAAAGAAAAAGATTATGACGTCATCACCGCCGGCATGACACGGGCGACGACCTCGCCGGCGATAGAGAGGTCGGCCGGGCGATCTAAGGCCACCTACACGTAGAGGGCGACGACGCGAACTCACCGGTACTAGCGAACACAACGGACGACGACGAACGGCGGCCGGCGGCGAGCTCTAGCGGCGGCGCGGCTCGGCTTGGCGGCGGCGACGGTGCTCCGGCGACTGGCGACGGCGGCGAAGGGGCGGCCGAGGTTCCTCACCTCCGTGCGCACCTTACGGCGGCGACGGGAAGCGGCGGCGACGGCGCTAGCGACGGCGCGGCGCGGCTGGATGACGGCCGACGGCGGCGGCGGCTAGAGCGGCGTGGCGGCGGCGCTACGGTCAACGGTTTGGCTCGAGACAAGAGGCAAACGGAAGAGGACGACTAGGGGATGCTATTTATAGCCTTAGATTGGAGAGATCGGACTCCAACCGCGAGAAATCGAGCCAGGAAAATCTAGGTTTAGTTTTGGAGAGATAAACTCGAAAACGAGTTTGATTCGGATAAAATACGAAGCGATTAGCTCTGATTTTTTTGGGGAAAAGATAGAGGACAACGAGGGGATAAAAACCCCTCAACCAATCGGACACGGGGGTGACCGGTTGAGGCGAATTCGGCGGAGGAAGGCGGCGGCTCGGCCGGGCTCGGCCGGACGGAGGTTGAAGACAACCCCGACATGTGGGACCCACATGTCGGCGGCTGTGAGGAGGGGGAGGCCGGCGGCGGCTTGGGCTGGGCCGGCGTGGGCCGCTCGGCCGCGCGCGGCTGAGGGGGATGTTGGGCCGAATTCGGCCCAACGGCCTAGGAGAGGATTTTTAAAACTTTTCCAATTAAAATAATTCGTGAAATGATGTTTCATTTATTAAAAATACTTTCCTTGCTCAAATAATTTCCAGAAAAATCTAGAAAACAAGCAAAGTATTTGATGAAATTTTATCTAGCTAAATTTTTTGTTGAAATTTTTCCTAGATTATTAGAGTTTAACTTGTAGGCTTTTAAAGTAATTTCTAAAAAAATGATTTAAAATATGGATTATTAATTTAGGCGATTTTTAGGGCGTGACAAAGCACGTCAACCTAAACCGACAACGTATGTCGTGTCATATTGTCGGATTCGTCTCAATCAGCTAACCCTGTCCGACTCGATCTCTGCGAAGCCTAGTCGCAGCCGATTCGGACTTCAGCCGATCCTCACTCTATTTCTGGGACGATTTCCATCTCGATTTCTTCTTCATCTACAATCCTTGGATTACCAAATTTGTTCATGGCGATAACGGCGTGACGCGACGCCAGACACGGGAGGCAGCGGAGGGGGAAAAAGGAAGGAGGAAGGAGCACTCATCATGCGCCGTGGCGGCGAGGGCAACGGGCAGCGGCTGCGTGGGAGGCGGTGAAAGGAAGCCGAAGGGGCGGAGAGCAAGGAGGGGAGCTCACTGAGCGGCCAAACGGCGGAGGGAGGCGGCCGGCGGCGAGCGAGGCGATGGCGGCTCCTCGAGAAAACGGAGGAACGGCACTCCAACGCTAACCGCGGTGTGGCTGAGGACCGGCGGCACCTGGAGAAGGTATAGAAGGGAGCTAAAGTGAGGGAGGTGGCACAGAACGACGGCAAAAGGCAGCTGGAGTCCGGCGGAAGAGGCCGAACTCACCTTGAGCGGAGAGGAGGGGTTTTTGGCGGCGATTCGCGAAGATGGAGGGGTAGCTGACGCGCGGCTCGACACCGCGGAGACGGAGGGGGTGTCGGCGCGGCCGGACGTGGCTCCGAGCGCCGGCGGCGAGTGACTGGAGGTAGTGCGGGCGGTGGCGGCTCGGGTGTGGTGGTGGAGTAGTGGTTTCGCCGGTGGAAGGGGGAAATGGGGTGGTGGATGGGGTGCGGCAAGGCATGGCGATGCCGACGGCGGTGGTTGCGCGGTGTGGCGGCAACGGGAGCGATGGTGAGGGCGGCTAGAGATCGCGGCGAGCAACGGAGAGAGGAAGCGCGATGGGGCAGTGGTTTTCGGGCATAGGAGGGCGGCTCAGGAGAGAGGGGAAAATGGAGAAGGAAGCACGGGGATGCTTTAAATGGGAGCGGGGAAGGGAGATCGTCGCCGGACATGGTGGAATCGGTCGGCCATGTGGAGCTCGACGTGGGCGGAGTGGGGGCTCGATTTGGCGCCAAAAATTGGGGAAAAGTGGGGGATTTGGTGGAGGAGGTGGAGGGGATCCATGTCCGCATGTTTTGAATGAGAGGCGTGGGCGGGACGAGGCGGATTTTGCAGTGGAGTAGGTGGCGTGGGGCGGCCATGGCGGCGGTTGGGGTGAGCTGGAGGTTAGGGATGGCCCTGACATGTGGGGCCTCGGGTCCCACATGTCGGCTAGAGTGAGAGAGAGAGGAGGCAGGGTGTTATGTAGACTTTTGCGAGGGAGGAGAGGCGAGTTGGGCCAACGACCCAAGAGGGGGAAGGAGGGGAAGGGGAGGGCGGCTGGGCCGAGCCCAAGAGGGAGAGGAGGGGACTTTAATTTGATTTATTTTTATTTAAATTGATTAAAGGAACTTTGTATTATTATAATTACTTCTTGAGCTCCGAAAATTCACGAGAAAATTTCAGAGAATATTTAGGGCACAAAGAATATTAAAAAATATTCTCGGCCAATAATTTTTAAGGGAAATTTTAATTTCCTCTATAAATTCACTTGATTAAATTGATTTAATTTTTATTTAATTTCTAGAAACGATTTATTTAATGATTTTTAATCCTGAACGAAAATCGGGGCATTACAGTAGGGTTGAAGGAAACTCTCCATGTTTGATCCGTTATTAATATGCATATGAGTTTCACTCACATTTTCCATATGCATACGTTAAGGGGGGGTTTCATTCACCTCTAACTATTCAAAATATAATCTTATTTCAAATCTTTTGTGAGCTTTAACCGCATTGTCATCAATCACCAAAAATGGGGATATTGAAGTTGCATGACGAATAGGGTTAAAGGACTAATGAGTTTCATTGAGCATACTCAGGTGTTTAGTCCCAAGATGATTGTATGTGATCAAAAGATGCTTGGAGACCCCCCACAACAAATATTCAAGCAGAATTGGAACTCGAAGGGTGCATAGGATAGTTTAATTTTTTCAATCGAGTTTTAGAAAAAAAAACCGTACTATTAAGAGCGGTTCCAGGTGTGGTTCTGGGATACAACAAGTGCTCTTAGTAAGATCCTAGTAGTAAAATATTTTTGGGAGCTACTTTTGAAAATAGCCTCACTTAGGAATGAGAAGGCTGGCCGGAAGTTTCTGTCACTGGACCCGGAAGTTCTGGACGAGGTGAAATTTTTCCTAAGTGTTGTCTGGAACTTCCAGTGGTCAGGAAGTTTCGGACCCATTCCAGTTCAAAAATGTGAGTAACGGCTAGATGACATCACCTAGCTGTTATATATATATCCAAATCGTCCCCAGCTCACTCTTTGGCCATTTCACTTTTGCTTTTCCACTCCATAGCTGTTTCTAGCCTCTCCCAAGAGTTTCCTTGCTTCCTCCACCCAATCTTGAGCCATTCTTGTGAGAGAGTGAGATTTTGAGGGTGAAAGGAAAAGTGTTGGAGAAGGTTTGAAGGCTAGGATTGGTGTGAGCACTTGGGGTATCTCGTGGGTTATCATCTCGGTGCTTATTACTCTTGGAGATCTTCTCCTAGACGGTTAGGTGCCGCCCGCGAGCTTCCTTGCAATTGTGATGTCCCAGGAAAGTTTGTGAAAGTATTCCTCACCTCCGCAAGGAAACGAGGTAAGTGAGTAAAGAATCTTGTGCTGAAGTCCTAGAGGTTTTCCTAGTAGAGCAACTCACACTTGTGGTGTTTTCTAGAAGAAGGTTGAGTTGGATCTTGGTGGTAACTCAAATTCTAGAAAATAACCTAGAGGTGTTGGGGTTGAAGGCTGTGGATTTCCTCCGAGATTTTTGCACAAGTGAGGCAAGGAATTAATCGAGACCCGGCTCTTTGGAGCACCTCAACGGAGGATAGGATTGCAAGATCCAAACTTCAGGAAAAAATCGTCTTTGTCCCTTCTGTGATGTTTCTGTGCATGTTCTTGTGATTGTGCTGCTGTTCTGTTTACCTGTGATTCATCACGTCAAAGTTAGCTTAAGTCCCTGTTAGATTTTCCTAGTTTTTTCTGTTGCCCGGAAGTTCCGGTACAAGAACACCGGAAGTTTCGGACTGTTTGAGCAGACCAGAAGTTCCGGTGTTCTACACTAGGATGTTCCGGGCCTGTTGAATTTTACCGTTGTGATTTGTTTGTAATTTTTAAGAAAGCCTATTCACCCCCCCCCCCCCTCCTGGCTACATCTTTGCGCGTTCACAGTGCGGCTGATGAACTGCTGTGGAAACGAGGGGAGAATGAGGAGTACCTTGAGCTCGATTGCAGCAGAGATGGAGGTAGGTGGCACTACTTGCAAGAGAGGTCAGTCTCCACGTCGCCTCCTCCCGCAGACCTGCGCGCCCCGTGGAGGCCCCCGCCGCACTGGAGAGGAGGTTGTGCCCGTGGGCCGGCACTCTCGCCGGTAGCACGCACCGGAGGCGATTGGTAGATAGGAAACGGGGAGAGAGAGAGAGAGAGCAAGCAGAGAAATGGATGGAGGATTGGAGGACGGAGAGCCTAGTAGCTCTAGCAAAATAAAAACCGACCCGAAAAACCAGAGAAAAGCCAGGCGGTTTTTATGGTTGTCGATTTTGAGTGCTACCTTTCATACAGGAGCTAGCTAGCTATATACATTCTTCTAAGCAAATGCATTAATTATATATAGAGAAAAAATTACAGATAACCACAGAGCAAAGATAACAGCGAACTATAAACCAACTATAAAAACTTACATGGAGAAAAGAGAAAACAAAAAAAAAGAAAGGTGTTAGACTGTTAGCTCTCATGCAAAAGCAGCTTTACATGTGTTCCAAGACAAATACATTATTCCTTTAAATCGTAGGAATGGAAAAAAAAAACTTAAAGGAATGACCGTTTGATTAGACCGTAGGAAAAAACACAGAAATTTGAGAAGAAATAAAGACTCAAAGAAAACTTTCCATGAGGTTCTACCTCATGTTTAATTTCCTCAAAAACTTGTATGTAATGAGTCATTCTGTAGAAATTTCATAGGATTCAATATGATTCGTTCCTTTTATTGAAAGGGCTATATAGGAAAAAAATCCTACAAGAATAAAATCCTACAAAATTCCTATGATTCCTTTGAATCAAAGGGGTCTAAATGCATAAGTAAGAGAGAGGAGAAGAAAAGTAAACAACATTATAGCTAATGTATTATATATTGATTTTAACATTGAGTAACATCTCTACTATTAAACTTGCTTTTATAGCTGATCTATTTAGATTAACTTATAGCTCGTAGTTAGCTCTACTATTAAACTTGTTCTAAAAGGACATGAAATTGGGCTTATACGATTGCACAATTAGTTTTTTAGATAATAAATTTTATTAACATTTGTTTCATGAAGTTATAATCAATTATTGTAAAGATTATAGGTTGAATAACTGTGAATTAAAAAAATCATAGTTTAATTGAAAACAAGACTACTAATTTAATTGCTCTATTCGTTCATATTAATTGTCTGCTATTTAATCGAAGGTGGTTTTTGTCGATGCAAAAGTTACTCAAAGGTCTACAACAACAACACTTATATGATTTAGGCTATATTCTGGTTCCAAAAGTTAGGAGTGAAAAATAGGCTTTATATTTGAGGACTAAGATGGACTTTATCTTTTTTTTTTCTATGCCTCAAAGGAACAGCAAGAATTGGGAGGCCAAAAGTCCAAAGAAACTTCACGTATACAATAATAATAGAACAAGATAGCAACTCTCTATCTGGAAGATATATGTGCCATAAATAAGTTTCTAAACAGACATTAACCACATACATGCCACAGCCTAACCGAAAACTCTGCAGAAACAAAATGGGATCTGACTACAAAAAATTGATCGATTGAAAAATTATTTTCATTCAATTGTCAACTAGATAGCCCCAGCAATTGTGGTGGGATGACGACTGCTTCCATATAGATACAATTCTCATATTTTCAAATAGCGTTGCCGCTCGTCTCCGTCTGACTACTGAACATAACAAGAATTCAAGAAACATCAATAGATCAATCAATCATCATCAAACAACCTGGACGTAAACTTAACATTTTCATTGTACCATTGCAGAAACTGAAGGCTTCCCTTTGCAAAAAAAGTAAAAAACAAATATAAAAAGCAGAAACCAGAGAAACATTGATGTCTCAAGGTTCCAATTATTATAAATGTCTGATCAACATTTCAAATCGATAGTCTGAAAATGGTAAACAAGGTAAACAGCATGATCCACGGGGTCTATCAGAGATAAAGCTATCCCCTGAACAACAGAAACAACAGTCTTAAACACTGAAATTTAACTCGATCTGGATTTCACTTTCGCATGCAAATGCTACCCCTGGGGTATTGCGCTATGCCACGGTGAGGGTGTCGAGGACCACCTTGAACATGTCGGTGGCTTTCTTGAGCGCATCATGGCCTTGATGAATTGATGAGCTGGCAGGTGCTGCGCCACCTTGGCTGCTGAAAAACATCTGGTAAGTGACGGTGACGAATGACCCACCAGTTTCGCTCCTGCTAGCAATAGCGGCACTGGAGGTGCCGGCCTGATCTGCAGTTGCAGCTGGGTGTAGAGGGAATGATTCCAGGCAATCAGGAAGAATGGCACATCCAGAGGATACGAGGAAGACGGTGGCAGGGTTGAGGCCGCTGTTCATGATGGAATGCACGGTGTTCACATCTGTCCTGGCGTAAACTATGAGGGAGCCAGAAAGATCAGTTCTTGCCTCTTGCAGGAGCAGAGTGTTGCTTATGTTACCACCCATTTCCTGCATGTGTAAAAAAGGGGTTTAGTAAACTAAAGACCACATGCGATGCAGAGTATTAATAAAGTAATTGTTTTGCAGATAAAGAGTTAATTCTTTATGAGAACTTATAAAGGAATTCGCTAAATATTAAACCAACTTCCCGAAAAACATCCTACTGGTCAAGACTCAAAAGTGACTTTTCAAGAAAAAAACCAGGAGGTCTAGATTATCACATTGCTGTCCTACTGATATATCAACAATACATTTTTATGGGTGCTGGCACCTCAACTGGATTTTGGATGAATGCAGCACCTACGCGTGACAGAAATTATTAATCCTTTGGTCACAGGAACTTGATATTATCTTCTAGATTAAAGTTGAATATTAGTCCTCATCAAAGTGTGTGTCTGAGCAAACTATAATATCCTTATATAAGCATACTTAAATGGCTTTTGGTGTGATCAATGATTCACTGAACAAGTATTATCAAAGATGAAAAAAGTTTTGGCAGCAACATATTCCTTGGTGAAAGGCACTCGAGACTGTATTACTGTAGGCTATAGGGAGTAACAAGTTCCTTTTCAATTAATGGAAGTTTCTTTCTAGCTAAAACTGCACTGTACTGGAAGTATGCAACTTAATAGTTACAGGGAAACAATAACTAGTAAGGAGCTTACTCTGGGGCTGATCAGGGAGATAGCATGCCCTTCATGCAGCCCGTTCACCATGCGATAGAACTCTGGCACAGTCTCACCATTCAGGGGGGCACCATACGGCAAGGCATTGCCCTGATTCAGCTGCTCACCAAGGAGGCAGCGCCATTCACCATGGCACTGCTCATCACGCAGGTGGTCATACACACGCCTCGGGTTCACGCTGGGGAGCCATATGGTTGTGGTGGCGCTCAGCAGCAGTCCGGCAGGTTCACCTGTTGCACTACCAACTATCTGATGCGCGAAGTGAGAATCATCACCATCTTGCAGCGTGGCCTTAGACATCGATGCAAATAGGCCTGTGAAGCTGCTCGTCATCTGCTTCACCAGGTACAGGACTTTTCTTCGCATCACCACTTCTGTCACTATCGAAAATTTTATATAAAAAACAACATGATGTGGCATAGTGTTAACTGACTGTTAATATCAATATGTGTAGATTAGTTCATTCTTTTGCATATATAATAGCACCAGTCGGTCACTCACTTGTGCTGTCAGGACAAAAGATGTATTTGTGCAGGCCGGAAAGGAACTGGCTGTGTCTCTGGAGTGATGCTACCCAGCGGCACGCACCAAGGGCTTTTGCAGAGCGGAGAAGTGAATGATAAAGCACTGGCACTGCTCTCTCATCATAAGCTGCATGCACCATCCAGGTCACCTGCCCACGCGAAATGATGCTAAAAAGGTTAGCTGATTCTGCTGTTTGAATTATGAGTTCAATGCACTTCTCGTCAAGAATAATAATAAAATAAAAAAATGAATGTACTTTTAGTTTAGAGATTTTTTGACACGATTGTGTGTTCATACAATGTTCAACAAGGGCCAGAGACCGATAGTAGTGACTTCATTCTACAAGAACAAGGCCATATCTAGTAAGGCACCCCTAAAACAGGAAACTACAGCCATCTTTGTCAGTATATCTACAGTGTTCTTTTTAAGTGATGCTGGAATGTAGTTTTGTTCTGTTTTCTACTGAAAACTTGTTGGTTAGTGCGACTGTTTCCTCTTCCTTTTGCAACGCAATGGTATGGGTAGCACAAATGCAGGTGGGTATATTAGTCATTTTATTACATGCTTTACATGCTGGGATAGGGACTACCTATACATTTGTCGACAAATTTTTCCCCAAAAATTTGACAGATGTAATTATACTACAATCGTAGTGTAATTACACTATAACTTATATGTAATTACACTATAACTTGCATGTAACTACAGTGTAACTTATATGTAAGTTTCACATAATTTTGAATCGTTAGATCTATTACAAGATTTGTTTTAGTGAGGAAGAAAACAAATCATAGCACACACACATGTGAAAGAATTTGTTCCCACGACCTCCATTTTACCGAAATAACATGTTACAGAGAGATTTTTGAAAGTTACATACAAGTTACACTATAGTTACAGTGTAATTACATGCAAGTTATAGTGTAATTACACTACGATTGTACTATAATTACATCTGTCACATTTTTGGGGAAAAATTTGTCGACAAATATATAGCAAAATCGGCTGGGATAATAGAGTGGATTCTCTGACAAACGTTAGTATCTATACTAGTATTCAAAACTACTGCTACATTTTGTCATGTTATGTGACTGATTCTCATTTCATATGTTCCTGAGAATTAAACATCCTCAATAGTTGTCAAACACAAATTTCTATACATCACATCAGTGACTGAGGAAACCAACAATAATTAACACCTTGTACCAGTGATTGAGTCAATGAGGAAGCAAAGCACCTTGGAGTAGCCATTCTCCATTTCTTCAATAACACAGCCTGATGGCAACAGCCTGACTTCCATGCGTCTGGCAGCTGTACTGCTGGTCTGCACACTGGACTGAGCTGTTTTACTCTCTCCAGGAAGGACGGTGTCAATAGACACATCAACCACACACCACAGTCCACTTCCAAACTGCACACTCTGCCTCAAGAATGTCACATCGCAAACTGGGACTTCAGGTGACATTACCTGGAGCTCTGCACGCATCTACAAATTTTTCCGCACATCAATCCACCACATGCAAGCAGTTGAGTATATGGATAACCACATCAGAAGAGATTATGATATGTAACCCACCAATTGAAGCAACCCGTCGTGCAAGTTAGAGGGCCCAGTAGAGATGATCTTGGTGGTGTTTGCACTTGCCACGATGCCTGGAAACAACTCTCTCCAGCGGTTCTGCATAAAGAACATGTTTAAGATATGCAGGCAAACCATGATACTTAATTAAATATGCAGCACATAGTAGTTGCATACATACAGCATCCAAAAGGCTTTTGACGAGGTCAACACAGCTACCATTGACAATGGCAGTGTCCCTGGTGACGACCACTTTGAAGTCAACAGGTTTTTGTCCAATCGTCCTGGATTTTGCAAGGTATTCCTGGTAGTTAAGTGATTCGACTCCCAGAATATCCATGTGTGGGAGCCAGAGAGGCCCATTCTCCTTTTTTTTGACAAGAGACTCATTCTCCTTGATTAGACTAAAGAACTCTTCCATTGCACGGTTCGCCAGATCAAGAAGTACGTTTTTTTCCGTATAGCCATCATTTGCATTGGCAGATAGATTGTGCAAGATGGGAAAATTGGCACCAGAGATGGCTGGAGCAGGCTGCAAAACTGATGATGGCATGACAGATACGGGCATGAGCACAGCATTGCTACTAAGATTGGAGCCTGAAGCTACAAAACCACTTGAGCTGGGGAGCAAGGATGACACTGCCTGGGGAATGAGATTACTCGTAACGCCATGATTACCCTTGTTCTCACCCTTGAGCATTGGATTCTCCCAATGATGGCAATCTATATGGAACAAAGGGAGGTCACAAGCGCGGCATGTTGAGTTCATCATCCTATTTCTCAACTCTGCATTCTCCTTCTTCAGCTCCTCATTCTCCTTCTGCAGTAGTTTGTGCTCCTCATTGTTCTTGAATTTCTACATCAAGAAGATAAATGATTTACTCAGGGAGCAATTTATTTTGAAAACAGAGAAGTTTATACACAATATACCTTCATCTGTGTCCTGCGGTTCTGGAACCAATATTTGACTTGGGTCTCAGTCATGTTTAGTTCCTTGGCCAACTCCTTCAAGTCATTTCTATCAGGGTTCGGACATGATTGAAATGCACTGGGACGAAACAGCAAACAAACTAATTATATTAAATCACATCTCTTATATTTTGAGACAGTACATAACAGGCTGATTTTGCTAACTGCACTGCGTACCGATTAAGCGTTTCTTTTTGTTGCATGGTGAGGAGTTGGTATCTTCTTGGCTTCTTTCTGGTACAAGTGTCCATTCTGTTTTCTCCCTGTGAGAGGCCATTTCTTTTGTCCTGATTGCTACTCCCAAGTAGGACTAGAAGGTTCGCAGTATGGGGCTCCTGCTGCTGATCTTTTTGCAAGATGAACTTAAGCTTGCTCACATAGGAAGCCATAAGTTTAAGCTCGCCGTCCATCACTTCTGAAAATCAAAAACGGATGCTAGAGAAGTATGTCTAATTAATTGCGAGATAAAAATATTAGAGAATTTAGGATGCACAACGGTGGAAGTTCTTCTTTTTTGTGAGAAAAAAAACATATTTGCATCAGATAGTTGTATGTAAACTTTTGCACAATTAAAAAACAAACACTAGCGATCTTTTCATCAATGATCTATTTCATACAATTAAGCCAATGACTGAATGCAATGGATATGATCACTTAACACCATTGCACCATGACCAGCTAAGTAAATGCAGTGTGCAAGCAGAAATTTTCAGAGTTTAGTATGCTGTAACTTATTCATAAGCACATATAATGCTATCTTAGATATCGCATTGATGATACTACACTACTTACTTATTTATTAAGAAATCATATATAACATAGCTCTTTATGGTTCTCTACACCTCAAAGTCAGGTTTCATAACAGGAGATAGGCCCCCTGAAATCTGCCTAGCTGACCTTATCGCTGGGGCTATTTGCGAGATCCTGAACAACAGGATAGAGAGCAAACTTTTGTCCACTGAGGCTCACTCGCATGGTATGAGAGGAGCTTCAGTTTCTCGACAAAGTCTAGGTCAAACCCTCTGGGCATCCCAGACTGGCATGTGTGATGACTAGCAACATCATCAACTTCAACGATGGTACCGATTGACGCATAATCCACAGAATGGGTTGGTCATGGACAACTTTGCTCAGAAGAAGGTCTAGGTGTTCCTCTTTCGGATCCTACCAAATGGTTTTCCAGAATTAAATCCTTAGGTAGACCCACTACAATCCTTCGCCAATTATTCTATATTCCTCCTACCTACCTGCAAGACACAATCGCATCACCTCGTTCTACAAGAGAGATTTAGTGTTTGATGCTCTTTAGGAGTCATCGGCAGTATTTCCACCATCATCATTGGTTTCACAGAAAGTCAGTGTCAATATATTTGGTAGCAGGGGCAGAGCTATGTAGTACTGCACCCCCAATATTTTCGACAGAAGACTAGGTATAGTATATATCCATCTCAAATCTTATTCTCCAATTCCCATCAGGTAATGCACTTGTGCAGTCAGGAAGGATGGACCAATTTATCAATCTCCTAGGGCGAACTCCAATTCCCCTAGTGTTCAACAGTATATGGCCTAGCTAATCCCCTCCCCCCATGCTCTCTTTCTATCTACTCTCTTCATGACTGCATCTATCGACCGATTCAGCGTGACTCTGCTGCACGAGACCATGAGGACTCGGTGTCGAGATCAGAGGTGTCACAGGGAACCAACACAGGGCACCGTGGCCAGCAAGGGGCAACAACCAATAACAGAGCGGATCCCATGGTTTCCCTGACCACCAGGGTCCGGTAACGGTAAGGGCCCAGTAACCCCACCAAGTTCAAAAATATTTAAACAAAAATTAATTTTTTTTTGGTAATTTTTTTCCTGTTTTTCACGTTTACCGCTGTTATCCACAGTAACTGGGGTTGTTGCCAGGGTATGGTGACCTCTCTTCCCCCACTTACTAAGATCTTATTGGGTTAATCCCCAAGAGGGACGGATTGGAGGGGATTGAGGGGGAATAATTCCACACCATAATAGGTGTGGAACAAATCCCCCTCAATCCCATTATGGGAGGGATACAAATCCCCTTCAATCACCTTGTGGGAGGGATTAACTGAACAAGGCTTATGGGAAACCCTAGTCATCAGATCATAGATCTTGAGTATTTTAGGTTTGTACCAGTTTTCCTTGTTCTTAGTTCTACATCTATACACCCCCATCCTTAGAATCCTTCCTATGTGGTTCAAAAGGCTATCCATGGAGCAACTAAGGGGGAACAGCGCTGGCGTAGCTCAAGCACGAAGGAATTGACCCTAGTCATCGGTGACGTTATGTCAGGCCTTGTCATAAGAAACTGCAATGTTTATGTCCCAAATACCTGCTTCAATCGATTTTGCAATTGTGTCAGAACATATCAAATCGATTTATGAAACTAGATTATTGAACATCAAACAATAAATGGATCTGCTAAACACACAGAAACAAAAAAAAATTATCCCAAATGAGTAGCGTGGCGGATAGACCTTTTGTCCAGGGATAACCCCTTTCCCTGAAACAGATCTATCCCATCCCCATCAGTTCCTAAGAACCAAACACCACCTAAAAGTATCATCACAAACGGAATAAGAGGTTGAAACAAGAAGGTACCTCTTTACTTCAACAGAGATGGCCAGAGATGAGAAGTGGAAAGGCTTCTATCCCCTTAGTTCCTATTTTTTCTTGAAATTCTAAGACCACTCCATTAGCAGGGAATGCAAGGTCTGGACTCCAGAGAATAGTTTAAATAGGGTGTAAAAGAAACTGTTTTTTCTGCGGAAATACGGGGAAGGAAACACGTGGCAGGATGCGCTCCTTAGGCTTGCATTCTAGCGGACACTTGTCCATCCATCTGGACGGGCATACAAGGCAGGAGAATGTGAGGTGACTTGCTAGATGACAGTTGTCAAGCCACTTCACTGCCAACTTTAATTAATTTCTAAAATCGAAGGGGAACGGAATGGTGATAGGCTAAGCATAAATGTTGTTACGCCATATTGCTTATCATAGTTACTACTTGTTTAGAACATAAAGATAATTGTATTATTTTATATTGGCATTTATAGTTGTATGGGATAAGAAATCTTTGCAAGCATATTATCTGCAAAACTAGAACAAAGGAAAGCACAAAAAAGGATAAAAATATTGATGGTAGCCAAAAGTAAATCATTTTCCTGGGTACAGTATATCCCAGAAATAACAGTTTCTCATAAAGCTTTGTTGTAGAGCTTTTGGGGGATGTAGTGTAAACTACTCTTATATTTTTAGTGATAGGTCTGCACTCTACACAACACATATTGCAATTATTATGGTTTCTGAAAGGAAGAAAGGGGTTCTTTTTACAATTTGGAAGGGGTCAGTTGTACTAAATAAAGGGTCAGGAGGGTGACAAAGGCAGAAGTGAGTAAGGAGAAAGGCTTTCAAGAATGGGCACTCGCCAACTGGGATGGATTTTTGCTTTGGTATACTTACGTGATATCTGCACTCCAATACTTGTAGTTCCCAATTAAAATCTCACCAAACTGTAGTAAATTTGTTTTCTTCTGCATGACCAAGCCGATGAGGTATTCCTAGGCTAGCATATAATTTTTCCCTTGTATAGTTTCACTCACCATATGTAAATTTTCCCTTATATAGTTTCACTCACCATGGAGATTCTTGTCCCACCTCTTTACCTTTGGTTCATCATCTTCTTTCCCATTTGCTAAGAAGTTAGAAACTTCATGCCGAAAAAAAGAAGACAGTGCGCATTTCATAGCCCATACAGATCTTGTTAAGGAGTCACTGATAACCCGTATATGCCCTGTGTATCTACAAATTTCAACTCCCATGTTTCCAATAGCATGTAGAAGAATTACAAAAGCTCACCATGAGCAAAACATGGATAGCAGCAGTACACCAGTAAAGAGCATGCTCCGTGGTATTTTTGTAAAGAAAAAAAAAAGTTCAGAGCTAGCATTGGAGTACAGATTTAAAAAAGTGCATGGTTACAAAATGGAACTGATGATCAAGCAAACCGAACCCTTGGATGCATTAGTTTATCTTTGTTGGATAGCCTCTCACCGATAGTTTAAAGATTACATTTACCAGCAGCCCCATGGAGTACAAACAACAAGAGAAAAAAAAAGCCCCAGACTATTACCTCCAATCCATTACCGAGAGAGAGCCCCACATTGCAATTTCGTCACGAGTTCATCCCCAACCGGCAAAACCTAGCGCCAACCTGATGAGCGGAAGAAGACAAGAAGTGCAAGGCTAGTGAAACGGAAATCATCAGGGTGAGGGCACAAACCGACGAGAGGGATAGCAAGAACAGCGCATGACCGCGGTGAGCCCCGGTCCCCACCGCGCCGCCCGAGGGAGGGGCAGGGCTCCGGCGGCGGCGTGCGCCGCCGCGGGCGAAGACAGTGGTGATCCGAGGCGTGGAGCGACGGGCCGGCCCATCCAAGCATGTGCGCCATGGCCATGGGCCCAAAGGCGCGCCACCGGCAAATGGGTGTCACTTGGACACTTGCCACGAGATCGCTAAGAGCATCACCAGTCCTATATTATTCCAAAAATAAATTTTAGAGGGAGATTATACGGAGTAATTGTCGGGTTATGAATAAGTCATACCTTACATCCTGAGTTATATTATATAGTATACAAATACGATATATCCCAAAGTAAATGGGAAGGTTATCTTAATCGTAAGAAATTCAGTTGATCTACCAGGAAACCGTCTCCCCAAATAGAAGGTGTTAGAATCCTACTCCGAAAGCGAGTGAACTATGTGATCTCGTACAAATAAGATATTCTCTGGGTTCTATTTGGAGGCCAAGGGTATAAATATAAGACCCTCAGAGGGTATGGGATCATCGAATCATAATCTCAACACTAGCCATAGCAGAAGCAATCCGGAGAACTCGAGGCTAAGTCACTAGTTGATCTCGTCGGGTTCATCTCGACAAGGCCAAGTCGCCAGTTGATCTCATCAAGGGTCGTATCGATACTCATTGGTTTTGTTGTTCTCTATTTGTAATCTATGTGGTTTTCTTCATAAATTGGATTATGGCTATTACCTTACGATGGGCCTGAACCAGTATAATCTATATTTTGTGTGTGCTAGATGTCGTATCATGTAGATTCTTGCTCCAACGTACCCCCAATACCCCCAGAATACGGTCTACGGGTATCGTCCATCAACAGCAATCTCTTGGTGATGCTCTAATGAGCAATCAGTCGCGCGCACTCATCCGCGTGGCCGGTTTCTATACGGTACGAAGTACCCGTTCAAACGCATACGTATCAATTTGGTACGTAGTTCGTACATATATGTACAAAATTTATATATATAATAAAATGATTTTATATATCAGAAGTAGGAGTATATACATATAAAATTTATATATACACATATAAATTCATATATGTATATATTTGTATAAAGTTTATACGCACATATACGAACTATATACATACATTTATACGTGCATACTTTCTCCGTTTCATATTATAAGTCATTTTGACTTTGGTCAAAATCAATCTATTTTTAATCAAGATAAATATATTATGAAAATATATTTAATTCTTAGATTTAGCGAGACTAATTTAATTTAATATTGTAAATATTACTATTTGTCTACAAGTTTAATTAAATTAGTTTGACTTTATCCAAAGTTAAAACGACTTATAGTCTGAAATGGAGACCGGAGGGGCAAACTGATCGAGTGACTGCACCAACGTGTGGTCAGCAGCATCAGCGCCCGCTAATTGCCATGGCATGAAGGAGATCAGAGATTGTTGCATGCAAAATTTAAACTGTTTGATTCTGAGTTTTTTCTTTCATGATAGTCTTATAATTGCCATAGCGTGAAGGAGAACAACGATTGTTGCATGCAAATTTTAAACCAGAGTTTGATTCTGAGTTTTTTCTTTCATGATATCGTTTGAACTACGAATAACATAGTGTCATCTTGGTTTAAAGTAATTTTGGTTGTTTCAAATCTTGAGTAAGTTTCCATACTACCAAAATTTTCAATTGGATTCCCCTGTGATTTGGCACACTTTGGCTCTAATGAGAAAAACTACCAAAAGATTTATTCAAAGTATCAAAATAAATTAAATTGGTAGGACAAGAATAAGCACAAAACCAAAAAAATACCAATAGATACAAAACTTTGAGCAAATTGTGTTAACAATACAAAAACTTGTCGAGTGGGTTCAATTAAATGCAATAACTTAAAAAATGACATACCAATGCAACAACTTGGCTAGGTGGGTGTGTTTGTGGTTCAAAAGGCTATCACATAAATTTTGCCATGTCAACTGTCCATGTTGGACAAAGTCTATATGGGACACCCTTCACACATCATGATAAATTTGTACAAATCCTCTGATGTTATTCTCATTTGAGGACTTTTTTTTGTACGGATGAATCAATCACCAAGCCCATAGATGAAGAGGGATGGGGCTTCAAATCTGTAGCGTTGGGCTTCTTGAAGCTTGTAGTTGATGTCTTGAACTAGCCGCCATTGATGTCCTCGAAGCAGCCGGTGGTGGTAGGTAGGACTTGAAGCCAAACCATGTTGATGTGTCAAATTGTAAGCCAAACTTATATTGCAAGACAAACCATGTTGATGTGTTAAATTGTAAAGCAAAATCATATGTATATGATGTGTTATACACAAAAAAAAAATAAAAAATAAAGAGTACAAGACTAATTATATGTTTCTGCCAAGAGTAGAGCATTCATGGTTAGAGTAACAATTATATCTTATCAAGAACTATTCTTGAAGGGTTAGTTATATCACACTCAGCCATAGAAAACACCAACACTTACAGTACAATCGATCTCAGTTAAGAAATCCCGTGTGCCAGTAACTAGACTACATTGCCATGTAATAATAAACATCACAAGATTCAAGCAAAAAAAAAAAAAGACAAACAGGCAACAACCGGTCCAAATCAATGAAACCCTAAGTATATAAACAATAACCAATTGAACAAAAATAAAAATATGTAACCACCAGGAATTGATTTATCATAAGGAGGGGATACCCCAAGAATTCGCCGAGTCAGCGCCATCCCTGCGCACGCGGTTATCACGCCACCAGGGACAGTTCCTAAGTCTGAATGAGTAAGGGCACTAGTTTGGGATAATCAGATCTGAATCAGTAAGGGCACCAGTTTAGGGTAATCAGATCAGTGTGGCTCACGATGCCCTTGCAACTAGCTCAAAGGCAATGTCGTTTTCCCTTGCACTCACTGCTAACTGTCGTCGCCTCTCGGTCTATTGAGGTCTTGAGGAAATCACGAAGAGAAACCGAGAAGAAAGGCACATATATTTGTTCATTGTGTTATAACAAAAGAAACAATTGGAATATAAGAACTATTAGGAGACCTTTTTGTAAAATTAGATGGGACTTCATTCCTATGATGCTGATGTTGACATGGGACTTTGTCCAAGGTGGACAGCTGACGTGGCAAATTTTCTTTCGTGGCAGCCTTTTGAACCATACAAATGCACCCACCTAGTCAAGTTGTTGCATTGGTACGCCCAATTTTCAAGTTCTTACACTTAATCACACCCCACCCGCCAAGTTCTTGTATTGTCAACGCAATTTACTCCAAAACTTTACTTATAAATTATTTTAGTTACTTCATTCATATTTATACATTGAGACATTTTATGGTGCTCAACCTCTTATTCACATCCATCGTTCATTCTTTAAGGGGTAATTTAGGGAAAAAAATGTAAACAAAGGCGTGGTAATTGTTTAAGCCAAACCATCTTTAATTAACTTCTCAACTTCTGTTTTACCGCTACCCTCTATCTAACTTCCCTCTGCTAGCCATGAGCCACTTCTTGTAGTTCTCGCCTACAGCTTATTGCTTGGGTCACTGTATTTTATACGTATGGACAGCTACCACTAATTAGAGTTGTCAAAAAAGTTTGAGGCTCGTGAGCTACTTGAGCTCGGCTCGTTACAACCTTGAGAGCTCGAGCTTCACTTTAATCTTGCGAGCCTTCCGAGCTGAGCTCAAATAGCTTGCCGAGCCTCAGCTTTTAGTGTTTCGTTTCCCCTCCCTCTCTCTCTCTCTACTTTTACTAGTACTATATAGGGCTGTCAAAAAAGCTCAAGGCTCGCGAGCAGCTCGAGCTTGGCTCGTCCTAGGCTCGATTCGAGCTCGGCTCGAGCTCCAAACGAGCCGAACTCGAGCCTGAGCAAAAGCTCGCGAGCTTTACCGAGCCGAGCTCGAGCTTCTACCGAGCCTGACCGAGTTTGGCTGTGTACAGTCTATATTGCATGTTCACCTTATTAATATAATAAACTAATAGATAAATATATATATATATATATTTGTATCTATTTACACAATAAATTAGCATGTGTTAGCACAATATATTTATTTTAATCATTTTCTACTCTTTTATTAGTGTGATTAACTAGAAAATAATTATACTTATCAAGAGATTATTATTAAAATATATATTATACTACTTATGGCCGAGCTCGGCACCGAGCTCGAGCTCGAACGAGCTCGAACCGAGCTTGCCTAAAAGCTCGAAGGTGCAATAGGCTCGGCTCGAGCTCGGCTCGAGCTCGAGCTTAGGCAGACGAGCTCGCTCGAGCTCGGCTCGTTGACAGCCCTAGTACTATAGGCCACTCTAGTAGAGTAGGTACAATAGCAGACTATAAACCAGCTATAAACACATTTCGAGAAGATAAAAGAGGAGAGAGAAGAGCAGCAGGTTACAGATTTGTAGCCGGCTGCAGCACAGACTTCAAGATGCAATGTGTGAATGACAAGTGGGACCAGATATTAATAGTGTATAGTAGATGTTGATAGATAGTTATTGTATAAATTGACTATTAAATTGACTATAAATGATTTGGAGTTAGTAGATGGTTATATTAAACTTGCTCGTAGAGGACAGTCACACAACTACTATTTGTTTGTCCCATTTCCCAACAAGAGAGCATGGCTGAGTATGTGCATTGATGTAGGAGCACTAGTACTGATTTTTCCCGTCTAATCATTACAATGTCACATTTTCTCATGGATGGAGATGAATCTGTTCCACTTTTGCATGTAGTTCAAGCAGGTTCATGAAAAAGCTCGAAGCAACGCGAGCCGAGTCTAAGCTCAACTTCAAGCTCGAGGAAAATCTAGGCTCGGCTCGAGCTCGAGCTCGACTTGAGTCTATACTAAGCTCAAGCATATGTAGGGAAGCTTGCTCGAGCTTGGATCGTTGATAGCCCTACACTAATCTAAAACTATTATTCTCATCTAATTTAAACTTTGATTCTTTACAATGATTCCCCTGTTGTAATCCATACGTGTGCGAGAGGTAGAGTTTTTTTATCCATCTTCCTTCACTATCATCAGTAACTATGGTGGAAGTTAATTAATCCTAACCCAACCCAATAGCTCGCTTATTTTCTTCCACCTCCAAATAAATGATTTTAAAGATCCAAGTAAAACAATGTGCTAATGTAAAGTGATCATAACAACGCATAAATAATTAATAAACCCTAGAATATACTGATTGGCCCTTAACCATATGATGATACGAAGTGATAATAAGAGAATATAATTGCCAGTATAACCTTTCACCTTTTATACTTGACCCATAATTTTAAATACCTTTCCACCGGTACCTTCTATCTATCTTAGTTCTAAGAGCGCTCTAAGATATGCCAAGCACCGTAGAAAGTCTATTATATACAATTTATCAACATACCTCATCTAATCAAAACTTATGTAGTCCCGTGCAAAAGGCATCGTAGTATCGTACCGTACTCTTCTAACCTACTCAATCAAACGTTTGATTGACTGGGAAGGACAAATAATTGTTCATTTTTATTTATGTGAACTATTGTCATTGAACGTCCAACAATTTAAATTTATGTATAATGATGGGAAAATTACAATATTTATGAGCAAATAGCTACAACAGTCGTAACCAATAAGTAGTGTTCTGCATAACAATAGCGCCTCTTGGTAGGTTAGATTAGTTAGCATGCATGCTCCCATTTTTACTTCTTTTGTACTAGGTGTAATACACCGAGGAGTTGACTATTACCTAATTGCTGTATAAAAATCTTTATCCGCTGCTCTCTTTATTCTATACTTGTGTGTTGGTATTAATCATACCCTCCCTACGTCCCTAAATACCGTAGTCAGGTATAACCTATCGGTAGATGTAAATACATGGTCTTCTTAGAGGGGAGGGCATTGAATTATATACCCTTACACCACGTAACATTGAGTCTACACAAGGAGAAAGCCTTTTCTGCTAGCCGTCGACTACAACCCATCGCTTTGCTCACCGAGATTAGATTGGTATGCTAGATTAGCTAGCTTACTCCCCTTTATATTCATTGTGATACATTTCATATCAATACATATAAACATGAGTAGGGTAATTCATTATTACTCGGATCGGGGGACTGAACCTATATTACAAAAATCCTTGTCATATACTCTCTTTATTCCATATTCACGCATACCTTGGTATTAGCCACAAACTCCCAAAATATCATGGTCAAGTATAACACATTGATAGTTAGATGGACCCAACCAGAGGAAAGGTAAGGATTATAATGTGCCATCAATTTTTCTCAAGTAGTATTGGCTCCTTACACCTAAGATTGTTACGGTTCTCAGGGTTGCTACTCCGTAATTGGGTAATTTTTTATGAAGAATAGAAGAGACTCCTACTGCAATATATATTTACAAGAAAACTACAAAGAGGCAGAATTTACAATAAAGTTAATCTAAAGATTGTATCCATGATTATCACATTGCTCTATGATCCTCCTCTACCCTGTGCATTTGTAGGGTAAACTACTTGTTGAATCCATTCTTCCAAGCTTGCCATGTCAGGTTAATATCGAAGATAAAGCTATTTTTTCTTATCCATATATTTCCAAGAAGCAATAGTAACGGCTTCCGTGAAGAAAGGGAATACAAATTGGTTGCCAGCATTGGGGGTGCCACGCAGGGGAGGGAGGGGAGGGTCGGCACTAGCATCTTTCGTGTTGACCCATTGAACCTCAACGCCGATGAGGCTGGTGCCGAAAAAGTGTCCACTCCTAGAATAAATTTTTCCATAGATCTATTTGTAAAAAAAAGTTTCAAAAGGGCAAAATGTACATATTTTAGTAGTTTAACTTACCAAACTAATCTTGGAGAGAAAAATGGCTGGTTGTAGTCGGCAGCTAATAGAAAAGGTTTTCTCCTAGTGTAGATTCATTGTGACGTGGTGTAAGGTTTACAATTTGACAACCTCCCCTCCTTAGACGAAACTGCTAATTGACAACCCACCACACACGGCTGGTCTCGCGCGATCGGTCCCGCACCTACTACTTTTAGCCTATCGGAATTTTCTTTTTTTCCTATACGTATAAAGTTTGTATGGCTACACATACAAACTTTTTTTACGTCTAAAGTGTGCGCGTATGCGTTCAATGTTTATACTATAATTTTATATACATACATATATACATAGAAATAAAAAAATATATGTATATATACAAATAGATACAGATTTTTTAATACAAATATAAAGTTGTATACTTATATGTATAAATATAAAGTTTATATGTATAAAGCTTTTGAACATACCGGGGCCCATAGCGACTACACTTTAGTTCCCCCCCCCCCCCCCTCTCCCTACTAGGAGACCGTGGTATTTAGGAATATAGGGTATGGTCGATACCAAGGTATATATGAGTACAAAATAAAGAGAGTAATGGACAAGGATTTTTATACATGTTCAGACTTTCTAATGTGGTAATAGTCATACTCATGTTTATACGTATTGACCTGGGGCATATTACACCTAGTAAAAAAAAAGGAGCAGATCACAAACGCACTGATACCGCTGTATCACTTCACCTTAGAGCACTCCAAGGGTATTGAATCACAAGTAATGTGTGTATATATCTAAGAACATGATTCTATCCAAGGACAACAACTAATGGTAGGCTTAGAGGATTCTTATGGGTTAATTTATTAGACTTAGACAAAATTTGTTATAGGGCATAAAAAACGTGTAATTAGCTGCTGGACACCGCAAGAACGCGAATATGCTGTCGGGCATCACAAAAACTGGTAATTAGCTGTTGGACACTCGCAGTCTTATTTTATTATTTTCGAAGGAATTGAAGAGAAAAACTGATGTGAGAGTACGATTTTGCTCATGCCTTCATTCCGCTTACAGAGCGGGCATTTGCGTCCCACAAGCCACTGCTCCCCACGCTTCTCCGCTCTGCCACCATGGCCGAGTCGCTCGTCTCTGGCCTCCTGCTCACGGCCTTCCGCCGTCGCGCATCCTCAAAGCAGCCGCAGCCTTCCTCGCGGTTCCCGCGTGGCCCGTGTCCCCCAACTCCGGCGCGATAGGCTGTGCGTCCGGGCCGCGGTGGACGAGGACGAGGCGATGAGCATCAACAACCTCCGCCGCTTTTTCGACGTCAACGTCGGCAAGTGGAATGGAGCCTTCTACGTGCGCTCGCCTTCCTGTTCCTGTGTTCGTAATCTGCACACTGAGACGCTGACTGTGCTTGTGTTCTGCTCATCAGCATATTGATGCGCATGGGATTAGCACGCGGCTGTCAGTGAGCACCTATGGCGAGGATGACCTCATCAACCTCCTGCAGTCGTATAATATTCAATTAACACATCTTGCCCTTTTCCCAGTCTTACTTCAAGTATTCCACGTTTACAACATCTTCTTTACCATTACTAGTAATCAAGTTCAGTATTTTGGCCATTTGATTGTGCCCATTGTTCCTAACGATGTGTTTACATATTGTGAATTTCCAGGTTGTATATCAGGCAAGCTTCTTCTCAGATATCGATTGTAGATGAGGAGGATTCTGAACCAGAGTGGGCAAAGTACAAAATCAAAGAGACAAACATGTTTACAGTAGATAACTATCAACAGGTGCACTGAAGTTTGATGATCTCTTGGCCTCTTCAGACATATTTTTTTAGAAAAAATTGTGTATTTCTGAGTATTTTTAACGAGTGGTGTTTTTTAGTATATAGATCGGATTCTTTCACTATGAGAAGGCATTTACTGTGATGGGATCGATATAGTGCAATTAGCCTTGTGGTTGGTTTGCACCGGATCCAGTCGGATTGAAATAAGTTCGATCATAGGCAAACTTGTCTTTAATGAGTGTTTCTCTCTCCAATTCTTTCGAAAATAATAAAATAAGGCTGCGACCAACAGCTAATTATCAGTTTTTTATAATGCACAACAACATATTCGTGTTCTTGCGATGTCCACCAGCTAATCACACGTTTATTGAATGCCATGAGTAACCAATACTCGATTTGATTTGGATTTGTACTCGGACACTGCACGTTGGAATTGTATCCAAGGTGGCCTATTGGGCCAAGTCCGTATGGAGAAGCAAGGCAATCGTTGACAGCCATCCAATGGCCAAGGTGCAACCGCACATGTGAGGCACAATCTTGCCTAGGAGCTGACATATCCACCAATCACAGATAGCACACTACCTTCCTGGTACGTGGCATGAAGCCTCGGCAACCGGTCGTCCTGCCCAGGAGGTAGATCCACCCCTGACTTAGGAGTAATAAGAGATAGAAAAAGAAACTAAACTAAAGAGTAATAAGAGATAGAAAAAGAATCTAACATATTCATTGTTGGATAGAGATCACGAGAAAGGTAATGGCAGAGGAAAAAAAATAGCGAAAATGCTTCCCATTGACCATGTGATACAGGAAAAAATATCGGACACTCCACCTAGGCGGGTCCTACTGGGCCTTTTTCTCCTCACCAGTCAATTGATTCAATCCTATATTTATTCTCAACCACTTATTTCCTCTCTTCTCTCTCCCCTCAACTGCTCCCATGGCGAGCAGCAAGGAGTTGAGCTTTGATTTCGAGTCTTTGACCTCGCCGGCCCTTGTATTCCTTGTTATGTAACCAGGATGCCGAAGGTTAGCATCTCGATCTCCATCATCACTGCCATCTCCCGTTAGATCTGGCCACATTGAGCTCAGGGGTTCGTATTATTTTTTTTTTTGGGGGGGGGGAGGGTGGGCGGGGGGACACCGGGCATGAGGGAAGTTGCAAGCTCGGCCTCGGCTTCCTCGCCGGTTGACGGTGGTGCAACGAGCTCCGCCTCAACTTCGTCAGCAATGATAGCAGGGATGATGGTGTACGAGATGTGGATACAACTTTCTTCACGGCGTACAGGTAAACAAAATTGCTGAAGGGGCAGGGGCTTCTTGGCGCCGATATGGTGGTCTAAAATCAGAGAGGATCAGGAAGAAGTGTATCGTTCTGTGATTTTTTTTTGTATGTTTTAGCACAGTGTATCTAGAGCTATCAATGAGCCGAGCTCGAGCGAGCTTGCTTGTTTGAGCTCGAGCTCGGTATAGACTCGAGTCGAGCTCGAGCCGACCCTCGTCAAGTCTCGAGTTTTCAGTCGGGCTCGTGCTCCGCTCGTTCGAGCTTCGAGCTTTTTCTCGAGCTTGGAGTATGTACATCATGCGAGCTTGTACTACAACTAACACGCACATCACAACATGCAAGCTTGTACTACTAGCACCAGGCAGACAATATGTGAGAGCATGCACTACTAGCATGGGAAAAACAATTCACGGATAGAGATGCACATGAATCTATCGTGCAGCTTTTTATTGAGGAGTGTGCTAGTGCTGGAGTACTACTACTTGTTGGTCTTTGAAGAAGTACTACTAGACAGGTCTGGGCTTGCTGCTAGCCCGTGGTGCATAGATAAAGAATAAAAGAAGTCAAACATACTACTCGTCGAGCTATAGGTGAGCAGCTGAGCTCGTCGAGCTATTCGAGCTCGGTTCGATGGGGCTCGCGAGCCTTAGTGCAAGCTCGGGCTTGGCTTGTATGACGGTCGAATCGAGCTCGAGCCGAGCCTAAGATGAACCGATTTCGAGTAGTTTGCGAGCCCCGAGCTTTTTTGACAGCCCTAAGTGTATCGGTATGTTTCATTAGTTAGACACAAAATGTTGCACTGCGCTTTTGATGTTGTTTTCATTCTTGCCTTCAGTGTGTTCAGATGTGTTGATGCTTTGGTAGTTCAAAATTGATGTTTCATATGTAACAAAATGTTTCAATTATGTTTCACCATTTGAATTGTCGAAACATTTTTGTTCGAGAGCTGAAACATTTTTGTTCAAGGGATGAAACTATTTTCTCTGATTGGTGAAACATTTTTTTATCGAGTGGTGCAACATGTGAAACACTTCTTAATAATATAGTGCAACATCGTCCGATGATTTATAAAATATCAGACATCTGATTTGTAGCACTCTCCAAAAAAAATAGAGGTGTGGCCAGGTTGCCATCGATGCCATGAAACCCATCCGGTGTATGCTTCTTCTTCCTATAGCAATTAAAATCTCTAGCCAAGTCAGCACTGCTCTGTGGACGCCTTGGCAAAAGTCGATCAAGAGCTCGGACAAACCGTATGCAGCTGCACATCTACGTCCTGCCACCTGCGCCTCTATTGGCCACAGTGTCGTATGCCCGCGCCACCTACACCCGTCGCATGCTCGCCATCGCCACTAGCTTTCCCATTGGTAATCAAGATTGGGAATTTAGAAGGCAGAGAGCTAGGGTTCACCAGGTCCACAAGTCCACAACTAATAAATACCCAATAGGTCCAAACACCCAGTAGCTCGAGGGTCGTCTCTCACGCATCTAGGAGTTCGACAGTGATGCTACAGGTCTGTGTGCACGGTGCGCCAGGCGTTGGGGTACTCGCGCCGGGAGCAAGGAATGATGCGCGCCAACCCTTGCCCTACCAAGTCCTGCGCCGCTAGAGAAAGGTCGTAGCTCTGTCCCAAAATACTTGTCTCTTTGTGATTCAAATTTTGTCCCAAAATACTTGTCACTATGCAGTGCTAATTGTCCCATCAATCACTTTCTATTCAAAAGTTTTCCCATTTTACCCTCAATAACCATTCTACTTCCCATCATGCATTATTCAATAAGTGGTATATTATAGTCTTTTTTATTAAACCTTGATCTATCCTAAACAACCTAGAATGATAACTATTGTGGGACGAAGGGAGTATAATGTATCATTCAATACTCTTTTTTTCAGACATCTATGTTAGATATATTATTGAAGCTCTTTTTTAGGAGAAAGAGTGGGAAAGATTAGAATTGAGGCTTTTATGTTAGTACATATTATATGTACTCATCATTACAACATCAACATGCTCTTGGACTGTTTTTGTTCATAATATCTTCACACAAGTGAGAGAACAATGATCATAAAGTGGTTCGAAGTATGATATGTAGTATGACAACAATTCAAAGGGGAGAAAACAAAATAAGTTTGCTAAAGTATTGTCTTTATTAATTTTCATCTTGGACTTTCAACCGATCATAGTAAATATGCAAACCAATGGAGGCATGCATATAACACTTTATTGGGCCCAAGCTAAAACATGCATATTGAAAAGCAAACACAAGTTGGGATTCCTTCTATGGATAAAGCTCAATGATGGTCAAAAACCCCAAAACAGGCCTTGTCTTGTAATTACTAAATCCCGCATCCATGAATATCTTATGCCATTCATGCTGATCACGTTCCTTGCCTGATGTTATCACCATCATCAATAGATCAAATGAAACTTGAGCTTCAAACATGTCTTTAGAAGGGGATCCAACCACTATGTCGATGATAATAACTTTTCCTCCTGGTTTCTGAGCATGAATAGCATTTCTACATTGTTTTAGGATCTTTACACAATCCTCATCGTTCCAGTCATGTAGAATATACTGCATGTAATAGTTAATGAATTGAACACAATTAGGCACCAATAAAATATGATATATGTCACAGCAGTAATGCATAAAAGTAAAGGATTTTTTTTCTAAATTTAGGTCTTTGATTGTACCTTGAGCAGCACAGCATCAGTTGGTGGGATTTGTTCCATCATGTCACCTGCAATATACTCAACTATGCCATCCACCGTGATAGTATCGATTACATTTGGAAGATCCAGTACCAAGCACTTGATATGTGGGAAAGCCTTAGCAATGGCTCTTGCTGTTGTGCCAGTACCACCACCAACATCAACCAATGAGCTAATCCCCTCAAACACCTCACCACATTTGCTAATAATAAAATTGATTGCAAGACGACTATCGGAACCCATGCCAGCATTGAACACCTCATTCATGTTAGCATCACGACTCATAACACCCCACAAGTCTGTGCCATGAGCAGCCCTAAATGGCATCTCTATGGCAACTTCTTTGTCCTCAGTCATGAACCAGTCAGATAGATTCATAGCTGCAGACACATGATACTTGGTGGTTTGGGAGAGCACAAACAGAGAGAGGCTTCCATGCCCACCGATGCCACCGATGCTATCATCCACAAGGAGGCGAGACAATGGAGTGAGGCGGTATATGCCCATGCATTTCTCGGTCACCTCTTCATCAATAGTTGGGTTGTCGAGGGAAAAAACACCTACCGCGGCAAGAAACCTCATGAGGCGAGGCAGGTGAGGCTTTCTGGTCTCAGGCACTGGAATGGAGATGACCAGTTCCGATAGTGAGGCAGAACCACCACAACGATGAATGGCGTTGGGGATACCAAGCTTGATAGCACACTCAAGCGCCATGGCTTTCAGGTAGCTAAAGGTGAGATTCCAAAGCTCTGCATGTGCTTGCAGAAACTCCGAATTGAACGAGGAGTCTGCCATGGGTGTGGTCAGTTGGATTTTCTCCATGGAAATTGCTAGCCAAGATGTTTTCTATATGTGTAGTTGTTATGATAAGAAGGAAGTGATTTATAGCCTTGAACTTGATAAACACAAGGTCTTTGCTACCTCAATCCAAGCCAAGAAAATGAATGCAATGGTCCACTAGCTAGCATGACACCTGTCACCATTAATTTTACCCTGCAACTCTCCACTAACTGGTATGCCACCTGTCATTATTAATTTCACCATATAACCCCAGCACTGACTAATATGCCACCTGTCAATATTCATTTCACCATACAACCCACCATTAGCTGGTCCAATCAGCACAAATGTCACCAGTCCTCCACTATATGGTATGCCACCTATCAATATTAATTCCACGAACCCTCCACTATATGATATGCCACCTGTCATCATTAATTTCACCATATAACCCTCCAATAGATGAATTTCACTATATAACCCTCCACTAGATGATATGACACCTGTCATCATTAATTTCACCATGCAACCCTCCACTAACTAATTTGCCACCTGTCACCATTAATTGCACCATACAACCCATCACTGGTTGTATGCCACCTGTCATCATTAATTTCACCAACCCTCCACTATATGATATACAACCTGGCAGCATTAATTTTACCAACCCTCCACCTTATGGTATGCCACCTATCATCATTAATTTCACCAACCTTTAGGGATGGCAATGGGGCGTGTTGAGGGCAAGTTGGGCCAGAACACCCTAGTAGGGTTGTCAACGAGCCGAGCTCGAGCGAGCCTGCCTATCTAGGCTCGAGTTTGGAATGGACTTGAATTGAGCCTCATCATGTCTCGATCTTTAAGTTGGGCTCGTATTCGGCTCGTTCGAGCTTTGAGCTTTTCACAAGCTTGGAGTATTGGCATAGCTATATTATAGGCATGCAAGCTTAACTGTTTGAAGTGGTAGTACTTAGTAGCAGCGAGCTTGACTGCTTGAAGTAGTAGTACTAGTAGTACTTTCCTTGCAGGCTTAAGAGCAAGTACAATAGCAGGCTATAAGCTAGCTATAAACATATTTTAAAGAGATAAAGGAAGAAAGAGAAGAGCAGTGAGCTACAGATCTGTACCCAGCTGCAGCACAGACTCCAAGATGTAATGTGTATATGACAGGTGGGACCAGATATTAATAGTATAGTAAGCAATTATTGTATGAATTGGCTATTATATTGGCTATAGATGATTTGGAGCTATTAGTATACTATACTATTAAACTTGCTCTTATGGGAAAGATGATGCAACAATGCACTGCACCGATGGAGAATTGGAGATGCACCCTACTACTGACAAGTCCACCATGCAACTTTTTGTTGGAAAATGTGCTAGATGGTTGGCTTCGTGGAGAAAACTAGTTGTTGTGAAAAATTAAATGAAGATAGGTTCAGACTTGCCGTGAGCTTGTAACGTGTGGCAAAGTAACTAGGTGTGCTTTTTTAATTGTAAGTGATCAGTTGGGCTCATCGAG
Source organism: Oryza meridionalis (assembly GCA_000338895.3). Lineage (NCBI taxonomy): Eukaryota > Viridiplantae > Streptophyta > Magnoliopsida > Poales > Poaceae > Oryza > Oryza meridionalis. The sequence goes on along the minus strand of CM002531.2, from coordinate 11,475,056 downwards.
CCGTTCGAGCTCGACTCGGTGAGGCTCGCGAGCCTCGGTGTGAGCTCGGGCTTGGCTCGTTCGATGTTCTAGTCAAGCTCGAACCGAGTCTAAGACGAATTGAGTTTGAGCGGCTTGCGAGCCTCGAGCTTTTCTGACAGCCCAACGCCCTAGTACCTGACCCCCGACTTTGTCACCCGGCCCCGGCCTCGATCTCCAATTCGGGGGATATTTGCCCCCGTCCCCTGCCCCTACGGGTCCCCACCCCGATTGGGTCCCCGGCGGAGAAGACAACAAGAAGATGAAGCCACCACGAAGCTGCCATGTTAGAGGAGCACCGAGTGCCGCTGTTATGATGGAGGGAGAGGAGATCGAAGCCAGTTGCCGGCTAGCTGGCAAGCTGGAACGGATACAAGGTAGCGGCTAGGCGGACTATCGAGAAGAGGTGGACGAAATCTAAGAGAAGACCTCACTTGCAGTGAACTAGGGGTGCTTCCGGTGGCGTGGCGAGAAGCGTCGATTCCACTAGCAGCGCCATATGCGAGCAGCAGTGTTGGGAGTCAGGCTGGAAAGGGGCGATGCGAGAAAGTGAGAAGCGGCGAGTGTGGCATCGGGATGGAATCACGAGCGCGTGACGGTGTGTGCTGGTGGGAGCGAAAGAGATTGAGTTAAAGATATCGAGGGTTACTTGAGGTGTACTTTCCTTGGGCCTAATGGGCTTTATTTGTAATGGGCTATTAAGTGTTTATCTTTTGTTTTGTATTTTCGGGGCCCCTTAGGTCACCCGTGGGTAAAACTACAAACCCACCCCAGACCTCGCTCAAGATCGGGGCCCCGCCCCGACTGCCCCACGGGTAGATAATTTGACCTAGCCCTGTCCACAATAGGGAAATTCCACCCCTACCAACCCTCCACTGTGTGATATACCAACTGTTAGCATTAATTTCACCAACCCTCCACTTTATGGTCTGCCACTTATCACTATTAATTTCACCAATTATTCACTATATTATATACCACCTGCCAACATTATTTTCATCAACCCTTCACAGTATGATATACCACCTGCCAACACTAATTTCACCGACACTTTATGATATACAACTTGCAACCATTAATTTCACTAATCCTCTATTGTATGATATACAACCTGTCAGCATTAATTTCACCAACCCTTTACTATATTATACGCCACATGTCTCCATTAATTTCATAATGCAATCCTCCACTATATGATATACCACCTGTCAGCATTAATTTCACCAACCCTCCACTTTATGGTATGCCACTTGTCATCATTAATTTCACCAACCCTCCATTATATCATATACCACTTGCTAGCATTAATTTCACCAACCCTCCACTTTATGGTATGCCATTTATCACCATTCATTTCACCAATCCTCCACTGTATGATATACGACATGTCTACATTAATTTCACCAACCCTCCACTATACGGTACGCCACCTGTCTCCATTAATTTCATAATGCAACCCTCCATTAGATTTTATATATATATATATATATATATATATATATATATATATATATATATATATATATGCCACCTGTCACTATGCAACCCTCTACTAGCTAATATGTCACATGTCACCACCATGGAATCCTCCACTATATGGTATGCCACCTATCACAATAAATTTTCACCAGCCTATGTCATCTATGACCATTAATTATTTTGGCAAAATTTGCTACATGACATAAAAAAATGTGTAATTAGCTAGAGACCGTAAGAACGCGTATTCGTTTTAGGGCATCACAAAAAACTGGTAATTAGCTCCTGGACACCCCCAACATTATTTTATTATTTTCGGAGGAATAGGAGAGAGAAATAGCTGTGTAAGTACGGTTCTATAGGAGAGAGAAATAGCTGCTATGTAAGTACAGTTCTACCTTCGAATTATTTTCTTTTTCTTTATTCTTTCTTATTCTTTTCTCTCTTTCTCGCTCTGCTATATCTTTAAGCGAGCCCGAGGGCAGTGGCGGAGGACAGGAAAAAAATAAGGTGTGGCAGCAAAAACAACATAATACTTTGTAGGTAATACGGTATAGATTTGCAATGTGTTCCCATGCATCGCTAAAAGTTCTTGCAAAAGTTGTTTTGATGCAACAAATCATATTGATCTGTGTTAGGATTCAAAATTCCCGAATGATTTTGGAAATTTTCAAAGAAAATTTTTGAATATAGAAAAATCTATCCAAATTTGATCAAAATTTGTTCAAATTTCAAATTATTTCGGAAAGATAGATATTGCAAAACATATAGATTAAACCTTGATCTGGGTTACATCATGTAACTAGCTTACAACCCATGCTTTATACAACCAGCTAATCACAAGGAGTGAAAACAAGATACTAGGTTAGTTGCTTCACGTAACTAACTACAGTAACATCCCAGTCAGCTAATTACAAGGAGGAATCAGTGAATGTTAATCATGCAAGCATAGACTCCACCAGTGGCTAATAGAATTGAGGTATGGCGAGTGCCATATCTCGCCATACCGGAAGCTCCGCCGCTGCCCGAGGGAGAGGGAGAGCACCAGCGACAGTGTGGGCCGGTGCGGCACCTCGGCTGGAGCGGCGCTGCACAGTCATGCGCAAGGGCCAGGGCCGTCACGATGCAACGGAGGTGGCGCCAGAGCTGGAGGGGAGGTTGTGCTGGCAGGGTTGGGCAGCGTCGGTCGCCGTCGTGGCCAGGATTGTGGCGGCTGTGCGGGAGCCAACGACGGCGAGGCTTGCAGTGAAGGTGCTGCTGGATGTGGGGCCCACATTAGATTCATTTGAGCCAAGGACAAACTTGTCTTTAATGATTGTTTTTCTTTCCTATTCCTCCGAAAATAATAAAATAATGACGCGGGTGTCCAGTAGCTAATTACCAGTTTTTTGCGATGCCCTACGGCAAATACATGTTCTTACAGTGTCCCCTAGCTAATTACACTTTTTTGGATGTCTTGTAGCAAATTTTGCCTAGTTTTATTATTTTTTTGCGGGGCTTACTTCTATTAATCTAGGAATATTTATAGATGAACTAGATTATATTTTCATAGAAAAACTACAAGGATTGTTAATTTTGATGGCAGCATGAGCATAAATGAAAGTTTTGTTGTGTCCATCCGCCTAGTGGGGAATCCAGCACCGTGGGCGAGGGTGGGGGTACGTAAGAACCCTGTGCTCTTCATGCAACATCTCCAGATCAGCTGCCTGTAGCCACATCGGTCTAGCCCACCCCAACACCCACTATAGGTGGCCAAATAGGCCAAGCCACCCCATGCCAACCGAGGCACGTATCAACTGTTCATGGCCGAGGAATGACCTAGCCCCGGCCCGTTAGGCTATGGGGTGCTAGCATGCACCATCTAGCCATGCTATGCTCGGTGTTGATATTTCTTAACAACATTATTAGAAATATAATTCCCAGTAATGACGCAGAAATACTCCTGATATATTATGGTTACAGATTTCATCCGCAAGCGCACGGATATACCATTGTAGCATTTCACCTGAGAGTATTTCAAGGGAATTGTATCTTTTTATCCCGTGGGAAGATTATAAGGGAGAGAAACATACTAATAACTTATATATTACTTGTAATAACCATAGTCTCAGCAAGGGTTAATATAAGCAGAGGGTAGAGTGACACACAAGTATAAGACTACTCACTCTCATATTAAATTATCTGAGCTAAGTGGAAAGAAAATAGAAAAAGAATCTATTCATATACTTTCTAATATACTCCCTCCATTTCATATTATAAGACTTTCTAGCATTGCCCACATTCATATAGATGTTAATAAATCTAAACACATATATATGCCTAGATTCATTAAGATATATATGAATGTGGGCAATGCTAGAAAGTCTTATAATATGAAATTGAAATTGAGGAAGTACATATTATACATACATCCTCGCTATAAGATTAACTATCTAATACCCTCTTTCCGATGCCCTCTTGTACTTCGAGAAGCCACCCCTGACTGCCGAGTTTCTTACGGCAGCCCGTCATGACCATACAACCGGGGCTAAATACAGAGGAATACCCTCCCCGGGAAATTAACTTAGAATTATATACACGCGCGAAGGAATGCCCGTACTGAGCTGTCACCATCAGCGGCCCACCTCTCTTCCACAATATACAACCCCAAATAATGATACCCAGTAATCTAGACACCACGCCTAAACTACCAGATACTACTCTAATATCATCGTCATGGCATTGAGTAATTGCATAAGCAAACATTATACCGTACCATTGCATCTCCCAGATAAGCTAGCAGTATAATCAACATAACTTAGATATAAAGTAAAGTTGGTATTCATATACTCGGAAAGTAGTACAATACCAGAGTTGTATACAGAAGAATATTCTAAATAAAGTATAAGTATTACAAAAGAAGAAAGGAGAGCTGCTAGAGCCATACCCGAACTCTTCCGAAGACTTCCGAACTCAGACTTCTATTCTATTCCTACTCCACTAGCTTGAGAATATTAAACTAAGCTTGAGAGAGTATGAGAGAGCTTGCTTGAGGTGTGTGTTGAAATGGAGGATGAGAGGGCTTTATATAGCTTGAGAATGATGGTTATGACAATTGGAAAGGTCGGTAATACCCTCCAACCATCATTGGGGAGTCATCTCAGCCGTCCATCCAAGCCCTGGATCAAACGGTGCCACGGCAAGTTCGGCCGAACCATGGGCCGGCCCAACCAGCCCAAGTTTCGGCTGGCAGCCTCCTCTCTTGATCCCTTTCGCAGACTTGTGAATTTTGGCCCAATTCAACGTGTCATTTCTGAGTTCTTGGCCCATTCATGCATCAGTCTAATTCCCGACATCGTTCGATTGATTGATCATCTGCTTTGATGTCGATTCTCCTCCATTTGTGTTCATTCTCTACAAGAGGTTAGTAATCCTAGTGCTGGTGAAATATTTATTATTCTAACACAAATATGCATTGCAAGCATAACTAGTTCTCCTTTATTTTCGTAGTATTGACGGTCGAAACTGATCGCTAACGACCGTCAACACTTGGGCCGCCACCATGGCCTGCGTGTTGGCAAGACATTATCGTTGTAATAAGCTGACATGGCGCACTGGGTCGCGCGGCATGGCAGCGAGCAGTGGTGGCAGGCACCAAGAATAGAGAAGAGGAGACGACATAGCCTTGGTTGTTAGTGTAGGAATGGAGGGCGAGAAGCTTTTTGGTGGTGACCGGCGAGAGTGGAGATCGTCGACGAGGAGTAAGAGGCCACGGGGGCATGGAGCTAACAGGAAGTGGCGGCCAGGCGACACAACCAAGATGCCCAATGTTCCACCCAGTCCACAGAGCTTGCTTCGAGCTGCCTTGCAGGGCGGTGTTGGCAGTGGAGGATGTGGCTGGTGGCGTCAGTGACGGAGGATGTGGGAGTTGGAGTCGGCAGCGAAGGATATAGGAGTTGGCAATGGTAGCGGACGATGTGAGAGTCGGTGGCAGTGGTAGCGGATTATGTGAGAGTCGGTGGCGGTGGCGGAGGATGCGGGAGGCGGCGGCAAGCAAAACCCTAACCCTAGTTGTCTCTATGACTTAACTTTATTTTAGCAATCGTCCGAGCCTTATACGAGCTAATGGGCCCTTCTAGGCCGTTTGCCTAAAGGAATAAGTCCATTTTGCCACCCTCATCTCTTGCTCTTGCGTGAATAACATCCCTCAACCGGAAAACCGGGTATAATGCCTCCTTCTTCTCTTAAAACTAGAGCAAATTACCTCCCTAGGTGGTTTTGCTGGCGGTTTCGTCCGACGTGGCGTTGTTCACCCGGTTGACAAGCTGACTCAGTGTGGTGGGACCCACATGTCAATGTGTAGCTCTCTCCCCCTTATCTCTCTCCCCGGCCTTTCTCTCTCTTCCTCATCTCTTGCGCGTGGGAATGGCGGTGGGGTGCAGCGCAGGCGGTCGGAAGCCGTGGCGGTGGCGGCGGGGACGGCGGTCGGAAGCGGCAGCGGTGGCGGCGGGGACGACGGTCTGAAGCGGCGGCGATGGCGGCGGGGACAGCTCCCTTCCCAGCGCGCGACCTCCCGGCGACATCCTCTCCCTGTGGGCGGCGGCGGCGGGGAGGGAGGAATCGGGCGGCAACGGTGGTGGCGGATTGGAGGGGGAAATGCAGCGGTGGTAGCAGGCCGACGAGATCCTCTCCCCGTAGGCAACAGCGGTGGGGGAGGAGCTCACCAGGCGCCGGGAGGTTGCGGCCAGCCGGCCGCCGCCTCCTTCTCCGTTCCCGACCGTCATCCCCACTGCCACCGCCACCGCTCCCGACCGCCGTCCCAATCGCCACTGCCGCCGCCTCCTTCTCCGCTCCCTACCGCTGTCCCCGCCGCCATCGTTGCCGCTTCCGACCACTGTCCCCGCCGCCACCACAGCCGCTTCCGACCTGCCTGTACCTCAATGGCATGATAATCGCCGGCTCCTTCGCCGTGCGGCGATTCTCCTCCTTGGCCGCAACAAGGCTGGGCACAACGCATTTTGACGGCGCTGGTGACGTCGCCCTGGGCGTGCCCCTGACAGCAGGTGAGGACGCTCGGGAAGCGCCCTTCACCGAGGGCGACGAAGGCCGTGACCTGCCACCCTTGACCGAAGGCGATGGATCTCGCTGCTTGGACGGCGCCGGAGACGAGAACTGCCTCTTGGTGGCTGAAATGGCCGGTGGCGGAGCGGCCTCCGAGACGTTCTTGGGCGCAAGAACCGTCCTCTTGACGGCATCCGTTGCATCAGACTGCACTGCATTGCCGGAACTGGATGGCATGAGCGGCGGCGGGCGTCGGAGTGGGACCCAGGCTGGATGACGTAGCCGCGGGAGCACGCGGCGGGGCGGGCGACGAGTGGCTCCGGGTCACCGACGAAGGAAACGCTGCGGGAGGACGGGAGGGGGAGGATCCCGATGGCGCGGGGCACCGGGCGGGCGAAGCGGAGGCGGTCGAGGTGGCCGACGAGTTGCGGGCGCGCGGAGACGAGGGCGTCGGCATCGGCGGAGAAGGGCTGAGAGAGAGATAAGGGGGAGAGAGAGCTACACACTGATATGTGGGTCCCACCACGCTGAGTCAGCTTGTCAACCGGGTCAACAACGCTACGTCGGACGAAACAGTCAGCAAAACCACCTAGAGAGGTGATTTGCTCTGGTTTTCAGAGAAGGAGGCATTATACCCGGTTTTCCAGTTGAGGGATGTTATTCACGCAAGCGCAAGAGATGAGGGAGGCAAAATGGACTTATTCCTTGCCTAAAACAGGACGACACAGCCTGCCTTCTCGCTAGGGCGTGTTTGGGATGGGCATTGACCTGGGCAGATGGGTTAGCAAGGCACAGCTCATTTCATCAGCTGTGCCATCACGGGCCCGTGCCGTGTTGGGCTGGGCCACCCGTTTTGGCCATATGGTGTCCATGACGCTAGGTCTCCGCCCTCACCGATGACACTTGCCTAAGGGTTACTGCCGCTAGGAAGACAGACGACGCGAAGACGGATGACGCGGGATCCTCGTCAATCTTGACACATCATTTCCCCCATCAAGCTCTAGCTCTAGGGGTGATAACGGAGCGGATATTATCCGATCTGATCCGATCCGCTCCGAATCCATCCGAAGTAAGGATATGGTAAGGGTTTTTAGATATCCGGCCGGATGCGGATACGGATGCGGATGCGGATGCGGCGAGTTACATGCGGATGCGAATATGGTATCGGTAATATCCGGCGGATACGGATTATCCGCTATTTTAAGCGGATTATCCGATAAATATTTTGGCGGATAATCCGAATTTCACAGCCCATATAACCACTCAATTTGGCCCATTTAACATGTGCATTTTCATCGTGCAAAGATTCAGCCCATCTAGGTCCACCTTATCCATCAATCTATCCAGAAGTTTAGTCTGTGACTCCGTCGACGTCGCGTCAACCAATTTTTTCATCGAGACTTCTCTTCTTCTAGTCCTCCCACGCCGCCGCCTGACTTCTCCACCCACCGCTGCGCCCTACCGTCTCCAGCCCGGCGCCGCCGCCGCCGCCGCCACCTGCCTTCTCCACCCCGGCGCCGTGGCCTACCGTCTCCACCCCAGAGGCGGCATCGCCACCACCGCCGTCGCCTCCTGCGCTGGTCACCTGGTTGTCTCCGTCTCGGCGCCGGTGACACCTCCTGCCATCATGATGTCAATACTATACGTGTCGATTACATGCTTTTGGATAAAAGACAAGTCAATCGTTAACAACTTGATATTATATTATGACGCGATCATGTGAATTGTGATATTGATATCTCATTGTTGCTCATTGTACAGATGATCAGATGTTGTATCGATTGTATATATATGTCACATCCGATTATTTTCATCCGTTTCCGACCTGAGTCCGCACCGATTCCGCACCATTTCCGACACCCGAAATAATCCGCTCCGCATCCGCACATTATCCGCACCGCCTCCGAATCCGATTAAAAAAATGGTATATGATATGGTATGACTACTATCCGTCCGAATCCGATCCGTTTTCACCCCTATTCAGCTCCACCTCGCTGTCACTACTTTCTTAGTCTCATCTCATGGCACCTCCTAGATCGGGCGCTGCTAGCTGGATGATACGGAAGGGAAGAGAGAGAAGAGCTCGAGAGTTGGATGACATGCAGTTCTCACATGAGTCTCACATATTTGTTGGGTTACTTATCTAATTGGACTTTCACTTATGTTTTTTGTTTTTTATTTTTCTCGGTGCCACGTATGCGCCATGTAGAACGAAGGTCAAGCCAACAAGATATATAAGAGCGTCATGTTAACTCTCAATATTACTGAGCACTCAATTTACACTTAATTTCTCCTATATCAGATTCGTTACATCAGAAGAGATTGAATTTTCTTTGGACGAACGGAGTATTTTATAATTTGAAGTAAAGTGCACATTTCCTTTTCCCTTTCAATCTTCCGCCTCTTCGTTCAAACTTCAAACCAAGCTTTGGCCTTTGGCCCCGGGGGCTCGGCGGCCTCGGCGAAATCCGCCGACCTTGCGCCTCCGCCTCCGCCTCCGCCTCCGCCTCCGCCTCCGCCGCTGCCCTCCGCCACCTCGGGGGAAGGGAACCGTCGGGCCGCCGCCGGAGTTGTCAGTGAGTGGGGGCTCGCTCCAGTCCCGCCAATCCCACCGTTCCCCCTCCGTCGTCGAGATCTTCCCGACTACCACGAGCGGAGCCCCGGCGCGCGCGCGCGATGCCGCCGAGGAGGAAGAAGGGCGTCGCCGCCAAGCAGAAGCCGCCGGAGCCGCCCGCCGCCGACGCGCCGCTGCGGGACCGGCTGAGGTGGCTCAACGACCAGGAATGTACGGCGCCTCTAACCCCTACTCTTCATCCCTTCCACGAATTTTAGGGGTTTTGTTTTTGCCTTGTTTATGTATTCTATAGACCCGGCCTTGTAATTACTGTAAGTTGGGGGCAAGATAGGTTGGTTGGTTGTGCGTTTTGGTTGGTCGATCAATAATTGCTTGGCTGTGCTTTGATTGATAGTGTAGTGTTCTAGTAGATGAATCGCATGGCTTGTTTCTCATTATTTAGTTCTGTTGGGAATTAGGTTTTAGGGATTTTCTTAAGTGTCATGTAACTCATTCCCCTCCAAAATTAGGAGCCATTTTGGAGACGTATCAACAACATAGGGATCATTATGTAAACTAAATATAGCTAATTTGAGGTGTGCTATTGACTTGAGAATTATCAGAACAGAAAAAGCAAGAACTAACAATCATAAGAACTGCATGGCAATTGACAACATGTGTAGCAGAAAATTACTATTTTCCATGGCTGGTTTAGAGATACTTATCTCTTTTGAAAAGCATAGCAGATTTTATAGCTAAGCACCAAAATCTAGGGGAATGCGATTTTATAGCAACTCCATGGCTGCTGATTTTGATGTTTCCTTTCATTTTGCCGTAGAGTTTGGATGTTCTAGAACATATTTGAGAGTGAACTATCAAATTACATTTTATTTCCTTTTCTTTTGAAATGGTATAACTTTCATTTTCCCTTGTGGAAACAAAGACTATCAAGGTGTAGGTAACATAAGCCTGCTAATCCAGAGAGCAATGAAACAAATAGACATAATTTACTAGAGAGTTAAACAGAAAAAGGGACTGCCAAAACTGAAAACAAACTTGCATCGTCTCAAGTAGGCAGGCCTCAAATCTCAATCCATCAGATCCACTGCTCCTTTTTACCTGCCACCTATTCAATCCCGAATTGCTGACTTGCAAGTCTTAACCCTTGTATTGAGTTGGTGCCTTACCTCATTAGTTGCAACCAGGTATTTGCAAACCTGCTCGGTACCCAGTGTGAGAAACGAGCAAACTTTGTACTCCACCAGTCCTGGTTCTCTGATTGCTTTCTGATGAAACTAATCATTTCTAGTTCTTTGTTGAGGCAGATGACATGTAATTCCTTACTTGTAGTAATCTAAGTAATGTATTCCTGATCTCTATATCTGAACTATCAGATAATTTGAATAAAACTTGCATAGTTTCTCTTTACCAAGCTCATACAACTTAAGTGAGCGATTTAGGTCAAATGCTTAATCAACTTCCTCTCATACAAGAAATTGTTCATCCGGCATCCTATTGTTGACTGTGGTTTGGTTATTTCTTTGTTTCTGTACTCTGTGATAGCTTTTCTAACATTCTTTGAAGAGTAATAACCCCCCAAGAAATTGATTAAAGATGCTAAAATAATCAATCCCTTTAGCAGTTAGCCCTGTTCCAGTCTTATTTTCTTAAAAACATATATCACATTATTACTACTCTGTAGAATGCAATTGCTCAAACTAACAAGAATCTGTAATTGTGTGTTGAAATTTGAGTTTGGAGTCGAGACAGCTTTCAAGGATTTACCATCCAGTTATCTGTAGTTGACTAATTTCTTCAAAGGCATAACCAGTGCATTACCATTATCTTACAATTAATGCTGAAGATTGCAATCAAATGTTAATGAAAAGGCTTAAAATCTAGAGCACACAATAATGTAGCATTGACTCGTAATCTATTGGCTTTAGGATGCATTATTCAGCACAAGATGCCATCTTTTGAGGGAGTACTCCCAATTATTGAAGATCATTACCTGATCTTCCTGCTTATCCCTAGTATTTGATAAACCAACAATAAGTAGTATAGGTTTGTTGTCAATTTGCGTAATGTGATTATCATGAGTCCACTGCTAATCCAGTGCCCACAATAAATAGATGAACATCGGAGTGCTGCCATTAAAGCTATTCAAGCAGCTGAGATTGAGAGTATACTTTCTCGGTTGCGTTTGGTTGAATCCTACATTTCCAAGGAGCAACAAGAGGGATGTGCCTTGCAATATTTTCAGGAGAACTTACCCAACTTATCAGTTATCCGGAATGAGGAACAGAATGAGCTTGAGTTGAAACGGGAAGATTGGGACAAACGATTAATTGGAGACCACTGTGATGACAAGATTTTTCGGGCTTCAGTCTCTTCGTTACCAAATGTTGGTGATGTTCAATTCTCAGGGGATTCAGGTTCGAGCATGCTCTCTACCTATTGATGGTTATACCTTTATTGGCATCAAATAATAAATGACCGTTTTAAATGTTTTTGTTACCTATTGTGATGTATGCAGTGCGGAAAAGCTTTATTGAGAGCATGCCTTTTAATTTTAATGACTTTGTAAGTGCTTTTTGAATATTGATGTCAGCTATTTCTTCTCTAGTCATTACTAATCTCACCCCTCTGTTGCTTCCAAGGCTTGGGGTGAGCTACCTGAGGATCAACTGGCAGGAATTGCAGATGCTTTACAGACACCTGGGGTAGCATTTTACGCTGTCCATATTTTTTGAAATGATATATGAGTATATGACAAATGAATGAATCGATTCTGTGTTTCCTTTTAAGCTTACCTTTACATGTTTTAATATGATCTTGAGCAGGCTGTGAGTACTCGGCTCTCTTTTGGTATGACACCAAAAACTTTAAGGTTGCCCAAAAAGGGCGAGATGCTCTTATCTGTGCGTGGCTCACCTCTTGGAGTGTACAAAGAAGAAAATCTGGCAGCTGTTCATGGTATTTATCACCTTTTTTTTCTTGGCTCTTCACAAGCATCCCTTACTATGGCCCTGTTAACAGTTGGCTAACCCCCCAAAAATTGCAGAATCTACGAATGGAAGTGAAGATGCTGCCTCATAGTACCAGTTGCCACATAACATACTAAGGATTCTATGTGATCTATCCACTCTTTTCGTTTAGTCGTGTGCCCCAAGGTTGATATGTTTTGTCAATTGCAGGGACTTATCAACCCTTGACTTAACCTTTAGGGTATTGGTGTTTTTCTTTTTCTTACCTTAAGCTGGGATACTCACCCAGAATCAAGATGCAATCACTAGTTCAGGTGAGTTGCAGTATCTATTTGTTATCCTTGTGTAGTTGGCAGTCCGCACGTGTGTTGTTGGATGCCGATTTCATTCAGGTGAAATCGTGTATTAAGTAATGTATCACCGTTGTTAACTTTGCTGCCAAGGAAGTGGGCAAAAGCAGTCTAAATGCGCGTGTCCGTGCACTCGTGATTGTCAATGCTGTATTAGCTCATTACCAGAGATGAGACAATGTGAGCTGTTGTAAAACCGAATTGAAATTGTGAATCATCAGATTTAATATTCAAATTGCTTGCAAATAATTGGTAAATATGGAATTTTAGAGTAGGAATATGTAAAATTTGTCCCATACCCTCCTGGCTTATCTATGTGTTTTTCTTACTGTTGATTTTTTTAATAGTTCCTTTAGCAGCTGTTTTTATATAAAATGCAGGATCTTGTTTTTAAGTTTTACCAATTCCTTCCTCTGATTTACCATCAACAGAAAGAAGACTACATTAGGAACTATTTTTCTGAGGTCTTTGGTTATGATTGAATTTTAGGGATAGTTATAGTTGCTGTCTTGCAGAGCCACAAGTTTGAAAACCTGTCTCACAAGTTTGAAAACATTGATTCATATAATTTAGAATGTAGGTTGTCCTTCTGCTCATTCATCTGCGCACTATACACATTTGAGAAGAAACCACGTGGTACCGCGAACGATCGCTAATTTGTGATCGCACTATCCATCAACTGCTCAATAGTTTCATCCATTGCGGTAGCAATCCAAGTCGTTATTGTTAATTAGCACAAGAAGTGTCCAAATTATTGCTAATCTGTTCCGGACACGGCTCGCCATACAAATTGGACACAAGATCGCGTAAATTACTACGGAGTACACGTTTTTTTCTCAGTTGATTTCAATTACAATTTTGTTTCGTCGACCGGCGGAGAGCTCGATCGATCGACCACAGACCATGGATTCCCGTAACCTATCTCGTCGCAAGAAGAGAGCTCGCCGGGAAGATCAGCCGGACGGCGGCGACGAGCGAGAGAGGAGCGAGCAGGCGCGCCGTCGCCAGATCGCCGTGCGGTTAGCCGCGGTGGTCGCTGGGTTCCTGATGCTCGCCGCCGCCGTGCTGCTGGAGATGCACATGTTGATGGGGCGTCTCCGGGAGCTCGACGCCATGAGTTTCTCGGGCTTCGTAATGCAGCACGTCGTCGTCGTGCTCGCCGCCGCCGGCCTCCTCCTCGTGGCGTTGGCTGGCTGCCCGGCGTGGGACGACGAGCGGCGGCCCTGACGGCGTCTATAGCTCTCTGATGGCGATAGCTTCGGTCGAACAAGATAGAAGACGCGTTAACTTATTTTTTTTTTTGTAACTTTCGTTTCGAAAATAAAAATGCAACGAGGAAGGGGCTCCTTTTTTTTTTGTTAGTTAGTGAACCTGTGTGACATATATATTATATATATCTCCCTTACTTCGTTTTGAAATAAATCAATTCTAAGGATTTAAAATATCTTAAAATAAATTAACTTCTACTCCCTCCATTTCAAAATATAGGACACAATTACTTTTTAAAGGTGTTTCAAAATATAAGATGTGCATGCATGTATGACAATTAATTAGCATCTCTTCTCTCCTAAATTATTATTTTTAAAATGAGTAAGGTGCACGGGCGGTCCTTAAACTTAGCGGTGTGTCATCTAAATCCTTAAAATCTTAAAATGCATATCTGAACTTGTCATAGTGTATCATCTAGGTCCGAAATCGCCACAGCCCCTTCAGGATCCTACGTGGCGCTGATGTGGCATGTCACACGGATATGATGTGGCATAATTTTGATTGACAAATAGGACCCTTTTAAAAATTTTCTTTTTCCTTTTTTCTTCTCTTGTATTTTCCTTTCTTCTCCTTTCTCTATGACCCGAGCAGAAGAAAGGAAAAAAAAAGAAGAATGAGAAGAAAACGGAAAAGAAAAAGAAAAGAAGAAAAAAAAGGACACGTCATGTCCATGTGGCAGGTTACATCAGCGCCACATAGGATCCAAGAGGGGATGTGTCGATTTAGGACCTAGGTGATACGCTTTGATAAGTTTTAGGACCTAGATATGCATTTTGAAAGTTTGGGGACTTAGATGACACACCGCTACAAGTTTAAGGACCACCCGTACACTTTACTCTTTTAAAATTATACACTCACAGGATGTTTAATTCTATTGGGTGCATGTATTGTATTAGTTGAATTGATTCAAACAAAGAGGTGAAATAATTGTTTCTTAGTTTTGGGTTAAGGTTGGTTGTTTATATTTTGGAATGGAGGGAGTACCTTCTTACCTATCTGTTCCCTTCGATACTCTTTACCTACCTACACAGTACACAGTGAGACTATTTTTCTATTAATGAGAGACTATATAGTCTTTCTTTCTCAACACTAAATTAAATCTTCTTGAGATACGAGGATTAGAATTTATGGAACATAGTGAATAACTAAATTTGTTATCTCCTACAACTATATCATCTATTTAGTTTTCAGTCTTTGGAAGCTTCACACCCTTCAACCACGGTACTAAATATAACTCTTGCCTCAACTCCTTAAAAAACTAGTGCAAAACAAGAACCCAAGGTGGTTTGGATGTAGTTTTAACAGACATGCAATCAAAGTGGATGGTTTGACTAACATAGCACTAATATGACACTAGAAGCAAAACTAAAAAACAATAGAAATGAAAACAAATTATGTGGGGTCCATATATCAGTATGTCCCACCTCACCCCCTCCTTTCTTTCTCTTCCTTCCCCTGCTCCCTCTACCTTCCTAGATGCAGCTGCCTGCGCCCTGGACACACGGTGCTGCTGTTGCCCACGTTCGCCAAGAGCCTGGCCGAACTAGGGATGGCAACGGGACGGGGCAGGGGCAGGTTGGGCTGGAACGCCCTCGACCCCGACCCCTGACTTCACTCCCCGCCCCCGGCCCTGACCATGTATGCAGGTTGAAAACGTCCCCCGCCCCCGACCCCTGCGGGGCCCCGCAACCCGACCGGGGCCCCGCATTGGGTAGTATCTCCATCCAATCAGCTCAAAGAATACAACACAATCATCATTTCAGCAAAAAGAAATATTGCACATAATTAACACACCATCAAAAATAGCATGAATACTTAAATATCATCATAAAAATTCAGCAAAAACACATAACACACAGTTACACGCATGAGTTGAAGCCTTCAAGGTTCAACGGTTCAAGTGTTCAACACATCACACACAGCAAGCAAATTCAGTCTCACAGAAATATAGAAGTCTTAATATGCTATTACATTGCGGGTTGGGCTTTTTGGGCTTCCAATGGGCTAAATTTTGAGGGTTTATATACCCTCCCCGGGGCCCCGCGGGTCACCCGCGGGTGAAATATACCCCCCCCCGTCCCCTCCCCGGCCAAATGCGGGGCCCCGACCCCGGCGCACCCGCGGGTGGAAAATCCCACCCACCCCCGCCCCCGTAGGGGCGGGTCCCCGCATTGCCATCCCTAGGCCGAACCGCTGCCCCAGCCATTCATGTGCACAACCGCGACACGTGCGGTTGACCATTCTCAGCTGCCCGAGGAAGTTGAGGTACATCCATAGCATGCCATGTGGCCGACCTCGTCGTTAGCTCCATTGAGCGATCCCATGCAGCCTATGCCAGTGCCATTACTCTTGACTTAAGATCAACTGGATAAAAAGGTCACACTTTAAACATCCATTATGAGTTTCAAATTTAGACGACTGGTATCATTTTCTCCAAATACTTCACACTTTAGTTTCACTGCAATAGAATAGGTTGTCTTCTAGTGACATGGAATTCATCGGGAAGATAAAGGAGAAGATGTATTGGTACCTCACTACTTGAAATCGTCCCAACTATCACTGTAGATCAACAATGCTTCAACAAAAGCTATCCATGCAATGCAATTGCCTTCGCTTGTCGGTAATGTTTTTTTAGAATTGAAGGTCCCGCGTAGGCAACACAGGTAGTGAAAACTAGCTTCCTCTCCACCAGCGTCGAGCTCCCTTTTCATCCCTTCCTCGTTAGTGGGTCACCGTCGTTGCCTATAGGAGCCGCTCCTCCACTTGGTGGTGGTGCTGTTTGAGTGGCCGCCACATTGGCCATACATATTTTGTTTTCATTTATCTTTTTATATGATTGATATATGGATCCTACATATTTTTGTTTTCATTTTTAATTTTCTAATTTTGCTTCTAGTGACACGTCTCAGCCACGTAGACGCCACGTCAGCCGAAACTGTCTTAGGATCTTGTTTGCACTGATTTTGTGAGTTGAGGGGTACGTTATATCAGATATTGCCGTTCAAGGACATGATTCAAACTAGATGTTAAGATATGAGTGACCTAAAGTGAACTTGTTCCTCAACCATTACATCCCTTTAGTCCAGATACTGAAGCACCTATCCATGTGCACCCAGGCTTCATTTGAGCCCATCAGCCTTTCCCGGTCCAGTTTTCGTTTGCAGCTCAAATGCTCGTACTGTTGTAGATTTTATTTGAAACTGTTCTATTAAAACCCATAGAAACGCACATGATATTATTCAGTTTCAATAAATGATGAATTGTGGTAAGGCTTGCGTCTGTAAGTTGATTTGTACTTAGGTGGTGTTTGGGTCCATATAGACTAAACTTTAGTCCCTATCATATTGGATGTTTGGACAGTAATTTAGAGTATTAAACAGACTACTTATTACAAAACTAATTACATAAATGATAGCTAATTCACGAGATTTTTTTAATCCTAATTAATTCATAATTAGCACATATTTACTGTAGCATCACATAGGGTAATAATGGATTAATTAGGCTCAATAGATTCGTCTCGCGAATTAGTCTAGGGTTATGGAATGAGTTTTTTCAAAAGTCTACGTTTAATATTTCTAGTGTTCAAACATCCAATGCGACAGGGCCCATCCAAATAGCCCCTTATAACCGCGCCACAACCGTACGCATTCGAAAAGTTATTTTCATAACAGTACGTGTTAGAAATTATCAGGGCCGATCCTGGGTTTTTGAGGCCCCAGGGCGAAAACTTATATGGAGGCCCCCATATATATATATATATATACATAAACTAATATATATATTTATAGTCTTATAAACACATAACACTTAATATTCGATGTGATAAAATTATCTATATATAACATTTTAAAACTTCAAAGAGAAATAACATAATCATAAACACTTACTTGGCACTTTCAAAAATTTCTTCTAACATTTCGAGATACAAAGTCATTGATTATAATATTGATGTCGATCTCATCCAATAACCTTTTCTCGATGCATAAAGTCGCCAAACCATTTAACCTTTCTTGAGTCATTGTTGTTCTCAAATAATTCTTCAATAATTTTAACTTTGAAAAGCTTCTTTCAGCGGATGCAACGGTCACAGGCATAGTAAATAAGATTTGATAAGCAATGGAGAGATTAGGATAACAATCCACATCTCTAACATGCTTGAACATCTCGATAGCAGACAATTCACCATCTGGCAAAGTAAATTTCATAATCTTTACTTCAGAAATAAGTTCATGTACCTCAACATCAGATGAACCATCATGAGAGAAAGTTTCCGCAAATTTAGTACAACACTCTTCAAGGTCAATATCATTCATTGATTTCAAGGTGCTTGAGCTCAATAAAAATCCAAATATATTTTTGAACGCCATGAGATCTTCGAATATGGTCTTCAAAGAAGTGTTTGCCATATCAACCACAACATAAAAATATTTGACTTGAAAAGCCCTCTCAGCTTCTAGGATTTCTTCCTCGCTTGACGCTTCATCAAATTGCATCTTTCTGGTAAAACGGCGTTTTACTGGAAATGATGCTGGTACACCCATCCCAGCTGCAATACCTTTAGCTATGATCAAGCTAGAAGGAAACCCCTCATCTCTGTACTTCTCAAAGTATTGCATTATACCATTTATTTGCTGCAAAGTAGAGTCAATACACATGGCCGGTGATTGCAATTTCTTGCTCACTTTATTTACAGCAAATAGAATATCATGCCAGATAATCATACCAAGAATAAACTCAAAGCTGCCAAGTGCCTCAAATAAACCTTTTGCATCACTTTTATCCTTAGGGTCAACGTCAGAAGCATGTCGTAACTCTAACAAAGCTGACCTTAACTCGATAGCTTGATATCTTATTGCTGTCACACTTTTGATTCGGCTCTCCCATCGAGTATTGGACAGAGATTTCATAGTTAAGCTTGGAACATGTTTAAGTAAAACATCCCACCTTTTTGTAGAACTAGCAAATAACACATATATGCGTTGAACAATTCCAAAAAATGAAACAGCCTTTCCACAAGATTTTGCCATATCACAAAGAGTAAGATTGAGACTGTGGCAAGCACATGGCATGTACAAAGCCCTTGGATTTACATCAATTAACCGTTTTTGTACCCCTTGATGTTTCCCCTTCATATTAGAACCGTTGTCATAGCCTTGACCCCTTATATCTTTAATATCTAGACCGAAGGACTCCATAGATTCAAGCAATACATTAAAAAGACCCAAACCAGATGTATCATCAACCTTCAAGAACCCCAAGAAGTACTCTTCAATATTTATCTTACCATCAGACAAATTAACACATCGGACTAATAAAGTCATCTGTTCTTGATGACTCAAATCAGGGGTACAATCTAGGATAACAGAGAAATACTTGGTCTCTTTAACAACCTTCATGATAGAACTTGTGATATCAGCAGCTAAAAGAGATATTAACTCATTCTGTATCTTATGACCGAGATAATGATAATGAATTTGTTTGTTCTGAATACGTCTAAGGTGGTCTTGCATTACCAAATCAAATTCTACAATCATCTCAGCACAAGCTAGAAAATTACCATTATTATGATGATATAGCTGCTCACTGCTTCCTCTAAAAGCCAAGTTACGTTTACCAAGATATTTCACAATGGCTATTATTCTGAACATAACTTGCCTCAAGCGCTCTTTCTCCTTGTCAATTTGCTGCTGCAATTCTTTGTCGATAGTTTCTTTTTTCTGTAGCCTAGCCCTCAAATCATTCCACTTGGTCATGTTACTAATATGCCCAACACTATTTTCATGTTCTCTAAGCGTCTCACTAGTATGCCTCCAATTTCTAAATCCATCATTTGCTAAGGAACTCTGACTCCTGATAGTGTTAGACTTAAAGATCTTACAACAGAAACAAAATACTTTATCAACATGCTTTGAATAAACTAGCCATTTTCTATCATGGACCTCTCCATTGCATAATTTTCTAGAATAATGAGCATATGAAAAATGTCTTGAGGCATCATCTAGAGGGAATTCAATATTCTCTTCTCTTATAGGCCCTTTCTCAACTAATATGTCTCTTGCCTTATTATCAAGACTATCCCAATTTTGTGGATCATAAATATCACAACTGTAAACTGGTTGTTCATCAACACTAGCAGATTGATTCTGTGAAATATTCTCAGGACCACTTACATTGTTATCAGTAGCGTCGATGTCAACATTTTCTTCTTCTTCTTCTTCTAAATTCTCATGAGTTAGAACTGGAACCTCTTCCTCTACAGCAACCTCTACAGCATTAGCATTACTTGTGAAAAATCTGTCAATAGCTCCTCGTTGTGTTTTAATGAAATCATCGAACGCTTTTTCCGTTTCCTTTTTTCGCTACCGGATGCATATTTTCTCGACAACATGATTAATATCGTGCTGAAAAATTAATAATCAATTATTAAGTAGTACGAGCTAATAATTTTTGATCTATGAAGAGGAAAAAAGATAGAGAAAAGAAAATTACCTTGACCTGTCGAGCAGCAGGAGCCGCCGATCAGCAGACAGATGAGGGCGCGCCACCGCCGATTCGGCGGCATCGGCCAGCGGCGTGATGCCGTGATCCAGCCTCTAGGCTCCAGGCGAGTAGGCGACCAGGCGACGCAGGCGGCAGGTGGCGTGATCGAGGGCCGAGGCGACGGGAATCGGGAACGGGACTCAGATAGATCGCTTCGACTTCGACGCTTCGATTTTCCTTCACTCGGTCGCTCCTCTTCATCCTCCGTCTTCGGACGATACAGGCCTGCGAAGTAGCATACATGGGGGCGCCGTGGGCCATGGGCCATGGCCCATCAGCCATGAGGGCCCCTGGATTTTGGGGGCCTCGGGCGCCCCCCCCCCCCCCCCCCCCCCCGGGGCGGCCCTGGAAATTATCAGCTGATACTTGATACTCTGTCGATATTAAAACTAGACACGTTCCCACGAAGTTCAATTGTACGAACATACGGGAAAACGATGATTTTTTTCTTTTTTGCAAAACTCGTACCTACGTTGCCCAAACTCAAAAATCCGTATAGTATAATTCTTTGAGAAGACGAAAACGTAGAGATGTCTTGCTATAGCTAAAATTTACAATTGGTATTAACAGATTATCAAAGCTTACATATATAAACAATTGCAAAGAGGCTATTAAGCGAGCCATTCATCATGCATGCCTAGAAACACCAACACGTAGACGTAGTTCATGAGATCAACAACTTGGAGGAGATTGTGCAACGGGCGGTGGCGGCGGCGCGGCGAGGCGGGCGGTGCCGGCGATGAGGATGTAGAGGGGACCGGGCGGGTAGGTGGCGCCGAAGAGGCGGAACCCCTGCTGCTTGAAGGCCCAGACATGGACGACGTCCTTCTCCTTGATGCCGCACCGGGCGATGAAGTCGAGGTAGCCTTCCCCCTTGACGATGGCGGCGCCGCTGCTGTCCCACCGCGTCAGCAGCAGCCGCTTCATGCCGCCGCGCAGGTGCACCAGCGTCACCGGCAGCCCGCCGTGCGACCTCCCCTTCTTCTTCTTCCTCCCGCCCGGCCCCGCCGTCTCCTCCTCCTCCTGCTGCTGCTGCTGCTGCTCCGCGACGGCGGTGTCGCTCTCCGGTTGCGGCGGAGTTGTTCCTGCAGCTTCCTCCTCCTCCTCCTGCTGCTGCTGCTGCTCCACGACGACGACGGCGGTGTTGTTCTCCTCCAGTTGCGGCGGCGGAGTTGATCCTGCAGCTTGAGCTTCATCCTCCTCCTTGCGCAGGAAGCTGGCGGCGATGGCCTCGCGGCGGGTGAGCATGGGGATGAGGCTGCGGCCGACGCCGCCGCATGCGAGGCGGAACCGGTTCTGGTGAGAGTCGAGGTCGGTGCGGGTCACCGTCTTCTCCTCGATGAACACCAGCGGCAGGTCGTACGGGAGACCCAGCCGGTAGAACACTATCTTCCGTATCCACGACGGCTCGTTCGGCACTTCCCCCGCCGCCAGCGACGATGACGACGACGACGCCGGCGCCACGGCGGCGAGCGGGACCGCATGGATGGGCGCCGACGCCGACGACGCCGCCACGTACGGCACCAGAGCGCCGGCCGCCGCCCGCTTCTTCCCCCGTAGGCGATCTTCCTCCCCCGCGCCGCCGGCGACGAGAGGCCGCTTGCGGCCAACGACGCGGTGGCTGTTGCCGTTGCCGTTGTTGCCCCCGCCCGGCGCCATCGTAGGCTGTGCACCCCCTTGCTTGTTGCCGGAGCACATGGCCGCCGGTGAGGTCGTCGTCGATCGGAGATGGATCGATCGACTTGAGCTGTGTCTAGCAATGGAGACGCGGGGTTGTGGATGGCTCTCATCCCGCAATGCGCAGCGCTGGATTTATAGCGGCGGGGAATGCTCGTCGACTCCTACTCGGACTCCTTCCCCTACGCCTCTCTGATCTGATGCATTCGTCGTGTTCGTCACGGAATGGGAAATGCAGTTCACGTAAACCGACTTGGAAACCGATAGGCCCACTAGATCGCATGGGTGATTTGGGCTTAGGCCCACTCGCTGGTATTGTTCATCGAGTCCGAGTCGGACTCCAAATTGTCTAATGGGCCCCCGGCCCAAAAGTACGCGTCCACTTTAGTATGGGCCTCGTGTCCACAGAAGCAACACCACACCACCACGCACGCCTCCGCCGCCGCTCCATGGACGCCGGCGACACATCCGCCGCCGCAGCCGCCGCCGGCGACGTGCCCGCGGCCGTAGCCCCGACCCCGGCGCGGCTGCGGGAAGCGCTCGCCGCCCTCTCTCAGGTAATCTCCCTAGCTGATCGCCCATTTGCCGTGTACCCTCGCTAAACCCTAGGATCTCCTTCTGCTCCAGGCGTTCGAGTCCGGGGATTGCTCCGATGGATCCGCCGCGGCGGCCGTCTCCGACCTCCTCAACACCGCCGCCGATGCAGCGGATGCGGGGGGCGACGCCGACGCCGACGACGACGACGCGGCGGCGGCCGGGGTCGCCGAGGAGATGCTCCGAGAGGTGCACGCGTTCCTCTCGTCCCCGTCCTCGAATCAGGTTCGATATCCTGTGCTTGCGTGTGATTGGTCTCTCCGCGTGGTGTTTCATGTTGCGATTCGCGGGGTGGGATGGGAGTAAGTTTGGTGATCTCCTGATATTGTTGCTGTCTCGTAATAGTTGGCCATAGATGCTCTCTCACTAGAGCTGGTAAAACCTGTGGCGAAGCTGGGGACACTGATGAGGAATTGCTGGGACATTGCCAACGCTATCATTGAATTCTTCGTGTCAAACTGCAACCCGAGGGACATGCTCTCCATCCTATGTGAGGTCAGTCACGCGTGCGTTTGTTCTTGATAAATCCTGGCATTTGGCTTTACAGTTGCGTCTTGCAATGTTGATGAAATTCAGAATATAGACCCATACAGAGGTAGCCTGTGTCTCCTTCAACTCTGAAAGATCCTGTGATTGGAAAGAGTTATGGTTTTTATTTTATTGAGGGATGAAGGAAAAAGTCCATTTACAAGACTGAACTATCATCAAAGTCTGAAAATCAACTCGGAACTTTGAAATGTGACACTATTCTTTACCCTTCAAATAGATCTGGATAAGTTTTATAGTTTTTTAAATATGAGCTGATGCTCCATTGTTTATTTGTTGCATCCAGTCCAAACTTGCGCAATGCCAGGGCACTGGAATGTCCATTCATAATTGAGCATATTTTCATTTTGCATTCAATATTTCCAGACGACAATATATCTCTACCTCCTTCCCTCGCTTCTGCTCTCTGGGTTCCTATGGTATATTGCTCACCTTTTTGTGACATTATATTGCTTTAATACAGGCAGTAGATGCACCAGTGGCATCAAATGGCTCAGTGTACTTTGTTCTTCTATTCAAGGAGCTAGCCAAAGGTATGTATATGTTTTTATATGAAGATTTCCACAGCCATCTCTCTGCTCATCGTTTGGAAATTTTGGTTTCTAATGGATGAATTTCCAGATAGGAATTGAGATACTTAATGCTCTATGCCTATATATATATAAGTTTAGATATATTCGCTTGACATATGTTACACACCTTGTGTAAATATTAACTGGTTAACATTTGTATTATTAAATATGTTTTTTTTCTATTCTTCCTAGCTAATTGTGCTTTGGGCTAGTGCTTGTTTTGATTCAGAGGAGGCATACTGAGCAAGTAAAAGTCACACTTCCTGCTGTCCTTCGAGTTATGAATGCTGTTATACGATGTGACGAGGAACATGGAAAGATCATTGTTGATATGTACAATGCAGCACTTAGAATTGGCAATGCCATTCAAGAAATGTGCAAAAAAATGGTTTGTTGAGTTAAAATGCCATTCAAGTTGGCCCTGTGTCCTAAACAATATGCGGTCGCCTTTTCATTTGTCTGTTCTGATTAATTTTGCATTATTGTTTCCATCACCAAAAGGTAAACCAGAAGAATGAAGAACTCTGTTCTGTACTTAGTCTATACTCCCTTCAGAACATAGTAAGTACAAAACTGTGTTATTTATATATGTTATTTTCAATTAGATTTAGAAAGATTTATTTTCTTAATATGTTATTAATTATTATACACTCCTATCTTGCAGGCTCTTGTGTCAAGATGCAAACAACAGCATATTCTCTCTGCTTGTGGTTCAGTTGTTCTTCAGCATTCAAAAATTCTGACATTTTGTGGGTTCACTTATTTGGGTCTTTTGACTGGTAATGATGTGACCTCAGCCACCGATAAGATTTCAAAAGGTGTTTAACTTTTCCAAATTATTTTCCACTTGGAAATATTGTATTCTGTTTGCTTCATTGCCAACTGATGCATTTGTTTGCAAAGTGATGTAGATGAAGATGCGGATTTGCTTGAGTGCTTTTCTTTTGCAATGGATGGTGCAAGTCTTGCAGGTTTGATGATCATTTTGACTACACTTTCATTGGACAATGCATGTTGTTTAGATACTACTTGGTCACATGCTTGAGCTTTTTGCAGTTATCTGGACCTATATGGATGATGAAATCTCAAAATATGCTGGCGCTGAGATGGAATCAGCGCTGAAAGATGTTAAGGGCAACCATACGAGGATGTGGCAAGCAATTAACATTCTTAGATATGTGTTGTCTTCAACACATTACCCATGGGTAATAAAATCCCACAGTTTGGACTTACTGCTGACTATAGCTAATGAAAGTCGTATTGAGGAAATCAATGATCATGTAGATGTTTCATCTTCTGGTCCTCAAATTTTTGCAACACTCAAGGTAATGTTACGCTTTACTTATATATTTAAAAATATGTCCCAATCTACTATATCAACAATTTAAGAACATTCACAGGCCATTGAAAGTGTCATGATTTCCGCCCCAGATGCATTAATGCGGAAGAAAGCTTTTGCTACTTTGAAACAGGCAAGTATCATATATACTGTTGGTTTTTTTCTTTCTCTTTGTTTTAACAATTGTCATGAATATATTTTTGACTTGTGTTTGTATATGTCTGTAAGATAATATGGGCAGGATGGTAACATGTTCCTTCTTCAGTCTGTACTGTGGCATTTCTTCCTTTTCATTTTGAATGTCACTTCTTTATAACGCTGAAATTTTATCAGGTTATTTCAATGGCGCCATCCTCTCAGAGATTCGACATCTTACAGGCTCTTATAAAGAACAGCATCTTCCCTTCATTGGTAAGAACTAAGAACACAATCTCTGCATGCAGTTTAAATGGTATTCTCTCTATCCCAAAATATAGCAACCAAGTACTAGATTAGATGTCTCGTAGCACTAGTGGTGTCTAATCTTGTACTAGGTTGCTATATTTTGGGACGGATGGAGCAAGTAAGAGCATCCTGTTGTGCTCAATATACATATAGGGAAAGAAGGGACCATACAATGGATCTCAGATTTTCAGTCACCGCCACCTAACATTTTCTGGTGTATGATGTGCTTGGATTGATAGAAACATGCAGTTTTATGATTTTTAACTTCATTTTTCAACTTCATCCTTTAAATCGTGAATTATGTTTTTTCTTCTAGACTGCAATTCTCCTAGATCTGGTGAAGGATGAAGTTTCGAGAGAGATTCGGCGAGCTGATCAGGATATTGTTGAATCGGATCAATTACAAGATGGTGGCGAATGGCCACCACCTTGGTTTTCTCATGCACTTGAGTTGGTGGAGCTTATCTTGAAGCCTCCAGAAGGTGGCCCTCCTTGTCTTCCTGATCATGGTGAACAGGTACCCTCTTTTTATGTCACTACTCATCAGGAGCATAAATATCTGTTGGAAGAACTCAGGCAACAGCAACATAGATGGAATAGCATTAGTTGATATAAGATGCCTGTTTCCGTATTAAAATAAAAGGAGGATGACTGTTGGGCAGGAATAGATCTAGATTAGACAGACATGAACTTGGAGACTTGTTTAAATCCACAGAAGGACGTCAAGGACTAGGAGAGTTCTGTTCATCTTTACCTTATTAGGCCTCCTTTGAATTGGAGGAAAAATGGAGGAAAAACAAAGGAATTGAAATCCTACACTATTCATGCCTTTGATTCGTAGGAATGAGAAAAGGAAAAATGTAGGAAACTTTCCTATTCCTACAATTCTAGAGCAAAAACGTAGGAAAGTTAACATCCACTCTAACCTCTTGGAAAACTTTCTTGAGTCTATCTCTCATGTGATTCCTGCATTTTTCCTGCGGTCTAATCAAACGGTCATTCTTATATTTTTCCTGTGTTTTGTAATCCTCTGTTTTACACTTGCAATCCTACCAAAATCCTGTGTTTTTCCTATTCCTCCGTTTTTTCAATCCTGCAATTCAAAGGGCTTAAATCTCAGTGAACCAGCTGTGTCATCTTAGGCTCTTGAGAAATTAGCGAATGATTATAACAAATGGCTGCAATACTTATAAAGATACTCTTAACAACTGAATAAAATATAGAATAATTAAAGTCTCAACTCCAATCCAAAACATTGAATATCGATCTATCATTTTTCCTTTTTCTTTTCGACTTAATTTGTCAGACTCTCGTAATCTCATTTTTGTAACTTTTAACATTGAATGAATTTATACTAGTAAATTGAGATGAGAAATGCATGTAAATTTTGTGGGAATATTTCATGTTAAATTTGATGTATAAATCAAAGCTGGATTGCGTGAATATCTGGATTCACTTTATATGTTGCCCACTTGTGTTGTGCTTCGTTATTCTTATGTGTCCTGCTAAAGTGGTAATTTTGTTTTACATCATTTTATGGCTTATGCCTAGAAAATAATCTGCCATGGTTCACTTTTTTTTATTTGTATGCAGGTATTATCAGCTTTGAATTTGCTGCGATTTGTTCTGATAATAGATTCAAGAGGTAATCTACAAAAAACCTGTGCTTAAAATTATATGTACTTAACTGAACTGTAACAATAATTGCATGAATTTGCTATTGCAAAACTAATGCTACATGATCACACCATCTATAAGACTATAATCTGCAAGTTTCTCTGTGGCTCTCGAAGCTTAATGTTTTCATAAATTAAATATTTGATTAAACATAATTTTGGTTATCAACGTGCTGGTGCATGGTTCTATTGTTCATTTATCTAACCAATAGTTGTCTAAAACACTTTCTTCTTTTTCATTCTTCCAAATGTCCTTTAATAAAGAGCTGTAACATTGAAACTCTGTTAATGTGAACCTATATAGTGTACTAATCCCAAGTAATGTGTTGAAAATTGCATATGTCCTTTTTAGTTTCCAAGCTTGTAAACCCATAGAATCAAAGATGGCTCGAGACATAAAAAGAAGTGGTTGCATCTTATTTGAACAAAAGATGCATGGTGTTCGACTTCATGAATGGATTAAGGCTCATGTGATTTAGTCCTGGGATTAATGTGAATCGTCAGTTTGATATATTTTTCCCATTTTGTCCAGGATCAAGATCAAGAAAAATGTTTGGGGAAGAGACTATGAGGAAGGTGTACTCAGAGTGGCTGATGCCATTAAGACCAATTGTTGCAGGAATTCAATCAGAAAGTGAAGAGGATGGTAGCGACGTTGCAAATCATATCATGTGCTCGTTAAATCCTGTTCAATTAGTATTGTACCGCTGCATTGAGTTGGCAGAGGAAAAGATGAAAGGTTTCTAACGTTTTCAGTTCACTGGTTTTTGTACAATATACTGCTGTCTCGAGGCTAAACATGAGCAAGTTGTGAATATTATCCCAATGATTTGAAGTTCAGGAATGTTCTTATGCGTTTTTTTTATGTTGTACAGTGATACTGTCGTCCTTCATAATTCATTTTGCTGGATGGTCTCGTTCGCTTTTTGCAAAGCTGCATGACTGCATCTATTGTGCTGTTTTGAGAAAATGGACATTTGGCCACGTTCAAAAAAGGGTTTCGCTGGAATGCCGTCCAAAAACACGTTTCGTTAGAATTTCAATATGAAACACGTGTTCATCGCCACTTTGCTATTTTAGCCGTTTTGTGTATTTTTGAAATCATTTTCGCTTGAATGTCGAGTGATGAGACGGAATTGCCCTCGCCGGTGTCAAGGTGGCGCTGCTTGCCGTCGGCCGGTGTCAAGGCGTACAGGGTGTGGAAGCGGAGGTGCCGGGCAGCCGTGGACGCAAGGTGCATGTCGTCGTCGACGAGGGGCTCTTGCCAGAGCCGTACAAGAACATGGGGTCCTGCAGCTTTGTCGAAGACGCCGGTGAGGGCAATTCCGTCTCATCACCCGATGTTCCAACGAAAATGGTTTCGGAAATACACAAAACTGCCAAAATGGCAAAGTGGAGGTGAGCACGTGTTTCATATTGGCATTTTGACGAAGCGTGTTTTCGGAATGGTATTCCAGCGAAACCGCTTTTTGAACGTGGCCAAATGTCCATTTTCTCATTTTATCGTGTGCGCACGCGCAAAATTGAAGTGTGAAATGTTACTGGTGTGTGATGTATTGTATGGTGCCGAATTGCCGATGCGAAAGCGCGCAATGATCTACAGAGGATGGTTAGTTCAATCAAACTGCAGTGTTTTATTTGCTGTTTGGGAAATCGGGAAACGACAATGCATAAGGCCTCCTTCAAAGGTTGAGACAACTGCTAGCTCATAAATCGTACACATCATCTAAGAGATAGAACAAGAGATAGTTTCTCTGATGAACTGTCTCTAAGGTTATCTCTTCTTGCTTTTATGGCAGCATGGGTAGTAAATGACATGGTGATAACCTACACAATATCTCTACGGTCCTTCATGTGATGCTATTCAAAAGATCTGTCGGTTAAAAATGAACATCTCAGCATAGTGTGAATATAGATAAATAGCACAACATCGACTTAGAGTATATAACAATAAAGTGCAATTCTTCCAACTCACGGTCCACTACAGCAACCAGATAACATCATAGCCATATCATGGCACTTTAGTACAATGCGGAAAAGAGCAAACTGAAGGGAAAAAAAAAGACTGCATCACGTCACAGAAGTGATAGAAGAGTTCGACAACCACCAAAAGCTGGACAGCAACCAGAAGTGCTTATCCCATTCCTTGAACAAGATCACCAAAAGCTGGACCGCAGCCACAAAAACAAGTGAAAGACATCGAATCTGTTCGCCCCTAGGAGAGAGAAAAACATGTACAGTAAGTGAAAGTGATGAATACAGTCAGTCTAAGATAAAATTACAATGAAATTGTATACTAGAGCTTACATTATACTGAAATAACAGTGACTAATTATTTTGCCTAGTTTGAAACCGTTGCCAAATATGCTCAATTAAGTCATTTTTAAGCTGGCTATGGATTGGTTTGGCTCGGATAGAAGCATTTCTTCGCCGCACATCGCTGAAGCTTGGGTGATCATTACTCCCTGCATGAACTTCTGGTGGAAGAACAATTGATGTTCCTGGGGCAGCATTCAAGTCAATAGGATCTTCTGCCATTTCTCCCTCGTCTTCCACTATCATGTTGTGGAGAATTACACAAGCTTGCATGATTTTTTGAAGAACTTTTTGGCTCCATGATCGTGCTGGACAATGCACGATGTTGAAGCGAGCTTGCAACACCCCAAAAGCACGCTCAATATTTTTCCGTTCCCTTCTTGTTCCCTTGCAAACAGCTTGTGCTTCTCTAGTTGAGGAGATCTTATAGACTTTACAAAGGCTGCCCATTCCGGATAAATTCCATCAGCAAGATAATATCCCGTGTTGTATTGTGTCCCATTGACAGCAAATTGGACTTGGGGAGCTTCACCTTTTATTGCTTCAATAAATAGAGGGACTGATTGAGCACATTAATGTCATTGTTGAACCCAGGAATACCAAAGAATGCATGCCAAATATGAAGGTCATATGAAGCTACAGCCTCAAGGATAATAGTTGGATACTTTTGGTCACCTCGGGTATATTGTCCCTTCCATGCGGTTGGGCAATTTTTCCATCGCTAGTGCATGCAGTCAATGCTTCCCAACATCCCAGGGAATCCACGAGACTCTCCAACTTGGAGCAAACGCTCGAGATCCTCAACCGTGGGGCGACGCAGGTACCTACTACTAATACCTCGACAACACCTTCCACAAATTTTTCTAAGCACTCTAGAGCAGTACTCTGGGGAACCTTCAAGTACTCATCAAGAGTGTCAGCAGCAGTCCCATATGCAAGCATACGGATCGCTACAGTGCACTTCTGCAATAGTGAGTGCCCAAGGTGTCCAGTACAATCTACTCTATGTGTAAAATAGGAAGACCACTTGCCTAGTTCATCCACAATGTGTAGGAACACATGCCTTCTCATCCGGAACCTTCTACGGAATGTTGCAGCAGAGTAGAGAGGATCTTCAGCAAAATAATCAGCAAATAGTTGATCATGGGCTCCTTCACGGTTCCTATTGATGTACTTCCTTGGACCACTTGTACGCCTAGATGTACCTCCTTCCAGTCTGGCCTTAATCCTTCTGTCGATCCGCCCGGCAAAAGAGTTAAGGACACTATGCTCTGCCATGAACATATCTGTAGTGTAAATCTCGGCTGGGTCTATGGAATTGTCAAACTCATCTGACATGTTTTACTGGATGGAAGGAACAGATGAGGCAGTGTTGGACTGGATGGAAGGAACAGATGAGGAAGAATAGAATATGAAGAATAGTATTGGATAGAAGGAACAGAGGAGGACAGTGCTGGATTGTTTTGCTAGACTGAATATAACAGAGCAATATATAGTCACATGGTACAGATTAATTTGTGGTACATTGACTAAGAATACAGATTATAATGTATGGTTATTTGTGGTACATTAACTAAGAATACAGATTATAATGTATGGTTATTTGTGGTACATTGATTAAGAATACAGATTACAATGCATGGTTATTTGTGGTACATTGACTAAGAATACAGATTACAATACATGGTCATTTGTGGAACATTGACTAAAAATAAAGTGCATGGTGATTGACAGAAAATACCTTAGATTATATTGCCAAGCAGTTTCTCCCTCAACATCTTGAGACCCATCACGTGCTCAGCTTTCATCTCATCAGTCATTTGGCTAGTGTCCATGCTCATCATTTTTTCATATGATTCCGTCAAGATAGCCTCTCTCCTAAGCCTTGCTACTTCAACTTTTGCATCTGAAATACGCTGCTGAGTCCCTAAAAACTCTTCATGTCGTTTGCTAGCTGCAGCTTGAACATCCATGTACTTCTTCATATCTTCATGTAAACTGTCATCATCATCCTTGCCTTTGCCTTTGCCATTGCGTTGTTTCTTAGCTTCATTCCTCCCCATTGGACGCTCCTTTTCTCCGATATCTTTTTGTGATAGTGTGTCACTTCCATCATCCAAGCTCCGCTTGTGTGGCTTTTCAAGCTCCTCTAAAACAGCATGCCACTTGGGTTCATCACGAAGAACCTTCCAACAGTGCAAAACTGTGAATGGACCTTCATTAGGATAGTCATCCACATAAAACTGATTAGCAAAGTCTCTCAACTGATCATCTGAATATCCACTAGTATAAACTAATGTAGCCTTCTTCCAGGAGGCGCAGAAAAATCCCACCCATCTCTTAATCCTTTGCCATCGATCTTTGAGATGCTTTACTTCCCTTTTCCGGTTAATAGGTGTAGTGCTATTGTATAATTCAACTACATCTCCCCAGTAGCTCTCATTCTTCTTGCCATTTCCATTGATCGGATCATTAGAGTGGTACAGCCATGCACTCACCTACATTTAGCATTATGTGTTAGCAAAGTTTCAGAATGATGGTACAAATCCTTGCAGGTTGTCTAAAATTTTACTCACCAGCCGCAAGTCCTCATCTGATGCCCATGTAAGACGCTTAGCAGTCCTAACATCGTCACCATCATCAAAGTTGATGACAGGTTTGGCTTTGACCTTGATCTAGCATGCGTAGTGCCTGAATTAGTTGCTGGTGCCATAGGTGGCATAGGTGGCCATGTTGCTGGGAACAAAACATGAGGTGGGACTAATGGCTGTTGACCAGTTTGTAACATGCTTAGGAAACCACCAGGTGGATGTATATCCATACCACTGAAATATCAGGAGCCAAAATCATGACTATGAGCGAGGAAGAAATAATACATTTCCTATCTGTGCTAAAACATTATTAATTCTGCAATCTAAACAGTCTCAACAAAAAGGAATTTGCTTGTTTCCTGCAGAAACAACACACAAGCAAATTGGTTTCTTACCAATCTGAGGATGCAGGGCCAAAGGAATTGGTGTGTGGCAAAGATCCGTTCCACCACCCTGCACATCATTGAAAGCATCATCAGCTTATTGTTCTACTCCAACATCCAGGAAGCAAGCAAGGCAGAACCACTGCAATCCCCATCAGGTTTGAGTGTACGGTACAGTACCTGGTTGGCCTCCTAGAGGAGGAGCCATAGCAGTACTGGCCTGAAAGAAGGCAAACGAGGCAGTGTCGAAGCACCCAGAGGCAGTCGCAGATCCCGACGGCGGCGGCGGCGACGACGACGACGGCGGCGGCCGCGGCAGCCGCGGAGCTACTTGTCGTTTGGACCGGCGGCTCATCCTGCTCTACAGCTTGTTGTCGTTGGCAAGAGGAGTGGATTCGTCGTTGGGCTCGTGGAAACGGATACGTCGACGCCGACGAGGAAGATTTCACACACTGAAGAAGAAAAGAAGAGGGAGGGTGCAAGGGAAGGATTGGCGCGCGGGTTGCTGGAGGATTTGCGCGGGGGAGAGCAAATTGGCGTGCCAGGGGGTGGGGGAGCGAATTGCAGCGCGCGGGATCGGGCGGGAACGGGGTGCAGCACGCGGGGGTGGGCGGGAGGTGCGGCGGGGCGATTTGGGGGAAGGGAGCACGGGATCTGATTTTGGCGTGGAAGAGTCAACTACTATCTCTTGCGCAGGCTCATACGGCATCGGTAACTGAGCGAGATAGGCGTGGGAATAGGAGATAGATGGATTGATTTTTTGCCTTCTCTTTCCTCCACATAGGATACATAATGACGTGGACATGTTATGAGATAGCTTACATGGCACCATTGGAGGAGGCCTTAGGCACGAAGCTATAGCAAGGGTTGTATAATATGTTATCAGGCACGAAGCTCTACCAGAGATCAAGGTAGAAGAAGGGTAAGAATCTCGAAAATATGCTTTGCATCTTGTATATTGAATTGCAAAAACGAATTCCTTGCATCTTCCTCGTTCCGTTTTCATGACTCCCGACGAAAACCACCATTGCCGACTTGGAGTGGCCGGCAACTAGCCGATCAGGGTTTTACCGTCCTCCATGGCAAACAAAGAGTCGCTGTTGCTATATGGAGCACGGATGACGTCAGATCAGGCACGGCAACGCAGCCACGCCACCGTCGACCACACCATGCATGGCGCTGCAGCCGCGCCACAGTCAGCCGCCCCTGCAAGGCAGCCACGCCGCGAGCTGCCGGCTGCGCCATGACGCCCGCTCCGTCGCCGCGCCCCGCACGGCGCCGCCGCGAGCCGCCGCCGCACGCCGCTGGCCGAGCCGTTCCCGCGCGCCGTCCGCGCCCCGCAAGGCCGCCGAGTGCCGCCGCACGCTGCCACGAGCCGCCACCGGCCGCGTCCCGCACGACCGCACCCTGCCGCGCCGTGAGTCGCCGGAGCACGCCGGCCCGCCGCGCCTCTCATGGCAGCCGCACGCTCAGGCCGAGCCGTGCCCGCGTGCCACGCATGGCCGCCACACGCCTCCGGCCGATCCGTGCCCGCGCGCCGTCCACGCGCCGCATGGCCGCCGACCGGGCGCGCCATTCACGGGGAGAAGAAAAGGAAAGAGGAAGAAGAAAGAAGGAAAGAAATTAGCGGCTTTGCAAAAGAGCCGCTGGACTTTCTGGAAATCACGCGCTTAACTCCCAGCATGGAAACTTTTGCGCATAGGACCCTAGCATTTCGGAAACTCCCATTTCTAACCATCGACCGCATGGAAACTTAGAAATAGGCCCTTAAACTTTGCAGATTTCGCTTATATTTCATTTTGGAGCATATTATGTCTTAGTACAAATTTTGAATTTAAATTTCTTAAGGCATTAATTATTGTTAATGAATATTTTGAATTTTTCGTTTTCAGTATTTATATGAATATATGCAACTTTTTCACCCTTTTTCTATGAATGAATATGCGTACGCATTTTTAATATGAACTCTAGTATTTCTTTATTGAATATTTCACATTTCTTATTCGCATTACCTATGAATAAAAATATTGGAAAAATCATGAAATATTTGCATTCATATTTGCGACTATGTTACTAGAAGTAACTTATGAATATTTTGTCACTTCTGCCACAGAATGTTAGGAATCACGAATAAGGAGTTCGCCGAACTGGCCCAGCATGGCCATAACTACCTGACCTAGGCATCTGACGTGTAGATCGTTCTTGGGGCCAAGAAGCTCCGCCAGACGATCGGGATGGGCACCCCGTAGGACCGTGCGCCTACCCTGGATGAGAATGATTAGGCGCTGTACTTCCTGCGACACCATCTCTGCACCACACTCAAGAATGAGTACATGGGATTGAGGAG
The DNA here is from genome assembly GCA_000338895.3 of Oryza meridionalis. Classification (NCBI taxonomy): domain Eukaryota; kingdom Viridiplantae; phylum Streptophyta; class Magnoliopsida; order Poales; family Poaceae; genus Oryza; species Oryza meridionalis. The sequence continues at coordinate 11,440,334 of CM002531.2, read as the reverse complement.
CTCACTCACTCTTTGGGCCGTACTCAAGAAGCGGTTCAAGAAGTTGAAGTACACCATCCTACCCCAAGCAGAGCAGGACTAGGTTCGCCGACTTCAAGAGCGTCTTCGAGTAAAATTCCGCGCTGCAACGGATTTGTACCAACCTCTCCCTCTGTGGTAAGGTTATCACGGACACGGAAAAGATCGAGAAGACGCTCTCCACCTTCCACCCTAGCGTCGTGTAGAGCACTTGTAACTACAGGCAGGTGTCATACAAGGAGTATGACGAGATGATCGACATCATACAGGTGTTTGAGTCTCATGATGAGGTTCTCCGCAAGAACTTTGTCTCCCGGGCGCCTAGCAAGAGTGTTGGCCTTGAAGTCTTTTAAAGCAGTTACAAGGTCCACAAGCCCGTCCAGAGGAGGAGGGGCGAGCATGGTGGAAACAAGGCAGCCGAGAAGTCAGAGGGAAAAGCTCTAGCTGCCCAGGGAGCACAGGGAGGCAATGGCAAGAAGGAAGCCAAGCCACCTCGCAATGACAAGCCATATGACCAGCAGGACCAGACATGCTACAAGTGTGGCATTTGGGACCACTGGAGCCGTATCTGCGAGGAGCCCTAGCATGTCGTCGACGCATACCAGGCCAGCAGAAAGGCCAAGGCATCCGCAGAGGCACACATGGTTGAGGCTCACACTACGGCTACTCCCTCCACTACTACTCACTTGACGTCCCTGGAGCTGTAGCAGGCACAACAAATGAAGAGGTCTCATCACACAGGAGTAGATCTTTGCAGAGCTCGATGCTCTAGTTGATTCCATTTGAGTATTTGATGCACCTACTTTAATTTAGCTCAAAGTTGCATTATGAACAATTTTCGGAATAATGGTTTTGTAAGTTCTATGAGAGCATAACATTTATTTCGTGATTTGCCTTGCATGGCTAGACTTTATGTCCAATATTATGTTGCATTTTGCTCTATGATAAAGTTTTACTCGTCTCGAAATAGTGATGTCTTACTTTATTCACATAGACAATATGCATAGCCTAAAGTGAAGAGGAACATTGTGGAGATAAGCACCTATAAGCATAATCTTGAGAGACATGAAACAAGTTCAGTCTATGTAAAGACATGAACCATATTCACAACCGCATGCAACGATCATGAAGGATATCATTTTTTCCATAAAAAAATGATTACACCTCAAATCTCTTGAGAATGGCAAACTCTCACAGAAGAGTTCCCATGTAGGAACCAAAAGATGAGAAAAGCATACTCATCACCTAAGCATGCGAGATCAATGTCCTCACTAAGAAATGTAGGCTAAAGTAGACTATTTCATAGTCAAATTTTTCCTAGAATTTAGAATCTTGCAAATGAACATGGCACAAACAATCTCACATCGTTTGCCGTATCACAACGATGAGATATTTGTCGCGCACACTGCCTGAGTGTCAAGCGCCAGACTTGCGCTAGACATTGACATGCATCATAGAGCATCATGACGCGCACTAAGGCCGCTACTAGCGCCGCACGCTAGATGTCATACTATGCACCAACTAGCAATGCCACTGTAAGGGGGATTGGACAAATCATGCCGCGCTAGCACGTGCCATGCAACTCCTACCATGCGCCACAGTTGCACCGGCTTCATACCCCGTGGTCACTCTGATCGCGCATACCATCGAACATCGGATACGCATCAAACGTTGACCACCACATGAATTCTGACATACCTTGAAAGGTATATCGGAAAAGAATGAGTAATATTCGCATACATATTTAGCCGTTTAGTGGGTCATCCGATACATACCGCGCTTATGAAAAAGCTGCAATTGTGTCTAATTGACACTACGCTCTTACCAAATTGATTCTGCTAGATCGCACATGTTGGCATCAACACATTGAGATAAGCACTAAGTACAGGACTTCCACAAGAATAGGACTAAAATGTCCATTGCACCATTATTGAAATTCCCGCCAAATGAATGGACTTGTAGTCCCAAAGGCAACGAATTATCAATATCCAGACTATTTGAAATGTGTTATCCACTTAAAAGAATTATTTGTGTTGACTCGATACACGTGCATATCCCACAACCATAAGGGCTCCCTCCGAAAAAATGGAAATTTTTAGCAGAGGTACAAATGTAGCCTAAATTCCTTGACAATAAGAAGGATTATTTCCAGTCATTTAGGGGAAGAGAAATAACCCTTAAATGATACTCCCTCCGTCCCAATATATAGCAACCTAGGACCGGATTTGACATATCTTAGGACTATAAAATTTGGTCCTAGGTTGCCATATATTGGGACGGAGGGAGTAAATGTTAGGAAAAATGGTCAGATGCACATTTAACCAAGCACCAGCGAATGCAAAGTATGAAAAGCACACATGAGAATTGGATAACTGCCTATCACTTTTGTGATTCGGAGAGCATGACAAAGTTGCATTACTCGAATATAATACACTGGAGGAGAGTGAAATACCGAAGAATGCAAAGGTATACCTCATCTTGTCCAGAGGCCTCGAAAAAAAAATAGGACAAAAACTTCGGCTCCTTAAATCCCTAAAGTAACCGGAGACGTTTGGTGAAAACAGAACGAAAATGAACTCTCAAGCTCATAGTCACTAAAAGTAACACCAGAATTAGAGGGGGAGCCAGTTCAGAGCTGGCAAATGGTATGAAACCTCAAAACATGCATACCACATCTTCCCATCAAGGAAGAAGCCCAGCAGTTAGAGTGCACACCAACGCCGGTAAAATGAAATAGTCATGCCCATATCAAAGAATAGAAGCATAAAAAAATTGCATATCCCCATATATCCATGGATACTCGCATAAGTGTCACATACAAGTATACGCCGGTAAGAATTGGTAATGAGACCTGCTATAGGCAATATTATCTTCATATAGCAAATCATTGGCAGTCAACCGGAGTTGAAAATCAACTAAAAGATCAACCGACAACGCTGACCTATAGTTGACAATGAATGGCTAAAGAAATTTTGGATTGAGCACTTGCATACAAGCATTAAAGTCCTAAACTAAGTTGATGATCCGAATATCATCACATAAAGAAAGAAAGCTCATTCTTTCCGAATGAGTATGAGATAAACTAGGTAGAAACCTATGTTGCTTAGGCCCGTAAGCCTACAACACATGAAGAAGTGAACCATAGTATATCAAAATGTGAAAATACATAGGTTCCTTGGATATAGTTCACCATTTCTAGCAAGTAATATAATCCGAGCTTTGTCCAAACCCCAAAATCATTATCAAGAAGATAATGATACGTGCGTCACACCAACACTAATAGACTATACAAACACTATAAGTTATGAGAAAATCATGCAATATTTAACCATTAGAGCATCACTCGAACTATCTTTTAAAAAGATACGAGCAACGAGTTTTGATGGTTCACACTTGAAAGAGATACGAAATTCAGGGGGAGAATTTTGCCGGTCTCTTAACAAAAGCTTGAACTGAAGAGTCAAGTACCCAAAACCAATTAAGAAAATCGATACAAGAATTTGGGTAGGTTGTACTCTTTTTTTCCTTGCATAAGTTTTCCTGTAGTTTCTTATTAAGGTTTTTAATGAGGCAATCTATGCGGCATATATGCTTATGCTATATACTCTTTCTCCAATTTTTTCCACTGGGTTTTTATGGAGTTTTAACGAGGCATGGACATCACGCGGTGAGTGTCCAAGGGGGAGTGTTAAGAAACTTTAGGCTCGGCCCACGAAGGACTAACCCAAATACACTTGGGCCCATCACCGAAATTTCCATATTTAGAATTGCACCATATAAAAAGAGGAGGGGCTACTCTTTTATAAGTTGATCGAAGAATTGGAATAAGAAAAAAAAGTCTCACCTCTAAACTATGTGTCTCCACTTTATATTCTTAGAATTATACAACCCGTTGAACTACCTCCGTAGTAAGAGGTTGTATAATAATTTTAACTGTCACGAGTACACGCCAACATGCTTCGTGGGTACACATGCTAATTATGCTAACGACCGATTTAACCATCTTGTTGTCCAAGCTAGACCTAAACTTCGGATCCGTCTCCAGTCTCCGCCGATCCCGACACCACCACGCCCTCGACGCGTCGCCCCTCTCGACCTCCCACTCCTCGATCCAATCCTCGCTGTCCATCCTTCCCTGCGTCCAATCCCCACCCTCCATTCGACCTCCTTCTTAACTTCCAGCGCCGCCCACCGTTCCACATCGAACCTCCGCCATGAGACCACCACCACCCCACCTCCTCCTCCCCCGCCGCCGCCGCCACGCCTCCTCCTCCGCCGCCGCCGCCGGAGAGCTCGTCGGCGCCCTCTCCGCCTTGCCCTCCCCCGACTCGGCGCGACACCTCGACGCCCTCCTCCGTCGCATCGGCGGCGGTGGCCTCGCCGCCGTCCTCTCGTCCCTGCCCTCCCCTCTCCCCGCGGCCTCCGCCCTCCGCCTCCTCCACCACCTCCTCTCCAGGACCTTCTCCTCCTCCTCCCGCTCCGAGGATGACCTCCTCACCCCGCGCGTCTCGGCGCTCCTCCTGCCTTCCCTCATCGCCGATCGCACCGCCATCCGGACGGCGCGCCGCCTCCTCTCACGACTCCTCCACGCCCACCCGCTCCGCACCGCCGCGGAGGCGGTCGCCGACGCCGCCTCCACCGCCTCCTCGGACTTCCTCATCCACACCTTCATCACCTCCCCGGCCCAAGGCTCCCTCTGCAGGGCCGCCGACGCGTTCCGTGTTCTCTCCTCGCGCGGCGCGCCGCCCTCCATCAAGACCTGCAATGCGTTCCTCGAAGCCCTTGTTCGTGCGGGTCAGCTCGATGCCGCCCGCGAGGTGTTCGACGAAATGCGTGAAAGCAGGAACGTCGCTCTGAATGAGTACTCGTATACCACCATGATCAAGGCGCTCTGCAAGGCTGGAAAGGTGGATGCTGGTTTTGAGATGCTTGCAGAGTTATGGCGGGCTGGGCTTCAGCCAACGGTTGTGACGTACAATGTGCTTATGGATGCACTGTGTAAGAGTGGGAGGGTGGAGGAGGCCTTTCGATTGAAAGGGAGGATGGAACAGGGAGGGATGACACCAAGCGTGGTCACATTCGGTATATTGATCAATGGTCTTGCAAGGGGCGAGCGGTTTGGGGAGGTTGGCATTGTATTGCAGGAGATGGAACAGTTAGGGGTTTCCCCCAATGAGGTTATTTACAATGAGCTTATTGGTTGGCATTGTAGGAAGGGCCATTGCTCACAGGCACTCAGGTTGTTTGATGAAATGGTTTTAAAGAAGATGAAGCCAACAGCCGTGACTTATAACTTGATTGCAAAGGCACTGTGCAAGGAAGGGGAGATGGAGCGTGCTGAGAGGATATTGGAGGATATGTTGTCAATTGGAATGACAGTTCATTGTGGTTTGTTCAATACAGTGGTTGCATGGCTTCTTCAAAGAACCGGAAGATTGGAGTCAGTGGTAAGCATTACAAACGAAATGGTTACACGAGGTATGCGCCCAAATGATCCTCTGATGACAGCTTGTATGAGGGAGCTTTGCAAGGGAGGGAAACATCAAGAAGCAGTTGGGATTTGGTTCAAGACATTGAACAAAGGTTTAGGTGTTAATCTTGCAACTTCCAATGCGCTAATTCATGGTCTTTGTGAAGGTAAGTACATGAAAGAAGCTACAAAGGTTATACAGACCATGTTAAATAAGGGGATTGAATTGGATAGCATCACATGTAACATTATGATTCGAGGTTGCTGCAAAGACAGTAAAATGGAGGAAGCTATTAAACTCCATGGCGACATGACCAGAAGAGGGTTTAAGCCTGATCTTTTCACATTTAATACTTTATTGCATGCTTATTGCAATTTGGGTAAAATGGAGGAAACCTTTCATCTGTTGGATCAGATGAAAACTGAGGGCCTTCAGCCTGATATAGTGTCATATGGCACTATAATAGATGGTCATTGTAAAGCAAAGGATATTCGTAAAGCAAAAGAATATTTGACTGAATTGATGGATCGTGGACTTAAACCTAATGTGTTCATTTATAATGCACTTATTGGTGGTTATGGTAGGAATGGTGACATCTCTGGTGCAATTGATGCTGTTGAGACTATGAAGTCTAATGGCATACAACCAACTAATGTGACTTATGGTAGTCTTATGTACTGGATGTGTCATGCTGGTCTTGTTGAAGAGGCCAAGACCATTTTTTCACAAGCCAGGGAAAACAATGTTGACCTGGGAGTAATTGGTTACACAATTATGATTCAAGGTTACTGCAAACTAGGAAAAATGGTTGAAGCTGTTGCATACTTTGAGGAGATGCGTTCCAGGGGTATATCTCCAAATAAGCTTACTTACACTACTCTTATGTATGCTTACTCTAAATCTGGTAACAGTGAAGAAGCTTCCAAGCTTTTCGATGAGATGGTGGGCTCAGGTGTTATTCCTGACAATATTACTTATGGTACACTAATTGCAAGGTGTTCTGAGGTAAATTCATTGGATAAGGATATAGGACATACTGCTGAATTGTCCTCAGGCGCTTTAACAAAAGATGATCGTATGTATAGCATATTATCTAATGGAATTAATGCTCCTTGGTGCCAGAAAGAAGCTGCTTCCAGTGTTGAATGATGTGTGGTCAAGGAACCTTAGGGCACACCTTCTTTGTTCTGACAAGAACCGTCCAAAAATGAACAGGGAGTAGGGAGAACATGTGGCCACTGATTCTGCCTTTGGTCTTATGAATTTTACATCTCCTAACAGTTCCCTCCAATTCATTTGGTCATGGTCAATCTTTGGGAGTTATCCAGCAACAGCAGAGGTTGTTCTGAACATTTCTGCTCAAGTTTACATGATCATCCACCTACTGTCTTGGGTGGGGTATCCAACAGCAGCAACAGATTGCCCTGAATGTTTATAATTGGTGAGGCATATACTCTTACATGATTAATTAGTAATTTTGTTTTCCTGACGTTATAGCATACTGTATTTCATTTTTCATTGCTGCATATATGTTCTCTGCCATGTTAGTTAATAAGTTAAACATACCACCTAATTCATAAGTACTTGTTCTTTGGTATAGCACTCAGTTGATCCTGAAAATATTGGAACAAAATAATCATTTTGTCACGCTGGACATTCTTTTGTTTTTGTTTTTGAGAAAGGGGGAAAAACAACCCAATATGGACAAGAACTGCACTGTGACCTATCAAAGCTCTTATCTGCGGACTGGATAATGGATACACAGGTTCACTTTGGTCATCAACTAAAGCACCTTGAGAGCCAATGTATGGATGATAATGCAAGATGGTTGTTGAACCATAATACCAGCTGCAAATTTCAAAAGGTAACAGTTTGTAATGTTCAAAGCTATTATTCCGCATGCTGACTGTTTTTTACATTCATATAAATTGATCCTTTCTAGTGTAGTACTGTAGTACTTTGTTGTACTATATGATTCTTGTTAACAGTCCAGTTTAAAGTGTCTAGATTAGCATCATACTTTTGTGGGGCATACTGTCTTTACATTTCCTGTTACCAGTCCAGTCTTTATGAGTATCATTGCTATACCATTTATACTTTTGTTTGGGCGCTATCTTACATTTCCCTTATCTTAATAGTGCAATATGCTATTTTCTTTGAACAGATTGAGGAATTATTATGCTTACTATGTATGGTACTATGTTCTGTTTTATTTAACCATTGGCACATGAGAAATGAACATACACTAGAATCTGTAATTGAAATGATTGGCCTGACTCCATTTTCAGACTTGCAATACCATTTGAGGAATTAAGGTTTTTGACATATCGCAATCCATCTAAGGAATTAAGGATGTAGACATTCAGTTATATGCAAGTTATATCTTGACCTTTTATTTTATAATTGAATCATCGCATTGGCTTTTTACACTGACAACTTGAAAGACATGAAAATATGGAATGAGGTGCTAGGTCAGACAAAAATTTTGTAGGGGACGCCATGTTCAACAGTTAAATACTCCAACAGTTCTGTTGATTTTAATTCTAGACTCTAGACTCTAGAGCTCAAGAAATGAAAATCAGATAGGATGTTAAATTGTTGCTGCTGGGTTTGTTTGTTTGATCTCCCTCTCCTATTGTTGTATGGTCAGCTTAATGTCGAGCTTTTCACTTGTCTTCCTCAAGATGAACTTTCAACTTTTTCTAATAACCTTATCAGTAGTTAATCTTTTTTTTTTCAGATGTATGAAATGTTAATATTCTGATCTAACATAGAGCTCAATGAGCAGACTGGCCTTCACTAATCTCAAATGTTTGTTCTGGATTCTTTTCACTATTTTTTTTATTTCTTGTGTATTACGACATGTGGCTTATGCACATGTGTTATGCCATCAGTGTACACAAGGAACTGGACAAATAAGTTTGGCTCGGTAATTTTCATAGAGTATTTTATAATCATCGAAAACTATTAACTTGGGTTTAATAATACTTCTAGGATTGCCAGCATACTATGGCGGCGCAATGTGTGGTGGGAAACCTCACAATGCTGGTTATTCTGCATCCTGCCACATGCTGGCATAACAGCCATCAGGAGTTTAGTACCTGGTGACTAGACAGCCTGTCAACATGGCCACATGGGCGTTTGCACCATGACCCCAGGTCATGTGGAATCACCTGTTTTTATTTACATATGTTTAAGAGGACAGGAAGTGAGGAAACTTACATATTTACTGTTGCTTGGGTTTATTTATGGCATCATATAAATATTTAGGCTATTGCTATGAAAATACAATGTCCTTAAATAATGGTATATAAGTTTAGAACAATCTCTCTCTGATCTTTACTGGTAATTGCGTTCTTTCTTATCTTTTTTTGTTTATGCAGTTCTCTGAATACTGAATTTTGTCAGGTTATTTACGTCGTATCATCCTCTCAGAGATTTGCCATTTTACAAGCTCTCCACAAAGAACACCATATTCTCCTCAGTAAGATCACAACCTATATCCTCTTAAACATATTGCGAAAATCATGATATTCTGTGAGCTCCATGTTTTGATGATTGAGATAAACAAAGGCTTAAAATTCATCCCCACGAAAAATTATGGGCCTCTATTTATTGTTCATTGCCGTCTCAAGTTGTCACAAGATTGTAGCTTCATTTATATTTCATTATATTTGAATTCTGACCAGGCTGTTAGATTGCAATTCTCCTAGATTTTCTGAAGATTGAAATTCTGGGGGGAAACATCAACGTTGATTGGGATGGTGTTGAGTGTGATCAATTGCAAGATGGTGGGCATTGTTACCATGGGGTTTTCATGCCATTGGGTTGATGGAGATGTTGATGCCCCCAGCAGGCACAAGGCAGGCCTTGTCTTTCTGATGCAACTGAACCTACTCCACTAATTCGCTGTGGACATTGACATGGTCAGTAAAGCACTACTTTGATGTTAAATTCTATTATAATGTCGCTGTGAATATCAAATAAAATTACATTCACATTTTCATGTCGACTATTAAGTGCTTTTGGACATAGACAGTTAAAGCTACAAATGTCTCACTGAACACATTCTGGGATGATTTACATTTGCATATCAGAGGGAGCAATGTTTCCTCTTTATGCATTCCCTGTGCTTATAAAAATGGATTGGAAGTCAATATCCCTGAGTGAAGTGGTTTTGTAAGGGAAAAAACCAAACTGACCCACTCTGTAGCATAAATGAGCATGCATGTGTGCAGATCTGATTTCTTCAGGTCATACCTGAAAAACTAAATTAAAGACATCCAGAAAACAAATCTGCATATGAACCGTTGCACTCATGTTTCATTGCGTATATATGCTTGTGCACCACTGAAATTTCTTGTTGGTCACACTCTATTGGTTCTTGACTCTATGAGCCTTACGTGCTATCAAGCAAGGAGATATTTTCAATCTTTTTTTAATCAAGTTCTATTACAAATATCTGTAATTAAACGGTGTTTATGGAGTACTTGTTTTCCTACTAACTAGTAGGCTTCGTTTCACTGTATTTTTGTGGCTTTTGCTGCAACAATGTTTGACTGTCATGCAGTATTATCTGCTCTGAACATCCTATGTTTCGTGTTGATAATAGATTCAATAGATGACATAGAGAAAGCTGCAAGTTCTCTAAAACGCATCCACCTAGCCTGCCTAGCATCTAGTGCCTTAGGCAAACACTGTTCTCTTCGAATCATAATCTTGTCAGGATCTTGATAGACTTCCTGTGAAACTCATGCTATATTCTTTTTTGATCTCTTTTGTTCTCCCCCATTGTTCTTGATAATCTTGTCAAGATTTTTTCATTTATCTGATTATTCGAGCTAACATCTTCTGATTGCAAATCATGGGGTGTTTAAGTGCGGCAAGTTTTATGAATATTTTGATGATCACTTAAGTTACATGTGCCTATTATTATTGTAGACAACTTGCTGCTGCTGTGCTCCTTGCCTCCTTGTGACTTCTGAGTTTGTCTAATCTTCTTTGACTATGATTGAACATGTACCTTTTAACAGAAAGTGGTCACCTTAAAATCACTAAATTGTGCTCACTATTACATCACACATAATAAAAAGGCTAACTTGAACATATAAAACAATGATTCGAGTGTTGGATATTTTAGTAAGTAAAGTATGATTTGTTTTTTAGCTTAATAGATCCAGGTTTACATTGATAGTATGAAACCAATGATTGGTTATATATCGACATTTGATGGAGTTTTTCTATTTGGATCAGGATTAAGATATGGCACAGCTGATCCTAAAATCAATTAGGCAAGAAGGCTGTCAGAAAATGGGAAAGGATGACATCATGGCAGCCAGGTTGTAAATCAACTAATGTGCACATGCAGTTTCTGTTCAACTAGTATTATACTGACGTGCTGTTTTGATTTGGGGAAAAAAAGATGGAGCAAATAGTTTTCATGTTTTGAGTACTGTGTTGAGATCCTGTAAGCAATATTACATGTTAGATGCCTTCAACAGGCGCTGTAAGTTGATTGTGGCATATGGCCATACCTTTTACTACCTGTACAATTCAGGGGTTGTATTTGTACAGTGCTGATTTATAGTCTATATGCAGAAGTATAAATAATATAGTAGTATGACAAATTTTGGATCTTTATGAATGTGTTGGTTTTGCTACCAAAATTTTGACAATCTAAGTTAGGCCTGGTTTAGTTCCCAACTTTTTCTTCAAATTTTCAACTTTTCCATCACATCAAAACTTTTATACATACACAAACTTCCAACTTTTCTGTCACATCGTTCCAATTTCAATCAAACTTATAATTTTGGCGTGAACTAAAAACACCCTTATTCCTTCCATCTCATAAAAAATAAATCAATATAGGATGTGACATACTCTCTTCGTCCCAAAAACAACCGAGCCATACCTCGTACTAGGTTTGTCTTCCTTTTATTAGACGGAGAGAGAGTATGTGCACGAAGTGTTTTTTTTTGGAGGGGGTGGGTGGGGGAGGTAGGAATGTATACTTTGCTGCCTAATTTTGGTAAGACAGGTGGTGTTTGAATCTACTGAAGATGAAGATGAAGTTTTTCACGTAAAACGATGTGGTAATAACGTGTGATTAATTGAATTTTAATTATTACAAACTTGAAAAATGGATTAATATGATATTTTAGAACAACTTTGATATAAAGAGTTTTCGCACGAAATATACCGTTTAGCAGTTTGAAAAATATGTCATTTTAATCCAAAAGTTTATCCTCAAATTTTAGAAGAAACGAATAGGGCCACACTGGACCAAATTGGCCCATGGCTCATTTTCGTATCTAATACATTTTTTTTGTCAATGCTCAACTTAAACCAGCATAAGTACGAACCGATGCCCGATATAACACATACAACCTGTTTTGTTGTTTTCACATTAAATTACTATCAGTCGCATGTTACATGACAGCAAAAATGTTTGAGTCAAATCATTCTCAATTGAATAGGGTGATTATGAAACTAAGAACCTTGAAAGCTAGCTAAATAAATCTTGAAAGGAACATTTTTGGTGCCCAATGAAACCTTAGACAAAAATCGCTGAAGGGTGGAACAAACCGAAGCTAACCGAAAGTCGGATCATATTCATAACTGAAAGTAGGCACGCCGATTGGCGTGTGCCATTTTATAGCATGTGTGTTATTTAATTATTTTTAAAATTTAGGCTTGTAAATGGATATGTTGTTATATTTGTGGGCTGATGTAGATTATTTAATGTAGATACATGAATAAAGATGATATTATGAAGAATAACCCTGGATATTAAGCTAAATTGAAAAGGATCTCAATAAAATACAACAGGATGCCACGAATTGATCTTAGGGCCTGCAAATAAAACCAATGCCAAAATTTTAGTAAAGTTGCCAAAATTTTGGTAACTTGCTAAAATTTTGGCAGGTTACCAAAATTTGGTAGCAAAATATAGCTACTTTTTTGTAACTTTACCAAAATTTGATAAGGTTGAAAATGGCATCAAAGTGAGGCCCTTGGTATTATGGAGAAGACCGTCGCCACAGTAGTTCCACTCCTTTATACAACGGTACAACCTCGGTCCATGATCGCACGGTAGCACGCAAGATGAACCAGCACGAAAATTGCCAAATTTCTCGTATGCGCTAGTACAGATGCACGCACAGCACATGGACCAAAGTTGGACTCCTCTTGTTGAGGCTTTGGCCCAGGCAGACTCCATGCACGCACATGACTTCTAGATTGCACCGTGACTGCGTGATGAAAAATTGAGAAGCACAACCATTCGCTATTTTTCCGTTTTTACTCCACGTGTCGCTAGACTATTTGGCTTCCACTCGACCAATCAGCTACCAGGAGACACTGCTATTTTTTTATCTTTTTGTTCTTACATAATTCGGATTTTATTTGTGAGATCAGGGGAGACACATGGTCTAATAGGCAGCTGGCAAAACTGCCAGCTTGAGATTAGTTGATTAAGAAAGTGTTGGGCAAAACCTGTTACTGATATGTCCAAAAGACAATTATAGAGATGATTGTATCACATACTCCCTCCGTTTCACAATGGATAGACCCAACATGAGACACTATAAAAGCCATATGTGTTGTGTCATCAGTGATCTCATTTAGTGTTGATGTTGAATCCTTAGACCTGAGATTATCATGGTTCCCAACATGTGTAGTAGTTTACTTAGGGATTGCTAAACGCTACTCCATAATTGGGTAGTTATAAAAGTAGTTTTCGGGTATGCTATGAAACATGTAGTGGGATATGAATAATCAAGATGAGATTTACCCATCCTATGGAGAGATATCTCCGGGCCCCTCGATGTTGTAGATTATGAAAGTGCATGGCCATGCCAAAGGTGATTGGGTAGTCAATCACAAGTTATATAATCTATCATCAGGTTCAAGTGAATGATTGATCTATTAGAGGATGTCACATATCTAGCCTTGAGCTTAATCGATACTGTGAGGCAAAGGGGTTCATACAAGTATACACTAGAGGTTCAGCCGATATGATCTTTATGTATGCCCGGTGGGTCAATACGTTCTGCTAGGGGCCGCTGTTGACGCGTGGACAAAAAGGAGTTTTCGGGTTACAGCCGAGTGTACATGAATTTACAGGGTCGCACGCTTAATGGGCTGAAATAAGGGGATTTGATGGAGATCCAATATGAGCTTAATTCGGATAGGGATTCGAATAAAAGTCCTACGGGCCTTGGAGCCCCGGGTGATGGATCCTATATATTCGTGAGGGGTGTGACCGGCGGAGGCATTGCATCACGTGAGAAACCCTATTCGTCACTTCCCTCCCCGAGCAAAACCCTAGCCGCGCGCGGGTGCTAGCACATCTGTGCGTGGCGTTCTGTCCCTGTACGTGTGGATACCGGTAGAGGCGCCGCTGGTTTGCGGTGCTGATCGGTGTGGGATTACGGCGAGGAGAACGCACGAGGAGGAGAAGGTCGAGCCGGTGCGATCGACTACTTACTCTACATCGACGCGCGCTACTTCGCGAGAATTCCTTCGACTTCTCAGTGTCTTCTTCCGCTGCGCAGCGCGTCGAGTGGTAACGATCTATGATCTAATACTTGCATGGTTCTTAATTTACGTGATAGAAAATTTTGATTTATGCTATCGTAGCGTACGCGTATCCCAACAAAACCATGGGACGGTTGGCAAACAATAGTTTAATATTGCAAAAATCAACACATTGGATTATAATTCAGAATTAGAAACCATTAAGAGCGGCGGATAGCGTGGCCGCTGAGCCATGTCACGTGCGTGGGTTGGAGATTTTGAAAAAAAGTCCTTCGATTTTATGTAATTCGATATAGGTCCCACGCAAATAGTATCTATGAGACGCTATTTTACGCGTAAGCCCTTATAAAATCCGTATATTCAGTGCGGAGGAGAGAAAAATTGCGAATTAGGACCGCGCTCTGAAATGTGGAAGCCGAGGGGCTTTTTCGCAAGATGACACCCACTACCCCACTAACCCACTAAACCCTAGCCGCCACCTCCCACTCGCCCCCATTGTCTCCGTGTCTCGCCCTCCGCCGCCGCTCGCGCCGCCACCTCCGCCTCGCACCGTCGCCTCGCGCCGCCGCCTTCTCCTCCGTCTCCCTTCGCGTCGCCGCCTCCTCCTCCGCCTCCCCTCGCGTCGCCGCCTCCACCTCCTCCCCGCGCCGTCGCCATCGTCGTCCCCGTCCCCTCGCGCCGTCGCCTTCACCTCCTCCTCCTTCACCGATGGCCGAGTCCTCAAGGTCGTCGGATCTGATGCCAGCGATGTTCGTGGCCGGCGAATCCAGTGATCTAACGGCTGATGAAGGGGATGGTGGTGATGGAGCGGCGGGGTAATCGTCGCCGCCTGCGTCCCTTTCTCCCCCTCCCTTTCCCGCCGCCGTCGTCTCCACCTCCCCTTGGTGTCGCCACCTTCACCGCCGCCGGCATTGGAGGAGACGGATCCGATGGACAAGCCCTCAAGGCCGCAGGATCTAATGGCGGCAAGTTCGTGGCCGACGAATCAGATGGTCTGACGGCTGATGGAGAGGATGGTGATGGAGCAGCGGGGCCAAACCCTAGCCCGTGCTGCCAGCATCCCCTCGCCTCGCCCCTCCTTCTCCTGCTCTTGCGATTCATGAGATGTCGCTGGAAGAGCATGCGGTGGAGGCGGCGCCGATAGTGGGCGGAGAAGACGTCTGGGGCCTCGCCGCGCACTACGACGAAAAGATGGTAAGCCAACGAGAAGATGGTAAGCCAAACAATTCCCCCCTGATTCCATATGAGAAAAAAAAGACATTTGTTTCTATCAAGATAGGTTCTGTCTCTTGCATCGCTATACCAGGTGCTAATAGATGCTTCTGCTTCCCCAAAACCACCACCACAACCTTCTTCAGTGTTTCTTGACTGTCGTTACCGCTGGCCATGGATGTTGACGCCAGCTGCTTCCTAGATGCTCCTCGGCAGGTGATCTGTTGGTGGTGTTTATTTATGTCACTTTCCTATATTAGGTCAGTAGCGGATGAATATGATAATTTCAACTAGAAAGTTAGATTACGGGTGTTTATTTATGTCTTTGGCACAATGGGGGACCTCCTGATTTATCATCAAAGATGTCAACTCACTGAAATTTTGGCACATCGAGTTGACAGTAAATTTGGCACTACAATATGTCGCCAAAATAGTCTTCTAAAGGTTATTTTGTTCACTAATTGGCAGATGATTTACTGTAACTTTTTTAATGGAATAGATGATTTACTCTATCATAATGGTTACTTGCGCTCTCTTAGGGCTTAAAGGTCGCTGCATATGTTGGTGAGGGTGCTCGATCAGTAGGAATCTGCATCTACTATGGATGTTGTTGCTACACAAGCAAAACAATATAATTGTTGGTAATATTTTCTACTCTTGGTCCTTTTGACCCCGTATTAAATTCCTTATCCATTAGCGTTTCTCGATAGTTTGCTTTTTCAAGATCAAACTTCACAAAATATATTGGTATATTTTAAATATCAATTTATCTCTCTCAGTCTGTGCTGTGTTTGTTACTGTAGGACGAAGGCATTGCTCCATACCTGTATGCTGAGTTGGATTTCAAGGAGGTAGATAAAGTTTCTTTGCTTTTTCAAGTGTAGCTTATTACTCTGCATAAAATGTGATGCATGTAAGAAGCAGCTTCTTGTCTGTGTGCATATAAGTAACTTCTCTGCTAACTTTTGATGATTGGCAGGTAACCAGCAAAAATGCTTTCATCATTAACCGCTATAGTCAAATGACGGAAAATTTACGACCAGAAGCTTCGATATCAATTGGTAGTTCACTCATTTGTGCATGATACTGTTGATTAATGCCTACCCTGTTTACACCTAAGGATCTTCCCAGTTGCACTTGAACTGACGCACAATTCTAAGTTTCCCCACTGATGGTTCTACCATGTTCTGAAATGCTTGGTGCCTTTTTCTTGTTTAATGCATCCTTAAGAGATAACTGACTAATGATAATTATGGAGGAATTGCCTACTTGTTTTTTGTTTGCCTGAATCCATCTAGAGGCCATTTGCCATGTTTCAGTTGATTTATTCAGTACTTTTTTGTATAAAGTTTCTGTTATCTTTTCTTTTAGAGTTAGCTATTTCATTCTGTTTGGAAGGATGTTTCTCTCGGTATAACTTAATTGACAGCATAATGGTCTTATGACAAAAATCATTTATACCCTAGCCAGAATTACGAGTTGAAGTGAACTTTCCAGATCACAGAATTTGTTACTTTTCTATTTTCCATGTTCTGCTGTTAATTGATAATGGCCAAATTTGTCAGAAAAAGGTGAAGTGAGAAGTGCACACTACAAGCTCTTTTCTGCTGATATTTATGATATAGCAAAACTTGATTCAGTTATTCAGATGGCTGAAATGGACCCTACGCAAGTTTTTTTTTTGTTTGTTCTTGTGCTATATCTTTATGGTTTACAATAAGCGCAAACTTGGTTAGTTTTATAACTTATGCCCTCTATGTTTTTCACTTATGTTATATTTTATAACAAAATTTTCCTGTTATGCCATGTATTAGTTTATTACTTGTCAGAACAGAAATGTTCAAGTTTTTTTCTATTTCAAATGTCATAGCTTGTCCTGTTTTTAGAGAAGTTTGATTGGTTATTCAAATGAGATACCAGCATCATGTACCCTTTATCTCTACCACTTGAATCATGATGAAATTTTCAAGCTTCTAATAAATCTTTCTGTTCTCATCCGCTTGCCAACCTTTATAATTGCAGTGTGTGCGTTGGTTCAACCCTATTGTTAGTTGGGCGTCTGGCAGGTTCCCCACTACCATATTTTTCTTATATGGGCAGGTGAAATCATTATCTCATTTATCCTATTCTACTCTCCTATGCTCCTTTTTGCTCTGTTGACTTTTATTCTAATGCAGATTCATCAGAGCTAAATGATGGTAACTAGGGTGAACGGAAGAAGGCCGGCATCAAATGGGAAGAGGAGGCAGAGGCATTTTTTTAATCTATGGAAACCATCTCCCACCTGTTGGTACATGTTTTTCTTGATTTTGTTCTCCACTTATGAAGGTTGAAAAATATAACTCCACGAATTCCACTTTAGAGATTTGCCCCGCCCGACCGAACGAACGAGTCCATCTATTCGGGCTAGTCAAGAAATTCCAATGCGAAATGCAAGCAGAGATTGCCCCGGCCATCTGTCCAGATTTATATTTCTCTGCAAGAGTGGCCTCTTCAGGGTTTTCAATTTTGAAATACGGTTTTTTGCCCCGGGGGGGGGGGGGTCTGAAATTTCAGAAATGTCAGTCCTCTTTTAGCCGAAATTATTTGAAAATTTTACTAATTGTGAATGAATTTTAATATACTTTGACCAAATTCACAAAAAATTCAAAATACCGGAAATTTCAGGTGAGATATATGATTGATGGTGGGTGCCGAAATTACCAAAATTTCGGAAATTGCAGTCCCTGGGCTTCTTCTTGCCGTGATTTGGAGTTGTACTGAATGAAAGTCGTGTTTTAGCAGTGCCGTTTACGCTTGGTGTTGCCGGTAAAGATGAAATATAAACCACTCGGATACCAGTCATGTAACAGGAAGGAAGCCAATAGGCAGCTCAAGAGGCTGCGGTGCAGCTCGAATAGTGGGAGCCCATGTTTTTCAGTACATCTCTATATCTATATCCCTTTCTTTGTTTCATCAATTTTCTCCAATCAAAACTGTCTAATCATTTCTTCACCATTTGTTGTTGCATATTATCAGGAGACTTCAATGATGTGCAAAAAGCGCTAGACTTCGACGGTAGTAATATTGGAAATCATAGTGTAGTTGCCCACTACACAGCTGCTGCAAGGTTATCAAATGGTAAGCAATGTACTACATACTTCACATGATTTGTTGCTTTAATTCCATGCATATGTGATGTTATAGCTACTCCAATTGGATGGATTGTTTTCTCATTATCTTGCATGGTTTTTACTTTTATAAGTTCTGCTTCTTCTCTCTCTTTAATTTTGTTCTGATAGAAATTAAATTTTGTGCCAATGTTGTATTTAAATTTGTGGTGGTTTATACTACTATATGGAGATCTTAATAAATATTGAGAATTATCTTTAGCTCCAGTGTTTTCTTCTCATTATTTCTAATACTCCCTATGTTCACAAGAGCATGTTGTTTTGGACAATCATCGATGCAAGCTTTCACAGAGTCAAACATTAATGTTTTTTCATTACCTATATTCGATGAAAACCATGTGTGCAATTTTTTTTCTCAGTAGTACTTTATGGCATTCTGATTTGATCAAGTCTTACAAATATATTTCTCTTGAAATTAGTGGACAATGTCGAGATGTTTTCCTGGCCAGCAGAGTAGTAGGCTACTGAAAAATAATGTGGATATTCTGAAGCTTTGGATATTCAAGGATAACACATTTAGTCCATCTGTCAAGTGATTATAAAAATATATCATACTTTGCATATTTTTATACTAACAAAAAGCAATTAGGTAATGGACACAGTTAGACTATTCTTCAATTTTAAGTTCAGATGGACTATCTTTTAGGTTCAGCAGATGTTATGTCAAATCAGGGATCTTATTTCTTCTCACATCTATGTCAGTGTCAACAATTTAGGCTTCTATTTCTTCTAAGATGCACAATAAAGGCTTGATAGACTTTCAACAAAGAAAAGCTTCGTCTTTTGTCATAGTGTTATCCCGTACTTGTTTATCTCACATTTTAAAGGAGGTGTTTTTTTTAACAGAGATACATATATAGATATATGATTTTTTTGGGCACAAGAGTGTTTTAACTCATAAATGAAATTCCCTGATAAAAATATATATTGAGAAACAACCATGACATGATGATGATGGAAAAAAACTCACAGTTAGATTGGGTCTCTTTTGACTGTATTGTTGTTATAGCCTCTGTTATATTTTTCAGTTCTCGCTTGTTACTAACATATTGATCTTCTTTATCATCTTTTCAGATAATTTTCACCAGCACCATTGCATTATAATGTAGATAGTCAGGTATCAGCCTTTACCAAATATTTACGCAAAAGGTATCATCCTCTATTATTTTGACTATGTAGAATAACAAGATGTCAAAGATTCGTTGAATTTTCATGTGATAGTAAAAAGTAAAAACACAAATTTGGCTACCTTGCTGTATTTGTTCCCAAACATTATAGAGTACAAAAATAGCAAGAAGATACGAGAATGTTGTCCCCATTATTTTTGGCTTGCTTGCATAATCATTTTTACTCCTGAAATTGCTCTTAATTTTGAGTTCTATTTTCAGGTTCAGATCAGTAGGTTTGGAAATCATGAACTTTGTGGTAAAACTGACTGCTCCTATATTGTCACAATGTTTTGTTGAGACAGTATAGCAAAAACAATGTCTTTGTTTCTGGTGAAAATGAAATTATATATATTAATGGAACGCACAGTGGTTTATAATTAGTCGACATGTATTATATCTTGTTCTAACTTTTTACTTCAAATCTTACTACAATTTTTTTTCTTGTTTTCAGTTCCTTGACATTCCTATCATTCGTTAAAATGTTTAGGCTTTTAGCCTCCCCTTTTTACACTGAAAAATGTTTTTGTCCTTTCTAGAGATCTAAAATAGACTTGCACAAAAGCATGCTATGTATGCTCCCCAGTTCTCCTTCAACTACACAAAAACACAGAAGATAGCTTATTAATGAAGAACGGAATGTGCCTGTTTAAATTTTACCTGGAACTAATATGAAAATGAAATAAGAAGGAATAAAACATGACAGGGATTTATCATGGCATTGAAATGCTACCTCACAGTGTTGCATGATTATGATGTTTCTTTCTTCTTTCTTTTCCTTTTGGCATGATAAAATGAAAACATGATAAAAGGTGGTTTAATTATGAAAAGGCCATGGATTTTCTACATCATTACCTGTGATGACTAATTTGCTACTCTTCATGCACTCAATGCTAGGACCAAATGCATGAATAGAATGAGAAAATAGTCCCAGGTATTGTGAAACTGTATCAGACACATGCCCATTCATTCTAACAACATTTCAGTTTGATTCTCAAAATTCTTCATGCCATCAAAGTAAATACTATCTGAACTGTCCCAAATCAACTACAAAGCTGTAAAAAAAAGGACAAAGAAAGGGAAGAAAAGGTGAAGATAGAACTTACTACTTATTTTAAGCACATTTCTTGATTCCCTTGAGAGCTCAATCATGGGCCCCTTTGGTAATTTGCATTCATCCTTGAAAAGTGAAACGAAACTGTGGAGACCAAGGTGTCTAAGACAGAAGAAACTTGTGTAGTAATCATTTTGACTTGACAAAGGTACTCCCTCTGTTTCAGATTGTAAGACTTTCTAGCATTGCTCATATTCATTTAGAAGTTAATGAATCTAGACACATATATGCTAAGATTGGAACTTACGCATTAAAAAAAAGGAACAACATTATTTACTAAACATAGTGACAAACCTGAAACTATAATATGATTTATTTTTCTCAGCTGATGATTAGTTGTGAATCAGTATTGCTCATCTTGACAAATGACCTCTCTCTCTCTCTCTCTCTCTCTCTCTTACATATATACAAGTACATGATGACAACATTATTTCTGTATATGGGGATATTGTGTATTCGGATAAGAATAACATTATTTGTATGTAAGACATATAGGAAGTAAATATATTTCTAATTTCTAAACTAAGAATGTATTATCAAGTGCTTTAACATGTCATAAGCAGAAGTTGCTGGAATGCTAGATAATCTTGTCCTCTTTTAAACATAGCATGGGAATTATAGTAGAATCAAGATGCTTTCCTTTGCTTGGTAAAAATGTTTTGGACTGCATTTCAGAACTCAGACCATCATCTATTTCAGTGTAATTACATTATTCTGCAGAAAGACAAAACTATCATGGAATATATAGTTCTATATTTATAAGGCATGTAGTTCTTAGTTCTTTTAATCAAGCCGAGTGCTATTTTGTGTGGTTCATGAATCTTTGCGTTGGTTACACTTCGAATGTGCTTAGAATGGGGTCACCTTGCATGCTTTTTTATATTCTTAAATAATGATGAATTTTCATGTGAATGTATGTATAACATCCACAATGTTCATGTCACTGATTAGGAAAGTTGTATTATTTGTTCATGTATATCTCATTTGTTCTCTGTGTTACTATAGGCTAGAGGCTATAGAAAAATCTTTTAGCCTTGAAACAGTCGAGGACATTGTGGATGCCATGGTGAGTGATGCTTCAGTTGTTTTATACTTCCAAATCTCTGGGCATGGTATGTGCTCCTTTTCATTTGAACATGAGTAAGCAGAATACTGTTGATTGGTACAATAGCTTTCAAGGCTACATTTTATTTCCATCTCATTATTTACTCAAATGTATCTCGTGGATATTTTTTTGGAATTATCAAGTATTTTTTCAAATATAGTAGTTATCGTTACCGTTTTGGCATAGATTTTGTTCCTTAGGTTACCTTTTAGTTTGATCTTGAAGGTTTTGGTTCCATATACATAAATTTTGCTTATGGTTCAAAACTATAAAGGAGATGTTGAAAACTTGTAATCAGGAAAGTGAAGCATCTAAGTTAGATGAAGATTGTTGTACCTTGGCCATGAAATGATTGAGAGAGGCCTATCCAGTTCTGTTGAGAGCCTCACAGTGTTAGGTAAAGAAAATAGAAAAGCTCACACTACCATTGCCGATGGCTGACATATTTTATCATATGCCTGTCCTACAGATGAATTGCAAGCAACAAATGCTTTGTTGTAGATATGAATTGCAAGCTTACAGAAAAGGTTGTGCACTGTGGGCTAAAAAGTCCCATTAACCAGGAAGGTGAGTGTTGTTTTTTTTCCCTTAATGCCTATTGGTATTCTTGAATATAAGAATTTGCTACCTCAGTTTTTTTTATTCATGTCAGCACTGAGATTCTGATACAAGGATTGATGCTGAATTATATACATATTTCTTTAGCTTTTACTCATACGATTAAGATTTCTTTTAAATGTCAATGTATCTTCTTTTTGTGTATTTAAGTGTCCCTTTCTGCTTTTGTTTTTGGTTTGGCAGTTGTTTATGTATTTCATTTAAGAAAGATGTATGGATTACATGTATATAATCCTCGCAAAAAATGCATGTATATATTGTGGATTTAGCCATCTATTTTCCCTGCTCTTTCATGCTTTCAAAAGGGCCAGAGGTCACTTGGTATTGTGTGGTGCTCTGCACATGACTATTTTTATAAATATGTGTAAATCATGTTTGCGTATCCCTGCATCTTATGCTAGACGTTGATTAGTTTTCAGCAAAAAATTGGGAAGTTATACTTGGTTGAAATTAGTATTTGGTCGATGGTTGTCATAAATATATCAAAAGTTCTAAACTAGAAAAAATGGTATCCCCAAATCTAGAATATTTCCTGCATAGTTCACGTTAAATGAAATGGCCACATGCATATACAGATGAGTAGATAATGGAATGATTCACTCATTTACCAAAAAGATAGTACAATATTATTCATCATAGAATCCATCACCACCACTATTTTTTTATATCAGTAAAAGATGGATGAGCCTTTGGAGATTTATTAGTTAGTTACTTATGCTTTTCTCACTTTCAGCTTGAAGGATACTAATATTAATTATTCCACAAATGGCACAATAGATATGCTACAACTTTGGCTCCACTTATGACTACAAAACTGCAGCTGTGAGAAGATAGAATAGCATTACTTGAAGGGTAAAATCCTATTTTTTTAGTTTATAACTTGATGAATGTGAAGGGCATAATACTCCTATATATTGCTACCTAAGTAAAAAATTTCCACTAATTAGTTGCTACCTTATAAAAATACATCCATGGATCAATGTTCCTCTAGCACTGATAGGCCTAGAAACAAGGTTGTCCTTTTTTTCCCTTAAGTGTGTGCGCACTATGATAAGATATTATTAGGGTGTTAGTATGTACCTGCGGGTTCTTTTGAATGTGATTTCATTAGCTAATGTTTGCTTTCATTTCAACCTGTTTGCATTTTTCAGGATGTGATGTGATGCTGAATCTAATATTGGAAAGTCGAGCCTTTTGTTCTTCAATTGTCCTATTTGCAAAAATTATGATCTTTCAATTTGTCATCAATTATTTATGACACCAAAGCATTATCATGGTGTAATTACAGACTTTGTAGTTACGTAGGGGATGCTCTGCATTGATAATAAAGTGCCCATTACTTTGTAGTTACATAGGATGGATTACTGACTCTGGTGCCATTGGTACACAGGAGAGTTAATATAGAATATATGATGTTACCAATATGTTATCAACTGATTGTTTTAGTACATGGACGTGTTTTAGTGTATGCAAGCGGTGTGCAATGGCGCGCCTCAGCATCTAGTACACTTAACAAGTAGGCAACAGTTTCAAACTACAGCAGCAAAACAAGTACTCTGTTCCTCCATCAACATTTGGATGGTGACCTTGGGTAAATGTCCCAGAGATTCAACACTTCAGCGGATACATATAAGTTATCTTCTACTATTTTTCTCTTACAATATACACCACACTTTCTAAATTTTAAAGAATTACACTACAACCATAACTCTTATGCAGCTTGCAAGGAAGATTTCCAGAAGTAAAACATGTCCAGGTAAATATTCGTGAAGATCCAAAACCAGTACAGCAAATGAAGTACTCTCTTTGTCTCAAAAAAATCCATCCCATATTCTTTCCGTCTCAAAAAAACCCATCCCATAATAATTGGGAGGGATGTTTGTCCCTTTGAACAGAAGGTGAAACATCTAAATTCATTACCATGTCACTCCTCTCTTTGCAATCAACATCTTAAAGTTTAACAAACCATCTCTACTAGTATTCATTAACTTTCAGGCACCCAGATTCCTTCGTACCGTGACGTTGACAACATTCTCAACACAAATATAGTGGTTCCTCTCTTTTTGAAAGTGCAGCCATAATTCAGTGTGTTATGGTTCAGCTTTCGGATGCAAGGCACATCCACAATGAGTGTGTTTAGTTGCTTGCATTTAGCTTGGCTTGCATATGTGTATGCAATTTTTGGTTGTTTGGTTGCCTAGTTGAGTGTAAACACTCGATTCGAGCTTCACAACTCAGTTTAGCCCACTAGATGCAGCAGCCCGCATCCATATATGCAAGGTTCGCACCCGTGCATACAAGGGGCGGGCGATGCCGCGATAGGGTCAATTTGCTTTCCTCATTTCTCCCCCTAAAACAAAAAAACTAGGGTTTGGTGCTCATCGTCTTCCTCCTCTCTTTGCCGTTGCCGGTGCCAGCTTCCTCGCCTGCCACTGCCGGCCCACCTTCTTGAGCTCCAGTGAGCTAGATCTGGCAACCACGAGGTCAGATGACCGCACAAACAATTGGGCTCCTCGTCATTGCTGCCTCTCCACTTCTTACCACCAAGAGGAGAGGACGAGGAGGAAGACGCCACCGCGAGATCTGGCGACAACGAGCTCGCCGGCCCAAGATCTGGTGGCTCCGAGCTCGTCTCCATCAATGTGATTCCATAGAAAATAGAACAAAGTGTGTTCAATCATAACTCCATTTTATTATATATTCACCTACCTATACATCAACCATTATTAACAGCATCTATAGATGAACAGTTAATTCATATTGCTCATGCAAACCACTTTCACTTTCACTTTCAAGTGCAATTTTTCACTTTACTTTTTCAAAAATATTATGATTGAGTCTATGTTAGTTACATTTTCTTTCAGAAAAAGAGATACTACTATAACTATATATAATGCAGATACAAGATATGTGTCATGGGAATCGACAACTCAGCTTAGCTTGAATTTGTTCTATTTACCAAACCTAGAGAATCAATCAGGCTAATGTATCCTCAACCTGAGCTTTTAGATGGCATTTTGGTCCTGATCTTTTGGCCTAATGCCAGTAGTTTTGCCGGCAATGGATTGGTCCACGTGGCATAAGGATTTTGGCTGCCCTCTGCAACATTGTGCGCCCTCCCCTGCGTCCGCCTATGATCCACCAACGAGTGCCTCACTCACGAGGAGTCGAGGGTCTGGCTCGTAGAGCAGGTACAATAATGTGATGTTGAAAGAGAGAGAAAATGACATTCATATCGACAACAACATGCTGGTTCCAACCAAAGAACTCCACTGAACCAAGGTTTACTCTCCTCCGATGTGAAAGATTATGCACTCTAAAAATCTGATCACACTGTTCTGCCCAATAAAGATAAGCATCCAAAACATCCTTTCCAGTAAACTCTGGAATACTCAACTTTACCCGAGCAACATTATTCAGGTCATCATGATCATGGTGACCACGATGGTGGCCTCCATTGCCAAGGACCACACCTCGGTGAGGATGAACATGCCGCCGCTACAAATTGTTCTTTGAAAAAAGATCATCATTATATATCACCATATTCCTCCTCATGGTGATGATCATGGGGCTCAAAACGACCGCCAAAGTGCGCACGGGAGCCAAATCCTCGCCCGTGAGCACCTCCTCCTTGTGCTCCAGTACCTCCACCATTGGATGGACCATGGAGTCTGTCATCGGCATCATCATCAACCTAATGTGCATCCACAACTCATCCTCGGGATCAACAAGCGGTGGCTGAACCACCCCACCACTGGCAGCCGGAAGGCGTGCATTCAGCAACCGTTCCATCGCTTGAAGAATATTATTCCCCATTTGCAACACCTCAGCCCATGTGACAGGTGCATCTGGTTCGTCATGATTTTCACCATGGACACTTGATTGAGAACCTGCCATGTTAGCTCCAAAAGTATATATAGTGGAATAGGTAAATTTGTCTTCTAGATAAGCTTCCTTTAATTGATTAATTTCCTTAACCGAATCCACTAAGAATCTGACTACTGGCGACTGATTAATTTCCCTCGCCCAATTCCCGGACTCTAAAGCCGATACTAACTCTAGGTCGATGATGACTTCGGGCTTACCAAAGTGTTAACAAACGGGTAGACCGCTGGCAGCTCTAGTAAGACCGAGTTATCTCGTTCAGATCGGTGTCAGCTCTGGCGTGTCTGGACCGTCGAGCCATGGCATCCCTGCCGGCTCCATGGGTGCCCGGTGTCACGCCTTGAAGTTTCCCCCTTTTTCTTGCTTTAAAAATTTGTTAAATAAATCATCCGAAGAAATTTGTTTAAATTAACCTGGAGCTAATTCCCTAATTAATAAATGCATTTAATAATCGGAAATGGCATGGTAGAATTTTTCTTGAGTTCCCCATGCCCTAATGCATTAACAGGATTTTTAGTGGAATTTTCAGAGCCTTGGAAATAATTTTAACCAATTAAAAATGAGCAAGAAAATATTTTAACCCCAGGAAATCCTTTTCCCTTTTTCTCTTTTCTTTTCCTTCCTTTTTTCTCTTGATGGGCCGTCGGCCCATCTCTCTCCCGCGCCCCCTCCCTCTTGCTAGGCCAGCCCAAGCCGCCTCCTCTCCTCCCTTGGGGCGCCGACAGGTGGGGCCCACCTATCGGTCGTCCCCTTCCTCCAGCCACCCGCGCCCACACCGGCAACCGCCGCCAAATTCGCCCACGCTGCCGCCTTTCCCGCTCTCTCTCACGCCCACTCCGCCCCACTCCGCGCCCGCGCCACGTCGCCGCCCTCTCCCCCGCGTCTCCCGCCCTCGCGCGCAACTGCAAATGGGCGGGATTCATTTTGAATCCCACCCCTCTCTCTTCCTCCACTCCCTCACGTCGCCGGCGGTTTCGGCCACCCTTCCGGCCACGTCCGCCCCTTCCGTGCCTATAAAATCCCTCCCCCGAAGCCCCCTCTCTCGTTTCCCACTCTCGCCGCCCCCTCCCGTGCTTCCTACCGCGCTCGCGCCGCTCGCCGCATGCACCGCCGCTTGCCGCTGCCTCCGGCCGCGCGCTGCCACTGCTAGGGCCGCCGCCACGCCGTGCATTCTCCACTGCTAGCTTCGCCATCGCGGGAGCTATCCCGGCCGCTGCTCGGTTGCCGCCTACCGCCGCCGCACCGCTCTCTCCACGCCAAGCCTAGCGCTGCTGCTTGCTGCCGCCTCCGGCCGCGCGCCGCCGCCGCTAGCACCGCCGCCAAGCCACGCCGTCATTGCCTTCGGGTTCGCACGGCCGAGGGCTACCTCGTCCACCCCTCCTCCATGAACGTCCGCCATCGGAGGCCGCCGCACGTCGCGCGCCGGTGAGCCGCCGTTTCTTTCCCATCTCCGGCCGGCCACGATAGCGGCCGTGGTCATCCTCTCCACCCCTAATCCCTCTCCTCCTTTCCTATAGGTGTCGCCGCCGCCCGTCCACCCCTCCTCGTCGCCGGGTCACCGCCGCCTTTCATCCTCCGCTCCTGTCACTGTGCTCGCCGGTGAGGAGCTCCTCTCCTCCCTCCTTCCCACTCTCCCACACGCGCCGCCTCTCTGCGCGCTCGCCATCGCTTTCGGCCGCCGTTGCTAGCCTGTGCGCCATCCGCCGCCGCCTCCCGCGCCGCCGCTTGCCGTCACCGGCAGTCGCATGCCGCCGCTGCACCACCATGGCCGGCCGGTCGGCCTTGAGGCCGAGCCGCGCCCGGCCAGCGCCTCCCTCGCCTCCCCTTTGAGCCACTGCCTGGTGGGGCCCACCCGCCAGGCGCAACCTCCCTCTCTCTTGAGTCGCTGACGTGCGGGGCCCACCTGCCGGCGCCGCCCCCCTTTGCTGACGTCAGCGCTGGGTAATATTGCGCAATAAATTGATTAAGGACTTTTCTTTATTAGTAAAAACACATATTATCTTCTAAAATTCATAACCAATTCATTCGAGCTCCGTTTAAGTCCATTCAAGTCTCAGTAAATTCATAAAAATCCCTAGAATCCATTAAAAATGGTTTTGTTTCCTGTTTCAGTAGTCTTATAGCATGTTTTGCTTGTGTGCTTTGTTTGTCACGTAGATTTCGGCCGTTTCGTCGATCTGCGGCTTCTCGAAGACGTTGCTGAGGTCTCATCAGTGCGAGAGCAAGGAAAGTCATGCATTACATTTGATCATATTGTACCAAATTTACAAATATCCCGTATTTCTATTAAATGTTGCATTCTTTTACAATGTCATGTGGGATGGGTCCTATTACTCAGCCATATATTGTTTACCTTATGCCATTGATAACTTGGGTATCAAAATAACTAGATGTTGGTTTAGGAAATGCTTAACCATGCTTAGTTCAACTAGTACACAAATGGGGATCACATTATTACATAGACTTTGACTATTAGCATAGCTTTGGATTGGTGCCACCGCAATGGTGTTAGTTAATTAAAATACACTGAATGGTGGGCTGTGGGTGCATGGTTTTGCTGGTCGCACCCATGGCAATTAAGGACTGGTTCACGGGAAACCCTGGGAGACTTACCGTGCTTGCCATAAGCGGGAGTGGGTAACTACTTGATCTGAAGTATAGCTCGACCCTTTCCTAGGCACCGGTGGCGAGGGTGGGCGTGATGGAGTTGGGTTGGCCGGGGTCTCCGGTTGTCCAGCTGCCGGATTCACCGCGGCACAAGAGGGGACCGCCCACTGCCTTTTGAGGGGTGGGGGGTGAAACCTTAGCATGGTGTGGATGGCTAGGGAAGGGTTATGCGGAGGGTCTTGTCACGATTTCCCCCTTTGCAGTATCATGGTGATACTTCGGGGCATGGCGACATGTGTGAAATCGTGTCTTGTGGGTACAGTTGTACACCTCTGGCCAGAGTAAAACTATTCGAATAGCCGTGCCCGTGGTTATGGGTGATCAACCAGATTCACCGTGATTAGTCTCACCCCTAGTTTAGTTTAAGGAACTGGTGTAGTTCAGGTGGTTGGTTGGGCCTGTTGCAATGTGGTGTAGCGTTGGACAGTGATCGGTTAATATTGCTTAATTACAACAATTGTTTTACTGCTTTCAACTACTGCTTTTAAATGCCTGCTTTATTGCAAATGAACCCTTAGCCTCCTTTGGATATACCTTGCACCATACCTCCTTTTTCGGTATGACTTGCTGAGTACAGTGGGTAGTACTCAGTCTTGCTCTCTTTTCCCCCACACCAGAGGTGAAGATCTTCCTAGTTGGAGCTGTCTTGTTGAAGTTGGTTTCGTCGCTGCCGTCAAGGATTGCCTGTGGAGTGGAGTCGCCCGCTACTGAAGTCAAGCTTCCAAGTCTAGCTCGTTTTATCTTTCCACTGCATTTGTAATCTTTTATGTTTTTTGTAAGACGTGGATCTATATGTCAACAATTGTCGTTTGTGTACCCTGTCTGGTCTTGGACAGGGGTTTAATGCACATTCAGCTTAGAAATTCTGGTTTGTGAATTTCTGAGTGTGACACCCGGTCAGACCAAGCTTAGCCTGATCATACTGGCCAAGAGCCTCCGGTCAGACTGACACACAAGCCGCAATGAAACCGGTATGTCCCAATCGGTCAAACTAGCTACGGTCTCACAAAATGAAATAGATTTGAATCAAACCAAACACCCTCATACATATGACCTAATGTAGCATTTTTTATCATTTCTTCACCTAGGTTACCACCTCTCTTGATAGTACGTCAAAGCTAGCAAATTTGATCGCTCAATACCTTGATTGATAAAAAAGAAAAGTTAGATTTATCACCTTTATCTCATTGCTTTGCATCATCAATTTTAATTCGTGGTAACTGTCCTTCATATGCACATTACGTGGTACTAACTCAAAATATCTCATTCAAATAAAATAGTTAGTTCATAATTAGCATTTGTCATTAATTACCAAAATAAACGTCGTGGGCTTATATGCTTTAAGGTGTCATATAAGCTAGTTAAGTATTGCATGGTGAACTTAATGGTGGCAAGTGGTATACTAGCTAGTGGAGGGTTGCATGGTAAAACTAATGCTAATACTACCTCCATTCCAAAATAAGTTTATATTTCATCCATCACACACATACCAATACAAAAGCAAAAAAGACTAGAATACCATCAAATGCCAATGCAAATATTCATCACTTTATCTACTCCGAATACATTTATTCCCTACTTTTACAAACTCTGATGCAATGATTACTCTTAAAATGAACTTATTTTGGGACAAATAGATGGAGCTAAAAATGAACTTAATATGGGATGGAGGAAGTATGTGCCAAGGTAGCATGCTAGTTAGAGCATTCCCAGCAGCACATCCAAATTTCATCCTCCTTATGCCCATATGGATGAGCATCCAAAAAAGATTCCTCCTTTATATCCATCCCACTTCAATAGATCATCCATATCGCACCCTCCTATATTTTAGTAATATCTTTCAATTAACTTTACATTTGTATTTTTAAGGGCTATATTTTGAATGACTAAATTTCAATGGTGTTATTTACCGTGATAATCTTTCGAATGAGTAAATTTTAACGCATATTTTTTAATGGGTAATTTTCTTTTCTACCAATGCTCTGCCCTTTCCTCTGTTCAATTCCAACCCGTATTCCTCTTTTTCTCTCTTTTTCTCTATCCTTCTCTATCGTTCTATACTCTTTTTTTCCTCTCTTCTATCCTGTCCAGACTACTCCAGAGGCGTCGACCGGCAGGAGCGGATGTGCGCATGCGGTGGCAGTGCGGCGTGAAGCCGTGGAAGCGGCGGCGGAGGCTAGCGGGCATGGAGCCGAGCAGGTGACAGCGCCGGATGCTCAGGCGGGCAGGCAGCGTAGGCGGCCGGTGGGCATAGAAGTGAAGGTGGTGGCCGCGGAGAAAGGAAGTGACAGCGGTGGCCCGCGGGCGTGGAGCCGCACAGGCGACGATGGCGGATGCTGAGGCAGCGAGCGCGCAGGCGGCTGGCAGGCTCATAAGCGGTGGCTTGCGGCTTGCGACGGCTCGGCGTTGGCAACTTGCGGTCGGCGCGGCAGCGACGACGACGACGGAGAGGAGGTTGCGATGGATGTCCGGATGGGGGCGGCAGATGCGGGCGTTGATATATGGCGTGAGGAGA
The DNA here is from genome assembly GCA_000338895.3 of Oryza meridionalis. Classification (NCBI taxonomy): domain Eukaryota; kingdom Viridiplantae; phylum Streptophyta; class Magnoliopsida; order Poales; family Poaceae; genus Oryza; species Oryza meridionalis. The sequence continues at coordinate 11,408,855 of CM002531.2, read as the reverse complement.
GAGAATCGCTATATTTGGCCGAAATATGCTCGCTTTGGCGCATTGTGACATATTTGGCAGGCTAGATGTTGTATCTGTTGGAGGCCCATTTTCACCTCTAGTATGCCATCTTTTGGGTGGAGGGCCGGATGGAGGATCTCCTAGGGATGCTCTTAGTGGGCTATTGCATTCAATTTCTTGGAATGGAGTAAGGCAATAATGACTATTTTTATTGATCTTAAGGCCAACTCACTGTGCTCTATCTTAACAACTCCACACATACAAAATATTTCCATTAATATAGTACATATGGAGAAAAACTAACCATCGACACCCATGACGGTGTCCTCGTCGTATCTGGAAATAATTTTTGAAAGCACATGTAGAGATTTGAAGTTTTACCTACACTTCAGTCACCCTTTGAAACATAGAATAGAAAAACTCATGAATAGAAGTAACATGTTTTTACAATCCTATAGAATTTAAAAACACAGGAGAAGTTTGTTAATTCCAAGCAGTAAAGATTGATGTTGGCGGCTGTTAAATGTCGATTCTATATTGCCAACATCTGCATAAAGTTCGGATAATAAAACATCCAACATAGTGATAGGTGCTTAATCTCACATATTCCACAGTGTTGGTGTATATTTGTATGCAGGTGATAAACTCCAATGTTGGGAGGAAATCTAGACTAAAAGTGAGGAGAAATATGTATCCATACAAGGATGGGTTGTGAACTTCGTAGAAACACCAGAGAATCAGCCCAAAACACCGAAGAATGCATAGAGGAGGTTCAGAGGAGGAGCCAGGCCAAAGGCCAGGCTAGGGGGGCCCAACCCAAGTTCGGCCGAACCCTGGTGATCACCGTTGTTTCCATGTTTTCGCATGGACGTCCCAGATCACTCCTTGATGGCGGTTGAGGGGCACTTCGGACATTTCCCCTTCGCCAACCATCATACCCACCCCTATATAAGGACATCATCTCACTCACTTTAACACACACTTCCAAGCTTGAGCTGAATTATAAGAGGCTCTATTGTACTATATTTTATACTAGAATAGGAAGAGAGTAGAGTAGAAGGAGTCGGAAGAATTCCAGAGTTGTCGGTAATCTTCTCCTATTCCTTTTATTCTGTTTATTACTCTGAATTCAATATAATATTCTTCTTGAGTAATTTAGATTTATTTTGTGAGAATTATCTCTTGGTTAGTTCCTAAATAGCATATGGGATTATTGTTCACTATAATCAACTAAAATATAGTGATTGCTTTGGTGACTTATAAACACTAAAGTAGATAGTAATTGCTTAGACGTGGTGTTTAGGTAATTGTTATCCAGTAATTGCTGCGTATCCCACAGTACGTTTGAGGTGGGTGTAGAGGTGGTGACAGCCCTCAAGATCACTTAAGTCCTCCCTGTCCAGGTACGTAGTAGAGCGACATCTGGGAACAGCGGGTTGCCAGTGCCTGAAGTATTGTATTAGGATTAAAGTTAAGCTTTCCCTAGACACTGTTTCTCACTAGTAAATCCTCTCTATCCTGGCCTATCATTTTCTTGGTGTCCTTGGATGAACCGGAGGAAGATCTAACCACACACGTTCCCTTGGATTCGATACCCTTGGAATACTCCATAGGGGAAGTGCTACATCGGTATACTCGTGCGCTTGCGGATTTTGTCTGTGATAGTAAGAAATACCAACAAGCATTTCTGGCGCCGTTGCCGGGGAACGGTTGCTGATCATTTCCGAACCTTGTACATCCTCGTATCCTTTTTGCTTTTTTATTCTACCTCTACCCCTGCTATCCTAGAGAAGTATTCATGTCAAACTCTTCTCGACCATGGAGCAACCGCTTGTTGAGCTGTCTGCTCCTCGGGGCGAATTCTATGAGCCACCTCCTTCATCGGAGCCCATTTATACAACTGGCTATGAAATTCGTCCCGAACTAATCAGTATAGTTAGGGAAAATCCTTTTTCTGGCTTTGATCTAGAAAATCACTACCATCATCTGCGAGGCTTTGAACAAGTTTGCTCGTGCCTCAAGATTCGTGGGATGAGGCAAGAAACTGTGCGGTGGAAATTGTTCCCGTTCTCTCTTCAAGAGAGAGCAAAGCAATGGTACACCTCTACCATTGGATGTGTAAACGGTAGTTGGGAGAAGTTGCGAGACAGATTCTGTCTTACCTTCTTTCCAGTTACTCGTATTACTGCCCGTCGAGTAGAAATTCTCAGTTTTAAGCAGATCAAAAACGAATCAATTGGTGCAGCCTGGTCCAGATTCACTAATTTAGTGCAATCCGGACCAACCCTGTCCTTACCCGAGTATGTGCTTCTTCAACATTTCCATACAGGTTTGGATAAGGAGTCTGTATTCTATCTGGACATAACCATTGGAGGATCGTTCATGCACAAAACGCCGTCAAAAGGAAGAACAATTTTGGATCGCATTCTAGAAAATACTTCCTTCATGACGCACTCCAATGAACCCCAGCCGGAGGCATTCGTGTCCAAGATAGAGGAACCTCTAACGATCGAGCTACTTGCTGAACCATCCACTTCTGTTAGCTCAGTTGATGAGAAGGTTCCTGAGCAGCCGTCCGTCGAGAATGAAGAAATTCAGACTCCGGATCGTGCTACAATCCTGTTCAGGGACGGCTTTGACGAAGACTATGGCAATACCCTGAACTATTTTAGCAAGAGAAAACCACCCGTTCCTTTGTCACCTCCCGATCCTATGGAACTCGGGTTCCTACAAGAAACTGTCTGGGAGTTAACATCCATAATGAGTGATGAATGGTTAAGGGAGGCAGAGCTTTCATCCGAAGTAATTCGGATAAATACCACTCCCCGAATCATTCCTTCTGGAAGGGAACGACGTCGGTATTCTCTACAGTCCAACTGTCGGGGCCAATCTCGTTTCCGATTCTTTTGCATTCGCTTATTTAAGCGATAAGGCGGTGACACCGATAAACAAATTCTTCAAACATCCAAGCGGAAATATCATCGAAGGATTTGGGATTGTGCAAGATGTGCCTGTTTGTTTTGAAGACAGGGAGGCGATCTTGGATTTCCACGTCTTTGAAATCCAAGATTTTGACATCCTAATCGGGCTGCCAATTGAGCAACTTCTCATCAACACACTCCGATTAGACAGCCTCAAAATAACACTGGGAGAGACTGAATTTTCAATTCCATTCTCACGGGCAAGGATCGCCTTGACCGACCCTCTCCCAGAAATTGAGTCAGCGGAAGAGGTTATTGCAGTTCCCCCTCACGAGTCTTCCGAGGCCCTTCTGGAAGATGAGGTCCCCGATTTCATCAAAGAGGAAGCGGATCCCTGTGAGTCTCTCGACCTGCCAATCATGGAACCGCCACCTCGACCTCCGCTTGATCTTAAACCTCTACCTCCAGGCCTACGATATGCTTTCCTACACAATGACAGAGAGGCCCCTGTCATAATCAGTGACAAGCTCTCTGAAGACGAGACTCAACGTCTTCTCACCGTGTTGGAAAAGCATTGTTCTGTTCTTGGCTACTCGCTCCAAGACCTCAGGGGGATTAATCCCGCCTTTGCACCCATCGTATTCCTATTGACCCCGAGAGTACTCCCTCTAGGGAACCTCAACAACGGCTCAATAATGCAATGGGAGAAGTTGTAAAGAAAGAAGTCTTGAAAGTCCTGCATACCGGGATTATTTATCCCGTACCATACAGTGAGTGCGTTAGCCCAGTCCAGGTCGTGTCAAAGAAGGGAGGAATGACGGTCATTGCAAATGCTCAAAATGAACTAATCCCGCAACGAACCATAACCGGATGGAGAATGTGCATCGATTACAGGAAACTTAACAAGGCTAAAAAAAGGATCATTTCCCGCTACCCTTCATTGATGAAATGTTGGAACGGCTGGCAAATCATTCCTTTTTCTGTTTCCTTGATGGGTATTCCGGGTATCATCAAATTCCTATCCATCCGGAGGACCAAAGTAAGACTACGTTCACATGTCCATATGGCACCTATGCATACCGTAGGATGTCTTTCGGACTGTGCAACGCTCCTGCATCTTTCCAAAGATGTATGATGTCTATTTTCTCGGACATGATCGAAGACATCATGGATGACTTCTCGGTCTATGGAAAGACTTTCGGTCATTGTCTGCAGAATTTAGACAAAGTCTTACAATGATGCCAAGAAAAAGACCTGGTGCTTAATTGGGAAAAGTGCCATTTCATGGTCTGTGAAGGGATAGTTCTTGGGCATCGAGTGTCCGAACGAGGAATCGAAGTTGATCGTGCTAAAAACGATATTATAGATCAGCTTCCTCCTCCTGTGAACATCAAAGGAATCCGCAGCTTCTTAGGACATACCGGATTTTATAGAAGGTTCATCAAGGACTTTTCTACTATCGCCAGGCCTCTGACAAATTTACTAGCCAAGGATGCGCCCTTTGAGTTCAATGACACGTGCCTAAAGTCTTTTGAAATTCTCAAAAAGGCACTCGTCTCCGCTCCAATCATTCAACCTCCTGATTAGACTCTGCCCTTCGAGATCATGTGTGATGCAAGCGATTCCGCTGTCTTGGGCCAAACCAAGGATAAAAAGCATCATGCAATCTGTTACGCTAGCAAAACTCTAACCGGAGCTCAGTTGAATTATGCAACTACCGAAAAAGAGCTGCTCGCGGTTGTTTTTGCTATCGATAAGTTTAGGTCTTACTTAGTGGGAGCCAAGGTGATAATTTATACTGATCATGCTGCTTTAAAATACCTGCTCACTAAGAAAGATGCTAAACCACGTCTCTTAAGATGGATTTTGCTGCTCCAAGAATTTGACTTAGAAATAAAGGATAAAAAGGGAGTAGAAAATTCTGTAGCAGATTATTTGTCCAGGCTGCAGATCACTGACATGCAGGAACAACCAATAAATGATTTTTTGAGAGATGATATGTTGATGACGGTTCGCGACTCCAACCCGTGGTATGCCAACATAGTAAACTACATGGTATCCAAGTACATACCTGTTGGTATTTCTTAACGACATTACTAGAAATATAATCCCCAGCAATGACACAGAAATACTTCTGGTATATTATAGTTACAGAGTTCATCCGCAAGCGCACGGATATACCATTGTAGCATTTCACCCGAGAGTATTCCAAGGGTATCGTATTTATTTTATCCCGTGGGAAGATCATGTAGAGAGAACTCAACTAATAACTTATATATTACTTGTGATAATCATATTCTAAGTAGGGGTTAAGATAATCCAAGGGTAGAGTGACACACAAGCATTACTACTCATCCTCAGAATAATTAATCTAAGCTAGGTGGAAAGAAAAGAGAAAGATAATCTATTCCTATACTTCTAATATACATTCTAGTTAACTGGTATACTAGCTAATACCCTCTATTCGATGTCCTCCTGGTACTTCGAGAAGCCACCCCTGACTGCCAATTTCCTTACGACAGCCCGTCATGACCATCCAACCGGTGCTAAATATGGAGGAATACCCTCCCCAAAAAATTAACTTAGGATTATATATAGGCACGGAGGAATACCCGTACTTAGCTGTCACCATCAGCGGCCCACCTCTCATCCGCAATATATAATCCCAAATAATGATATCCCGTAATCTAGACACCACGTCTAAACTACCAGATACTACTCTAATATCATCATCATGACATAGAGTAATTGCATAAGCAAACACTATATCCGCACCAAAGCATCTCCCAGATAAGCTAGCAGTATACTTAGTATAACATGAACATAATGTAAAGTAGGTACTCATATACTCGGAAAGTATTTCAATACCATAAATGCATTTAGAAGAGTATTCTAATAAAAGTACAAAGCTTACAAAAGAGGAAAGGAAAGCTACTAGAGCCATACCCGAACTCCTTCGAAGACTTCCGGACTCCTGATTCCTATTCTAATTCTTTTCCACCAGCTAGATACTACTAAACTAAACTTGAGAGGAATGAGAGAGCTCTTGCTTGAGGTGTGTATTGAAGTGAAGAGAGTGAGCTTCTTAAATAGGCAGGTAATGACGGTTATGGCGGTTAGAAAGGTCAGTAATACCCTCCAACTGCCATAGGGAGTGAATCTCCACCGTTCCCTCAAAACCCTGCATCCATCGGCTTCAGCCGGCCCAACCAGCCCACATTTTGGCTGGTGGCCTCCTCTGCTGCTTCACTTCGTAGACTTGTGAATTTTGGCCTGATTCGTCGTGTCAATTTTGAGTTTTTGGCCCATTCATACATAAGTCTAGTCTTCAACATCGTCCGATTGGTTTATTGTTTAAGTTGATGTCGATTCTCCTTCATTTTATTGTCATTCCCTGCAAAAGGTTAGTAGACCCAATACTAGTGGAATATTATTATCCTAACATATTTATGCATCGCAAGCATCACTAGTTCTCTCCTGTTTTTAGTAATATTGACGGTCAAAACTGATCGATAACGACCGTCAACAATACCACCAGGGGAAAATCAACGAAAACTGAAGTATGAAAGTCGCCGTCATATATGGGATGAGCCATACCTATATCGGGTCTGCTCCGATGGCTTACTACGAAGATGTGCCAACTGATGAAGGACTTAAGATCATAGAACGATGCCACGCCTCACCCTATGGTGGCCATTACGGTGCATTCCGCACCCAGGCCAAGATTTGGTAAAGTGGTTTCTTCTGGCCAACAATGTACGAAGACTCAAAAGAATTCGTCAGAAGATGCAAAAGCTGCCAAAGGCAAGGAGGAATCACTACTCGAGATGCAATGCCCCTCACATATAATCTGCAAGTCGAGATATTCGATGTTTGGGGTATAGACTTTATGGGACCTTTCTCGAAGTCTCGCAACTGCGAGTACATTCTGGTGGCAGTTAACTATGTCTCCAAATGGGTTGAGGCTATATCGTGCAGCGCCGCGGATGCGAGGCATGCCAAGAAGATGTTCACAGAAATCATCTTCCCAAGGTTTGGTACCCCCAGAATGGTCATAAGTGACGGAGGTTCTCACTTCATTGACAAAACCTTCCGAGACCTCCTACGAGAGATGGGAGCCAAACACAATGTGACCACTCCTTACCATCCACAGACCAGTGGTCAAGCGGAAACATCAAACAAACAAATCAAGAATATTCTACAAAAGACGGTCAGCAAAATGGAACAGGATGGAAGGATAGATTGCCGGATGCACTGTGGGCATACCGGACAGCGTTCAAGACACCCATTGGGATGTCCCCATATCAGATAGTCTACGGGAAGTCATGTCGACTACCCGTGGAACTTGAGCACAGAGCATACTGGGCCATCATAAACTGGAACATGGACTTTGAGGGAGCAGGAGAATGGAGAAAAATGCAAATCGCTGAACTTGAAGAATGGAGAAAGAAGGCTTATCACAACGCGAAGATATACAAAGAAAGGACAAAGCGCTGGCATGACAAAAGGATAAAAATCAAGAAATTCAAGCCAGGAGACAAAGTGGTAATGTTCAACTCCAGGGTTAAGCTTTTTGGCCACAAAAAATTGCGCAGTAAATGGGAAGGACCGTTCGACGTCATTGACACCTCTTCGCACGGGGCAATCACACTCCGTGATGACTCAGGTAACATATTTAAGGTAAACGGTCAACGCTTAAAGATTTTCCTTGAACCAAATGAAACTTTAGATGAAGAAGTGGATGTTATTGAATTAATCGATTATGAACCATGATGATCTCATCTAGTGCATGCTTAAAACCCTATATAGTTGTCATTTCTGCGCTTAGCTTAGGAATTAGTGGGCCTAGGAAGAGAAGTGGAGGCCTGCCGGACCCACCAGGGTTCGGTCGAACCAGGGCGGCGCCCGTTTGGCCCCATTTTCGAATAGCAATCTCCCCCGTTCGTCTATAGTCCATTGTGATGCGCTTTCGGAGGTTGATCAGTCGCATCCAACCAGAGCACCTGTTCTTCCTCCTCCTTCCCACTTTTCAAACCTCCTCTCCATCTCAACCCAATTCCCTTGCTCCATCACCTCCAATTCACCAATGGCAGGCAAATCACTGATCCCATTCATTGACTCTTCTTCCAATTCCACTTACAATCTCACCGGAGAGCCAACGCCGGCAAATCAATTGATTCCAGTAGAAGAATATACGATGGAGGGGGTAAATGCTGTATGGGCTCAACCCCTCGCAGCTGTGCCGAGCACCCTTGCAAATCTGGAGCCCGACGGCGAGCTCCCTGGTTCGGTCTCGGCCCCGTTCAGCCCCCCGTTCGGCAGTGCGATCCCTCTCCCCTCGCCATGTCACAAGCACAAAAATCCGGGGGGATTCGCCTGCGCAATGGCCGATAACAGGAGAACTCGGCTTGTTGAAGGCGCGACACCTTTTCCAAGATGACGGGAAGGCCGCTTCGCCTCCCGCCGAGCGCTATGTGGGCACCCTGTTCACCAAGGCAGGGGATGAGGTGCTCCATAAGTATGTCATACCCACCGCTACTCCATCCACTCCAAAGGAGGAGCGATTCCGCATCCAGGGAGTGCGAACTCCCGGTGGTGGGTATGGCAAGGGTTTACTCCGGCCGTTGACGGCATCGGAGAAGGAGGGGGCAGTGGAATCCCGTAGCCCTCCACCTATGAAGGTGAAGCGTCATTTGACACCCCCTCCAATAGTAAGGGCTCCCGGCCAATATCAAGAAGATGAGGTGAAGTCGCCGGAGCCCTCAATCCATAAGCTCGTTGCGCAAGTGAAGAAACTCCGCAAGGAGAACATAGAGCTTAGGGATCGCAACGCGGAGCTAGGGGTAGAGCTTGCTGAAATTAGAAATAATTTCGATACCCTTAGTCGCGGTTTGTGCGCTAAGATCAAGCGTGCATTCGTAGAAATGGGAAAGGAAAATAAGTATTATACTAATTAGATGCTTCCTTTCCCATGAATAAAATAGTAGTAGGTGCTTGGTTTTATTTTCCAATCATGTAAGCACTTGCTATGAATAATGTGGCTCATTGGTGTTAACCCCAATGTTTGCAAAAGTTTGTTTTGTTTCACGTTTAATAAAATTCAGGTTTTGAATAAGTGTGGGGGAGATATCCCAGCCTCTGACGTGCATATGCTCTGAAAATTGTTGAATCTCTGAAACACCTGCAAGGCACTAAACTCTGCAGAAAATTGCAGAGGGATCGGGCATCAGGTTCGGCCGAACCAAAGCTGGCCCCAATCCCTCCCAATTTTCACAGGTAAGCAGGTGAGCACGTCTTGTATCTGTATATCTCTACCACAATATAGTACTAGAGCTGAAAATTCAGAAAACAATTGGTTCAAGCATAAGTGAAAGATAAAATTTCCAACTAATGAAATTCTTCATGTGATTGATCTTGTATATTCATTATTCTCAGCTGAACTTGTGCTTGTGAACAACCATCCATGTTTAGGGAACCTTATGCATCTAAGTAATTGCTTTATGTGAGATGATTTAAGATGAAGGGAATCCTTGCAACTCTTGTTATGACTCTTGGGAATTTGTTTTCAAAATAAAATTGTTTTAAAAGCTCAATCCTCCAATTGACTTCATCTTATACCTACCAAGGCCATATGCAAGTATATCATTGATGAACCTTGTTATGCATATGACTGCTTGACATTATATTGAGCTTTGTCAAATTTATGAGACTCATGTTAAAACCTTGTTATGCATCTTATACTCTTGGGAATTTGTTTTCAAAATAAAATTGTTTTAAAAGCTCAATCCTCCAATTGACTTCATCTTATACCTATCAAGGCCATATGCAAGTATATCATTGATGAACCTTGTTATGCAAGTATACCATTGATGAACCTTGTTATGCAAGTATATCATTTCCATCTTTTTCCACATATATATAATTAAGCTAAGCTTCTACACTTGAAGTTGGCTTTCCACCGAAAAAATTCCATTTAAATAAACTCCTATATTAGACTATGCTTCTTCTCCTGGAAAAGTTCTTGGCAAAAAAAAGGGAGGAAAGACATGGCTATAAAAAAAAGGGGGAAGGAAATAAAAGTTTGCTCCCAAAACATTAAGCAATGTTGGAAAAAAAATATAGCCATGTCCCTTCCATGATCATGCCAAGAGAACCAAATGGAGAGGAAGTATAGGAAAAGGGGAGAATCATTTTTTTAATTCCACCATTCCACAAAAGATTTTACCTTTTCATTTTCCATCCACAAATAAAGACCCTTGATCTAGGAGTATGACTGATGATCTTCTTGAGTCCATATTTTTGGCTTTGCAATATATATGATGCAGGTATGTCCCGATTTATCCCTACCAAGCGGGTTGCCAGTGCCTGAAGTATTGCATTAGGATTAAAGTTAAGCTTTCCCTAGACACTGTTTCTCACTAGTAAATCCTCTTTATCCTGGCCTATCATTTGCTTGGTGTCCTTGAATAAACCGGAGGAAGATCTGACCACACACGTTCCCTTGGATTCGATACCCTTGGAATACTCCGTAGGGGAAGTGCTACATCGGTATACCCGTGCGCTTGCAGATTTTGTCTGTGATTGTAAGAAATACCAACAATTGAACCAAAGGAAAATTTTCAATAGGCTTTTATCTTTTACTTATTTTTCTATGAAATTGACGATAGGATACAATCATAAAGAAAATCTCATATATCTTCTTTCCATAAGTAAGAGAAATCATTTGCTAGTCCTCATAATTATTAAGCTTGCCTCGCTGAAAAAACTAAATCTTTATATTGTGCATATCTCAGTGAAAGTGCATTAATCCCCCTAGTGGGTTTTGGTGATTAATGACAAACGTGGTTAAGGGACTAATGAGTTCATTGAGTTACTTTCAGGTGCATTAGTCCAAGGTGTGGAAGATGGATGCTTGGAGACCCCCCAAAAGTAGAAAATCAAAGCGGACCAGAACTCGAGAAGTGGATAGGATAGGTTATTTATTGCAATCGAGTTTTTAGGAAAAACCATACTATGAAGAGGTGTTCCAGGTGATACTCTGAGATATGTCAAGTGCTCTTAGTGTGAACCAAGTGTCAAGTTTCCCTAGGAGTCATTTTTATAATTACTCCATCTGTCCAAAAGTGCAAGTCCGGAACTTCCTGTCTTCTAGGTCCAGAAGTTCCGGTCTTGTGAAAAAAGATTTTCCTAAGTGTTGTTCGGAAGTTCCTGTCTTCCAGGTCCGGAACTTCCTGTCTAGTTTCCAGTTCAAAATTGTGAGTAACGGCTAGATGACGTCACCTAGCCGTTATACATAACCAGCTCATTTCCAGCTCGTTCTTTGGCCATTCCACTTTCACTTTTTGAACCGAGAGCTGTTGCTAGCCTCTCCTAAGTGTTTCTTGCCTTCTCCAATCAATCTAGAGCCTAATTCTTGCGAGAAAGAGAGATTGAGAGGAAGTGAGGAAGATTTGGAGGTGTGTGAAGACTAGGATGTTGGGTGAGCACTTGGAATATCTCGTGGGCTGTCATCTCGGTGCTTACTACTCTTAGAGATGATCTCCTAGACGGTTAGGTGTCGCCCGTGAGAATCCGTTGCATATTGTGGATGTCCCGGGTAAGTTTGTGAAGGATCTCCTCTCCTTCAAAAGGGAACGAGGTAAGTTAATGAAGTTCTTGCGCTGAGATTCTAGAGGCTTTCCAAGTAGAGCAACCCACACTTGTGGCGGATTTCTAGAAGTAGGTTGAGTTTTATCTTGGTGGTCACTCAATTCTAGAAATTTGCCTAGGGGTGTTTGGGATTGAAGGTTGTGGATTTCCTCTAGGGTTTTTGCACAAGTGAGGCAAGGGGTTAATCGAGACCCAGCTCTTTGGAGCTCCTCAACAGAGAGTAGGATCGTAAGATCCGAACTTCGGAAAAAAATCGCTCTTGTCTCTTTCTGTGATGTTTCTGTGGATGTTTTTATGATCTATCCTCTGCTTAGAATACCTGTGCATCATCTTGTGAAGATTGGCTTAGTCTCCTGTTTCGAAATTTGAATTTCATCTCTGTTCTATTACCCGGAAGTTCCTGCCCTAGAACACTGGAAGTTCCGGGCCTGGCAGACCGGAAGTTCCGGTGTTCCTTACCAGGAAGTTCCGGGTCTGTTTGAATTTTACCGCTGCGATTTGTTTTTAAGTTTTCAGGGACAGCCTATTCACCCCCCCTCTAGGCTTCATCAGCACGTTCACTCAGGACGGTCATGTTGAAGCTCACATCACTGAAAAATACTTTAAAAGAAGTCATCTGTCCAATAGTGTCTCCATTAACCAGCAACCACACCATCATTGTGAAATGGGGAGTTTCTAGGAGTGATCTTGTACACCTGGTCAGCATCGGCCCACCCGTCAGTCCCCACCATGTGGCGCTATCCCCTTGGCCACCTAGCTACCTACTAATCCCTCCGTCTCATAATATAAGGTCACATCCCACCAAAATCTCTTACATTATGGATGGAACCCTATCCAGATTTATAGTGTTAGGATGTGTCAACCAAAATTCTTATATTATGAGACGAAGGGAGTAGCAGGCATGTCATGGCAGCAAATTCCGTTTCTCTCTCCTTTCCTTAGCTCGGAAATTCACACCCCCGCCCCTACAACCCTAGCGCAGCAGGGGGAGGGCCACCTCTAGATGGGCCCGACACCCGCGCGACGTCAGCGTAGCGGGTGGCAATTGGCCCTGCTCTCCGAAACGGAGATTCCCCTGCTACAAGAATCGCCACGGTTTCCGTTCCACCCACTAGCGCACCCACACACGTGACACGCACGCACGCGGTCTCGGTCTCGGTCTCGGTCTCTGCCCCCTCACGCGCTCCGCCCCCGGCGCCGCGGCCACGCCATGGCCGCCGCCGGCGGGACGCCACCCTCCGGTGAGCGGACTCCGGCTCCCCCCCTCCCTCCCTCGCTCTCTTCTCTGGTGGCGGAGTCCCCAGTCGGGTTATTATTATGCGCTGGTTCCGTTTTTTTTTTCTTTTCTTCGCCATTTCTGCAGGGACGGAGGAGGGTTGGGGGGCTTTTTGGGGGGATTGGAGATTGTGGTACATTGCGTTGTTGGGCGAGGACTTGGCCGTGGCCGCGATTCGTCGTTCATGGGGGATGCTTGGGATTTAGGGTTTTGGTTTGGGTTTCGAGTGGGGATGAAATTCCTTTCATTTTGAGGGGGCTTTCTTCTCTGTTCGCTATTCGTCGCATAAGGCACTTTTGTGTGGTTCGGGCTTTTCTCGGTGATAATCTGTGGATGGTAATGTTGGCTCGCGTCCGTTGGTCGAAATCTCCTGTGATCTTTTTTTGGATCGTGATGTCATGCATTAAGCACCTGTACATGTACACCTCGATTTGAGTAGAACAAGGTCTGTATTGTGCTTGGAAATGGTCGCGAAGAGTGATTTCCTAGCCGTGCTCCTCGGAAACAAACTATTTATGACATTTGAGGGCTTTTCCTATGAGGAAGGAGAAGTGCTTGTTCTACTCCTACCTCATTTGTTTTCTACTCCTACCTCATTTGTTTGCTTGCTTGTTGTTTGTTTGTTTGAGTGAACTAGGTTCTGGATTGGAGCTTTTTTGCTTTGCTTTGGAGCCTGCATAATGTTTCTAAAACGCTGACTGCAGAGGATCTCAATCCAGCGGTGGGGGGCACACTGAGAGTTATGTCGTGATTTGAGATTCTCATGGCGTACAAGGGAAGTGTTTATTGAGAGAAAATTACCATTCTACCATCATCGAAACGGAGATTCGCTAAAATACCACTCCGTATTTGGGATTCACCAGAATGCTGCTCTCAAGTGTGGGGCTTCGCTTAAATGCCATTAACTTCCATTTTTTAGAACTAAAAATTGTTTCGTCACTTCTCTCCTATGTTTAATGACCAAAATACCCCCGATTGAATCCATCAAAATTCCTCATTCTTCTTTCCTACTCGAGCAGGAGCAGCGGCCTGGGAGTTAACTTCCATTTTTGAGAACTAAAAATTGTTTCGTCCCTTCTCTCCTATGTTTAATGACCAAAATACCCCAGATTGAATCCATCCAAATTCCCCATTCTTCTTTCCTACTCGAGTAGGAGCAGCGGTCTGGGAGCTAGGGTTGGCCCCATGCCACCTTGCCGTTGCCGCTCCTCTTCTCGTGGGCGTCCCCGACCCCCCGTCCCTACGCGCCGCCGCCACTCCTCTTCTCACTCCGCCGCCGTGCCAGTACTCCTCTTCTCGTGCCACCTTGTTGCTGGCCCACCTCTCCACTGCCACCGTCCCTCCCCTCTTGTCGCTCGTCAACTGCTCCCATGCGCCCTTCCTAGATGTGTGAGCTCCCACTTGATTGGATTCAATCGGGGGTATTTTGGTCAGTAAACATAGGAGGAAAAGGACAAAATAATTTTTAGTTCTCAAAAATGGAAGTTAATGCCATTTCGGCAAAGCCCCACACTTGAGTGGCATTGTGGCGAATCCCAAATGCGGAGTGGCATTTTAGCGAATCCCCGTTTTGATGATGGTAGAATGGCAATTTTCTCCTTTGTTGATGGCACTTGGGAAGTGGGTGTTTGCAGATGGTGCATATAAAGAAGAGTATATTTCACAATACTCTTTTAGTTTATTATGCCAAACCATGGTGATTTATGATTAATGACATCTATATACTCTAAACTATTCGACCCTGCGAATTTCAATTCATACAAATTTTCTCGTCATGATGAGACATATCATCCTGAATCATCATGGTTATTGGATAGTTGTTCTGTGTCTGAGATTTGCAACCAGATCAGACCAGCCGCTCTATTCACATATCGAGCTCTTATGTGGTACTTGCCTTATGTGCTTGTTGATGTTGTTTCAGTATTGTTCGCTATTATATTATAGAACATCCTAAATAACATTCTGTTCTAAAATTAAGAGTTGTGCATTAAGCTGACCATTCTTCTTGGAGGTTTTTTACTGTCCTTGAGGTTGTGCAGTACCAAATCCTAACCGTTGATCTGGCATCATCCAACGGTTAGAAATCATCCGTACCTCATGGTACTGCACCTCCTCATTGAAGTGGTACTATGGGTGGGAGGGTATTTCTGTCCTTTACTGTTTCACGAGAGAAAGAAAAAATGTTGGGAGAGCACAGCAGCGGCGTGGCGGCTGGCTCGAGGGGGACGGTGGCGGGCGCCTGGACGTGTGACGGCGACGGCGGGCTGGACGGCGGCGGCGGCGGTTGGACGCGTGGCGGCTGGAGGGGGCTGGACGTGGCGGGCTCGAGGGGGATGACGGCGAGCGGACGGACGCACGGCGGCAGCGGCGGGACGCGCGGCGGCTAGAGGGGGCTGGACGCGGCGGGCTCGAGGGGGACGGCGGTGGGCGGACGGACGCGCGGCGGCGACGGCGGCTGGACGCGCGGCGGCGGCGGGCGGCTGGATGCGGGACAGCGGCGGCTGGATGCGCGACGCCGGCGGCCGGCTGGATGCACGACAGCGACGGCAGCCTCGATTGGCGACGAAGACGGCCGGCTGGATGGGGGACGGCGACGACGGCGACGATGGCGGCGGGCTGGACGGGCAACGGCGGCGGCAGCCTTGATTGGCGACGACGATGGCCGGCTGGATGGGGGACGGCGATGACGACGGCGGGCTGGATGGGCGACGTCGGCGGCAGGCGGCCGGCTGGATGCACGACGGCGGCGGCGGCCTCGATTGGTGACGACGACGGCGGGCTGGATGGGCGACAGCGGCTGCCGACGGCCGGCTGGATGCACGACGGCGACGACGGCGACGACGGCGACGACGACGGCAGGCTGGATGAGCGATGGCGGCGGCCGGCGGCTGGCTGGATGCACGACGGCGGCGGTGGCCTCGATTGGCGACGACGACGGCGGGATGGATGGGCACGGACGACGAAGAGAGGAGACATGTTTTTTTTAGTCCGATCATACCCCTGCTAAATTAACGGTTAGATTAGATTGGTACCTCATGGTACCTCGTTTCTCATGGTACCTCGTAGTACCTCCTCAAGGATGGGAAAAATGCTCTTCTTCTTGACATTTGCACAGTTTCAATGTTTTGTAGACTTAGGGGCTATTCAAGCATCATTTGGTTTCCTTCCCAACCAAAACCTGTTCTTTCATGGACCTAATCTGTTGTTTTCTCTTATTATAACTTGATACCCCAAACCACAACCAACATCTCCTCTGATTTAATCAATCTGCTGTCTTTGTAGGAATGTATTACCGCAGGCAAAGGAAGGCTTCTTCTGAGGCCAACGCCAATGTGTTTATGCCTGGGGGTCCAAATGGTATCTCATTTCCTGCATCAAATAGGGCTCATGATTGGGGATATGGGGCGGTGTTGGCGAAGAATGGGAAGCTAGTTATGCTCGCAAACTCCAGTTGATGAATTTTCTTTCTGCACTGCGTCAACGCACTGCAAATTCTTTGGTAACCACCAGAATGGATGCTAACATGGACACTCCTTTGGAGCAAAAACAGAAGGACAGCTCAGCAATAATAGTTCTTGATTCCGATGATGAGGACGAAGACACGGAAGGATGTGAACAGCTCACATCTGAGAACAATAAACAACAGGCACCATCTGGACCCACTAGTCCTTACACGACATGGATTGTATCCAGCACGAAAGACCAAGTAAATGGAACCTTGCATGTTGATGGAGTCCAAAGCACTCAAATTGTTCCATATGGTCAAAATGCACAGTTAATAAATCAGTTCCCTTTGCAAACCAGCTGGCAACCATCTATCCAATATGAAAGGGTTATATTGCAGAAAAGACCTGAGGAGCAACGCGTTCAAGATCTGGTGGTATGTATCTTTCACTTGAAATTTTTCAATGGACTATCCACTTCGACATATTGGTACTTTTACTCCATTACATACCTGCACTGACAAACCAATTTATTGCATCATGTCTTGTGATTGTATTTTGATAAATCCGAAGAGCATTATGATATTTCTTGTCTGGAATGTTAGAATGGAAATGTTTGATGTTTGTTGAATCTATACCCTTTTGAAGCTTAAATATCTCATATTTGAACTTTAACTCTTGTTGCTCACTGTAGGCAGCAAGCCATGCAGAGAAGATAGCAGAAACACAAGTTCTCCTCACTCTTTCTACTCTTCCTAATGAGAGAAAACGAAGGAAAACAGAACCCACCACCCTGGTAGATGTTGATGGTGGAACTAACCTAGGAAAAAGAAAAAGGAAAAATCATCAAAATCAAGCAGCAGTTGATTCAAACTTGGATTTGCAACAAAATGATGTTCCTTCACAAAGCTACAGGACTATGATAGAAGAGGAGAAACCTGTAAAAGAAAGTGATGGTCTCGAGGATCTTTGGAAAGATTTTTCATTGGCTGCTGAATGTACAAAGGTACAAGTTGTAATCACAGATGTTTTTTTTTTTACTTTTATTCTTCAGCATTATAAAATTGTTGGTTCTTTTTCCATCTGACTGCTAATTGTACTCGTAAATACATGCTATAATCTTTATTTTTTGTTTCAAGATTGAATACCACTGTGCACAAAGTAAGTTTCATGGCAAAGTGTATTTTATAAGATAAGGTAGAGTTTGAAAAGGCATTCATTTGTCAAATCATTTAAATATGTGTATTATGACAAAGTTTTGAAGCATTTCAATTGATTATTTCTATCTGATTTGTGTCTTTTTCCAATAATGCTCACGTAATATTCTTTGTCCAGCTTGATACAAATGAAGACATGTCCAATGAAAAAGATGTGGATGATGAAAATGAGATGGATGACGACTGCAATCATGACATTCGGATTCATGAAGATCTAGGCCACGTGTGCCGTATTTGGGCATGATTGTTAGAAAGGCTGAAACAATAATTGATTATCAGTGGAAAAAGGTGCGTACCATGTTTAGGACATGTGATTCTTCAAAGTTCTCAAAACTGTGATGTCTATGATTCTAGTTTTACTTTGAGGAAATTATAAGCAGACAACCAACTTTGGGAATTGTTTTTTCATAAAGAAACTGCAAGTTAATTATTTACATGAAACCCCTCATGTCCCATACAGCGTCAACTTTTAAAGCCCCAAGCGTTAGATCTGGTTATACTTGACACTACACACCAAGAGGGTCTAGTATACGAATGTTCGCTATTGGACAGTCACAACCTTCGTCTTACTCGTACGTCTAAACACGCCTGCATGCAAATATCTGTTACTAATACGTGTTCACATGAGAGTTGCTCTAAGCCTGCCTTTTCAAAGACCAAGTCCACCTATGCATATGTTATTTGATTTTCCTAGAATCGTACACATGTTCACGTATGACGTATGTCAACAGTAAATGTTGGTTCGTTCACAACGGACGTTCTTTTTTTAAAAAAATATCCTTGATTAACTCCTTTTATTTCTGTTAAAATTTATATATATATATATATATATATTAAACATTCTAATTAAATACATATACATATACATACATACTGTAATTTTTATACATACTGTTTATACGTATACGTATATGTATAAAATTACATTCAAATTTTTCATCGTACTTTCCAACTAAATATATAAACTCTCGTAAATAAAGTTTATATACATAAAGTTTTTATATGTAATATTTATGTGCATAAAGTTTATATACATAAAGTTTATACGTAAAAAGTTTCTATACGTAAAGTTTCCATTCAAAATATACTATCGAAAATTTAAGTACTACTAAATTTCTGAATTAAATTTTAAAATACATTAAAAAAAACTCTAATCAAAATGACTAGATAGAATGGAGCATTAGCCAATCTTACAGTACGCAACATAGTAAAACAAAAAAAATTGTAAAATCATGCTGGCCGCCTAGCCCATCAATAGCTCGAAGCTGATGACGTGCGGTGCAGCAGCAGCACATCGTGCGAAACAGTCGTGCTTTTGGAGTTCTAGAGTTTCACGACAGGATAACCGAATCAGGAAAGTTTGGATCTGTCTCTCCATGCACGCGGTAGACAAAACTGGAAATTTTGAATCCGTTCGCGTCTTCCATATCTAGACCTCCCCCATCAAATACTGTGTTGGGGGGAAAGGAAGCGGGAAAGGGGCAGCGCTCACACATCTTGGCAGTGATCCTCCCTCGGGCTTCCGGTTGTAGCTGGGATCTCCAGTCGCCGCCTCCGCCGCCCTCCATAGCGAGGAGCCGAGGACGATGATGTTGCCTTCTCCTGCAACAAGAAAGCTTTGCCCCCAAGGAGGTTTGAGACCATATGGCTCCCGGATAGCGTATTCTCGAACGCCGCTTTCCTGAATAATTCGTGTGTCATTTTTCAGCCAATGAGATGCCACTTCATCATTCCATCGTGACTGACACGGGAGCAGTGTTGTGGAAAACGCTTGATGCGGCCGTTAATACGTTGATGGTGATTAATCCGTCATGTTTTTGCAAAACGGTCTTCACTAATCGTTTCAGAACGAAAAATTGTCGTCACTGCCGATTAATCTTCCGTTTACGTCTAATCGGCCGCATAATTGACCTGATCAAAAGGCTGAACCAGCCCACAACGACTACCCTATCCCATTTGTTGTTTTTCAATACGTGAATTCTTCTAGAGTATCTGATGCCGCTGCAAACTGCAAGTCTAGGATGTGCAAGCCTAAAGTTTCTATCTGATGAACAGAAGATAATCCATGCAAAATATTTTTCCAATGCACTAATACTAGACATATTTCTATATCTGTATAATAGCTCTCATGATTTTCACCTTTTCCTAATTGTAGCATATTATGTAGTGAATTTTCAATAAATGAGTCTACAATATGCATAGCAATATTTACATATTCACAAACGTTAAATTTCCATCAAATTCCGATTAATTGTCCGTATTCCGATTAATTGTTTGGCGATACCCACTCCATCCGGCATCTGCATTCCGTCCTCCACAATACTGCATAGGAGAGAAAACGACGAGTTTGCCCTTCTACTTTCTTTTTCCTGCCTCTTGCTCAGTCTCCCTCATCCCCTCCCTACCCCTAGCCAATGAGTTGCTCAGCTCTGGCAAGGATCTCCATGTCAACGAGCTCCCTGGCTAGCGAGCTCCAATCGTCCCCTTCACTCCACTTCTCAACTGCTCCGCCAAGCGCGCAGAACGCAAGGACGAGCAGCAGTAGCGACTTCTCTGCCACCATGCCATGCTCCAGATCTGCCCCGCAAGGAGATGTCAGCAAGGAAGAGGCAAGACCGTAGGAGTAGCCGACACCGGCAGTGGCGATGGAAGTGGGGCCCTCAACTGGCTCTAGTGGAAGAGCATCTCGCGGCCACGGCAATGGACGTGGGGCAGGTACCCCTTGACGATGAGCTGACGGTGGCGACGAGGCACTGGTGGAATGTGAGCCGCTGGCTACATCGCGTGTTGTTTTGCTTATTGCTGCTACCTTGTTAGCCGTTGTCCTCGTCCACCGACGACCAGCACATCGTGGCGCCTTGCGACTTGTCACCAATATCACGACACTCCTTTGCGCCCTCAGCGCCAAGCCCACGTGGCTCCACCGAGCTCATATGCCTTCATCTTCACCAAGCTAGGAGCCGGCTAGAGGATAAGGAGGGGATGAGAGAGACAGAGTGATGTATGAGAAAGGAATAATCTCTCCATTGGTATGCTAGAATGGTGACATGGCGTCTCGCGGGCTGAAAAATATCTATCACACAGCTGCACGAGCAAGAAATATTATCTCTCCGATGAAAAAAATCAAATTCATCCAAGAGAGTGACATTTGAGAATTCGTTATCCGGGAGAGTAGCAAATATTCCCTTTACCAGGAACCAGGTGAGCATTGAGCAAGGCAGTCACCTGATGATACACTTGGAGAAATGATCATGATACAGGACGAATGATTTTTGTGTGCAATTGGAGAGTAGATTAAAGTAGAAGGTTCCTAGTGGCCCATGGTTTTATAGAGCCCATAAGAGCATATCCAATAGCAGCCTTAGATTATGAGAAACAGCAGACGAGAATCCAGTTGGTGAGAATCAATAGAAGCTAGGAAAAATAGCTTATGGTTTCCAGTTCATTTTTTGGATTTTATAACTATATCTCTTCATGGAAGCTTTTAATTTAGGATAATTTGTAGCTACCATAAGCTTCTAAAAGGGATCCCAATCCTAAATGTTAGGAGCTTTCTAGAAAAAAAAAGTGGATCCAACAGTGCTCCCATACAAAATACTTCCTCCGTTTCAGATTATAAGACTTTCTAGCATTATACTCCCTCCGTTTCAAAATGTTTGACACCGTTAACTTTTTAGTACGTGTTTGACCATTCGTCTTATTCAAAAAATTTAAGTAATTATTTATTATTTTTATATCATTTGATTCATTGTTAAATATACTTTCATTTACCCATATAGTTTTACATATTTCACAAATTTTTTGAATAAGACGAACGGTCAAACATGTGCTAAAAAGTCAACGGTGTCAAACATTTTGAAACGAAGGGAGTATATGTTAATGAATTTAGGCACATACATATATATGAATGTGGGCAATATTAGAAAGTCTTATAACCTGAAACGGAGATAGTACCAATAATTGAAATCTCCAACGTCAGACTTCTTACTTTCCACTTATGTGGGAGTGCGCTTGCTTCCAATCACCAGATGTATGGACTATGGAGGAAGGGCCACAAGATCATGTGAGAGGAAGACAGAAATCATACGAGAGAACGCCGGACTTAACTACTCTCTACTTATGTGGAAGTGTGTTCATTCCCAATCCGAACTGTGCAGAGATCACACGGTAGAACATCAGACTTCTTGCTCTCCACAACAGTGCACTTGCCAATCCCCGATCATGCGAAGGAAGGGCCACAAGATCACGCGAGAGGAGAGGATCATTAGGACGCCCGACTTCTTGCTCTCCACAATAGTGCACTTGTTCTCAATCCCCGATCGTGCGGAGGAAGGGCCACGAGATCACGTGAGAGGAGGGTAGAGATCATAGCAAAATCACACAGGTGTGAAGAGATCGCACAGGAGGTTAGAAAGCGATTGAAGATGGCCTACTTTTTTTTATTTTAGAAAGTTAAATTTAAAATATCTTTTTAAAAAGGTGCATCTTTTAATTCTTCAATCCTCGTTAGAGGTTTTAAAAATAAATAAATTTAAAAAATAGATGGGCTACGATTTTGGGGTACTGTTAGCCGTGCTCTACGTGCACACATAACCCTGTAACTCACGTCAGAGATCATGCAGGGACTTGGCTTTCGATTTTCCCAGCATTGACAGCATGTCTCTCCGAACATTGCTCGACTTGAGATTGTCCAGCCAATGCATCCATCGAGCGAGCCCAATGTTTTTTTTTTATTCATCAATAAATACAATAGAAAACAAAAAGAATACGGCCTTCATAGCACAAACCAACTCCCACAAACATGATTATAACGCCAAACTGAATACAACGGCTGTACAATGAGGATAAAAGCTAGCCGAGAGAAAAATAGGAAAAGATACACCCAAAAACAGGCAAATAAAATGGCGTATCTAATAGCAGCTTCTCCACATGAGAAGATTTGCCGGTGCATAGAACGTTCAGAGAACACATCAATATGTCGAAACGACAATGCAATAGCCCTCTTTACACACGACACTCTGAATAATTAATTACTCGGTGCAACCAACTGCACAAAGCCTGCCCATGAAAAAAACACCATACCGGAGTACGTCATGGAGTAATTTTTCACAGTATAACACAGCGGTTCCTTTCTTCAGCTGGAGGGGCACCATTTTGCTGATATCTGCTTGGGTCTGACGGATTGTAGGTGAACTGGCTTGTGTCCAGACCATACTGCATTAGACAGAAATACAGTGTTTAGTTAGTATGATAATGATCAGCATTGTTGAGGCCAGTCCACGATGCACGTACCTTCTCACGCATCCTCTGGCTCCATGCATCGTTTCTGCTTGTGCGTTGCTCAAGGGTTGCGACAGGAACACCAGTAGCAGGAACATTTTGTGAATGAATTAGTGGCTGCCGGATACTAGTGCTTCTAGAAGTTGCGATGATCTCATCATCGCTGTCATATTCAGCAGGTTTGTTCATTGCCCTGACAACCAGTGCTAAAAGGAAAAGCAATACCTGCACATAGGCCATCGTTATGTAACTACTATCACTCTACTAACCAGTTGTCGAAGAAAACATAAGCACTTTTCAATAAGAATCCAGAGCTATAATCATCACCAAATTCCAGCCCACCTGATTCTAAGGGATACACGTGGATCAACCTGTGGATACTTCTCGACCCACCCTAGTTCAACTTAAATAAAGTAAATTTCATTTCTGAACTTTAAAATTTAAACTGCATGTGTTTCAACATTTCAAACATAGCAGCAACCAGACCAGCCAAATCCTAGTTTTGCTCCTTCAACCCCATTGCGAGCTAATGACTACTGAAACCAGACAATCTACACTTCCAAAAATACCAAATAAAACACATTAAATATTCAAATCCCATCAGTCAAACCATATTCTAATTAAAAACGTCTCATATTCATACAGAAAACTGCAATGTCAACCAGGTAAATTATCTTAAGTTTTACTTGACAATATGTTTAGCAAAAAAAAATCACTTCACATCGGAGCTAATCAAATTATATTTAACTTAGCCCCAGAATAGTTTACAAGTTCAATTCAATGCAGCTAAGGTTCATCTGAGCATGGGTGGTGCCATTGTGATCACAAGAGCACTCCATGGTAATGGCGAGCAATAAACGTGAACATATGTGCATTGCAAGGGCGGTTGCTGGCTTGGGTCACACAAGCTTGTGAGCACATTACAGCTGGGTAAGTTGTTCTGTGCACAGGACCACCAGGATATGTTGCCTCTCATTGTTTCATGTACAAGACATCTGGACTGTGGGCTTCTCACTGCTTCATGAGCTGACTGAGCGATAAAGGGCATCATCGTGTCCCTTACATGTAGCAGTATGATACGTGCCTAATCAGTGTGGAGTTTGTGAGTATACCAGGTACAGCGGCTACAGACCATTGGGTTAGGGTTAAGTGAAACCTATTTTGATTGGCATAAAGGCAAATCCTTTTCTACACTTCTGAGATATGAGACGATTTACATCTGTTCCTAAATTCTTTATTACCTTCTAGCATTTTTTGTTTGTTTATTTGAATTTCTTTTGGTTCCATTCTGTTCTCTTTGCTTTTTGTTTTTTTCTGCTTGATTCGTGCACAGTACAGGAGTTCTTAATCAAAGGAGGACAGCAAGTCTTCAGGACTTCAAACAGGGCAAGCTATGTTTTTTGATCAAATTGCACATTTGCACCCATCTTTTAAATTATTTTTCTTTTAAGTTAATGGTTTTTATTGGAAATTATTCCAGGGTGATTGTTAATTCTCATTTGGAACACAGGAACTTCTTGAGAAATAATTAACTACCTGCCAGAAATAGGAAAAAAATCCTGCATTCCAAATGGGAAGGTACATTCAGATCCTTGGTACAGCTTGCCTAGCCAAGCAAAACTAATGTCTATGCTATGACTAAGAAAGCAAGGTAAGCAGCTTGGATAATAAGGAATCAAAATCACATCAAGAATGAATAAAGGAACGACAGAGCCATTTGCAGCAACACCCAGTGACCAGTCAGAGATTAGTTATGGTATCATGCTACATGTCCATATGCCCATATGAACACATGTAAGTTGATGCCATTACAAGAACATGGCTTAATCTGCAGCATCACGGAAGAACCAATTCGGTTCCCCTGGCGCAGCAAGAACTTTCTAGCTCAACCAAGCTAAATCATCTGGCAAAGTCAGTTCTTTTTCTGCATACCCAATGCCAAGTCTTATTGAACAAGGCTATGCAAAGGACACCATACCATACCAGCCCCTAAATACTGCTGCCCTTATTATCCCACCAAAGGACACCAGTTTGTCTGGAAGCTAATTAGGAACTCGGGGGTCAGGACGTGACACAAATGAGTAAGGGTTGATGTACAATTAGAATAATTGATCAGACCACAAGCTATTTCAGTGGAAACAAAAAACGTAAAAGGAGTAAGTTAAAGGAATAAGGTTTTGGTTCAGGCATTCAGCCCAGCCCAAAAGATCATTAACTGATGGGCACTATGGCTTACCTGCCCTTTCACCACAAGGCAGGCATCACACATGCGCGTAGACACGATGGGCGATAGAGAGCCATCACTGTCATCATCCACCATCTTATCAGGCAATTAATCTCTACTCTGTTGTCTCATACACCATCCACTCAAGCACCTTTGCAGGCAATGAACACAGGGGCAGTGGAGGCGACAGACAGCAAAGTGGGCAGCGATGGAGAGGGCAAGTGATAGCTTGGCTGCTTAGTTAAATCTCATCTGTGTAGTCATGCAGCTATATGGAACGTGACTGTTGTTGGTCCAAGCAGCGATCCAGATCATATGCGACTTGAGATTGTAACTAGTGAGCAGCACCTTTGCAGGCAATGAATAGAGAGGCAGGAGGCCACAAGCAGCAAAGTTGGCAGCATGGAGATGGCAAGTGATAGTCTGGCTGCTTAGTTTGCCTTTTTCTCTATAGTCACGCAGCGAACTGGAACATGACTATGTTGTTGATCCAAGCAGCGATCCATATGATATGTGACTATGAACCCAGTGACCCTGATCCTGCCTTGTATATGCATTAACCCTAAACATTATATACCCTAGTTGGTTACAATTAATTGGTAGTTACATTGCCAATATAAGTTAATGCAGACTTTAGAGTAGACGCTTAGACCAGCAGGAAATATTTTTGCAAAGCAACTTTACAATCAACTACTTCAGTATTCAATGATCTCATATTGTGTGTGGTTGTACACAAAAATAATATCATCCACCAGTTGATTACTATGTGAACCTAGAGATCTACACATAGGTTAAGGGCTCTGTGCATCTATATTATATCAGTCCATAAAAACTGGTGGATCACCCTAATCATTCATCAACTTAACATTGTAAGACATTGAGCCAAGCCATAATATCAAACCAAAAGTTCTGTATGGCTGGTTAAGCTGAGTATGTTAATTAGTCCTAAGACTAGCTGATCAGGTTTATACGGCAGGAGGATGAGGTTCCACGAATCTGTTTATGCTCCCTTGTGAGGAATAAAGTAACTTGTGAAGAGGGTCTGTGCATGAAGATTTCGTTATGCTCATACTTGTCATACACCTAAGGAAGGGGCATATAGCTTGCACAGTATACAACAAATATATATTTGTGTAAAGTTGAACAACAACGAGAGTGTAAGACTATCTGACCAGTTCTGCAATACATAGTAAGGTTACCTGCAGCTAGATTTGTGAAGATCAAAACTGGAAGATTTGTTGAAACAATTTGCTTAGCTATTTGGTCAAATCCATTTTGAATGATAATTTATTTATAGTTTTAAATTATTAGTCTACTTATTACGTTTCAAATTACAACCACTATTTTATGCCAAAAAAAAAACTAGTTAAGCCTTTCATTTGTACTGGACCGCATGATATAATTGCATTTTGTCTTTGAGTGAACATTCCAATTAATTAACACTATCTATCACAAACTCAGTCACTTAAGGAGTGGCAACCAATTTGGAGTACACAGACAAACATTATCTAGGAGTTATTACAGCTTCTATTCTTCAAAATCTTTTATTATTTACTCATGATAGGCTGCGAGTGTTGTAAACTCGGAAAGAAGGATCACTGCGTTTATTAACAATCTGCGACTTATTAATTTATATGTGCATGTGTTTATGTATTCCGCTAACCCTGAGAATGCTAGTGTAATCCTTAAAAACAGAGAATATCAGATTTGGATGTTTGTCACAAAAAGGATGGCTGCTGAACAATGATGATGGAATCCACACAGCACGAGTTAAGGGGTACACCAGTTCAGAAAATAAAATGTCTAGTGCAATTGAAGAACTTATGGTCAGTAAAACAATTAGATTTTGTTCTTACCTCGAAAATGACACTACCAAGAGCAACCCATCTTGCAATCTCCCAGTTTTCCTTGAAAAAGTCATACATTACATCGAAATTCTCTGTCTTGTCCACCGGAATTACCTGCACAGAAGTTACAGCAAGTACAGTGAACAAGAAAAGGACAAGTCAATTATTTAGTTGATTATTCCAAAACTAGCGGCAAACAAGAGCCTCACGTCTTTCCAGCTTTCGTCGAAGAATATGAATGCAGCAGCTCCAGCCTCAACAAGGATCAACAATATGACCAAGAAAGCGTACTTATAGAGTTAAAGAAATGAACTTTACTAAATTGTTGTTAGGGATCGCAATAAACATAATTAAGCATTGAGATATAAATCTTTTTTACTCATCTACCTCTTTCAAAGTACTACTTGCAACTGCAAACATAAGTTTTAGAAATAGACACAGTGTGCAATATACTACTGTTATTGGTTATTTATATGACAATATATAATGCTGAACGCAAGATATAAGTTCTATGTTTTCCAAGTACATTCTATATTCAATCTGGCAAAACATATTTTGCGTGGCCACTTTAAACATCCTTTATGTACCAATATTAAAAAAGGGTTAATACATTACAAATTCTAGACTGACCTACATTTTTAGTGGGTAGCCATGTTTTTATCCAACCGCGTGACGGTCGGATTAATAATAAATCTTTCCTCATGGTAATATTGACTATAGTGTTTAATGATGTATGCCAATTCAACGTTGAAATGAAATTTTCAGTGGGGGATTCCTTTTTTCTCTGCACAAAAAGGTAGTTGCACGCATGTATTTTAAAGAGGAGAGTGGTGATGACTTAGAACAACACTATCAGGATACACAACACAAGCAGCAGGTGTTCCTTGTTGCAGCTCCAATGCAACCAAACAGAGAGATCACAAAGATAATTGCACCAACACCAATGAACAAATAGATGAACCTGCACGGAGAAGATGAATGGTATATAAACTCATTAACACCCACAGTAGAATGCAGAAGTTACTATTATTATTGCTGAATCTGAAAAAGAAAAATTCAAAGTGCCTACAGAACTTCTAACAAAATCTACTCTTAGCTTCAAGAAAGAGATGGATCAGTTGGGATAATAATCTATCATAACTTCATCACACTAGAGTATAAATCTTCGAGACCACAAATTTCATCACACGATCAGTTGGAATGCAGAAGTTACTATTATTATTGCTGAATCTTCCAAAGGTATTCGTCATCAGAGGTATAGTTCATCGTTGCTATCCCTTTATCAAACAAAGCTTCTGATTTGGAGGTAGTGTCAGAATTTGCGAATCCTAATAATTTGAATGGAGAAAACAAACAAGCGCATCGAGCTAACACATTTAACAGGAGGTAGTGTCAGAATTTGCGAATCCTAATAATTTGAATGGAGAAAACAATCAAGCGCATCGAGCAAACACATTTAACAGGAGGTAGTGTCAGAATTTGCGAATCCTAATAATTTGAATGGAGAAAACAATCAAGCGCATTGAGCTAACACATGTTAACAGGAAGAAAAAGAAAAGGAGATGTACAATACTGAATTCCCCATACCATGCTTTAGGGAGTTTGTCGAAGAAACTGCCACCGTCACCTAGGGCAACGGCCGTGAGCATCGGGCGGCCAAACATAAGCAACTCAGCAGGCGGCGCGGGCGACGGTGGTGCCCCGCCGCCTCCGCCGGAAATCCTCATCCACTCGACGAGCAGGTAAATCCCATATCCGACCATGGCGAGGCCGGCGACCGTGAGGACAAAGTTGAGCAGCTTCAGTAGGCACTCGAAGAAGCCCCGGCACGCCATCACGGATCAATCAAAACCGCAGCAAGGTATAATAATGATATAATCTGACAAAAACAGGGCCAAAATTTTGAGATGGATTCGCAGATTTCATCGGGATAGGATCGAATTGGACTTGTGGGTAGGGAGCGATGACGAAGAGGATCGAGATGCTCACCGGGCAGCGAGGCGGGGATGCGGCGGCGCTGCTCGACGGATGGGAATCGGCGGAGGCGGAGGCGGAGGCGGAGGCGGCGGGCGAGGAGACGGGGGAGTCGGGGTCGAGGTCGATCGAGGGGATGGACGGGGAGAGATCGATTGGAGTCAATTAAGCTGGGATTTTTTTTTCCTAGTTTACACAATTATGGTGCGACTTTTGTTTGGGCCTAGCTTACACATGGAATTTAGGATGTTGGCTGGCGGTATGGACGGCAACGGCAACCCTTTTAATGGGTGGGTTGGATTTTACATGGGTTCAGAATTCACTGGCTTCCTTGGGGATTAAAAACCATCCAAACGGTTATGAAAATCCTAAAAGAAAAATTTAACGGCACTCATATAACTTGTCTACACAACTTCACTAACATTTAGGTCTAAATTCAACTCACACGTTGAGATATAAAAAGACAAATTCAGCGTATTAATAGTAGCATATTGTTTACATGTAATTTCATCTTTTCTATTTCTCAATGTGTAGGTAGAATTTGAATTTGATTTTAGGTGAACCTATAGATATCACTATATTCTACGTTGTTAAATTTTTCAGAACTTTTCACAGCTACTTGTATCCAATTTGAAAGAAAAGGCATGGCCTCTTCTTTTATTCTTATGCATTCGCTAAAATAAATGTGTTTGATCGATCAGTTTAACATCATATGGAATTGGGTCAAGGAGTTAATTGTCAACGTGGGATACCCATAGACCGGATATAGAGGGTATTGGGGTATGCTGGTACGAGGATCTGTTTTAACTAAAAAGCACAGTTGAGCAGGAACGAAGTGTGAACATAGGCAAAAAACAACGTTTTGGTGATCCTGTGTAGTTGTTTGCTTTCCGCTTGAGCTACTTTCACTGTGAAGAAGAAGACTTCATCTCTTCACTTACCCAAGGAACTTGGAAATAACGCGCCTGGCTTAGAAAGCTAGTTAGGGATATTCGATAGAGGAAGGACCCGTTTCGAGTAGTGAACGCACCAAGAAATCCATTCCTCCCAGGATTTTCTAGAAAGTACCACTCCTTCTTGAGTTGAACTACCCCCTCGGCACTGGGAGCTCCTGATAATCAATTTTTGGAAAGGAACGCGTCCACCGTACTGTCTACGTAATATGACATCAAGCAAATAGAAAACAGGGAGTATACTGGTTCAGGCCCCTTGGTAGGTAATAGCTCTAATCCAGTTGATATGGGATTATATGATGGAAATCACATATTACAAAGGGAACAGTGGAACTCGACGATACCGACGATACCGTAGTCGAGTTGGTTCGACTAGATCACCCGGCGACTTGGCTCCTGTAGGCTCCGGCTTCATAGGCTATGGTGGTTGTCTCGGCTGTGAGATTCGATGCCTTAGGTCCCTTTTATACCGCAGGTCAGGTGGTTTCCAATTAGGACTCAGAGACATCGGACCCTACACGATACAATGTCGACCCAGTCCTATCCGGGTAGGAATCTTTCCATCTGTTGACTCCATGATGAATTTCCTTAGCGTATACAGAGAACGTCCGTATACGCGCAGATATACTATATCGATGTATAGCTTATATCCAAGAGTAGAGGGTATACCTTATCCGTAACCCTGATAGTAGCCCCCGACTTCTGCTTAAATGAACTCATGTAACCGATCGCGACTTCTGATGTCGGGTTTGTTGTCGTTCTCGACTGGTCGATCTCGGCGTGAGGACCGTAGAGACAAGAAGTAATCGACAACGCCATGCGAAGTTCAACGGTCGTGAGTGAATTTAAATTGAAGTCCAAAAACTGCAGCTCGTAATGGACCCAGAAATTTCCGGCGGCCATCTCTCTCATTTCCTTGGAATTCGCATTGTTGGTAGTGCGTCTATTTAAGGGAGTTTTGGGGATCCATTTTGGAGCCCGCCTGTTGCAAAAACTTCCTAGCCTCCAAACGCTCTTCGTCTTCTCCGCTCCCACACAAACCCTAGCTTGCTCATCTCGGTCCCTCCTCCGGCGATCTCCGGCGGCAATGGACCTCGACAAGTCCACTTCCACCAGCGCGTCCCTGAAGAAGTTGCAGGAGGAAGGCGCTCTCCCCGGTCGCGGGATCATGGAGAGGGAACCAGGAGGTATTGAATCTGAACCTGTCCTGGGGCGCATGGTTGCGGTTGAGGACTATATTCTCTGTGGTTTTCTCCCTCCGCCTTCTCAGTTTTTCCTTCTCGTCTTGAATTTCTACTATCTTTCTCTGCTCCATCTGAACCCCAACTCCATAGCCTTCCTCAGCATCTTTTCCCATCTTTGTGAGGCCTACATTGAGGTAGAGCCGTTTCTTGATCTCTTTCGTTTCTACTACGAGCTGCACTGGATGGAACCTAAAAAGGTGTCCGGGTGTGTTGGTTTCCGACTTCGGGATGGCCTAAAGTCGCGATACATCCCCTTCCAGTGCCCCTCTTCTCGTAGAAAATGGCGGGCGAGGTGGTTCTATCTTCAGATAGAAAATTCGGATCCAGTCTTCGTTGTCCCTGAGGAACAACCAGACAAGATTCCGTCTTGGACCGCCAAGCCTGCTTTGACCCCATCCCTTCAGTCATTCATCGATATCATCGATGACCTCCGAGTACGAGGGTTGTCGGGGTATGAAGTCGCTGCCGACTTCATTGGTTGGCGGATCCAGCCGCTCCAGGCTCGAGCCCACCCAGCCTTTGACTACTCTGGGCCGAAGGACACGACCCGGGTTTCTCCTCAGGGTATTTTTCTTGCATTCCGGGTTCCCTTCCTTATGCATACATTCCTCCTGACTTATCGAAATCTGGTTCTCGATCTACAGGTTTGAACAGCGAAACCGTGGAGCGCCGTGTCGGCCAGGTGATGATCAGCGGCCCCACAACGGCAAGCAACGTCCCTGCCCCTCTTTGCGAGAAAGGGGCAGCTGAGCGCGAAGCTGCAATCAACGTGAGTGTACTCGACGACCCTTTATCTTTTTCTTCCAGGATCGCATCGTGACTTCATGTAGTGTAGGCTCTCCCTCTAACTGACGTCATCGGGCCGCTCGTGGACCACCAGGCGACGGTGCCGCTGAAGGAGGATGTCGCCAAGGAGGCGTCCGATGTTGCCCCCGCTGCTGCCACGACCAGTGGCGGCAACGTTCCGAAGAAGAGGAGGAAGTTTTCCTCCGTGCTCGGTAACCGTAGGAAAGCGCCCACTCCATCGGTAAGCCGTCTTTGGTTATTGAATGCGTAGTCGGAAGATGTTGTCCTTACACCATACTCGGTTTACTTAGGCCTCGGATGCGTCTCCCCCGCCTCCGCGACGGCAGAGGCTGGTGACACTTAGCGAGAAGTAAGTGGACGAGTTTGAGGTCGTTTGATTCATCGAATTTAGGCGGCTCGTCTTGATGGCCATTACGGCAATTTTTCACAGGGCGGCGCGGGCGAAGGCGGCGCAAGACGGGTCTGGAGGGAACTCCAGTGCGTCTCCTGCAATGGCCTCGACAGATGTCGTGGTCGTGCCCAGGAGCCGTGAGGCGACGCCCAGCGGCCCTGCCGGTGACCTTGTTGCCTGCTCGAGGCCCGCCCGCTGACGTCCTCACCTGGGAAGAGCTCCAAATCGAGATGGGGTGCATCCTCCAGGCCGGCGCTCGCGACATAGGTCGCGAGATTGCGGAGGCGAGGGCGGCGGCGGCGTCGTCAGCGAATGAACGCGCCGACAAGCTGGCGCGTGACCTGGCGGAGGTTCGCGAGGACCTCTAGAAGA
Organism: Oryza meridionalis; assembly: GCA_000338895.3. NCBI lineage: Eukaryota > Viridiplantae > Streptophyta > Magnoliopsida > Poales > Poaceae > Oryza > Oryza meridionalis. The sequence continues at coordinate 11,376,257 of CM002531.2, read as the reverse complement.
TGAGGGAGCTGGTGGCCGGCAATGAGCGGCAACGTTAGGGGCTCGAGCACCGCATGTCGGAGCTCGAGAACATCCTGTCGGAGATCCGTGGCTCGTTGCGGGTTACCTACACCGGCCTGCACCAGCTCGCCGGGGAGTGCGGTGTCACGACCACCATCCCAACGAATCCTGATGAATTCTCGCTGACGACTTCGCTCGCGGAACTGGCGACGGCAATGGAGGCGATCCCCTCCAAGCATGCGGCTAGTATCGGGGAGGAGACGTCAAACGGGATCTACACCGGGGCGTGTCACATCCTTGCGTGCGTAAGGTTGGCGCACCCTGAACTCGATCTCCAGAGGATCTTGGATCTGGGGGCGGCTAACGACGCGCGTAAGGACGTGATGGAAGAAGCCGGTGATCTGGGAGAGTCTGTTCTCCCACTTTTTGAAGAGTAGTACTTCGGTTCGCCTGTACTCCTTAATCAATCATGCTTTGTAAAACTTTTGTCGGTTCCAACTGCCTTTGTGTGTGCAGTTATCACCTTAGTTTTCTTTAGCATTTTGATTCAGAGTACTTTGTTGTTGTTTGTAGAGATGTCGATGTCGAGGATGTCCAGCAGCGCGGGCAGCCTGAGTTGCCTGTAATCGTTCCGACATTTGCGCTTGAGCCGTATGTGCCGCAGGACGACGTAGACTAGAATCTGCCTGTGGAGACGGGCATGGCGACGACTTCCTTAGGTTGGTTCTTTCTCTTTCCATCTCCTTTGCTCTTCTATCTGCATTGGCTTAACTTGCTGTGTTCTCGAAAGAGGAGAACAGCTTAACTTAGTCGTTTGCTTGCCGAGCAGACCTCGAGAGTGCGCTTGCCGATCGAGACCGTCGCATCCAATACTGGAGGACGAAGTTCGAGGTCGCCGAACTTGAAAGGACTATGTTGGAAGTGAAGAGGGACTGAGCCGTGGAAGCACTCCAAGGTCGCGAGGTGTGGTTCAACTCATACCTCAGGAGTTGTTGCATATCCATGGTCGTAGTCTGCAGGGAACTCCAAGTACCTCGCGGGGATCCCGAGGAGTCAGCGGCCGGATATATCTCGTGGCTGAACGGGGCATGTGCTCAGCTCGAAGGCATCGGCAAGCGTATCGACGAGGCCCTGAAGCAGGAGTGCCGTCGATCGAGCCGGTATGCCGGAGGGCATGTGCTGGCATGTATACGAGATCATCGTCCGCAGTTGCACCTCGAGTTCCTCCACGAAGGGTTTTCTCGTTCTCGGAGGACCCCCACGGAGATAGACAACCTAGCAAAGTCGATGGCGCCGCTGGCGGAGAAAGTCTTCCAGTCGATGGATTGGCGTTGGCCTTCCTGGTAGTCTTTTTATATCTGTGACAAATATCTTAGGGAAAAGTGTAATATATTTCGGAATTTTTTGCGGACTGCGAGAAGTACTTGTGAAATAGAAAGGAAATCTATCTAACTAAGCTTTCTTACTCTGGATGCGGTGTGTACGAGTGTCTTCTCACTTCGCGACTTTGATCAGTCACTTGAGTCATACACTCTCTCTAGCCCCCAGCCTTGTCATCGGAGAATTCTTCTCGGAAGATAAGGCTCTTGGACCTTTGACCTGCCTTGGTTGAACAAGCACTGATCCTAGCCCCCAGCCGTGAGGTTGGAAAATCCAATTTCCGATTACACGGCTTGGTTAATATGCACGGCGAGAACTCTTACATGACCAGATCTTACATGGTCTTTCGTCTCTACAGGATCCGACAAGGCCTTATCGGCTCTGGGCGTCCCCAGCCGAAGTTCCCTTAGGTTCCTCGGAGGCCTTGTCAAGACGGCGTAAAGGGACATGAGGATAGGTTTCAACGCTAGGTGTCATCGGGGTAAGGGATCATCGGGAAAGAACACTTTGATTGTAATCTTTTCCTGAAAAAAGACTATATTGAAGCTGTAAGATGATGAGGACATCAAAACCATCGATACATCCATGTATGGATGCTATTGATTTATACATAGAATTTACGTAATTAATCAATGTTCCAAGAATTTGCCAACTCGCGACCATCGCCGTCTGCAATCTTGAATGCACCTGGCCGTAGGACTTGCGTGATCGTGTACGGTCCTTCCCATTTGGGTGAGAGCTGTTTCGCCCTGCTTGGCTTTGAACCCGTCGGAGGACATAGTCGCCGATCGAAAGCGTGCGTGCTCGGATGCGCTTCTCGTGGTATCGGCGAAGGGCCTGTTGGTAGCTAGTTGCTCTGACGGCAACTCGTTCTCGATGTTCCTCGGGAAGGTTCATATCGTCGCTGCGCTGCTCCTCCTGATCCTCGGCGGAGTACTTCTGTACTCGTGTACTCTGATGTTGCAGCTCGGTGGGAAGCATGGCTTCTGAGCCGTACATGAGAAAGAAAGGTGTCTCCTTGTTGGACGTTGTCGGTGTGGTGCGCACGGCCCAAAGTACCGAGGGGAGTTCTTCGACCCACTTCTTGTCGTGTGACATGAGCCTGTCGTAGACACGGGTCTTGATTCCTTGTAGTACTATGCCGTTTGCCCTCTCGACTTGTCCATTGCTTTGAGGGTGAGAGATCGAAGCGAAGCAGATCTTGACTCCCATTCCAATGCAGTAATACTGGAAGTCGGCACTGATGAACTGGGAGCCGTTATCCATTATGATGCGGTCAGGCAATCCATATCTGCAAAATATCCCTTTAATGAATTTGATGGCGTTGTCGGTCTTGATTTCCCCCGTGGGTGTTGCTTCGATCCATTTGGTGAACTTGTCGATCGTCACAAACAGGAACTTGTAGCCGCCTTGTCCTCGTGGGAATGGTCCGAGTATGTCGAGCCCCCACCACGAGAATGGCCAAGTGAGAGGGATGGTTTGCAGTGCTTGTGCTGGTAGCTTTGTGTGTTTGCTATGAAATTGACAAGCTTCACACCGTTGTACCATGTCGCAAGCGTCTTTGAGGGCAGTTAGCCAGAAAAATCCTTGTCGAAAGGCTTTTCTGACCAATGTACGCCCGGCGGCATGTGATACACAGATCCCTTCGTGTATGTCAAGGAGGAGGTGTTTGCCGTCGTCGGACGAGACGCATTTGAGAAGTACCCCGTTTGGCGCCTTCTTGTATAGATCGTTGCCGATCGTACAGTAGATTTTGGCTTGACGGGTTATTTTCTCGGCTTCTACATCGTCCTCGGTCTGCCCGTCGCTACTTATGAATTTAATTAGTGGGATCCGCCAGTCGTCTGTGGTCTCGATGACAGCAACGGCGCATTCTGCCTCTATAGCCCCCGAGCTGATGTCGGGTGTGACTGTGCTATTTTCGTCATTTGCTTCTTTCACCGATGGTTTTGTCAGGACGTCCAGGAAGGTGCCGGGTTCGAGTGGCTCCCGTCTAGACGCACACCGTGCCAGATCGTCTAGTTCGATGTTGTCCTTGCGGTATACGTGTCGGACCTCGATTCCATCAAATCTTTTTTCCAGCTTCCTGACTTCTGCGAGGTACTTGGATAACTCGGGGCTAGAGCACTTGTAGTCTTGGTGCACCTGGTATGCGACTAGTTCGGAATCCCCTTTCACGATCAGTCGCTTGACTCCAAGTGCAGCTGCAGCTCTTATCCCAGCGAGTAGTCCTTCGTACTCAGCTGTGTTATTGGTCGCCCTGAAGTTGAGGTGAATTGCATACTTGAACTGATCTCCCGAAGGTGATGTCAAGATAAACCCTGCCCCTGTTCCTTGGCTGTTGAGTGTGCCGTCAAACGCCATTGTCCATGTTTCGTTGTCGGTTTGACTGTCTAACCTGTTTTCAGGTATAGTCCAATCGGCTATGAAATCGGCGAGAACCTAGGACTTGATGGCTGTTCGTGACACAAAGTGGACATCACACTGGCTTAGCTCGACTACCCATTTCGCAATGCGGCCGACAACATCTTTGTTTCTCACGACATCTCCAAGAGGGAAGGAGGAAACAACTGTGACCCTGTGGGCTTGGAAGTAGTGGCGTAGCTTTCTTGACGTCATAATTACTGCATAGAGCAGTTTTTGAATCTATGGGTATCTTGTCTTCGCGTCATGGAGAGCTTCGCTGACGTAGTAGACTGGTCTTTGCACCTTCTCTCTCTCGACAACGATGACAGTACTCACGGAATATGGCGTGGCGGCAATATAGAGAAATAATTCTTCATTAGGTTGGGGAGCAACAAGTACAGGGGGGTTTGACAGGTAGCGCTTGAGTGCGATGAACGCCTCTTCGGCTTCCTGTGTCCATACAAATTTGTCTTGTTTTTTCAGCAGAGCAAAGATGGGTTGTCCTCGTTCTCCCATCCTAGCGACGAACCTGCTTAGTGCCGCCATGCATCCGGTTAGCTTCTGTACTTCCTTGAGTCTTGTGGGCATCTTCATGTTCTCGATTGCCTTGATCTTCTCGGGATTTGCTTCTATTCCTCTGCTAGAGACGAGGAACCCGAGCAGCTTGCCCGATGGTACTCCGAACGTGCACTTCTCAGGATTGAGCATGAGGCGATATCATCGGAGATTGTCGAAGGTTTCTCGTAGATCGTCAATCAACGAGTCGCCTGTCTTGGTCTTGACAACAATGTCATAGACGTAGGCCTCGACATTGTTTCCAAGCTGATCGTTAAGTGCCCCTTGGACCGTGTGTTGGAAAGTGTTTCCTGCGGTTATCAGTCCAAACGGCATCTTAACGTAGCAGAATACACCGAACGGCGTGATGAATGCTATCTTCTCCTCGTCCTCTTTTACCATGTTGATTTAGTGGTAGCCGGAGTAAGCGTCAAGGAAGCTTAACAACTCACAACCAGCTGTTGAGTCCACCAGTTGGTCTATTCGAGGAAGAGGGAAGTGATCCTTGGGGCACGCCTTGTTGAGGTCGGTGAAGTCGACGCACATTCTACACTTCCCGTTGGCCTTCCGCACCATGATTGGGTTGGCTAGCCACTCTGGGTGGAGTACCTCTCTGATGAAACCAGCTTTGAGAAGCTTGTCGAGCTCTTCTCGTATGGCCTGTTTTCGATCTGGTGCAAATCTCTGCAGTTTTTGTTTTACTGGCTTGGCATCGGGTCGCACCATGAGTTTGTGCTCAATCACCTCCCTAGGGACCCCCGGCATGTCGGACGGCTGCCAAGCGAACACGTCTGCATTGTCGCGGAGGAAGATGATGAGCGCGAGTTCCTATTTCTCACCCAGTGATGCCCCGATCTTGACGGTCTTGTCGGGGTTGGCGCTGGAGAGCGGAACGATCTTGATTGCACCATCTGGTTTCGGCGTCTTGCTTGTTTTGCTCACTTTCTTGGGTGGCTCAGCTGTGGCGGGTGGGCTGGGAGTGTGCTCAACCATGTCGAGGCTCCGCTTGTCGCATTGCACCGCCAGCTTTGCATTCCCTTGAATAGTGATTGTTCCCTTCGGCCCGGGCATCTTGAGCACTTGATACACGTAGTGAGATGCGGCCATGAACTTCGCGAGTGCAGTTCTCCCGATGATGGCGTTGTATGTTGTATCAAATTCAGCGACATCAAAGGTGATCTGCTCCGTTCGGAAGTTATTTGCTTGGCTGAAAGTCACAGGCAACGTAATCTTGCCCAATGGCTTGGACGACGACTGAGAGTAATCCCATGGAAGGGTTGATCGGTGGGAGTCAACTCGCTTCGTGGGATTCCCATCACGTCCAAGGTGCTGGCGAAGAGGAGGTTGATGGAGCTGCCGCCATCTATGAGAACTCGCGCGACTTTGATATTCCGAATAGTGGGCTCACGATCGGATATTGTCCTGGGATGACAGCAGCCTTGGGGTGGTCCTCATCTGAGAACTCGATCTTCTGTTCGGACCACTTCATCTTGGGTGCGGCCCCCTGCCATGTCGAACAAACTTCACGCTCCACTTTCTTGTATTCTCGCTTTGAGGAGTACGCCGTGGAACCTCCGAAGATGTGCGAGACATGGAGATCGGAATCTGGGTATGCCGAGTCCGAGTCCTGAGTGGTTGCCTCAGCGGCCTTCTCGACTACACGTACTTGCTTGCCCTTCTCCAATGCCAGTTGCTTTTCCAGTGACTTTTTGAAGACGAGGCAATCCTCCAGAGAATGTCTGTCCGACTTGTGTATAGGGCACCATATTCTCTTCGTGCCGCTGCCTAGTGGGTCTGGGTGCTTGGGAGGGCGCTCGTATTCTGACGCGAGGACTTCCGCTTGAGCTTTCCTTTTCCCACTCTTGCTACCTTTCTTCTTGCTTGGTTCAGGTGCGTCCTTGGCTGGTTTCTTCTCTCCCCCCATCTTCGGCTTGTCGTTCTTGTGTCTCAATGCGTCGTCCGCGTGAGTGCATCGATTGACGATCTCGAACAATCTTCGAGTAGTTGTGATCCATCTTATTGCCAACTCCTGGGAAGTATAGCGATCTCTGACACCGGTTTTGAAAGCGTGAATCGCAGATGCGTCGGTGATTTCGGGGATTGTATTTCTGCACTCATTAAAGCGTCGAACATAGTCCCTCAAAGATTCGCCCGTATTCTGTGTCAACGCGTGTAGATCGTCTTCGATCGCGTGGCGCTTGTAAGTTCCTTAGAAGTTAGCGACGAACTGCTGCCACAGATCTGCCCACGAAGAAATCGAGTAGGGCCGGAGGTGCATCAGCCATGAACGCGCAGAACCCTTCAATGCCATTGGCAAATAATTTGCCAACGCGTTGTCGTCTGCTCCGGCAGCATAGAGTACCGTGGAGTAGACCTGAAGGAATTCTTCTGGGTCGGTACTCCCATCGTACTTCTTTATTGCTCCCGGTCGGAATCTCTCAGGCCTTCGGACATCTCGTAGCGAACGGTTGAAAGCTCTACACCCGGCGCTGGGGGGCGGTGGATTGTCGGCGATCGTATGTCCTTCGTGGATGTCTATCTGATGATGAGGATGATGACGACGACGATGAGTCACTCGGCTCCGGCGCGCAGTTCCAAGGATGACGCTCGGGTTCTCGGGAATCCTGTCGTCGTCCACCGTTGTTGTCCCGGCGTCGATCTCCATCATCGTCATCGTTATGGCGGCGTCCTCGACCAGTATCGCCCGGCATCCGCTGTTCGTGATCATCGCGTTCGTGGCGGTTGTGGCAGTTATCACGGTCTTGGATCTCGCTCGGGTGTCCTCCTCGCTCTTCGTTCTCTCGACGTCATGAAGAGAGACGATGTCGGGAATGGTTTTCGTTGTCTTGCGCACGTCGTGCTTCTCGGCGGCCATTTAAATGGTCACGGAGATCGTTGGTGTCGTGGGGTGGAGGGGTGGCTTGTTGAGGTGAGGCCCGCTGCTCAGGTGGTTCGCCGTTGGCACCGCCAGCCGGCGGCTGTTCTGGGTGTGCTGTGGCAGCGGCCTCCTCGAACGCGTTGCTGAGGTTGGTCACTGATTCCCGTAGCCGTTCTGTCCACCGTGCGAGATCATCGTTCAGAATGGGATCATAAGGGGTTTCCCTCAGTATTGCGTTGATGGCCCCGATGTGCTGAACCAATGTAACCACTTGATTCTCTGCTTCCGCGTCGGCGCGTGCAGACGCGCTGGTCCCGCCGATAGCAAACACATAGCGTGGTGTGCTTGTCGAAGATGAACCCTTGTCCTCGAGCGAGTGTAGGACTGATGGCTCGTGGGGATCGATGTCGATCACCCCAACGAATCGGTCTGAGATGACCGTCGCTCCTCGTTCCTTGTTCACATCTCTAGGAGAGATTTCTGATTGCTGGACCTTAGGAGGCGACGTCTTCATGGCTTTGAGAAGAATCTTGCAGCTTGAGAGGTCGTGATTCTTTGTCTTGTGGATAGGACAATAGACATCATGAGTTGGAGAAGTACGCTAAATTCCACGCTCTTTGCAGGCACGGATCTCAGCTTGTGCGTTGAGAAAAACCTAGCAAGCTTGCAAGGTGTGTTTCCTGGTTTTGTGAATAGGACACCAGGACCTTGTCGCCTCGGAAGTTGTCCTTGTCGGCTCGTGATTCTTGTCGGAAGGACAAGATTTGGCCGCACTAGGATCTTCCTCAGGCTTGGATGTCATCGATGTTCCGTTCTCCGCTTCTGGGGGAGGATCCTTCGACATGGGGTCGTCCGGAGTTATGGCCACAGACATTCTCGCTTCCGGTCATTGATGGACCAGTCGAGACCGGCACCGTGGTGTAAACCGGGAAGACGATTTCACCGACTTGAGTCCACACCATCATTGTTGAAGTCGGAACTCCTTGGTTGACGCTAGAGTCGATGCTGTTGTTGACCAGACTTGACGACATAGTAGTAGAACCTTGAGCACCAAGTCCCCCTACCTGGCGCGCCACTGTCAACGGGGGATACCCGTAGACCGGATATAGAGGGTATTGGGGTACGCTAGTAAGAGGATCTACCTAATATGACATCAAGCAAATAGAAAACAGGGATTATACTGGTTCAGGCCCCTTGGTAGGTAATAGCCCTAATCCAGTTGATATGGGATTATATGATGGAAATCACAGATTACAAAGGGAACAGTGGAACTCGATGATACCAACGAGACCGTAGTCGAGTTGGTTCGACTAGATCACCCGGCGACTTGGCTCCTGTAGGCTCCAGCTTTGTAGGCTATGGTGGTTGTCTCGGCTGTGAGATTCGATGCCTTAGTCCTCCCGGGGGGTTCCTTTTATACCGCAGGTCAAGTGGTTTCCATGTAGGACTCGCAGACATCGGGCCCTACACGATACAGTGACGACCCAGTCTTATCCGGTTAGAAATCTTTCCATCTGGTGACTTCATGATGAATTTCCTTAGCGTATATAGAGAACGTCTGTATACGCGCAGATATACCATATCGATGTATAACTTATATCCAAGGGTAGAGGATATAACTTATCCATAACCCTGACATTAATGTACAGCGTTCGTTAGGTTGAATTGATCAAACTATAATTTCTTTGATGTATCATATTTTTGCGGCATTTGATGCAGACTTTAATTTACGACTGCACTGTGTGTTAGCTTAGTGAAGAATGAAGATACCACGCAGGTGTCGTGCTAATATCATATAGCTGATTTAGAATATTTTAAATAGGATAATTAGTAACTCCACATAAAGTTTAAATCATGACGAAACTTAAACCTTGCAAATTTGTTATGTGCCGTAATTTATTTATTTTTCCAGTGCAACACACGGGGATGTTGCAAGGGCCTTTTTTCTAGTAAACACTACTGAAGAAACCCACAACACTCTCTGTTCACAACCCCCTTTAATCCCGGGTATGCAACCGGGACGCTCAATCTGAGACTAAATCCCGGTTGAAATATCCAGGACTAAAGATAGGAGCGTCTCAACGTGCAGCTCCTATCTTTAGTCTCGGTCGGTGGACTAAATATCTCTTTTTTTTTTGCTGTCTGTATATTGATTTCACGCCAAACTCACCAACATCACAAATTCACAGATCAAATAAACATCACAGGTCAAAATAACAACACAAAGTCACAGATCATTGACATCACAAATTCACATACTCAACAAAATTAATAATCCACAACAGCACCAGCACCATCACATCACAAAAAACAACACAAACCCTCGCATCGTCGTCTCCGGCGCCGCGTCAGCCCTCTCGTCAGCGCCGCCGACACCCCCTCCGGGCTATCGCCGCAGCCCTCCGCTCGACCACCGCCTGCTGCAACCTTCTGCCCGGCCGCGGCCTGCCGCGGCCCTCCGAGGCCACCGCCTCCTGCCCGCCGCCGCTAGCCGCCGCTTGCTGCCAGGAGAAGGGAAGAGGAGGAGGGGATTAGAGGAGAGGGGATAAGATAGAAGATAAGGATGCAGAGGTTGCACGCAGATGCCAAGGAGATAAGGAGAGAGAGAGAGCGCGCTTGTGAGATGTGTGGAAGAGTGATATTTAGCCCCGGTTGGTATTACGGGATTAAAGATATGATCTCACTAAAGTTTGTTCGGGGGCTTGACATGGCCTGCAGCTATTGAACTGAGACTAAAAATGATCCTTTTGAATTAGGGGAGCTTTAGTCCCAGTTTCTATTTGAACCGGGACTAATGTAATTTTTGTATGATCCAGCTTTAATCACTTCTTCAGTAGTGGAAGTACATATCTCCAGTTAAAATCATCTATCCTCATCGCAATGCACAGACAATTTTCTACATAGGTGAAAAATGAGGGGATATTTCCATAAGAATGAGATTTCCGATTCTTCTCTGCAATCCGGACTCGTTACGATTCCGGTTCCATACGGACGGAACGAACCAAAACTCTCTCTTCGCATCCCTGCCCGACTCGGCCTCTCTGTCGCCGTCCGTCTCCGTCTTGATCCCTCAATCTCTCTTCTGACCGTCCTATATACGACTAGTCCTACCTACGTGCTCTCGTGATCAACTCTTGCGCTCCCCCCATATCTACCTCTCCTTAATTTCTCCCCCCACGTATACCAATGTATATATGTTCAGCACCTAGGTGACGTGCTCGCCGACCGAGCTCAGATTGAATCCCATGTCGCCGCCTCAGGACCCTCCATGCGACATCGCCGCCGCTGCCGTGGTCGTGTCACCGGATCCTAAAAGCCACCACGACGGCGGCGACGAAGACGTGGACAGGCCAGTGCAGCCGCCGTCCGCCGCCGTGCCCGCCAATAATCCGAGACGCCCCGTCGAAATCGAAACCTCGTACTACGTCTTGATGCCAGTGCACGAGCTCCACGGTGGCGCCGGCGGCAGCGGCGATCGACCACCACCGAAGAAGAGGCCGGCAACGAGCGGCAGCTGCTCCGGCGCCGTGGACGACGATTCCTCGCCGCCGTCTCTTCCACCCAAGAAGAGGAAGGTGGCGGTGGATTATCGCGTCGATTCATTCGGGGGTAGCGGAAGCAGGAACCGCGAGACACCACCGGCCGTAACACGGCATGGCGGCGGCGGCGGCGCTCCGGCGGGTAGCACGGCCATGGACCCTGCCTTGGCCAATGAATTACGCCGGCGCGAGATCAAGTTCGGGAAGCGGAAAGTCAAGGCGGAAGCAGCACTGACGGCGCCCATCACCACCAAATTACCTCCCAGGGAGAAGCTCATGCACGACGGCATTCGCGCCGCCGCCGCCGCCACGCCCAGATTGCTGCCGCCGCCGCCGCCACCGCTGCCGGCGATGAACGGGCAGCTGCACAACGACATAGTAGACAACCTGAGCGCGGAGCTGCGGGAACTCCTCGACGCGCTCGGCGCGACGGCGCCGAGGTACGTGTGCACGAAGTCGCTGAAGCGGAGCGACGTGGACCTCAACCAGAACCGGCTCCTCATCTCCTGCAAGCAAGGGGAGGTCTTCAAGTGCCCGATAACCCATCTCTTCACCGGAGAGGAGACGATCATCGTCAACAAAAATCCGGACGAGACGAAGGAGACGAAGAAGAAGAAGAAGAAGAAGAAGAAGAAGAAGAAGAAGAACAAGAAGAGGAGGAACAACGACGACAACGAGGAGAAGGAGCCCGGGCTGAAGGTGAAGAAGAAGAAGAATAAAAACGAGGAGAAGGAGAGGCCCGGGCTGAAGGTGACGATGCTGGACCATGGCGGCGATACGTACGCGACGACGTGCAGGTACCTCACCTCCAATGGCGGCTACCGGTTCATCGGCGAGTGGGGCAAGTTCCTACGGAACAACGGCCTCGCCGTCTGCGTCAACAAAGGAGAGGAATGGACCCGGAGCGTCCACGTCAAGCTGCTGGAGTTCCGGTCGCGGAGGCTGCCGCAGGCCGACAAGTCCGGCCACCCGGACGGCGCCCTCGGCTTCGTCGTGCTGCACGGCGACAACAGCGACAGCGACGACGGCGAGGACGGTCCGTGCAAGGGCAAGGCACCACCACCGGCCAACGCGAAGAAGAATAAGAAGAAGAAGAAGAAGAAGAAGAGCAACAGCAAGGAGCACGTAAACGCGACTTCGTCGTCGTCGGCGTCGGCGTCGGTGGCGGCGGAGCGCGTGACGAGGAGTGTGGAACAGGAAGCAGACGATGAAGATGAGTGGATCCAACGGGCGGTGAATGGAATGCTGAAGCTACACGAGGGGTCGCAAGGGGAGCAACAGGTTCCTCTTGCGTCGAAGGAGGAAGCAGGCTCGACACCCTCGTCGGATGAAGAAGAGAAGGCTGAAGCGAAATGCTAATTTTAAGTGGTTACCCTCTTAACTACGAAGTTAGATTGTGTTTGAAAAACTTATATAACCCGAATTTTAACTGTATAACGTCTTATTTTCTATAAATTTTCTTTATTGGCATTGCTTACATATTTTTTTTCTCAACTATTTGTTAGCTTTAAAATATGTAATATTGAAAAATATGGAGTTAGATTTAGCTTGTTTGGAAAACTTGTGTAACAAATTAAGTATAAATAAAAGTAAGGTGTTTTTTCTGGTTTAATTGTAGTAACTTTTTTAACAAATCCTAAATATTAGTACTATTAGTAAACATGTTTTATTTGTACCATCGGTTAATCCTCCTTATACTTGGTTGAGAAGACTCTTCGTGACATGTATGATCCATATCACATATAAGATATCACTTCCTTCCTTGTATATGCATTATCATAGTATCTTTTTTTAAAAAAAAACAAAATACCTTATCGACATGAGTCCAAAAAATCAAATTTAATAGTAACAAATAGAACTTTTAAAACAACTATATACTGCTCTTTGTTTGGCTAATATATCCAGTAATATGCAGGGAAACATCAGTACCATTAATATCTAAACATTAAAAAGTTATTATGAAAATGGAACATACAATGGTTGGTCCAATTTTAGCGAAAAGAAGAACCATTTTTTACGAACTTATTAGATTTTCTCCAAATATTTAATTTAGTCTCTATTCACATTTTCTATTTCAAAATATAGGCGCTATGGATCTTTGACTTATTGGTTTACAACAAAGTTATATTAAAAACCAGATGTGTAGCGTTAAGATTATGCACATTTTAATATTATTGATTATTTCACCCTATAAAAAAAATAGGGAGGGGTGGAGGGGAGAGTGGACATCTCAAGCCGAGAGATGAAGGAATGGGTAGTGTTGTGGTGGCGCATGTGAAGTGAGGGCAAAGTGGAGAGGTGTTTTTTTCCTATTATTTTCCAAGTGAAAACTGATGATCCCATTTTTCCCTAAAATTTCTAATATGTTTTTTTAAAAGTATACCTATTGGCTAAAAATAATGGATCCACCTATTTAAGTGGAAACGAATGATCAGATGGCTTTTCTTCCAATTTCTAAGATTTTACTTTTTATTAAGACGTAACATATGATGCATTAAATGCACTACAGAGGATATATGCTTTTTTCTAATTTAAGATATAACATATGGCGGCTTAAGATTTTTCTAAAAGTATACCTATTGGCTAAAAATAATGGTTCCACCTATTTAAGTGGAAACGAATGATCAGATGGCTTTTCTTCCAATTTCTAAGATTTTACTTTTTATTAAGACGTAACATATGATGCATTAAATGCACTACAGAGGATATATGCTTTTTTCTAATTTAAGATATAATACATGGCGGCTTAAGATTTTTCTAAAAGTATACCTATTGGCTAAAAATAATGGATCCACCTATTTAAGTGGAAACGAATGATCAGATGGCTTTTCTTACAATTTCTAAGGTTTTACTTTTTATTAAGATGTAACATATGATGCATTAAGTACACTACAGAGGATACATGCTATTTGGTTACCATCCAAAGGTTAGGTATCCATGTTCAGATGGTGTATTATTATTTTTATAGTGAAATATGGGTAATATTTTTATTTATTTAATTATAAATGAAACAACCTTTCAAATAAACTAAAAATAAGGTATAACTTAAAAATTATAATCATTTAGCTTTCTAATTATTGATCTTTTTATATTAAATTGTTAATTAGTTAAAAATTAGAAGAGAAAGGAATTGAATGAGAGAGAAGAGGAAGAGAAAGTCGAAGGGGAGACAGTATGACTGCAAATGATTATAATATATATATATATATATATATATATATATATATATATATATATTGCATATTATAGTGTCTTAGATAAGAAAAGATTGATTAAGATACATCTTTTTACTCGTCTTTTCTTCAATATATTCATTGTAGAACGGGTGAGTAATTTTTTGGAACATTACTCAGAGTTAGGTTCATTAGGTTCATTGTACTTTTATCATTATAGATTTAATTTAATTATTATGAAGTTATATACGATAATAAAATATATAGCATTATTAATTCTAATAATCTTATAATTGTTTGAATGGCACACAAAAAGCAGAAAATATAACCCTAAAGTGACGTATTTCTTTTCAAAGTTGAATTAGAGTGAATATGTGTCTTTAGATTTGAAATAATCTAAAGAAATAAGTGGATCAACATTGGTTGTTTGATTTAGATGTTATTGCTTATTTTTTAGCATAATTGTTGCTTTTTAACTAATATATTTTGGGAACATTACTTACGGTTGTGTTCATTTTACTTTTTATGATTGTAGATCTAATTTAATTATTTTGAAGTTATGTACGATGACAAAATCTATAATAATATTATTGTTTCATATTTTTTATAATTTCTTTAGGGGCACACAAAAGTCAGAAAATATAACCTAAAATAACATTTCTTATCAAAGTGGAATTATAGTGAAATTTAGGCTTTAACTTTAAGTTTAGCTATAAATAATTGAAAGATATAAGCGCATCAGAAATTAGCTGTATGATTTAAATGTTATAGGTTCTTAATTGTTTAACACATTTTTTTCTTTTCTAACTAATAAAATATAAAAATAGAAGAAGGAACATGTGGAAAAAGAGGAAGGAATTGGGATGACCACGTTACCAATAACGTACGCACTTACGTTCCTAGTGGCCCAGGTGGGCCCCGGTTTGGGTGGTGGATTATTTTCTTTAAGATAAATCTAATGGTTATAGATAAAGTTCACCAATTTAATAAAAATTAACGGTTACATGTTTTATTTTTTTATAATTTTAAGGAATTTTTTTTAATTTATTAGAGTATCGTATGATGGCTTAAAAGTGTTTTGTAGGATGTCAAGTTGCAGGTTAGCAACGTTTGTGGATATTTAGTATACAGTGATAGATAGATAGGCCAAACGATGATTTGCCATCGGCTCGTCGCTTGCACCGGCGGCCGGATGCAGAACCTACATATAAAACATAATGGGGATTAAAACACATTCTGCAGTGAAGATTTCAGGCAAGAGTCAGACGTCATATACTCGTATGGGCGTACATAATGGGGATTAAAACACATCCTGTATTCACATCATACGACATACGGTATCCTGAATCATCGACTATTCTCTTGCACGAAGAAGTAGCAATCAGAAATCAGAATGCACTGCATGTTTTTTTCTAAAAAAAAAGCACCGCAGAATCCACTTCATTATGTGTTCTTTTTTGCCGGGAACTTTATTAGGTCTTTCACAGTGCTCCTACGTGACGTGTTAACTTACTCAGTGTCGAAACATGAATTCGGCAATAATAAAAGGGGGTAGCGCACGAGACCTAAAAGTGGATGGATGCGGAGACAAATGATTTAGACAGGTTCAGACCCTCTCAATGAGAGGTAATACCCTACTGCTGTTTGGGGATTTGAATCCGACGGGTGTATTATACATCTGACGATCATATGTGCTCATGCCCCCTAGAGGGCCTCCTGCCCATCTTATATAGTATGGGGGCAGGATTACAAGATAGAAACCTTAACCAATACGGTATCGGTTTCCTAAATCTACTTTACAATCTTATCAAACCAGGACTTTAGGCCGTTCCATAATATACAAGGAAACGTAATACCCAAGTCATGATCCGTTACATATTTCATAGATATAAGTTATCCCCTATATCAGTCGGATAACCACGCCGTGTGGGTATGGGGTACCTATAATCTCCACAGTAGCCCCTGAGACCTTCATAGTCGAAAAGATAATCTTCTCTCGAACTAGATTACTCCAAAGCCGGGTGTTTCAATCATCTTTGCCATGGTCTCCTGAGTACTTTTACCAAATCTGAAGACTGTGGAGAGCTGAAAAATAACTGAATCTAAACTTAGGTGCATCGACTAGATGCACTTAATAGGTGTAGCTCCCGACTATGGGGTTAATTGAATAAACCAAGCATATAGTTAGGGAATAAATAATCCAACCAACCGAGTGGTTTTGATAATTGTAATCAACCAAGTGACTTGATATCAATATACAGCATATGGGGTGTGAATCCCCCAAATAATATGATCCAAGTGATATACCGACTGCTTTATAAAAATTGATGCGAGCAACCTAAAGTTGACTACATCATTGAAAATTCACATAGCAAAACAGCTATAAAAAAGCTTGAATGCTGTGAATAAAGAAATTTTCAAAGTATTGGGCATACACCATGCATATACTGCTTTAACAGATGTGCTTAATTCCCTAAAAGACACATGATTTCACCACACCCGGAAATATACGGCATATGTGGTGTAAAATCCGAGTAAATAAACTCATAAAGGATTCACCAACCGCCTGGAAAATGACCAAGATATATAATCAGCCTAAGCCTTAATATTGGTCAATAAAAATGCACACTTACGTGGCAAAAAAGCAACGATATTATATCCAATCAATTGCTTTAAAACCCAAACAACACCTTGACCTATAAAAAAAAGTCAGCGAGGCAGCTATATAAAGCTTTATTGTTTGACACCTTTTAAGATGCATTGTATCAACTCCTAAAAAGTTGAGTAACTGCGGTATAAAAGGATTTTAAGGTATTGGGCCTTTGATCACGCGCACTTTGGCCTAAGCAAAAAGTGCCTAAGTCCCTAAAAGAACGTGACAGGCCACACCTGAAAATATGGGCTGCAGACATATTAGGCCTAGGCCAAAAAAATATGCCTTCGACACCCTTTAAAGGATGACGCATGTAACATGCTCCCGAGTAATAAATCTTCCGGGTGATATAGACCAAGTGTAGCTCATATGAATAGCTTATGATCTGAGCGATTATCCCTTATGGGATACTCCAAAATAGATATAATAATTGAATCCCGACTGGCGCAAGTATTCGGTTGATAACCCCTACGGGGAATAATAAATAGTCCAATCTTTGAGCATAGAAAATAGACCCATGATCATGAATTCATGTTGCATGTATCCGGAACAAGTCCAAATTGAAGGTATGATACTTGTGTTTGAGCTAGTAAGCCCTTGAGCATATAGCTTGTCCTTCTGTCGTAGTCACAATTGTCCATTGATGGTAGCCGACGCAGTTGGCATAGAGACAAGATGACCAATATAAAGATAATATTGCCCACCAGAGGTGGCAAAAATATTGGTGGTAGTGAAGATAGTGATACCAATCAAAAGTGATGAAGTTGCACAACCGTGGAGGCGAAGAAACCAGTCGGCAGCAGTCAGGTCAGCCAGCAATAAAGATGGAGGTGCCCAACGATAAAGTTGTGTAGCCATGACAGCGAAATAATCAGTCGGTGACAGACAAGGCAGCTGGTGAAGAAGATGAAGATGCCCATTAGTGGCGACATAATAAGCTATCCGTGAAGGCGAGGATACCGGTCGGTGGTGACAAAAGCAAGCCGACGGTGAAGATGTAGACACGCATTAAAGGCGATGACGAAATCCACCAATCATGAAGATGAAGAAAATAGTCGGCGACGGCAAAAGCAATTGACGGTAATGACGGTTAGCAGTAGCAGAGATAGCCGGCTATGATGACGAAGTTGCCCATCAAACAGCTGTAGAATAGGCTATGTTGAAGAGGCTTGACAGGATATTGATGAAGATGACGATGTCGGTGATCCAGTCAATAGCAGTGTAGCAACCGATGATAATGACGAAGATGCTCATCAGCGTTTGCATAGTAGGTCAACCGTGAAGACGAAATAATAAGTCAGTGATGAAAGTCGGTGATGACAAAAGCAACCGAAGGCAAAGACGTAGTCACCCCTTAGCAACGGCGGAGACGTCAGGGCCGATGAAGTAGAGGTGTTGGTGATGATGCCAGTGACAATAATCCTTCAAATCGTTGAGAAGATGGTGAAGCTCGAATGGTTTTCTTGACGTGAGCGTGTGTATGACAAAGATTGATGCAACGCCCCTTGATTTATGAAGATGGCAGTAGAACTTGGTGCTATAGCTGTTGCAGATGCTTCACTTAGAGGAAAGTACGAAACCTTCATAGTGGTTATCTTATGTTGGCCGAGTGACAAGAGGATCTTCATGGATTTTATGTTGCTTAGATTTGTTACATAGTCTCTAGGTTTATTTAACATGCATCAACCAATTATGAACAACATAAAAATCACTACAAACAAGTTCACAAGCACACAATCACTAGTTACTAATTCTACTAGCCAATTGTTAAGCATGATCGAGTAGATTATCCAAAGAGCGAAAGATTAACGACTATACTACAACGTTTCTTAACTACCGCTTGACCATTTAATTTGGTTATATACAAAGAGGCTTAGACAAAGCTTATAAGCTAAAAAGTAGAAGACACCAAACACCAGAGCTTCATGGATTATCTAGTATTGAGTCAGTTTGGTCTCTAGAAACATTGTTCCCCTCGTGGGAGGGAAAACACAAATTAGTCGAGCTACTCCTCGAAAGTGTTGGTAGATTTTATTAGCGCCAAAACACTCTCTGAATGATGGATGAGTCATTAAAAAGAAGTTTTTGTTTATCTACCAAAAGGTTGTAGGGCCATTAGCCTACCTATAATGATCACTAAAGTTTCTTAATAACTCAAACCAACAGTTTTGGGAAAATGGTTTCAATTTCTACCCATGTTTTTTTTATACACAAATTAACCGCATGAGGTTTTGAACCCAAATAGCTTTAAAACTTCCAACTTTTACTAAGGACATATCCCGATTTCCACTTAAGTTGATTAATTAAAACTTCAGGATGTTACATGGGATAGATAGGTTGCCATGCCGAGACAGTATAAATCACTTAGATCGAAATATATATTAACAACGAGATTATAGATGTTTATAGCATAGTCGATCAAATAGATCTAGCATGTATCGGCTAATACTCTGATACTACTCTATATTAAGATATTATAGGTAGGCTAATGGCCCTACAACCATATATCGGCTGCCTTGTAGCAACAGATGTTAGCCGATTGAAGGTTAGATAACAATATTGTCAAAGATTATTGTCGGATCCCAAAACTAATGATTTGGAAACCGACATGTTTAACTGTATCAAGCCCTGGATCAGTAGATTGATACAGCTTCAACAATCTGGATCTTCATTGCGTACATTGGAACAAGGCTCCAAAGGAGTTGTTATTACATAAATTAATAGGGGAATTTACAAGATTGTGGCTAACTATTTCACAGAACCTATAGAGTGACTCAACCCTAATATTTTGCTATAGACTTAAACCATCTAACTAATCTAGATTTGAGAACTAGGTTGAAATAAGACTAACTTATATGATTGAACTCCTGGCTTCGACAAGAACTTCAATTTAATTCTGGAAAAAGGGGTTTGAAGCAAGGGTGAGTACAACATACTCAGCAAGCTATCATATTCAATAATGAATGTATGAAAAGGTAATATTTGAGTAGGATTACGATTACCCGCAGAAGGCAGAGAATATAGAAATAGAAAGCCTGATGTTTTAAATGTAGTAGCATTTAGTAAAATCTTGAATTAGGTTTCTAACCAAAGTACCATATGAGTCCCGATACTCAATTCCGTGAGCACGGCTATTCGAATAGATTCAGGTTTACTTTATTGCAGTAAATGTACGCTTTACCCGCAATCCATGACATGCCAATATTCATTAGCTTAGTCATGGAAAAGCTTTTCAGTTACTAGCATCAGTGGCACCTGTTCCATGAACTCTCATCCTCATGCGCTCTGAACGTAACGTTATCAGCAGCGAGAGGAGTTCTGGCGTTCCCGAGGTTTTTAGAGAGGGAACTGGTTTGAGAGACCCCCGTCATCTCAACCAGGTTTTCACAATATACACACACTTGAGCTCAATAAATCATTTACCTGCGCCTCGGTAAATGTTATATTTGCCCTTCTCCGCATATGCCCTTCTCGGCATAAGTTTGCCTCCTACGCGAGGACTTAAATAAGAACCACTGTACAGAGGTACCATCTTTGCTAGATAACTTACTTTGCAAGGTCTGTCCCCATTCTAGAATTGCGGTCGTACTCGTTCGTTTGACATAAGTACTTGGTAATAACTATATCGACTGAGACAGTACTAGCCACCCGGAAATCAACCAATTCCTACGTACTGTCCCAATCTAAGTTCATTATATTTTTATGCAGACTAACTAGGCAGGGCTAAGCAAAGCTAGCATATCTGGTTTGCTATGTTCAGGTTATGCATTCAAAATCATGTATGACTAATGCATAGAATAGAGATATAAGAATATAGAATCATTATGCTCAAAGGGGAGGAATAATAACTTGCCTTGCTTCAACACGAATAAATCCAAGGTAGGCAACCTGATTATTCGATTCTTGAAATGCCACAGGTTGCCATCCAAAATAAGATAAACTCTACTGAAGAAGAGGAAGAGCCAAATTCAATAAAAGCCATAAAATAACATGAAAACGATAAACGTCTAAGAGGGCTAGGGTTTAGGGTATAATCTATCTCCTTTAAAGGGTATATGGATTATTGGGTTAATACTTTATGTGGAGGTTCTAGAGGGTTGGAGGTTGAGGTGGAGAGGGGATCAAGCAACTAATGTCGCTTATAACTGGTTAAGACTAGTATTGGCGGGTGGTAGATTTTGGGTAGTATAATACTAGGGTTTGGTTATATTTAAGCCGATTGTGGAGTAGGGCAACATATCGGCTAGTCTCTGTATTTTATGTATAAGTTCTAGAAGAGTAGGTGGCTAATAGTATGGTGGATAGGTGGGTATGGAATTTGGATGGTGGTTGGAATTTAATTAGGAAGGCATCGATTAGGGTTTGGTTGTTTGCTTGTCGTTGCTAGAGTTGGACAGTATAACGACTAGAATTGGTATCTTGTCTAGCTGGTGTCAACATACAGCATAACGGCTAGAGGGATAGGAGGTTTGTGTGGGTTTATTGGGGCAGAAGTGTTACTCCGACAACCGTTAGTGGCGGCGGAGTGGCTAGGATCACACAGAGCCCGAGAGCTAACTGTGCGGCGTGCTGTGGAGGTCGAGAGAATAGTGAAACTCCGACCAATATACGCATCGAGGCGTGGGGTGCCAGGAACAGCACTTCGACCTTAGGTTTGGTTTTGCCGGGCTTTACAACCAACGGTCCGATGTCGGGGATAGTAAACCGCGAACGTCCCCATGAAAGGCGTAAAGTTCCAACCGGCGGCTTTTTAGTGGCTAAAGGGGTTATTTGAGATAAAAGAAAATATTTGAAAAGGCAAATATAAATTCAAACGATATTTGAATAAATTCAAATAAAATATTAAAATAGCAAATTTGGTGTCAAAAGATAGGGTTTGAATTTAGATGAATTTAGATCCAAGTTTCATTGGAATCGGATCTACGGTTTAGGAGATATGGGCTTCTAAATAATAGGATTTGAGTTAAATCTAGAAAATATGAAAGTGTACTGTGTAGGGGCCCACCTGTCAGCCTTTTTCTTTTCTTTGCTTCTTCTTCCTCCCGTCATCTTCCTCCTCTTCTTCTTCCCGTGTAACAGCAGAGAGAAAGAGAGAAGGGGCGCCGGTGCTCCGATGGTGGAACGGCCTTGACGGCGGCGGCCAAGCGTGTTCCCAAGCGACGCGCACCCGGGGAAGTCGGTGGCTGGCCGAGAGTGGGGGGAAGTTGGCCGGAACGGCAAGTAGAAGAGCTTCTCTTCGGCTGCAAAGGAGGTGGTTGTGGTGGTTGCTATGGGGTGGGGGAGAAGGGAAAACGGGAAAAATGGGTTCGTCGGAGGGAGGGGAAGTCAGTGGTGCAAGGATTTGGCTAGGGGAACTATAGAGGAGGAGATCGACCGATGGCGGCGTCGGCCGGACTTGACAGGAGAGAGAGAGGAAGAGCTTCAAGCTCTGATAATGTGAGGAGGGGAGGACGATCTCGCCGGCTATTTATAGGCGGCGGAGGTCGGTTGCTTATGGCGGTTTCGGAGGAGAAGGCGAGAGGAGACACGGCTGCGGCGGCGTGAAGAAGAGAATTACGGCGCGGGCTTCGTTCTCCTATTGGCTGATGAAGGCGGTTTGGTGCAGTGGCTGGCGTCAGCGGTGTGAGGTGGCGGCTGACGTCAGCGGCTGATGCTTAGCGGTGAAGGCAAGACGACGGCGGCAGCAAAGCGCTGTGGGCGGCGGCGGCGGCGCGTACACGCGCGCCACACGCGGCCATGGTGCTCGGTGGTGGCGGCGCCCACAGGGAGAGAGGAGGCGGCTCAGCTAACTGGGCCGGCCTGGGCCGAGCAAGAAAGAAGGAGAATTCGGCCCAAAAACAAAAGGAAGGAATCTAATTTTCATATAGGTTTGAATAATTGATTCAAAGGAATTTTGGATGGCTAAGTTTTACAAGGGATTCGAATTCGGAGAATATTGGAATAGGAAGGTTTGAAATGAAAGAGATATTTTCTAGTTTATTTGAGTGCAACATCTTTAAAGGTGAAGTTTGAGGGAATTTGAATTTTGGATGAGGAAAATAAATTGGAATTTTCTTAGCACAAGAGCAATCATTAAAATATTGTTAATCTTGTGCTGGATAGGAAATCAAGCCATAGGGATTAAATTGGTGGCTAGATCAAACGGAGGAACTTGAATATTTGGCAATAAGAATAAGTTTGAAATCAAAGGATGGGTCGACAATTAATTCCAATAAAATTGGAATTGCTTCGGTTTAGGTTCAAAGGTAGTGTTGGAGGATTTCTTGGACCATAGTTCATAAAAGTAAAATGGATTTTCAAACTAAATTTGAAGAAAGGAAATTTTGGTCGAAATAAGGTTTAAGATATAAAAATCAAATCAAAGAGAATACCTCAATTTATCAAGATTAATCACGAAAGATTTTAAATACTAGACAGGGATTTTATGCATGTTAGTTTTAGGATGTCCCTCTAATTATAATTTCTTAGGTTTAGGAAGTTATTAAAAACATAAGAATCGGCATGATGCATATTTAGAAAAAAGCAAATTTTCAGTATTTTACAATTATATCGAATATATGATAACTCGACGAATTACATAAACAAGATTAGAGTATCATAAAGATGGAAGCACTAATCCTGAGAATGCAAGCCGCCATAACAAGTTTTACCTCTAATTAAAGATCCAAACTGATGCAGCTCAACCCAAAAGCAAGAACTCGTCGAAACAAAACGAAAGTAAAAGGGTGGCGATGCGCCGAGATTGTATTGAACGTGTGTTATTGTATTACATGGGACTCGGGGTCTATTTATACCCGAGGTTACAAAATATGTTCGTATCGGACACGACTCTTATCTCTAACAAACTATAAGATACCATAAGTCTTTACGGCATACTTTTGCCCAAACATATCTCTAAGGAAATTACATGAAATACCCAATTAATAGATACAATTACCTTCTCAGGATTCTATCCATGCATGGCAATCCATATGAAGCACATTAACTCAACCCGACAACGTGTACCACATCATATTGTCGGTATCGGCTCAATCGGCCAACCTTGTCCGACTCGAACCCTGCTGATCCTGATCGTAGCCGATTCGGACTTTTAGCCGACTCTTGCTCTGTTTCCGTAACGATCTCCATCTTGGATTCCACTTCGATTCTATCTCCATCTTCGATACTTGGATTACCAAATTTGGTTGTTAACAGATTTATGTGGTCATTTCAGAGCACTAACAGCCATAGGAAGCCTAATAGTAGCATAGGAAACAATATCTAGAATTTATTTTAATTAAATATGTTCCTAGATGACTTGATGCTTGGAATAAATGAGCTACCTGTTTTTTATCCTGTTACATTGATAACTTGATTATATGTGCGCCTAATGGAATGTACAACAGTTAGTTATTTGAACATCATATCCTTTTTAGTTGAATTGTAACATCAGCTTATATTTAGGATTATTTACTAGGAACTCATGTTAAAAAAATGAACCGAGATAATTATATGGATCTGTTCCCACAATCATATATTTTGGAAGTAAAAGGGGTTTCATTTAATAACATGTCTATCCTCAGTTACCAAATATGAGTCACCCCTTTTAATATATATGATATCTTGAATATACTGTTCTTGAATATATATTGGGGATTTGAGAGTGGGCACAACCACAATATCTCGGGAAGCCTATTTGTGCTACACATTTTGTCACCAATTCACAATGAATACTTACTAGCATTGATTCACAGCTTAAAATTTGACAAAACTTACATGAAACTGTACATGATATTTCATTCCATCTGCAATCAAGTTTGATATTTCATTACATGATATTTAAGCTATATCTATCTATTTCAGATTTAGGTCCCTTATGTTCAGTGGGGTTCAATACTTTGATCTTCGTTAATGTTAATTCATCACGTTTTAGTAACCTTTTTTGTGTTGAGTACTTATTATAGGGAGGGATGGCCAAGGTGACTTATGAGATTAACTTTCCGCGAATGACAATTTTGGCGGAATGTACTGACGACAGTGATGACGAACTTTGCTACGTTAGGGCCCTGCCTAATGAGAAGGTGATGGATTGATCTCTCTGTTTTTTCCCTATGTTGCATATCGCAATTTTGATGTACTTGTCTCTGATGTTGTATACTTATAAAATGTCAGATAGAGGCTATGGTGGAGGAGCTTCGCGTTGCTATGAAGCGTTGGGTTTATTTCTGCCCGTAAGATAGGACTGTTGGATGCCGTGTCAGTGTTTAGCTTTTGTGTAATCACCAAGCTGGCGTGACATGCATTTTGTGTAGATATATGTATACTGCAGACTGATGGTCTGGTTATCACATAAGTTAGGACTTTTATATACTTACATATGTGAGGAGTAGTACTGATGGTTGTGTTATGCATGTTCTTTTGGGATGACAGTTTGCAAACATGTATGCAATTGGTAGGGATCACATTTGCTTTGTAATGTGGAGTGGCAGTACTGTGTTCCCACTAAACATGTTGATGTGTTTATATGGTACCTTATATATTGCGTGTCTTTTCTTAAATTACTGAATTGTGTGAAAATTCAATGGGTTCACAGGAATTTGTCATGTTATTAACAGAATACAAAAACTCCCTAGCTTTTAATTTCTAACAAGTGTAAGAAATTATGTGACTCACAGCTAAAGACGCCATCGCAACACACTATACGACTTTAGAAATGAGAAAACGTCAACGGAACTCATATTACTGATTCAGAACAAGTTGTACGCATCCAGAACTACGAAAACGTAATCACAAATGATTTACGCCTTCATAGCACGAAAACGTCTTCACAAACAATTGTTTCCTTCTTTAAATCTCCATCAGGCCCATATCCCCTCCCACTTTGCCGGAACCTGGACATCAAGAGGAGGGACGCCGCCGTGAAGAGGGAGGCCGGCGGGAAGAGGAGCCATGGTGGTGGCGTGCAGATCAGGCTGCCCAACAAGAGGGCCACCGCAAGGCCGCCGACGCAGGTTTGCAATCTTGATATACTACTGTTTATTAGGGCTAAAACATGTTCACACAGTCCCTGAGATTTCATCAATTCCCCCAGCATTGCATCTTGATATAGTAATATATGTAGCACAGTATGATAAATAGCAATCGGAAAAAAAAGGAATCAATTTTATTTAGGGCTGCAATCTGGTTACCCAAGTTTATATGGTTGATTTTTTAGTTATTATCTCTGCAGGTATATAACTAATTGTTGAACCTTAATGTTCTTCTATACTGAAAAATGAATTTGTTGGCCTTGGTAATGTAGTCTGTTTGTACGCCACACCAAAGGACTCAATAGGAGTGGACCAAGCCTATTTGGGCCGTCACCATCCCGGACACTCATGAGGGCGATCGCTTCACCGACACGGATTCAGACTTGGCCGACCATGAGCCGGGCGTCCATGAGTCTGATTCAGGTGAACGCGGCAAGCACTTGCATTCGGACACCGATGATGAGCACATTGATAGGATGGTATGTACATAACTGTTCGGATACAATTCATTTTAACTAGTATTGTCTGTGCCATTTTTTTGTCCCACATAACTCGGTATCTATCCCTTCTTGTGTTCTACAGACCAACCTAAAGGATATAAAGAAGGACTATAAGAGGTACAGGGTTAATTCAAGAAAGGTGTATGATCGGGCCACGGAGGAACGCTACACTGCAATGGCAAAGTATAAAGTAGAACTGGCTAAGAACAATGACAAGAACCTCGAAATTAAGGTGCTGAAAGCGGAAGTAGCATATAGGAAGGCTAAAGCAAATGATCGGGCCATGGTGGAACGCTACGCTGCAATGACCAAGTATAAAGTCGAAGTGGCTAAGAACAATGAAAAGAACCTCGAAATAAAGGATCTGGAAAAGGAGGTAGCATATTGGAAGGCAAAAGCTAAAAAAGCCGCTAATAAGGGAAGTAAGAACTAGCTAGCCAGCAGGTGGCAATTTGTTTAGTATTGTTAGTTTGGAAGAACCTTACATAAGCTATATTATCTTTTCTGAATTTGGTCTGTCATGTGATCATTCTGTAAAAAAATATGCTTCAATATTATAATTTGCGTCGCTGCATCATTTTCCATGCTATCACACAAAGATTTCATGAAAATAACAGATTAGCAATTGATTACAATATCGCAGGGAACTTAATTAAGAAGACGAAGAATTGACTATATATTAATTATTCTGTCATAAACAAAGGAAATAAGTTTTCAAACAAAGAATTCATCATCTATGTGACCTTGATCCACAGCAGCAGCAACAACTGGTGCAACTACACCATCATTAACGTAGGTGTCATCTTCATCATCATCGTCATCAAGAAAGGCCACATCATCATCATTTGGTTCAGGAGCTGCTTCAGATAGAACTTGTTGAATAACAGCGGCATCCACGGTTGTGGCTTCCTTGCCCGATCTTGTCCAATTTGTCAAATTCTCTTGTGCATCCAGCAAATTCATGCCTTCCATTGCCAGTTCAATTGAATCAGAGTCAATTTCATCCTCATTTTCCTCGTCTGGCATTGCAAACAAATTTCTTGGGTTCAGTGCGACAACACTGCTCCATGTCGGCTTCTTCACGAGTTTCATGAGAAACACCTGTTTAGCCTGTGTCGCTAGGATGTAAGGTTCATTCTTAAACCGGAACATTGTAGTATCGATATCAATAATCCCCCATTTATCCATGTTGTATCCTCTGCTTCTGCTGGTAGTGGCAGCCGGGCCATCATACCACCCGCACTGGAACAAAATAACTTCTTTTTGTCCAGGGAACTCTAGTGATATAATTTTTCTAATAACTCCATACCAGTTCATGTTGCCTGTAGTAGCATCGCCCCTCACAAGCAGGCCACTGTTTTGTGTTACAAGGTTTTTCTCAATGTCGGACGTTCGAAATAGCCAATTATTAATATGGCATCTATTCAAAATACGAGCTCTATGGTCCGGTCCTTGAGCAAGGGCAAACATATCTTTACTCACTTCTCCATTGTCATATAGTTGCTTGATCTGCAAAATAGAATTTAAATTTTTTTATAATGAGTACTTGTGACCATCACATGAAAAAAATTTAAATTAAAATATATCATATTTACTAACCTTGCCCTCGAACCACCGTACAAATTGCTCTTCGTGTCTTTTTTCAGCAATCCTTTCACCATACCTGTCCTTGAGTTCTGCCTTATGTAACCTACATAGAAATGTGTCAGTCGATGACACAAGTAAATACAACAAATAAATAAATTAATTAATGGTTTATTGTAACATTACTTTATCCACTCGCTTGCTTCTTCACAGTTACTAATTATGTAGTGCCTCAACTTACGCATTTCATCTGGTCCAATGACGTCGATATTCTGTCCTCTGCTCCTGTAATCCATGTCAGCAAATATGCTCGGACCAGATGGTGGCTCATTCACAGCCATATTTTCATGACGTTCCGGACGATTCAGCTTGGTGTCCACGTTCATGAATCTGGAGCAAAATGTAAGGCACTCCTCGACTATGTATCCCTCAGCTATTGAACCTTCTGGATGCGCCTTGTTCTTCACATATCCTTTCACAGTACGTATGTACCTCTCCACTGGATATATCCATCTGTAACACATAGGGCCTCCAACTTTAGCCTCTTCATCTAGATGAACAGGCAAATGAATCATGATATCAAAGAAAGAAGGAGGGAATATCATCTCAAGGCGGCATAGAGTCTCTCTAATTGAAGTACTAAGTGTTCCATATCTTCTTCCACCAGCTCCTTAGAACAAATTGCATTGAAGAACCTACTAAGCTGAATAAATGCGCCGACAACTTCTTCTGGCAAAATATGTCGTACCACTAAGGGTAACAGTTTCTGCAGAATTAGATGGTAGTCATGAGTTTTGAGTCCAGACACCTTACATGCATCGACGTCAACACATCTCCTTATATTGGAGGCAACCCCATCAGGCATCTTCACTCCATGTAGAAATTGGCACAGATGTTTCCTGTCATCTTTATCTAAGTAGTACAAGGCTACTAGCTAGGTACACTTATCATTCTCAATAATAGGATGCTGATCATGTCGTATCCCCATATCCACCATGCAAGCCAGGCCCTCTCGCTGTCCTTGCATTTACCTTCAAGTTGCAGCAGAATACCCAATATGCTCTCACATATATTTTTCTCAATGTGCATGACGTCCAAATTATGCCTAATGAGCAAAGAAGACCAGTATGGAAGCTCAAAAAAAAAAAACTCTTCTTCCTCCAGTTGTGCCACCTTTTATCTTCGTCTCGCTTCCTCTTTTTTGAAGTCGTCTTTCCAAAGTACACTTGATCAAAACTTTCATACTGCGTCAATACCTCTATACCACTCAGTGGTAGTGGTGCCTCCCTAGTTTCTACATGGTTGTTGAAGCTGATCTTGTTCTTGCATAAAGGATGGTCCATGGGCAAAAAACGTCGATGTCCCATGTAGCAGTGCTTTTTCCCATGTCTGAACCACAAATAGTCTGTATGCATATGGCACTATGGACATGCAAATTTACCTTTTGTGCTCCAACCAGATAGCATCGCATATGCAAGAAAATCATTAATAGTCCAAAGTAGAATGACATGTAATTTAAAATTCCACTTGACCTTCGCATCCCATGTTTCAACACCTTTTAACCAAATATCATTTAACTCATTAATAAGGGGCCTCAAATATACATCAATATTCATTCCAGGAGATTTGGGACCAGATATCAACATTGACATAATCCAGTAAGGTTGTTTATGACACAACCAAGGAGGGGATTAGGAAAACCGGTCAGCACGCGTATGTAACATTTTGCATCCCAAAGGGATTAAAGCCATCAGAAGCAAGACCCAGCCTAATATTACGAGCATCACGTGCGAACCAATCATACGTGCTATCCACGTGCTTCCACGCCTTTGAGTCTGCAAGGTGTCGCATTTTTTCATCTGTGGCCAATCCTTCCTTATGCCATCTCATATCCGATGATACCCTCACAGACATATAAATTCTTTGTAACCTAGGGGTAAGAGGAAAGTACCATAGGATTTTACATGGCAACCTTTTCTTCTTAGTCGTACTTGCTTCAGAACCAACGTCCTCAACACACTTGTCAGCACCGTCGTTTACATCTTGCCACCTAGACTCTTTACATACGGGACATGCTTGTTTTAACAAATAAATTTGGTAATCCAAGTATCGGAGATGGAGATAAATCGAAGCGGAATCCACGATAGGGATCGTTCCAGAAACAGAGTGAGAATTGGCTAAAAGTCTGAATCAGCTACAATCAGAATCGACAGAGTTTGAGTCGGACAAGGTTGGCCGATTGAGCCGATACCGACAATGTGACACGGTACATGCTGTCGGGTTGAGTTAATGTGGTTCATGAAGATTGTCACACATGGATTGAGTCCTGAGAAGGCAATTGTATCTATTCATTAGGATATTTTATGGAAAAATAATTTCCTTAGAGATATGTTTGGGCAAAAAGTATGCCGCAAAGACTTATGGTATCTTAGAGTTTGTTAGAGATAAAAGTCGTGTCCGACACGGACATATTCTGTAATCTTGGATATAAATAGACCCCAAGCTCCATGTAATAAGACAACAGACGTTCAATACAATCTCGGCGCATTGCCACCCTTTTTTACTTTCGTTTTGTTTCGACGAGTTCTTGCTTTCGGGTTGAGCTGCATCGGTTTCGATCTTCAACTAGAGGTAAAACTTGTTATGGCGGTTTGTGTTCTCGGGATTAGTGCTTCCATCTTTATGATACTATAATCTTCTTTACGTAATTTGCCGAGTTATCATATATCTGATATAATCTTTGACAATATTGCTATCTAACCTTCAATCGGCTAACATCTGTCGTTGGAAGGCGGCCGATTAGGTTAGATATCAATGTTAGTTTAGATTATATAATGTATCTACCACCTTATGAAACATCCAACGGCTTGATTATCTAGATATTATCCTTCTTTTCATTCTTATAGCTGCATCGGTTGAGTTTGATCTTATAAGTCGTGATTAGAATTATAATCTCTAGCCTATTTTTGGTTGCCGATTAGGGTAGTATCGGGGTTTCAGCCGATCTTACCTGATTTAGCTTTATATTTTATGTGCTTAATTGATATGCTAGATCTGCCCTTTACATTAAGATTTTGTTGCTTTTAGGTATATTAGACTCCTTGTTTGATATATTTTGCCTGCTTTAATATCTTAATATAAAGTAGTATCGGAGTATTAGCCGATACATGCTGGATTTATTTGATCGGCTATGCTATGAACATATATAATCTCGTTGTTAATATATATTTCGATCTAAGTGATTTATACTGTCTCAGCATGGCGACCGATCTATCCCAATCACTTGATTTAAGTATATATCGACATAAGGATTATATACTGTTAATATCTACAGTCGATCGAGTAGATTTAGTTCTTGTTTACTTATTCATAACTGCCGATCGATGCATACATGACATCGGCTCAAAGATAAATGATACGTCATCGGCTATCGTTTATGGATTTAACCAGTGTCGAAACGAGATTTCAGCAATACTAAAAGGGGGTGGCTATCAAGCTAGAAAAGTGGATGGGTTTAGAGACAAGGAATTTTATACAGGTTCAGGCCTTCTTAATCAAGAAGTAATACCCTAATCCTGTCCGGGGGTGATCTGCCGAGTGTATTATTGATCGTATGATCTAGGTGAAAAATCGTACCCCAAGGGGCACCCGTACCCCTCCTTATATAGGGGAAGGGGTCCGTATTACAAAGTACAGCCCATATCCCTAACGGAATAGGTAGTTACAGATATGATAGAGTTGTAACTGACTAGGATCCCGGATATTTCCTTGACGTACAAGTTTAAAATTTAACCCGAGTCTTTCTAAGATATTCTATCTATACATGGCACCCCATACCCAGTCGGACTATACATGCCATGTGGGTATGGGGTATCCATAATCTCCACAGTAGCCCCCGAGACTTTTACAGTCGACGAAATAGTCTTCTCTCGTAATCCAAAACGATAATCTGAGTACTCTGACTTCTTCTGCCCTGATCTCCCGAGTACCAAAATCAAAGACTGTGAAGGGCTGAAAATAGAAAGAGAAAAAATCGGGTGCATCGATTAGATGCACCTAATTAGGTGTAGCCCCCGACTATGTGATTAGTTAAAAACTAAACATCCAAAGTATCATACAGCTAAGCATATGCGACGTTTAGTAAGACATTCAGCTGACTGCTTTAGCTTTATTATACCAAAAAATGGAGATATAAAGATGTCCGAGTAAAAAATACTCTAAAGGTCAATAAATCAACACATATGACAAGAATCCGAGTAAAAACTCTCAAAAAGATCCATCAAATGCGGTATAAATCATGACAATAGGTGAGTCTTAATTGCTTAAGCTATGATTCACACTATATCAAAATAAGCATATAACATGCCGAGAGAATGACTGTACAAAAACCAGTCATCTCAATAAAATCCAAACAGCCTTTGTAGCCTAAAAAAGGCTTACAAAATTAGTATAACACTTTTCCGTCGGGCACCTTTTTATTTGCATTGTAGTAATTCCAAGGAATTATCTAACTGTGTCAAAAAGGATTTTAACAGCATTGGGTTAAACTGTTGTGAGCAAACGTTGCCAAAGCAAAATGTCTAAGTCCCTAAGGATCACAACCAAACCACGCCGATAGCAAAATTGGGCTGAAGTACTGTTTAGGCCCAAGCCCATTAGTACTCCCGATACACTAGCGAGATAAACACCGGAGACGAGGCGCCGTTTCATCTTCCCCGCCGAAACTTTCGCCACTTTCCCCACTCTCTGCTACAGTGTGAGACACACCGATGAAAGCTAGGGTTCACAAATCCCCTCCGATCCATCCTCCAGAGCTCTACAAAAATCTTTTGCGCAACCACCACATCGATCTCTCATCCATTCCCGGCCATTTTCAAACCAAATCGCATCATCCAATTCGCTTCCATGGCGGAGGAGAGAGAAAGCTTTGAAAGCCAATGGGTGCCCTCTGATGTGACGGAGGAAAACTTGAAGGAGATGGTGGCGCACGACGTTCTTCCGGCAAAAGGGATCATTGGGTGGCGTGCAGCGTGCGGCGAAGCATTTCCGACCCCCGATACGCACGAGGTGGTGGTATTTTCCCATTTCTTTTATGGCGGGTTTTCTCTTCCGACCTCAAGTTTCTTCCGGGGAGTTTTGGATTTCTACGGGATCAGCCTGCATCACCTAAACCCCAATTCCATAGTACACATCGCCAATTTCATCCATGCTTGCGAAGCTTTTTTGGGGATTAGGCCGCATTTCGCTCTATTCTGCCACATCTTCTTCCTCAAGCCCCAGCCAAACAAAAGCAAACCATGCATAGTTGGGGGAGCTGGATTCCCATTGAGGGGGACCTTGAGCCAAAAATATTTCTCCATGCCATTCAAGACCTCGAACAAAGGTTGGCATGCGAACTGGTTCTATGTGCAAAACCCCGAACCAGCGCTTCCTGGGTATTCCTGTCTTCCTCCGGTATATCAAGACACCTGGAACTTGCTTCCCATGGGAGAAGAAGCTGCCCAAGCGCTCGACCTGTTGGATCGAATGCTAAAGCTTAAGGAACAGGGTCTGCAAGGGGAGCAAATTACCCGGCACTTCATCAAGAGCCGGCTGGCACCAATCAAGGAAAGATTCCGAACAGCTTTCGAGTTTGATGGCAAGCACGACCCCAATCAAGAGGACCCAGGGTCTCTTGAGTTCAAGATCATGAAGGAGAGAATGTATAAAATCTTCCCAAATGCTATCGTGGTCAGCTATTCGCACTTATTGCCAGTCGTGCCATACAATGCCTTCAACCCTCCTCCACCGGTATGTATTATACAACTCATCTTTTCTCAAAGCATGCTTTTACCTTCTGTAAGGTCGACTGAAAGCTTGGAATACCATGCACAGGAATTCACTTTGATGCAATCAGATCCTCCGATTGCCCGACGCCGCTCACCCCGCCGGCAGATTGGTCAGGCTAGTAGAGGGCCAAAAATCCGGCCCGACGCTCAACCTAACACCTCGCAGCCGACTAACCAGTCAGACTCCCGTAAGAGGAAACTGGTTCTGAGCGACGATGAAGACGACAATGTTGAAAAGGCTGGCAACAAAGGGATGACTGGGAAACAGCCAAAACAAGTCAACCCAAAGAAGAAAACATCCAGTCGTCCTATGCCAAAAATAAGGAAGTCAACCAGGTATGTGTCATCTAGCAATTTCCTCTGTTCCGCTAGTCACTCACCATTGAAGCAGAGCTGACAGCGTGTCTCGAATTTGTAGAAAACCATCTGACATAGACCCCTCTGGAAAAGACCCCATGCCGACTGGCACGGAGACTGGTCCTTCAGCAGAAACTAGGCCGACTACTGAAGATCGCTCGAGTGGTCATCAACCAGCAACCGAAAATGTAGAGGCCAGCAACGAGCCCCCGACTGGAAACCAGTCGGCCGAAGCTGGAACCGGTACTGATCAGGAGCCCCCGACTGGAAATCAGTCGGGTACGGAGCGAAATAGAGATATTCCAGAAGCGGAAGCTCAAGCCGACAGCCCTTGCAAGACGGACACTGGTGCAGACCCTGGAACTAGCTCTCCCGTTAGGGTGCAAGGACCCGCTCGTCCCCGACCAGAAATTATAACAGGTAAACAAGTATTCTAAATCTGTCTTGATCCAACAAACTTTCTTCAATTGCTCCACCATTAGTCATGATTATTTAAGGGCCAACGATCGGTGATGAAGAAGAGGTCCTCCAGATACAATCTGCTGAAGGTTCTCGCCCACCCATATTGGTCAAGTGGTGGGATGATGAAATGCGACCACAGGGAATTGTAATAAATAAACAAAAGGAAGACGAGGAAGTCTGCCTGCTGAAAAAGACACTCGGCCAGGCTACTCGTCTTGTAAATGTATGTCTCCCCATATATAGCCTCAACTATCCTGTCGGCCACTTTACAAAGATAAATTTGTGGTGCAGAGAATCCATTTCAGAAATGAGGCGAAGACTGCAAC
Source organism: Oryza meridionalis (assembly GCA_000338895.3). NCBI lineage: Eukaryota > Viridiplantae > Streptophyta > Magnoliopsida > Poales > Poaceae > Oryza > Oryza meridionalis. The sequence continues at coordinate 11,341,608 of CM002531.2, read as the reverse complement.
CCTTGAGAAATTGGTTCCTCACCTTGGGACCCTAGAAGCCACCAGAGCCCAGCTGCATGAGGTCAAGGAGCTTGCCAGAAAAACTGAACATGATCTGAGAGACCGGATCACCGAGCTTCAAGACTCCAACTTTGAGCTAAGCGGCTCATCGAAAGGTAACTCTCATCTTTGTCTGACTTGTCTCATGTCGCTGTTCGTGTGCAACTAACCAGTGGAAAGCAATATAGTGCAAGCTGCCAAGATATCCGAGCTAGAAAATCAAATCAAGGCTCTAGAAAAAGACAAGGGTGAACTGACCAAACAAAGGGACTCGGCTCTGAAGGACGTCGAAGGTAATTATAACTGAAGCTTTAAAAGCATTCTTGTCTTGCTGCTTTGTCGTTAATGTGAACCATTTGTGCAGATCGTAAAATTAAATCTCAGGCTCAATTCGATGTCTTGGTTAATAAAATCAGAAAGCTTGAAGGAGCCAGAGATGAAGTCGCCAATGCCGCTATGCCACTCGTCCAAGCCATGTTTTTCAATAACAACGGTCTGAGTTCAATTGATGCTGTCGAAATCTTCGACAAATTGAGAACTGCTCCGGACACCTATTTTAAGAATATCAAAGAAGCTGGATGCATGGGAGCGAGCCTGGCGTTGGCAATGACCATGTCCTTGTACCCGAAGATTGACATCGATGCTGTTGATGGCTTTGCAGATGGGACGAGTGAGGAGGCCGCCCTTGACCTCATCAATGATGTGCAAAAAGCCGCTGACAAGATAGCCACTGATGTAGTTGAGAGGTTCCAAGAAAACGATCTCAGGCCAACTAGGTCTGACAGTTCTGATGATGAAAAAACTTAAACTGATTGATGTTGTATTTTGATGATAATGATGATGATGATGATGATGATGATGATGATGGAGGCACAATTTGCAATACTGATGAATTTATGCTGTGCTTGATGATTTAAACTCAGCTCTTGATTTCTTAAAAGTTTTTGTCAAACCTTATTCAGCCTAGAACCCGCAAAAGTTGTTAAAAACTTTCAGTCTTCATTGACTGAGCCAAAAAATCAAACAAGGCAATGATAAATCAAGTAAGCAAATTGAATTGATAAGAATCACACTCCATTATTGTTATAGTAGCCCCCGACTGATAACTCAAGGGAAAAGCTTGATGTTAGCAGTCAGACAGGAAGATACAAAAGTAATGCCTAAGCGTGAAAACGACGAAGGTGTTCAATATTCCAAGAGTTGTCAATATGAGTACCGTCTTCACGCTTGAGTCGGTAAGAACCTGGCCGAGTGACTTCAGAAATTATGAACGGTCCTTCCCACAAGGGAGATAACTTGTGCCGATCCCGTGTAGTTTGAATTTTTCTCTGAACCAGGTCGCCGACTAAAAAAGCTCGTGATCGAACATTACGATTGTGATAACGGTGCATCCCTTGCAAGTACCGAGCCGACTGAATTAAGGCTGCTTCACGGGCTTCTTCCAGTCGGTTGATATCATCTACTCGGTCTTCTCCGTAGCGCTCCTCGCTGAAGTTACGAAATCGTAGAGATTCAAACTCCACCTCACTTGGCAACATTGCTTCCGCTCCATAGACCAGAAAAAACGGCGACTGGCCCGTAGCCCGACTGGGAGTGGTGCGCAGAGACCAAAGTATGGACGGCAGCTGTTTTACTCATTTGCTGGCATAGGGATGCAGTCGGTCGACAACTCGCGCTTTTATTCCTTGAAGTACCATACTAATCGCACGTTCGACTTGTCCATTGCTCACGGGGTGCGCTACGGAGGCGTAACAAATTTTGATGCCGAAGTCCTCACATAAATCTTTAAATACTCTGCCCGTGAATTGAGTGCCATTATCAGTGATGATCCGATTGGGTACCCCAAACCGGTGCACAATGTTGATGAAGAAATCTCTAGCCTTGTCTGCCGTGATTGTAATGACCGGTTTAGCTTCGATCCACTTGGAAAATTTGCCAACAGCTACGAAGAGATGAGTATAACCACCGACAGCCTTTTTAAACGGGCCAACCATGTCGAGCCCCCAAACTGCGAACGACCAAGACAACGGGATGGTTTGCAACTCCTGAGCTGGTAGATGAGTTTGTCGGGCGAAAAATTGACAACCCTCGCATGTTCGCACAATTTTGTCGGCGTCGGACATGGCTGTGGGCCAGAAAAAACCTTGCCGGTATGCCTTGCCAACAATGGTTCGTGCGGCAGCGTGATTGCCGCAGATGACTGAATGTATATCCTTTAGCAATTGTCTTCCCTCCTCCAAAGACACACAGTGTTGCAGGATTCCTGATGGGCTTTTCTTGTATAGCTCGGTCTCATGTATGACATAAAGTCTGCTGCGCCTGGAGATCCGCTCGGCTTCATCTTTATCTTGAGGGAGTTCTTGTTTTGTCAAAAATCTTATGAGTGGCTCTCTCCAGTCGGCTTCAATCATGCTTACGTCTTGAGTGTCCGTGACCTCGATTGTTTCTTTCCTTGGTACGGTCGGCTCGTAGAGATGTTCAACAAACACGTCAGAAGGAGCTGCTTCTCGCTTTGAGCCAAAATTAGCAAGTCTGTCGGCTGCCTCATTATTATGTCGAAGAACGTGGGTTAGCTCAAGTCCATCGAATCTATCTTCTAGCTTGCGTACCTCCTGCCGATAGGCGGTCATGTTATCATCGAGGTAGGACCACTCTTTCATGACTTGATTAACAACCAACTGAGAATCTCGACGAACTATCAGACGCCGAATTCCCAAGGAGATCGCGATTCTTAGTCCATGAAGAAGCGCCTCATATTCCGCCACGTTGTGAGACGCAGAAAAATGTATCTACAATATGTAGCTCAGCCTCTCTCCAGTCGGGGAAATTAGAACAACTCCCGCTCCGGTGCCTGAAAGCCTCTTCGACCCGTCAAAATGCATAGTCCAATGCTCCATCTTCTCTGCGGGCATGTCTTCTTGGCACTCAGTCCACTCGGCGATGAAGTCGGCTAGAGCTTGGGACTTGATCGAAGTTCGCGGCTTGAAGGATATATCCAAAGACATCAATTCTAAGGCCCACTTTGCGATCCGCCCATTTGCTTCGCGATTGTGAAGTATGTCCCCGAGTGGAAACGACGTAACCACCATAAGCGAGTGACCTTGGAAGTAGTGAAATAATTTCCTGACGGTAATTAAAACACCATATAACAGCTTTTGCATCTGGGGATATCTTGTTTTGGAGTCGGCCAGAACCTCGCTGACGAAAAAGATTGGTCGCTGGACTTTTTGAACATGGCCGTCTTCTTCACGCTCGACAACCAAGACCGTGCTCACAACCTGAGATGTTGCCGATACATATAACAACAGCGGCTCTTGCGGATGTGGTGAAGCTAAGACTGGTGGAGTAGTGAGAAATTTTTTGAAGTCTTCAAAGGCTTTTTGTGCTTCGGGTCCCCACTGGAAATTATCGGTTTTCCTTAACAGCATGAAAAACGGCATCCCCCGCTCATCGAGTCGTGAGACGAACCGGCTGAGCGCCGCCATGCAGCCAGTTAACTTTTGAACATCTTTCTGGGAGCTCGGCGGTTTCATGTTTAGGATGGCATTGATTTTCTGCGGGTTGGCTTGTATGCCTCCATGGGACACCATAAATCCAAGCAGCTTCCCTGACGGTACTCTGAAGATGCACTTATCAAGGTTTAATTTCATCCTGAAAGCGCGGATGCTCGCAAAGGTCTCTTCTAGATCCATAATCAAATCATCCTTCCGCTTGGTCTTGACGACTACATCATCCACATAAGCTTCGACGTTGCGGCCGATCTCAGTTGAAAATCATCTCTGGATCATGCGTTGATAAGTCGCTCCTGCGTTCTTTAATCCAAAAGGCATGGTGATGTAGCAGTAGGCCCCGAAGGGCGTGATGAATGAAGTCTTCAAGCAGTCGGATTCCTTTAGTCGGATCTGATGATATCCTGAGTAGCAATCCAAAAAACCGAGTAGCTCGCAGCTGGCCGTTGAGTCAACTACCTGGTCAATGCGAGGTAACCCAAAGGGATCTTTGGGGGCAAGACTTGTTGAGGTCGGTGTAATCAACACACATGCGCCATTGCCCCGTCTTCTTCCAAACCAGGACCGGGTTGGCCAGCTAGTCGGGATGAAAGACTTCCTTGATGAAGCCTGCTGCTAACAGCTTGGTCAATTCCTCCTTGATCGCATCCTTCCTATCCTGTGCGAAACGGCGGAGTCGTTGCTTGATTGGTTTAGCATCTTCCTTAACATGTAAAGAGTGCTCAATCACCTTTCTAGGAATACCAGGCATATCAGATGGTTTCCACGCAAAGATATCTTTATTATTTTGAAGAAAGGTGATGAGCGCGCTTTCCTATTTACAATCTAACTCGGCGCCTATTACAGCAGTCTTAGTAGAATCAGAGGGATCTAGAGGAATCTTCTTGGTCTTGGCGTCGCTTTCTCCTCTCTTTGGCATCTTGGTTGTAGGCACTTCTCCTACGCTTGCTATGGACGCAGCCAGTTGGATTTCTTCTCGGGCGAGCGTGATCTCACGGGTATGGGCCATCTCGCAACTTTCCTTGTCACATGTGACGGCTTGCTTGATGTCGCTCCGCGGGGATATAACTCCTCGGGGACCGGGCATCTTCATCATCATGTAGGTATAGTGCGGGACAGCTATGAACTTGGCTAACGCCGGGCCTCCGAGTATGGCATGATACGCTGTTTTGAAATCAGCAACCTCAAAACAAACGTTCTCTGTGCGGAAATTCTCCCGAGTGTCGAAAGTAACCGGAAGAGTGATCTGGCCGAGTGGCGTAGCAGACAGCCCTAGGATGACACCGTGAAAGGGCGCATTACTCGGCTTTAATTCCGATCGAGGAATCTGCATGTCGTCCAGAGTCTTGGCGAAAAGGATGTTGAGTGCACTGCCACCATCAATGAGGGATCTGCGAAGTTTGACGTTGCGAACCACTGGGTCTAGTACCAGGGGGTACCGCCCCGGATGGACCACTCGGTCGGGATGATCCGAGCAGTCAAACTTAATTGTTGTCTCTGACCACCGAAGATATTGGGGCATGCTGGGCTAAATACGTATTTCTCCTCTTGTCAATTTTGATTTTTCCGAGCAGATGACTCCTTACATTTAACCACTCTACCCGACTAGTCATAGCCCCCAAGCATCGGGAGTCAGCCAAAGCACTTCCCAGACATGCAAATGAGTGACATGAGTTCGTCATTAATGGAACAAAGTTTCACGGATCAGAATTTACTACTCGGGTACTTTTGCAACTGTTAAGAGTAGAAAATAAATTATCTTATCTCTATGCTTTTGATTTCTTCTGAGTAATACTTAGCACCTTGTGTTACTCGGTCCATCCAACGAGCCCCCGGGTGCTAGGAATTGGCCCGAAGGCAATTATCCATTGACAAACCAAACGGAAAGCATAGGAAGATAGAACTCCATAACTCGATAGGCACTTTATTGTTACTCGGATTATGTTGCAAGCAATCAAGATAAAAATTGTTAAAAAATATGATATAACATCTGTAGCCCCCGACTCACTACTCAATGGAGATCCAATGGATGTAGTGAGGCAGAGGAAAAGGAAAATATCATATAAAGAATAAAATTAATGATGACTTAGCTTTTTCGTATTCCCTCGGTGCCAGCAGAAGTAGTCGATGCGGGAACAAAGTCGTCCATCAATAGTGATGAAAACACCAACTATGCAAGCAGCTGACGCGGCCGGCGGTGAAGGTGTAGACGCCCAACAACGGTGGTGTTACCAACCAACCGTGTAGGTGAAGATACCAATCGACGACAGCGAAGGCGGTCGACGGTGAAGACGTAGATGCCCAACAACGGTGGTGTGACCAACCAACCGTGTAGGCAGAAACACCAGTCGGCGGCGGACGAGGCACCCGGTCGGTGAAGATGTAGACGCCCATCAACGGCGATGTGACCATCAAACCGTATAGGCGAGAACATCAGTCGGCGGCGACGGAGGCAGCTGGTCGGTGAAGACGTAGACGCCCATCAACGGCGATGTGACCATCAAACCGTATAGGCGAGAACACCTGTCGGCGGCGACGGAGGCAAGCCGGCGGTGAAGTCGTAGATACCCAACAACGGCGGCATAATAGGCCAGCCGTGTAGGCAGAAACACCAGTCGGCGCGACGGACGAGGTGGCCGGTCGGTGAAGACGTGAACGCCCATTAACGGTGGTGTGACCAACCAACCGTATAGGCAAGGTCACCAGTCGGCGGCGACGGAGACAGGCCGGTCGATGAAGATGTGAATGCCCATGAGCGGCGGTGTGACCAACCAACCATATAGGCGAGGTCACCAGTCGGCGGCGACGGAGGCAGGCCGGTCGATGAAGATGTGGACACCCATAAACGGTGGTGTGACAACCAACCATATAGGCAAAAGCACCAGCCGCGGCAGCGGCGTCGTCCAACATGTTCCGTAGAGACCACGGCGAATTTGGAGGTGGCTCCAACAGTACATGTAAAGAGACAAAAAATAATCTCTAATTAGTATCAAGAAAATTAATCATGTGGATGTATATTTGCATATATGCAGCACGCATATGTTATTTGGTTGGCCGATTGATCTCCTGTAGCATGAACATTAGATGTGTCCACATAAGTAGATCATTAGGCCGATTCATGCTCCTGCATGCCATGCGCGCGTACAAGTCGCAGGTCCGAGTCCAGCCAGATCAAACCCAAGTCATAGGGAATCGGACTCGGGAAACCAGGGTGCATGCAAAATAATAAACCACAAATCCAACTGAGATTAGTAGTAATAAAAAGTATAGATGTACACGTATCGAAAAATGCATGCTTTTGCACGTGATGGCATGGAGGATTAAATTGACGGCGCCATGACTGATTGATGCACGCCAACATGGATCCCGGCCAGAACAATCGCTAGTTGACGCGCGTGCGGCAGCACAGTCAAAGGCTTTCATGAACAGCTGGTTGCTCTTGATCGGCATATACGAACATGCAAAAGAAAGCGATTAGTAGATTAATCTGTTATTGAACAGAGAAAAAAATATAGACTCATATATGTTTGATATATGGCATGATAAAGTTGATCGTGCTTGTTGATTGAATCAACATAAGCACGTGTGTTCCTTATAACCAGCGATGCCCCATGCATGAAGACTGTCACCGGGCCATGTGCCGGCGTATAGACCAGCGCAAAGCGTGATCAAATTTACGTCGGTAGGATTAATTCGTGAGGTCGCCGACTGCTTCGTCATGATCTCAGTTGGCATATAAAAGAGCTAATAAATATAAGAAAATCAAATAATAATTGAAAATTAATCTAATAAAAGATTATTTGGAACGACAAACCCGATTGAAGATTTGAGTCGTCAAAACCGGTGAGATTGATCTCGGCGTTTCTTATGAAGTTGATCCATCGCACTTTTCGACTGGTAATTCGATGCAATCCCTACCTGGCGTGCCAACTATCGAAACATGAATTCGGCAATAATAAAAGGGGTAGCGCACGAGACCTAAAAGTGGATGGATGCGGAGACAAAGGATTTAGACAGGTTCAGACCCTCTCAATGAGAGGTAATACCCTACTCCTGTTTGGGGATTTGAATCCGCCGGGTGTATTATAGATCTGACGATCATATGTGCTCATGCCCCCTAGAGGGCCTCCTGCCCATCTTATATAGGATGGGGGGCAGGATTACAAGATAGAAACCTTAACCAATACGGTATCGGTTTCCTAAATCTACTTTACAATCTTATCAAACCAGGACTTTAGGCCGTTCCATAATATACAAGGAAACATAATACCTAAGTCATGATCCGTTACATATTTCATAGATATAAGTTATCCCCTATATCAGTCGGATAACCATGCCGTGTGGGTATGGGGTACCCATAATCTCCACACTCAGCCATGTAAGATACTAGCTCGAGTGGATGAAAAAGTTGGTGGGGCCCATGACCTCAATTTGGTCCTTGCGTCCTCTTTGGGCAATGAAGCCTCACCTACGAAGTGTCTGGCATCAGGGCCACTCGATGTGGAGACCAACAACGGTGTTGGTATTTCTTACTACCATAGATAAATCCACGAGCGCATGGAATATCGTTGTAGCACTTCACTTTCGGGTGACTCCAAAAGGATATTGTACTCAGAGAACGTGTGTAATGTACCTAAGGCTAAGACTATCTAAGGATACCAACTATTGGTAGGCTAGCTAGGCTAGAGAGGATTTTCTATGTGTTTTAATTATTTTAAGCTAAGTAAAGCTAATTTCCTATCTGTTGCTTCGGGCACCGACCCCTGCTGATCTGCCAGCGTGGTTTTGGCTATAGCTCTATGATGTATCCGAATATAGGAATTCAGGGCTGTCACCACCTGCCGTCTACCTCTGACAAATCCGTGGGATACACAGCAAACATATGTAATCTCTAACCTAGGCACCACGTCTAAGTTATTAATTACTACTCTAATACTTGCGCATGTACTTCCTTCTTTATCCAGAGTCCTAGTACTAGAGCACCTAGTACGAATACTAAACAATGAACCCGCAAAGATGGACATCTATCTTACTTATACTAAGTAATTAAATAACATAAGAAAAGATCCCGAATGCTTACTTAATAGAAGAAGTTTCTCCGAACCCGGAGCAGAGTGTACCAACAGCTCCGGTACTCCTCCATAATTCCTCCTAGAAAGCTATACTCGTCGAGGTAGAAGTCGGAGAGTGCGCCAAACTTCTAGGCACTCCTACAGAGCTTCCCCTCACTCTGTACCTATTTTCTAATGTACAAAAGATACAATAGAGCATCTAGTAATTCAGCTCAAATTGTGTGTTGTGAAGTGTGATGGAGTCCTCCTTTTATAGCATCCATATGACGGTTACAGCCATAGGAAATGTCCAAACTACTTTACAACCATCATCGGGAAGTAATCAGGAGCGTACACGTGAAAGATGACGATCAGCGGCCTCAGGCCTCTTCTTCGGCCGAAAGGTTGCTTAATGGGCCCCTCACATCATGTGCTATGATTTGGCTTAATTCTAAGTGGTTTTAATTGACATATGGGCCCTCCAATCCATGTAAAACGCGTCCTGATTTTTCGGAGGTGTATTTTGTCACATGACGAGTGGTTTTCATCCATAAAATACCTTCATATACATATTTCACCAACACTAGTGGAAATGATTAGTAATAATCCCTACCACTAAGCTGGATACCATATTTTTACTTCATTATATGCAAGCATTGATGGTCAAATATTATGATTTAAGGACCATCAACAGGCGGCACTGTGCGTCGTCGTCTTCGTTGCTGAAGGTCACCAGGAGCTGCCGTCATCGCTAAAGGCCGAGGGTGTTTTGGACGCAGCCACCAGCATCAAGCTGTGCTCGCCGTCGCTGTCCACCGACCACCGGGGCTCAATCTGCCACGTCCCGTGCCACCGGTCGCCCTTGCTGTCTTCAGCTGCTAGACGCCGACGCTAGGGAGGAGATGCGCTGACGTGGAGGGGAGAGGGGAACAGTGACAATGGAGAGAAGAGATGCTGGTGGATGGGAGAAGGGGTGGGGGGGAGAACGTGAGAGAGAAGAGGATGGGAGGAGAAAAGGTAAAGGGGCTGACATGTGGGTCCTATAGTAGGCTAAGGGTATGTGTGTACTTCTTTTTATTGATACAAAGTGTAAAATATGAAAGTTGTAATTGATTACTTATATAGACTGACATAGAAATAATTAGGGTTTGAAATAAAATGAACACCTAGGTGTGGCCTCCACTGTGGGTTGTATGGTATAAATGTCTTGTTCTTACATGGCATCTAGGGCTTCTGAAATGATGAATCCACATTGTAATGGCCTAAGGCCATGGTCAACGCTCCACGCTAGAGCATGGTCTCACCCTACCCAAGGCGAATACTCGCACCAGCTCCGCTAGGACTGCATCCTAGTAGAGCCGCGTGACCTCCAGCAGAGTATCGCATGGTTTCATCAGACCTGTGGCGAGGAAAGGGCGAGGAGCCGCGTTGGGGAGAGGCCTCCCCCGGAACCGTCGCCCCGCGCCATTGTGGAAAACTAACTCCCGCGCCAGGGAAGAAGATGGCGAGAGGGTGGACGCGGGAGAAGAGGACCTACCCGGAAAGCTTCGCCACCTCGAACACCGCCACGTCGATCTGCCATCGCCGCCCCGTCAATCCATCGTTGCCACGTCGATCCGCACCTCTGTCACCCCCCGTGTTGATCCGCACCTCCGCCGCCTCACCTCGAGCTGGCGCCGCCGAAAAGAGAGGGGAGTGGCAGCGCTGCCGGGAAAGGGAGAGGCCACGTCGGGGAGGATAGTGGCGGCGCCGCTAGAGAGGGGACGCGCCGGGAAGGGAGAGGGAGAGAGGAGTCGGGGGGAGAAGTGAGGGAGAAGGAAAGGGAGGAGGTGGCTTCTGATTTTGAGGGTCTATTCGTAAAATGTTGAACTTACATGTGAATAGAGAAAACATGAGGATTTAAATACAAAAGCAACTAACTGACAGGGGCTGACACAAAAATACCATGTTGCCGTAGCTTGCTTTGGGGTGAAGATCCTTCACAGGTACTAGAGCCTAGGGCGCGCCTTTGCGCGCCGCCTAAACGGCCAACAAAGAAACGAAGCAGAAAACAGTGGTGATTTCTGTAGGTAAGTAGCTGGAGCAAGTGAAGGTAAAGAAACAATGTAAACATATCTGACGAAACATGATCAGAATTTAACCACTTGCGGTGCATAAGTTCATTTCATAGAGTAGTATATAAACACTTATAAACAGGTGCATCAAAAGGATCTACCAGTTAGCACAGGAGTGTTGATACAGGCATTGTACTGGCCTCTAATAGTAACAAGTAGATATATATAGATGGAGCCTGACATCTGCAGAAGAGCATAAACTATGTGATAAGCACATAAGGCGCAGAACTAATTAGTATAGTAATAGTGGCAGAGGCGGAGAGCGGTGCATATCCATGGTGATGTCCGTGTTTACTGGTAACAAAAGGATATGCCTCCAGCATGACTAAGAGCATTCTTATGTTGGTTAGAGAACATCGATAGTAGCTTCCAAGTAAGTTGTTTTACAGAAGTGGAAGATGCAAACTGATCCGAGATATAATAATTATTTGTTGCGAAATCTGCCCATCCTTTCACCAAGTTGCAGCGAGCGTCTGGTTACATGTTCAGAATCATCTCGGTTGAAATGCCTCCTGCTACTTGGACCTAAATGTTGATGGTTTTTCTGTTGTGCATCAGTGGTTTGATGTACCTTTGTGAAAATTCTTTAGCAAAGTACTGCAATTGGGATGTTATGTTAGTTTTCTGTGGTGCGCAGAAAAACAGAGCAATATGTATTATAAATTTGAAGGAATGAACAGGAGGTGTACGAACTTACAACTCTATTCTGCATAAGGAATGTCCTGTTAACAGTCACAGCATAGAATTTGCTCGAATGCTGTAGGAAACGCTTAATTGATGTACTTTTTTAGATCAGGTGTGGCTTGTACATTTTTTGCGCAGAAACATAATTCGTTGAATGTCTGTCTGTATTAAAATTTGTCTATAAGTATTTTTATGTGTGTGGAAGGTGCCGGTGATAAAAGCGAATAGTGGTGTTAATAGTAGATATTGGTACAATGAAATTATAGTGATAGTATTATAGGATGGTTGGTGTAGGTATTTGGCAATGATTTTATTAAGCATAGCTGTTTGGTAGATAGGATTAGGGGTTACATTTACCTGATATGACGGTATTAGAAGAGTAATGGGTTGTTAGCTGAGCCTCAGTGTCAGAGGAGGTGTCTGATGTATCTGCATCTAATAGTTGATTAGTAAAAGGAGCTACAGGCACACAGATAATAGCAATATGAGTAATGGTGGAGCAGTCATAATAGTCATGGTGTGTATATATATACGAATATGCAGAGATAGACATATAAGATATGTTACATATAAAGATACAATGGCAGTATAAGTAACGGAAAGCATGACCTTCAGTCGAGGTGCCGGAAATAGAAATTGATTTGTTGGGAGCTCCTTGTTTTATAATGATACCCTTGGATGGTTGATGCAGAAACATGTTTGATTTGATTTTCATCTGATGTTCTTGGTTGGTTGATGCAGAAACGTGCTTGATTTGATTTATGTTTGGATAAAGCAGTAAGGGGTAGCTTGCTGTGCCCATCTTTGTCAAATACAAGGACATCAAGTGTTGATGGAGAGGTAACATTGAACCGAATGTATTGACCAAAACATAGGCCAATTTGCTGGGTAAAAGTTTTCCATCCCTCGGAAATAAAGAAAGAGCCAGCTCTTTGTTCTAGGGTAACACTCGTTGGTGTGCCGTGTGGGGAAAGCAAAGTTTTTTTTTTCCATGGTACAAATTGCAGCCACGTGCAATCTTGTCTGGCAGGCGCTGGTAAATATGATATCATCAGTAATAGAAACGAAGTTAGCTTAGAAATGTAGAGAGGAGATTCATTTGTACTTACAAAACGATCATGGCTTAGCTGGGTGAACCTTAGCTTTGACGATGTAGAGTAGACCATGATTAAGAACCTAAAGCATTTGTTTCCTGTTTGAGAGCAATTTGGTGAGGGTAGTAGCACAGATAAACAAGATAATACATAACGTAGCTAATCACGAAATTTCTATATAGTACTGTGGCACATATAGGTAGTGTGGGCAGGTTCAATTTATTAAAGATCAATTGTGCAGGCGATGATTGGGCCTTTGTTTTTTAGTGTAATTCATGAGAGGTTCTACAATAAAATATATTTGTAATCGTGTTGACAATGATCAGAAAAATAATTACTACTGCATAGTAATCAAATATGGAAGGTATAACGAAAAAAAGATTAGTAAAGCAAATAAAAGTTATGTGAGCTCTTACCCTCAATGAATCCCTATAGTTGTGTTGACGATGATCAGAAGAATTCAATCTCTTAACCTCAACCTCTATCTAAAATAAGGAGTGAAAGGATTTTACACAAAAATTAAGTTAACTTAGCTTCAATGACAATCTAAATAAAGCAAAAGAACATAAAATGGTCGATCAATTGTAACCTTCTCAATAAGTTCACGTGCAAGGCATCCTTGGGGCATTTTTGTATTTGGTGAGACTGAAATCAAAGACGTAACATGGTCAAAGCATTTATGTTCAGCAGTTGGTGTGTCCATTAGGTTCCACAACTCAATAAGTGTGCTGCCAAGATCTTGCAACTGCAAAACAGAAAGCAAAGTTCAGCAGTGTGAATATAGATACATGGGGAAAACATGGAGAAAATAAAGGTCTGTAAATTCATGAAGTAATACCATGTAAATCACCAGAGAAGCACAGAGGATGTGAAGAACATGAGGAATAAAAACTTGATGGAAAATAAAAATGTTGTAGTATAATGGTACATAAAAATATTACATTAGTGTGACTCTGTTATCGATGGTAAAGTCAGGAAACCATTCTCTTGACAGTACACAATCTGAGTATCACCTTTGCGAATTGCATACCATGGATTGGGGAATCTAATCTCTATTCTGGACTCAGCCTACCATGGCCATGTGGTGGTAGTGCTAGGCTCCTTTCATCAAGATGGGCACATTTCGAATTAACCATCCATTTACTTCGACGAAATAGTTTTTGTGACAGAAAAAAAAGGAGCTTAAAAGAAGCAGCAATATTCCAGCGCCCGATAGTTCCCACTTCCTAGCCAGATAAAATTAGAACAGAATAAAAAAATAGTAACGTTAGAGAGTGATTTGCTTCATGATACCTGTGGTTCTACAAGGCTTGTGTGATATTTCTTGGGTTAGAGAGTAGCAATTCTCTGTCGTTCCCTGCACCACAAACAGAAAAGGAACTGTCAGTTTGCATATCCAGTTCCCACTTCAAGGACCAAGAAACCTGAAGTATAACCAATCCTCCTTTTCAAGTCAACAAATAGGTCATGTGTTGATATATTTGATAAAAAAAAAATCTCTACCTTTCATTTTCTTGGAAAAGATGTATACTCTTTTGATAGCTTATTGCGTGTGCTCTCAAGGAAGAAGAGCACTACAGGAAGTCATTCCTTGATATTGATATTAGGTATGCCACTCATGGGTGGCATGCAGGCATGGCATCAGCTAGATTTCTGCAGTCAAAGGTCAGATCAGGATATTATTTTGCCAAGAATTATGTAAATATAATTGACAGAGTGTGATGTTCCTGTAAATTTCTAGTTGGTGGACAGGTCGGGTAGACATGGTGTTATTGGTTGCAGTGTTCAACATTTTGGTTTATTAAAATGCACCCTTTAAAATGTACAATGCATCAACTTCTGAATGGATAGTAATGCAAAGAGTCTACCATTTCAGTGTTCAGACCTTAGGGGATCTAGCTTTGCTAATTTTTTCAGGTATGTTTCAACCTTCCCACAATTCAAGTAACCACTATGTAGGACGGAAAAAATTCTAAATATTGTACATTATAAAAGGATACCAGAGCCGACATTTTAATCAAAAATGGAAGAATAATACATGTTTTTGAATTTATGCACACGATACCTATAAAACTAAAATAAACACCATACCTGAATCCTGATTGCCAATAATTGAAGTAAATAACTGATATAACATAAGTTCACTGGCGTATGTATCAAGTTATTCACACAAGGACAATCTGTGACAAAAGGTAGGCACAAACTTATCCCTACAAAAAAAGTAAATACTTAGTTTTCCCGGTCCCCTCATTTCCACTTTGCTTTACAATGTCTGTCCAACCTAGATAAAGCAACAAAAATATTTGAGATGTCTAGTTGTCATGATAAAATTTTGCACGACAGGAGAGATGTCAAATCCATCAACATTTTATTACCTTCATGGAGCTTAATAAACTTATCATAGGTTGAGTACGCATGCCTCTCAACACATTCAAAAAAGCGGTCTGTATATAAGATAAACGATTCCAAGCGTTATCATTACAGAAAAGGCATGGAAATAAAAATGAAGTGTTTTACTTCATAATTGGCATAGGTGCACACTTACATGCCATTCTTGGGCTCACCATGTACATCGCAACAGTCATGAAGTTTTGTAAAAAAATGCAGCAAACCATGCAAGAAAACGGTCAACCCATAAAGAGTTGCCACCCAATTCCTAATATGAACCAAGATGAGGAATAAAGTCATAACATCAAAGACCATAACCAAGATATTAAAAAAACAGATAATGTGTCAATAAGCAGTAGGTTGAATTCCTTTAAAGATTATATAAAGTTAAAGAAAACAGGATATGCTAACAGCTAACATAATCTAAAAGGACATCTAAACAGGAAGAAACAACATATATGAATGCACTGATGTGCAGACAGAAGGAAGAAACAGCATATATGAATGCACTGATGTGCAGACAGAAAGAGCTAGAGACATACTTCCATGATTAAGAGGTGATGGAACTCATTCCAGCTCTCAGCAAAGTGCACCTTTATATAATCAGCTCTCCTCCAGCAGCCAAATGCTTCATACATGTGAAGCACAGAGATAAACGTTGTTCAATAGTCAGGCAGTCAGTGAAACAGTACTGTGCAGGAACCATACTTGTATATTGCGAAATTTAGAGACCTGCAGGCTACAGCAAGCATGTAAGACGAGATCCTCACCAAAATACGGCACTCTAGCAATCGTCTCCAATACGAAAAATCTAGCGTAGTTACGGTCACGGTACAATCCATCAAGTATCGTGATGATTGACTCCTGCGAATAGAACAGGAATATGTGTGCGGTTACAGCAATGGAAATCTGAATTTGAAAAAATCTGCCTCAATTTTGATGTTAATCCGATTTGACTCATGGAAATCACCGTGAGGAAAATGTTCACAGACTGTTCGAGCTTAACCACCCAGCTCTCCTCGGCGGTGACCAACGGCTCGTCAGGAGGAGCCGTCTCCCTGAAGGGGAAGGACTCCTCGACGGCCACCTCGGTCTGCTTCTTCTCCCGCTGTGTCTTCATCGCCTCCGCGCGGAAAATCCTCTTGCGGTGCGCACGAAGAGGGAGGAAGGCGGGCAGCGAGCAGCATGTGGAGGGCGGCGCTGCACCGGGGAGCGGGGAGGCGGAGGCGACCGCCACCATGCCGACGACTAGAATCGAGGACTAACAGTAGGGAAAATTTTTCGAAACCCCCCAACGCGAGCAAACCATGGAGAGAGGGATAGAGGGGAAAGCCGCACGAGATCAAGCATACATCTGCTCGTAAAGCCACGGGAACACCATGAGCAGCCACGAAATCCGCAAATTCCTAGCCGAAAACCACCCACCACCCCCAAATCCCCGCGATATCCAAACCCCGAAAGCCTTCTTCAACCCCCGCATCTCACACCACAGATTGCACCAAACCCACCCCCGACGAAGAATTCCCCTCACCTTCCTCGGATCAGGGCTGAATCTCACCGCCCGCGGAGAGCACCACCGCGACGCAGCTCGGCTTGGCCACCGGCGACGCGCGTGCTCTCGCTCCCTCTCCCGAGCGGCGCCGTCCCTCCCTCCGCCCGCCGCCCCCGCGCGTGTGCACCAGGTGGAGGGCGTCGTCAAGGACGGCACGAGGGGGAGGGGGAGATGGGGGCGGAGGCGGCACAAGCCGGCGGCGGCGGGAGCTAGAGAGGGAGAGGAAAAGACGAGAGAGAGGAAAGAGCGTGAGCGGCGGCGGCTGCTAGGGCTAGGGGTGAGTGGGTTAGGGCGCCGTTTTGCGAAAAAAACCTTCGGCTTCCACATTTTAGAGCTCGGTCCTAATTCGTGAATTTTCTCTCCTTCGCATGCAATATCCGACTTTTGTAAGAGCCTATCCGTGAATCGATATCTCAGAGGAACTTTTCGCGGGGGACTTCGATTGAGTTACGCATAAACAGGAGGGCTTTTTTGCAAATTTTCACCATGCGCACAGTAACTTCGCCACAGTAAAATCCAACGTGGCACATCGCAGCAGCCACCCAGGGTGCCACCTTTAGAGCAAGTTTAATAGTATAGCCAACTACTAGCTCCAATTCATGTATAACCAATCTAATAGTTCATCCATACAAAAGTTACATACTACACGATTAATACCTGGTCCCACCTGTCATACACACACTGCGTTTTGGAGTCCATGCTACAGCTGGCTACAAATCTGTAGCCCGCTGCTTTTCTCTCTCCTTATTTATCTTCTTAAAATATGTTTGCAGCTGGTTTATAACCTGCTATTGTACATGCTCTTATAGGTTTCCTAAGAGCAAGGTCAATAGTATAGCTAGCAGCTGGCTATACTCACTGCCATGTCATTTTGCAGTAAATTGTACGATCAATCAGTACACTGTGCTAGCTACATCTTATTAATCAAACAATTAACTTTGGATGGACATGTGTAGACATCTACCATCAAAAGTGCACAATATCCTTATGGCCATTTGTGTGTTTGGTTTCGTTTATTAGCTCAAGCTGGAAACACTATGTACATCAGTACATGGGATCTGGACGGGATGATCATATGGCCCACAAAAAGTGTTTTTTACCGCTCCCCAGGCTGCATGGTAGCGAAATGCGTGCTATCACCCGGCGGCAAGATAGTCGCCCGCATTTCTCTCTCTTTGATTCTCTTTCTGCCACTTAAAAATACGCTGACGTGTAATATTTCAGAGTCCGACTAATCAGCTTATTGTATCTGCTCTAATGGTTTCATCTGGTATCTTCTTTAATGTGGCTATAGGTTCCATGACTCCATCGGCCATGCCCTAGCCGATCCGCCACGTGTGCTCCCCTCCCCACTTGTCACCCGCACGACCGGCGGTGGGCCCCACAGGCACCGACCCGGCCCGGCCCAATAAACCGGAGAACTCACCACGAAGGCATCCACAACCTCCTCTCCTCTTCTCGCCTTCTCCCTTCCCATCTGCTGCTCGCGAATCTCCTCCTCCTCGTCGTCGTCTTCTCGCCGCCGGGAGAAGCGCAGGGCGGAGCGCGGAGGCGGAGGCGATGGGGGACCACGAGGCCCGCGGGGATGACTTCGAGAAGAAGGCGGAGAAGAAGCTCTCTGGGTGGGGGATCTTCGGCTCCAAGTACGAGGACGCCGCCGACCTCTTCGACAAGGGGGCCAACTCCTTCAAGCTCGCCAAGAACTGTGAGTCCTCGCACTCCCAGACGGGTTCCTTCCTCCCCAATCCAAGCCCCGCCCCCCCCCGCGCGCTGCTCCGATCGATCGGCGTAGGGGCGATTTGTGGTTCGTTTTCCTGTGAGATCTGCGGCTCGATCGGGCTACGGGATCGCCGGGTTAGGCGTCATCCTGCTTGGTGTTGGGGGGGGGGGTTAGGACTGGATCTTTGGCTGCGGATCTAGCAACCTGCCGCGTAATTTGGCGCGATCCTTTGATGCGCGAGGCGTGGTTGGATTAGTGAGGCGCGGTTTTAGGGTATCTTTTGTAATCGCAAAGGAGTAGGTTGATTGTTTTGTCAGCGGATGCTATCTGATTTGATCCCAAAATATACGCAGATGGTGGCGTCTTATCGGTTACTGTTAAGACACTATTTGGCAATGATGCAAGATGAACTGAAAATTATATGCTGAACTTAATTCCATGAATCAATAGACATATGCAACTGTTGTTTAATCCATTGTTTCAAACTAACAATAGGGTGTGTTCATTAGACTTAAGGTTCTTGCATGGGATGCAACTCAAACTAACAATAAACTTTTAACTGGTATCTAATCCAAATACAAGTCTCTATGTCTTAATGTGCATTGTTGGACGTTAGAAACGATGTAGCGGTCTGGTCTAACATGATGGATATATATATAGTGTTGTTATAGTACATCATGACTCTTTTGCTTACATTCGACCTGCATCTTTCCAGTTTGTTCTTTTAGCATTTGCATATCTGATAATTTTTTGTCGTGATAAACTCAAGCATTTATTTCACTATATTGTAGTAAGATGGTTTAGTTACTACTTTTGTTTTTGAGAGAACACACCCTTATTCTTGCAATAATTATAACCTTTTTTTGTTGTTGCAGGGAGCAGAGCTGCACAAGTGTACATCAAGATTGCTAACTGCCATTTGAAGGTTGCGTTTTATTTGGTCTATCAGTTTGTCAACTTCATTGCATGGCAATCGAATATGATACTTATTCTGCTTGTTCCTTTTCTGAACAGGGTGACAGTAAGCATGAAGCTGCCTCAGCTTATGTCGAGGCGGCAAATTGCTATAAAAAGTTCTCTCCTCAAGGTACTTTCTACAACTTCAAGCATGAGCGCATCTTTCATTTCTGTGATTTTTTATCCTTCTCTCTACAATCACCATTCAGTTGCACATTGCTAAATTAAAATCTGTTAGATTAAAGTTGTATTTGACATAGAATTCTTGCTTCTGTTTCATATACAACTTCAGCGGTTAATTGGCGCTGTTATAATAATCTAGACACCTATGACATAGATCTATCATTTTTCCTCCAATTAACATGTAATTTATAGTCCCTGAGAGTGAACGAAGTGGCTCCTTTTAGCATTCTCTTAGTAAGATAGTTAGATAGACGTGAAACAGTATGTTGCACTGTTTCTCTTCTCATTTGAGTACGGAACATGTGGTTCACTTATGTTGTACTTACAAGATGGGTACCCCGCGTGTTACTGCGGGAGAATTGTGTGATAATATAATATATATGAGTTCTAAAATTTTCTTTCTTATCTACTATATAATTTTTTTTTCATGTTTTTATATATTTTTGTATCTTTATCAAATATCCAAAAGTTATAAATGATTGGGTTGTAAGGTGTGCTTTTTGGGGGAAAGAGATGTAATTTGCACCTTGATGAATCATCCAAATGCTAAAATAAATTGAGGTGATGTGAATAGAAGCAATTTACACCCTTGATGAATCATCCAAAGGCTAAAAACAAGTGAGGTGATGTGGTTTCATGAGAGAAGAGAGAATTAGCATATTAACTACATTTAGTGGGGATGAACTTTATAGATATATAGGATTCTGATCTGATAAGGACTGTTCCCTTTCAACCTGTGTTAGCAATAGAATTTTTTAATTCTGTATTCATAATGACAAGTAAAATTTTTGTTGAATTTAAATCTATGGAATGGAGATTTATTTGTTGCATTCTAATCTGACTAACTCAAAACATGTAGTCTACTTTTCATGGTTCTAAAATTTCACTGGGCATTTGTGATGATATAGCAAAAACTAGATTTTTTGCTATTACTTGCTATTGAGACCTGTTGAAATCTTGCTATGCCCCATAAAACAGGGAGATTAAAGGACTAATAAGGTGATTAAGCATAAATACCAGCATATCTTGTTTGAATCTAAAATTTAATGTAGTGACAGTGTGTTTGTTTTGAAGGACTACAGTTTGGGAGATTCAAATTGATTATTTTTAATGAGCCTATGGGCCTGTTTGGCACAGCTTCAGCTCCAGCTCCAGCTCCACCCCTCCTGGAGCTGGAGTTTAGCCAAACAGTTTCAGCTCCACCGAAACTGGGAGTGGAGCTGGGTGGAGCTCTCTCACAAAATGAACTAGAGTTGTGGAGCTGGGTTTAGGCAGCTCCACAACTCCACTCCAGACCCAACTCCTGGAGCTAAATTTAGGAGTTGGGGCTGTACCAAACAGGCCCTATATTGCTTCTCTAACATTAAGTCATTTAAACAATTAAAAATAGTGAAATTTAATAGTACAATTTCATTTCAGTTACATATCCTTGACCATCTATGCTTCTTAGTCTTTCTGTGATTTGATTTGTGTTTGATTTCTCCCTGTAAAAATATATTTACGTCAGAATGGTAGATAGCTACCTTTATTAACATCGAGTCCATTCTATGCAGAGGCTGCACAAGCGCTAAACCAGGCTGTTGATCTTTTCTTGGAAATTGGTAGATTGAACATGGCTGCAAGATATTGTAAGGTGAAGTATCATTTCATTTTTCTATGCAAAAAGATTATTATTTCAATGATGATTGGTATGCCTGGATGATGACTTGTTTCAAAATGAACCACCATTTTTTTCCATTTGGAACCTGTCATGCTGATGGTGGTGACAACTTTATGCATCTTCAGGACATTGGTGAGATATATCATCAAGAACAAGATTTAGAGAAGGCTTCAGATTACCTGGAAAAATCGGCTGATCTTTTTGACAGTGAGGGGCAATCATCTCAATCAAACAGTATCAAGCAGAAAGTTGCAGAAATTGCTGCTCAGTTGGAACAGTAAGATCCAACTTAATTAGGTTCATAGCAATTTTCTAATTTTTAATCTATTCTACGAGGATTTGATTCAAACATGGTATGTTAATTAAGCTGCCAAAGTTGATATGAATGCTTTATCTCAATGAAGCCTGCAACCCTGCACCATGCCCCTTCCTTTCATTACTTTAACAACAAATAAACAGCTAGTTTGACTTGTACATTAGTCTTGCGTATTGCGTGGTCTATATTTCCTGTGGGTGATGTGATAGCATTTTCTTGTTTATCGACCTCTTCAGTGTTTTGTTGTATCTCTTGACTTTTTAATTTTTTTATTGCTGTATTCATACGGTGGTAGTTGCTGAATATTTTATTATGACATCTTAGTCATCCCAGTTAGATTGAGGGTGAAATACTGCAGAATAGCTGGTCAAAAGAAAGACCACATTGGTACTTCAGGAACTATGGGAATTGGTTTATTCTGCATTGCAGGCAGAAGAAACTCTTACCTCACCCATTAAATCTAATCTCCTTAAGTATAGTGTTTTGCCACTAACGAACTTGATAATACTGCATGTAGTCTGGACTAAGTGATCTTATGCATGAATAGTGAACTACTTGATGCTGAATAAAACAACTAATCTTATCCCTAGGCGAGCCTGTAGGTGTTGGCCAGCTTCTGGTGGTGGTGTTATGCACAAAGTTTCAATGTGACAGGGTTCAATACATGGTTGGAACAGATTAGCACAGTATAGGAGACATGGTTTCTGGGATGTGTTCTGAGGAAATAAACCGCTCTTCAAATTACTATTTTATTGTCTCATCTAACCCCACTACCACTCAAGTTGATATGACACCAACTTGCATTCCATTTATGGTGCAAAATTAGGCAGAAATTCTGTACTCCATGCTGAAAACTACACATCCTAAAGCTTGATTTCCTTGTTTTCTAACGGATTGATGCAGATCTGGGCTTTGATTCTACTGACGGATTGGTGCAGATCTTCCCATTCTCTGTTGTAGTTCTTTTTCCTTGTTTTGGTTTCTGTTAGTAACTTCTGTTCTTAATATGTGTTTGTTAGGCAAATTAACATCATGAAATAATTAACATGAAACAAGTAAATCTTTGTTTTTGAGATGGTAACTCGGTTCATATTTTGTTTTTCAGATACCAGAAGGCAAATGAGATATTTGAAGCAATTGCTCGCCAACAAATCAACAATAATCTTCTTAAGTACAGTGTCAGAGGTATTCTCCTCAACGCAGGCATTTGTCAGCTATGCAGAGGTGATGATGTTGCTATCACAAATTCAATGGAGCGATATCAGGTGTGTACTATTTTGTTAAATCTTAGTGGTATTATCATTGTCATCTTTCTAATGATGTTTAACTATGTTGCAGGATATTGACCCAACATTCTCAGGGACACGAGAATACAAGCTTTTATCTGTATGATACAGTGCTTATTCCTTCTCTTTGCACACTTTTCACTCGTATTCATTGCATGCCAGGTTTTATAAGCAATATTTTTCCACTAGTGATCATGAAATGTTAGGTCATTACTCTATATAGTAAACGTAACTATATTCTTTGAAGGAGCTTCTGGGTCTGAATATTTTTTTTCTGCAGGATCTTGCTGCAGCTATGGAGGAAGGAGATGTTGCCAAGTTCACTGATGCCATTAAGGAATTTGACAGCATGACACGTCTGGTATGTTCAGTTGGTGGATGACTTGTCTATGATATTGCAATCCAGTAAGCCCGTGCTACATAAAAGTATAAAAATAAGCAACCTAAACCACATTCGCTAGGCTCAGGCTGCACCAACTGATGTATGGATATTCAGCCATGTTGATAACATTTTCTATGATGAGTCATGTATTGCTTCTGCTGTATAAGTTTGCATATATCTTTTCACTGGTTGCTGTTGGCATTGTTATTTCAAATAGTGCTTCAGAAGTGATATTGTGCATGAGATCTGCTGATGTGTTATCTAGTTTCTCATTTATATACCTGATACTTATTTCAGGACCCCTGGAAAACAACCCTCCTCCTCAGGGCAAAGAATGAGCTGAAGAAAAAGGAGGATGACGAGGATGATCTAACCTAAGTTTTGTTGTAAAGCTCGTTTCATGCTTAATATGGTTGCCTCCTTTGCATTCTGGAGGCTCCATGTTCCATATGATGAGCATGAGAGCTGTCGTTTGCCCTGTTGTATAGAACTCCTTCCAGCTATCATATTGGATGTTTGGTTGCCCTGGTTCTTTTCTGGCCACCACTTGATTTGCCGTCAGTGTTTAAACTAGTACCCTACGTGTGTTGCTGATACCTTATAAACATGTTTGTTTCACCTGCTTTCGTCATGATATTTATTCATGCACTTTACACACCAACGTCGTTGAATTCATGGTGGAACTGGCAGTAATTGGTACCTTACCCAACTAACTCCGCTCTTTTTTTACTTTGCTCACAGTAATTGGTAGCCTCCTTATGCATATATCGTTGCTTTTTTAACTATATATTTTTTAAAAATACTTAGCTCCGTTTCAAGATATACTGCAATTTCTAGCCATCTATCTGGATACACCTTCTATTAAGAATGAAAATATATGAAAGTATTTTTAATGAGAAATCTACATATTAAATCATATTGTGTTTAAACAATCTAAGTTTTTGAGATTTCACTGCATGTATTATTGAAAGTCATCTATTTGACCTCCAGAAAGACTGTTACTACGTAGTAAGGTTAAATGACGTTCGAAAATGGTGTTGCATACTTATGTTTCGAAACAATCGGAGTGTCTGATGACCTGAACTTCAGAAGTACACGAGGGAGATAATAAAGGTGAAAAATTTTTCTCGCTAAATGACACATTGCTGGTAAATGACACTCTAAATTTCACAATCCGCAAAGAAAGCACTATGGAAATATTTCAATTTCAGTAACATGTAACTTACGGATTTGTTCCAACGGAGTCGAAACATTTTTTTTTCAAAAATTCGTACGTAGGGCTAACAATTGCGGATGGGGAAAATGAAAACAAACTGATGTTGGTAGCAGCAATTTTGCATTTTCAAGCAACGATCTGCTCATCGACACACCATCTTTGAAGGAACAATACTACTATATATTATGATTATCTCCATAGCTTCCAATCATACTAAACAAACTTTCCCTAGAGGGATACATGAAAGCTCCAAGAGCTCAAACGTCAGAAAACAGAAGGCAAGAACAGACTAACTACTACTAATTATACATTTCATCATGAGGGGTCATGAAACAAGGCTTAGGTGTTGCAACCGTCAAAATTAACACCTTACCAAGAGCTGGGTCAAAAGAACCAGCCACTGGAGATCTTGCTGCTTCATGCTCTGGTCCAAAGAAACACCTTGCCACCAGAGCTTGCACAAGCAAGATGGCCAACTTTATATGGGTGTGCAGAGAACCGGCCCGGGATGGCCGTCATGTGTTCGCTCTCGAGACGTGCGTTGTTCATAGCTAAGAGGCTACTGCCATTCAGATCAACCAAAATGATATCTATTGCCCGCGCCATGTTTCCAATAAACAGGTCAGTGTCATTCCAGCCCCAGATTGCCCTGCAACATTGGTATAATAGATTAGTCAGAAATATTCTTCAGATACGGGATTAAAGAACTACAAAGATAGAAGAGCTCTCATACTTGAAAGTAGAAAGCCATCTCCCGGTCTTGTTATTGTGCTTCATTATGCTTGAGTTGTCGAAGTCATCCACACTAAAAATTCGGACAGTATCATCCAGGCTGCACTCAATAAAAATAGTTATTTCTGTGCAGAAAAACCTAATGAAAATGCATTCATTGGTGCCCACTTGAAATATGAGCGAAAAAACTTTGGGTGGGCTAGAGTAAGATGAAGCTTGTGCTTAAAACACTCTTAGCTAACAGCTCTTAAACATTCTCAGCCAAAGCTTCAATTTCACAAAGTTCTTCAAACTTTGTAAACTAATTCTAATCATATTAAATCCTTAGTTTTTACAACCCACTACTAGCAGTGATTTGATCAACCTCAGCCCAGGAAAAGATGCTACAGTACTACAGTTCATCGCCCAGCATGCACCGTCCGATGTCCACGCGTTGATTTGATCCAACCATCCACACCTCGCACGCACATCGCTCCGCCCGGCATAGCTTCCCCGATCCCCTCCATCCTCGACATCCTCGGCGCCTCCCTTCCCAAAATCCCCAAATCTTCGTCTTCCCCTTGCAACTCGCGAGTTGAACAAAGCTATTTCACTTACAATTGAGTTTAGCTACATTTTTCTAAATATATGTAGCAAATATGCAGCATTCACTGTTGCTGCAAACCCCTATTTATCCTTCTCAAGCCAGCAGGTTTGTTGGCTGATTATTGGTCCATGTGTCACCATTCACTTGACAGATAAATACCAAAAGCAACTAAGATAAAAAAAAATGTTGGGCGTGCTGTGAGCGATGAGCCCATGAGAAAAAGAACAAGGCTGTGTTGCAGCTAGCTCCAGTCTTATGTCCTTCCCGTACAGAGGAGAAAAATCTAGGAGGAGGAACCCACATGTCCAACACTTATGTTGGTTAACTACTCATCAGATATAATTTTTGTTTGAATGAGTATAGTGATTCTACCCTAAATTTTCAACAAAATTGTTAAAACAACAATACAACTAATGTACACTTGCCCACACTTGTTCTTATAAAATGTACATGAGCACCTCCGAAAAATTTAATAATATATTTTGAAATTATTTAAATAATCATAGGCATCTCACTGTCAACATATATCACTTAAAAAATAATCAATCATAAATGCGAACACACATACCGAATCCACAAATTAAAGTGGGTAGTTTGGTTATATCACGAGGAACATTGTCAATGCATATGTTGCCTACTACTGGAAAAATGATGAGCCGTAAATATGAACATACATACCAAGTATATGATTTAAAACCGGGTACTTAGGTCCCACCATAAGAAACACACAAAACAAAGCATTATTATGCCATAAGAAGAAATGATGAAGATTGTAGCTCCTCACAAAACAAAAATTTGAACTGTTTTTTTTTTTTTGAAAAAGTATCAACACCTAATTTTATTTAGTAGACGATTAATTATAATTTTAGACAAACAAATGAACCACAAATTGCATGGATGAAAAAAAAATAGAGTTTTAGATTTTTCTCAACAATATGTTCTGATATCTTAAATTGTAATTCAAAATTTCATTCACCAATTTATTATAATGTATGTTTGTTTCAAGGAAATAAAATTGATTCCTAAAAAATTTAGCGAATTTGCAATACTTAATAACATAAAAAATATTATTTACAGGCTATAAAACGAGCGCGCCAATTGGCGCGCTGAATTTCTAGTCTAGTATAAAAGGGGATTATATTGCTAGCTAATAATACACAGAGCTACTGTTATATTTATCACTATGCAACAAATGGATAATATGTGAAAGTAGTAGCTCATTGATTCGGTTGTAAATTATACAGGAGATTTTGAGTGAAATATGCCTTCAGATGTTAAGATCAGAAAGTGGTAACCATGATAATTATTCCTAATATTTAGTTGCACGAAATAAATCTACCATCACCTTGTTAGTGAGTTGTGCTAAAACATGTCGAAAAAGATATTGTGCTAAAGGATACCAATATTACCAAAATAAGGTGCAAGAATGGAGCTAAGTACTACTTGCACTAACAAAGCTGCAAGTGCTCAGACAGTGTGTCTGGAAGTGCCAAAATAAATTGGATTCAACAGAGCATATATTAGAAGGCACAACTGCAACTAGACAAACTATTAAAGCAGTATCACATTAAAAGATTGAATCACATCATAATATGCAGAACGATTTAATGGTAACTCTTGTTATCCTATGGACCTGGATGTGACATAATGTTATTGAAGATTAAAGAAGTATTCACTCCATCCCAAAAAAACTCAATCTAGGATAGATGTGACCTATCCAGCCTTTGTCCAAATTCATGTCCTAGGATAGGTCACATCCACCTATCCTATGATAGGTCACATCCTATTCTAGGATGAGTTTTCTTGGGACGGAGGGTGTATGTTCGTTATTCAATCATCGCGTACATTAAGGCAACTGAAGTGTAGGAAATAACCTAGGAAAAGGATCACCTTGTAGTTGCAACCATGCGGCCACTAGGTGAAAAATAAGCTGACTGAACAGATTTCCCATGTTCAAGGACCTTCAAGCTCTCTGGTTTCTTCTCTTTCATGTTTCTCAAATCCCACATACCAGCAGTTCCATCCGTTGAACTTGTGGCAAGCATATATGTGTTCTCTGGATGAAAATCTATTGAGTTGATTCTATTATCATGTGAATTCCATGTGGCTGACACCTTACCCATCCTCTCATCAAAATGTTTCAGATCATTTCCTTCAGCAAGATATAGAGAGCTGGGGCTATTTGGCGCTTGACAAAGTGAGAAAATAGGATAGTCAGCCAGATAGATCATATTAAAGTTCTCTTTCTCAAGGTCCATAAGACAAATTTCACCCTCATAGCAACAGCTGTAAATCTGCAACACAAATTTATCACAGAAAATCAATAAAAACAACGGTAGAATAGGAAGAAAAAT
This sequence comes from Oryza meridionalis, assembly GCA_000338895.3. Taxonomy (NCBI): domain Eukaryota; kingdom Viridiplantae; phylum Streptophyta; class Magnoliopsida; order Poales; family Poaceae; genus Oryza; species Oryza meridionalis. Next base: position 11,313,785 of record CM002531.2, on the reverse strand, counting down.
TAACAAGACATGAGAATAAGCGAATAACTTTTTATGAGATGCGAGTCTATATTTATTGGGTCCACTTTATATAAAGTAAGTGCCTAAATTATCTCATCATAAGGATGACTGGCTGATTAGCTGAGCTGTGAGAGAAAATACTACTAAAATATAAAGGCCATCCCTTGTATCCCTTAACGGCTTAACCCTTCCTTTCCCATGCGTCCCCTCTCACACTTGTATCCCCCCTGTCACCCTATATTGTAAAGTCACCACCACTTGATCATATATCACGCACCTCATTTAGACTCATACAATGAACCCCTAGTATTAATCAACCATCCAGTTATCTAAGGGGATCCAAGTTAACTTAATGTTTGATTCTCATAAGCCAAGAAAGTTCAACAAATTCCTTCAATCAATTGATTTTGAGTAAATTGTACAGGCGGTCCTTAAACTTGTAGTGGTGTATCATATAGGTCCATAAACTCTAAAAATGCATATCCAAGTTCCAGAACTTGTCATAGTGTGTCATCTAGGACGCAAATCGTCACAACCCATTCAGGATCCTACGTGGCGTTGATGTGGCATACCACACGGAATGACGTGGCATCATTTTGACTGACAAATGGGTCCCGTTTGAAATTTTTCCTTTTTCTTTTTTTCTTCTCTTTTTTTCCCTTTCTTCTCCTTTCTCTATGACCCGAGCAGAAGAAAGGAAAAAAAGAAGAATGAGAAGAAAACGAAGAAAAAGAAAAAGAAAAGAAGAAAAAAAAGAAAATGGCAAGTCACATCCATGTGGCATGCCACATCAGCGCTACGTAGGATCCTAGAGGGGATGTGTCGATTTGGGACCTAGATGATACACTTTGATAAGTTCTAGGACCTGTATATGCATTTTGAGAGTTTAGGGACCTATATGACACAATCCTACAAGTTTAAGGACCGCCAATGCACTTTACTCATTGATTTTCATCTCTTACGAATTCTCAACTTATTATACGAGACCTCTAGCAATGAGAAAAGAGTGCTAAAAATTTATCTTTCTCAAAGCGCCAAACGTCAGTTATCCCTATAAACAATTAACTAATGCCTGTACTAAAAACATAGTTGCAAGTTTTTCAGTGATACAATCGAATACTCCTACTATTTCAGATACACTAATTTACATACTAGGAAACATTCAGTTACTCTCAAGAACATATGCATTGCACGTCTGCACGAGTAGAAGAGAGGGAAAACATCACCACCTTCTGCGGCGTAGCTGGGTGTGAGACGATTGCCCCCACAGGACCCCTGTGAGGCAAATACTCGAACACCCCGCCTGCACCGTCCCCATCCTCCTCACCCGCCGCGGCGCCGCCGTCCACGTCCCAGAACCCAACGTTCCCCAGCTTGTTCCCCGCCGCCACCACGGTCCGGTCCACCAGCGGCAGGACCCGCACCGACAGTATCCTGTCCGGCATCACCCTCCTCACGTGCGAGGGCCTCAGCACCAGCTCCGCCCCGGCATCGAAGCCGTCGTCACGGACGGGAGGCGGCGCGGCTGGCGAGGCGGACGCGGCCGCGAGGATGGCGGAGGCGAGGGAGGAGGAGAGTCGGGTGCTGCGTGGCGCCTCCGGGGGGGACTCGGGCGCGGGCGGGGAGGCGGCGGCGGAGGAGGAAGAAGTGGAGGGGGGGAGGCCCCTGGTGCGGAGGGAGCGGCGGAGGACGACGGGGATCGGGGTCGCGCCGGGCGGCGGCGGCTGCTTCTTGGGGCGCTTCGACGAGCAGGAGGACTGGATGGCGGCGGAGAGCTCGGAGGCCTTGCGGCGGAGAGAGGCGAGGATGGCGTCGTTGCGGCGGATGTTCTCCTCCCGGAGGCGCTCGTAGTCGGTGAGGGCGGCGTCCGGCGGCGACGCCATTGTTGAAGTGGGTGGATTCTTGTGGAAGCTTTGGGAGGAAGGGAAGGGACGGGAAAAGGGAACGCGTGGATTGGGAGAGAGAGAGAGGGAGGCGGCTGCTTTTTGGCGATGGAACGACATGAAAGGAAATGGCGGGAAGTTTTGCGGCGAGGCGAGAGTGTGGCGGGAAAGGAAATCTCGACTCCAGAGGCTGTGCCATCTCAGAGACGATATCAAAAATAACTCTCGGCACTAGAAAACATCTAATCCCATCCTATATTGACTTTTTCATGGAATAACATTAACAGTTCGAAAAATAATATGAAGTCATCTGGCCGTGTTTAGACCCTGTCACATCAGATATTTTAACACTAAACATAGATTATTGATAAAACACATTTCATAAATCAGGACTAATTTGTGAGACGAATCTATTGGGCCTAATTAATCCATGATTAGCTTACGTGATGCTACAGTAAACATGGATTAATTAGGCTTAAAAAATTTCACACGAATTAGCTCTCATTTATGTAATTAGTTTTTATAAGTAGTCTACGTTTAATACTCTAAATTAGTGTCTAAATATCATATGTGTTTAGTCCCTGATCCAAACACCACCCTAGTCACGTAAAAAGAAGATTAAAATATGTCAGAAAAATGAAAACTCCGGAGTGATATTATTGAACTATATCCAGAATCTGACACATTAATGGACTATCGCAAAATGCATCAAGTGAGATGAGTTTGAGACCTACTTAAGTTACACAGTAGTGGTAACATATCCTATGTGGTCGGAGATCTCGTGAATTATGATGATTAAACAAACTTTTGGGCAAATAGGAGGAAAGAGCCTTAAAAGGGCTCATCGCTTTGATTTATTTCTCTCCTGTACGGCAAGTTGGTGTATACCTTAAAGCAGAAATGTTGGCCTATAGAACATATTATAAGAAAGACAAATATATGAGTTTGATTGCTAGTCACAGTTTATGAGATTTAGGTGATCTCTAGATACTCATGAAAAGGCCTAGAGTATGACTTATACACTCCAAACAGATGAAATGCTAATGGCAACCTAGTATCAGTTAAATAGTTGAGTAAAGCCTGAATGCACAGGACTAAAAATTCAAGGCATAGTCCATTGTTCAATTGTGGTTAGGTGTAGCTCCTTTTCTAGATGGAAGTTCTATACCCCTAAAAATCTAACTAATACTTTCTGTTCCCATGAATTTTGCTTGCTTTCTTATATACCTTCAAATTTTGATTTTGATCCCTTCCATGCCCCTCCCGTCAGTTGACCATCTAATTTCTATAAAAATGACCATTTTAACCTTTAGATTAACACAAAAATTTATGAATTGCATTACTGAAAATATAAAAGTTTATCATATGAGATTATTAATAGTTATGATCGCTATGCAATATATTAGTTATGACAATTTATTTTTAGATAATGAAATAAAAAATATATATATTTTATTTTTTGAAAGTCATAAAATGAGGAGCACTCATACAAAGATAGGATTACCAATGCACATGATATTTTTTAAGAATGTTCCTGATAAAAAATATATTGTCCTAGTAAATTTCAAATAAAAATTTTAATTTATTACTTAGTCTCATTAGTTATATAAAATGCACATACCGTGCACTCTAACAAAATTTTCAATTGTTTTTTAAGCTTATATTCAAACCTAAATCATCAAGGGCATCAAAGACATTTGCCACTAAACTTAACGGTGAAATGAAGGAAAATGTAATGGAAGGGATCAAGTTGAAATTTCAGGGGAGTATAGAAAGCATCGGTTAAATTTCAAGGGTATAAAAGGGATTGAGTGAGTTTTCAAGGGTATTATCGGCCCCCGGTTTTAAAACATGGGAGACCACTTGTGTTAACAATACCAAGTCACTGGATCAGTAGGTTGGTATACACATAATACATTATTAGTACAGAATCGTCTGCAACATACGGTTTACAATACTTAATATTACAAGGGATGTTCGACTGGATCCCCAAATAGGCCAAGGGTCGATATATTACCCACATAAGAGCTTAAGGTAGAGTAGCAGAAGCGAGGCTGCGGCGGTACGACTTTATTACCACAGGCAACGGCTGGGAATTAGTCCCTATGGCGTCACCACGTGTTCTTCTTCGGGGAGGATCTCAGTTGGGTCATCCACAAACTCAGACTCTAGAAGGTAGGGGTAAAGCAAGAGTGAGCACAGAAGTACTCAGCAAGTTACTACTAGCAAGACATGCATATAATGTACGGAGAAATTCCAAGGGCGGTGTATGGCTATTTGCATAAAGCTATATTTCCCAAATCTTTTCTCAAACCTAAGACATAGCAAGTTTGACTGGAAACCACATTAGATTAATGTTATCATTTAGCGAGGGTTCATCCACCTCTATAGGCCTTGCCTGGTTCGGTTTACCCTCACAAGTTTATTTACTCCAACTAACTTAGCTAACCTTCATAACCCTTAGGCAAGGTTACCATGTCACCTCATAACCTAAGCAAGATTAAAATCTATGAGTCTAATCAAGAGTAGTACAAGTCCCGATGCTCAGATCATTAACCGCGAGCATGGCTATTCGAATAGATTGGTTTACCCACATTGCAGTGGATTACACTTTTAATCCCGCACTTCGCGGCATGCCCAACACATGAGCCTAGTCCCAACACATGAGACTTGCCACAGCCCGGCTTTTCAGTCACTCTCACATTTTGGCACCCGCTACAAGGACTATGAGCCCCAATTGCACCCCGGCACTCCAACCTACCTACTGCCGGATGGTGAGGGGAGTCCTGGAGCTCCCGGGAAAAGGGATATTTACTACATATACTCATAGGGTGTATTTTAAGTTATAGACATCATTTACCAAACTGACATTGCACTATCCTCGACATTCTCATACAGAACCTACCATGACTAAGGTGCCTCCCCACGAGAGCTTCCTAATCCATCGGGTCTATCCATACGTGAAATGCAGTCGTACTTGGTCTGTATGATAGTGGGGTGGGTGGCGCACATATCTCCACCCACAAATCAATGATCACCCCTACCGGGCGATCCTCCATCCGTAGTCTTATTGTTCATAAGTATGGGATGTATAGACGTCAAGAGCAATGCTAAGCAGTTGTCGGTAATCAACTACGTGTAAGTAATGGACTCAGGTGACAAGGAAGTGCAATACACGTAAGGCTAAACAATATCAAGGCAGGCATCATTCAAGTGTAGGTACGTAATTTATAAATAGCATGCAAGTTTATTTGCAAACAACACATTTGTAAATAGGCTCAACATGTTCAAGAATGGGGCTTAGGAACTTGCTTTGATCAGTTAAGGTCTCAACCTCAACTGGCTCGCACTCCTCACACACGTAACCTGTTTAATCGAACGTGGAAAATAACGTCTAAACGCGAAGGATAAAATACTACAAAAATCCAAAAAAAAGCCAAACTAGAGTCATTTGAAAGATCTTGATTTTAGAAGAATTTTGGCGAAGGTTTCATCGAAATCTGAGTTGAAATGAGGGAGATATGAGCTTTGAAAGATTGGGTTTTGAATAAATCAAATAAAAGGTAAAAGGCTGACAGGTGGGACCGGGAGAGGGTTCGGCTGACCGGTTCAATGGATTTTTTTAAAAAGAGCGGGGCCCGCGTGTCAGTCTCTGTATTCTTCTCGCTTCGCTCCCTCTCTCTTTGGCACTCTCTCTCTCTCGCGCACACGTGTAGCAACGGCCAACGGCGGCTAGGGTTGGGGCTAGCAGCGGCGATCGGGGGTGGAAGTGGTTGCGGCCGAGAAGGCGTGCACGGTGGGAGGTAGAGTTAGGTTAGGGAGGCGGCGCGCGGCCCGGGAGGTGTGTGGCGGCCGGGGAGGTCAGGTGCGGCGGCGGCCTAGCACGGCGTTGCGCCGATGATGGTGTGGCAGCGGTTTAGCACAGGGAAGGGCAGGCATGGCTCGGGGTGAGCTGTGGGTAGGTACCCTAAGGCGAGCGGAGCCGAGAGTTTCAACGGGGACAGACGGGTGAGGCGCGGCGGCGGTGTGGTTGGGAGCGGCGGCGACCGGAATGGCGCACAGCGGCGGTAGGCTTGGTCAGTGTCGAGCTGGGCGACGTGCAGGTTTTGGGAGCATGTACGACCCTAGGGGAGTCATCTCCCCTTATGGTTACGGTTGATAGCGTTGGCTAGGGGTGTGGTGGCGATGGCCCAGACGCAGTCACGGCGACGAGCGCATGGGGTCCATGGCGGGGCTCGGCCGGAGGGGATAGGGAGGGGGATGGGTGCGACGTGCACGGTGGGTACTGACGCTGGGTGATTTGGAGCTCGGATGGCCTTTTGTGGCGACTTGGTGTTTGGCCGGGTGGGAGCGGGCTTGAACAGAATATGCCCATGCGCGGCGTGCACGCGCACGCTCTGTGACGAGGGCGGCTCGACGGTTTGGGATTTAGACAGCCGGCAGGGCCAACGGGGAAGGGTTTCTAGGGGGAGATGTAGCGGCTGGCGACGCGGCGGCTAGCAGGGAGGCCGGGTGCGGCGTTTCACCCTTTGGGTGGCGTCGCGCCTTGTCGGCGGTGACAGAGCAGAGGAGGAGGGAGGGCGGTGGCCAAAGGCAAGGGGAGGGAAAGCAGTGGCACAAACCTTGTGGTAGCCGGGTAGCGGTACACCGGGCGGTGATCCTCGCACGAAACTACGGTCGTCGAGGTACAGCCTGGGGTTGGTCGAGCTCACGGATCGTCCTCGCTCACCAGGTGTTCGATCGTCGGCACAAGCGAACACGTAGTGATATAAGGTTAGGTGTTAGCGAGTTAGCGATTGTTAGGGGTTGGGGGTTAGTGCGATAGAAAAGTACAAGGTTAGCGGTTAGAGTGTCAAGGGTTAGATGTTAGGGGTTAGTTGTTCGATCGTTAGCCTTTTTGGGTTAGTTAATGGCGCGGCGGCCTATCTGTCCCCTTGCTCGACTGAGGCCCAGTCGGAGCCGACCGCGGCGGAGCAAGCGGAGAGACGGCAGCCTGTGCGCTTGAGTGGGGTGGCGGAGCAGATGAGCATTGAGTAGGAAGCAGGGGCAAAGCCAGGATTTATGGTTAGGAGGTGTGGGTAGGGCAAGCAAGTCATAAGTCAGAGGAAGCAATGCCGACGATAAAACAAGACATCATGTGTTCTGACTTCTGCCATAAAAAAGCTTGAATTTAGCTCTTTAGTTATGGATGTTTGATAGTTTGAGACTCGAGACACCATGCTCGAAGCAATGAAGACGAGGAGTTGATTTGTGTTGTCTCTCCGTCTCTTTCTTATTAATTAATTTTCTATACCATGTTTATTAATAATGGACTAATTAACAAGCTAACTAATGCACTAGTTAGTACAGCAGGGAGGGGGGTCGGATAGGGGGGTGTTGGCCCCCTCCGTAGCTGCGCCCCTTACTAGGGAGGACAGAGGGGAAAGTGGTTGCTCGTTGCATGCATGCCGGGTTTTTATAGGTGCCAAGAGGGGAAGGAACGACTACAGCACGCATTCAAGTCCCCCCATCATTTGTGCGTGTGTTGGTGAGGTAGCGAGCGGGCTAGCGGCACGGCGGCACGGCGGCACGGCGGCACGGCGTTCCCGACCGTGTTCAGGCGTGGCGGCATGGGATTGCAAGAAGGGGCACCTGACTGCAACCGACTCATGGCACCGTGTGTGCGGCGCCTAACCCGGCCGGGTCCACGGCCATTTCCGGCATGACGGCAGTCGGCGGCTAATTCCACAGGTGTTCGGCCGACGGTCGCGCATGGCGCGTCGCGACGCGTGGCGGAGCGGTCGTAATCTCCTCCGTGGTTAGCGCGGCGGCGTGCGGTAGGGGTTGCTGGGCGCAGGGGAGGGGGGGCGGCCGAGCCGGCGCATCTCGCGGTGATGCGCGGCTGACCCCCACATTTAAAGGGGGAAAACCGAATGGAGAGTGAGGGAGCAGACATAGACTAATGATCTGTCGAGGGGGGAAATGGGCCGCGAGGGAGGTAAACTAGACTTTTTGCTTAAGCAATGACTCAGGCAGGGAGTTCGGCAGAGAATACGAATAGCAGTTCGAAAAGGAGAAAAAGATTCATATGTCCAAGAAAAGGAAACCCGATTCAAAAAGGTGGGGGCGAGAACGACAACAACAATGGAGATAACGACAACATCAATACCTCATCATCCGGAATATTCTCTAGGTATATTACTTTATTCACATTAGTGTTAAAGATATTTATAGGTGATGTTATTTATGTTATTTTTTAGGTATAATTATTTATATACTAGAACTAATGCCCGTGCGTTGCAACGGGTAAATACGTTTTTTTATACAACAGCTATTAAGAGTCGAGGAATAAATTGAAACATCAATATCGCTATTACATTATAATAGAAAAGGCGTTGCCTCCTACCTCCCTTCACTCTACTTGCCTCTCTTTAACTTCTAGAAAACAGTTTCGTGCCCGTACAATGCTAGAGCCAACCATCCCATCAAATCTAGCCGAATCTTTCTCAATATCTCAAAAATGATTGAGGGTTTTTGATACACTTAATCTCTTTATTCAGTTTTTCCCAAATCGGAGCGAATCCATAAACCCATGATAAAAACGGCCAGGGGAAGATCACCAGCCGACGAAAATTAAATCTAATGAATTAAAGCTGAATTGAAAGGGGAAATCATGTGGAAACGATAACTGTTAAATAGAGATTAAATCTGGTGAAGTAAAGCAAGTTGTAAGAGGAAATCAAATAATAAGGGAGTAGTGGGGAATCAATTTTTACAAATTAGAGTAGGAAATGCACGGGGAGACATATCAATGTTACGGTGGCGCTGGGTTTGGCCCGGCAATAGCTTGATATTAAATCCCAACGACGGAAAAAAAAAACAACCGAATCGTCACCGCATGCCTAAAAATGTGACAAAAAAATAGTGACGAAAAAAAACAGATGAAAAAAGTGGAAAAGGGCGAAAAAAACGTGCAAAAAAATCGTTGTGTAAAAAGTAGTGGTAAAAAAAGAAAAAAAACGACAAAAAAAAGCGGACGAAAAAACGAAGAAACGGCGTCGAAAAACAGTGGAAAAAAAAGTCGGACAGAAAAAAAAGAAAGAATAAGGGACTATCTATACAACATTTGACTGAAAATTAGCCTAAAAATATGTCAAATGTAACTGTAACATAATTACAATGTAATTTTCATAATTACACTATATTTATACTATAATTAAAAATGAAATTTTCATAATTACACTATATTTGCACTATAATTACATATGTAACTTGCATGTAACTCGTATGTAATTATAGTATAAGTAAGATATAAATTCAAACTATATCATAAAAATATAGTAGCCCAATGGGGCAGTCACGCCTTCGTCCCATGAGGTCACAGGATCGATCCCTAAATATGATTTTGTTTTTCTTCCTAAAAGCACATATCTTGATGCGTATTAAACTGTTAGCATGAATCTAGGACACATCCAACGGTTTAGAAAGTGAAAGATTTAGCCATCAAAAATCTGTCAACAAATATTTAGCAATTCCGAAGAAAAAAGGGTGAAAGAAAAAAACCGGACGGAAAAATAAAAGAAAAAGGGAAAAAAAGAGCGAAAAAAAATGACGGACAAAAAAATCACGGAAGCATTATAAATTTTTTTATTAGGTATAGATATGTATAATTGTTTATTTCTTAGATGTTATTTCTGTTATTGGTACGTTCATATTTAGCACTTGTGGAGATTATGGATACCCCATACCTACACGGCATGTATATCCGACTGGGTATGGGATACCGTGTATAGATAAAATATCTTTAAAGGGACTCGGGCTAAATTCCAAACTTGCATGTCAAGGAAATATCCGGGATCCTAGTCGGTTATGATTGTATTATATCTGTAACTACCTATTCCGTTAGGAATATGGGCTGTATTTTGTAATACGGACCCTTTCCCCTATATAAGGAGGGGTCCGGGTGCCTCTTGGGGCACGATTTTCCTCCCAAATCATACGATCAATAATACACTCGGCGGATTAATCCCCGGACAGGAGTAGGGTATTACTTCTTATTAAGAAGGCCTAAACCTATATCAAATTCCTTGTCTCTAAACCCATCCACTTTTCCAGCTTGATGGCCACCCCCTTTTAGTATTGCCGAAATCTTGTTTCGAGAGTTGGCGCACCAGGTAGGGGTAGCGTCAAGTTCTTCGCCGACAAGTGTGATGGGTTTCGTCTCCGGCACTGACGACTTCGTCTTCCCTCCCGGGCAGGCGTTCCGGTTCGGCAGTCTCGACTTCATCACCAACGACTTCGGCAAGATTTCTCTCCTCGACTCGGATTCGAACCAGTCGGGAAGAGGCCATGTCTCCGCCCTGTTCGGTATCCCGAACTCGGCCGAGATCTACTCCAAGATCATCTCAACCGAGTCGGTTTCAAACCACTCGGACGAGATCCAATCTACTTCAACACGACCCGATCAAGACGACGGAGCCTATCCCCCAATCCTGATGAAACTCCCCGATGACTTGGCTGCCGTCTTCACCACAAGGGCGTTCTTTCCCCGTAGGCCTAGGCGGGATCCGGCCTCGGCCCTGATCCAGTCTAGCTCCAGGGAAGTCGGCGTCATACTCCGACCTCTCGGCACGGTTTCGACGGAACAATTGGATGGCTACCTTAGCTCCCCCGGTGTCGACTCTCGACCGACAAAAATCGTAGAGTACGACGACTTCGACTACCGCAACCTCGACGACTTCGACGAAGGCTATGAAGATAACTACACGCCCTTCTACTTCGGCATTTTCATGGCCGACAACGAGACGGAAGAGCAGCGTCAAGCCCGAGAAGCAGAAGAACAGCGCGTGCGACAAGAAGACGAACGTCGCCGACTAGAGGAGGAGCGCCAAGCACAAGAGCGAGAACGGCTGCACCGCGAGCAATAGGAGCGCGAACGGGCTGCAAAGGAGGCTGAGGACCGGCGACAGCGCGCCTTGGAGGCCGGGCGACGAGCGCGAGAACTTATCGGGCAACAAGACGTCGAGGGGACGGCAGTTTTTCGCACCCCTCAGCAGAACGCGGTTGCAGCAATCACCCTTCTCGACACCCTCCTCAAGGAAGACGCACTCAATCAGGCCAATCACGTCATCAACATCTTGAATCAGACCAAGACCATGATCGCCGCTTCGGTCCCGGTCAACTCCGCAAGCGTCCGTATGCTGACTGGCAGCCGAGTTCCGCGTCTTCGATCTCAAGATTATCACCAACCAAGCCTCAGCATCATCACCGCGGGATCCAATCGCAGGAGCAGGGATCACGGCGAACGATCTGTCCACTCGCCTCCTGACCGGCACAGGGAGCGTCGAGCCGAACATCCCCGCTCCCCACATCGCAGGCGTCCCGTCGATCTTCGCGAAACTATCAACCAGCGCCGCGCGGCGAGAGGCTACATCCCCCACCATTCACCAGATCGTTACGACGACGATGTGGATGAAGTTGCTGTCTTCACGAGCGACCTGCGTCGAGTGGATTGGCCGGCCGGCTTCAAACCGACTGGAATCGAGAAGTATGACGGCACGACAAACCCAGAGTCTTGGCTCACCGTCTACAGTCTCGCAATCCGCGCAGCAGGAGGAGATAGCAAAGCCATGGCAAACTACCTGCCCATGGCCCTAGCGGATTCTGCCCGGTCTTGGCTTCACGAACTACCCCGTGGCACAATCGGATCTTGGGCAGAGCTTTGCGACCACTTCATCGCCAACTTACAGGGCACCTTTGAACGCCCTGGCACCCAATTTGATCTCTACAACGTTGTCCAGAAGTCCGGAGAATCCCTTCGAGATTACATCCGGTGTTTTTCTGAGCAACGCAACAAGATCTCTGACATCACCGACGACGTTATCATTGCCGCCTTTACCAAGGGCATTCGCCATGATCTCTTAGTCGGCAAGTTCGGCCGCACGCCTCCCAGGACGGTCAAGTAGATGTTTGAAAAAGCCAATGAGTACGCAAAAGCCGAAGATGCCGTCACCGCATCCAAGCAGTCGGGCACCACCTGGAAGCCGAAGAAAGATACGCCGACCACAGGGGGGAGTGGAAGTACCAATCACAAGGATCGCAAGCGTAAGCCCGAGGAACTTGTGGCCACTACTACACCGTCCTCCCAACAACGTTCGCGCGTCAACACTTTCGACAAGATCATGAACTCCCAATGCCCGCATCATCCGAATTCAAACCATGCGGCCAAAGATTGCTTCGTCTACAAGCAGTTCGCAGAGCAATACGCCAAGAACACACGTAAGCCGGCTGACGGAGATCAAAGCACGTCAAAGAAAAAGGATGATGGAGATGATGCCTCGACTAGTTTCCAAGACCCTCGCAAAGAGCTCAACCATATATTTGGCGGACCCCTGGCTTATGAATCTAAGCGCAAGCAAAGACTGACCGAGCGAGAGATCAATGCTGTTCAGCCCGATACGCCCCAATATCTTCGGTGGTCAGAGATAGCTATCAAGTTTGACCGCTCGGATCATCCTGAACGAGTGGTCCACCCGGGGCGGTATCCCCTGGTACTAGACCCTGTGGTTCGCAACATCAAGCTCCGACGATCCCTCATCGATGGCGGCAGTGCACTCAACATCCTTTTTGCCAAGACTCTGGACGACATGCAGATCCCTCGCACAGAATTGAAGCCGAGTAACGCGCCCTTTCACGGAGTCATCCCCGAGCTATCTGCTACTCCACTCGGCCAAATCACTTTGCCGGTTACTTTCGGCACTCGGGAGAACTTTCGCACAGAGAACATTTGCTTCGAAGTTGCTGATTTCGAGACAGCGTACCATGCTATACTCGGGCCCCCGGCGTTAGCCAAGTTCATGGCTGTCCCGCACTATACCTACATATGATGAAGATGCCAGGTCCTCGAGGAGTCATATCCCTACGGAGCGACATCAAGCAAGCCGTCAATTGCGACAAGGAAAGCTGCGAGATGGCCCAGACTCGTGAGATCACGCTCGCTCAAGAAGAAATCCGACTGGCTGCGTCCACAGCAACCGAAGGAGAAGTGCCTGCAACCAAGATGCCGAAGAATGGAGAAGGCGATGCCAAGACCAAGAAAATTCCTCTAGATCCCTCTGACCCTACTAAAACTGCTGTAATAGGCGCTGAGTTAGATTGTAAATAGGAAAGCGCGCTCATCACCTTTTTTTAAAATAATAAAGATATCTTTGCGTGGAAACCATCTGATATGCCTGGTATTCCTAGAGAGGTGATTGAGCACTCTTTACATGTCAAGGAAGATGCTAAACCCATTAAGCAACGACTCCGCCGTTTCGCACAGGATAGGAAGGATGCGATCAAAGAGGAATTGACCAAGCTATTAGCAGCAGGCTTCATCAAGGAAGTCCTACATCCCGACTGGCTGGCAAACCCAGTCCTGATTCGGAAGAAGACAGGACAATGGCGTATGTGCGTTGATTACACCGACCTCAACAAATCTTGTCCCAAAGATCCCTTTGGGTTACCTCGCATTGACCAGGTAGTTGACTCAACGGCCGGCTGCGAGTTAGTCAGTTTTTTGGATTGCTACTCAGGATATCATCAGATCCGACTAAAGGAGTCCGACTTCTTGAAGACGTCATTCATCACACCCTTCAGGGCCTACTGTTACATCACCATGCCTTTTGGATTAAAGAACACAGGAGCAACTTATCAACATATGATCCAGAGATGCTTTTCAACTCAGATTGGTCGCAACATTGAAGCTTATGTTGATGATGTAGTTGTCAAGACCAAGCAGAAGGATGATTTGATTGCGGATCTAGAAGAGACCTTTGCGAGCATCCGCGCCTTCAGGATGAAATTAAACCCTGAAAAATGCATCTTCGGAGTACCGTCAGGGAAGTTGCTTGGCTTTATGGTATCCCATAGGGGCATACAAGCCAACCCGGAGAAAATCAACGCCATCCTCAACATGAAACCGCCAAGATCCCAGAAAGATGTTCAAAAGCTAATTGGATGCACGGCAGCGCTCAGCCGGTTTGTCTCACGACTCGATGAGCGGGGGATGCCCTTTTTCAAGTTGCTAAAAAAACCGACAATTTCCAGTGGGGACCCGAAGCACAAAAAGCCTTCGAAGACTTCAAGAAACTTATCACCACTCCACCGGTCTTAGCTTCACCACATCCGCAAGAGCCATTGATGTTATACGTGTCGGCAACATCTCAGGTTGTGAGTACGGTCCTGGTGGTCGAGCGCGAAGAAGATGGCCATGTTCAAAAAGTCCAACGACCAATTTATTTCATCGGCGAAGTTTTGGCCGACTCCAAAACAAGATATCCTCAGGTGCAAAAGCTGTTATATGGTGTTTTAATTACCGTTAGGAAATTATCTCACTATTTTCAAGGTCACTCGGTCACGGTGGTCACATCATTTCCACTCGGGGATATACTTCATAACCGCGAAGCAAATGGGTGGATCGCAAAGTGGGCCTTAGAGTTGATGTCTTTGGATCTATCCTTCAAGCCGTGAACTTCGATCAAATCCCAAGCTTTAGCAGACTTCGTCGCCGAGTGGACCGAGCACCAAGAAGACACGCCTGCAGAGAAGATGGGGTATTGGCCTATGCATTTTGACGGGTCAAAGAGGCTTTCAGGCACCGGAGCGGGTGTTGTCTTAATTTCCCCGAAAGGAGAAAGGCTGAGCTATGTATTGTGGATACATTTTTCTGCGTCCCATAACGTGGCGGAATATGAGGCGCTTCTTCACGGATTAAGGATTGCGATCTCTTTAGGAATTCGGCATCTGATAGTTCGTGGAGATTCTCAGTTGGTTGTTAACCAGGTCATGAAAGAGTGGTCTTGCCTTGATGATAATATGACTGTTTATCGGCAGGAGGTACGCAAGTTGGAAGATAAGTTCGATGGCCTTGAGCTAACCCATGTTCTCTGACATAACAACGAGGCAGCTGACAGACTGGCCAATTTCGGTTCAAAACGAGAAGCAGCTCCTTCCGATGTGTTTGTTGAGCATCTTTATGAACCAACCGTACCGAGGAAAGAAACAGTCGAGGTCACCAACACTCAAGAAGTAAGCATGATCGAAGCCGAATGAAGAGAGCCCCTCATCAAATTTTTGACCAAGCAAGAGCTCCCTCAAGATAAAGACAAAGCCGACCGGATCTCCAGGCGCAGCAAATTTTACGTCATGCATGAGACCGAGTTGTACAAGAAAAGCCCATCAGGGATTCTGCAACGCTGTGTGTCTTTGGAGGAAGGAAAGCAATTGCTAAAAGACATACATTCAGGCATTTGTGGCAATCACCCTGCCGCACGAACCATAGTGGGCAAGGCCTATCGGCAGGGTTTTTTCTAGCCCTCCGCTGTATCTGATGCCGACAAAATTGTGCGAACATGTGAGGGTTGTCAGTTTTTCGCTCGACAGACTCATCTACCAGCTCAGGAGTTGCAAACCATCCCGTTATCCTGGCCGTTTGCAGTCTGGGGGCTCGACATGGTTGGCCCGTTCAAAAGGGCTACCGATGGCTATACTCATCTTTTTGTAGCTGTCGACAAATTCTCCAAGTGGATCGAGGCCAAACCAGTCATCACAATTACAGCAGACAAGGCTAGAGATTTTTTCATCAACATTGTGCACAGGTTCGGAGTACCCAATCGGATCATCACTGATAACGGCACCCAGTTCATTGGCGGAGTGTTTAAAGATTTTTGTGAAGAATTTGGCATCAAAATCTGCTATGCCTCCGTAGCGCATCCCATGATCAATGGACAAGTCGAACGCACCAATGGTATGGTACTTCAAGGAATAAAAGCACGAGTTTTCGACCGACTACATCCCTATGCTGGCAAATGGGTAGATCAGCTACCGTCTATACTTTGGTCCTTGCGCACTACACCTAGTCGGGCTACGGGCCAGTCACCGTTCTTTCAGGTCTACGGTGCGGAAGCAATGTTGCCAAGTGAGGTAGAATTCGAATCTTTGCGATTTCGTAACTTCAGAGAGGAGCGCTACGAAGAAGACCGAGTGGATGATCTCAACCGACTGGAAGAAGCCCGTGAAGCAGCCTTAATCCAGTCGGCTCGGTATTTACAAGGGATGCGACGTTATCACAACCGCAATGTTCGATCGCGAGCTTTCTTAGTCAGAGACCTAGTTCTGAGGAAAATTCAAACTACACGAGATCGGCACAAGTTATCTCCCTTATGGGAAGGACCGTTCATAATTTCTGAAGTTACTCGGCCAGGTTCTTACCGACTCAAGCGTGAAGATGGTACTCATGTTGACAACTCCTGGAATATTGAACATCTTCATCGTTTTTATGATTAGGCATTACTTTTGTACCTTCCTCTTTGACTGCTAACATCAAGTTACTCCTTGAGTTATCAGTCGGGGGCTACTATAATAATAATGGAGTGTGATTTTTATCAATTCAATTTGCTTACTTGATTTATCATTGCTCTGTTCGATTTTTTGGCTTAGTCAGTGAGGACTGAAAGTTTTTAAGAACTTTTGCAGGTTTTAGGCTCAATAAGGTTTGACAAAAACTTTCAAGAAATCAGGAGCTGAGTTTAAATCATCAAGCACAGCATAAATTCATCAGTATTGTACAAATTGTGCCTCCATCATCATCAGAATACAAAATCAGTCAGATTGAGTTTTTTCATCATCAGAGTTATTAGACCCAGTCGGCCTGAGGTCGTTATCCTGGAACCTCTCAACTACATCAACGGCTATCTTGTCAGTGGCTTTTTGTGCATCATTGATGAGGTCAAGGGCGGCTTCTTCACTTGTCACGTCTGCAAAGCCATCAACAGCATCGATGTCAATCTTCGGGTACAAGGACTTGGTAATCGCCAACACCAGACTCGCTCCCATACTTCCGGCTTCTTTGATGTTCTTAAAATATGTATCCGGGGCAATTCTCAGCTTGTCGAAGATTTCGGCAGCATCAAATGAACTCGGACCATTGTTATTAAAAAACATGGCTTGGACGAGTGGTGTAGCGGCGTTGGCGACTTCATCTCTAGCTCCTTCAAGCCTCTTGATTTTGTTGACCAAGACGTCGAATTAAGCCTGGGATTTGATTTTGCAATCTGCACAAATAGATTCACATCAACGGGTGGGCATGAAGATGAGAGTGGTTTTGAAGTTTCAGCTACAAGTACCTTCGACATCTTTCAGAGCCGAGTCCCTCTGCTTCGTCAGTTCGCCCTTATCTTTTTCCAGAGCCTTGATTCGTTTTTCTAGCTCGGATATCTTGGCAGCTTGCACTGTATTGTTTTCCACTGGTTAGTCGCGTATGGATAGCAGCACGAAACAAGTCAGACAAGGATGAGAGTTACCTTTTGATGAACCGGTCAGCTCAAAGTTGGAGTCTTGAAGCTCAGCGATCCGGTCTCTCAGATCATGTTCAGTCTTCCTGGCAAGCTCCTTTCTTCACGCAGCTGGTCTCTGGTTGCTTCCAGGGTTGCAAGGTGGGGAACCAATTTCTCGAGGGTCGCAGTCTTTGCCTCATTCCTAAGATGGATTCTCTGCATTGCAAGTGCGTCTTTATTCAGTAAAGTGGCCGACAGGATGATTGAAGCTGTGTGTAAAGAGACTTACATTTACAAGACGAGTAGCTTGGCCGATTGTCTTTTTCAGCAGACATACATCCTTATCTTCCTTCTGTTTATTTATTACAATTCCTTGCGGTCGCATTTCATCATCCCACCATTTAACTAAGATGGGTGGGCGAGAATCTTCAGCTGACCGTATTTGGAGGACCTCTTCTTCGTCACGATCATTAGGCCTTACATATTTATGAACAATGATGAAGCAATCGAAGAAAGTTTGTCGGATCAAAACGGATTTGAGGAGTTGTTTACCTGTTATGACTTTCGGTCGGGGACGGGCAGGTCCTTGCACCCAAACAGGAGAGCTGGACCCCGGGTCAGCGCTGGCATCCTTCTTGGGAGGGCTACTGGCTTGAGCCTCCACTTCCGGAATGTCTTTATTTTGTTCTGTACCTGACTGGTTTCTAGTCGGGGACTCCTGATCAACACTGACTCCAGCTTCGGCCGACTGGTTTCCAGTCGGGGGCTCGTTGCTGGCCTCTACATTGTCGGTTGCTGGTTGACTATTACCCGGGCGATCTTCGGCAGTCGGTCCGGTTTATTTTGAAGGATCAGTCTCCGTGCCAGTCGGCACAGGGTCTTTTCCAGAAGGATCTATGTCAAATGGCTTCCTACAAATTTGAGATATGCTATCAGCGCTACTTCAATAGTAAGTGACCAGTGATACGAGGGAAATGGCCAAATGACTTGTACCTGGAGGACTTCCTGATTTTTGGTATAGGACGACTAGATGTTTTCTTCTTTGGGTTAGCTTGTCTTGGTTGTTTTCCAGTCACCCCTTTGTTGCCAGCTTTTTCAACATCATCGCCCTCATCGTCACTCAGAACCAATTTCCTCTTATGAGAGTCAGACTGGTTAGCCGACTTCGAGGTGTTAGGTTGAGCATCAGACCAGATTTTTGATCCTCCACTAGCCTGACCAGTCTGCTGACGGGGTGAGCGGCGTCGAGCAATCGGAAGATCAGACTTCATCAAGGCAAATTCCTATCATGATGTTCCAAGTTTTGAATTAATTTTGTAGAAGACAAAAGAACGTTTTTCATAAAGGCCGAGATGTTTGATACATACTGGAGGATGAGAGTTGAAAGCATTATATGGCACCACTGGCAACAGGTGTGAATACTTAACCACGATAGCATTTGAGAAGATTTTGTACACTCTCTCCTTCATGATCTTGAACTCGCGAGATTCTGGGTCTTCGCGGTTGGGGTCATGTTTCCCATCGAATTCAAAGGCGGTGCGAGATCTCTCCTTGATTGGGGCCAGCCGGCTCTTGATAAAGTGCCGGGTGATTTGTTATCCTTGCAGACCCTGCTCCTTCAGCTTCAGCATGCGGTCCATCAGAGAAAGTGCCTGGGCAGATGTGACCATGGCTACTATGGATACGACCATTGCTCACATCATGAATCAACGAGAAGACATCAAAATCAAGTCCTCCATGTGCTGCAATCTGATTCGGCCACGTGCTACATTACTGACTTCAAACGGCCGCCAAATCTACATACGTGCTCCGTTTTGGGCCTGTGAGTACTTGATAGAAAGCTCTCGAAGTCCTCCTTCCAACGGATCCAGCCTCATCTCGCAATTCTATCTTCTTTGGCCGCAATCACAGAAGCAAGGTGCTGCGTCACCTGTATTGGGCCAGTGGGCTTGTAACTTTGTTTGGGACCCTGGCCCATGTGGGGCCCATGTGGGGTGCGCCCCAATCTGGTGGAGCATGACCCTTGGACCCTCTTGGTCGTCCTCCCACCTCTATAAATAGTTAGGTACCCCTTCAAGGTTTCTTGGGTTTTGATTAATTGTAAGTTTAGCCATTGCTACTTCGCTTGCAGCGCGCGTGTCGGCTAAACCGTCCGTCTGCTTGTTCGGAACCCCACTTTATCGTGTATCAATTCATCTTTGTGCGTCTTGTCTATCTAGCAATTCAGTTGCTTTATATCTTGTTCTTGCTTGTTCTCGATTGCTTGCAGGAATAAGGTTGATCTGCACCGGCAAGATCAACAACCCATGGAGAGGTGTATTGAGCGCTAAGGCGCAATGCAACGTCTTGTACGGTTGTAGTCGGATCGTTAACGTTTCTCCCAAATCGTAGTTATCATCAACTCACCAAAAGATCGGGCCAACAACAGCCTTGAGTGTCTCGAGTGGAACTCAGGGTTCATCAGGTGGTATCAGAGCTTTCGTTGCTCGGTGAGTTTTTTTTTTTATCTACCCATAACCAGAAAATAGCCTAACAAAAAAAAATTGTATCATTTACCTAGCCATATTGTGCCATTGCATTGTTCTTTTCAGTTTTTGCTTTGTTGAATTTTGTGTTGCATCGTCATGTCGTGTTGCTGGTCTTAGCGTCTAGTTCGTTTAGAGTTTTGAGTTCTGGTCACGGTTTGTACCACAGTCGTCGCCGCCACAGTGTCTCTGTTATCGTCGGGACCTACGAAAACGGAATCGGCTCGCTGCAACGGTTCTAATTTTGTAGTTTTCAAAAGTTTTTATCGGTTAGTTTTGGAGTTGCATCTAGCTTTTGCTTGAGTTTTTGGTTTGCCCGTGAATAGATCGGTCGTGCTTGTTGCCGGCGCTCAGAGGAGGAAGAAGAATTTCCAAATTTGTTTTTGGAAGTTTGAGAGTTTAATCTGGAAAAAAATAATAGATCAGATTGATTGAAGATCAGTTTCCCTTTTTCTCTCACCAACTCCGGACTCGTAGTGTTGCCGTATCCATCCACCCGTCGCCCACTACCACCGTGAGGAGTCCGATTCCCTCCCTCTTCTCTCGGTTTAGATCCATACCGTGTCTTCCCATATAGAGGTGAAAATTTTTGAAGTGTCGGATTGGAGATCCGTTTGAAAAAACGGAACCTTCGGGACGAGTATATTCCATTTTTGTATAATTTTAATTTTGAGTTTGCACTTTTGCATTTGTGTCCCTGTAATTTTTATATTAACATTTGAGTCCCTGTAACCTTACATTGAGATCCTTGAGTCTGTTTTTGGTAAAAAAAATAAAAAAAGAAAAAAAGGCAGAAAGGTGCATAAAAAAAAGAAAAGAAAAGGCCGCACCAAAAAAAAGAGAAAGAAAAAAAAGAGAAAAAAATAGAAGAAAGAAAGAAAAGAAAAAGAAAGAAAGAAAGACAGAAGGGAAAGAAAAAAAATCAATTGTATCTTTGAGTTTGGTTTCATATATCAGAGTGTGCTTGAGTTGTTTCTGGTGTTATCTTGTGGTATCGTTTTGTGTCTAGGCTCGCGTCTCTTGTACGTTTTAGCCTAGGACCAGCACGGTACTTGACTTTGAACCATTATTCAACTTTGCATTCTCTGATTTGAGCATTTGCTATCCCTTTGCTACATATTTAAGCCTACCCAGAGCTCCACAGATCTGATTGCAACCGTACAGCAAGTGTTTGCCAAGGCATCGATACATCCAACCTCCATTGGGGTGCTTGGTTAAGTCAGTGTACATCACCATTCCGCTTGCTTTGGTAAGAACTTGTAAGAGCTTGGTTAAAAGCTTGAGTGTGTGTGATATTTGAGCTGCCACACCTAGTAGTTGATAGGAGCGTGCATATTTTTGTGTGTTTCTTGTTTGCTACTAACCATGGCAGGATTGCGTAAGGGAATACGAGAACATCAACTTCTACACCTTCGACGAGATATGACGACTTCTCCACGTGATGCATATGAGGTACATGACTATAATTTTGAACAAGTTGCATCTAAGTTACCCTTCTATGACGGGAAGTATGATTCTGTTGCAAACATTGATTGGGAGCTAGCAGTAGACAATGAATTTGATATATATGATTTTTCTGATGCTCAAATGATTAAGGCTGCTAGTAATAAGTTCACCTCTTCTGCATTATTTTGGTGGACTTATATTAGTAATAAACCTGAAACTTGGGATGAATTGAAAACCATGATGAGAAAACGCTTTGTGACATCTTATTACAAATGTACTCTTCGGGAGAAATTAGAACACCTGAAACAAGGTGACAGAACTGTTAGGGAGTACATTCATGAATTTAAGGTCTGTATCATCTATAGTGGTCTCAAAGAGTGCAATGAAAATACAACGCGTAGATTTTTCAATGGGCTTAATTCTGAAATTCAGGTTTTGCTTGATAATGTGACATATAATCATATTGGGCACCTATTCATGCTTGCTCGTAGCATTGAGAGTCAGATCATATCAAAGGCGAGGATGCATGACCAATGTGATTTATCTCCTATTTCTGAATCCCCAATATACTTATGTAATGATGATGTGCAAACATTGGAGGAGCAATCTTTTGTCTCCCCTGTTACTAATGTTTTGCAGGAAGATCAGCACATCCTAGAAAAGGAGAATGGTATACTTGAGAAGAAAGAGGATGAAGCACCTGCGATGTCTGAAGAAAGTTCGCAAGGTAAATTAAATGGTGCTGAGAGAAATGAAGGTGAGTATTCTCAAGGTGAGCTACACTTGTCCACTTTTCATGCTATAGTAGAGCAACCATTAGTGGAATCAATTGCTGAGTTGCCTTTGTCACAAGTTGATTTACTTGCTGTTCCTTGTGATAAAGAAGAGTTGTGTGATAATGTTTCACTTACATCCATGCCACAACTAGTGAATGAACATGTTAGTTCTACTATTTCTTTGTGTGCTGATTCTAAGCATGTTGTTCACATTGCTAATGAAGTAGAGGAACGCGAATTGCTATCTTCTTTAAATACTTTGGGCTATGTTCAGTTTGATGATTTTTGTGAGCTCGATAATTTGAAGGAGAAATTATTTGCTAAATCTGATTTGCCATGTCCAACTAATGCTATTTTTCATATCTTTGGCGAATATAATGATAGAGGAATATTTTTGGTGCATAGAGTTTACATTTGTTCGGATTTAGAACATCTTGTAGTTCTGGATAAAATATGCAAGCTAGAGAGACATGTTACTTCTAATCATATTATCTCGAGTTTGTCTTGTTTTGATTGCAAGAAACAGGTTGTTTTCAGTGGACTGCGCGAAGAGCACCATATGGAAAAACCGAGGATGGTTTTTTGTGAAGAAGGGGAGGATGATGTGACCATGGCTACTATGGATACGACCATTGCACACATCATGAATCAATAAGAAGACATCAAGATCAAGTCCTCCATATGCTGCAATCTGATTCGGCCACGTGCTACATTGCTGACTTCAAACGGCCGCCAAATCTACATACGTACTCCGTTTCGGGCCCGTGAGTACTTGATGGAAAGCTCTCGAAGTCCTCCTTCCAACGGATCCAGCCTCATCTCGAAATTCTATCTTGTTTGGCCGCAATCACAGAAGCAAGGTGCTGCGTCACCTGTATTGGGCCAATGGGCTTGTAATTTTGTTTGGGACCCTGGCCCATGTGGGGCCCATGTGGGGTGCGCCCCAATCTGGTGGAGCACGACCCTTGGACCCTCTTGGTCGTCCTCCCACCTCTATAAATAGTTAGGTACCCCTTCAGGGTTTCTTGGGTTTTGATTAATTGTAAGTTTAGCCATTGCTACTTCGCTTGCAGCGCGCGTGTCGGCTAGACCGTCCGTCTGCTTGTTTGGAACCCCACTTTATCGTGTATCAATTCATCTTTGTGCGTCTTGTCTATCTAGCAATTCAGTTGCTTTATATCTTGTTCTTGCTTGTTCTCGATTGTTTGCAGGAATAAGGTTGATCTGCACCGGCAAGATCAACAACCCATGGAGAGGTGTATCGATCGCTAAGGCGCAACGCAACGTCTTGTACGGTTGTAGTCGGATCGTCAACATTTCTCCCAAATCGTAGTTATCATCAACTCACCGAAAGATCGAGCCAACAAAACAGCCTTGAGTGTCTCGAGTGGAACTCAGGGTTCATCAGGGCAGCTTCATCTCCCATTGGAAGCGAGTTCCAAGTATCTTGATACACTGGAGGAAGGCAGGAGTACTCGGGAAGTGCTGGTTCAGCATTTTACACATAAAACCAATTCGCATGCCAACCCTTGTTCGAGGTCTTGAAAGGCATGGAGAAGTATTTCTGGCTCAAAATTCCTCTTCATTGAAAACCGGCTCCCCCAACAATACATGGCTTGCTTTTGTTTGGTTGGGGCTTGAGGAAGAAGATGCGGCGGAATAAAGCAAAATGCGGCCTAATCCCCAGAAAAGCTTCGCAAGCATGGATGAAATTGGCAATGTGGACTATGGAATTGGGGTTTAAGTGATGCAAACTAATCCCATAGAAATCAAGAATCCCCTGGAAGAATCTTGAGGTTGGAAGAGAAAACCCACCGTAGAAGAAATGGGAGAACACCATGACCTCGTGTGTATCGGGGGTCAGAAATGTTTCGCCGCACGCCGGACGCCACCCGATGATCTCCTTTGCTGGAAGAACACCGTGCGCTACCATCTCCTTCAGGTTTTCCTCCATCACATCGGAGGGCGCCCACTGACTCTCAAAGCTCTCTCTCCTCCGCTATGAATGTGAAATGGATGATGCGATTTGGTTTGAGAAATGGTTGGGAATGGAAGGGAGATCGATGCGATGATTGCGCGGAAAGTTTCTGTGGAGCTCTAGAGGATGGATTGGAAGGGGATTTGTGAACCCTAGTTTCGCCGGTGTGGTTTCACACTGTAGCAGTGAGTGGGGAAATTGGCGAGAGTTTCGGCGGGGAAGACGAAACGACGCTTTGCCTTCGGTGTTATCCTATTAGGGTATCGGGAGTACTAATGGGCCTGGGCCTAAACAGTACTTCAGCCCAGTTTTGCTATCAGCGTGGCTAGTTGTGATCCTTAGGGACTTAGGCATTTGTTTTTGCTTTGGCAACACTTGCTCACGTCAGTATAGCTCCATGTTGTTAAAATCCTTTTTGACACAGTTAGATAATTCTTTGGAGTTACTATGATGCAAATAAAAAGGTGTCCAATAGAAAAGTATTATACTAATTTTGTAAGTCTTTTTAGGCTACAAAGCTGTTCGGGTCTTATTGAGATGACTGATTTTGAGTAGTCATTCTCACGGCATGTTATATGCTTACTTTGGTAATGGCGTGGGTCGTAGCTTAAGCTATTTAGACTCGTCATTTATCATGCTTTATACCACATTTGATGGATCTTTTTCAGAGTTTTTATTCGGATTCTTATCATATGTGTTGATTTATAGACCTATAGAGTGTTTCTCACTCGGGCCTCTTCTATATCTCCTTTTTGGCATATCAAGGCAAAAGCAGTCGGCTGGATGTTTTATCAGGCGCCGTATACGCTTCTCTATATGATCCCTTGGATAATTCGGTTGTAAAACCACTTGGATGGATGTTAGCTGCACTTTGACTATATGTTTAGTTTTTATTTAACTAATCACATAGTCGGGGGCTACACCTAATTAGGTGCATCTAGTCGATGCACCTGATCTTTTTTATTTTCAGACCTTCACAGTCTTTGATTTTAGCACTCGGAAGACCAAGGTAGAGGAAGTTGAAGCACTCGGATTATCGTTTTGAATTACGAGAGAAGACTATTTCGTCAACTGTAAAGGTCTTAGGGGCTACTGTGGAGATTATGGATACCCATTACCTACACGGCATGTATATCCAACTAGGTATGGGGTACCGTGTATAGATAGAATATCTTTAAAGCGATTCGGGCTAAATTCCAAACTTGCATGTCAAGGAAATATCCGGAATCCTAGTCGGTTACGATTGTATCATATCTGTAACTACCTATTCCGTTAGGAATATGGGCTGTATTTTGTAATACGGACCCTTTCCCCTATATAAGGAAGGGTTCAGGTGTCTCTTGGGGCACGATTTTTCTCCCAGATCATTCGATCAATAATACACTCGTCGGATTAATCCCCGGACAGGAGTAGGGTATTACTTCTTATTAAGAAGGCCTGAACCTGTATAAAATTCCTTGTCTTTAAACTCATCCACTTTTCTAACTTGACAGCCACCCGCTTTAGTATTGCCGAAATCTTGTTTCGACAGCACTGTCATTAGATCATTTTATTATACACATATAGGTCTTTTGAATTATAATATGCCGAATTACCACTGTATTTCCAACTGGTGTAAATAAAATTGCAGAGGACGAGAATGACAAATAAAAGGAAGAAGAGGTAAAAGAAATTGACGAAAGTCGAATCCTGAAGAAACCAAATAAACGGCGACAAGTAACAGCTAATCAGTCGATAATCAGTTAATAACACTGATGTCGGAGGCGAGGATGACGGCCCGGGCGCCCGGCCGGAGTGGACGGCGCCGGTGACGTAGGCCGAGAAGCCAGCCAGGTTGAGGACGACCACGACGGTCTCACCGTTGCCGGTGGCCGTCAGCTCCGGCGGGTTTGTCGAGGCACGGTAAGCAGAGCATATCGGCGGTGGTGGCAGCCGAGGCAGAGGAGGCTCCAGCAGAGCAGCAACGAAGTTGGTTTTTTTTTTCTATGAAGGGAGTACGTGATTAGCAATAAGTTTTATAATAAAATAAAAAAATAAATAATTGAATTGAAAGTTAAAAAGTTAGAATCGAAAGTTTTAAAATCTGTACATAATTAATTTTTAAAAAATTTTGAGTTAAAAGTTTTGAAATTTAATTTGGATGTTTAAATTTTAAGTTGAAAGTTTTAAAAGTTGGATAAAATATTTTAGAATTTTGAGTCAAAAGTTTTAAAATTTAGCACAAAGGTTTATTCTAATTTGAATTTAAACTTTCTATTAAAAAGTATAGGCAATTTTATATATATGCTATATGCAGACATGCATACGCTGGGGCAAATTGCAATTTGGCAACTAATCCTAATTAACTAATTTGGTCAACATATATACTCCCTCTCATAATATAAGAGATTTTCGAGAGATGTGACATATCTTAGTACTAAAATATGAACAGTAATAGAACACATCACATCCCTCCAAAATCTCTTATATTTTAGGACAAAGGTAATACAATACTAATATTTTAGGTGCATGCACACACATGGAGTGTAGCAGGCCCATCTGTAGGGAGGCAAATGGCTAGTCCTGCTAGCTTCATAAAAACCCGTTTAAAACCCATTTACTAGTCTATTTTTTGAATGGTAATATAAAATTCAGAAGAAAAAATTATCTAGAAGTGGGGGACTGCGCGGTCAGTCCTATATATGCTACACTATACTACTAGTTCCATCTACTACTACTCCTACCTATACAATGTCTACTACTATACTATACTAGTATACTACTACACTGTTATATACAAATTTTATGTACGTGTATAAAAACTTTGTATATACGTATAAAAACTTTGTATACGTAAATACATACATATTTAAAAAACCAAAAACCAAGAAAAAGCAAAAAAAACACCACATATACAAACTTTGTATATGCGTATACAAACTTTATATACACATATACAAACTTTATATACGCGTATATAATTTTTTTATAAACACCACATATACAAACTTTAGGTACGCGTATACAAACTTTGTATACGTAAATACATACATATTTCAAAAACCAAAAACTAAGAAAAAAACAAAAAAACACCACCTATACAAACTTCGTATTTATATGTATACAAAGTTATACGTATACAAACTTTATATACGCACGAATACAAATTTTATATATAAAACCGAAAGAAACCAGGGAAAAAAACCAGAAAAAAACAAAAAGAAAAACCGAAAGGGAAAAAACGAGAAACGCCAAATCAGAGGAAAAAACGAAAAGAAAAACCGAAAGGAAAAAAAAAACGAGAAACGCCAAATCAGGGAATAAAACCAGAAAAAACGAAAGGCAAAAAACGAAAAAAAAAACAGAAACTCGCTCACGTGGCGCTCCCCGCGCCGTTCCACCGCGGCCCCTCTCCGCACGTGCCACGTGGCCGCGCCGCGCGGG
Source organism: Oryza meridionalis (assembly GCA_000338895.3). Lineage (NCBI taxonomy): Eukaryota > Viridiplantae > Streptophyta > Magnoliopsida > Poales > Poaceae > Oryza > Oryza meridionalis. The sequence continues at coordinate 11,286,461 of CM002531.2, read as the reverse complement.
GGGGAGGCGCGCGACTAATCGCTTTTTAGCGATTTCGCTAGAAGTGGGATAAGCGGGGAAAAAGAAAAACCCGTTTGCCCGTCCCGCTTGTATCCCTACCCATCTGGCCCCTTCACGCAGGAGGTGCAATTGTGCCAGCCCACGCGCGCGTGTGCGCTGGCTGTGCTGACTGTTGCTGCCGTTACGAGATCTCACACCTCAGCATAGGAAATGTAGGAGAGAAGACGGAGAGGAAAGAAAGTAGTCATGGGCGTAGGCAACACACGGTCATGGCAACAGACCGGGGATGCCTAGGCGGTAGCTGTGGCGAGGGGAAGCGCGGGCAACGACAATAATGGAGTCTATGGAGCACAATGTTGCCTTCTTCTGCCTCATTTCCACTAGCCTTGTCGTCGCAGGACTCGCCTACCTTCTTGTTCGCCCCAACGCTCCTCCACCGCCCGACAATGTCGACAACCAGTGGCAATCGACCCTAATCCTCACCAGCTTGCAATGGACAAGCTGTAACTTGCCAAACTCCATTGGACCTCGCCATCCTCCGATGGCATTGGGATTCATGAGGAGTTCCATCGTCGTTGTCTTCCGCTCCTCGAGATCAATGGAAAAGCGGGGATTTGCGCCACTCCGGCTAGCTCAAGCTCATGCTCATCGGAGCTTCACTAGAGATGGGCTTTATGGGCATATCCGTCACCTCGGTGTAGTTCCTATGTCGGCATATCGACCATTCAATGTTCTCGCCCTCCACTTTTGCCTCTGCTGTCACTGAGGTCATTGCCGCCTCAACCTTCACCTCCACTGTTTTCACTGCTGCTCTCGCCGACAAGGTTGCCGCCACACCTCAGACAACCAGGAGGAGCCATCAATAAGAGAGATGGAGATCGGAATTATGAGGAAGAAGAGAGTGGGGAGGCTGGAGGAAGAAGATAGTGGCATTGTAATATGAGTCCCACATGGTTCATTTATTTTCATCTTTTCTTTTACTGACTATAATTTTATATAGGTGGCATGTCAGATGAAGAGCGGGTCCATGTCACGTAGGCATCAAATCAACTAAAACCACCATTTAAACTGAGAGAATCGACTTATGTTGGTTTTGATAGTTAGAAGATACTGCATAGCCGGTTTTGCTGTTGAAGTATGCAAATGAAATTTTAATAGTGGGAATAATTGACTATTTGCCACTTTTGTAAGTGGTGATAAAAGATTTAACGCTGGACCTACATATCATAGAAACAAACATATAGAAACATAAGGACCTACGTATCATAGACAGCTGACAAATCCTTAATTAACACATCTTAGAAGTGGCAAAAAAAGTTAAATATCCCTCAATAGTGGTGTAGGGACGTAAAATGGATTCTTTTCTTTAACTTATTAAAAGATTCTTATTTTTCCAATCGTCACCTCGTCCCTGCGGTGATTTTCGTCCGTCACCCCCCCTGAATCCCAGTCGGAATTCCATCATCACACAAATAGAATCCCACATTGAGCACACCTTCCCTCTAAATCTCAAATCATCACAATCCAAATCAAACACAAAATCCCACTCCAAATCTAAATCGGAATCATCAGACAACATCCAAAATATTAACATGAGATGATGAGAGGAGAGGGAGAGGCGGAGCCGGACCGGAGGCCGCAGCGCGCTGCTCCTCACAACCTCGCCGTCGTCCCGCCGGATCTGGCGAGAGAGCGGTGCGGCGGCCACCACCCGATGAGGAGAGAAGGAGCCGGCGGTGGGGAGAGGAAGCGGCGCCACCATCGCCGCGCCGCCGCCGCTCGCCGCGAGGGCAGGGCGCCGTCGCTGCTCGGTGGGGAAGGCCGCTACCGTCGCCGCCTGTTGGGCGCCGCCGGTGGGGAGGGGCGCGGAGAGGCGCCGGCGGTGGGTTGCCGGGGGGGGAGGGGGGCGGAGAGGTGCGCCGGTGGGGAGTAGCGCGGCCGCCGCTGGTGGGGAGAGGCGGCCTGCGTGGAGGGGAGGAAGGGGAGCGACGGAGGAGAGGGAGCGGCGCCACTGTGGGTCGCCAGACGAGTGCGCAGCGGATGAGAAAAGATAAGGCAAAGCGGGCGGAGGGGATGAGATAATGCGAGCGGGCGGAGGAATCGAGGGGAGGAGATAAGGCGTGCCGCTCTCTCCGCTATGATCAGTTTTCTAGCCGTTGATTTGTGTTTAGATACGTGCTTCCATCCGTTTTTTTTTTTCTCGCGAAGAGTCCTGCTGTCCTGCATGCTAGCTGACATCTGATTATCTGAAGTCTGGCAAATCCGATTGCAGCTGCACCTAATTTTGTGCTACTACATGCATCATGCATGCTAATCTAGCACTAGCCTACCTTTTATACACATATTATGATTTGTTTGGGTTAAATTACAGCATAATTGTACTATATAGCTACATAGTTACAGTAGTGTAATTACATATATAATAACTTGGTATAATTACATCATAACTGTACTATATTTACATATGTAACTTTGATGTAAATTTTATAGATGTTGACCGTAAAAGATTGAAATTTGACTGAAACATGTTATATAAATTCCTATATCTTTTTCAGATGTATTAGTACGTACGGTAGACTCTCAACTTTCAAAGAAATATCATCAACAATTAATTTTTATCTTTTCTAAGAGTCATATGGATTAAATATTGATTTAAAATGTAGGGATGACCCTCATTAGTGTTTCAATTTAATGCCAATGCCATCGTATAAGGATGGGTAAATTTCAGAGTATACTCACCAATTATCCAAATTCAATATATTAAGCAACTATCCGGTATATGCATCAACAAAACATCGAACGCAAGACTTGAAGGCAATAAAGTGTACAAAGAAATTATATCATAAATAACTGAACCCTAATCATCTAATATTTTTATATCTATATCTATACCTACTTAAAAAAATATGTAAAGCTTCCGATAGTTTTTTTTCGTCCGTCGCTTTTTTTTTTACCGCACACGGTTTTTCTTTCCTCACGTGTGGTTTTTTGGCCCGGTTTTTTTCGTCTGATTCCTGTTTTATTTTTACACGCGGTTTTTTCCCGGTTTTTTCGTCCGATTGGTTTTTTTCGCATGCGTTTTTTTCGTCCGATTGTTTTTGGTGGGCCCGGTTTCCCCCACCATGTCTATTTTTTTTGTGGGCCCGGTTTTTTCCCACTGCTATTTTTTTTTTGGAGGATTGAATAACAAATAGTCCTCCACAATTACAGGGCTCAAGAATTACAACACAGGAATTACATACAGAATCCAACAATAAAATTACATGGCCAAGTAGAATACAAACATCTTCTCAACCTATATAAAAAACTAAAAACACAAACAAGACTCATATATACACCCAATATTTGGTGTGGATATTTTGTCAACCAAGTTCATCACATGCTACACAATCTGGTCAAACATGCCCTGTTCAATTAACTGGTACAACAAAACAGAGGCAAAAAGATAGAGAGCGGTATGCACAGATGACTGATGAGAATAAGGAAGAAATACTTAAAAAACGTCGTGAAGCCTATAAACGCAAGAAAACTTAAGTGCCCTTGCAAACATGAAGAAACAGGATCAATCAAGCTCATCACACTATACACAATCCGGATAAACCAACCGTGTTCAAATAACTGGTATATCATGGTTTTATGTCTCCACTATATCTACTAAAGTTATACATTATATGCCTACAAATATTTCTAATACGATTTAATTTCAAATAAACATGAAAATGGTACAGATGATTTCACCCCTCCATTAGGCGAGTTTGAACAGCAGATGCAGAACAGCAGAGAGCAAAACAACTCCTACAAAATCTAAGTAATCATACACAGGTACAGGTACAAACCGAATCATCAGAGAGTTTGCAGTCCTACACTCCTATATTAAGGACAAAACTAACCCCAATCTAGGCAGACATAGGACTTGAGCACCCAGATAAACTGAATCAGAGATTCTTTACAGGAGAAGAAACTCTACTATGTTTAGATAACAAATAATTTTACACCTAGATCAGAAACCCCAACAAGCAAAGAACACACATCCATATTCCCCAAGCCCCACATGCACATACACACACAAATTTATGTCTAAACGTGTAGCCAATAAACTTAGAAAATGTTAATCAACCGAGAACGCACCTGAAATCTTTAGTGCCACCAATCGGCTGTGCTCTGCTCGGTCCACCTTCGTCCACCAGCTTGAACCCTCCTCTCCGGCCAGCCAGACAGTTAGCAAAACAGACATCTTACCTGCCAGTAAGCAACAAGATTACTCCTATGCAACATGATCTAAAGATTTCACATGAACAACATGATATATTGTCAAAGAAAATAAAGTACCTGGGCAACGGTGGCTAAAACTGACAGCAGTGGGGAGGCTGCCGGATCCGCCCCTCCCGTCATCACCGGCAGAGGATCAGCACAAGAGGGGGGAGGAGAGACGGCGAAGGTCACCGGATCCACCCCTCCCGTCGCCGCCGATGGCAGATCCACTCGAGAGGAGGCGGAGACACGGCGGGATCCGTGAGGGAGGGAAAAAGGTAAGACAAATCACCTGAGAAAACATAAGACATCAATCAGCAATATACTTAATCAATTATCAATGTCTACTCTGGTTGAGGAGTATGGCACAACTTTTGACATTCCAAGAGAACAAATGTGAGAGAAATATGACTGATGGAAGTTAGATATAGTTGTTAGATTTTAAGTATTTCTACATTTGTAAGAGCAACTTCATAAAACATGCTATAAATCAGTGTATCTGATGGGATACCTATCTGTCTACTAGAAATTTTATTATACAGCTATGTCTTTGTTTCTATGTGTTGAATTGCTATATTTTCCAATTTCACCAAAAAATATCACCTGAAAATGCGTTCGACCAATATTTAGTAACATGACAAGTTTTAAATGAATATAACTGCACTTCTCCACCTAGACATGTGCTCTTAGTTGAACCACTCAAATTAAGAGAGTTAACAAACTCAAATTCAGAAGCATCAATCCAACTATCTAAGGCACACAAAGAATAAAGTTCTGTATGATTCCTCAATGGTATTGTTAAATTTCATATCAGGAAGTCTAACACAGTACTGTTATAGAGTTTCAGACATACACATCGATCTGAGCAGTGTTCTTAGAAGCAATTATTCTATACCACTAGAAGCAATTCTATACCCAAGCATGGAAGCCACGATAACTAAACTGCTTCCGAGGCAACCTCCGGCCGTATTCTAAGCAACAAGATTGCTCCAATGCAAGATGATCTCAAGCTTTCACATGAATAACATGATATATTATCTTAAAAAAATAAAGTACCTAGACGGCAGTGGCTGGAACTAACGGCGAATCAAGTACGTCGGTCGCTGGCGGACACCGTGCGAGCAAGCTCTCCTCGAACTCAGCTGGCCGCAGCCCGGCCTCGAGCGCCGCCTCGGCGAGGTACGCATCGACCAGCCTCGCCACCCTGGCAGCGTCCTTGAGGAAGCCACACACCAGGCGCAGCACCAGCGGCACGTCGAGCAGCATCCTGCATGTACTCTTACGCGTGCCCGAACGTCGGTATCGTCATGGCGCTGCTGCAGGAGCTGGAGTCCAGGGCAGTGCACAATTAAATATAAATTTTGCAACTTTCATACGGTTCAACGAGTCAAAGACACTTTAAATTATACTAGAAAAAATTCCCTGCGTTGCAACGGGTGAAGGCTATTTTAATCATATTATTGTTATGCAGAAAAATGCACATGCTTCGTTACGTGTAAAGGAACAGTTAAATGCTATAAAGTCTAGAGTTAACATGTATATAGTAATGTTTTAAGATAGATAAATTATTCATTAGGCTAATGATAATCAAGACGGATAAAAACACGCTCTCTCTCTCAACCCTTGTGTGACAAACTGTGATATCATTGCACTGGGTAATGGTTAGGTGAATGAAATTTGACCTCAATGATTTATCGAAGCACCTTCGTAGTTATCACAAATGCATATTTGTGCTTGGACAATTAATCCGCTCTACGCGTGCAGGATGTGAATGATGTCCCTAACACATAGTCCCGATGATTGTAGCATTGGAGAAACGGACGTCCAAGCAACGCACCTTTACGTATAAGTAAATAATGAATTTTTTGGGAGTTCATTAATTATTTTAAACTATATTTTTATGACACTTTTATAATCTTTTTTCATAATTGATGATTGCTACTCCATCCGTTCCAAAATATAAGGCACAACCACCCTTAACCCAAAGACCAAGAAACAATTATTATCATCTCCTAGTTTGGATCACCCTAGTAAATATAATGCATGCATCCAATAGAATTAGAGATCTTGAGTGTGGAGGATTTAAAAAAATAATAATTTAATAAAGAAAAGGTCATAATTAATTATATGCATACATGCATGTCTTATATTATGGAACATCCTAAAAAAGTAGTTGTGCCTTATATTATGGAATGGAGGGAGTATAACATTGCATTGATTATAATCACAATGCAACAGTACAATGCTATGCTATAACAGACAAAACCTGAACAGTGCCAGCCGTACCTAAACAGTGCCAGCCATACCATGCTGTTCCTTTTTCTTTTGTAGAAAACCTCTTAGCACATGATTAATTGAGTTTTATTATTACAAAAATTAAGAAAAATATCTAGTATTTTATATCAACTTGTATATATAGAGTTTTAAAAACACGCTAACAAAAATCGAGATAGAACGAACGGAGCCATGGTGTGAAGTTTCACGCCATGCACATATTCAATTTTCATAATTTTTAAAAATACCGGTTGGTTCGCGTGTTTATACTGATTTTTTTTATATAATATAATTATCTTTATTTTTCAAATTAAAAACTGGTGCATTATAAGATTTCAGAATCACTAAAAGTCTGTTGAAGAAAGAGGTGCAAAACTTTTGATTTTTCAGCCATCGGATGTGCATGGTCCGTGCTAGTGGTTGAGAGAAAAAAAAATTACGCGCAAATATGATTTGAGAGGAGGGAGGGAAAGTAGACTTATTCTAGGGCCTAGGTAAACATATATTTATATTGATTTTTGTGTATATAATTTAATTATTTTTAATTTTCGAATTAAAAACTGATTCATTATAAGATAAGATTTCATAATCAATAAAAATCTGTTGAAAAAAGAGAAAAATCGAAGGCAAATATAATTTGACATGAGGGAAGCAAAGTAGACTTATTTTAAGAGAGGCCTATACACAGTGCAAGTAATAATAGGTGTAAAAATGAAAGGAAAGTGGGAGTCAAACCCGGGTGGCCGATATGAAAATTTTCATCCTTAACCAAGTAGGCAGACTACTACACGTGAAAGGCAATTACATGGAAAATACATATACCGTATCAGATGTGGTTTTGGAGAAAAAGCCCGATCCGGCTGTTAACCGGATTAAATCCGGATTTTAGCAAAGCGCGTGGTAATGACGGACGAAAAAAACACCCGAAAACCTTACGTATTTTTTCATGCGTTGCATTGGGTGAAGAAAAAAATAGCAATCAGTGTGTGGGAGCATAAAACCACCAGGTTAATTGAGGTCTCTATAGTCGAATCGAATCTTTCTAGTGCAAATAAGACGCTAACATAGGAAAGAAAAAAAATGTGGTATATCACAGAATAACTTTCACTCTAAATAATAGAAGAAATTATACGATGAATGGAAAAAAAAAGTGATGTGATTAGGTGTCCAATGGCGAATGAGCAACTGATGAGGGAAAAAAGTCCAAATGTAAACACGATTCATTCTATTGGTGATTACTTGTTTTTTTAAAAAAATAAAGACATGTGATTATAATGTATTTTGTTGGTCACTACATGTTTTTAAGTAATAAAATCGCTTATTTTTTTTATCTGATTCGGCGTGAGTCCAAACTTTATTCCTGCTACAGTGTTGTGCAGTACTGTGCTGGGCTGGTGGGCTGCTTCTCCTCCGCTCTGTGGGCTCGCTGGTGGGCTGCGGCAGCTATCTGGGCTGGCCTGCTGCTTTGGATGGGCTGCCTCGTAATCCAATCCGGGCTGCTTTGGATGGGCTGCTCCACAAACAAGGTTTTCTCTTTTTATTTTTATTTTCTCCTTTATTTGCGGGCGTAAGAGATCGTGGCCACGCTGATTGTGGATTAGCGACGAAATATCGTGTGGGCCCACTCTTAATGACGGACGAAAAGATTAACCGGAAGTCTTACTTATTTTTTAATTAGGTATAGATATAAATATAGATATATATATAGACTTCATCAGAGGCTAACCAGTTGATACATGAGTATATAATGACACATGAGTTCTTGACAAAAATCTTGCCCGTTTCCGGCTCTGGCTGGGACATGGTGCTTGCCAATTGAGCTTGGTGGTGCCGGTGCCGCTTGGGGGAGATCAGGAGTGGTACCACTTGGGGAAAAGGAAGAGTGAACCTCAGGATACAGTGCAGCTTGAGCAGGAAGTCGCAGGTGATGCTGTCGTCGGCAACTCCTCCGCCCCCGCAGACGTGGGAGCTGGGTCAGCCGACGTTTACCCATCACCCTCTCCCGTTGTCGCCGGCACCGGATCCGCGTGAGCGGGAGGCGGAGAGACAACGGGATCCGTGCGGGGGGTGAAGAGGTCGCCGGATCCACCCCTCCCGTCGCCGCCGACGGCGGATCCGCGCGAGAGGGGGGCGGAGAGACGACGGGATCCAGACGCTGGCGGCAAATCCGCGTGGGAGGGGAGCGGAGAGACGACGGGATCCAGACGCTGGCGGCAGATCCGCGTGAGAGGGGAGCGGAGAGACGACGGGATCTGTGCGGGAGGGGAAGAGGTTGCCGGATCCATCCCTCACGTTGCCGCCGACGGCGGATCCGCGCGAGAGGGAGTCGCAGAGACTACAGGATGCAGGCACCAGCACCGAATTCGCGCTAGCAACAACGATGACATGGAGAGTGGCTACTGCCGACTCGAGAGAGGCTCCAATAGACGGTGGTGGATCTTGCCGGTGATGATAGCTAGCTCCACCTGCTCTCCATCACTTTCTCCCTTGGCTCCATGGAGGTGGAGGCAATATTGTCGCTCAGAACTCAGAGAGAGGGGGGAGATGGAAAGAGTATCCTGGGGAAGAGAGGAAGAAACGAGAAAGTGGACACTGTAGAGAGATGGGGAGGGAGAGAGAGTGAGAAAGAAAAAACTGGTGAGAGCTGGCACAGCTGGTGACCCACAGCTCATGCTGATCGTGCTCAACAGCTCAATCTCTAACCTCCTCAGTGCTTTTATTTTTTTAATATTGAGATAAAAATCATCAATTCTTAACTTCAATATTTACGGAGATAAAAATCATAAATTATAAAAAACTGTTAAGGTTTAAAAAAGAAAATAAAATGAAAAAACCTTATGATAGAGTACACGTCGTCGATGCTGATGTTCATACTCAACTACTTGAGAAATATTAAGAAAATATTTTATTTGTTTCAATTTGATTTATTTTTACCCGTTGCAACACACGAGCATAAATTATTTTCATCCGTCACATGCTATGGATTGGATTCACTGGTGGAGAAATCGTTTGTAGTCCCGGTTCGTAACCCCCCCTTTAGTCCCGGTTGTCCAACCGGGACTACAAATCCGGGACTAAAGATAGCGATTTTTAGTCCCGGGTGAAATAACCGAGACTAAAGATCGATCTTTAGCCCCGGTTGGTAGCACGAACCGGGACTAAAGATCGGTCAGCCACGTGGTCGGCTGATCCATCTTTAGTCTATGTACCATTTTTTTTATTTGCATGGCCCTGTTTGCTGCATGGTTGATTATATATATATATATATATATATATATATATATATATATATATATATATATATATATATATATATATATATATATATATTACAATACATATATATGCATTGTAATATATATATTATGCATGTATATAGAATACATATATATATATATGCGTACATATATATGTATAAATACATATATTACACACATATTTATAATTTAAAGCACTTAACATTTTATGTACATATATGTTACCAAAATATATATTAACACTAAAGTAAATGTACGTACATATATAAATATATATATATATATATATATATACATGCATGTATAGTACAATTCATTTGCTCGCTAGCTATAGCTACGACTTCGACGCCTGTGTTACGTCAGAAGAGGAAGGACCGACGTTATGAATTGTCGATCCGTCGTAGTAGAATTCACCATCGGGATTAAGGACTTCTTCGTTGATGAACCCCATCAGTTGTTCTTGAACAGCCATGATAAAATCCTTGTGTGGGAGTTTTTCCCTCATGTGAATACGCTATCATTCGAAAAATAATGACATATCAATATATGAAATTAATAAACAACTTAACAAATCGATATGCAATGAAATTTTGAATGGTTTATGTATACGTACATCGAGCTCTCGTGTGGTGTATATTTGGTTTGATAGGCAGTGGGCATACTCGCATACGTAGTAGCCGCATAAGTTAGTTTTTTGTCCTGCTTTGCACACTACATGAGAAACGATGAGAGATTTAATATACTCTTTATATTAACTGTAACTAGAGATTCAATTTAATATAATTTTGGATCATGCATGTACTCACTAGAAAATGAAACCTCCGTCCAAGTTTTTCTTTCCAAGTCCCGCGGACCAATTGACGGAACCGATCCCAAGCACTACATGTGCAGTTGCAAGCATGTAGCAATAGAGTCCCGCGACTTTGGAATAGATAGCATTATATTACCTGTCTATCAGTTGGAAGACCTTGTCAAAAACCTTCTCCTCTTTATTCATTGAGTCGTACACAGTGACTCTGCATGCGTCCAAGTCAAAAAAGAACAGGACCCAGTGGAATCTGAAATATGCGTGAGATGAGATAAATATCAGAATGTACATGTTATATGTATGGGAATGAAATTTGTTTGAACGACAATAAAAACTCACTCTGTGTTATACGGCAATAGTATGAACGTCTTGAAATGCTGCTGCGTTAGGAGATGGACGAGATTGTCCTCTGTGTCTTTCTCGTACTTGTCGAGCATTTCGGTGTTGATTTTCCGAGGGTCGATGAACCCAGTATCGTAAACCCCCCGCCGTCGGGCCCTTTGAATCTCCATTCTACAACAATGAAAGGAAATTATTATTGCTTACATATATGCCAGGAGCTAATTATTGAACGAAACAAATCGAACTCAAAGATACTTACAAAATCCATGCGCTCAGAAGAGAGACGTCGAGGGCGTCCCGATGGTACAGATCGAAGACATCCTTGAAATGGATCCATAGAACATCTTCTCCTTGCAAGAAGTCGGGGTTTCTGATCCTCGCTCCGAACATCTCTCTACCATTGGCGCTCATTTCCATGTACCGTTCATGGAATTTGTACATTTGTGTCGGTAGGAACTGCAGCTGCTCAGGCCTGACAAGTGGTTTACCGAGTTCAAACTTGTATGCCACTTCCGCCTTCGAGATTGGTGCGCCTCCAACCAACTGAGCCATGGTTAGACCGGTGTCCGAAATGAAATCCGTTATGCCAAAGTCTTCGCCGGTCACCAATGGCTCGACCACTTGGTGTGGTTGTTCTCCAAGTTGAGGAACTAGTTTGGACTTCTTGTAATAGGCTTTCCTAAGTGTTCGGTCATAGTCCGATAGCTTTAAGGCCTCCTTGTTTGCGGTGGACATTCCCTTGAAGAAATTCTTCACGCTCGGGTCAATAGGTATCTTCTTTTCAGGACTCCGAGGCTTGAGTTGCCTCTTCACTTCTCCTGCCACATAAGCGTCAAGCTCCTCTTGACTGCAACCGTACAGCGGCTCCTTGTTTTTGGTGGTGTCAACTTTGGCCTTCTTCGTTACCCTTGTGCTGGCAGGAGGTGGAGCTTGGCGAGACCTTGTCTTGGGAGGTGCAGGCGGACACAGTGGAGGTGGAGGCGGAGGAGGCGGAGGAGCCAAAGGAGATGGTGCAGGAGGAGGTGGCGGAGGAACCGGAGGAGATGGTGCAGGAGGACGTGGCGGAGGAACCGGAGGAGATGGTGCAGGAGGAGACGGCGGAGCCGGAGGAGATGGTGCACGAGACGCCGCTTGTCGCCCTGGGAGGATGATGTACCGCTTGCGCCATAGTATAATGGCGTGGCTTGTGTCTCGTAGATGCGTCTCACCGTCTCCTCCTGGGTAGTCCAACTCGAGGTCCTTGTACACGGCTTCCACCAGCTCAACTTCGACCCTCGAGTATCCTGCTGGAATCGGCCTGCAGTGGTAAGTCCCTGAAATGTCTGTTGGGATGGCCATTCCCGACGCCACCTTCACGTGATGAGAGGTTATCTATTAGTAATCAACCTAAGCAGCAACTTGCGAAACGTACGAGTCAAAAATCATATATTACATCGAGCATACCTTGATTGATAAGTTCTTGAAGGGAATATGCAGCTCACATGGTGTCCGTTGCGTGATCTCATCAACGGGGCAGGTGGTTTCGTCCTGGGTTTGCATGGCGTCCATGCTATGTGATACTACCTGCCCCGTTGAGGCGCAGCTGCTACGATTGCCTGATGGGCTGACCATTGGAGGAGGTATGTACGGCTGGGGATTGTGTGACCGATGTGCTGACATGCGTTCATCCACCTTCCGGACCACCTCCTCTTGCATGCTGAGCTCGTAGCTCGATACCCTGTACTCAAGATCTGCAATCTTCGCCTCGGTATCTCTCTTGCTCCTCATCCGACTCCTGTACGTGTGGATGTCCTCCTTAAATCCCATCTTCCAGGGAATCACGCCTTTCCCTCGTGTTCGTCCTGGATGCTCGGGAGTCTGTAGGGCGAGTGACAGTGTAGCGCCCCGATTTTCGTTCGGGATTAAAAATCATTTAATAATGTATTTCCTAGAAATTAAATAAAAAGTCAATCAACTTAATCAAGTGAATTATTGAGGGAATTAAAAAAAATTCCTTTAAAAATCATTGGCCGGGAATATTTTGTAATATTCTTTGTGCCCTAATGTACTCTTCGGAATTTTCCGTGAATTTTCGGAGCTCGAGAAATAGTTTTAATAGCACAAAGATCATTGCATCAATTAAAATAAAAAGAAAACAATTAAAATTCCCCTTCCTCTCTTTGGGCCATTTTCGGCCCAAGTCTCCCTTCTCTCCCGCGGCCCACGCGCCCCTTTTCTCTCCCTCTCGGGCCGGCCTTCTCCCTCGGCCCGCTCGGCTCTCTCTCTCCCTCAAGTCTGCTTTACCTCCCTCGCCCGTTTTCCCCTCTCTCTCTCCCCGACAGGTGGGACCCGAGGCCCCACCTGTCATCCCCAACCTCCGGCCAGCTCCAACCGTCGGCCACGCCGCCCACTCCCTCCGCCGATCCTGCGCCTCCCCTCGTCCCAACCGGCGTGGACCCGAGTCCCCTTCCACCTCGCAACCACATCCCGCCCCACTCCCCCTCTCTCCCCGCGGGAATCGACGCCACGCCACGCCGAGCCGCCACACCCGCCACGATGCCGCCCCACTCCGTCGCCGGTTGCCGCCTCTCCCGGGCTCGATCCCGCCTTCCCTAACCTATAAAAAGCATCCCCGTGCTCCCTTCGTCCGTTCCCCCATTTTTCCCGAGCCCGGCATACTCTCCCTCGCTCTCCCCACGCCGCACCCACGTGCTGCCACACTCCGGCGAACTCCGGTCGCCGTTTCCCGCCGCCACAGCCGTCGCCGCGCCGAGCCGCCGCCACCGCCAGCTTCGCCATCGCAAGGGGAAATCCGGCCGCCTCTTATTTTCCCCTCTCCACCTCCGTAGCGCCGTAGCCACGCGAACCACCTCTCTCCGCCGCCGCCGCCGACTCCAGCCGCGTCGCGCCGCCGCTTCGGTCGACGCCGACCCGCGCCGTTGCCTCCCTCAGCTCCGCAAGGACGAGGAGGACCTCGGCCGCCGCCCCTCTTCGCCGGAAATCCGCCGGAGCTCCTCCTTCCTCTGTCGTCGGTGAGATCCTTCTCATATTGTCGCGGTCGACCGTCGTTACCGGTCACCCCGCATCGGTCCTCCCCTCCCTAACTCCCTCTTCTCCTTCTGAAGGTCAAGGGCGACCCCGTCCGCCCTCCGTCCTCGCAAGCTGCCATTGGGCAATCGTCGTCGCCGTCATCTTCCTCCGCGCCGGCCGCCGCTTCCGGTGAGGACCTCTCCTCCCTTCCTTTTTTTTCCCGTTCCCCTTTCTTGCCGACCTCCGCCTCTTGGGGTGCGTCGCCGTCCCCGTGCGCGCCGCTGTCCTCCGGCCGCCCGCCGCCGTTCCACGTCACCGGCTGCTGCCGCCGGTGGCTGCATGCCGCCGCCGCGCCTTGGCTCGGTCGGGCCGGCTTCGTGCCACGCCTGTGCCCCTGGCTGCCGCTCCCCTCGGCCGCCCGATCGGCTCAGGCCGATCTGGGCCGTCCACGTGGTGGACGCGCGCCCGAGGCCGCGTGTGGACTTGGTCCACCGTGCACCCTCCCCCTTGTGCCGCTGACGTGTGGGACCCGCCTGTCGGCGCCGGCTTCCCTTGCTGACGTCAGCGGCGGTCCTTTTCCTTTGTAAAAATAATTAATAATTGCGCAATAAATCATTGATAATTCTAGAAATTCATATAAATGGCTCAAAACTTCTAAAATTCATATCTAATTCATTCGAACTCCGAATTGAGCCATTCAACTTGCAAAATTCATCTAAAATTGAGCTCTACATGGTTGTTTAGTTTTTATGTACTGTTTCCTTGGTTTTTATTAGAGTTTTTCCTCGTTTTGCGTGCCAGCGTGTAGAATCCGTCGTTTCGGGAGTCCGCGGTCGCGAGGAAAAGAGTCCGGAAGATTGTTTTGAAGAAGCAAGGCAAGTCACACATTCCCCTTGAGCATTTTGATCCTAATTTACAAATGTTTTATCGTTTGCAAATAAAAGTGCATGTCTTGCTAATTACATGGGATCCGGGTATTACCTATCTGTTTGCTTGTGCCATGTTTACTTGATATCTGTCCTTTGTCAATATTGGGTAATAAATCGACTAGCTCATGTTACTTATGTGACCTAGCTAGAACTTTATGCTTAGCCATGCTTAATTACCACTAGCTCAGTTGATGGGATAATTACAGTATTAGACCTTTTTAGTATCAGAATGAGCTGCGTGCTCGAGACATCTGGCCATGTTTCATGGTCGTAATTATCCAACTAAAATGCGACTGAATGGTGGGCTGTGGGTGCATGGTTTTGCTAGTCGCACCCATGGCAATTAAGGACCGGTTCGCGGGAAACCCTGGAAGAATTTATCGTGCTTACCACAAGCCAGCGTGGGCAACGGCTGGGCTTGTAGTGTAGCTTTCCTCTAGCTGACGCATCCAGGCAAGGGTGGGCGTGATGGAGCGGGGCGGGCCCTGCGACGGCCTCTGTCGCTTCCGGATTCACCTAGGCACGAGAGGGGACTGCCCGTTGCCCGCTGGGGACGGGGGTGAAACCTGAGGTGTGGTGTGCTTGGCTAGAGGGGGTTATGCGAAGGGTCCTGTCACGGCCTCTTTCCGGTATGTCGTGGTGGCATGTCGGCACACGGTAACGTGTCGTGGGGCTGTGTCTTGTGGGTACAGTTGTACACCTCTGATCAGAGTAAAACTATTCGAATAGCCGTGCCCGCGGTTATGGGCGGTCGACCAGATTCACCGTGATTAGTCCCACCTTAATAAATCGACTCAATGCACTGTAGTGCAGGTGGGTTGCTTGGGCCTGTTCAACGTGGTGTAGCGTTGATCAGTGGAGATTTAATGTTACTTTAATTGCTCAACAGTTTTACTGCTTTGCTCAATAAAATGTTTTACAACCGCCTTTATGCAAATAGCCACAAACCGTCCTTGTATCCCCTTGAACGTCTGCATCGTTGGTGTGGCTTGCTGAGTACGGTGGTTGTACTCAGTCTTGCTATTATTCCCCCTTTTCAGAAGTGTAGTGCTTCTGAGCTGAAGATGGAGTTAGAGGACCAAGGCTCAGACCCCAGTTGAGTTTTGCCTGTGGAGTGGAGCTGAAGCCCCGCTAGGATCGTCTCTTTTTCCGCTGCTGCTGCTTTTGTTTCGGTGTGAGGACTAAGTGCCTCTTCTGTAAGTATTTTACGCTTTATTTACGTTTGGAACTGTATATTACTTGTCGTTTTGTGTACCCTGGCTGGTCCTGGACAGGGATTTAATACGCAAAATAGTCTGGAAATTTGGGTTAAATTTCTGGGCGTGACAAACAGCTCGTCCTTCTCTCTGTCGGGTCGGAACGTGCCCTGAGAAGAGGCTTTCACTGCGTCCGTTAGTCGATTCGCAGCCTCACGTATCTGATCGCTAAAGACCAAGGAGCCATCAACTGGGTTGAGCGTTCCACCGTGAGCATAGTACCAAAACTTCGATCGATCAGGCCATTTAGCGGTGGCCGGTTCGATACCCCTCTCAAACAAGCTTGCCTCCATCTCCTCCCACTTCGGCATCGCGACGCTATAGCCGCCTGACCCCAAGTGGTGATGGTACTTCTTCTTGGCGGCATTTTCTTTGTTTCTTTCCATCATCGCCTGTCCTTGTTGACCTGTCTTGTAAGCAACGAACTCGTCCCAGTGATCCCTTAGCTTCGGGAATACGTCGAAGTTCGGTGTCTGCCCCTTCAGGATGTATTTCCGGTACAGATCTCTCTTGAAGGTCTGGAACTGTTCTGCCATTTTCTTGAGAGTCCACTGTTTCATTATGTTCTCTGTACCCACAGGAAGCGTGAACGTCTCGAGCATTGTGGTCCATAGCATCTCTTTCTCTGATTCCGGGACAAAGCTGTCATCATCCCCGCGTGCCCTTGTTCTGCGCCAGTACACCTTGCTGACAGGCACGTTATCCCTCACAACCCAACCGCTGTGGCGTACAAAATTCTTGGCTGCTTGTGCCGGGGCACTAGGTCGGCCATCTGCGTCCACCTCAGTTATGATGTGCCGACCCTCTATCTTCTTCGCGGCACCTCGTTGTCCGCGTGCCCTCTTCTGTCCAGCGGAGGGATGACTTCCACTAGCCTCCTCCTCGTTCCCCTCTGCATCCCTCTCCATGTTCCCCTCCTCGTTCCCCTCTGCATCCCTCTCCGCGTTCCCCTCCTCGTTCAAGTACTAGTTTGGATCCTCGTTCCCCTCTTCTTCGTTCCAGTACTGGCTGCTTCCCGATGCGATTGTATCGTACAGTATCTGTTCCTCATCGCAATCAGCCATCTGTTCATAGAAGAAATATTTGCTAAGCGTAATATTAACACTCTACTAATCTTGTATTAAAACTCAAATAATCATATATGCTAAGTCTAAGTGTCGTGTATTTGTACGGTAGATAATCATATATGCTAAGTCTAATTAAGTTTCGAATATTACATCTCTAATAATCTTATATTAAATCTCTAACAATCAAATATGTTTCGAATATTACATCTCTAATAATCTTATATTAAATCTCTAACACTCACATATGCTAAGTCTAATTAAGTTTCGTATATTAAACCTCTAATAATCTTATATTAAATCTCTAACTATCTCTAACACTCAAATATGCTAAGTCTAAGTGTCGTGTATTTGTACGGTAGATAATCGTATGTGCTAAGTCTAATTAAGTTTCGAATATTACATCTCTAATAATCTTATATTAAATCTCTAACAATCAAATATTTTTCGAATATTACATCTCTAATAATCTTATATTAAATCTCTAACACTCACATATGCTAAGTCTAATTAAGTTTCGTATATTAAACATCTAATAATCTTATATTAAATCTCTAACTATCTCTAACACTCAAATATGCTAAATCTAATAATCTAATAATCTCTAACACTCACATATGCTAACTCTAATAATCTAATAATCTTATATTAGAAATGTAACAATCTTATATTATATCTTTAACAATCACATCTTTACATCACTTGCTTGCGCGAATTCCTTCGAGGGCTAGCTACCACTTCGGCTTGAGGGACGACGACGACGACGTCTTCTCTGCAACATGCAAAAAAAATGTATTAGTCTAAACGCAAAGGAACATCTAATGTATTTCACGTTTTAAAGTATATATAATCATATATATGTGCTAAGTTCAACAATAGTTTAATTATCTCGTTCGTACACGTTTCGCTCGCGTTCGTTCTCACACTTTTAGTTCAAGTGCATTCACGTTCGTTAACGTTTCAATCATGTTCATTCGCGTTTCATTCACGTTCGTTCATGTTCGTTCGCGTTCGTTCACTAACACTCACGTTCGTTCACGTTTCAGTCACGTTCGTTCGTGTTCGTTCACGTTCGTTCACGTTTCGTTCGCGTTCGTTCACGTTTCTTTAACGTTTCGTTCACGTTCGTTCACGTTCGTTCGCGTTCGTTAAGCGTTCGTTCGCGTTCGTTCGCGGCGGTGGGGGCGCGGTCTGGCGCCGTGGGCCGGCCCGGCGGCGTGGGGGCGCGGCGGCGGCGTGGCGGCGGCGGCGTCGTCTCGCGGTGGCGGCGTCTCGCGGCGGTGGGGGCGCGGTCCGGGGCCGTGGGCCGGCCCAGCGGCGTGGGAGCGCGGCGGCGGCGTCGTCTCGCGCCGGCGGCGTCTCGCGGCGGTGGGGGCGCGGCGGCGGCGTGCCGCGGCGGCGGCGTAACGTAGCGGCCCGGCGGCATACGTCGGCGTCAGCGTCGTCGGCGGTGGCGGCCGCGCCGAAGTCGTTCGTCGGCGAAAGAGAGAGAGAGAGAGCGCTACATCGAGAGAGAGAGAGAGAGGGCGGGGGCTCTCACCCAAGAGACGCGGCGGCGACGTCTGCGGTGGAGGCGGCGAGGATCGCCAGGCGACGGCGAGAGACGACGGCGGCGTCGGCGCGGGGTTGCCCTAGGCAGTGGCGGCGAAGGAGAAGCCAATGCTCGATCTCGATGGAAAAACGTCTAAGTGTTGGTGGAGAAGACGAGGGCGCACCGGGAATATATATACCCCCGGATCTTTACTCCCGGTTGGTGAGAACAACCGGGAGTAAAGATATCTTTACTCCCGGTTGTTCTCACCAACCGGGAGTAAAGATATTTTCCCGCTATTTCCAAATTCTTTTTTAAACCCGGTTAGGGTTAAGAACCGGGACTAAAGTTAATAGCACTGAATATTGAATTTCGTTGCATATGTGTTTCTAAAATAGTAAATAATGCATTAAAAATTCTAATTAACATATGTAAATCCCACATGCATGATTTAAAACTTTTAAAAATTCTAATAATCGTATATAGTTAGCATATGTATGGTATTAAATTGTTAAAAATTCTAACTAACATATGTAAATCCCACATGCATGATTTAAAACTTTTAAAAATTCGAATAATCGTATATAATTAGCATATGCATGATATTAAATTGTTAAAATTTGTAACTAACATATGTAAATCCCACATGCATGATTTAAAACTTTTAAAAATTTTAATAATCGTATATAATTAGCATATGCATGATATTAAATTGTTAAAAATTGTAATTAACATATGTAAATCCCACATGCATGATTTAAAACTTTTAAAAATTCTAATAATCGTATATAATTAGCATATGCATGATATTAAATTGTTAAAAATTATAATTAACATATGTAAATCCCACATGCATGATTTAAAACTTTAAAAATTCTAATAATCGTATATAATTAGCATATGCATGATATTAAATTGTTAAAAATTGTAATTAATCATATATAACTAGCATATTCAATACATCCAAAATAGTTTACAATAATTACGGCAATAGATCGGCGGTGACGGTTGTCCGCACGTACTTTCTCCTCACTATTGTTCCTTCCTTGTGATCGCTACGTGAGTAAGGGGTGTCTTCGTTTGATAGGAGGATGCTAGGGTCAACCGTCACCGTGAAAGAGGGTTGCCCATCAAACTGATCGTAATCCTCGTCAGTCTTGTCCTCTACTCTGATGATTTTTCTTTTGCCTGGGAGAACCACGTGGCGCTTCGGCTCGTCAGACCCTTTGCCCTTCTTTCCTTTGCTAGACATGTCCTTCACGTAAAAAACTTGCGTTACATCATTGGCAAGGACAAAAGGTTCATCCGAGTATCCAACCTTGTTAAGGTCAACCGTTGTCATCCCACTGTCATCAATCGTTACGCCTCCACCAGTCAACCTAACCCATTGGCACCGGAACAGAGGGACCTTGAGAGGTCCATAGTCAAGTTCCCATATCTCCTCGATGGCACCGTAATACGTGCCAGTTGTACCATCGTGTCCCATGGCATCGTTACGAACAGCACTGTTCTGGTTCGTGCTCTTCATGTCTTGGGCTCTTGTGTAGAATGTGTACCCATTGATCTCATATCCCTGGAATGTCGCGATCGAGCTAGATGGACCCCTCGCCAGGAAGGCCAGTTGCTGGTTAATCGTCTCGTTACCCATGAGATGTTGTCGCAGCCATGCGGGGAAAGTATCAATGTGATGCCATGTAATCCATGCATCGGACTTACCGATGTTTCTGGCGCGAACTAGAGCCAAGTGCTCCTCGATGTAAGGAGCCACCAATGAAGATTGTTGTAAAACCGTGAAATGGGCTTTACGGAATAAATTGTTGTCTACCGTCATTATTGCTTTCCTTCCGAGAGTCCCCTTTCCCCGTAGTCTCCCTTCATGGCGTGATTCAGGTACCCCGATTGGGCGAAGGTCTTCAATAAATTCTACGCAGAATTCAATGACCTCCTCTGTTCCATACCCCTTGGCGATACTTGCCTCTGGACGAGCACGGTTACGAACATACTTCTTCAGAATGCCCATGTACCTCTCGAAAGGAAACATGTTGTGTAGGAACACAGGCCCGAGAATACCGATCTCTTTCACTAGGTGACAAAGCAGATGCGTCATTATATTGAAAAATGAAGGTGGAAATATCAACTCAAAGCTGACAAGACATTGCACCACATCACTCTGAAGGGCTTCTAACCTATCTGGATCGATGACCTTCTGCGAAATTGCGTTCATGAAAGAACATAGCTTTGTTATTGTTGCCCAGACATTGTCTGGGAGGATACCCCTTATTATAACTAGTAGCAGCTGTGTCATCAACACGTGACAGTCATGAGACTTTAGGTTTGTGAACTTCTTCTCCTTCGTGCTTATTATTCGCTTTATATTCGTGGAGTATCCAGATGGTACCTTGATGCTCTCCAAGCATTGAAACATACTTTCCTTCTCTGCCTTGCTAAGAGTGTAGCTGGCTGGACTCAAGTAATGGCTGCCTTTTTACTTTGGTTCCAGGTGAAGGTCGCCGCGTTGTTCCATATGCTTTAGATCATTACGTGCTTCCAGTGTATCTTTCGACTTTCCATATACACCTAGGAAGCCAAGAAGGTTTACGCAAAGGTTCTTAGTGAGGTGCATCATGTCGATTGTGTGGCGGACGTCCAAGAATTCCCAATAGGGTAACTCCCAAAATATGGAGTTTTTTTTCCACATTGCCGCGTGACCATCTTCGCACTCTATAGGCTGGCTGCCAGGCCCCTTTCCAAACACTACTTTAAGATCTTTCACCATAGCAAACACTGTTTTCCCGCTGTGATGTTTAGGCTTCGTACGGTGGTCCGCCTTATGTTCAAAGTGCTTGCCTTTCTTCCGTACTGGGTGGTTTGCAGCAAGAAATCAATGATGACCCATGTACACAACCTTCCTACAGTGCTTAAGATACGTACTTTCTGTTTCATCCATATAGTGAGTGCAAGCCTTGTACCCCTTGTTTGACTGCCCGGATAGGTTGCTAAGTGCAGGCCAATCGTTGATGGTTACGAACAGCAGCGCTCATAGGTTAAACTCCTCCTGTTTGTCCTCGTCCCACACGGGGACACCTTCCTTCTTCCACAACAGTTTAAGATCTTCGACCAGTGGTCTTAGGAACACATCGATGTCGTTACCAGGTTGCTTGGGGCCTTGAATAATAATCGGCATCATTATGTACTTCCTCTTCATGCATAGCCGGGGGGAGGTTGTAGATACACATCGTAACGGGCCAAGTGCTATGGCTGCTGCTCATCTCTCCAAAAGGATTTATGCCATCCGTACTTAAACCAAACCGTATGTTTCGTGCGTCCTTTCCAAAGTCTTCAAATTTTCTGTCGATGTTTCGCCACTGCGAACCATCTGCGGGGTGTCTCAGCATCCCGTCCTGTTGACGTTCTTCAGCGTGCCAACGCATCATTCTAGCATTCCCCTTGTTCCTGAACAAACGCCTTAGCTGTGGTATTATAGGAAAATACCACATCACCTTAGCAGGAATTCTCTTCTACGTTAGCTGCTCGTCAACCTCACCTGGATCATCTCGTCTAATCTTATATCGTAGTGCTTTACAAACAGGGCATGCTTCTAGGTTCTCATACTCCTCACCGCGATATAGGATACAATCATTCGGACATGCGTGAATCTTCTGAACTTCCAATCCTAGAGGGCAGACTATCTTCTTAGCCTCGTACGTTGTCTCGGGCAATTTGTTTCCCTCCGGAAGAATGTTCTTGACGAGTTTCAATAAATCGCCAAATGCCTTGTCACTAACACCATTTTTTGCCTTCCATTGCAAGAACTCCAGAGTGGTATCCAACTTTTTGTGCCCATGCTCGCAACCTGGGTACAACGACGTTCTGTGGTCCTCTAACATCTTGTCCAATTTATGGGCCCCCTTTTCACTTTCGCAATCCTCCTTGGCATCCTGCAACATCTGACCAAGATCATCCGCAACGTCGTTATAATCAGCATCTATGTCCTCCTCGCCCGTTTGATTTCCTTCAAATCCAGCGTACTGAGCAAAGTCTGAAATATTGTCGTCTTCCACTTCATCTTCTTCCATTTCAACCCCTTGCTCTCCGTGGGATGTCCAACAATTATAACTTGGCATGAACCCCGACTCAAACAAGTGGAAATGAATAGTCCTGGATGCAGAATACTCCTTCTAATTCTTACACTTATTGCATGGACAACAAATAAAACCTTTCTACTTGTTAGCTTTGGCCACTCTCAAAAAATAATGCACGCCGTCAATAAACTCTTTGGACCGCCGGTCAGCGTACATCCATTGCCGATCCATCTACATGAAATGAAAAAAAATCGTACACAAATAATCATTCGTACAATAATGACAGTCATAAAATAATGATAAAATAATCACAAACTCTTTCAACAGTCATACAATAATGACATATCATTATTCATACAAAAATTATAAAATATTCCACCAAATAATTCTTATTTATTATTTTTTAACTTTTAAATTCTTTTAATTTTCAATTTAGTTTGTTTTCTTTTATTTAAGATTAACTTTCACTATATTTTCCTACTCAACTATTTTATAAAACCTTATTTAGCAAATAAACAAAATTTCTATATATTCTTTCTTTTCCCACACAAATTTTCTCTCTCATCAGCTTACAACAAAATTTTGGAGACAAAAAAGTGTGCAAAACATAGCTCCAAATGTAATATGACCAAAAAAACATTGGAGGATGAAGTTGCTAACCTTTTAGGCATCTCCGATTTGTATATAATCACCAAAGTAAATTCACTATAAATTTTGGCATGACATCCCCTCTTTTTTGAAGAAATTTTGAAGCTTGCTCGAGCTGGAGGAGGAAGAAGACATATATAAAGGGGTGGGACTTTAGTCCCGGTTGGTGTTACCAACCGGTACTAAAGATCACCGGGATCTTAGTCCCAGTTACCGGGATCTTTAGTCCCGGTTGGTAACACGAACCGGGACTAAAGATCCCGGGGGGTCTGACAAGCCCTGACAGCATTTGAACCGGGACTAAAGATCATCTTTAGTCCCGATTTTTGTTGCAACCGGGACTATTGTGGAAATAGCCCGACCGACGAAAGATGGTTTCTCCACCAATGATTGGAATTCCTTCTTTGTTCATCGGTCACTCGTCAGAGATAATACCATAAAAAAGTGTGAAGTGATAACACGTTCAGAGCAAGTGTAATCGACGTATCTCATAGCCCATATCTATGCCCACCAGCCCATGAACGCCCACTGCCATTACGTATGTCCACAAATATTGTGTGTGGTGCATAATGTGCACAATATACAAAGAACAATAGGCGACTCAAAAAATCGATATTTCTAACTAGGTAACTTATTTTTTTTCTTTCCGTCGTCTTCAAAACACGACATATTAGAGTCCGCACCATGTATCATCCATGCATGAGCCATAAAACGATCCGTCTCCATGCAAGTTCATGTTCGATTTTAGAAATTATATCAGACGCTTGCCATGCAAAAGAGAGCGTGTGTTGTAATAGTGTTTCTTATCAGTCCTGATTATCATTAACAGTGAATAATTTATCTATCTTGGAACATTATTACACACATGTTAACTATGTATTTATAGTATTTAACATTTTATTATACCCGTAGTGAAGCACGGGTATTTTGCTAGTTTGTTATAATTTTAGTTTACCCGTTGCAACGCACGAGCATTTTTTTAGTATAAAAAAAATCAAAACAAAACAAATCAGCCGAGGTGCAAACTGGGCCTGGAAAAGCTTCGGCTCGGGCCCTATGTGTCCGAGGTACACATCATACTTAGGTCATGGCCCAGCGTACACTCGATTCGATGGGAAACTCGATCGGTGTCCTCCTCTCCCCTTCTCGCTCGCTCTCCTCCCTTCCGACTTCTCTCCACTACTCCAGTCTCCCCGATGGCGCCGCTCCCCGAAGACCGGCGGCGAGCAGCCAGCCGGGAGGATCTTCCGGCCGGCATGGTCTCCGCGGCATCGGCGACGGCGACGGCCGGGCGGCGCTAAGCTTCAGCACCGGCTAGATCGACGTCGCCGCGGAGCCTCCGTGGAGACCAGGTATGCCTCGCCTCTACTCCTAAAGATCGATCTGCGCGCCGTGCTTCGGCTCTTACTGAATCCATCCGGCAATTAGTTTTGTACCATATCGCCGATTTTGAGAGCGCGCGACCTCTTTATTAACTCGGATTGATTCTATTCGATCGCCTCCTCCACGAGGCATACCCACCGATTGCAAACAGCAAAAGATCCCCTCCGTGGGCACTACCGTTCGGCTGTAAAAAAAAAAAAAGCAGTGAAAATGATCCCCTTACCGGGGCACGGCAGGCGACCCCCTGCCCGGCTAGCTGCAGTAAAAAATAAGTAAAGATGCCCTAGGCACACAGTCGGGTCTCTCGGTGGAGGCAGCGCTAGACAATTGCGCTTGGCTTTTTGAAATTTCTGAGATTAGATTTTTTTTTTCTGTTGAACTCATTGCTTAAGCTGAGAGAAGCTTGATCTCTTAAAAGAGAAGAATCTTATAAGAAACACCCAACTAGACATTAAGATAGGGTAGCAGAGGAGATACATTGATGTTTTGATATGCTCTTATTGCTAGCAATGTCGCTGTGAGACGCAAAATTTCTAACCTCATTGGCAAGTTTTGACTGGATGCCAGTGATATGCCCTTATTGCTAGCAATGTCGCCTTAAAATGCAAAATTTCTAACCTCATTGCCAAGTTTTGACTGGATGCCAGTGAGAGATGACCTGGTAGATGAATAATTTTCTATCATACTTTGCCGATACTATTGTTAGCATGGTAACGCTTTGTCATTTATTCACTGAGTTTTGCCTTATATATAGTTTTTTTAATAGTAATTCTCTGCAAAATTTGCATTATATCTGAATTACTATACTTAACAAATTAAATTCTCTGTGGATTAGGCTAGCAAACGTGCATAGAGAATTCAGCAAGCTAGAGATGTGACAGTATGTAGGCTGATTATAAGTGGGATGCTAGAGGAGTAAGTCTATATCATTGGCAGATACACGAGCATTTTCGGACAGACAAAGTTCTGAAAGACACTCACCAGAGTAGTTCTTTTAAAGCCAGCAACATGGTGAATTTATTCACGCTGCAAGACTATGACAAGGTTTGACTTAAACATCCAATATTTTTGTCTGAAGATGTGAATACCAAGCTTCCAAATGACTAGCAACAAGATCAGGTATAACCTCCAAGACTGAACCAAACCCATCCAGGAATGGAAAGGGGGAAATAGACCATAGCTCTCTGATCAAGTAGATGAAGAATCCAGCATTTTGAAGAGCCTTTACGATGCTCAAGGATCATGTAAGCAATAATTTCTGATCCCTAAGGCAAATGGTTTTCCTTAATATTTTGTTTCTAAAATATTTTTTAATTTCCTCAGAGTACGATCAATCATGAATGCCAGCTTTGACAGGAAGCTGCACCTAGAAACAGAAGCTTCTCACGCCAACCTTGGATGCTCAGAAGTTGTGATAGTTTTTCTGTACCTACATGAACTGAAAGAGCTGGTACAAATGGTAGGGGAGATGGGGGGAATAGTACAACGGGCGCCCCTCTACCCTTGTCAAAAACTTATGGCAACATGAATCTCCCTTGATGGCGCCCCTTGCTGAAATCAGGTGGCGAGCTCTAGGGAACCAGAGGGGCGTCACTGGCTGCATCAGCGCGCGGATCCAGGATGAGGTGGAGATGCTCATGGCGGACGCCATCTTGGTCGGCCACGGATACACAGCTCCGGCCAGATCGACAGCGACCTTGCCACTGGCCTCCAGTGAGACTGAGACCAGTTATGCCTAACTCCATGGAGGCAACGCTGGACATTAAATCTTAGCTTTTTAAAGAAAAAACAGACAAGAAGTTTTTTAACTGTTCAACCTGGCTGGATGATTTGTCATCCTTTGCACTTAGGTCGACAATAGGAGATGAAATACTGGTAATGTTTTCTGTGTTTTGTGTGCAAATGGGTGATCACCCATCCATTTTGGTTGGAATGAGAATTCCTTGTTTCCTCTACAGCTGCAGGAGAAGTCCCCATTCTAGTTAGGGCCAGCAATTTCTTGGAAACACGACTTTTATCATCTGTCTAATTCGTGGCCATATGAAACAGTCAAGAGGTACCTGATATATACTGTGGTTAAGATCAGTGGTGTACAACATTTGATTGAACATATTGACTTATTAAAATGGCAACAGAGGCACACATTACTTTTGTTATCGTACAAATAGATGTTTTAATGTGCCCATGCTAATGGTCACTTGGGAACAAAAGGAGTTTGCATTTCATTTTGCACTGCATAAAGTGCACTCTGTTTCGCTTTGCACCAGATTTAACACATACTTTCACTTTACACCAGTGCCTATTTATATAAGTTTCACTTAACACCAGGATATACATGGACACCGGCAATTTATTTTGATGGAAATAAACAATTGCACTGGCCTTGCATTGCATGCATTATTAGCTAGTGTCATTTCAAGTGCTTCCAAAACCAGTCAAGCATTAAGGCAAGAGATTGTTCAGCAGTTCTGACAGCAAACGGGTTGCTGCCTTGCTGGCGTTATATCTGCAAGCAAAGCCATGAGGCATGAGCCACTCCTGGAAAGACCCTCTGGAAAGACCCTGTGTTTACGACCAAATTTGGTAATATCAGTATCGGAAAAGAAGATTAAATCAGAGTGGAATCGGAGGCGGAGATCGATTTGGGAACAGAGCAGGAATCGGCTAGAGTCCGGATCGGCTACGGTCAGGATTGGCAGAGTTCGAGTCAGACGGGGCTAGCCGATACAGCCGATTCCAAGAATATGGCTCGGTGTACATCATCGGGTTGAATTGATATGCTTCAAGATGATTGCCACGTATGGATAGAGTTCTGAGGAGGCAATTGTATCTATTAATTAGGATATTTTATGTAATTTCCTTAGGGATATGTGTGGGCAAAAGTCTGCCGCAAAGACTTATGATATCTTAGAGTTTGTTAGAGATAATAGTCGTGTCCGGTATGGACATATCTTGTAATTCTCGGGTTCTCGGGTATAAATAGACCCCGAGCCCTATGTAATTTTTAACACACACGTTCAATACAATTTCGGCGCATCGCCACCCTTTTGCTTTAGTTTTATTTCGACGAATTCTTGCTTTCGGGTTAAGCTGCATCGGTTTCGATCTTCAACAAGAGGTAAAACTTGTTACGATGACTTGGGATTAGTGCTTCCATCCTCATGATACTCTAGTCTTGTTTATGTAATTCGTCAAGTTATCATATATCTTGTATAATCCTTCGGTAATATCGTCATCTAACCTATTATCGGCTAACATCTGTTAGTAGAAGGCAGCCGATTAGGTTAGACAACGACGTTAGCTTGGATTATATGAGATATCTACCACTATGAAACATCCAGCGGCTTGATTGTCCAGATATTATTCTTCTTTTCATACTTAATGTTGCATCAGTTGAGTTTGATCTATTAAGTCGTGCTTAGAATATCAATCTCTAGCCTGCTTTTTGGTTGCCGATTAGGGTAGCATCGGAGTTTCAGCCGATCTTACATCCAGCGGCTTGATTGTCCAGATATTATTCTTCTTTTCATACTTAATGTTGCATCAGTTGAGTTTGATCTATTAAGTCGTGCTTAGAATATCAATCTCTAGCCTGCTTTTTGGTTGCCGATTAGGGTAGCATCGGAGTTTCAGCCGATCTTACCTGATTTAACTATAGTTATCTTATATGCCTAATTAACATGTTAAATCTGCCCTTTATGTTAAGATCTTATTGCATTTAAGTATATTATGCTTCTGTTTGATATATTCTACTTGTCTTAATATCTTAATATAGAGTGGTATCGAAGTATTAGCCGATACATGATAGATCTATTTGATCGACTGTGCTATGAACATATATAGTTCTGTTGTTAATTTATATTTCGATCTAGGTGATTTATACTGTCTCAATCACTTGATTTAAGTATATATTGACATAGGGGTTATATATTGTTAATATCTACAGCCGATCGAGTAGATTTAGTTCTTCTTTAATTATTCATAACTGCCGATCGATGTACACATGACATCGGCTTAAAATAAATGATATGTCATCGGCACCTAGCCGATCGGCTATCATTTATAAGATTAATTGTGGTTTCTTTATCTTTATTTCTTGTTGATTGCAGGATCAAATCAACTGGCACGCTCATACATCCGAAGGCGAGTTTTGGACCTGCGCTGGAGTTAAGCAGATCTCTCAGGCCTCGTGCTTTCTATCAACACCCTAGCAAAGTAATCAACCTGCAACCAAGATGCAATCCATAAGCAGCTCTTTATAACTTGTTTCTTTTCTTAAAGATCATTGAGTGGTTGTGTTAAAGAAATAAAAATAAACAATTGTAAAACTTGTTTATTAACAATGTGCTAACGTTTAAACTTGTTTATTGAAAACGGTAACAAGGCACATGGAACTGTGCTGATGCTTTTGTGTAGAATAGTGTGCAGAGAGAGAGAGGGGTTACTGTGAATATTAGACTTGTATTTTAAGTCTTAGTGGGCCAGTGTATATAAGAAGTACATGACTTGGATCTCAAAGTGATCCTATGGAAACTAGTCCTACTAGCATAATTTGGCATCAAGTGCCAATGAAGACCAACGGGAACTAACCTCATTTCTTTGACGAAGGCATTCACAAACAGGTACACTAATCTTGGTGGTGTATTATCAGCTCCAAGGATTTCAATGGGGCATTTGACATCTGTGTCAAGGTGAATTTGGAATAAAAAAACAGAGTATAACCATGAAATTATTAAACGATATTTATGTATATATATAGCGCAACCATAGTATGTTCACCTTTCATGTCATCAGCAGTCATTGATAAAGGATGAGAGATGACAACCCCTTCAACCCTTCAACCTCATTGGTTTTTGCAACCTCAACAGCTAACTTTCCTGTCAGTTGAACTTTTGTTCTTAAGACTACAAATCTACAATATGAACGATATCTAGCTATGGTATTTAGATAAGAATTTGCAAAGTTTTCTAAAGTCTATTACTGATGTAATGATGTAGGACGATATGTAAACCCATTTTCATGCTGTTTAATTAGTTTGCTTACCGCCCCAACAATAACCTCCAACTTCGACAATAGATTTCTGTTCTCTTTTAGAGCAGCAAAGATCAGTTTAGCATCTTCAGCTGCCTTCACCTGAAATCTCAATTGTATATACTGATCAATATCAACTAATTGACTCCTCGATAATCGTAATCGAATAAGCTATGGAATTGGTGAAAACAATTACTGGAGAGTGAGCCATGATCCATTGTCAATCAATAACTTCCCTAACCCCACCGTTTTTCTCATTTTTTTGAATTTTTTTCGGGCTATCTCGTTGCTTTACACGTCGCTCCTCCTCCTCCCGGCTCCTCGCGTGCGCCTGCGTGACCGCTCGTAAGCGGTCACCGGTCCAACGATTTTTTTTTGGCGCTGTGGGGGCGTGCGCACGCGCCGGTGTAGACGGCGGGTTGGAGCCGGTTCCATTAGTAGGCTATTTTGCAAAAAAATCCTCGTATTTGCACGGAATATCATATGCCTTACGTCCCATTGTATTTTTTACGTATAACCCCTCGTATTCCAGGAAAATACAATACAAAGAAGAGAAAATTCCGCTTCTAGAGATAGCGCTGTAAACATGAAAACTATAGGGGGTTTTCCACAAAACGTCCTACACTAACACCCCAATCCTGAAACCCTCCACTCATTCTCTCCCTCTCATCTCCTCTCCCATCTCTCCTCTCTCAGCGTAGATTCTGGCCCGAGCTGCCATGGCGGCGGCGGCTACTGGCGGTGGTGGCGGCGGCTTCAGGCGGTGGCTGCGCGGAGGGTGGAGCCAGCGGCGGCTCCCCTCCTTCCTCCCAAATCGGGTGGAGGCGGAGGTGAATGGCGGAGGCGGCGCGGAGGGTGGACGCGGCAGCGGCCCTCCCCTCCAGATCTGACGCGGATCGTCGTCCCCCTACCGCCGCCGCCGCCGCCATCGTCCGCCGCGCTCCCCCTGCCGTGGCTGCTGTTGGTGTGGGGCTTCCTTCGCCGCCGGAGACCACGGGGCACGTCGGGACGGCGGCGACGGGGCCAAACCTCCCCCATCCCCCGCGGCCACGACCCGTCTCGGCGAGCGTACGTGTCGGCGCGAGGAGGCGGACTGGCGCGGGCGGGCAGGCTGCGCTGTGGCGTGGCTCGTGGCCTCGTCTCCGGCCCCGCCGCGGTCGGGTCCAGCCCTCCCGTGGCTGGATCCGGCGTGGCCGCCGCCGAAGACGAAGCGGCGGAGGAGGATGA
Organism: Oryza meridionalis; assembly: GCA_000338895.3. Lineage (NCBI taxonomy): Eukaryota > Viridiplantae > Streptophyta > Magnoliopsida > Poales > Poaceae > Oryza > Oryza meridionalis. The sequence goes on along the minus strand of CM002531.2, from coordinate 11,255,369 downwards.
CCGCGATAGGCGCTAGCAACGGAGCGGCAGAGGCCGACGGGTGCGGCACCATCGTTGGCTTCATCGTGCGCCGCCCTCGCACGGGACGTCGCGTGCGCGTCAGCGTTGGTGCACCCCTCCTCCCTTCTTCTCCTTCCCCTCGTGGTGGCGTCGGAGCCGGCGGCAGTGCCCTCTACCCCTTTTTCTCCGTTCCCTAGCGGCAACGTTGGGTCGGGTGGCGGCGTCGAAGCCGGTGCCGGTGACCCCCCTCCCCCCCTTTCTTCTCCCTCGTTTGCGGCGGCGTCGGGGCGGGTTGCGCGTCGGAGCCGACGCCGGTGGCCCCGGTCTACTTCGAGTGCTCCGTCGACGTTGTGTCCTGCAACGGCGCTGCCTACGCCTGGCGGATTACCTCGACACAGCGAGCCTGCGGATGTGGGAGTTCGCCAGCGGCAGGTGGCCACCATTCCGCCGACCATGTCGCACACGTTCTAGGCAAGAAGGCCAACATCAACTGCGTCGGGCATGGCGACCGTCTCATGGTCTGTGTGAGAGCTCCGGCGAGGTCAATGAGTTCTTCATGTGCGACGTTAGCAGCAAGCAGTTGGAGGAGCTCCCCAAGTGCATCAATGATGATGGAGAGGTGAACGAGTTCTTGGCCACTTTCTCCTTCGAGCCTAAGGTATAGATCAGCGTCATGTATGTGATAACTTTTGTTTTAATTAAGGAGCTCTATTCTGTTTTGCTCCTTGTTTGCCTGCTAGATTCCTTGATGTGTACTAGACATCTACTGATCGAATGCTATAAAATCAACTGTGCTCCTATGGCTCTGGATTTCTCATCACCTAACCAAGGCCAATCAATTAGTGCACTGATCTGCAACGGATTCACCATCATCACCTCTGACGCTGCGGTGATCGAGCTACCCCTTCACAAAAGATTGATACCCTACATGCTTTGCTTATAATTTGCAGGTTTTCAGAAAAGGTGAAAGCTAACACGCAAAAGACTTGACTGTCTAGATTTAGATTATTGGTGTTTTTATCTACCTAATTGCTTTCTTCTCAGATTTTCAACAGCCAATAAATGTTTATATACCCATTCTTATTGTCTCAGATGTATATCATATTGATAACATGAAAATGTAGTTGTTCAACTTGTCTGGCTTTGTTGGTCGATCCTTAGTTTACCAAGTGTCTATAATAATTATGGGTTCTAATGTATTACACTTTTCTGGGGCATATATGGCATTCTAGGTAAGCAAAGCTCCGATATTTCTCGATTAGCTGGGGTGCAATGCAATACTCATATTTTTGTCCCTGCCACGTATTTTCAGTAATTCACGGATGACAACAAGAAGAGAATTGCTTCTAAGACAAAATAATCTGACTAAGGATGAATATAAGGATATACTTGAGGTATGACACTCATATGTAAGTTTTGGCCGTTCATGGTGTATACACTTTGTGTCTCATAAGGCACATATGGAAGTAGTAAAGTAGTATCATTACTGGTTATTATGGTGTTTGCGGCCTAAAGCGCAAACAAGCAATTGGGGATATGGGATGTCATTTCTAAACCTTGGTCACCAAGATTTGTCAAACCCTGGATGCATATATTGTTTGTCCAATGCAGGAGTACCATACTATCATGAAAACATAGAAGATCTGGATGGGCCTGAATTAAATTCCATCTTTGAGATGTGGTTCAATTTCGTATTTGATTGTCAGCTATGAGTTATTACTTGATGTCCTCATTACGTACCTTCTGACTGTGAATTTCCTTTGCTTTGGGTTACTGATGAGGTCAACTCCTCATATTACCTTAATAGTTTTAAATTATTGCTCATTAGTAACACTGCAGAATTCCTTGCTTGATTAATTTGGTCCCATTTAATTTTTCTTACGTGCTTTTTAATTGCAGATTATCTTAACCACTAATTAATATGAAAATATGATTACATAAACGCAAACAAGAAATTGGGGATATGGGATGTCATTCACTGATGAATGCTTGCTATCTTCTCCTTGATTTTTCATTGCAGATTATCAGCATGAATAAATCTGAAAAAGATAATTATATAAGTGAAAACAAGCAATTGGGAATATAGAGATGACAATCACTGACGAATGCTCGCTATCGTCTTCCACTTGTGCTTGGTATCATGATGGTACCATTTGAATTGAAAAACACATAACCTTGTCATATGTCAACAGGCAAATGATGGATTCACTCTATGCCCAGTTCTGAATCCATGAGTTTAAGTTCCCATTTTATCACTATCAGGTCTTCTTTTTTCTGCATGATGCATCCCTTATGCCATAAAGGTGGTTTTCCCATTTCTATTACTTCACATATATCTTTTTGCATTCTTGAACAGAGAATGCAGAGAGTTGTCACTAGAGGAATATAAAATCAATTTCCTTTTCCATGTAGCACTTTATTCCACTAAGTCATAACATTTTGCATATAGTCTTTCAGAATTTCTTTCCCTGTGCTTCTGTTCTTTTCACGAAGATTTGGCTTACGAGAAACTCAACATGATCAAGCAATTATGGAAATCTGTTGAAATTGTTCCTTCACAGAGTTAATATTATAAACTGGGCCTTGTGCATTACAAGCCAATTGTTTAGTATTTGCTAGAGTTATGTAATTTACTGACCATGTGTTTATAAATGATGAGTTTCGATTAATGCTGGACATCCATCGATTCTATATACTTCGTAAAATCTGGCATACTAATAGAACTATCATATTACTAATCTTATATACATAGAGAGTCTTGATCGCTTGATGTCATAGATATGCAGATCATGGTTGAGGTGTGTTTGCTATTTTAAATAGCTTCTGGGCCATCACGAGGATATTATTTCCAATTCGCAAGCATTAGTTTGCAACTTTCAAAGGAGATGTAGCTACAGACCTTCAGTTAAGGTTAATGCTATTGAACATGCACTGCACGTATGTATATTATCCTATCAAAATCACTATAGGAATAATTAAAGGTTTCATAATAGTCAGAATTTTGCCAACAAAATTCTCTTGTTTGCCATGTCGCGCGGCGCGCTTTCCTTTCGAGTGAAACTAAAAGGCATAAATACATCTTAGCGGTTAGCGCATGAATCATTCCCTGTCAGAGCCCTACCTAACATAATGATTATTTCTTTTTTTTTACCATATGATAATCAAAATTGAACAGAGGGAATATTAGACTATGTAAAATTCATCATACACAATTAATTAACTATAGGGTTATCTTCAATTTTTCCCCCTCTATCTCTCTGACGTAAACATTTAGTTTATTTATCTTAGAACATGTATTAAGTTAGCTTTTTTTAAAAATTTTTTCCAATTTTTCTTACTTTTCTTCTCCACGTGAAGTAACATGATTCTAGCTCACTATTACTTTTACTTCCTTTAAAATATTACCACCATTACTTACGAAAAAATATTTTCTCCCCTTGTGTGATGCTAACTGTATCACGTACTTCATTATATACTATTTTATCTTACTTAATTATTTTCAATTAATACTACTGCCCATCGACGAGCGCGGGTGAAGCCGCGCTTATCCATCTAGTATTTATACATGGTTCTCCATTGTAAGGTCGCCCGTGGAAGAAATCAGGCACCACGACGTAATATCCGGCTTCACCAACTTTGTCAGCTATTTTCCTGTAATTGTCAGCATCGTTAACCACAGCTGCTTTAAATTGTTTTTGCAATCTAGAACGGGAATAAAAATGGAAGGTGTATTGAAAGAAATTTAGTTGGGACATCTTACTAGCTAAAGGAAGCACTTAAACTTGTAATAAAAAAAACAGAAACCTTAGCACAATCCCCATGAAGGAATCACGGTGTTACTGTAATATTATTGAAGTTCAAGATATTTTTACAGAAACTGGAATAGTGAAATCGGACCATTGTTAATCTTTGATTATCCATTAATAAATCAACTTTACAAGGACAACAATGCATGAAATATATTACTATGACTATTAATAATAACCAAGTTGTAGCCGCCAAACATGAGGATGTAGAAATCCGTCGTGAACACCTCTGCGATGCAGAAGTTGATTGCCTGGGAAGATGCGGGGGCAGTTGGCCACCGTGACGTTGAGGCCAACGCGGGGTTCAAGTGGGCGACCCACGGGTGCTGCGGCATCCTGGGATAGGAACGTGTGAGTAGGTGTGAGTACGTAGAGCCGGAGTCAATGAGGGTGTACACATGCAGCTCGACGTCGCCCAGGCGGACCATGCATATGACATGCACTCGCGAGTGTGATTGTGGCCGCGGGAGTAGGGTTCATCATAGTTGAAACAAAGGCCTTGGCGACGTCGTTCTTCCATCTCCTCCGCAGACAAGCGGCGGCGGCAGTAGGATCGGGGACGGCCGGGCGGAGCAGCAGGCTTTCAATGTCACTGGTAATTAACCTCTAGACGAAACAACTGCATGTTTCAAAGCACACAAAGGATAGTAGTAGAGCATTAGTAGAGACAGTCTCATGTGGATTGCACACAGGATTACATGGCAAATTAAACAGAAGCTACAGCCACCAGGATACATGCAAACTTGTGCACTAGGGGTGGGGCAATTTGCTATTGATACAATCACCGCTCCAGGAATGCAAGCGGTCAACATAGCAGACCAGGTACTGGTCAAGGATGCAAGGCCTGGCACAGGGATGGAGCCTCCAATCTTCATCGAGGCAGAACTGGTGCGGCGGCTCAATCCTCCTGTCGTCGATAGTGTAGACGCTGAACTTGGAAGTCCTGCAACGCTGAAGACGGTAACCCAGGTATATCGCATTGGTAGCGAGAGACGGGAACGTCTCGGTGGACATGAGCAGGCAGTGCGTGTTGCCGACGAACACCGCGTGTCGCCCAAGGCTCCTCACGGGGAGGAGTCTCCTCTCGCTCTTGGGCTTAGCGATGTCGTCCAGCTCCAACACCTCCAGGCGGCCGGTGAAACCGCCCACCGTCGTGAATAGCTCTGCTGGATCATAGGCTTCCGCGCCACCGAAGTGCTTGATGTCAATCCAGTATCGCACCATCAGCATCGCCGTCCCGCCGCCGTCGACGAGGAAGGAGAGCACACGATTCAGGTGATGCGTATCTGGTGGGCACATGTGGCGTTGGTCGATGATTTCCACCAACCGAGGCAATGGCCGTAGCTCCAGTAAGTAGACGGAGCCCTCCGGCGAGGCGACGTAGCAGCGGCCTCGCCAGGAGAGCACGGAGTGGAAGAGGAGCTGGCTTCGGGAGTCGTACTCCTGGTAGGACGCCTCGCCGGGGTTTACCAGCGTCCAGTGCGAATCGCCAGGCTTGGCGACGATGATGCTCCTCACCGTGTCCCTCAGGCAGAGCACGAGGGTGGGCGGGGTAGTGGTGTCGTCGAACCCGGCGCCGTTGAAGATTCGGAGGTTGAAGCGGCGATCCCGGCACATCGCGGATAGGGAGGAGGGCACGGCGGCGGCGGCGGTGGCGGTGGCGATGAGGAAGATGGCGGGGAAGTCGGTGATGGTGTTGGTGAGAGGGTCGAGGAGGGAGATGAGGTTGGTGGCCTTGTTGAAGAGGACGAGGAGGCCGTCGGTGGCGCAGAGGTGGCAGTGGGTGGAGAGCGCCGGGAGGACGACGCCGATGGAGGCCGCCGTCGCGAGGTTGAGGAGGCGGCGGCGAGGAGGCAGCCGCCGTGGTGGGGGCGGGGTGATGGTGAGCACCGCCCAGTTGCGCGGGCGGAAGCGGGTGTCCAGGGGTCGTACGCGCGGGTCGGCGGTGCGCTCGCGCCATGGCCCTGTCAGGCCAGGAAGGCGGGCAAGCCAGGCAGCGGCGGAGAAGGCTGGAGACCAGGACGACGGCGGAGCTCGGCCTGACGAAACTGACGAAGCTGAAGAAGGCGACAACGGCAATGACGCGCTACAGGAATCGCTGGAGACAGAAGTGGAGATGGGCCGTGGGTGTCGCACCAAACGTCCAAGCGTGCGTGTTGTTGGGCCGGATTGGGCCAAGTGATCATCCACCCTGGAATTTTTTTCATTTTTAATTTTTTTTAATATTTACAGAAATAATCTGTCGGCGAAAAAAAATTACGAGAATAGACCCTGCTGCCCCTACAGAGGGCGGCAAACTGACGTGGCAGACGGGGGAGGGACGGGCGGTGACGGAGGGAGGGTTTTTTTGCAGGAAAACCCTTGCCGGGGCGGCAGGCCTCGCTGCCTATAAAAGGCCTGCCGCCCCTGCCCCCAGCCCTCATTTCTCCACTCACAACTCCAGTTAAAAAAAAGAGAGAAGGGGGAGGAGAAGAAAAGAAGGGGCAAAGCCCTGCCGGATTCAGACATCGATTTCAGGTAATATTCATAGATCCTATATGTGACTATTAAGTTAACTACTGTATATTTTTTAAAACTTTGTTTGAATAAATGCATTATATTTTTAGGGTTTTAGTTGTACTAATCTAGAACTGCGTATTGTAGATATCGGTAAATACGTAGATCTGCTAGTTTGAAATCAATACTTTACCATTACATTGGCGTACACGAGAAATATTACGTTGTAGGTGTTTATTACATGAAAAAATAATATGATCTAGTTATTTCGTTGACAGATATGTCGAACAAACAAATATTTCAAGTTTACCATGGCCCAGGAAACGTCCGTTACGGGCCAACTGGGGTAGATCTGTCAGAATTTATTGTATCAGAAAGGGGAATTGATAGGCTGGCAGAGAGGAGTGTACCTTCTATAAAAGGATGGTTGATGAGGGGCTTGAGAGTTGATCCACAGACTAGTGACATAACAATCAATGTTATAGTAAGTCGGGCAACTAAGGGTTTTTATTGGGAACTAATGCCAGTTCAAAACTCTCGAATGTGGAGATGGTATGTGGAGAATGCATTGCAATGTGGGTGGCCTCTAGCTATGGTTCCGTTTGTTCACCCGAAGGATCCAGGTGTGTAGATGAACATGGATAATGGCGAGGGACCAAGTGCTGAAGTAAATGAGAGTTATGTGGAAGAGGTCAACGCACGAGAGGAAGGGGGCGTAGTAGCTCCAGTGGGCATTCAACCCGGTGATGGAGTGGCCGATGAGGGGGAGACTGTCGGTGCCATTGTGGATGAAATGGAGAGAGAGGATTCTGACAACGAGTGTGTGGAGGAAGGTGATTCGTCAGATGATGAGACGGATATTAATCCAGCCGAATGGGCTAGTCAGGATTTTTCTGGTCTGGTCATATCTGAAGAGGATAGTGTGAGATGGGAGTACAAAGAAAATGAGGTTATTCAGGGAGCGATTTATAATAGAGCAGAAGATATGAAGGAGGCGGTAAAGCATTTTGTAGTGTCACTTCATAGAGAGTTTTGGGTTGCCAAGTCGAACCGATCGCAATATGAAGTTCGGTGTGTTAAGGAAAAAGATGGTTGTCCCTGGAGAGTGCACGCTTATAAGGGAAAATGGAAGGATTACTGGACAGTGTCAGTTGTTACCAAGCATACATGTTATCTACCTGGTGTTCAGAAATACCACAGGAACATTACATGTGCATTTGTTGCATCTGAGATGTATGCGCATGTCATCGATAATCTGACATATGAACCAAGGTCAATAATCCGACACATCGAAGAGACATACAAGTATACTATTAGCTATGCCAAGGCGTGGAGGGCCAAACAGAAAATAATAGAGATGAGATTTGGAATTTACGAAGCCTCGTATGACAATTTGCCACGCCTGCTTGGTGTTATCAAAGAAAGAAACCCTGGGAGCTCTTACGTAGTGAAGAAATTCCCCTCAATTGAACATCATGGCAAGAGTGTGCTGCAAAGGGCGTTCTTAGCTCTACATGCATGCAAGATGGCATTCGTGCACTGTCGTCCTGTTCTCTGCATTGATGGCACATTCTTGACTGGAAAGTATCGGGGCCAGATACTAACAGCAATAGGGGTAGATGGGAACAATCAGGTATTGCCCTTGGCATTTGCTTTTGTTGAGAGTGAGAATACCGACAGCTGGTACTGGTTCCTGAAACTGGTTAAAACAAAAGTTGTTGGTATGAGGCCCAATGTGTGCCTGATACATGACAGGCACGCCGGCATTCTGCGAGCGATAGAAGAGTTGCAGTTTGGGAGTATGAAACGAGGATACCCTGGTGAGTGGGAAGATGTACAGAGTAGGTGGTGCATGCGTCATATGGGAGCTAATTTCTTCAAGCAATTCAAGAACAAGGAGCTCATGAACATGTTCAAGAGGCTATGCAATCAGAACCAGGAGAAAAAATTCAATGAGCTTTGGAAGAGATTAGATGAGTTGATAGCCAAATGCAGTGATCAGCGTGCAGCGGGTCCGTCGACCGCTGTTGATGACCCTCCTCAAGCTCTTGGACCTCTCCCAACGGATAGTCCAACATTGGTTAGAAGAACTGGAGTGGAGATTCGGAATTTTTCTCAGTGGATTCTCCATGAACCAAAAGAGAAATGGGCCAAGGCTTATGACAAAGGTGGTGCTAGATATGGGATAATGACAACAAATTTGGCAGAAGTTTTATGACTAGGTGATGCGCGGTGTCCGTGGACTCCCACTAGTTGGCATAGTGGAGTTCATTTTACATGGGACATGCAGGTATTTTAGGGATCGGTTCCAGGCAGTTCTTCCCTCTATGCCGAACAACAGCATTTTATTCGGAACTTTCATGCAGAAAAAGCTAGAGGAGTGTCGTAAAAAGGCCATGAAACATTGAGCTCTAGTGCAAGGTACCCAACAGCACAGGTTTGAGATACTATGTCAAGATAAGGCAGGCAGGGGTATCTATCGCAAGAGAGTGAAGCAGGAATGTGTTCTCAAAGCCGACGGCACATGTCATTACTCTTGTGCAAAGCCAAAGCTGCTCCACAGGCCATGCACCCATGTCATTGCTGTTGCATCGGAGTGTGGCATACCAGATGCAGTATATGTATCACAGTACTTCAGTAAGCTAGCAATATATCATACATGGAGCAGCGAGATTTATGGGTTCGGCATAGCTGGGGAGTTCACAGAGACTAACGATGAAGTACTCAATATTCCTGACCCATCGAAGCTCCGAGGCAAGGCTGGAAGGAGGAAGACTCGTTGCATCCGCAACGATATGGACGAGTCGGAGGCGGGCAGGGTGAAGCGTTGCCGCAAATGCGATAAACGTGGGCACACCTACAAGCATTGTCCTAAAGACAAGGAGAAACCAAGTGCGGCGGAGGCAGGACTATCAGGATCAGCAGCAGATGGAGCTCGCCCTACGGGTGAAGGCACTACCTCAACTCAACCCTGTCCTAGACGTCGTCGTGCCACGTCTGGCTACGTGGTGTAGTTCTTGTGTTCTATGTTGGCATGTGGCTTTGCTTGTAATTTGGTTCGCACTTATTGATGTGTTTATGTTTCGTCGTGTAATGTCAGACTTCGGCATGTAATGTCTATAGGTCTCGTGATGTCACGTCAGACTTCAGCAACTAATGTCTTTAGGTTTCGTGATGTAATATCAGACTTCGGCATGTGATGTTATGTTATGTTATATTATCGAACTCTACATATATGTTAAATCGCACGTCATCGTTATGTACGCTTAGTAACGTTTGCTATGTTCTAAATAACCTGTACTTTTGTTCTACATAATAATTTGTATGATTTTATTACTTTTCAAAATTTTACAAGTTATCTTTTGTTCTACATTACTACATTTTGAATTGTTCTAACATGAAACATGATATTTTTCAGAGATGGCACGTCAGGACATACCTGAGTTGTTGGACCCGGCGATAGATCACCGACACCGGTCTCACCTTACTGCGGTGCAGGGGGCTCAGCTTGGCACGTTCCGGGCACGGACGTGCGGTGAGCTGAGCTACTTACGGTTCACGACTCCATCGAGAGGTACGAACAGTGTATTACTATAAGTTAGTTGCGCCGTAATAATATTTGTAATGACATATTAATTTGTTCTTGCAGGTTGCCTGAGGCTGGCCTCCTACCTTTGTGTCGGCTGGTGGAGGCAGCAGCCGGCCACGCGGACCCGGTCAGACGCTGGGATGCGGACCGGTCCCTCCTAGCAGCTTTGGTCAACCGATGGAGGCCAGAGACGCACACTTTTCACTTGCCGTGCGGTGAGGTAGTTCCTACCCTACAGGACGTATCGCACTTGTTGGGGCTACCGCTCGCGGGAGACACTGTCGGGCCAGTTCACACGGCTGTGGACTGGAAGGACGATCTGACGGCACGGTTTGCACTAGTACAGCGCGCACCACATCTCCCGCTCCAGCCGTTGGCACACCACCGCAACACCGGACCTACGAAGAGGTGGCTGCTTCAGTTCACTGTGAGTTTTTTTGTACCGAAATGACAAGCGTACTACATATCTTAGTCCTAACGTAACGTGCCTAACATTTTATCGAACACTTGCAGGTTGAGCAGCTACAGGATGAGGCCGACGGGTACTCCTACAGCCGCTGTTTGGAGGCATACTTGCTCTGGCTTTTTGGCTGGGTGATGTTCTGTGGCGGTCACGGGCAAGCGGTCGACAAGGGTCTCGTGCACTACGCCAGGAGCATCGCCGACGCCGCGGTAGGCGAGGTGCCTCAGTGGAGCTGGGGTTCTGCGTTGTTGGCGGCTCAGTACCGTGGCCTTTGTGAGGCTTGCACGAAGACGGATCCCAGCGTGACCTTCGGTGGGTGCCCTCTCTTTCTTTCTATCTGGGCAGCTGAGAGGATTGCGATCGGCCGCCCTGAGGTGGACCACCACGTGTACGAGGAGTCACTGTACACGGAGCGACCGGAGGTCGACTACCCTACGATGGGTACTCTGTGGTGCCGTCGTCAGGTACGTTGCATCGATCTTCTCTTACTGTTAAGTTTGTTGTTAAGTTCATTGTACGTCACATCGATCGTCTCGTATTGTAGCGCCGATGGGCTCACGTTCAGGTTAGGCGGTCGTATCCTGAGTTTGTTATGGAGTTCGACCGCCTTTTGCCGACTGACGTAGTGTGGGAGCCCTATAATGCCGCGGCTACCCAGAGTCGTGCGCCGTTGGGCCTGTCCACACTCTGCACAAGGGACCAGGCATACTGGATGACTACGGTTCTGATGGTCTTCAACATCTGCGTTGAGCCTCACACCCCTTTCCGCGTGATGCGGCAGTTCGGCTTCCGTCAGCCCTTTCCAGTACTGTTTCCGACGACCGTCCCAGCTGCTGTTCACCGGTAAGATCTTTCACTACTCTTTGATTTTTGCATTAAAATCTACCTCTCCACAATAATTTGCAACATCTGTCCATTCACACTAATATGATACATGTCATTCGCAGGTACTCGCGCAAGGGTCAGTAGTTAGCTGGCGACTAGCCCGCCAAGTTGGGGACTTTTGTTGAGGACTGGTTGCTCACAACTGAGGAGGTCGTGGAGCACGAGGGAGAGCCACACACCGAGGAGGCGTACCAGGCGTACCTACGCTGGTACTAGCCACGCAGCCGTACTAAGGTCACCTTCGCTCCCTTGGAGCAACAGGCCCACATTGCGAGCACTAGAGACCTCTACGCCAGGCACCGCGACCAGGATTTCGCTCGCACCATTCCTTTATCTTTTATTCCTTTCTCTTCATCAAATATTACGAATATTTATGAACAAATTAACCATGTAGGTCGTCGACATCAACAGGGTCGTCGTTGACGGTTCAACGACGATCCAACATTTAGGCGCGGGGATTCCGGTACCCGTAGAGGAGCACCTGACGACGTACACGCGCATGGTGGAGTCGATGCGATCGATTCTCCGACTTCTCACCTGTCGTGCAGACGACGTTGCTCGGGCAGACGCAGCACCACAGCGGCCACCCCTACCGACCGGCCCCCGTCCATCTGCGGACGTTCCTAGGTCGACTCCTCCACACGGAGGTTAGTATTTTTAACGATTTTTTCTATATGCCTCGCACATCTATGTGAGCCGATTGATCCAATTGCTTCAGGGTTTCGTGCACCGTTCAGCACCCCACCTTCCTCGGCTAGGCCTTCTGTTGTGCCCCCCACAGGTAATTAAAAAAACAACAGTACTTGGACAATCAATTTACATGCAATTTATGTCTTAGCTTACAAGGGTCCCGTTGTCGATGTCTAGGTTTCGCCCAGTTCTCTACGACGCAGGCCGCCCACTTCTCCCAGGCTGCAGGGTCAGCGTCTCAGGCATCTGCGTCGACCTCGCACTCAGCGCAGTTCTGGCACTACACCGGGACTTCGTCACAGGCAGCTGGCACGTCGAGTCAGGGTCCACCACTGCACTATGCTGGGACCTCGTCGGACTACGGGGTGGCTTCCACTTTGCTCTTCGACATCACCGACTTCGACTTCGCTTCAGGCTCGACACAGGACGTCATCGGCCCCTCACAGCTGGGAGGCGCATTGCCGGTGCAGACGCAGGACCACTCGCTGTCCACCCCACCGCCAGACACTCGTGATACCCGTGCTGTGCCACCGGATCGTTTCACGTACTCCCAGGACCACGTGCGAGCACAGGGTCGGAGGACCAAGCGTGGTCGCAGCGCGGGGCAGGGCCAGTAGCAGACTTCTCTTTGTTTATTTACTTCACATGCTAGTACTGTATGCTTCTGCAATGAATACGTTGTTGTTATTCGGGTTCTCATCCCTGAACTTCACTGTTACTTTTTACGACTACACGATACCTTTCGGCGCGTGCACGACTACTTTCTGCCGCACCGATGTAGCCTCCTTTATTCGCGTGCGGTACGACTAATTGCCCGCCATTGCCCGCATACGACCAATGTAACTTTCGGCGCCAATCAGGCGTACCCACCATGCCCCGCGACGTTGACATGTCAGGGATATCACTGCGATTTTTAGTGCCTATATAAGTCGCCTTAACGAGCGAGGCCTCACAATCTTTCATAACTCAGTCACATTCAGTACCCTCTTCCCCACTTGCTTTATTACAAATCCTACCATCTTTCATCAATGGCTAGACGCCTGGGCGTTGAGGATCCGAACTGGCGTAGCGATCCTTGTGTATACCTACTACCACCTTGGTGCCAGCGTCCTCTCTGCCTATGCGGTGACCGATGCCAACTAATGGCTTCGACGGAATCCTGATATTCGAGGAAGGTGCTTTTTTAAGTGCCCTAACTATGACCGTGAGGTATTTTATTATCTGCATATGATTATTCATTCCGTACGGGCAATTGTTTTATTCCTCGTATTACTACTCTATTCGTCAGACCCGCACTACGGCTTGCGCATACATCGAGTGGGTCGATACAGAAAATCCTATCCAAGATGCAGGTGCGGTGATCGTTGTCAGGTTCTTCGTTCCATAAAGCCTACGACATTGGGTCGAAGGTTCTTTGTTTGTCCAAATATTCTTGACGAAGATTTCATGGTAAGAATATTTTGATTATCATGAATTCTTATTTTCTCACAACATTTACTAACTTCGCTCGCTTCACATCTATTCTTTCCCCCAGGAACCACCAAGGAGATGTCAATACAGAGAATAGATAGACACCAGAAGGGTTCTAACTCGACCTAGCCGTGTTGTGCAGCTTGAACTACCAGAACAATACAGGGTTACTAAAGCGCGGTTTGAGAGAGGAGAGGGATCCTCACGTAGGGGTTAGCTATTATCAGACAACTTGGCATATTGAAATTTCTACTGTCATACCTCCTTGTCCCATTACTACATCGTCGTTGTGTTCAACTCTTGCACTACCTCCCTCCTAGTTCGAATCTAATATCATCTATGTAACCGCAATGGAAATAGATGTATCATGTTCAAATTCGACCACTATTTCTTCATGTTACATAATTCTCCTTGTTTAAGTGCATATAATGTTTCTACGACCAAGACTGTGATAGGCCTATATCAATTTCGCACACTAATACGTCGAATAAGTTACAAAATAATATTTCACTTAACATATGAAATTGCGAAACAACCAACTTCAATACATTTTTATAACATTATTAACAAGTTTTACCAATAAATACTTCTTTAATTATTATTAACGTAACATAGAAAAATCATTTGGCTGGTAAATTTTGCATCTGGGTCCCTTGCCGCTCTAGCAGAGGGCAGCAAGGGACCTCAATGCAAAAAAGCTAGCCCCCCTCCACACCCTCGCATCCAATTTTATATCTCTCCGCGGAGTTGCAACCTTTTTATTTTTATTTTATTTTTTGATATTTTTTTCACGATTAGAAGCACACAAGAATCAACCATAGAAAAACTAAACTCAAATGGACGAAATATGTGACATATGGAATTTTCTAACCCCTCCCCTCTAGTGTAGAGGAGAGAGATGTGCAACTTTTTTATTTTTATTTTATTTTTTTGATATTTTTTTCACACTTAGCAGAACACAAGAACCAACCATAGAAAAAATAAACTCAAACGGACAAAATATGTGACCTGTAGAATTTTTCAAAGCTCTACCGAAAAACTTCTCTCCTCAAAAAATAATCTTGCAAGCGGAATTTGGAGGTTTTAATATCGCCGAACCCGGCGAAGCAAGGAAGAATCGGATGTAATTTTTTCTGTAGGTGTCCGTGGATATATTATTTGCCTGATTTCGAGTCCGTAAGATAAAGTTACGCCTGTTTTAATAAATGACACTCGAATGACGTCTATTTTCGGTAGAGATTTAGAAAATTTTACAAGTCACATATTTCGTTTATTTGAGTTTATTTTTTATAAGGTTGATTTAGATTTAAATAAATAATTCTTTAATTATTATCAACATATGTGAAAAGAAGCATGTGGCTGTTTTGCATCTGGGACCCAGGGCGGCAAGGGACCCAGATGCAAAATGCACCAGCCAAATGCTCTAGAGGGCTGGGGAAATTGCATTTAGCCCCTTGCCGCCCGGCAAGGGGCTAAATGCAATTTTCCCAGACGGCGGCAGACGGCGCGGTCGAGCCGCCGTCTACCACGTCAGCTTGCCGCCCTCGGCAAGGTATATTTCTGTAAATTTTTCCGGCGATAGATTATTTCTGTAAATATTAAAAGAAATAAATTTAAAAATGAAAAAAATTCTCCACCCTGCGCGGTGGCGTGTGCGTGTGTGAGTCGCGTGCAGCGACAGCTGGCACGGGGTTATTGAGGAGAATATATCCGACGAGAACGAACAGAGGCGGCATGAACTGAGAACACGGCGGTGGCGTAGGCGGCGGTGGCCCGATCCTGTTGGATCGAGGAGAAATCAATCTATCGTGTTCTCGTATATTTGTGTGTTGCTGTGAATTCCTGCTTCGCTCGTTAGGGTTAGCTAACAAAATTGGTATCAGAGCCACAAATTCGCGAGACAAATTTTCCTCCCCTTATTCTTTTGATTCGGCTGTGAAATTCCGGGGGAAGGATTGGGGCTGTTCTTCGGATCAGACCCCGCGAAAAGGCAACTTGCCTTCCTCAGGTTAGCTGAATTCGGAGCGCGGGTGAAGTTTGTACGCAATCCCTGAGAGTTGAGCGAGATGGCGAAGCTGGCGGCGCAGAGCACACCGCCGGAGGGGAAGCTGGATCTATTGCTGAAGACGATGGAAGAGAATGAGCGGAAGCGAGAGGAAGCGGAAGGCTGCACTCGCGCAGATTTCGCCGAGCTCAAGAAATCGCTGGAAATCAGGCTTCCAGCAGTGGAAAAAAAGGTGGATGAGTTGAGTCTGGACCTGGTGGCTCTGAGCAACAAGGTTGATCAACTAGAGCACAACGTCCAGAAGCGTCCACAGGAGGATGAGTTCGCGGGCAAGGTGACCACGGCAGTACTGCCCAAGGAGGAGCCGATCTACCAAGCTTCACAGCTGCTCAAATGTAATCGCAATCTCGAATTTACTTCACATGTTCATACTGCACAAGAGGGTTCAGGATTTCAGACTGGGAACGCTGGTTTCAGTCCTGGTGCAGTAGGCAGTGTACCTCCTATGTCCTGTCCTCAGTTTGATGGAGATAATCCCCACATGTGGAAATCCAATTGTGAGGTGTACTTCGATGTTTATGGGATTCATCCACAAAATTGGGTCAAAGTGGCTACTCTCAACTTTTGTGGGAATGCTGCATTCTGGTTGCACTCAGTGAGGTCTCAATTAGCTGGGGCAACTTGGTTTGAGTTATGTGACAAGGTGTGTGCTCGATTTTCCAGAGATAAGCAATAAGCTCTTATTAGACAGTGGATTCACATCTCACAGACCTCTACTGTAGTTGATTATGTGGACAGATTTGACAGTATTATGCATCAATTACTGGCCTATGGTGGAGCTAATGATCCTGTTTACTTTGTGACTAAATTCATTGATGGACTAAAGGATAATATCAGGATTCCAGTAATGGTTCTAAGGCCCCAGGACTTAGATGCGGCATGTACTCTAGCAATGTTACAGGAGGAAGCATTGGAGGGGGTGCACTCTGTCAGTTTCAGGAAGAATGATTCAGGAGCATATATCAAGACTAGATCCAATTCTGTTACTAATCAGCCTATGCTGACTGTCAAGGGCACAGAAGATAAAAGAGTAAATGATCCTAACAGAGTGAGGGATGAGAAACTTGCAGCCCTCAAAGCTTATCGTCGTTCCAAGGGATTGTGTTTTGTGTGTGGTGAAAGATGGGGAAAGGACCACAAGTGTGCCACTTCGGTCCAACTACACATTGTAGAAGAATTGCTCAATGCTTTAAAGCCAGAAGCTGAATATAATTACTGTTCTGAGGGAGCTCCTGAGACTGATGAAGATTCACTGATGGCCATTTCATTCCAGGCATTACATGGCACTGACTCAGCAAAGTCTATCAGGCTCAAAGGTTGGGTTCAGGGTGCAGAACTGTAAATGTTGGTGGATTCAGGCAGTACCCACTCCTTTATTGATACCAAGGTTGGATCCAAGTTGCAAGGGTTATAGAAGTTAACACAGCCAATTAAGGTACAAGTGGCTGATGGGGGGCAGTTAGCCTGTGACCTGTTTTTACCTAAGTGTAATTGGTGGACTCAGGGACACAGCTTTACTAGTGATCTCAGGTTACTGCAACTGAGCAGCTATGATGTAATCTTGGGCATGGATTGGTTGGAACAGTTCAGCCCTATGCAAATTGATTGGGTTCACAAGTGGCTGGAATTTCAACATGAAGGACAGATGGTGCAGCTTCAGGGTATCAAACCCCAGATTGATCAGTGTCCTATCATTTCAGGGAATCAATTACAGGGCATGGCTAAGAAGGGAGCTGTAATGTGTTTGATACAATTGAATACTATTCAGAGCACTGATCAAGTTGCCATACCAGAAGCTGTTCTACCCATACTTCAAGATTTCCAAGATATATTCTCTGAATCCACTGAATTACCACCACAAAGGAATTGTGATCACCACATTCCTTTGGTTGATGGAGCCAAGCCGGTCAACTTAAGACCCTACAAATACAAACCAGCCCTAAAGGATGAAATTGAACGGCAAGTATCTGACATGCTCAAATCTGGAGTAATCCAACCAAGTCAGAGCCCCTTTTCCTCACCAGCTCTTCTAGTCAAAAGGAAAGATGGCTCCTGGAGATTATGCATTGACTACAGGCAGTTGAACAATCTAACAATTAAAAGTAAATATCCAGTTCTAGTGATTGAGGAATTATTGGATGAATTGTCTGGGACTCAGTGGTTTTCCAAGCTAGACTTGAGAGCAGGGTATCATCAGATTCGAATGGCTAAAGGAGATGAGTACAAAACAACATTTCAAACACATTCTGAGCATTATGAGTATAAGGTAATGTCATTTGGACTTACAGGGGCTCCAGCTACATTTCTTAGTGCCATGAATGACACTTTAGCTCCTGTCTTGAGAAAATTTGCACTGGTATTCTTTGATGATATCCTGATCTACAGTCCCACTCTTGAATCTCACTTGCAACATATCAGAACAGTATTGCAGCTCCTGGCATCCAACCAGTGGAAGGTTAAACTGAGCAAATGCTCTTTTGCCCAACAAGAGATATCTTATCTGGGACACATAATTGGCAGTCAGGGAGTCTCTACAGATCCAAAAAAGGTGTTAGATGTAATGAATTGGACTCAGCCTACTACTCCTAAGAAATTGAGGGGATTTCTAGGTTTAGCAGGGTATAGAAAATTTGTTAGAAACTTTGGGGTGATCAGTAAACCACTCACCAGTTTACTGAAAAAAGGAGTACAGTTCAAATGGACAGCAGAGACTGAAGATTCTTTTCAGCAGCTCAAGCAAGCCTTATGTTCTGCCCCTGTGTTAGCCTTACCCAATTTCTCTAAACCATTTACTGTTGAAACTGATGCAAGTGATTTGGGGATTGGGGCTGTTCTCTCTCAAGACAGACATCCCATTGCCTTTCTTAGCAGAGCTTTAGGTCCCAAGACTAGGGGGCTATCTACTTATGAGAAAGAATACCTGGCCATTTTATTAGCAGTGGAACATTGGAGACCTTATCTACAGCAAGGGGAATTCACTATACTGACTGACCACCATAGCTTGATGCATTTGGCTGAGCAGAGACTGCACTCCCTGGCAGCAAAAAGCCTTTACTAAGCTACTTGGTCTGCAGTATAAAATCTATTATCGCAAGGGTTCCTCTAATTCAGCCACGGATGCACTATCTAGAAATCGGCGCGGAAGCGGATGTACTCGGCGACGTCGACGGCGAGCAGCCGACCGGCGATCTCCTCGACCATTTCAGCAAGCAAGTTGGCCCAGTCCCTCCAGTCTTGTGGATCGTGGAGGACAACAACCGCTTCTGCCTTCTGGCGGCGCGTTCGTGTAATCATGATGCCTTCAGATTCGTGGGCATTGGATGTGGATCTGGATGCTACTCCTATAGGGGGCTGCGGCTGTGGCCGTGGAAGGCTCCGGCGCAGCGACCGCGCCCTCGCCCTCTTCATCATGATGCCTGAGATGATCAAATAATGGACTTCATCGGCAGGCTTGCGGCGGTAGCCATGGGGCAGCCGGCGGCGGAAGGAAACGGAGAGAGCGAATTATTAGGTTTAAAGGTCGCGAGCAGCTGTGGGTGGGCCTTTGTACGCAGGCCCAAGTGTTTTCAAGGCAGTGGCGGCCCAAGTGTACAAAGTAATGTTTCTTCTAAGCTCTATGGAAGGACAGGACCGTTTTGGAATGAGGCCGGAATTGCTTCTATTCTAGGAAGAATTTGAGATTTTGTTCTCTAACACAGATGAGAATCAAAACCATCATAACATGCATTCTGTTACAGTTGCCTCTGCCGCTCTGCTACCGGTTAGGCGGTTACCCAGCAGTGGAGGGGGCTGAAATCAGTAAACAAATCTCCCGGTGTTATTGCATGTGTAAAATGATTTTCCTAATTTCAGATGATATCGTGAAATCCTGTTAAAACTACAGTTTCTCCACCAGTGGTTTGATTCCCGAGTCCTGAATCTGGACTCCTTTTGAAGCTGTTTGGATGGGGCTAAAATTTTTTAAGTCTATGTCACATCGGATGTTTTGAAGACTAATAATAAAACCTATTCAATAACATCCCTGGACTAATTCACAAGACGAATCTATTAAGCCTAATTAATCCATGATCACTCTATGTGATGCTACAGTAAATATGTGCTAATTATGGATTAATTAGGCTTAAAAAATTGTCTCGCGAATTAGCTCTTATTTATGTAATCAGTTTTATAAGTGATCTATGTTTAATACTCTAAATTAGTGTCAAATATCCGATATGACACTGGATCCAAATACCCCCTAGTCGATCGGGGATATATTATCTAGCTGCATGCTCCTGTATATATAAGAGCTTGTACTTTCTGTATTAACCGTAATACCATCAATGTTTTACACCCAAGGATAAGCTCTGTTCAAAAACCATCCTGACATCTGGTTAAGGAAAGGAACAGACCCATCCTTTCACTTAGGTTTATGCTTATACTTATTAGCCAAAATTTAAATTTTCAACCTTAGATTTGGATTTGATTTTAAGATTTTTTCATCAAAGTTTATTTTTCAACCTTTGCTTTTACATCGTTAAGAACACGCATATAAAAGTTTTATTCACAAATTATTTTTCGTAAGCCGTTTGGCTTATTCCTAGAAAGCAATAAGACCAAATCTCAAACCATCAAAGTGTGTGTTGCTAGTCTATGACCTTTGCAGTGCAAAACCAAACCATTTCAAGATCGTCATTAGATCAGGTAGGCAGGTAAACCAATAGTCCTTCGGTACACATGTCGGTATGGTTGATCGTGCTCTGTAATCAAGCACAATTTGGATTGCCTTTTTACAGTACTCCGAGTGTTCGAACGCCATCACACAAAAGGAAGCAGCAGATAGCGGGGGGCCCCTAACGGACGATCAGTCGCGTCACACGCTCGGCGCGCGGTCAGTTTACGGCCATCTAGTCTCTCTCCTTTAGTATAGGTAAATACGTACCTATATAAATTATATAGGTACCTATACATATTGTACATATATATTGTACATATGTATGTTTTTTAATATGTATATATTTTTTATTATAAAATATATATACACATATACAAAGTTTGTATACGATGTATATAAAGTTTATATATGTAACGTATATAAACAAAGTTTGTATATGTAATATAAAAAGATACACATACAAAGTTTGTATACGCGTATGTAAAGTTTGTATACGCGTATGAAAAATTTGTATACAATCTTTGTATACAATCTTATATATGCGTATACAAGCTTTGTATACATGCGTATTAAAAAACCGAAAAACTGAAAAAGAAACAGAAAGAAAAAAAAACCTAAATAATAAAGTGCGCCAAAAAAAAAGGAAACCGCACAAAAAAGATACCAAAAAAAAAGAAAAAAAACGTGCGCAAGAAAAAACAGAAAAAAAAGAAACCACACGTGTCTAGTCGCGTTAGGGAGGGGACACACGACTGATCGCTCATTACGAGTTTCGCAGATAGCCTAGGGGTGTGCTATATTCTATAGGATGGGAACATTCCCTCCTTCACGCAAAACGAAGTTACCGATTAATGCATAACTAATTAAATATTAGATGAAAACTTTAAAATAGATTAATATGTTTTTTTTACAAAAGTAACTTTTCTATAAACGTTCTTTAATAAAAAATGCACCTTTAATAGTTCGAAAAGCATGTGTATGAAAAACAAAAAATAGAAGTTAAGGAGAGATAGTATAGAACACATCACAATCCGTTGATCCGCTGGCCACATATTAAGTAGGTTGGTAAAGACAAAAAAAAACTTTCTTACGCAAATATAGAACGCTCGATATGAGAGGAAGAGTTCTCATATCGAATTTTGTTAATAGGTGGTAAGGCTTCAAACCTGACCAAGCTAGCCCACCACCTCGTGATGTGTCGAAACAATATTTTGGTAATACAAAAAAGGTGGCTATCAAGCAGAAAAAGTGGATGGGTTATAAGACAAAAGATTTATTCAGGTTCAGGCATTCTCAATGAGAAGTAATACCTTACTTATGTCCGGGGATTGATCCGCCGAGTTTGTTATTGATCATATGATCTGGGGAAAAGTTATGTCCCAAGAGGCACCCGAACACCTCCTTATATAGGGAGGAGTCCGTGTTACAAGATACATTCCATATCCTTAACGGAATAGGCAAATAAAGATAAAATACAATCGTAAACGACTAGGACCTTCGGGTATTTCCTTGACACACAAGTTAGGAAATTAATCCGAGTCCTGTAAAGATATTCTATCTACATATGGTACCCCTATACCCAGTCGGTTATACATGCCGTGTGGTATGGGGTATCCTTAATTTCCACAGTAGCCCCTGAGACCTTTACAGTCGACGAAATAATCTTCTCTTGAGCCTTTAAGATAATAATCCCGAGTGCTTCAATTATTCCTGCCTTGATCTCCCGAGTGCTTGAATCAAAGACTGTGAAGGGCTAAAAAACAAAAAATTAGGTGCATCGACTAGATGCACATAATTAGGTGTAGCCCCTGACTATGTGATTAGTTGAACCAAACTAAACATATAGTCAAGGGATAATCTGATAACCAGCCGAGTGGTTTTATGAATAAATTACCGAAGTAATCAAATAGCCAAGCATACGCGACTTTTATTAGACACTCAGCCGACTGCTTTAACTCAATTGGCATACCCAAAGGTATATAGAGACCCAAGCAAAAATACTCCAAGGATCTGTCAGTCAACATATATGATAAAAAATCCGAGTAAAAACTCTTAAAGGATTTATCAACTTTTGAATAAATGATAATTGATAAGTCTAAATAGCCTAAGCTATAACTTATACCCATTATCAAATAAATCAAGCATATAACATGCCAAAAGAATGACAACTTTAAAATTGGTCATCTTGATATAACCCTCCTAACAGTTTTGCAGCCCAAAAAGACCAGCAAAATTAGTATGACACTTTTCTGTTGGGCACCTTTTTATTTGCATCGTAGTAATTCCAAAGAATTATCTAACCACATAAAAAGGATTTTAATGGTATTGGGCTATTTCATTGCGAGCAATTTTGCCAAAGCAAAAAATATGACTAAGTCCTTAAGGATAACAACCAGCCACACCAGAAATATAATTGGGCTGAAAATACTGTTCAGGCCCAGGCCCATTAGCATTTTGGATACCCAGCGAATAAAAATCACAATGAAGGAAACCCTTCGTCTTCCTCGCTGCAACTGCCGCTTCCTTCCCCATTTCTCGCTATAGTAACAGCACTGCGGCCGTTCGGAGTTAGGGTTTACGAGCACGCCTCGATCCACCACCTCCAAACCTATTTGCTCCGGTGAAAATCTTCCGCACAGCCACCGCATCAATTTTCCTCACCAATCACCGCCACCTTCGCTCCAAATCTCTTCATCCCACTTGCATCTATGGCGGAGGAGAGAGAAAGTTTTGAGAGTCAGTGGGCACCCTCCGATGTTATGGAGGAGAATCTGAAGCAAATGGTGGCACACGGCGTTCTTCCGGTGAAAGAAATCATCGGATGGCGTCCAGCGTACGGCGAAGCCTTCATGGTGGCTTTGCTCTTCCAACATCAAAATTCTTCAGGGGAATCCTTGAATTTTATGGAATCAATGTCTATCACCTTAACCCCAACTCCATTGTCCACATCGCAAACTTTGTTCATGTATGTGAGGCTTTCCTAGGGATTAAGCCGCATTTCGCTCTTTTTCGTCGCATCTTCTTTTTGAAGCCCCAACCCAATAAAAGCAAACCGTGTGTCGTCGGGGGATCTGGTTTTCATCTCCGGGGTACTTTGTGCCAAAAATATTTCTTAATGCCATTCAAGACCTCAAACAAGGGCTGGCATTCTAATTGGTTTGACATTCAAAATCCTGAACCATCACTGCCCGAGTATTCATGCCTTCCCCCAAAATATCAAGATACCTGGAACTCACTTCCAATGGGGGACGAATCCGCTCAAGCTCTTGATCTATTGGATCGTCTACTGAAACTAAAAGAGGCATGACTTCAAGGGGAGCAGATCACTCGGCATTTTATCAAGAGCTGACTGGCACCTATCAAGGAAAGGTCCCGCACAGCCTTCGAATTTGATGGGAAAACTGACCCCAATCGAGAAGACCCTGATTCACTGGAATTCAAAGTTATGAAGGAGAGAATGTACAAAATTTTCTCATCCGACATTGTGATCAGTTATTCGCATGTGCTGCTAGTCATACCATATCATGCTTGCCACCCTCCTCC
Organism: Oryza meridionalis; assembly: GCA_000338895.3. Classification (NCBI taxonomy): domain Eukaryota; kingdom Viridiplantae; phylum Streptophyta; class Magnoliopsida; order Poales; family Poaceae; genus Oryza; species Oryza meridionalis. The sequence continues at coordinate 11,231,708 of CM002531.2, read as the reverse complement.
TCAGGTACGTATCGAAACATCTGAGTTCTTTGTGATATCTGCTATTCTTGGCAATTTCTGTGATTGAAAGTTGAAATGTCATCCTCAGGAATTTGCGTTGATAAAATCCGATCCACCAACTGCTCAGTGCCGATCTCCTCGCCATCATCAAGGTCAGGCTACCGGGGGCCCTAAAATCCAACCCGATATGCAAGAAAGTAATAGAAAACCGACTGAACAAGCTAGTGCCAGAAAGCGAAAACTGGTCCTTTCTGATGATGATGACGACGACGACAACACCAGTAACAAGGGGGCGGCCGGAAAGCAACCAAAAATAGCTTCTCCACCAAAGAAGAAGACCACCAAGCACACAATACCTAAGATTCTCAAGTCTTCCAGGTACGAGCATGTCTTAAAATTTATAAAAACATCTTCATGACTTAGGCAATGACATCTTTTTGAATTTCAGGAAACCATCGGACATTGATCCGACTGGAAAAAATCATGATCCAGCTAATAATTCGGAAACCACCGGAGAGAAGATTGGATCTGCTACTGCTGATGGTGCCAAACCCACAAAAGAAGATCATCCGACTGGCAGTCAGTCGGCAACTGGCGAAGCTGAAGTTGGCAACAAACCCCCGACTATAAATCAGTCGGGAACTACCGAAACAAGCACAAACCAGGAGCCCCCGACTGGAAACCAGCCGGGTGATGATACGAGGAATCCTGAGCAGCAGAACGAAGATATCCCTAAAACAGAAAGACAAGCTAGTAGTCCTCCACTGAATGATACTGACGCTGGTCTAGAAGCCAGCACTTTTGACAAGGTAGAGGGGCCTGCTCGTCCACCGCCAAAAATCATAACAGGTAACAATCTTCTTCTGTCGCTTCATTGCTCTCTACATATAAATAAAAAGGCCCAATAATTGGCAATGAAGAAGAAGTTCTTCGGATCCGATCGGCTGAAGACTCACAACCACCTATTTTAGTTAAATGGTGGGATGACGAGATGCAGCCACAGGGTATTGTTATTAATAAACAAAACGAAGATGAAGAAGTGTCACTCCTGACCAGGACACTTAACCAAGCAACTCGTCTGGTAAACGTAAGTATCCTTTCTTTGATCCCACTCATCCAATTAATAGCTTTACTAAGACAAAATCTGATGTTGTACAGAGAATCCATCTTCGGGATGAAGCAAAAACTGCAACCCTCGAGAAGCTGGTTCCTCTTCTCGGTACTCTAGAAGCAACCAGAGCTAAGCTTTATGAAACCCAAGAGGAAGCCAGAAAAACAGGACATGCTCTCAGGGACCGAGTTGCAAAACTCCAAGATGCCAACTTCGAGCTAAGTGGATCCTCAAAAGGTAATCCTATCTCTGCTCAATCATTCTCTAACTTGATCTGATAATGAAATAATCATTACATATATATCAGTCCAAGCTGCCAAGATCGTCGAGCTAGAGAGGCAGATCAAAGCTTTAAAAGATGACAAGAATGCTATCTCCAAAGAAAGGGACTTGGCCGTCAAGGAATTTGAAGGTAAAACCCTTCTGCTAAATTATGAATAGATTAATCCATCTTTGTCGCGACTGAACCTTTAGCAAAAAACTGCGTGCAGATCATAAGGGGAAAACAAAGGCCCAATTCGATTTCCTTGTGAACAAGGTCGAGATCGCAGAAAAAGCCAGAGATGAAATCGCCAATCGAGCCACCCCTATTATCCAAGCAATGTATCTGAGCAACAGCGAAGCAAGCTCCTTAGATGCAGTCGATATTTTTAACAAGCTTAGGACTGCTCCAGACGTATATTATAAGAATATCAAGGAAGCTGGAAGCATGGGGGCGAGCATGGCACTGGCGATGACCAAATCGCTATATCCAAAGATCGATATTGATGCCGTTGATGGCTTTGCTGACGGAACAAGTGAGGAGGATGCACTTGACCTCATCAATGATGCCCAGAAGGCTGCCGACAAGATTGCAGCTGATGTCTTGGATAGATTTCAAGATACCAATCTTGGTCCGACTGAGTCTAATGGCTCTGATGATGAAAAAATTGAGTCTGATTGAATTTTGTAATGATGTAATCTGGATGATGGAGCCCCAATTTGTACAATACTTATATATTTATACTGTGCTTGATAATTTAAACTTAGCTTTTGATTTCTTAAAAGTTTTGTCAAACCTTATTGAGCCTAAAACCCGCAAAAGTTATCAAAAAACTCTCAGTCCTCATTAACTAAAACAAAAAACCAAACAAGGCAATGATAAATCAAGTAAGCAAATTGAATTGATAAAAATCAAACTCCATTATTATTATTATGATAGCCCCTGACTGATAACTCAAGAAAAACTTGATGTTGGCAGTCAAAGAGGAAAGTAATGTACAAAAGTAATGCCTAAGCATAAAAACGACGAAGATGCTCAATATTCCAAGAATTGTCGACGACTGAACCATCTTCATGCTTGAGTTGATAAGAGCCTGGCCGAGTAACTTCAGAGATGATAAATGGTCCTTCCCATAAGGGGGATAACTTATGCCGATCTCGCGTAGATTGAATCTTCCTCAAGACCATATCTCCGACTAAAAATGCGCGTGATCTAACATTGCGATTGTGATAGCGCCTCAATCCTTGTAAATATCGAGCCGACTAGATTAATGCTGCCTCACGGGCTTCCTCCAATCGGTTGAGATCGTCCACTCGGTCTTCTTCGTTGCGCTCCTCTTTGAAATTGCGAAAACGCAGGGATTCAAATTCCACTTCACTTGACAACATTGCTTCCGCACCATAGACTAAGAAAAACAGCGATTGGCCCATATCCCGACTGGGTGTAGTGCGAAGAGACCAAAGTACTAATGGCAGCTGATCAACCCATTTACCGGCATAGGGACGCAGTCAATCAAAAACCCGTGCCTTGATGCCTTGAAGTACCATACCATTGGCGCATTCAACCTATCCATTGCTCATAGGATGCGCTACGAATGCATAACAGATCTTGATACCAAAGTCTTCACAGAAATCTTGAAATACACCACCGGTAAATTGGGTAACATTATCTGTAATGATACGATTAGGAAACCCAAATCGGTGCACGATGTTGATGAAAAATCTCGAGCTTTGTCGGCAGTGATTGTGACGACCGACTTTGCTTCGATCCACTTGGAGAACTTATCAACAGCCACAAAAATATGAGTGAAACCATGGTAGCCCTCTTAAAAGGACCAACCATATCGAGCCCCCAAACCGCGAAAGGCCAGGAAAGAGGGATAGTTTGCAACTCTTGAGCTGGTAAATGAATTTGCCTGGCAAAAAACTGACAGCCTTCACACGTTCGCACAACTTTCTCAGCATCGGATACTGTAGTGGGCCAGAAAAAACTCTGTCGGTAAGCTTTGCCAACGATTGTTCGTGTAGTGGCATAATTCCCGCAAAATCCAGAATGTATGTCTTGCAACAATTGCCTTCCTTCTTCCAAAGAAACACAACGCTGCAGAATTCCTGAAGGACTCTTTTTGTATAATTCAGCCTCAATCATGACATAAAGCTTGCTGCGTCGAGAAATCCGCTTGGCTTCATTTTTGTCTTGAGGTAGCTCTTGCTTAGTCAGAAATTTGATGAAGGGTTCTCTTCAGTCGGTGTCAATCATGCCAACTTCCTGGGGTCCTGTCTCTTTGATTTCATCCTTTCTTGATACTGTCGGCTCATTAAGGTGCTCAACAAAAACATCTGAAGGAGCTGCTTCTCGCTTTTACCCAAAATTAGCTAATCTGTCGGCCGCTTCATTGTTATGCCTAAGCACATGAGTTAACTCTAAACCATCAAATTTATCCTCCAATTTGCGGACTTCTTGTCGGTATGCAGCCATATTATCATCAAGGCAAGACCACTCCTTCATGACTTGATTGACGACCAACTGGGAATCACCACGGACCACTAGACGCCGAATCCCTAGAGAAACAGCAATCCTCAGCCTGTGAAGAAGTGCCTCGTACTCTGCCACATTGTGTGACGCAGAAAAGTGTATCCACAACACGTAGCTCAGCCTCTCTCCAGTCGGGGAAATCAAAACGACCCCTGCTCCAGTGCCTGAAAGTCTTTTTGACCGGTCAAAATGCATAGTCCGGTACTCCAGCTTTTCCACAGGTGTATCTTCTTGACACTCGGTCCACTCGGCAACAAAATCTGCTAAGGCTTGAGATTTGATCGAAGTTCGTGGCTTGAAGGATAAATCCAAAGACATCAACTCTAAGGCCTACTTCGCAATACGCCCGTTTGCCTCCCGATTATGAAGTATGTCGCCGAGTGGGAAAGATGTGACCACCGTGACCAAGTGACTCTGAAAATAATGGGATAATTTCCTGACGGTAATTAAAACACCATATAACAACTTTTGTACCTGAGGAAATCGTGTTTTGGAGTTGGCCAAAACTTCGCTAACGAAGTAGATAGGTCGCTGAACTTTCTGAACATGGCCATCTTCTTCTCGCTCAATAACCAAAACTGTGCTTACCACCTGCGATGTGGCTGACACATATAATCTTTTGATGGTGATATGGTGATGCTAGGGTTGGTGGAGTTGTGAGAAATCTTTTGAAGTCATCAAAGGCTTGCTGGGCTTCGGGTCCCCACTGGAAATTGTCGGTCTTCTTGAGCAGTTTGAAAAAGGGCAACCCCCGCTCGCCAAGTCTTGAGACGAATCGGCTGAGCGCTACCATGCATCCAGTCAGCTTCTGAACATCTTTCTGGGAGCTAGACGGTTTCATGTTGAGGATGGCATTGATTTTCCCCGAGTTGACTTGTATGCTCCTATGAGACAACATAAAGCCAAGCAGCCTCCCTGACGGTACTCCGAAGGTGCACTTTTCAGGGTTTAACTTCATCCTGAAAGCACGGATGCTAGCAAAGGTTTCCTTCAAATCAGCAATTAAGTTATCTCTCTACTTGGTCTTGATCACTACGTCATCAAATAGGCTTCAACATTGCGGCCAATCTGTGTTGAAAAACATCTCTGGATCATACGTTGATAAGTTGCTCCTGCGTGCTGCGCTCTTTAATCCAAACGGTGTGATAAATGATGTCTTCAAGCAGTCGGATTCCTTTAAGCTGATCTGATGGTAGCCCGAGTAACAATCCAAAAAACTGAGTAACTCGCAGCCGGCCATTGAATCAACTACCTAGTCAATGCAAGGTAACCCAAAAGGATCCTTGGGGCATGATTTGTTGAGATATGTGTAATCAATGCACATACGCCATTGTCCTATATTCTTCCGAACCAAAACTGGGTTTGCCAGCCAGTCGGGATGTAAGACTTCTTTGATGAAGCCTACCGCTAACAACTTGGTCAGTTCCTCCTTGATTGCATCCTTCCTGTCCTGAGCGAATCGGCGGAGTCGTTGCTTGATGGGTTTAGCGTCGTCTTTAACATTTAAGGAGTGCTCAATCACCTCTCTAGGAATACCAGGCATATCAGATGGTTTCCATGCAAAAATATCTTTATTAGCTTGAAGAAAGGTGATGAGCGCGCTTTCCTATTTACAATCTAACTCAGCGCCTATTACAGCAATTTTAGATGGGTCAGATGGATCAAGGGGAATTTTCTTGATCTTGGCATCGCCTTCTCTGGTCTTCCGTGACTTGGCGGCAGGCAATTCTCCTTCTGTTGCGGTTGATGCAGCCAGTCGGATCGAATTTCGAGCAATTGCAATCTCACGGATTTGAGCCATCTCACAGCTTTCTTTGTCACAAGTAACAGCTTGCTTGATGTCACTCCGCAAAGATATGACTCCTCGAGGTCCTGGCATCTTCATCATCATGTAAGTGTAGTGTGGGACGGCCATGAATTTGGCTAACGCCGGGCGTCCGAGTATACCGTGGTAAGCCGTCTCAAAGTCAGCAACCTCGAAGCAGATGTTCTCTATGCGAAAGTTCTCCCGTGTGCCGAAGGTAACTGGTAGAGTGATCTAGCCGAGTGGGGGTAGAAGTCATCCCAGGGATGACTCCATGGAAGGGCGCACTACTCGGCTTCAACTCCGTGCGTGGGATTTGCATGTCGTCCAGAGTTTTTGCGAAGAGAATATTGAGTGCACTGCCACCGTCAATGAGGGATCATCGGAGCTTGACATTGCGAACCACTGGGTCTAGTACCTGGGGGTACTGTCCCGGGTGGACCACTCGGTCAGGATGATCCGAGCGGTCGAACTTGATTGTTGTCTCTGACCATCGAAGATGGACGATGTTGATCTCCCGATCAGTCAGCTTCTGTTTGCATTTTAATTCATAGGCTTGTGGTCCTCCGAAAAATATGATTGAGTTCCTTGCGAGAATCCTGGAATCCAGTCGGCCCGTCGTCATCATCATCCTTTTTCTTGGAAGTACTCTGTTCCCCGTCAGCTGGCTTCTTTCCTTGCTTGGTGTACTGCTCGGCGAACTGCTTGTAGATGAAACAATCTTTAGCAGTGTGGTTGGAGTTGGGATAATGCGAGCATTGAGCGTTCATGATCTTGTCGAAGGTGTTAACACGCGATCGCTGACGGGAAGAAGGTGCTGCAATCGCCACGAGGTCTTCAGGCTTACGCTTGCGATCTTTATGGGTGCCACTTCCACTTCCCCAAGCGGTTGGTGCATCTTTCTTGGACTTCCAATTGCTGCCCGACTGTTTGGAAGCGTTGACGGCATCATCAGACTTAGCGTATTCATTGGCTTTTTCGAACATTTGCTTGACTGTCCTAGGAGGTTTGCGCCTGAATTTGCCGACGAGAAGTTCATTACGAACACCCTTGGTGAATGCGGCTATGATGACGTCGTCGGTGATGTCAGAGATCCTGTTACGTTGCTTAGAAAAACGCTGGATGTAGTCCCGAAGGGATTCGCCGGGCTTCTGGATCACGTTGTAGAGTTCGAAGTGGGTGCTGAGACATTCGAAGGTGCCCTGAAAATTGGCGATGAAGTGCTCATGGAGCTCTGCCCAAGATCCAATTGTACCTCGGGGTAACCCATGAAGCCAGGATTGAGCAGAGTCTGCTAGGGCCACCGGCAAGTAATTTGCCATAGCCTTGTTGTCTCCTCCTGCTGCGTGGATTGCGAGACCGTAGACGGTGAGCCACGACTCGGGATTTGTTTTGCCGTCATAATTCTCGATACCGGTTGGCTTGAAACCAGCCGGCCAATCCACTCGACACAGGTCGCATGTAAAAGCTGCAACTCCATCTTCATCGTCATCGTAGCGGTCTAGTGAACGGTGTGGGACATGGCCTCTTTCTGCACGGCGTCGGTTGAGTGTATCGCGAAGATCGATGGGTTACCGACGACGTGGCAAGCGAGGCTGCTCAACGCGTCGCTCTCTGTGCCTGTCAGCTGGCGAATGAACAGAACGTTCAGCTTGATCCCTGCTCCTGCGATTAGATCCTGATGCGGCAACGCTGAGGCTTGGCTGGTGCTGTGTAGAGAGGCTTGGCTGGTGATAATCTTGAGATTAGAGCAGCGAAACTCGGCTGCCAGTTGGCGTGCGGACGCTTTCCGAGTTGACTGGAACTGACACATCGATCATTGTCTTCGTCTGGTTCATGATGTTGAGGGCGTGGTTGGGCGCGTCTTCTTTGAGGAGAGTATTCAGGAGTGTGATTGCTGCTATTGCGTTCTACTGTGGGGTGCGAAAAACCGCTGTTCCCTCAACGTCTTGCTGTCCAATAAGTTCACGTTCTCATCGCCCTGCTTCCAATGCCCGCTGTCGTCGATCCTCTGCCTCCTTCGATGCTCGCTCGCGCTCTTGCTGCTCACGCTGCAGTCGCGCTCGCTTTTGAGCTTGTTGTTCTTCCTCCAGTCGGCGACGCTCGGCTTCTTGTTGCGCACGCAATTCATCGGCCTCTCGTGCTAATCTTTGTGCCTCAGTCTCGTTGTCGGCCATAAAAACGCCGAAAAAGAGAGGAGTGTAGTTGTCATCATAGTCTTCGTCGAAGCCGTCAAGGTTGCTAAAATCGTAGTTGTAGCCGAAGTCGTCGTAGTCGAGGATCTCGGTTGGTTGTGAATCGACACCAGGAGAGCTGAGGTAACCGTCCAATTTATCCGTTGAAACCGTCCCAAGAGGTTGGAGTATGACGCCGACTTCCCTGAAGCTAGATTGGATCAAGGCCGAGGCCGGATCCAGTCTAGGCCTACAGGGAGAAGACGCCCTTATGGTGAAAACAACGGGCAAATCATCAGGGAGCCTCATCAGGATTGAGGGGTAGATCGCCTTGTCTTGATTTGGTCGCGGAGTAGTAGATGAAATCGCGTCCGAGTGGTTTGAAGCCAACTCGGGCACAATTGTGTTGAAGTAGGACTCGGCCGAGTTCGGGAGACCGAACGAGACGGAGATGGGATCTTTTCTCGACTGGTTCGAATCCGAGTCGAGAAGAGAAATCTTTCCGAAGTTGTCGGTGATGAAATCGAGGCTACCGAATGAGTACGCCTGCCCGGGATGGAAGGCGAAGTCGTCGATGCCTGAGACAAATCCCATCGCACTAATTGGCGAAAAGCTTGACACAACCCCTACCTGGCGCGCCAACTGTCGAAACAATATTTCGGCAATACAAAAAGGGGTGGCTATCAAGAAGGAAAAGTGGATGGGTTAGGAGACAAAAGGTTTATACAGGTTCAGGCCTTCTCAATGAGGAGTAATACCCTACTCCTGTCCAGGGATTGATCCACTGAGTGTGTTATTGATCATATGATCTGGGGAAAAGTTATGCCCCAAGAGGCACCCGAACCCCTCGTTATATAGGGGGAGGAGTCCGTGTTACAAGATACAACCCACATATCCTTAACGGAATAGGCAAATAAATATAAAATACAATCGTAACCGACTAGGACCTCCGGGTATTTCCTTGATACACAAGTTAGGAAATTAATCTGAGTCTTCTAAAGATATTCTATCTACATATGGTACCCCTATACCTAGTCGGTTATACATGCCGTATGGGTATGGGGTATCTATAATCTCTAAATGATGCTAGTCAGAAGACATGTTTCTCTCGTTGCTGTTAGCAAGGACCTATATGCATGGTACTTGGAACTAGTGCTGATATTTTTTATCTTTTAACTTAGTACGGTTGTTTTCAAAGCTTTAATTTCTGAGGCCTGGTTTATTTCCCAACTTTTTCTTTAAACTTTCAACTTTTCCATCACATCAAAACTTTCCTACACACATAAACTTTTAACTTTTCCATCACATCGTTCCAATTTCAATCAAACTTCCAATTTTAGCGTGAACTAAACACACCCTTGCTAAGTATAGAAATCCATAGCATCTGTTAAAAATAAGTTTGAGTCGTGTCATGTAAAACATAAGGATCAGAATTAATGTAAGTGATCTTAAAGACCCGTGCTATGCCATTAACAGAAATAAATTAGCAATCCTTGGACCTGTGTAGCTAGCTCTATTCGACCTAAAAGTTCTATAGGATGGTTCAGCTAAACACTCTTATAGGCTTTCACATTGCGAGGACGTGGGTCGTAAAGCCAGCTAGGAAAATCTCCTACGTGTTGAGCCGGAGCACGCCCATGCTGAGCTTCTCGGCCCCACACAGGGAGATGTGATTCTTCCCCTCTTGCGAGTCCACGTGCGGCGGAGAAAACACATCACACCTGTACTGTGGAGGGTGTGGCTCCGAGTCGCCGTCCCCTCGCACCGCACGGAAGACGGGATCCCCAAAATCGCCATCCCGCCCCACCAATTTCTTCCTCCAGCGCTTGGATTTGGTCGCCTGTGTGAGGTTCTAGCCACTACTCTCGCCGCCTTGCACCTCTTCTTGCTCCTGCTCACCCTTGTCACTTTGGACGAGGTATACCCGTGTGGGAGCAGCACCATCCCGCTCTAGAGCTCCATCTCCGTGAACTGGTTGCAGCGGGGCATGGTTGTCGACGAAGCGGTGGGTGGATAGGGAGGAGAAACGATGCAACGGATTGCTGGATTGGGAGGAGAAGCAACACAGGAGATAGGAGAGTGGAGCGGCGCGGGGGATGGGAGAGTGGTCTGGCGCCGCGGATGGGAGAGCGAAGCAGCGCGATGGATGGAAGGCAAGCGATGCCCAGAAGGGCAGTTAGAGGAATTTATTCTTAGGGTTGAGATACCCTTCCTTTGCCTGGGTCATAGCTATTGTGGGTTTTGTGGCCTCAACAGTAACTCATCCCAACTTAGACTACGCAAAAGAGGTAACATGCACTTTGACATTGGAGACCTTGGCCGGTTTCTCAGTTTCATGAGTGCTAGAGACACTCTTAACATACCTATATTGCTATTGGCCTTATTGTAAATTCAGTTTAAGGCCCTGTTTAGTTACAGTGGTGAAAAGTTTTGGCGTGTCACATCAGATATACGAACACATATTTAAAGTATTGAATGTAGACTAATAATAAAACAAATTATAGATTTCACCTGTAAACTGCGAGATGAATTTATTAAGCCTAATTAGGGTGTATTCGGCACCCTGTTTTTCCAACTCTCCTCTCTCGTTTTCCGCGCGTACGCTTTTCAAATTGCTAAACGATGCATTTTTTGTAAAATGTTTGTATACGAAAGTTGCTTAAAAAATCATATTGATCTATTTTTGAAAAATATAGCTAATACTCTCTCCGTCCCATAATATAAGGGATTTTGAGTTTTTGCTTGCAACATTTGACCACTCGTCTTATTCAAATTTTTTTGAAATTATTAATTATTTTATTTGTGACTTACTTTATTATCTACAGTACTTTAAGTACAACTTTTCGTTTTTTATATTTGCAAAAAGAAATTGAATAAGACGAGTGGTTAAACGTTACAAGCAAAAACCGAAAATCCCTTATATTGTGGAACGGAGGGATTACTTAATTAATCACGTGCTAATGGACCGCTCCGTTTTCCGTGCATATTATTCCTTTTGGGAACCGACTGCAACGAACAAAGCCCTTAATCTGTCATTATCAAATGTTTACTATAGCAACACATTATCAAAATCATAGAGCAATTAAACTTAAAATATTCGTCTCACAATTTAAACACAATCACGGGGCTAAAATTCCTTTTGCCAATCCCTCATTTCAAAGGGGGCGCTTTTTAATCTTCTGGCGCGCTTTGGTCCTCGTGCCTCCAAAGCCCACCGGCTGCAACGAACAAAGCTCTTAATCTGTCATTATCAAATGTTTACTATAGCAACACATTATCAAAATCATAGAGCAATTAAACTTAAAATATTCGTCTCACAATTTAAACACAATCACGGAACTAAAATTCCTTCTGCCAATCCCTCATTTCTCAAATGGGGCGCTTTTTAATCTTCTGGCGCGCTTTGGTCCTCGTGCCTCCAAAGCCCCCCGCAACTACTCGTCGTGTGCCTTCTTCAATGCTTCCGCTCCAGGAGCTCCAGTAGCAGCAGAAGTTGCCTGCAACAGCCGGGCCCACCACCGCCTCCTTCCCCCAACCAGCGTGAGCCCACCACCGCCCATTGTCGCCGCGAAAATGGCGTCGCCGCCGGAGCCGGACGCCGGCGGCCTCACCGACTACGAGCGCCGCCGTGCGGAGAACATCCGGCGCAACGGCGTCATCCTCGACTCCCTCCGCCGCAAGGCCGCCGAGCTCTCCGCCATCATCCAGCTCTCGCGCCCCCCCACCAAGAAGCAGCAGCCCCGCGCGCGGCCCTGCGCGCCCGCCGTCGTGCGCCGCTCCCTCCGCACGCAGGGCCTTCCTCCACCTCCCGCCTCCGGGCCCGCGCCAGCGCCACCTCGCCGCAGCACCCGGATCACCCCGTCCCTCGCCTCCTCCATCCTCGACGCCACCTCTCCCCCCGCGCCGGAGGCCAAGGTCCGCGACGACGGCTTCGACGCCAGGACGGAGCTGGTGCTGAGGCCCTCCAACGTGAGGAGGCTCGTGTCGGCGGACAGGATACCGTCGTTGCGGATCCTGCCGCTGGTGGACCGGACCGTGGTGGCGGCGGGGAGCAATGTCGGGCATGTTGGATTCTGGGTCGTCGATGACGATGGTGACGACGCACACAGGGTGTTCGAGTATATGCCTCACCTGAGCTCTGTGGGAGCAATCGTTGCACACGCAGCCAAAACGCAGAAGGTGATGTTTTTCCTCTGCTCGTGCACTGCCTATGTTCTCAGAGTAATTGAACATTTCATATATAATTTGGTGTAGCTGAAATAGTATTCGATTGGGTGACTGAACGAATAAGTATTGGCTAGAGAGTAAACTGTGCCAATGCTTCATATACAACCTGCAAATACTTAGTTACTCCCTCCGTCCCTGAATGTTTGACGCCGTTGACTTTTTTAAACATGTTTGACCGTTCGTTTTATTCAAAAAAAATTAAGTAATTATTAATTCTTTTCCTATCATTTGATTCATTGTTAAATATACTTTTATTTATACATATAGTTTTACATATTTCACAAAAGATTTTTAAATAAGACGAACGGTCAAACATGTTTAAAAAAGTCAACGGCGTCAAATATTTAAGGACGGAGGGAGTATTATTTATGGGGATAGTTGATGTTTGCCGCTTCAAAAAAAAAGTTAAATTTGGCACCCTTTTCTCATTACTAGAATTTTAGTTTTACTTGATGGTATTTGTAGAAACAAAGATCAATTGATCAATGGAAATTATCAAAATTTCTAGTCCTGATGATCACACGTTAAATTAACTTGGATTCCCTTGGGTAGTTTGGTTGGCTGAATTAGATGTTGGGATTTAGGGTCTGGTGAGATGGGCCATGGCCTTTACATGTGCTTTTTGAGCCCAAATTGGAAATATCTCATGGGCCCTCAATTTCCACCAGTTGTTGGGCCAAATACTGGGCTTCCAATCAGGCCCTAACGCAAGAGATAGGAGAGTTTAATGGATAAAAGGGCCAATAATGTTTTTTCCTTACAATTGAACTAAACAGCCAGTCTTCTTCTTCATATCTTGGTCGTACCTAGCTAACTAATCATTTGCCAAGAGAGCAACACTGCCGGGAGTCATCCCACCGCTGTGGTCTTTGTAATGTTGACAACCTTGTCTTTATGGTCAAAATATCTTTAGATAGCTCTGTGCTTGGAGGCTTTGCAGCACAAAATAGTTTTCTTTGTGGTAAATTTTATCTTGTTGAATATATCCACTTTCAAGTCTCGACTGTTATTTAAATTGATTTCCATGATATATTTTGCAGATTTACAGCTGTAGTCACGGAGGTGAAATATGTCTTATGGACCTTGAGAGAGAGAACTTTAATATTAACCGGCTGTCCGAGTTTCCTATTTTGTCACTTTGTCAAGCGCCAAATAGCCCCAGCTGTCTATATTTTGGTGAAGAAACAGATGTGAAACTTTTTGATGATAGGATTGGTAAGGTGTCAACCTCATGGAATGCACATGCTAGCAGAATCAACTCAATAGATTTTCATCCAGAGAACACATATATGTTGGCCACAAGTTCAAGAGATGGAACTGCTTGTATGTGGGATTTGAGAACCATGAAAAAGAAGGGAGTGGAGAGCTTGGTGGTTCTTGAACATGACAGAGGTCTTCAGTCAGCTTATTTTTCACCAAGCGGACACATGGTTGCAACTACAAGGTGATCATTTACCTAGGCTATTCCTACACTTCTTCAGCTCCCTGTAATTTACATCTTCTCTGTTTTTGATAGAACGGATCTCTCTTGACATTTTGAATAATGAGACATGTCTCTAGTATCATTATATCACAGCCAGATCCAATATTAGATTATTATCATGTGACGTAATCTTGCAATGCTATATATTGCTTTCATAGTTTGTATCACTTGTAGTTCTGCTTTGTAAATATACAAGTAGCTGTGTGTAGAGAGTGGGTTACGGTATTATAGTGAATGCCACATGTTATCTATTTATATTTACAAATAATATAGATAAACTCAATTGTTAAGTGCATATTAGAGACATCAGCATTATTACCACATGTTAAAATGTATTCAATTAGAATTAGTAGCAGCATTATTACCTCATCAGTGCATATATATTATATACCAAGTCCTTGAAGTTGGGTAAGGAATCAAAATGGTGCAAGAATGGCAAATGGATGACAATTTTTTTAGGATGAGATGGATGAGGCTTTGACTGAGATTATATGTGCCCAGGACTGACCTTATTCTTATTGTATGCAGCTTAGATGGTATTGTCCGAGTTTTTAGTGTGGATAACTTCGAAAACTTTCATACAGTGGAGCGAAATAACAATATCGGCACACATCTTTCTACATTCAAGTATAATAATTGCTCTTTCCTCATTGTTATCCTTAATCCATATCTAATTAATCTTTCTGACTTCACGCATTAAACTAAATGTTGCAGGGCAATCTGGGGCTGGAATGACATGGACCTGTTTATTGGAAATGCGACACGTGCAATAGATGTTATCTCAGTTGACCTGAATGACAGTAGCATCTCAACTACGAACAACGCATGTCTCAAGAGCGAACACATGGTTTCCATCCCGTACCGATTTTCTGCACACCCATGTAAAGTTGGTCACCTTGCTTGTTCAAGCTCCAGCGGCAAGGTGTTTCTTTGGACCAGAGCATGAACCAGCAAGGCTTCAAATGACTGATTCTTTTGACTCAGCTTTTGGTAAGGTGTTAATTTTGATGGTTGCAACACCAAGTCTTGTTTCATACTCCCCAAGGCATGAACAGGTGACCGATATATTTAGATGGAAGAGGATCCTCTAAACTTCCCATGGTAAAGCTAAGTTAGAGAAGCATAGTGCTGTGATTTTTGGGCACATATCAGTCATCTCATCTGATATGAGATGGATGGTTCTAGATTCTCCTTACAGTGCTATGCTACAGTGAAAACACTAACTTTTGTGTGCTACAGTGAGTCGGCATAGAACCGTGCTGTAAAAAATCGCTACGGCGATTTTTGCAGTTGCCAACACTGTGCGCTACCATGCTCCTCTGACAGTTACTTCACAACATCAGAGGAACCGGATCCATTTAGATGGTGTACATACAACTCGTGTAATGGGTTATATCTCTAGTTATTGCAATATATTTGCACTGTCAATGATTTGGGCTGTCTATTTATCAGTTCTGTATTTTTTTTCCCTATCTATCGGTCATTTCTTAACTGGTAGGAATGCTTTCAATTTGTGCACAGCTATAAACCCCTCACTCATGATCATCGGCAGTCATGCCCTGCTACCCATTATACGAGAGTGAATCAAAGAACCCAATACTTCTTAAGCTATTTTTCACATCACATTATATTTGAGGGCATCACCGGTAACCAGCCCATCCCACCCTTCCACCCACATCGCTCCTGGTTTCCCAATCCGGTCACTTCACTGGAGGAAGAGCCGCATAAGGTTGAACTGTAGGATCTGAGGGCTTTCATTTGTTACCTAAAATTTAGGAAAATTGATATACAAATGAGTAGCAAAGCCTGGAAAAACAATGGCTGCAGAAAAGAGCTTTCTTTTTATGATGGAAAACAATCCTAAATCATCTAACCCAATATTTTTTTTAGAGGAACCGACGGCAGGAGTTTCTCCTGCCGGAATTTATAGAAGAAGAGAAATGGCCTAGTTAATAAGGGAAACCGGGCCCAAAAACCGAACAAGCACGGTTAATTAAATGGGAAACCGGCAAAGACCTATACAGAAAAGGAAAAGAAAGCAACTATTGAGACCTTAGAAACCTTCTGAGCAAAGCCTTCAACAAGGGAACAACATTAGGAATGTTGTCAACGCCCGTTCCAAAAGGAACCCGGTTTTCACCTGAAGGGAGAGAGAGCCATCATGACGATACCTCCAAGGAGGAAACGGTACCCACAGGCGTCGATATCATTAACCTAGGATAGCACTAGGCAAGGTTTTCACCCTGGATGTCTGTTGAGGGTCATCGTTGCCGAGCTTGCAAGACAAGCAGCTCCGACTCCGCCTCAACAGTCAATCACATTGCAGCTCGACCAGAGACCACCTAACACACATGAACCCAGCTGCAGCAAACCTACGGCGCGGCTGATGACCAGCGAAACAGGACGCTGGAAACCAACTCCGCACACCACCCCTACCGCACCAAGGAGCTCCCCGGCATCGACTAGAAGCAGCCTAGCCTAAGAAGGGATGAGCACCTATGAAGAGGGGAGCGGGCGCCGCACCGCCGGTGAGCACTGGAAGAAGAACAACTGAAGAAGAGGAGAACCGGATCTGGAGGAACAGGAGGGAGAGAGATGGAGGCGCCGTCCCCGACGCCGGCAAAACCGCAGCAGGTTGACTGCCCCCGACCAGGTCCGCGGCAGCCGGCACCGGAGAGCCGGACTGGAGCCGCCGCCGACCCGATGCCGTCGTCGCCGACGAGCCTGCGCTGGAGAAACCCGTCACCGGCCACCCGCCTACGCCCGAGCGGCGCCGGCGTCGACCGAGCCTGTCGCCGGACACCTTGGCCAGATTAGGAAGCGGGGTGACCGGATTTGGCGACGCCGTCGCCCGTCGCCGGAGCCGCAGAGAGCCCCACCGCCACGCCGCCGTCGCCGTCCCCGTCGCCGCGACCTTGCCGTCCCGCCGCCATCGTCGCCACGCCCGCGCCGGGGCAAGATGGAGCCGAGGAGGATGGCCTCACTGCCGCCATCCCAGCGCGTCGCCTGGCTTTGCCGACGGTGAAGCACGGAGGAGGGAGGAGGAGGGGCGGCGGCGGCTAGGATTTCGCCCCCGAGCCACCGCGCGAGGGCGACGCGAGGGCGCATAACCCAATATTTCGTAAGCTATTTTTCACAACGGCTGTTCTTGGACTGTATGAAGGAATCAACAACATTGATTTTGTTTTCTCTGCAAATACATACACTACACCATGCATGAGATTTTATGGAGATTAAATTTTCTTTTCTACTTAAGATTACTGAGAAATTTAGTATGCACGCCTGACACAGGTTTTTACAAAGATTTTTTTGTTGCTTTGAAGGTTTATAATAAATATGTATAGGCCTTTAGTTGGTCCAAACTGTATATTTGTTCAAACATGTGTACGTTGGGTGAACATTCAAGATAAGATATTTGACTAACATGTCTTTAATCTTTTTTTTACTCAATAAACTTAGCCAACATTATTATTCCCATTCTGGAACATCTGACCATCCGGAAAATAATGTGAAGTTTCTTTCTTTTTTTCTTTTTTTTTGACAAGCTAGTCAACAGAGAACCTGATGCTGAAACTCTTTCCGGGTGTCTCACGTTTGTTAAACATTCAATTTGTCGGACAATTTCCACTTCTCTCAGAGTGACTGGCTTTTTATCCTCAGGTTGTACCACAGCTACTGCCCAGATTTCATTGCCAGAATGCCATTTAAGTAATTGGTCCCCAGAGATAGCCTGTAGAGGTAGTGTTGGAGCAGTGGCAGGTTTAACTCCATGTAACTGAATTTGATGCCCCTTATACACAAATGAAACCAATTTATCCACCCAATTACATGTCATTGGACTATATTTCATCAACCAATCCATTTCTAGAATTGCATCATAGCCCCCTAAATCCAACACTCTCATGTCATGATGAAAGGTATGCCCACCATTCAAAATCAAGAACCAAGCACTAACAATACATCTGCTGGCCATTAGCTATTTTGACAGTCATATCAGAGATAGGACTGACAGGTAACTGTAACTTCTCTACTAAATGTGAGTTCAAAAAGCTGTGAGAACTCCCTGAATCAACAAGTATCAGTAACACCTGGTTGTGTACCATAGCTCTTAAGTGAATAGTACCTGTATTTCCCCATCCTGCTACTGCATTTAGGGACAAAAACATATATGGATTCTGCACTAAATCTTCCACTTCCATAACAGCTTCAAGTATATCATGAGACAATACAGCTGTATGATCAATAGTTTCTACCACATTCACTTGAGCAGCAGGAATTTGAGCACACTGGTGATTTGGACTGTACTTTCACCACACTTAAAACAGAGCCCAAGAATCCTGCGATATTCCTTTAACTGTTGTGCCTTCCACAAGTCTCCAGTAGAAATTTTTGACTTATCTCCCCCTTTACTCCCTCCAATTTTCATGCCCCATTTCTTCTTTCCCTCCATTACTTCTCCCATCGCCCTTTCTTTTGCCTTGGCAAGATGGTAAGCTTGACTGACAGTTTCAGGCAATTTAGACAGGACATGAGTCTTTAGAGCATCTTTCAGTCCAGCTTCAAAGTGCCCCACTTCTTACACAGTTCCAAGTTCAATATTATCATACATTTTGATGTTGTACATTAAATCATCAAATTGACTCTTATCCACAGAACCCGTTTGTTTCAATTCAAACATTGCATTAGCTTTAATGTGATGGGTTCCACTGTCAAACTCCTTCACAACAGCATCTCTGAATACGTCCCAAACATGAAGACCAACCTTCTGTTTCCAGGCTTTATACCAGTGTGATGCCTTCCCCAACAGGTTCAGTGATGCAGCTGACAACAGCAAAATACGTTTCACAGTTGTCCACCCACACACTAGCATCTGTCCCATCAAACTTCGGGAAATCCATCTTTGGCATATTTCTTCTGAAATGGTTCTCATGAGCTACTCCCCTATTTCCCTCCCCCAAGTGAGACGCATGTGCTTCTCCCATCTCAACCCTAGGTGGTGGTGTGGGTGTAGATGTTGGAAAGGTTACCTGAGGTTGTTCTCTTATCACGGAAGAGGTTGCCTCCATTGTCCTGGTTGGAATCACCAGCGTTGCCGGCGAGGTTCGCCTCACAGCTTGCGTAACATGGATCTGTTCTTGATGAACTTGCCCCAGCGATTCTACCGACAGGTCCACCTTGGCCTGCACTTGATCAAGCCTCTCTCCTTGCTTCTCCAACTTCATGTCCACCGCCTCCGGCTTCTCTTGAATCAGCTCCACCTTGTCCACCTTCTCCGCCAGTTTTTCCACCGCCGCCAACAACCTCTCTTCCATCTCACCCATCGCCGCCACCACTTGCCTCACTTGCACTCCTTACTTAGCGAGTGCCGTGGTGTTCCTGTTTGGATACGCGTAGGCTATAATAGTATAAATCAAAATTTTCTATCGCATAAACCAGGAACCATGCAAGTATTAGATCATAGATCGTTACCACTCGACGCGCAGCGCAGCGGAAAAAGGCGCTAAGAAGTCGAAGGAATTCTCGCGAAGTAGCGCGCGTCGATGTAGAGGAAGTAGTCGATCGCTCCGGCTTGACCTTCTCCTCCTCGTGCGTTCTCCTCGCCGTACTCCCACGCCGATCAGCACCGCAAACCAGCGGCGCCTCTACCAGTATCCACACGTACAGGGACGGAAAGCCACGCGCAGATGTGCTAGCACCGGTGCGCGGCTAGAGTTTTGCTCGGGGAGGGAAGTGACGGCTAGGGTTTCTCACGTGATGCAATATTTCCACCGGTCACACCCCTCACAAATATATAGGATCGTTCACTCGGGCCTCCAAGGCCCGTAGGACTCCTATTCGGATCCCTATCCGAATTAAGCTCATATTGGATCTCCATCCAATCCCTTTATTCCGGCCCATTAAGCGTGCGACCCTATAGGTTCATGTACACTCGGCTGTAACTCGAAAACTCCTTTTCGGTCCACGCGTCAACAGCAGCCCCTAGCAGAACGTATTGACCCACCGGGCATACATAAAGATCATATCGGCTGAACCTCTAGTGTATACCTGTATAAACCCCTTTGTTTCACGATATCGATTAAGCTCAAGGCTAGATATGTGCCATCCTCTAATAGCTCAATCATTCACTCGAACCTGTTGATAGATTATATAACTTGTGATTGACTCCTCAATCACCTTTGGTATGCCTATGCACTTCCATAATCTACAACATCGAGAGGCCCAGAGATATCTCTCCATAGGAGGGGCAAATCCCATCTTGATTATTCATATCTCACTACATGTTTCATAGCATATCCGAAAACTACTTTTATAACTACCCAATTACGGAGTACCGTTTAGCAGTCTCTAAGTAAGCTACTACACATGTTGGGAACCATGATAATCTCAGGTCTAAGGGTTCAACACCAACACTAAATGAGATCACTGATGACACAACACATATGGCTCTTGCAGTGTCTCATGTTGGGTCTATCCAACAACATGTGTCCACATTATTAATTTGATATCTCTATACCATGATCCAGGAGACATGATCATCAATTAATACATGAGCTGATCATCTAATCATATTTGTTCCACATATGATATTTGATCAGGGATCCTTTAGAAACAGTAACAAACAACATAAAGAGTCTCATGAAAGAATCACATATTCACTAACCAATAATGAGTTATCTATTTCAAGAAATAATGTCGGATAAATATGTAAACATAGTATGAGATACAACCATCTCTATGATTGTGTCTAGGGCATATCACAAACAGTTCCTCCTCCGAATCCAACAAACCCTCGGACAGATTTACGGCGACGAACCCTTTCGGGTATCACCAACTGAACTATGGGATATTACCACCGGATCGAGAGAGTACGAGGAAACGCGCACACGGATCGCCAAGCTCTGATACCATATGTAATGCCCAGCTCACCGGCGACGAGGATTTCTCGCCGTGAGCCGCCGGACAAGTGTGAACACGAGTGTAATTTGGGGAGAGTTCTTTCTTTTCTTTCTTATTCGACAAGAGACGATAGTACCAGTACAGTATAATTTAAACCCCACGCACCCATCCTCCTGGTCTACAAGCCAGACACTGGACAACACAGTCATTACATAAATACGTAGTCTCCCCTGGAAAGCGTCTACTGAGAACCTGCCTTCCCTGTATCCTTCGCTTCTTCAGTCACCATCGGTGGCACACGAGGTGTGACACTCAGTGGGAACAAGGAGCGGCGGGTTGGGGATTGCCAGCGGGCCCGTGTGGCCAGGCATCTAAGGCTGCATGAGGCGACGCGACATTGCCATCACTCTGATTTTCGCACCCGACCCCGGCTCGTCGCCACTTCCTCCTTACCCTATTCCTGCCAACACCTGCTACGGTAGCGAGGCAGAGAACAAGAGTAGCCACTTCTTCTCCATCATCATTCACATGCCCGTAAGAGAGAAGGGAGGCAGATCAGGCAGGAGTATGAAAAGTGAGGAGCATCAATAAGAATAGAACCTGCCTGGATATGAGCCATCCATCCTTGGTGGCTTCCTCTCCGAGCTATAGCATCATTTTCCTCCTAGGCTCTGATGTAGCCACTGCGGGCTCGCCCACCGTCTGCCCGTCAACAGCGCCGCTTCCGACTTCATCGTCCTCCCTTGGGATCAACCACCACCGAGCCATCTGCTCCTTTGATCTCTTGGGCCACGTCGCCCCCTGTGCCCTCCTCCTCCTAAACCCCGGCGCTTCCCATGCCCCGATTCTTCGACCCAATGACACCTCGGTCGGCATTCGCCCGATCTGGCCCTTTCCGGCGGCCTTGCCGCTTGTGATGTGGAGGAGAACGAGCCGACGACGTTGGGAACCACGGGGCACTCACCAGCATTGGACCATATCCCACTAATTCAACAAGAACTTGAGCTCAATCGCCGTTGCCGCAAAACAACCGTACTGCCTGAAGTCACCGCTGCCATCGCCGGTAGACGCCACCGCCGTCGCCCGACGCCGCGCCCGATCCGGAGGGGAGGGCCGCCGCCGCCACCGCCCTCCCCCATCCCGGAGGAGCTGCCGCAGCATCCACCCTCCGCGCCGCCTCCGCCCTACACCTCCGCCTCCACTAGATCTGGGAGGATGGAAGGGAGCCGCCACTGGCTCCACCCTTCGCGCCGCCACCGCCCTTTGGCCGGAATCTGCGCCGAGAGAGGAGAGCTGGGAGAGGAGGGGAGGAGAGGCGAGGAGAGGGAGAGAATGGGGTTAGGGTTTCAGGATTTTTTTTTTTTTTGGGGTTAGCGTAGGACGTTTTGCAGAAAATCCCCTAAGTTTTTCATGTTTACAGCGCTACCCCTAGAAGCGGAATTTTCTCTTCTTCGCATTGTATTTTTCTGGAAGACGAGGGGTTGTATGTAAGAAATACAACGGGATGTCAGGCAGTCCGAGGACGTATACGATATTCCGTACAAACACGAGGAGTTTTTTAAAAAATGCCAATTCCCTAAACCGGAAGCAAGAACCCACAGCAACTAGCTACAAATGAGCACACAAATGCAGCGAACAGTATATTTCACCGGGAGAACGGCTAAAGCCGGTCACAAAAGCGGGCGCGAGGAGCCTGGAAAATGCTCAGGAGACGTGTCAATCAACGAGCTAGCCCAAAAAAAAATTAAAAAAAGGAGAAAAACGGGATGGTTAGGGGATTAATTGGCTGATGATGCCGCAAGTTAGTTTGTTAAATTGCCAATGAAACAATTAACAATATTGCAATCATATACACGAGACCACTCATAGAATAGCAAGAAGCCAAGAACACATGAATAATTAACATAACAACAGATAGGTACCTTGGAGTCACTCTTTTTGTTAGACCTATTTGTTCACCTAGGAAATTGGTGTGTTTGCAATGTTACTTGGTGTTTGAAGGACACATTAAGGCAACATTGCTTAACGCTATGTGAGATGTAAAATTTGGGTGTCAATTGAATTTGTAATGTACAAGATTAACATGACCAATGTACTAATTGTGCCCGTTAGTCCTTACATGGATTCCTAAAATTTGTTATTTTTTATTAACAAGTAAACAGATTATCAAGAAAACTATAAGTAATCATAATATCATATCACTGTTGAACAATTTAACCTATTAGTGATGAAACAATAATCAATATGGGACATACAACTCACCCACACATATACTAGAATTTTTTTTGTCCTCACAAAGGAAAAGAAGAAGAGAAATAGTTTTTAAAATGGAAATTAAAGATGAGAAGAAAATTCATGCCCAAATAAGGATTTAGCAGCAGTTGGATCAGATGCTACACGAACGCAAGCAACAGACCTGACAAGGAGAGACTTACTTCAATCCAGATATCTTCTGAATTTAGATCGCTTGCATTACATGTCGAGATCGATCCTGTCATCCTGATCTTTCGCATGTTGGCCATGTCTCGCCCGAGTATCTCCAAAGTTTTCTCCTTTTCTGCTCTTCTGTCGATCATCTTGCCCGGATAATCCTACTACTCCCATCTGTGTACAACTCTATCGGATCGCTACGGCGTTGGAGGTCATCCGAATAACTTATTTGTAATTAACACCACGCCGGCAAGACTTATATATAGGGCTATTTTTATTTGAAGCCAGATTTTTTCTACCAAATTGTTGGCAAGATTTGGTTTGCTATCAAAACTTGCTGATTACACATATACATTGCCAAATTATTATTGATAGGCTGAAACTTGTCAAGAAGCACAAAGCCGATAAATCCTGGAAAATTCACTTCCACGGAGAGAGGGTCGAACCGAGAACCTAAGGTGCTACTGAGACTCTTGTAACCACTAGGATATATAGCACATTGTTTACTCAAGATTGCCAAATCGCTGAAAAAAGATGTCTCATAAATCATCAGATCAAACATTAAACTGCTCGCAACAACACTACAATATTCTGAATAAATTTTTGGCTATGAAGTGATTTTCTGTAACAAATGATCATGAACGCCTACCCACTCGAATTTACATCAAACCTACCGGCGATGAAATTTACACGAAATCGCCGAACTAGGCCCCACAATCTAACAGGATGGTCACACAGGAGTTAAAGAGCACCAACAAATCAAAACTACCTCTGAAATCAATGTTAGATTGATGTACCCTCCAAGAATGCCCTACAAATGTCGGCAGTAGCTTGTCATCTCTTCATAGACAAGCGTTTTGGTCTTCAAAAATGGCAATTAGATGAAAATTTCCCTCCAGGATAGTTCAGCCATCGTTGTCATCCTACTCAAGCACCCAACCTGTTTGATGGGAAAACTTCCACAATCTTTGGAAACGCGTAGCGCGAATATTTTCATCAGGCCATCGGATATATCATACTTGTTTAGAAAAGGGCCCATTTCATTAGCCTGTTTGACGGGGTTGCTCTACTACCCTCAGTGTTCCCCCAAGCTCTACAGGAACAAGAGGAACAAGAGAATGTAGAACATCTGTGATTAGCGGTCTATAGCTCGGCTCTGGCTGGACACAAAGGACAGCTACTGCAGCAACCTACACATGCAACAAAGTATTCAGAGAAGTATTCCATTGTGAAATAGGGAAACAAATTTTGATGATGTAACTTACCTGATATAGATGCCTCAAATCCATGGTGTTTCTGATAACCGGATCGATTATATTTGGTAGCTTCGTTCTATCACTTATCTGAGGTATGGCCTGCAGAAGATAACTTTGTGGTTTACTGACTATTCCACTTTACAACGGAGAAAAGGCTAATGGAATTAGTTTGTCATGCAACTATGAACTAAAGTAAAAGAGATAATAATCAACCAGATATATGAAACGGAGGACTATGTCGTTCTGGAAAGGTAGAAAATTAAACACTTAGGTAACCAAAAAAAAGAGCATAAAAGATGCGTATAGATAATAAGTCTTTGTGCGTAGTTTAAATTTAACACTGAAAAGTCAGAATTCGGTAGCCAATGCAACATCAATACATCATGCTATAGGTACAGTAAATGGCTTTTGGAATATCCGCGTGTCAGTAGTGTAGACAGGTGAACGGACAAGGTCAGTGTCTGTTTGCCTATCGGGACAACTTTTGGTTACCATAACCATGAACCAGAAGTGTGGAATATGCCCAGCCCTAATAGAATTTTTACCACGGGTAAACGGCCAATTGGGCAGAAATAGATGAGTGCAAATTTGATAGTACAAACTGAATACTAAGGAGATGTATCAAAGCTCTAAATTGACATACTGTCATGGGCATTATTAACTCATTCTATGAGGAGCTGCAAATATTCTTAATTCAGTGCAATGTGAAGCTTGAAATATAATACTTACGTCAGATTTTATTTATCAACACATTTGCTGCAAGAAAATAATTTAAATACTGAATATTTGTGAAGAAAATGTAAAAAGTATCTCAAGTGTGGGGCACATCAATGCACTCAACTAATTAAGATTTCACCGCATCAACGATATATCCATGAAATTAGTTCATCCAAAGACATATTCAATTATCAATTGCTATAAGGAAACATAATAACAGTCTGCTAAAAACTCAGGCATCACACATTTTTCAGAACTATTAGATGCATAAACCATAAAGCACGGAAATCGCAAAACATACCCATGACACAATGGATTGACAGTGAGAATCTCCAATCTTCTCTACTGGTTTCCTTCCAAGTAACAGTTCGAGAAGAACCACCCCAAAAGCATACACATCACTCTTCTCAGTTAATTGACCTAGAGTTGTATGATTAACGCTATTAAAATGACAGACTTCAGAGCTTTCATACTAGCAACTTAACATACTAAAGCAAATGCATGTACCATCTAGAAGATACTCTGGTGCAACATAACCGACAGTTCCAGAAGGCTTTAAATCAGCTTTGTTGTGGTTCCCACCATAAATTGCAAGGCCAAAATCTGATATCTGTAGAAATAGAGCAATGACAGTGGTAACATGAAAAGTCATATTAGAAGCTCTCAACATCAAACTAATATATGAAATCAAAAGTTAGGACACATCGAGATTTAACCTTTGCATTGAAGTCTGAATCAAGAAGTATATTGGACGACTTTATATCTCTGTGAATAATCAATGGATTGCAGTGCTCATGAAGGTGTTCCAATCCTCTGTGATGGCAAAATCACAAGAAGACTTGGATTAGTAATTTAGTAGTACTCTTTTATCCTATATGTAAATCAGATTAATGCAGAAAATTAAGAGTTGTAAAATTCAAACCTTGCTGCATCAAGAGCAATTTTCAACCGAATGTACCAACTTAAAGCTGATCCATTTGAAGGTCCTACAGAAGTTAGGAAACAAAGATTTTTCTTCAAAGCCATAAACCTTACTACAAATGTAAATTCATCATTAAAGATAAACTAGAATTCATACCATGTAATTGTGTTTCTAGAGAACCATTTTGCATCAGCTCATATACAAGCAGCCTTGTGTCTTCATGGATGCAATATCCTAGCACGGAGATCACGTTGGGATGCCGAATTTTTCCAAGAAACTCCAGCTCATTCTATGAACCACAGGTGGACACAATCAACCGACAATTCACAATTAATGTCAACCTTACAAAACAAAATGGCTATGTATTTTGCAGTCACCTCAAATTCTTTCTCTACTTCTTGTCTACAACAATTAAGTTTCTTAACAGCTGCAACAACCCCTCTATCAAGACAAGCTCTATATACACAACCAAAACCTCCTTTTCCCAATATGTTCTTCTCACTGAACTTGCCCGTAGCAGAGTCTAAGACTGAAAAGTCCATCATTGCAACCACTTCTTTCTTGGACGTTTTCATTGAATTCAGTTTCCCAAACATGGGTAACAGCATGTGCCCCTTGGTAGTACCTA
Source organism: Oryza meridionalis (assembly GCA_000338895.3). Lineage (NCBI taxonomy): Eukaryota > Viridiplantae > Streptophyta > Magnoliopsida > Poales > Poaceae > Oryza > Oryza meridionalis. The sequence continues at coordinate 11,205,262 of CM002531.2, read as the reverse complement.
CAGCAATTTCATTTAAAGCATCAATCAGGACACCACCACTAAAACCAATATCAACGTAAATTAAGCAATGATTTATGGAATCTGCCTTCGAAAACCTCACTTGAGAGTTTCTTGTCCTTGGAATCCAGAGCTTGACGAGCTTTTTTCCAGAAGGTCCATGCATAAATTGCTGATACCACCGTTACAATGACTGCGGCAAGTGCCAAGATGACTGCAACAAGGATCTCCTTTTGGTAATGGTTGCCACCCTCAGTTTGCACTGCAAAATGCACAACAGAAATTTTTCATATATTTTTTTTGACAGCAATTTTTCATAAAGGACAACTTCAATGTTAATCGAGAAACAAGTGTAAGGCACTGGCATAAATGGAATTGGCACGTCTGCAGCTAAGATTCACGATCTATTCCGTTTTCGTAATAATGGAGACTTGGACGTTGACCAAACAACACAACAGAATGCAAGGGGAAGTTAAGAAAATCTGAACAAAAATGGCAGAACAGCTAAAGTTTCCTCATTTCAAGCTGCCAGAGCTATGTCACGGCATGAAACAAATCAAACGGAGTGGACAAGCTTCTCATTTGCACCCAAATGCCGTGGATGCAAACTGATGGACACTCCAATGGTGCGCACAGAGAAGCTTAATCCATGCCCTACCCAAGGAAATTAAGCCACAATTGATGAACAGGTCAGAAGTTAACTTCACAGAGGAAGCAAACAGAAAGGAGGGGCATCTTGCAATCCAGAACTCCAAAATGCCATACCAAATAACCAAATTAGTACTAGTTGAAAACATCAGCACCAAGCCGACAGAAAAGGAAAGCCAGCAGTTCTTCCACATAGCAAACGGTCGCTCAAAGAAGGCAAATACATCAAAATTCGTGAAAGGATATGCAGAAAGAACCCGCATTTGGGCCGCACGGCACGGTCACAAAGGCAAAGCATTTTTCATCTCGAAACGAGTGAAAAAAGAGGAGAAGTGTATGCTCACCTGCAGGAGGAGACGCCACATCAGGGAGATAGGGCGCGTCCGCCACCGGTGACGGCGCAGGCGGCGAGCCCACCTCGCCGAAATCCACCACCCTCGCCGCGTCCGCGAGCAGGACAGCGCCTCTCCCCACCACCGCCACCACCGCCAAGAAACCGCCTTTCCCGGACACCCCCATCCCTCTCAGCGCCGGGGAGCCAAGAACAGCACGCCGGCGGCCAAGTTTGAAATTTCCCACCCACCGTCTCACCCTCTCCACAGCCAGCCAAAGCCAACCTCCACCTCTCTTCCTCTCCTTCCTGCTGTTTCTCGGGGTGGTTTTGGGGGTTTTCGAGCGGGGGGAAGTGGGAGTGGGTGACTGCCTGACTGGGTGTGGATGCCGCAGCTACGACGCAGCCACCGGCGGGGTGGGTCCCGCGGTGGCGGGGTTCTCTTCTCGGGGGCCGTGGGGTGGCTGCGAGGTGCGGCTGGTCCATCTCCGGTCCAGCTGGTAGGGCGTGGTGTGATTCGCTGCACGGGTTGGGTTGTGTGGTTCGATCTCCAGCGCTGCGACGCTGTCAGCTTGTGTGCCCGCCCCAAGTCATCTCGACTACCCCCGGCCCCGGCCTCTTCTTGTGTGCATGTCTCGTCTGCATGCGTATAGAGAGAGAGATGGGATATGTAACGTACATCTACTAGTAGTACATGAGATGGATATGACCCTAGTGGACCATGATCCAATTGGAGTGGTTAGGGGTGATACTACTAGTATCTTGGATAATGGGGAAGGCAAAGGTAAAAATGGTAGGGAATTCTAACCTTCGTGATCAGATTCCAATCGCCTGCTGCCTGAACGTTGGATTGAAATTTAAAGGGCAGACAATTGTCTCCAAGCTCTGAATAAGGGGAAGAGAGTAGGAAGGAGGGGGTAACCCACCGTCGATAGTGACATTCTGCCAATGGCGGCAGGGACTGCGACTTCTTCTCTGATGACGACGCGAGATTAGAGTTTACAGTTTTAAAATGGGATATCCTAGATTTAGAGGGATGGCGATGGGCGGCGGTAGCGATCGAATGGTGGCGAGGCGGATGGTCGGCGAATCCATCTGCGCGAGCAACCAGAGACAAACAAGGTGATGCGGTGTGGGGAATGACGTTGCCGATTGATTTATGAAGGAGAAGGGGAGGAGGCCGTTCAAGATGGGCTCTAGCGTGGTTGGTAGCTTTCGATGCTAACAAGCCTGGGACAGCTAGGTGGCTCTATCCTCCTTCTCTTCTCTATTAAAAAAAAGATATTATATTATTTATAGTATTTGATATTAATCCGCAAATGATAATATAATAGCAATATATTGCCCTTAGACAAACATTGACATTAATATTTGAGTAAATTTCACAAACTACATATACTTTGATTAATCTATCACAAAAACTGTGCATCACACAACTATAAATTTATCATTAGTTTTATCACAAAACTATAATTTTTTTACCTCAATAGTGCTATGGATATAAAAACTAAAATATGTAGTCCTTTTATAACTTCATCAGCAAATTTGTAGTTTTGTGATACGATGCTTTAAACCTATAGTTCTGTGATAAATTTAATGCTAAATTTATAGTTTTATGATACACATTTTTAAATCTATAATTTTACGATAGTTTGATCAAAGTATTTATAGGTTTATAAATTTTACTCTTAATATTTATTTATGTACGTTGACAGTTAGGAACCAACAATTGGGTGTCTTGATAAGTGTCTATTTTGTCTTCATATATTCCCAAGGGAAGTCTTCATGAACAAGCAACTCTTCTAGAAGTTAGAGAAAAATTTAAGGCTTCCTAATTGAGGAAGTCTTCGTTGAGCTTCTATAAGAGTCATGAGTTTACATTATTCCAAGTGGGAATACTGATTTTAGATGCACTCTAGACACATAGTAGTACAATACCAAATAACAAATGTCATAAAATTCCAAATGAAACTTTTATATGTACTTCTAATATTATTCCACATATATGTATATATAATTTTAAATTCAAATTTGTTATATTTTTTCAGTAATGAAAAGGAGAAATTCTAACCGTCTGAAAGTATAAGTTTGTCAAAATATTCTCTCTTTTTTGCTATTTACATATAATAAATTTGAACTTGAATTTCTTTTCCATGTATATCAATTTAGAAGTAGGTGGCGTAAGATTAGCAATATGTCTAAGATTGTTTATATATATATATATATATATATATATATATATATATATATATATATAATTGTTAGTTGGTGTGCGTAGGATTTGTTTCCATTTGATGTAAAACCTTATTTTATTTTATTTTAGGGTATTTTTAATATTTGCACTTATACATATACTCCTATATTGCAGGTGATTGTGACAAACTCCATTTTTTTTATTAAAAATTTTTTTTGGATGAATCCGCATATGTATATATAGCATATTATGTGCATATGTATGTCGAGATGAAACTTTTGTACATACAAATGTCCAGAGGAAGTAAGTATGTTAGTGGATCTTTTTCTTGTGTGTTTGTGAGGATGGATGTATCATTAATTATAGCGATTAATCATGTCCCCTTGTGTCCACGTGACTCAGTTAAGCTAATAAACATTATAGAGATGGAACAGTTCATTACTGATTTGGTGGGCTCACCGTATTGATAATGTACATTATTAATATACCAGTACAGAATGTATAGTACATTATTAACATAGTACAGAATATATTGTATATTATTAATATAGTACAGAGAATAGTACACGTGTTGTTCAGAAGCCAGAGCAGCACAAACTGCAGCAGCAGCCGGGCTTCTCTGATGCACGATGCAAGGCCGCCAATCATCTCACTCCGGGAGCATGTGATGGACAGGGCGGAAGTGCGCTGACCTGATGAGAATACTTTATTTCATCATTATTCCCAGCCAAACATTAATCAACTAACCATATGGATGTTAGACGGAATTATTTGGAGATGATGCCAATGGGATGTACATTCTCCTTGTCCAATCTTAGGGCTCGTTCGATTTGTAGGATTATCAAAATGTAGGAAAAGTGAAAACATAGGAATAGTATAGGAATGTATGTGCAAACATAAGGAGTGGAAACTCCAACCCAATGTTTTCAATCCTTTGGATTGTTTGCTACACAGCCATAGGAAAATTTTCTATGGCTGTGTAACAAACAATCTAAAGGATTGAAAATATTGGGTTGGAGTGGATTATTTTTTTTCCTTTGTTTTCCCTCTAAAAGTGGAGGGATAGGAATTTGTCATTTGGTGTATTCCTTTGAAACGTATGACATGAATGACAGTACAGTGTCCATTCCAAAGAATTGCATATTCCTGTATTTTTGCTTTACAATTCCTTTGAAACAGAAGCGAATTTTGAGGATATGGCAATTCGTCAGCATGCCTTTAAATTTTTGCCACCCAATCCGCATGGCTCAAAATTTCATCCAAAAAAGAGAGGTGGATGGATATACATATTGTGATTTCTTGCCAATTTCGTTAGAGGAGGGCAGGAGGCAGTGGCCCTTGGCACACGGTGATCAGCTGCCGACCGTGAAGCCATGTTGCCTCACCATCGAGTTCCCGGTGTCACGCTAGCCCCAAATCACCTCCTCGATCCCAATTCGCACAAAAAAAAACCGCCAAGTCTCCTTGCCATCTTCTTCTTCTTCTTCCTTGGCTGCCGTTGGCCAAGCCCGCCGCGGCACCACCTAGCTGCCCTACCCGCACCAGCTTCCCATGTTCATGGTGCTGCACCGACCCCGAATTGCCGCCTACGCAAAGCCCGGCCGTCTTCGTCAGTAGCCACCGCAGCAGCGTTCCCCAAGTCGCCAATTGGTGCTGCAGAGGCAAGGCGGAGGACGTGCCACGGGGTGAGCTGTCCACCGCACAGCTATCGCTGTTGCCGTTTCCTTCACTTTCCAAGGGACACTGCCCACCGCCACCAAGGGCCACCGCCTTCTGCCCTCCTCCGGTGAAAGTGGCACGAAATCAAAACATTCACAGTTCAGTGGTATTTTTGCAAAGGCACACGGATTGGTGGTATATCTCAAATTTCTCATCGAGCTATGGCTCAGTGAAAAAGAAACGATTCCTTTTCCAATGGAGCTATGGCTCAGTGAAAAAATCATAGAAACGATTTGACATGCAGCAGTAAGATTTATGCACAACATGGAGATATAAACTCTTTGGGTTAGCACACTTCAAAAGATTCAAATAGCTAGACAGCTCTTTTGAGCATTTGCAACAATTTCTGCAAAATAAGACCAATTAAAAGAATACGTATGAAATTTTTGAAAATATTTTTGAACTAGAATATGTATGTATGTATTCCGCTTGAGCCCGGCCTATCAGAGAGACCTTTGGGCTAAACCTCAATACAAGGGAGAGGCAAACAAACAGGGACGGACCTTACCCTGTCGACCATCAAGCTGATGAAGTGCTTAACGCGTAGGGCTAATGGGTTAGATATGCCTCCACCAAGTATTTTGACCCAGTCCGGTACAAATAAGCTGATCACTGGCCCATAAAAGTGACTTCGGGATCTAGCCGCTGTCACAGAACAGAAGTCTTGTTACCGGGCTCGGAATAAGTAAGAGAGATGTCCTGATTAACTTGAATCGGGTTTAACTAAATTAATTGGAGAATGGATATAAGTTATCATACCGTTCGAACAGGATAATGTTCCGTAGCATTTTCCAATTAAATATGTGGCAAACACGAGTACTCTCTTCGAGCTGATAATACTCGTTCGTTTTGGACAAGGGTGAGATCAAAATTATGAATAATTTCTAAAATATTTGTCTTTGACTATATTTATAGATTAGTCCTAGAAAATACTACAATAAAATCATATATTTGTTAACATTTATATACATATTATAATAAAAATTAATGGTCAAAGTTGATTTTTGAAGACCGGCCGTGCCCTTGTCGTTGACAAGTATTATCAACCCGGAGGTAGGGATGAAAATGGAGCGGATACAGACGGATAATGCTTATACCATATTCATTTCCACATTTTTTACCAGATACGAAAATGAATACGGATAGCTCGAATACGGAAATAAACATAGATTATCTCGAATATGAATAAGAATCGAATATGATTGGACACGAATACGGAAACAAATTTTTCTCGGAACACAAAAACCAACTAAACTTCTAATAGAAACAAATATCAACAAATATAATTAGCTCATTTTATATAAAATGAAATATAATTTATAAATATTTTTTAAAATTTAAATAATATTAATAGTATTGACTAGTGTTAAGAGATAAACTACTATTAAAATCTATAAATGTATATTGAAGGTTATAGAATTAGAAAGAAATGGGATATGTCTCATGGCTTCTGCGGATATCCGAATTATTATCCATATCCGACGGAAACCCCGATACCATATCCGTATCCGTATCCGGGAGAAAATATCCGTATTCGTATCCTATTTGAAAGGTATCCGTATCTGTTTTAATCCGGAGCGGATGGAAACTATCCGCTCCGTTTTCATCCCTACCTGGTGGGAGTAACATATTACTCGTGTGTGCTTGGACTTTAAGTAAAGGGACTTCCCATATGTCTTAAAAAACAACCTCCTCAATTCCATAGAATTGGGCCATTCGATTACTTTGAGATTCGTAAAACATACTCAACCTTATCTTTTTCCCCTTCCCTTCCTCAGTCTTGCCCGCTGCCACCAGTTTCACGTGCTCGTGCATGCGAAAGTATGCTCCTCCACCTCCTGTGCCACCGTCGCTTCGCCGCCACATGGTCTCTGGATGGCCAGAAGGGGTCAACGACGCTGGCGAGGCCCTCCCGGTTGGCATCTCCCCCTACCACCTTAACTTCCCACGGTGCCGCCAAGTGAGCCCGTCCCGTTGTCTTCCCCGTATACAGCGGCTCCTGGTTGATGGTCCTTAGGTGCAAACTTGAATCATCAACTCTTGCATACAAGAAATGAAATATACTATCAAAACTTAGTGGTTGGGGTTTACTACTAACCATTTCCATTAGTTTTGGTAAATAAATATATGCAGGTCATTTAAGGAGAAAATACACCCGCCATGCGATAAAAATGAATCTTCGGCCAATCACGCATGAGTACAAGGATGGGACGGCCCACCTAACAGTTGAAACCGACCTAAAGTGGGTCCAACCCATCCGCGCTATAAGGGCCCACCAGTCAGTCTCCTGGCCAAAGGAGAGGCTAGGAGGTGGAGCCCAAGGGTAGGTTAAGCCCCTTGGTTCAGTCGAACCGCCACTGGCTCCGCTCCTCCTGGCCTTCCAAAGTCCCTGATAGCCTCTCAATAATGGTTGTGGGCGCACCGACCTCCATAACCGCCATTCCAACCATCATATGAAGGCTATAAAAGGAGGAGCTCATACACTCTTCAATTTGCACAACAAAGTAGAGTACAACTCACTTCTAGATTTTACTTTAGTATGTTGGCTTTCAGAGTGTGAGGGGAAGCTCTTGAAGGAGTGCCCCAAATATCGGAGTTTCTTTGAGAATTTTACGGAGGAGTGTAAGACTGTTAGCATTCTTCGAACGGAGTTCCGGAGAAAGCCGGGATTGTCGGCTTTCTTCTCTCGTTTGTACCTCGGCAGATGCTTCCTTTTATAAAGTAAGTATTCAAGTTTCTTTATGTTTTTTAATTAATTTATTTAAGTGATACATATTCTCATCGGTGCGGGTTCGTCGCTTAGTGTGCAATTTAGTGCTCTAGTACTATGACTTTGGATAAAAAAAGGAAATTTATGCGCAAGGCTAGAATAGTAATTAATAACTTAAGCATGGTGTCTAGATTAGAAATTACCTTCGTTTGTTGTGTGCTCCATGGAAAGTGAGGCAGGCGGCTAGTGGTGATAGCCATGTCCATCCTTTGTATTCCTTCACGTTTGGGTACATCATATAGCTCAAGGCCGGACTCAGCCTGGTAGACTAGGGGAGGGCTGGTGCCTGAAGTATTCGATAGAGTTCTACTTTTAACTTAAGTAGGCAACTAAAAGACATAGGAATCCTCTCTAGCCAAACTATCATCAGTTGTTGTCCTTGGATTGGAATTTGGCCGTACATAATATACACACGTTCCTTGTGTTTGATATCCTTGGAATACTCTAAGGGGAAGTGCTACAATAGTATCCATACGCTTGCGGATTTATCTGTGTGCGTATCAAATACCAACAGCTCCCCATTGTCAGATCCGTCACCACCGCTTCACCGTCCGCCCATGTTCACTGCCCACCGTCGGTCCTCTGCCATCCACGACCATCCCTCTAAGCACCGGGGACCCCTCCCATAAGCCCCTCCTACCACAACCCAAAACCCTAATCCGTATGTCCCATGTTGGAGTTGGGGGCATCACCGACGCCAGTGAAGACAGGAAGCTCGTCGAAGTTGGAGGAAGTGCTACAACAGTATCCATACGCTTGCGGATTTATCTGTGTGCGTGTCAAATACCAACAGCTCCCCATTGTCAGATCCGTCACCACCGCTTCACCGTCTGCCCATGTTCACTGCCCACCGTCGGTCCTCTGCCATCCACGACCATCCCTCTAAGCATCGGGGACCCCTCCCATAAGCCCCTCCCACCACAACCCAAAACCCTAATCCGTATGTCCCATGTTGGAGTGGGGGGCATCACCGACGCCAGAGAAGACATGAAGCTCGTCGAAGTTGGAGGAGAAGAAACCCATGCACAAATCTTGACACAAATTCAATGGTCTAAAATCTATATGATTTCATTCCCAAATTTATGTCGAATGCCATTTAGTAAATTTGTTAAACAAAAAAGAGGTTTTATGAAAGGGAGTGTCTAGTTTTCAGAAGGAAAAAGTCCATGTTTACCCTTAAACTATCGTGGTATGAATTGACCCATGAACCACAAAACAGGACATTCTCAACCTCAAACTATTCATACTAGACAAAATACCACCCTGACTCAATCCAGAGCAGTTTTGGTCCTATGTGGCATACACGTGTCGCCACTGTGACAATCCAATTAGAAAAAGAATAACGAAACCTTGAGACACACTTGTCCTATACCTCATCTCTATATCTCTCTTTTCTCTCTTTGTCGTCTCATGGCACTGGGGGTGAGGTGGGCCCGACGGGCGGCGAGCACTATGGACGTAGGGGCAGGGCGAGGCGAGGAGGATGCTGTGGGTAGCGAGCCCAGGTGATGAGGACGCTGGAGACGGCAGGCTACGGCGCGGCGAGGAGGGTGAGGTGGGTGGCAACAAGATTGGCTGGTGGTGGTGGGCGGTGGCGAGGAGGATCTTGGAGGATGCTTCTCGTGGAAGGCAGCTCGAGCTTGCTTGGGCGATGTCCACGGAGGCAGCGGCCTATAGAAGCTTGGGGTCGTGGCACGTCGGAGCTTAGGACAGTGGCGTGTCGAAGCTTGGGCTGCAGCTCACCGAAGCTTGGGTGGTGTCGCACGGATTCGGCCGATGAGTAATGGTTGGCAGAGAGGCAACACCGGTCACCAGTTTCCAGTGACGGGGCCCTAGAGGTGTGGGGCGCCGCTCCGATGACCATTGCATTGCGCAAATGCCACCTGCTCGCCGTGTCTTTCCCCCTCGATCTAGATCTACCTGTCCGCTGGCTCTAGATCCAAGCTCAGCCCGTCGGTGTCTCCTAGGTGTTGACGGCTGTTAAATACAAAATTTACACCGTCAATACCTGCATAAAACCATAAATGCAAAACATTGACCATAGTGGTAGGGTTTATTTCTAATGATTTCAACTAGTGTTGGTGTATATTTGTATGCAGGTGAAAAACTACTAAAGTTGAGAGGAAATAAACATATAGGGAGGGGAAGTATATTTCCTGCTGGAGTCCATGGAGTGATGAGCCCACAAACTATATTAAATCATTATTTATTGGGCCAACGCTGGAAGAATAATAAAGTGGGGCCCAAATGTCAGGAGATAGAAGAAGGCTGGAGGCGGTTGGGCCAGCCCATGGTTCGGCCGAACCGCCACAAAGCCCAATTCATCCCAGCCTTCCACGTGGACGTCCAGAATTGTTCTCTAATGACGGTAGGAGGGCATTTAGGACATTTCCCATAGCTGAACCGTCATATGAGGCCTATAAATAGAGCTCCTCTCCCTCATTCACAACACACCAAAGCATGAGCTGAATTACAAGAGGCTGTAGTGTACTTTATTGTATATTAGAATAGGGAGAGAGTAAGGTAGAAGTAATCGGAGGAATCCCGGAGTTGTCGGTAGTCTCTTCCTACTTTTGTATCTTGTTAATTACTCTGCTTTAATAGAAATATCATTCTGAGTAATAAAGATTTGTTTAGTGAGAATTACTTCTTGGTTAGTTCCTAATTAGCATACGGGATCATTGTTCGGTATAGTCCATTTATTTATAGTGATTGCTTTAGTGTTTGATCGGCACTAGAGTAGTTATTAATTGCGTAGACGCGGTGTCTGGGTAATTAATCTCCAGTGGTTGCTGCGTATCCCATAGTATGTTTGAGGTGGGTGTAGAGGTGGTGACAGCCCTCAAGAGCACTTAAGTACTCCCTGTCCGGGTACGTAGTAGAGCGACATCTGGGAACAGCGGGTTGCCAGTGCCTGAAGTATTGCATTAGGATTAAAGTTAAGCTTTCCCTAGACACTATTTCTCATTAGTAAATACTCTCTGCCCTCTGCCCATATTAGTTTTGTGTCCTTGGATGAACTGGAGGAAGAGATAATCACACACGTTCCCTTGGATTCAATACCCTTGGAATACTCCGTAGGGGAAGTGCTACATCGGTATATCCGTGCGCTTACGGATTCTATCTGTGATCGTAAGAAATACCAACACTAGGCGGCTTCCCCATCGTAGGGACGAGATGCATGGCCGCTGGCGAAGAGGTGTGGAGGTGGTGGAGGGGCCAACGTTGATAGGAGAGAGGACTGTGTGTTTTAGGCGTGGCGAAGAGGGGAAAAGAAGGGGAAAGACTGATTGATAGGTTGGTTCCAACGGATTTTTATTTGGCTTTTGCTTACTAGACTAGTTACCACGTGTGTTTCACATAGGACCAAAACCGCTCCAAATTAAATCGAGGGTATTTCGTTTGGTATCAATAGTTTGTGGTTTTAAATGTCCAGCTTTATAGTTATGGGGGTAATTTGTACTACCACGATAGTTAGAGCAGGTACAATAGAAGATTATAAACCAACTATAAATATATTTTGAGAAGATAAACAAGGAGATAGAAGGGCAGTGAGCTACATATTTGTAGCCAGCTGTAGCATGGACTCCAAGATGCATGTGTGTATGATAGGTGGGACCAGATATTAATTATGTAGTATATGTATAGGTAACTATTGTATAGATTGACTATTAAGTTGACTATAGATAATTTAGAGCCAACAATTGGCTATACTATTAAACTTGCTCTTATGGAGTGTAATTCGGATTTTTTTTCCTTTTCAGAATTCTGGTACCCTGGGTTACGTGCCACATATTTTCTTAAGAAAACGATGTTCCACGAATATATGAGGTTTCAATTTAGCTGCAAGCAGTTCGATCATGAAACATATGATATCGCCTTTTGAAGTTCTTAATTAATTGGCGGCCGGGTGCTTAGTTAATGGAAACATTCCCTTGGCTTTACAAGTTTACATTGATTACACGGGATTTAATTAGAAAATCACATGGTTAGATTGGGGAATTTCTTGCCGATGTTGTAGATCTAAGAAACAAATCAATTATGCAGCAGAGTGGACATATCACTACTACAAAAGTGATATTTTTACGAGCCTCCATGATTTTTACAAACGGACCATAACTAGTGACGTCTGTAAAAATCGAGCGCCATTTTCGAAGACGGCTGCTTAAGACGCCCGTATGAAAAAATCGATTTTCCCATACGGGCCTCTTAAGAGGTCAACATGCAAAAATGACCTCATTTTTGCATGCGGCTCACTTAAGCTCCCGCATGGAAAAATCGATTTTTTCATATGGGCGTATTAAGTAGCCGCTTGTGAAAATAAAATTTAAAAAATTTAAAAGTAGTGTATTCAGTTGAAATCATTTAGTAATTGTAAATGTTGTTTGAAATTATCATAATTTGAAATTCAAATTCAAACTGTTCAAACAAAGTCATATAGAAAAATGACCAAAACAAAAGATGAAGATCTTGATAAGTTATACAACTTTGTTATTGACAACTTTTCCATTTGAAATCATTTAATACCCGGAAAATTATTTGAATTTCTTATATTTTAAAATTCAAGTTTTATATAGTTCAATCAAACTCGGATGGAGAAATGATCAAAATAAAATTGGTAGATCTCAATGAGTTCTACGACTTTGTTTTTAACAAATTTTTTACACGAATTCATTTAGTATAATAAAATTCGATTCGAAGTTTTAATATTTTAAAATTAATTTTTCCCTCCCCTCCTTTCAATTTTTTTCATCTCCTCTTCTCTCTCCCCTCATATCCTGATATTTTAATTTTCCCCATCCTTATCCTATTCCTATCTCTCCTCTTAGCCTCTCACTCTTTCCTTCTCTCCTCTCTCTCTCACTGACGGTGAGGCACAGAGCGGGAGCGGCGGCTGCTGCGCGATGCGGCGTGCGGGAGCGGCGCGGCGGCCTTCCTCGACCTCCCTTCCGGCGTGGCAACGGCAGGCTCGGCAACGGCGGTGGCCTCCCTTCACCATCCTCCCATGCGCGGCGCTCCCTTCCTTGACGGCAGCGGGCATGGCGACGGCGGCGGCGGCGGCGGCGGGCGGCGGGTCTAGACGGCGGGCGCGCAGCGGGCTCGGCACCGGCGGCGGCGGCCTCCCTTCCCCGACCTCCCATCCGGCGCGGTAGTGACAGGGTTGGCAACGGTGGTGGCCTCCCTTCCTCGATGGTGGCGGGCACGGTGATGACGACGGCAGATCTGGACGGCGGGCACTAGAGTTGCCTTGAAAGGGGAGATTGGGATATCTATGATCCTAATAGTGCGGTGATTGTTTTGGTGATTAATGACAATCCATTGTTGGAACTAACTATTTCCATGAGTTGGTGAGATTAGGTTAAGTTCCGGCATCAAGTTAAAAGATTGAAGCTAGAAGATGGACATTATACCTTGATGGGGAGCAAATGAAGACATTGATGATGCGGGGTATGAAGTGGCTATCTATGGCAAAACGGTGAAGGGCAAGCAAGGCTCGGCTACAATTGACCATGCGGGGGTGAAGAGTAAGAATCGGCTTGGCGCCGATGGACCAAATCCGGTGATGAAGGGCGAGTGAAGGCTTTGTCGTGACGGACCGTGCGAGGCCATTTGAAGCTATGAGTAATCCGTATCAATTATTAGAAGACCGCAAGATGGAATGCCGAAGATCAAGAGGATGTGGTTCTCCAATGAACATCAAGTCAAAAGCCAAAGTGGGCATTGATCAAGGCAAATGTATAATTAATTTGGGACTAATATGCTTAATGAGTGTAGGTGAGAATAGTCCCAATAGTGAAATGGTGTTGACGTTGACAACCCTCAAGGTGATGCAAGAAGATGAAATTTTTAGTGGTGTATTAGTCCCAGGTTGCTTAGGAGTGGGCTAGGATGCTTGGAGACCCCCCCAAAACAAAGTGGCGAGAAGACTCGGAGCTGAGTTAGACTAGTTTACTTTTTTGCTTTGAGTTTAGGAAAAACCGTACTATTAAGAGGGGTTCCAAGTATGGTTCTGAGATAACACAAGTGCTCTTAGTGGTGTCCAAGTGTTGAAATATTTTTAGGAGCTATTTTTGAAAATGGCTCTACCCGGGACAGAGAGTTCCACCCGGAGGTCCTGTCCGGAACTTCCTGGCGCCGAGGTGAGGTTGAAATTTTCCTAAGTGTTGCCCGGAAGTTCCTGGCACCCAGGCTCAGAACCTCCTGGCAACCCTCTAGTTCAAATATGTGAGTAACGACTAGATGACGTCACCTAGCCGTTATATATAGCCAACTCGACCACAGCTCATTCTTTGGCCATTCCACTTTAGTTCTTGTGTTCCCTAGCTTGTTCTAGCCTCTCCCAATGTGATTTTGCTTCCTCCACCCAAATCTTGTGTACTTCTTGAGTGAGAGATTGATTTTGAGGGTGGTGGTGAGGATTGGAGAAGGTTTTGAAGGCTAGGATGAAGGATGACTTGAGCACTTGGGGTATCTCGTTGGGCTATCATTTGAAGCTTGTTACTCTTGGAGGGTGACCTCCTAGACGCTTAGGCGTCACCCGCAAGTTTCCAACAAGGTTGTGGATTGACCCGAGCAAGTTTGTGAGGGCGTTATTCCACCCCCGAAAGGAAACGGAATACACGGTGAGTGAATTCCGAGCTGAGGTTTAGGAGGTCGTCTTGGTAGAGCAAGCCTCACTTGTGGTGTTCTCGTGGTGTTCAAGTTGGGGATCTTAGTGGTCACTTGAAACCAAAGAGAAGTACATAGGGGTGTTGGCTTGAATACCGGAGACCTTTTCTTAGGCCTTTGCTTGGTGAGGCAAGGGGTTAATCAAGACCCAGCTCTTTGGAGCTCCTCAACGGAGACGTAGGATTCTCGGTGAAGAATCCAAACTTCGGGAAACAAATTGTTTGTCTCCTCTCACTCTCTTTATCTTTGTGATTGTGATGCTTATCTCCTTATTTGCCTAGTTGTGCTATCATGTCACCCATTGTATGATCACTTGTGCTATCTTTTGTATTTTCATGTGTATTACTCTTGTTTGAGACATGTTGTACCTCTCTATGGTTTAGGCTTCCTTATGATTTAATTTACTTGTTGTGAGGTGCTTGAAATAGCAATTCACAACTGCCTGAAAGTTCCTGGGAAGAACTCCGGAAGTTCCGGGCAGCTTTCTCTGCTTGTGAGAAAAAGCTGCCAGGAAGTTCCGGGCCCTGATTTTAACCGCTGCGATTTGAAGTAAATTTTAGGAACACCTATTCACCCCCCCTCTAGGCGACATCAAGGCCCTTTCAATTGGTATGAGAGCCTAATCTCCGGATTAGCTTAACCGCTTGGAGAGAAGATGTTGGGGGATGGCGAGAAAAGTGTGAAGGGTAACATGGTTGATACTCAAGATGCTACAATGTCAACAAGAGATGAAAATTTCCTTGAACTTTTCATGCTAGATGGTTCAAATTACATGTCTTGGAGTACTCGCATGCTTTATGTGTTTAGGGCCATGGGTCCTCAAATAGAGCGAGTTGTAGATGTGAGCATTTCTCCTCCTAGTGATCAAATGCTATCATTTGAAGAGGAAGAGAAATGCATACATCTCAATGCTCAAGATGTTTTGTTTAGTGCTTTGAGTGAAGATGTGTTTGAATCCATCATGCCACTTGAGGATGCTCATCTCATTTGGAACACACTCAAGGAGAGATATGACAAGTCCGAGTGTGATGAGGTAAAGCTCGCTATAGAAGAATCACTTGTGGAGTGCTCAAATTCATCGACAATTTGTAAAGAGCCTCAAGTGATTCTATCCAATGGTCAAGATTGCCTTACCACATTCACCTTCTCACCGACACATGTCTTCATTGAAGGTAATGAAATGGTGAGTAGCGTCAATGTGGATACTTCTACCTCCTATAGTGCTTGTGAAACTAATCTTTTGAAGGAAGAAATATCACTATAAGAAATATGACCTTCTGTGACGAATTTCTCGTGACATTGGAGCTATTCGTCATTAGCACATTCCATTTTTTGACGATTAGTATGAGATGGGGTGGCTTAGTGACGAAAAAAAAGTGTTCGTCGTTAATACCAATTAAAAATCATCATTGTTGGTGGTATGCCATGAGGCCCTTCGGCCAGACTTGCCGAAACCTGAGAACCAGCAAGGATTCAGCCAAAGTCATCAGAGCAGACTTGGCGAAGCCCCTTGGCGAAGGCCATGAGCAGAGATGGCGAAGGCTGACAAGCCGCGGCGGGTCCACGTGAAGCAAGGGCGTCATGGGCGAACGGCATATGGCAAAGGGCATATGGCGAAGCTGCAAGACCCCCGTCAGGACAGGTTCGGCATACAAGCAACCCCACGGGTTGCTTCTGCCCGACCGGCCCATTCGCCATAGGCCGGGCCCAATCTACCGGTCCATTAGAAGCCCATGAGTGCAAATGACACTGTATACCCATGTAAATGTCCCTTTCATATGGACAACCATGTAAATTCCTCTGTAAAACCTGAGCCCTAATAGGGGGACCGGTAACAGGGTTATAAATAGATCCCTAGGGTCATGTAAAGGAGGAGGAGAAGAAAAATCCTCAATTTAATACACTTTACTGTTTTCCAGTCACTGTTGTGTAACCACGTCTTTCGACGTATGCGGTTGTTGTTTCGACAACAGGTGGCGCCGACCGTGGGGACCTCTGAGCGAAACCACTAAGAGCGAATGCCACCGAAGAGGGTCGCGAAGGAGAAGGTTGCAAGGTGGAAGGGAAGCGAAGCCGGGGTCGAGATGGCCGTCGAAGAGGGAGCAGAGCCTTCGGCGCCCGTCGCCGAAGATGGAGGAGAGCCGTCTGCCTCCGCACCTGCGCCATCACTACCGTCTTCGGCTCCTGCCACCTCGGTGCAAGTGCCGAACACGGTCGATGCGGCGAAGGCGGCTGCGGCGGCAAGGGTGCTCCAGACCAGGGCGGAGATCCTTTCGACCAGCCATCTGCTGGTGCCCCAAGCCGCTTCGTCATAGCCAGCGACGGCTTCGACCGCGCTCGCCGTTGCGCAAGTCAACCCCAACCCCGAAGCACAAGCCAAAGCCGATATGGAGGCCATGCGCCAGAACATGACTCGACTCCAAGACATGCTTCGCCAGATGCAAGAGCAGCAACAGGCGTATGAGGCAATACGACAAGCCAAGGTCGCATCGGCCCCAATACTCCAGTATTCGGCAGGCTACACTCCTCAAGTCTACCCGCAAGCATCAATTCAGGCCCTTCCGCTGCAAGCCACGCAAGCGCCAGTGTACTTCACTGGGCAGACTTCGGCCGCAACAGTATACCCAGCCTCTCATGTGCAGCCGCAGGCTAGGCCGGTTGCTACCCAAGTACACCCCCCATCACCTAGCCGAATGTCACAAGCAATGGCGGAAGGGGCTTCGGCTTTGCAGGCGCACCTTCAAGCTTTCCTTCAGCAACTCAGCCAACCCCACAACATTTCAAACACAGCCTCTTCGGCCCGACCGGAGGGGAACACAAGCCAAGGTGCACCCAGTTGGCTGCCGTCGAACTAGCCAGGTCCGGGGGCTTCGCCTTGGAGTCAAGGACCACAGTTCGACTTCAGCAACGCTGTTCAAGCACCAACCATTCAACCACAGGCACCGACACTAGGCTTCGGAGCAAATCAAGCGCTGAACTAGGTCGCCATCGCTTGGACACGGCCTCCGTTCGACCAGTCCATGGCGGTGCCCCAAGCGTCAGCATTCGGAGCCGAGCAGCCGAACACTGTGGCCCAACCTCACGCGCAAGCCATGACTTCGCCCTTCGCCACGCCATATCCGCAGCAAGGTGCCGCGAGCAAAGCGGGGGGCGAAAAGGGGCTACCGCTGAGTGGGGGAATCAAGATCCGTCCAATCTCACCCCAGTTCAAGTTTCCACCCGTTCCACGATACTCGGGCGAAACAGACCCAAAAGAATTTCTGTCCATCTACGAGTCCGCGATCGAAGCCGCTCATGGCGACGAAAACACCAAGGCAAAGGTAATCCATCTCGCTCTAGATGGTATAGCCTGCTCTTGGTACTTCAATTTACCTGCTAATAGCATTTACTCATGGGAGCAATTGCGTGATGTCTTTGTTCTTAACTTTCGAGGCACCTATGAGGAGCCGAAGACACAGCAACACCTGCTCGGCATTCGCCAAAGGCCGGGCGAATCAATATGGGAGTACATGCGTCGTTTCTCCCAAGCCCGATGCCAAGTTTAAGACATAACCGAAGCGTCTGTTATCAACGCTGCTTCGGTCGGGCTGCTTGAAGGCGAACTCACAAGAAAAATCACCAACAAGGAGCCGCAGACACTCGAGCACCTGCTTCGCATCATTGATGGGTATGTAAGAGGCGAAGAGGATTCCAAGCGACGGCAAGCAATCCAAGCCGAGGATGACAAAGCCTCCATCGCCGCTGCCCAGTCCCAAGTACAAGCGCAGGTCGCCGAACCGGCTCCTCTCAACGTTCGCCAATCTCAGCCGGCGAACCAGGGACAGCCGCCAAGGCCAAGTCCAGCTCCCGCGACTTGGAGGAAATTTAGAAATGACCGCACGGGCAAGGCTGTGATGGCCGTCGAAGAGGTCCAGGCCCTCCGCAAGGAATTCGATGCTCAGCAAGCAGGCAGCCATCAACAGCTTGTTCGCAAGAAAGTCAGGAAGGACCTCTATTGCGCGTACCACGGGCGATCCTCGCACACCACCGAGCAATGCCGAAATATCCGGCAGCGTGGCAACAATCAAGACCTAAAGCCGCAACAAGGGGCTGCTGTCGAAGCACCTCGCGAAGCCGGTCAAGAACAAGCACCCCCGGTTGAACAGCGCCAAGACATCTAGCGCAGAGTAATCCAAGTGATTATAAGGGCCGATCCACCAGCCAAACAGTCGAAGCGGCAAAAGAAAATGCAGCTACGAGCGGTGCATAGCATCACTGCGACAGCCGAAGGGGCTCCGAGGTACCTAAACCAGCAAATCTCCTTCGGACCAGAAGACGCCGAAGGGGTCCTATTCCCACATCAAGACCCCTTGGTGATCTCGGCCGAGGTAGCTGGTTTCGAAGTCCGGTGAATCCTGGTTGACGGGGGAAGTTCGGCCGACGTCATTTTCGCCGATGCATATGCCAAGATGGGGCTGCCAACCCTAGCCCTCACCCAAGCACCAACCTCACTTCGTGGTTTCGGCGGCGAAGCAGTTCAAGTCTCGGGCCAAGTACAGCTGGCTGTAGCCTTCGGCACAGATGAGAATAGGTGTGAAGAGCAAATACTGTTCGATGTCGTCGACATCCCATACAGCTACAATGCCATCTTTGGCCGCGCAACCCTGAACAAATTCGAAGCCATCTCCCACCACAACTATCTCAAGCTCAAGATGCCGGGTCCAACAGGCGTGATCGTCGTCAAGGGGCTTCAATCTTCGGCTACATCAAAGGACAATCTGGCCAAAATCAACAGAGCAGTGCACAATGTTGAGGCCGAACCACATGATCATGCTAAACGCATGCCGAAGCCCGCCCCTCATGGCAAGGTAATCAAGAAGCAGATCGACGACGCTGATCCCGCAAAGCTTGTTCTGCTCGGGGGCGATCTAGGCGAAGAGGAAGTCGAAAATATCCTTGAGGTGCTCAAGAAGAACATTGATATCTTCGCCTGGAGCCCTAACGAAATGGGAGGTGTTTCGACGGACCTCATCATGCACCATCTGGCAGTCAAGCCGGATGCCAAGCCAAGGAAACAGAAGCTACGCAAGATGTCCGCCGATCGCCAAGAGGCAGCAAAGGCCGAAGTGCAGAAGCTGCTTAATGCGGGGGTGATCCAAGAGATCGACCACCCAGAGTGGCTGGCGAACCCGGTTCTGGTGAGGAAGTCGAACGGCAAGTGGTGCATGTGCGTCGACTTCACAGACCTCAACAAGGTGTGCCCGAAAGACGACTTTCCCTTGCCGCGGATCGACCAGCTTGTCGATTCGACAGCCGGCTGTGAGCTCATGAGCTTTCTGGACGCATGTTCCGGCTATCACCAGATCCACATGAATCCGGCAGACATCCCAAAGATAGCCTTCATCACGCCGTTTGGCACTTTCTGCCACCTCAGGATGCCTTTCGGCCTGAGGAATGCTAGAGCAACATTTGCCAGGCTGGTGTACAAGGTCCTTTACAAGCAGTTGGGACGAAATGTGGAGGCCTATGTCGATGATATCGTCATAAAAAGCTGCAAGGTTTTCGACCATGCGTCCGACCTACAGGAGACCTTCGACAACTTGTGCGCAGCTGGTATGAAACTAAACCCTGAAAAGTGTGTTTTTGGTGTTCTCGCGGGCAAGTTGTTGGGTTTTCTTGTTTCTTAAAGGGGCATCGAGGCGAACCCCGAGAAAATCGATGCCATTCAGCAAATGAAGCCTCCGTCGAGCGTACGCGATGTACAAAAACTCGCAGGCCGAATTGCGGCACTAAGTCGATTCCTCTCAAAAGTAGCCGAAAGAGGTTTACCCTTCTTCAAGACCCTCCGAGGCGCGGGAAAGTTTAGCTGGACACCCGAATGCCAAGTAGCGTTCGACGAGCTAAAGCAGTATCTGCAAAGCCCACCTGCCTTGGTCAGCCCAACACCGGGAAGCGAACTGCTGCTCTATCTAGCAGCTTCGCCGGTGGCGGTCAGTGCAGCTCTTGTCCAGGAGACAGAGTCAGGCCAGAAACTAGTGTATTTCGTCTCCGAAGTTTTGCAAGGGGCGAAGATAAGATACATCGAAATGGAAAAGCTCGCTTACGCCCTAGTAATGGCTTCGCGCAAGCTTAAGCACTACTTTCAGGCCCACAAAGTCACTGTGCCGTCGTAGTATCCTTTGGGCGAAGTGCTACGAGGCAAGGAGATCACTGGCCGACTCAGCAAGTGGGCAGCAGAGTTGTCACCTTTCGACCTGCATTTCGTCGCTCGCACGGCCATCAAGTCCCAAGTCCTAGCCGACTTCGTGGCCGAATGGACACCGCTGTTCGCCCTCGAGCCCGAGCCCGTCGAACAGCCTTGGGTAATGCACTCCGACGGCTCGTGGTCGCACAAGGGGGCGGGCGCCGCGGCCGTACTTACTTCGCCAGGGGGCGTGCCCATTCGATATGCCGCAAGGCTGCAGTTTGACACGACCAACAATACGGCCGAATACGAAGCTGTACTTTTGGGCCTAAGAAAGGCGAAAGCTTTGGGGGTTTAGCGCTTGCTGATCCGAACAGACTCTGAGCTGGTGGCAAGTCATGTTGACTAATCCTTTGAGGCAAAAGAAGAAGGAATGAAGAGATATCTGGAGATTGTTCGGTCTATGGAAAAGTGCTTCGCCGGCATAACGGTCGAACACTTACCTAGAGGCTAGAATGAGGAAGCGGATACCCTGGCGAAATCTGCTGCCTGTGGAGGCCCGCATTCGCCAGACATCTTTTTTGAAGTCTTGTACGCACCAAGTGTGCCCACAGAAAGCCTGGACATCATGGCAATCGACCAGGCAGAACTAGGTGCAGACCCAGAGGACTGGCGAACACCGTTTGTCAAGTACCTCAAGAACGGCTGGCTCCCAGAGGAGGAAGCAGAAGCGAAGCGCTTACAGCTCAGAGCCACAAAATACAAGCTTGTCTCCGGCCAGCTGTATCGCTCCGGGGTGCTCCAACCCTTACTTCGCTGCATTTCTTTCGCTGAAGGAGAAGAAATGGCGAAAGAAATACACTAGGAGCTGTGTGGTGCACATCAAGCCGCAAGAACAGTCGCCTCCAAAGTGTTTCGCCAGGGAGTCTATTGGCCCACCGTGCTGAAAGTTTGTGTCGAGCAAGCCAGGAAGTGCGAAAGCTGCCAGCGGCATGGCCGAAACCAAACTGCACATCAGTACGAGCTGCAGCCTATCGCACCAGTATGGCCTTTCGCTAGATGGGGTCTAGACATCATTGGCCCATTCCCTGTAGCAAGAAATGGGTACAAGTTCGCAATTGTAGCCATCGAATACTTCTCCCGCTGGATCGAGGCCGAACCACTCGGTGCGATCACTTCGGCAGCGGTACAAAAGTTCGTGTGGAAAAACATTGTTTGCCATTTTGGAGTGCCGAAGGAGTTCATCACTGATAACGGCAAGCAATTCGACTCTAACAAGTTCAGAGAAATTTGCAAGGGGCTAAACCTGGAAATCAGGTTCGCCTCGTCGCGCATCCACAGTCAAATGGGGCGGCCGAGCGCACAAATGGCAAAATCCTTGAGGCGCTCAAGAAAAGGCTTGAGGGGGCAGCGAAGGGTAAATGGCCAGACGAAATACTATCCGTTCTTTGGGCTCTTCGAACGACCCCCACAAGGCCAACCAAGTTCAGCCCGTTCATGCTCCTCTATGGCGACGAAGCAATGACCCCGACTGAGCTAGGGGCTAATTTGCCAAGGGTAATGTTCTCGGGAGGCAAAGATGGGCGCAAGGTGTCACTCGAACTCCTTGAAGGGGTAAGAGTCGAAGCACTGGAACACATGCGCAAATACGTCACAAGCACTTCGGCAACTTATAACAAAAAAGTTCGACCGACAGAGCTGTTGCCTGGCCATCTCATTCTAAGGAAGAAGGCGAACCCGGTGGCAGTCGGGAAGCTGGAATCGAAGTGGGAAGGGCCGTTCCTCATCAAGCACAGGTCCAGGACAGGCTCTTTTCGCCTAGTGACGCTGGAAGGTGAAGAGTTCGACCACTCCTGGAACGCTGCTTCCCTTAAGCGTTTCTATGTCTAGAACAGGTGGCACCCAAATCGCCAACGTGTAAAAATGTACATATTGTTATGAAAGCCTTTCGGCGCTATGTAAGCCCTTCGGCACAAAAATACCAAAAAAAAGAGGAAAATGAAAAAAAAAGAAAAAGAAAAAAAAACTGGATGTAGGGTTATTATCCACCTTAGAGGCCCGAACCAGTATAAAATTTTTGTGTGAATGATAATTCGTGGAAAAACCCCAAGGCAAATGCCTAATCAGCGAAAACGCCCGGGGGGTGAAACGAATCGGCCGAAGCATCGCTCGCCGAACGTTGAAACCGTGACAGCTTATTTTGGAAATAACTAACCGAACACCGTTACACTCGATCCGTGTGAAAACATAAGCGCTCCTTTTAGCGCGGAACATCATAAGATCGAAAACGGAAGTCGAAAGCTAAAAAGTCAGCATACCTATTTCGCTAATATACGCAACGGGGCCGACATGTTTCGACCCAACGAAAGCACGAAAGGTGACAATGCAAAAATAGCGAAAAGGAAATAAAACATATCTTTATTAACCTCGGAAATATAATCGAAGATTACAGCCATACAACATCCTACAAGCATACAAAGCAAAGGCCTCACAGCCCAATTTACAAATAGATTACATCTTCGCCCCCAAAGCAATCCCCACTCCCTAAGGAACAATTCGACGAACATGGTTCGTCATCACTACTAACGTCATACACTACCCTAAGGGGAGAAGGGGGCGAAGCACAAACTAGGCCATAACGGCGACAAGCGATCGCCTCTTGGCGAACAGACCTTTTAAAGTCTCGCCAAAAGCGTGCGCTGTCCTCGCGGCACGAAACACGATGGCGATCATAATCTTCTAAGGTCTGACCCGGATGTGTGTGCATCCACTCAGCAACCTTCACGACTTGGTAGCTATTGCCATTTATTAACATCTCGCGGTAAACGGGCCAAAGAGGACGCCTAACCTTCGGCAAACCTTTCACCGCTAAGAACTTCTCGTTCTCCTTTCGCCATTTATTAACATCTCGCTGGTAAACGGGCCGAACGCACGCTTTTCGGCTACAAGCCTGCTAATAAAGCACCAAAGAACAAGTGCAAAAAGAGAAAAGATGCAGACGAAATCAATACCACTGCCCAACAGGATAGTAGGATTGGCGAAACGACAGTTTTTCCATTAACAAGAAATCTTAACAGTTACAAAACGAAAGCGGCTAAAAGTCGAATATACAAAGAGCCTATTCATAGTAGGGCTACTAACAAAAAAAGTCATATGAGGGCGAAGGGCCTCACACCTCAGGGTGGTCTTGGCCTATGTTGCCTTCGCCCTCGTGTTCGGCCGGTGGCTCCGACGACCCGGGGTCCCCTCCGTTGTGGGCGGCAGCAGCTTCCTCCTCCTTCGCGATCCTCTCAAGGTTTTCACGAAGGCGAGTCTTCATGCAATCCCGGCCACCGCTCAGAAACCCTTTCGGAAGGCCTTCAAAGCCGCCCCGGAGCACTGCGAGTTCGAAGGCCATTCCCCCGCCACATGGTGAGGGAAATCCCTGATATGCTTACAACTGTGCGTGTGTAGCAGGCTAAGGACGAAGCCCGCCGATACACGAGCACAACAATCCCCGTAAGCGCCGGCCACTTCGACAATGGAGCCGTCCGCCTCTTGCGTCCACTCAGAAAAGTTGAAAGCCATCCTGTCACTTCCCGAGGCGTCCTCCACGCGCGCACCAAGGTCGTTCAGGGCCAGCCTCAGCGTGTAGCAGGCCTTCTTGGCGGATTCCGTCGCCGGCCCTAAAGCCGAAGCAGCAGCATCAGTCGAAACAAGGCGGGTCTCAAGAGACTCGATCCTCTCTCTGGCCGCAGCAAGCTGGCGATCACGCTCGGCGCGCCGCTTTTTTGCCGCCTCCAGATCGGCATGGAGGGACTTGTTCTCCCCCGTCAAGGACTTGTTTTCCGCATTCACCCTCCTCAAGGTGTCCGCCACAACGCGCCTTTCGTCCTCCTTGTGGCGAAGATCGTCCTCGGCCTTACGGAGCCGAAGCCGATAACCATCCAGCCTTTCCAAGCGGACTTCTTCGCACTCAGGTGCGCGGCAAGGCCCTACGAAAGGAAGTCCGAAACCATCAAGAGCGAAAAGGGAAATTTTTTTTAAAAAACACATACCCGAATGAACAAGCTCTCCACGGTGGCATAGCTTTCGCCAAACTCGTTCATTTCGGTAAAAAGACCAAGGCCTTCGGAGGGGGCAATAACTTGGCACACCCCATCCACAAAAGGGGCGATCTCTGGCCGAGTGGTGAAATCGGCGGGAACGAAGTGCGGGGCGTAAGTGTCATGTCTGACACAGTCCCCTCATCCTTGCCTTCCCACTGGCGAACTGGCGAGGGAATCGCCTCAGCCCATTTGTCCTGAGGGGCGTTCGCCCCGGCCGCTGGCGCCGAAGCACTCCCACCTGTCGCCGCTTCGGCGTCGCCAGCGGGCGGCGGAGACGTGTGCCTCCCCCGAGGATGAACGCACTGAAGAACTGACGAAGTCGGTGTCCTGTCGGACCCCTCGCTGTCCGAAAAGGCACAACCAATCTAGACGACCTTCCCCTTTTTTCTCCCTCGGGCGACTGATACCGGCTTCGCCGCGGTGCTAGAGATCGCCAGAAGGGCATTCGCCACGGCAATGTCTTGCGGGCGAACGTGTGAAATATGAGAGCCCGCCCCAGACTTCACCGGGGTCGGACTAGGGGAATAGCCATGGGAGCCATCGTCCTCAGACACGGCATCCCTGTCGTCTTCTTCTTCTTCACCGCCGCTTTCGGCTGTGTCCTTCGTGGTGCGACGAGTTCACACTTGCCCACCCTTCGCGACCGCCCGCTTGCGCTTTCGCGACGTTCCGACGTCGTCGTCACCTGCCTTGGCAGGGATCGATCGACCGGGCAGTTCGCCAGAATAAACCTGGTTCGCCCTGCCGTCGAGCTGACGCGAAAGCAGGCGAGCGAATTCAGCTGAGGTAAGGCCCCCAACCATCTTCGAAGCCTCCGCTTCAGCGTCTGCAAATGTGCGAACTGGACAAAAAAACGAAATGAGTCGAAAGGTGTCCACACGCATACAAAGGGCGCTGATAAACACAAGGAACTTACGCTCGACTGCAAGAGGAAAAGCAAGGTGGGAGAGCCCAAGCACCTCTTTATCCTCACTAACGGACACCCCCCATTCGCGGGCGAGGGGAGAAATCCGAAGGAGGCAAAACTCTTCGCAGAGGTCGCGGGTGCTTAGCCGCCGCGCCACCTTGCGAATAAGAATAAGCCGAGACTCAAGAACACCGTCGACCTCCACGATCGGCTTAGCGGCGATCGAAACAGCAACGCATTCGAACCTAAGCCAGTTCGCCTTGCTATCCTCGGTGGGATACGGGTTGTTGATATAAAACCACTTCTGCATCTAGTTTCACTCCCACTTCGCCATCTGGGCAGGCACCGGCCAGACGTCTGAGCGCTCAGGGCGGAGTATGAAATTCACGCACCCGAACACCGTCTTCCTCGGACCGGCTGGTGTGTCCACGTCCTTCGTCGTCGCGCACGCCGTAAACAGAACGGCGAACAGCTCGACAGTGGGATCGAGCCCGCACGTTCGACACATCCACGCGAAAACAGCTAACTTCGGGAACGCTGATGGGCTGAGCTGGGGAAGCCTGACCTCATACATCTCCAGTACGGACGGTAGAAAGTCGTCGCAAGGGAGGCGAAGCCCAGCAGCGAAGACGACAGTCTGGCTGTCACTAGGCGAAGGGACGACGGCGTTGCCTCCACAGGTCGCCTGGCCCTCCGCGAGAGCGCCGGAAAGGACAAGCTCAGCCAGGGCGGCCCTCTTGACAAGTGATTTGCCGAGGAAACACGACCACCCTTCGCTAAGGCTGCCAGGGTCTTCGCCAGTCGACCTAGCCTTTGTAGGCTTGCAAGGGGCCATCAAGTCTGTGGCGAAAGGAGGGGGCTGATCGAAAGGCACGAAAGCGCGCGAAGGCGAAAGTATCGAATCCTAAGGGCACGAATGCGTAGCAGCAGTAAAAGTAAAAAGCGAGGGGAGAAAAGCAGTAACTCGAGGCGGGGTTATATAACCCCATCGCACGACGGTTCGGCTTCCACCCAATCAGGGCACGACACGTGTCCAGGGGTAGACGAAATGGTAAATTCCCATCGAGCTGGGCCGTACAGTACAGGCCGAAGCCCGAGAGGAGCATACCGGCCCACGAAGAGCCCCTTACTGTCGCATTTCGGGCCAGAATCAAGGTGATGCAGTTTCGCCCTTTCCGAAAAGGGCGAATGCTAACGTTCTCTAACCAAACCACGAAAACACCAAGTGTTCATGTTTTTTCTGCAGGACTCTGAGAAGAGGTTTCGGCAGGAACGTCGGCCGAAAGAGGGCGCCTCATACCATACCACATGGTTTGCACGGTCTCGACCGAAGCTCCTTACTCACCCTTGCCCGTGAGGGGCTTATTGGCGGTATGCCATGAGGCCCTTTGGCCAGACTTGCGAAAACCTGAGAACCAGCAAAGATTCAAGCCAAAGTCATCAGAGCAGACTAGGCGAAGCCCCATGGCGAAGGCCATGAGCGGAGATGGCGAAGGCTGACAAGCCGCGGCGGGTCCACGTGAAGCAAGGGCGTCATGGGCGAACGGCATATGGCAAAGGGCATATGGCGAAGCTGCAAGACCCCCGTCAGGACAGGTTCGGCATACAAGCAACCCCATGGGTTGCTTCTGCCCGACCGGTCCATTTGCCATAGGCCGGGCCCAATCTACCGGCCCATTAGAAGCCCATGAGTACAAATGACATTGTATACCCATGTAAATGTCCCTTTTATAAGGACAACCATGTAAATTACTCTGTAAAACCTGAGCCCTAATAGGGGGACCTGTAACAGAGTTAAAAATAGATCCCTAGGGTCATGTAAAGGAGGAGGAGAAGAAAAATCCTCAATTTAATACACTTTACTGTTTTCCAGTCACTCTTGAGTAACCACGTCTTATGACGTATGCGGTTGTCGTTTCGACAACAGTCATGAAGTATTTCATTGGGACATTGTGACGAATATTAATTTGTCATAAGGGGCAAAAAGCAAACGTCACAGATTTATATAATGCATTTCTAAAAAAAATATATTAAAAGTTGAAGCAATTTAATCAAGTGAAATAAGAAGAAAACTAAAATTTTCCTTTAAAAATCATGGCCGGAAATATTTTTGTAATATTCTATGTGGTCAAAATTATTCTCTAAAATTGTACGTGAATTTTCAAAACTCAATAACTAATTTTAATACCACAAAGTTCATTTAACCTATTAAATTAAATAGAAAATAAATTAAAATCCCTCTCTCTATCCTTGGGCCTTTTTCGGCCCAAGTGTTACTCTCTCCCTTCCTCGGCCCACAACCTCTCTCCCACCTCGGGCCGGCTTTCCCCTTCCCCTCCTCCCTCTTCGGGCCACCGGCCCAGCCCTTTTGTTCCTCCCTCGCTGAGAAGTCCATTTTCCCTCCCTTCTTTCAATTCAAATAATTTTTCGGGTGGTAAATGATTTTAACTGAAAAAGTCATCAACAACAAAGTTGTATAGCTCATCAATATCTACAACTTTTGTTTTTGGTCATTTTATTATATGACTTTGTGTTCAATAATTTGAATTTGAATTTGAATTTCAAATTATGACAATTTCAAACAACATTTTTCAAATACTAAATGATTTCAAATGAAAAAGTCATCAACAACAAAGTTGTATAACTCATCAATATCTACAACTTTTATTTTGGTCATTTTGCTATATGACTTGTTTCAATAATTTGAATTTAAATTTCAAATTATGACAACTTCAAACAACTAAATGATTTTCAAATACTATATAAGAGATATTTGAAAATGCTGTTTAAAGTTGTTATAATTTGAAATTCAAATTTTATATAGGCCAATCAAACTCAGATAGAGAAATAACCAAAATAAAAACGGTAGATCTCAATAAGTTATACAACTTTGTTTTTGACAGCTTTTTTACCTAAGTTCATTTAGTAGGATAAATTTCGATTCGAAGTATTAATATTTTGAAATTTCCAGGTTAAATGACCATTTTGTCCAAGTAACTTGTATTATAGGCTTCTAGATACCATGGTTGTTCCGGTAAAATCACATCAAAATTGTTTCTTATCCAAACCCTAGCCAAACTAAATCCACTCCATCCACTGTTCCGCCGCCACCACCATCCACTCCTCCCACCCGCCGCCGCGGCCGCCGCTGCTCATCACCATTTCCTTCACCTTCTCTTTCCCCACCCTCACGCCGCCGCCCACCACGCCGGTGGTGCTTCGATCCCCATCGCGGAGCTCGAGGCGGCCGATGCGGCGCTCGATGCGGCCGATGCGTGCGTCGACCTCGTCGCGGAGGCGGCGCACGCCGTCGAGCACGTGGGCGGGGGCGAGGCGGGACAGCCACCGCGCGATGGCGGTGTCAGTGGCCTCCATCCGGCGGGCCAGCTGGGCGGTGCGGTACACGTTCCACTGCGGCGCGCCGCGCAAGCTCCATCGCCTCCCTCAGCTGTGCCGCCAGCTCAGCCAGCTCGCTGGCGCTCCGGCCTTGCCCCCACCCTCCTCCTCCCCCCGGCACCGTCCTCCTCTCCCGTTTTCTCTTTATCTTGTTCCTGTATGGATCGATGGACGCCTGTATGGATCGATGGAGGTGGGGAAACACTAGATCCGGGACTCCAGCGGCTCGATTCGGACATGGAGCAGGCTGAGCTGCTGACCGCAGGTGCCACTGGATCTGGCCGATGGAGGGCTCCTTGCTCCATCGTAATGTTCTTCGAAGTAGGTGAGGAAAGATAGGTATCTGACCACCCCATTCATACTTGCATTTTCATTAATATCTTGATATATATATATGCTCTGTAGAATCTGTCGCTTCATTTGTAGTCACTATTGCTATTAATCATTGAGACAAGATGCTTTGCATCATGCTACAGAATAGGTTATAACATTTATCTTGCAGTTCTTCCATGCATTGGATTTAATAATATTTCTCTCATATGGGACTTTTTCATTCAAATGGGCTAGGTTGTACATTTATCTTGCAATTATAGTATTGCAAGGCGACGATCCAGATGGCAACTATGTACAATTGATGGCAAATTTTCAGACTTTACCTTCAACGTGCTGCAACATCCTATGCCACCTATGTGTGTTGCTCTACATTTACTTCCATAGGTAAATTTATTCATCTCGAAAATAAAATGTACATTTCTTGTTGAACACACCCGAACCTTTTATATTGTGATTTTCATGTCCACAATAGATGTCACCTGTGCTATAATTTTCATGAAAACAACTGAAAGCATATGGTTCTCTTGCAGAATGGAGGTACATTGCAGGGTACAAATGCTGCATGTTTTTTGAACGCCGAAGATTCAAATGGCAATATTAGGTTTATCCAGCATTTAGGCATTAATACATATAGGTAGGCAAATCATTAGTGCATTTTTCTTGATACTTGTAGAATAATTGATTAGCATCTGCATTTTGCAATTTTGAGACGAGAATATCTAATTAGGAGCCTATGCATAGGAGGGCAGCACAGAGCCTATGCATCCTTGATTGCTGCAACAAGTAACTTGGGCAGTTATGTGCTGTATGTTACCATAAAATCCCAATTTGTTTGTTTTGTACAAGGCTTGTGATCTTTATTGCCTGCCGTGCTTACATTGTCATTCTGTTCTCTCAATTTATCTTCAACTTCTCTCACGACACCATTTGCCTACTTTTACTGTCCACTTGTTTGGGTTGCACGATTGCACACTTTAGTCCTTGGTTCAAGCATATAGTGGCTATGCTGTGCACATGTTTGGATATGCTATATTGTAAATTCAGATATTTAATTTCTATCAAGATTAAATTGTATATTGCAGAATGGTACTCTTCTGTCAATGTTTTTTTCTTCACTCCACTTGCCCCAAAAAATCACCACCAAAAGTAAATTCTTTCAGTTGTGTAAATCATTTTTCCCATATCTAACTAACCAGCTGAACAAACATAAGTAATGATAAACTCCCTTCTTCTGGTGTCACTGGTACAACGCGCGAAGTGCGCGTTCGACTCTAGTGTAGTATAAAATGGATCTGCTGCCCATAATTATAGTACTCAAGCCATCAAGGCATGCATAGGAGCATGGGTTTAGAGACTCAAGTAAGAGTATCTGATTTTCAGTGTCCCTTTTGCCAGTTCTTTCTCAAAGAATTATAGGAATATGTGTAAGCTACTCAAATCATTTTTTTTTCAGATGGGATGGGATGGGCTGAATATATTTAAGCTACTCACTTAAGCTACTCACTATGCCTATGCTCTAATCCAGATTGCATTTTTGCTTTGCCTACTACCCAAATCCTGCTTTTAATTTGCTAAATCATAACTTTTACACAACTCATGAATTTTGCTATGCCTAACTCTCAGTTTTGTTATGCCTAAGTTAACTCATTACATGTGTATGTTGGGTGTACTTTGGCTCTTCTAGTTTCTGGAATTGTTGTGTGTGGTCTAGGAATTAAGTCCTAGTTTCTAGGAATTGTTGTGTGCGGTCTGATTAATTTTGCTTCACTTCGCTTGTATGGACTTGTTTGCTTCTATTCAGTTCTAATCTGAATTTTAAATGGCCTTGATCACCTGCGGCTAAATCTTAGTTGCTATATGTTTTTTCTTTTGTACTATTGTCTTTGCTCCCAAGTGGTTTTAAGAATTACAGTTCTGAGAAGGTAAAATATTTTTCAGGTATTAACACTTTTCTTCTCTTAATCTTCAGAGGTCTGAGTGGTAACTCATTGAATGGAACTTTGTCACCTGACATGTGCCAATTGACTGGGTTGTGGTACTTGTAAGTCTTTTGCTCTCCTTTTTGAGATGATGCTACATATTGTGCAATTAGACTTGTTGACAATTATTATTTTAAATCTGCAGTGATGTAAAGGGAAGCATTCTCACAGAAACCATCCAAGAGATCACATGGAACTGCACTAGCTTTGAGACTCTGTATGCTGTTGCTAAGATTTCAGGGATATTTCAGTGTTCATGAGTTTTAGACACCATGATGCGAGCTTATACGTATATGCAGGAACTTGATTATTTTGCTATCTAGGACCTGTGATATTTTTCTGTTCAGTGAACTTGTTGTATTTTGATGTGGCTGGATTTGGATGTTAATTGGGCTACAATCTTAATGTTGTATTGAATGTTTGTTGTGTTGTATTAGATGTCAATTGGGATTTGTAACCTTTTGTGTTGTATTGGTTATTGCTGGACAATAGGTTGGGCCTATACAGGCTTTTGAAATGGGCTTAGCTCACTTGTTATTTAATATAAATGCAAATGGATATAAAATGATTGGGCTAAAAATAGTGTGGTATAATGCTTGGGCTGTGCATGGCCCAGATGCAATTTTGTTAAAATGCTTGGGCCTACTGGGCCTTTTGAATATGCATGGCCCATTTAATATTAAATTCAAGATAGATGAATTGGGCTGAATTTATTAAAATCTAATTGGACTTACAATAGGCTTAGCCCATAAACAGGGTGCTCACTGCATGGGCCTTAACAAGGCCTAGCCCAAAAACAGGTTGTTCACTACATGGACCTTAACAGGCCATATGGAATTTCATGACTATTTTTGGGCTTGATGGTGACGAAAATAGACGTCATAACTCTATGACGACAGAAGGATCGTCACTAGATTAATGACGAAAAAATAAGGTTTCGTCATAAACACCATTAGAGACGCATGATAGGTGACGAATGAATTTTCGTCACGCGAGCGTCACAGATTACGAAACGTGATGAAAAATTCAATGTTTGTGACGCAAATGAAGCGTCATCTATCATAAGATCTCTGGTAATGTATGTGGGAAAAAATGGCCAAGTGAAGAATTTACATCTCCAAGATGCTCATCTCCACGCTCCGATAAATATTCTTACATCATGGAGAAATTATCTTTGGAGAAAGAAAATCTAGAGCTTAAAGCTCAACTTGTAGAGCTCACTAGCAAGCATGTGGACCTACAAGAAAAGTATGATGAGCTTTTGTGCTCTCATGGAAATATTGTAGATTCACATGCCATGCTAGAAGTAACTCATGAGGAGATCATAACAACGGTAAAATCCTATGTGCCTCATGTTCAAGTTGACTTTACTTGTGCTAACTCTTGTTGCTCTCAAGCAAATATTTTTCCAAGCACTGTATGTGACTTGGATTATGTAGGAAAAAAGGATAAGCACATCGATCATGGACTTGTTGGCAATGCTCAACCTTCTCAAGATAACCGTGAGAGCATGGTGAAGATAACCGTAGCTTGCAACAAGTTCTATCAAGAAGATATCGAGTCCAACAACAAGATCAAGGGGCAAGATCAAAGGAAGAACAAAGCTTCCATTACTTGCTTCAAGTGCAAGAAAATGGGACATCATGTGAGAGATTGTCCTTGGAAAAAAGAGAAGAAGTTGAACAAGAATGAGGATCTTGCTCACAAGTTCTTCAAGTCCACCAAAGAGGGACACTTTGCCTCAAGTTGCCTCGCAAGATTGATGATGAAATCACACTTCCAAGAAAGACATCAAGAATCAACAAAAGGAAGTGCTATGGTTGCAATGAGAAGGGGCATGAAATTGGATTTTGTCCTCACAAGAAGGATGATCATTGCAATCGATCAAGCAAGAGGCAAACCGGCAACAAGTAAGTCAAGAAGCAAGATAAAAGCAAAACTCAACTTTGCTACAATTGTCGGGCAAAGGGACAAGTTGGTAAAAATTGTCCCATTAGTAACATTCCTAAGTCAAACATCTCATTTCATCACAATTTGCTTAGGAAGGCCAAAAATGGCAATTGTGCTACTAGGGTGATTAGTTCGCTACATGCTAGCACAAAGGCCATTTTGGTGCCGAAATCTCTTGTGACTAACATCCATGGACCCAATATGATTTGGGTACCAAAATATGCTTAGATTGTCAATTAGGTACTTGGAGGTGCATTGGAGGCTCAACTCATCCTTGAATAACTAAGTGTGTACAATGAGCCAAAAATAGAGTCAAGGATGCGAATAATTGCTCTACATCAAGAATCAATGGCATCTCGGTAACAAGTATTTACATTGAAATATCTATGTCCTAACCTTGTGTAGGTTATCACTTGTGTATAATGTCTATCCTTTAATGGTGCTTAATTGATTGGCAAATTTGATCACGAGTAATGTTTTGGTTATCTCATTTAGGGGGAGTGTTATAACTTCTTATATCATTTGCATCCCTTAAATGTGTTTTGATTAAATTGATGCTATAATAGTCTTCAAAATTCTATTTTGGTTAAAAATTAAAAATCTATAAAGTTAGTTGTGAAAACTTGGTTTTGTTTGTTCAAAAGGGTTCCTACACCTATTTGAGAGGTATTTTAAAAGTTGATTCAAACAAAAATGAGTTTTGGAAAGAAAATGATTTTAGCCTCTAAATGTAGATGCTATGATCTTGTTTTTGCTTTTAAAGTGTGTTTATGTCAAAATGTATCCTAAAAGGTTTTTACAAATAATCTTTTTGACAAGCCACTAGAGTTGGTCATTTCAAATCATTTTTGTATTTAAATCTATTTTATATGATAAACGATTTGAAATTATTTGATCTCAAAATTCACATGAAAATTTATATTGACCATATTTGGTCCTATTATAGCATCGAGTGAGTTTAGCCACTAGAACCATATATTGTGATGTATATTGGTTCATGGAGGTATTTCAAACTCATAAAAATCAAATTGTCTCAAAAACATCTCATTTTGCTCAAAATTGCATTTGGGTCATTTTGTTGGAACTTCAACTTTTTATCTTTCTTTGAGCAAGGAATTAAACATGAATCTTTTAAAAGTGATTTTATTGGTGCTAGGAAAGTGTGAACGAACATATGGTGATCCTCAAACAAATCCCTCACACGAGCACCGTGGATTTTGATGGTTTCCCAAAAACTTGGTTTTTACCTTTGGTTTTCCAAGTTCTTTAAATTTGGTGATGAAATATTAAATATTTTGGTTGTTTCTTGTTTCATCTGATTTCCCATGTTGTTGTGAGCTTGTGGTTCAAATTTCATGAAATTCCGAGTTTGTTTGGGTGATTTGGAGCAAAATCTTGAAAGTTCTCGGGTGCTGATTTTGTCGGCTAGGAAGTTCTGGCCAGCACTCTTTGTTGTGACAAAGAGGGCCGATAGGAAGTTTTGGACAAATTGGTAGGAAGTTCCGGTCCAACTTGCCTCAAAACATAGTTTTAAAATCTTGGTTTAATCGAAAAGTTTGTTTTGACCCAAATACTTTTAGCTCAAGCTTCCAAAATTCAAAAATTACAAGTTTTTAAAAGAGTCTCTTTGGTAAAAATTCAAAATTCTTATTTGACGGTCGAAAATTTGTGAAAAATGTTTCAAAGGCTTCAACTTTTATTTCAAATGTTCTAAAAAGCTTTTGGAGTGAAATTTTTGTTTTTGGAACAAAATGTTATTTCGCTAACATGTTGCTTTGATCATTTTTGGTCCAAACTTGCGTATGGTGGGTTTAAGCAATTTGACTAATGCTCTGTGTGAACATTGTCTTAATTTGGTATTTCTAACCCATCTAAGTCTTTCCAAATGTCAAACTTCATTAAAAAAAAATCCTTTGGTTGAATTCATTGTTTTAAAAGTCATACACTTGATAGAAAATTCATATGGTGAATTTAATTTTGGAGAAGTTTCTCTCAAGTTCAAAGATCTTTTTTGCAAGCTTGAATTATTTCAGACTTTTTCTCTCTTTTCTCAACTTGTAGAAATTTTCAGAAAAACTTGACTTTGAGCTAATTTGTGATCTTTATATCTCAAAATGGGTTGTGTTATTGTGATGTGGAAAGAGCTTACATTGTGAATTTCGATTCTCTATAGTTGGACTTCATTGCCAAATTTTGTCTAAATTATCAAAGGTCATTTGAATGTCATTT
The DNA here is from genome assembly GCA_000338895.3 of Oryza meridionalis. Taxonomy (NCBI): domain Eukaryota; kingdom Viridiplantae; phylum Streptophyta; class Magnoliopsida; order Poales; family Poaceae; genus Oryza; species Oryza meridionalis. The sequence goes on along the minus strand of CM002531.2, from coordinate 11,169,889 downwards.
CAGTGCTCTTTCTAAGTTATTTTTGAGTTTCCAAAATTTGAATATCGTAAAATTTTTAGCTTTCTTAATTCTTGTGATCCTTGTACATGCATGTTGGTTGAGACATGGGCAATGCTCCCACAAAGAAATTTGTGCATTATTGTGTGATCTATCTGCAAGGTTTGTCGTAGATTTTTCAGCCCATGGATTGGATTACCTTCATGTGTGAACCGAAAGTTTCGGTCTACTAAGGACTTGTATGCTCCAATGGTAAATCTTTTACATCATCTCTACCTATACAAGCTTCAAGTGTCATGAATATTCTTACTTATGGTAGATTTCCATGCATTCATCTATTATCTTGTGGCAATGTACATGCATTATTACTACCCAATGTTTGGCACATGTATATTCTTGCAAATCATTTATGTGCAAATTGTTCAAATTATAGGGTGTACTCCTCATTTCTTTTCATTAGACAAGTGCATGCTTTTATCAAGTAATTCAAATGCTTGCATGCACTTATTTAGTGATGAACCCTGAGTTCCACTTGACACTCAAGGCTGTTGTTTGGCCCAATCTTTCGGTGAGTTGTGATAACTACGATTTAGAAGAAACGTTGACGATCCGACTACAACCGTACGAGACGTTGTGTTGCGCCTTAGCGATCGATACACCTCTCCGTGGGTTGTTGATCTTGCCGGTGCAGATCAACCTTAATCCTGCAAGCAAATCGAGGAAACAAGCAAGAACAAGATAAAAGCAATCTGAATTGTAAATAGGAATTTAATACAAATGATAAGTTGGGGTTCCGAAGAACAAGCAGACGGACGGTCTAGCCGACACGCGCGCTGCAAGCAAGTAGCAATGGCTAAACTTTAATCTATCAAAACCCAATAAACCTTGACGGGGTACCTAGCTATATATAGGGGTGGGAGGACGACCTAGGGGTGCCTAGTGTCGTGCTCCACCAGCTTGGGGCGCACCCCACATGGGCCCCACTTGGATCGGGGTCCCAAACATAGCTACAAGCCTAGAGGCCCAAGACAGGTGACGCAGCACCTTGTTTATGTGATTGCGGCCAAATAACACGGAATTTGGCTATGAGGCTGGATCCGTTGGAAAGAGGGCTCCGAGAGCTTTCCATCAAGTACTCACGGGCCAAAAATGGAGGTCGTATGCAGATTCGGTGGCCGTTTGAAGTCAGTAGTGTAGCAGGTGGCCGAATCGGATTTCAATACTTGGAGGACTTGATCTTGATATCTCCTTATTCATCCATGATGTGAGCAATGGTTGTATCCGTAGTAGCCATGGTCACATCATTTAGGGGGAGCATGTCCTATGTTTTGTATTTTTGAGACTAATTTCTTGTTAAGTGTATTTTATGTTTAGTCTCATGGGAAGTGAAACATTCTCAAAGGTATGCTATTCACAATTGGTAGTTCAATTACCTTTTCATCTTATATTTTATCTAGCTACCTTTCATAATATAGATTAAATTCCCTTGCTTGATTTAAATGTCAAATAATGCACACAAATTTGCCTTCCACCATATGTGTGCATTACTTTTGGGAGAATTTAGTCTATATTATGAGGTTTTACGAATAAGTGATCCAATTTTCCTCCACATCAAAAGGATCATTATTTGTGAAACTCGTGTGCTTTTGATGCTTTCTATTTTCTATTGATTCAAATAGAGAAAAGAGATAATGATGGATCAAGGGGAGATTGATTTATGACAACCGAAGGAATGGGTGAAGAAGGATGAGATTGGTTAAGCACCATCATCTTGAGATGTGAGGTTTATGAAAGTGTGCTTTACAATTCTAGTCCTTATATTTATTTCTTTTGGTGATATTTGCCTCCTTGACCCAAAATATAGTGTAAACTCCTCCCCGATTCTCATTTGAGTAAAGTGCATATATATGCATCAAATTTATCCTTATATGCACACCTTGAGGGGGAGTTTATTCTATACCTTGGAAGACTAATGGTTTAAATTGAGTTTATACTTTTAGTCTCATGTCGGAAGTGGATGACTCCCAAGGTAGACTTCATTATTGCTTCTATGGATTTGCATTGCATTCATGATTTCATAATATAGGATGGATTCTTTTGTTCCTTCATTTCTTTTGTAGAAGTGCATAAGATTTATTTTCACTCTTTGATATGCATGTATTTAGAAGGAGTTCATCCTATGTTGTGATGTTTCATAAGTCTTGATATGTCTCTTCATCATCACTACTTATTGGGTCTTGGCTTATAAGACATTTCTTTTGGGCATACATGTCTTGTCTATAGCATTATATGCCTGACATACTTTTTGCCCTCCTTTAAGTGAGTTTTGGGAGAAGTATGCGTTAAAGAGAAAATATTTTTTGAATCATGCTTTTGTGCCTTGTTCCAAATTAAGTGAGTTTATCTAATCAATGTATTTGCTATGTGCGTATGGGTTCTTACCAATTGTGACTATAATCTAGGCCTATCTCTTTTGATTGGTATTCTTCTATCAATTGGTGTGGTTCATATGCACAAAATCAAAAAGAGCTTGCTTTGGATTGGTGTTTCTTTGGACTCCAACTCTTTCTATTGGAATTTCGATGAGTTCAATTGCTTTATTCGGTGTTGGTGCACATGTTTTTCTTGTATATCTTCTTGTGTGTACCTCGAGGCTATTTGTACTTTGCTATTTTTGAAACTAACGCTTTTGATAGAGTTTCATCTTGTTGTAGCCTTTTTGGAACACCAAAGGTATGTTAAACCTTTTTCCCTTCAAGTGTATAGGACTTGTGTAGTTCTTATATACTTGATATGATTTCTTTTTCTTTATGCTCCCACCCATTCATTTAATCTTTTGGTGTTTGATGCCAAAGGGGGAGAAGTATAAAGAGAAAGAGATATAAAGGGGAAAGTGCATACTCGTTTCATATGTTGATGAAACTAACCCTCTAGTATATGTTTCATGCTCATGTTAACATATACTAGAGTATTCTCTTTAAATTCCTATTCTTGTGATAGTGTTGTCATCAATCACCAAAAAGGGGGAGATTGAAAGATTTATGCACTAGAGTTGCCTTGAAAGGGGAGATTGGGATATCTATGATCCTAATAGTGCGGTGATTGTTTTGGTGATTAATGACAACCCATTGTTGGAACTAACTATTTCCATGAGTTGGTGAGATTAGGTTAAGTTCCGGCATCAAGTTAAAAGATTGAAGCTAGAAGATGGACATTATACCTTGATGGGGAGCAAGTGAAGACATTGATGATGCGGGGTATGAAGTGGCTATCTATGGCAAAACGGTGAAGGGCAAGCAAGGCTCGGCTACAATGGACCATGCGGGGGTGAAGAGCAAGAATCGGTTTGGCGCCGATGGACCAAATCTGGTGGTGAAGGGCGAGTGAAGGCTTTGAAGTGATGGACCGTGCGAGGCCATTTGAAGCTATGAGTAATCCGTATCAATTATTAGAAGACCGCAAGATGGAATGCCGAAGATCAAGAGGATGTGGTTCTCCAATGAACATCAAGTCAAAAGCCAAAGTGGGCATTGATCAAGGCAAAGGTATAATTGATTTGGGACTAATATGCTTAATGAGTGTAGGTGAGAATAGTCCCAATAGTGAAATGGTGTTGACGTTGACAACCCTCAAGGTGATACAAGAAGATGACATTTTTAGTGGTGTATTAGTCCCAGGTTGCTTAGGAGTGGGCTAGGATGCTTGGAGACCCCCCCAAAACAAAGTGGCGAGAAGAGTCGGAGCCGAGTTAGACTAGTTTACTTTTTTGCTTTGAGTTTAGGAAAAACCGTACTATTAAGAGGGATTCCAAGTGTGGTTCTGAGATAACACAAGTGCTCTTAGTGGTGTTCAAGTGTTGAAATATTTTTAGGAGCTATTTTTGAAAATGGCTCTACCCGGGACAGAGAGTCCCACCCGGAGGTCCTGTCCGGAACTTCCTGGCGCTGAGGTGAGGTTGAAATTTTCCTAAGTGTTGCGCGGAAGTTCCTGGCACCCAGGCTCGGAACCTCCTGGCAACCCTCTAGTTCAAATATGTGAGTAACGGCTAGATGACGTCACCTAGCCGTTATATATAGCCAAGTCGACCACAGCTCATTCTTTGGCCATTCCACTTTAGTTCTTGTGTTCCCTAGCTTGTTCTAGCCTCTCCCAATGTGATTTTGCTTCCTCCACCCAAATCTTGTGTACTTGTTGAGTGAGAGATTGATTTTGAGGGTGGTGGTGAGGATTGGAGAAGGTTTTGAAGGCTAGGATGACTTGAGCACTTGGGGTATCTCGTTGGGCTATCATTTGAAGCTTGTTACTCTTGGAGGGTGACCTACTAGACAGTTAGGTGTCACCCGCGAGTTTCCAACAAGGTTGTGGATTGACCCGGGTAAGTTTGTGAGGACGTTATTCCACCTCCGAAAGGAAACGGAATACACGGTGAGTGAATTCCGAGCTGAGGCTTAGGAGGTCATCTTGGTAGAGCAAGCCTCACTTGTGGTGTTCTCTTGGTGTTCAAGTTGGGGATCTTAGTGGTCTCTTAAAACCAAAGAGAAGTACCTAGGGGTGTTGGCTTGAATACCGGAGACCTTTTCTTAGGCCTTTGCTTGGTAAGGCATGGGGTTAATCAAGACCCGGCTCTTTGGAGCTCCTCAACGGAGACGTAGGATTCTCGGTGGAGAATCCGAACTTCGGGAAACAAATCGTTTGTCTCCTCTCACTCTCTTTATCTTTGTGATTGTGATGCTTATCTCCTTATTTGCCTAGTTGTGCTATCATGTCTCCTATTGTATGATCACTTGTGCTATCTTGTGTATTTTCATGTGTATTACTCTTGTTTGAGTCATGTTGTACCTCTTTATGGTTTAGGCTTCCTTGTGATTTAATTTATTTGTTGTGAGGTGCTTGAAATATCAATTCACAACTGCCCGGAAGTTCCTAGAAAGAACCCCGGAAGTTCCGGGCAGCTTTCTCTGCTTGTGAGAAAAAGCTGCCAGGAAGTTCCGGATCTTTTGCCAGGAAGTTCCGGGCCCTGATTTTAACCGCTACGATTTGAAGTAAATTTTAGGAACGCCTGACCCCTCTAGGTGACATCAAAGTCCTTTCATATTTATGGCATCATATTTTTCAAAAAAAAAGTTGGCATGTATTTACATTGTAATTTTCTAAATTATACAAAATTACATATGTAAATTCTAAAATTATATATGTAAATTCTAAAATTACATATGTAAGTAGAGTGCATAATTTTTTACATGGAGATAGTAAAGGAACGTGCTCGGATAAATCACAGCAAGCAGCACTGGTGCATGTGTATGTACGAACTAAGCATGCGTGCATCCATAAGTACGAACTAGTGCTTGCACAGTCCTGCACGAATCTAAAAGAAAATTTGAGGGCTAACAAACTGACTAAAATCAGAGAAGATTTATGGCGACATAGTTATAGCAAAACCGTTTAAGAGCTAAATAACCTATATAATGCTGTTAACAAACAATAACTCAGCAAAGTTGAAACTGTTTCCCTCCTTAAATGGAGAGCACACGACGCATTTGAAATCTATAAGAGGTGTCAATTCTCCGCGCCAGCAAGATCGAGGTCGAGCAAGCCCTTCCTCGATCATGGCCAACCGCAATGTACCAATGCTTCTGCCCCTCGCCGTCCTCTTCCTCCTCGGCAGCGGCGGCGTCGCCACCGCCGCGAACGTGATCGACCGGTGCTGGCGCGGCCAGCGCAACTGGGCCGCCGACCGGCAGCGTCTGGCCGTGTGCTCGGTGGGCTTCGCCGGCAAGATGCGGCAGAACCGCGGCGCCGGCGTGGTCGCCTACACGGTCACCGACCCGAGCGATGACCCCGTCCGGCCGCGGCCCGGCACGCTCCGGTACGGCGCGACGGTGCTGCCGGCGAAGGTGTGGATCACCTTCGCGCGCGACATGCACATCAGGCTGGCGCAGCCGCTGTACGTCAAGAACTTCACCACCATCGACGGCCGCGGCGCCGACGTGCACGTCGCCGGCGGGGCCGGCATCGTGCTGTACCACGCGAGGGACGTGATCGTCCACGGCCTCCACGTGCACGACTGCCGCGCGCAGCCGCCGGGACGGGTGGTCGTCCCGGGTGGCGCCGTGCAGCCCTCCGGCAGCGGCGACGGCGACGCCATCCGCCTGGTGGCGAGCTCCAAGGTGTGGATCGATCACAACACGCTGTCCCGCTGCGAGGACGGCCTGCTCGACGTCACGGTCGGCTCCACCGACGTCACCGTCTCCAACAACTGGTTCCACGACCACGACAAGGTGATGCTCCTCGGCCACGACGACGGCTTCGCCACCGACCGCCGCATGCGCGTCACCGTCGCCTTCAACCGCTTCGGCCCAAACGTCAACCAGCGCATGCCAAGGTATAGCCACTAGCCACACACCCTGCCATGAATAATCCGCCATTGGAGGAGCTCGTGCTCGAGCTCGACATCGATCGAACACCTGCTTGGCATTACATTGGATGCAGGATAAGGCACGGGTACGCGCACGTGGTGAACAACCTGTACGACGGGTGGAGGGACTACGCCATTGGAGGGAGCATGGGGCCGAGCGTGAAGAGCCAGGGCAACCTGTTCGCGGCGTCGGGCGGCGCCGGCGACAACAAGAAGGTGACGAGGAGGATGCCGGCCGTGGCGCGCGGCGGCGGCGGCGGGAAGGATCAGTGGCACTGGCACTCGGTCGGCGACGCCTTCGAGAACGGAGCGTTCTTCCGGCAGGTGGGCAACAGGGTGCGCCCCAACTACAATCGGCACCAGGCCTTCCCGGCGGCGAGCGCCGGCGACGTAAGGGCGCTCACCGGCGGCGTCGGCGCTCTCACGTGCTCTGCCACGGCGGCGTGCTGACAATATAATTAACAACGTTAACGCCGCGTGCAAGTTCTGGTTGTGTTTCCTTGACATCTAGTAACTTATATCAACATGAGCGGCAGTGGCAATTATGAATTATATGTCAAAATGAATTAAACATAACATTACTAACTAGTAGTAATTGATAGTGCATCCTTTGATGACAAGAACTGTTCACGTTGTTAATCACTTTAATCAATCGCCTTTTATTCCCCACTGGCAGAAAGGGGATGGAATGTTCTTTATTCAAAATACACGGTTGACTTTTAGATTTGGACCGCAGTATCATATATTTGGATCCGTCGTTATGATTTATAGTGTGTTTTTGGTTTAGTGAATGGATTTAGTATCCAGGATGAGATGGTACCATTTAACGAAAGGGATTACTTATACAACTTTCGATAATGTTTTTAAAGTAAATTGCATCAACGCTATATGGTTAGATGGATTAGTGATGCCCTCGGCCGCCGCTCGAACGTCGCGTTCCACCATCGGAGCCCACCTCCCACTGTTCGCCGTTGAGCTCCTCTCTCCTCCGGCTGGCAATGTCTGCTGCCGTGTGCCCCCTTTCCCTCTCTAATCCCTCTCCCCTGCTTTCCTAGGTGTCACCGCCGCCCGTCCTCCCCTTCCTTCACTGAACCGTCGCCGCCATCACCATCATCGTCGTTATCTTCCTCGCGCCGGTCGCCACCGTACCGATGAGCCCCTCCTCTTCTGGGCGCACCGCCCCTCCACGGTGGACGCGGCCACCCGTGTCATTGATGGTTGGGGCCCGCCTGTCGGCGCCGGCTCCTCCTCTCGCTGACATCAATGCTCCTTTGTTTAATGCGCAATAATTTACTAAGGCTTATCTGTTTATAGTAAAAACACAAAGAATCTTCTAAAATTCATAATAAATTCATCCGAGCTCCGTTTAAGTCCATTCAAATTGCAATAAATTCATAAAAATGCCTAGAATCTATTAAAAATGGTTTTGTTCCCTGTTTCAGTAGACTTATAGCTTATTTTGCTTGTGTGCTTCGTTTGTCGCATATATTCCGGCGTTTCCAACGCACCAGTTTACTACGAAGTCATTGCAGAGGTCCTAGCAGTGCCAGAGCAAGGAAAGTCATGCATTACAAATGATCATATTGTGCCTACTTTGCAAATATCTCACTTTCTATTTAAATTGCATTATTTTATATTGTTATGTGGAATGGTTCCTGTTTTACTTAGCCGTAGCTTGTTATGTGGAATGCTTGGCCATGATTATATCAACTAGCTCATTATGGGGAATATCACTAATATCTTATACCTTGATTAACGATGATGAGATTGGAGATGTACAACCATGGTATTAATTCATCTAAAATATGTCTAATGGTGGGCTCTGGGTGCATGGTTTTGATAGATGCATCCATGACATTTAAGGACCAGTTCACGGGAAACAATGGAAGAATTACTGTATACCACAAGCCAACATGGGTAACGACTGGGCTTGTAGTATAGCTTTTCCCTTCCTGACGTATCCAGGAAAGGGTGAGCGTGACAGAGTTTGGATGGGCTCTGCGATAGTCTATGTGGCTTCCAGATTCACATGGGCAGAAGAGGGGGCTGCTTACCTTGGTTTTAAGGGTAGGGTGAAACCTAGAGTGTGGTGCGCTTGGCTACGGAGGGTTATGCGAAGGGTCATGTCGCAGTTCCTTTCTGGCATGTCGTGTTGGCATATCGGCACATGGTAATGTGTCATGGGGCTATTTCTTGTGGGTACAATTGTACACTTTTGATCAGAGTAAAACAATTCGAATAGCCGTGCCCGCGGTTATAGGTGATCAACCAGATTCATCGTGATTAGTCTCATCATTAATATTTTGACTTAATGGTACTGATATAGTTCGAGTGGTTGGTTGGGCCTATCACAACGTGGTACTGATGAGTATTATTGATTAATTTACTTCAACATTTTTACCGCTTTCAACTACTGGTTTATAACTGCTTTATGCAAAAGAACCCCTAGCCTATCTTAGAAATACTTGCATCCTACCTCCTCTTAGTATGACTTGCTGAGTACAATGGGTAGTACTCAGTCTTGCTCTATCTTTCCCACCCTAGAGTTGGAGTACTTCTCGGATGGAGGTTACTCGAAGGAGTAGGCTTCGTCGCTGCCGTCAAGAATGCCTATGGAGTGGAGTTGCCACGCTGCAAGCGTCAAGTTATTAGTTTAGCTCGCTTTATCTTTCTGCTGCTTTTGTAAGACTTTTATAATGATGTTTTGTAAGACATGGATCTGTATGTCAACTTTGTCGTTTGTGTATGCTGGTTGGTCCTGGACAAGGGTTTAATCAGGGGCGGGCCCAGCCCAAGATTTTTAGACAAAAAAAATACTTATATGAGGTATATATTTTGTATGTATGCAAAGAAATTAAAAAATAAACGTTAGTGATCAAAAGAAGCCCAACAAGAAAGCCTAGCAGGCTGGCTCCCTCAAATTCGAACCCAATTTGCATGGTTGCCTAATTTGTGCATTAACTGTGCTGTGATGGCGTAATGCTAATCGATATATACTTGGTTGGTAGATTATACTGCATATATTTTTTTCACAAAGTATATCACAATAAATCAAGGAAATTGCTAAAAGCCTTGTCGCAAGTTCTAATTCAATAAGCAGTACTAAAATACCATATTGTTGATCATAGATACCAAATATTGTGCTCGTGTTGTAAAAAAAAAATTTACCCCCTTTTCATTTCGAATACCCACTCTCAAAATCCTAGGCCCGTCACTGGATTTAATGCACATTCTGCCTGAGATTTCTTGTTCGTGATTTTTTGGGCGTGACAGACAACGTCCTTCCGAGGAGCGTCGGGGATTTCATTTTTGTTTTTCATCGAAATTCTGGAATTTCGGCGTCACCGAAATTTATGAAATTTTTGGAATTTTGAAACTTTGTTGCCCAAATTATTTGAACATTAACAATGACTGAATTTAAATAAATTTTTCCCAAATGCACAAAAAGAATGAAAAAATCTTAAAAATTCAGGCGAGATGTTTGCTTCCTGGAGGCTAGTGAAATTACCAAAATTTCGAACCGAAATTGCATTCCTTGAGGAGCGTAGGACTTCAGCCCTACTAAATTCTCTTCCTTCTGTTACCTATTTGAGGGACGAGGATTCCTACAGAGGGACGACAGAATCGAGCTGGCATTGTCGCTCCTACATGGCGAGTTGAGACCACACATTACGGAGGAGCACTGTGCAGGGCTTGAAAGCATATCTATTAGGTGGACCAACCTAAGCAACGACTCAGTGTAGTTGCTCAACCTCTCCGCCTGATCCCCTTCTCTTTCTCGCACTCTCTCTCTCTTTCTCTCTCTCTCTCTCCCCTGATCGTGTAACGCCACCGCTCTAATCCTCAATTGCCTTGGAGTTGTCGCCTCTCCAATATATCGGTTCAATTGATCCACATTTGATGACCGCTCTTCAGGTGCTGCCTGCCGGAATCAACGTGTCGAGTTCCCTTAAGTTCGGCCTCTCTTTAATCTCCATTGCTCTCAGTAGCTGCTCTAGGTGGCAGCAGGAGCTCGGGCCACCGTATCTTGGTACAAAGGCGAGGGTTGTGAGGGGTGGTCATTGCACGTTGATGACCAGCAAGGCCGAGAAACGGCGGTGTTTAGATCCAGAAGGCTCCAAAATACAATGGCCGGTGGTCTCCTCTATTTCCCCAACGCTGTCTTATACCCTCCCATGGTTAGCGTCACTACGTCTTCCGCCGGCAACAAAGGGGCAGGAGGTGGAGGCAGGGAGGTGTAGCAGGAGAGGATAGGGTGGTGATGGAGAGGAGGTGCTGACAGAGTGGAGCGGGTGGTATTGATGAGTTGTCGTCGAAGCCAATCGAGGTAGGTTCAATGGACAGTGCCAATGTAGCCGTTTGTAGTGTTGTTTCTTTTTTCATTCTACTAGCAAAATACCTATCCGTTGCATTGGGTAATGACGGGAGGGATGAAGTTTGATCTCAATGATTTATTGAAGCATCCAAGCATGATAATAAGCATTGGCAACATGTTCCGTTATCACAAAGGCATATGTGTGTTTGGAAAATTTGTTCGATCTACATGGGTAGGATGTGGATGATGCTCTTGACGCATGGGCCTGATGATTGTAGCATGGAGGAATGGAGTACCGAACGATGCTATGCTCCAGACGCATGGGCTGATGATTGTAGCATGCAGGAATGGAGTTCCGAACGTTGCTCCTTTGCGCAGGAGGTGATGGTGCAAATTTAAGAGGACATTAATTATTTTAAATTGCAATTTTTTGTGAAAATTTTATAATCGTTTTTTTACAATCGAATTTTTATGCCCGTGCATTGATTTTTTTATTAGAGAAGTGTATTTTTTACCCAGCCTCTACATCTAACTAGATATATGCAACCTTTTAATCGGGAACTTAGTCCCTCAAATAAGCCGATCTAAAATTTGCTCCTATCACTAGTACACAAAAGATTTTTCCATGCGGTCAAAATGCAATTTTCCGTGTGGAGGTCCCGCCCATCTACACCCAGGTGTCTGTGAACATCCATATTTTCGCGTGGGGGCTGCCCAACCGCACAGGATAATCCATATTCCCGTGTGGTTAGATTAAGTGGACCGCATGGGATAATTGATTATCTCGCATGGTCAAATTATACCGCCCGCACTACAAGAAATATGACCTTCTGTGACGAATTCCTCGTGACATTGGAGCAAATCGTCATTAGCACATTCCATTTTATGACGATTTGTATGAGATGGGTGGCTTAGTGACGGAAAAAAATGTGTTCGTCGTTAATACTAACTAGAAATTGTCATAAACTCTTTCAATGGGATATTGCGATGAATATTAATTTGTCATAAGGGGCAAAAAGCAAACGTCACAGATTTATGACAATATTGTTTTCTCATGATATTTTTTCCAATTGTTTTCAAAAGAAAAAAATAATTGTTAGTGCAGTTCTTATAGCAGCCTGTTTACCCTTCCTCCCATCCTTGCCGGCCCATTAGATGAAGCCCACCGCACCCTTCCTCCCATCCCTGCCGACCGGCCCATTTAGTGAAGCCCACACTACCCTTCCTCCGCCCATTAGGCTGTCATGCCCAGAAATTTATCCCAAATTTCCAGACTATTTTGTGTATTAAATCCATGTCCAAGACCAGCCAGGGTACACAAAACGACAAGTAATAAACAGTTCCAAACGTAAATAAAGCGTAAAATACTTACAGAAGAGGCACTTAGTCCTCACATCGAAAAAAGCAGCGGCAGTGGAAAAGACGATCCTAGTGGGGCTTCAGCTCCACTCCACAGGTAAAACTTAACTGGGGTCTGAGCCTTGGTCTTCTAACTTTGTCTTCAGCTCAGAAGCACTACACTTCTGAAAAGGGGGAATAATAGCAAGGCTGAGTACAACCACCGTGCTCAGCAAGCCACACCAATGATGCAAACGTGCAAGGGGATACAAGGATGGCTGTGGCTATTTGCATAAAGGCGGTTGTAAAACATTTTATTGAACAAAACAGTAAAACTGTTGAGTAATTAAAGTAACATTAAATCTCCACTGATCAACGCTACACCACATTGAACAGGCCCAACCAACCCACCTGAACTACAGTGCATTTAGTCGATTTATTAAGGTGGGACTAATCACGATGAATCTGGTCGACCGCCCATAACCGCGGGCACGGCTATTCGAATAGTTTTACTCTGATCAGAGGTGTACAACTGTACCCACAAGACACAGCCCCACGACACGTTCCCGTGCGCCGACATGCCACCACGACATACCGGAAAGAGGCCGTGACAGGTCCCTTCGCATAACCCCCTCTAGCCAAGTACACCACACCTCAGGTTTCACCCCCGTCCCCAGTGGGCAACGGGCAGTCCCCTCTCGTGCCTAGGTGAATCCGGAAGCGATAGAGGCCGTCGCAGGGTCCGCCCCGCTCCATCACGCCCACCCTTGCCTGGGAGCGTTGGCTAGAGGAAAGCTACACTACAAGCCCAGCCGTTGCCCACGCTAGCTTGTGGTAAGTACGATAAGTTCTTCCAGGGTTTCCCGCGAACCGGTCCTTAATTGCCATGGGTGCAAACAGCAAAACCATGCACTCACAGCTCACCATTCAGTCGCATTTTAGTTGGATAATTACGACCACTAACACATGGCCGGATGTCTCGATCACGCAGCTCGTTCTGATACTAAGAGGTCTAATACTGCAATTATCCCATCAACTGAGCTAGTGGTAATTAACATGGCTAAGAATATAGTTCTAGCTAGGTCAACATAGTAACACAAGCTAGTCGATTTATTACCCAAGGTTGACAAAGGACAGATATCATGTAAACATGGCACAAGCGAGCAGATAGGTAAACCCTGATCCCATGTAATTAGCAAAACATGCATATTTATTTGCAAACAGTAAAACATTTGTAAAGTAGGATCAAAATGCTCAAGGGGAATGTGTGACTTGCATTGCTTCTTCAAAACAATCTTCCGAACTCTTTTCCTCGCGACCGCGGACTTTCGAAACGACGGATTCTACATGCTGGCACGCAAAACGAGGGAAAACTCTAATAAAAACCAAGGAAACAGTATATAAAAAGTAAACAAACATGTAGAGCTCAATTTTAGATGAATTTTGCAAGTTGAATGGCTCAATTTGGAGTTCGAATGAATTAGATATGAATTTTAGAAGTTTTGAGCCATTTAAGTGAATTTCTAGAATTATTAACGAATTATTGTGCAATTTAAATCAATTATGACGTCATCCGACGGGGGATAGGTGGCGCCGGCAAGCGGGCCCCACCTGTCGGTGACTCACGGGTGGCGGGCGCACCGTGGACCAAGTCCAATCACACGCTAGTCCGCGGGCGCACCACGTGGTAGACACGTGGCGGCCATGACGGACAGGCGAGCGGAGGTGGCGCTGACGTGGCACCACGAGGGCACCCATGTGGGGCGGCATAGGAAGGCCACGTGGACGGTCTAGATCGGCTAGGGCGGCCGATCGGGTGGCCACGGGCAGGCGCGGCGCGGCAAAGGGGCCGGGCGGCCACGGGCGAGCCGGGCGGCGGCAGCCGGCCGGAGAGCGGCGGCGCTCGACCCGATGGTCGCCGGCAGCGGGCGGCAGCGGCGCTGGATGTGGTGGTACACACGGGAGGCGGCAGGGAAGGGAGAGGGGGCTTACTGAGAGGACAGGGACGGCGAGGCGAAGGCGGGAAGGCGGCCGACGACGAGGATTGGCGGCGGCGCTTCTCGGGTTGGAGTCGTGGACGGCGCTCCGGCGACTCCCGACCGCGGCGGAGGTGTGGCTGAGGGCTAGCGGACCTGGGGAATAGATAGGAGGGATTAGGGAGGGAAATGGACGAACGAAGCGGCGAGGAAACCATGCCGAAAATGGAGCTCGGGACAGAACTCACCGGCGATCGAAAGGAATGGAGCACCGACGGATTTTCTAGCGGTTTGGAGCGGCGGCCGAGGATCTCCTCGCCCTTGCGGAGCCGACGGAGGCGACATCACACCGCGAGGAGGTCGGAAACGACGGCAAGAGGTGGCCGGAGGCGACAGTCACGTTGGCGACCTCGGGTTCACTGTGGGGTGGTAGATGAGGTGGCGATTTGGGAAAACCGAGCAAAGGCCGGTGTGCGGCAAGGCATGGCGATGCCGACGATGGTGTTTGCACGGCGCAGCGGCAACGGGAGTGGCAGCAAGAGGCGGCCGGAGGCAGCAAAAGCAGCGGCGGCTCGGGCTACGCGTGCACACGGCATCACGGCGGTGGTTCGGGGAAATAAAGTGGATGCCGGGGTGGAGCTCGGGACGGCGAGGCTAGCGGTGGTGGCGGCGCAGCGAGGCGGCATCTGGAGCGGCGATGGCGTGCGGCTGGAAGCACTGCGGCGAGCGGCGGAGCTCGGGCTCGCGCGGAGAGAGCGGGAGAAGGCGCGATGGGCTCGGTAAAGAGGGGGAAATGGAAGAGGAGAGCACGGGGAGGGTTTATATAGGCTCGAGAGGATGAAATCGTGGCTGAGAGGGGCGGGATCGGGCGGCAACCGGCTGGCGACGTGGGATGCCGACGTGGGCGAAGTGGAGCTCAATTTGGCGCCAAAAATTGGGGAAAAGTGGGGGAAAATATGGAGGAGTTGGAGGGGAACCGGTTTCACTCGGTTTAGAGGAGAACCCAGGGGGTTATTTAGACTTTGCGCGAGGGGAAGGAAGATGGGTCGACGGCCCAAGGAGGAAGGAAGGAAGAGGGGAGGGGATGGCCCGCGGGGAGGGAAGGAAGGCTTTGGGCCGGAAGTGGCCCAAAGTGAAGGAGGGGAGGTTTAATTGTTTTTCTTTTTATTTAAATGTCGAAGTGGCCCAAAGCGGTGCCGGCGCCTCGGACCCCCGCCTCTGGTGCCAGCGCCTCGCATCCCCGCCTCCGCAGCCGCTGCGAGCTGCGCGGTTGCTCATGACAGCGGTGCGCCTCCGACCGTCGCCTTCGCTGCCACTGCGGAGCAGCAAGGCGCCGCCACCGGCGACCGAGCAGCGAGCAGCCACCGGTGACTGGCGGCGACTCTTCCAATCCGTCACCGGCCTCAGCCACCGCCTACCTCGGCACAAAACTGGTGAGTGTCTTTAGAGAAAAAACGTATTTAAAATAGAAAATTCTCATCATGGCTAAAGACATTTTTAAATATTCAATAATTTGCTATTTGTTATCTTATCTCACTGTTTAAGGATGGACAGAAGTTGGATCAATAGTAGGTGTATTAAGGCAATAAGAATGTTTAAAGTTCGATGGAATCATCATATAGAGGATGAGGCAACTTGGGAACGGGAAGATTATTTACAATTGGAATTCCCGTACCTTTTCGAAGACTCCTAAGCAAATCTCGGGACGAGATTTCTTTAAAGGGGGTAGGTTCGTAACATCCTCAAATTTTAAACTAAAATTTGACTGCATCATGCTGGCTTTTGATTAATTTAGTGTGCTTTAAAAATTTATTTGATTCTTATTTGATTCAAGTGTTACTTCTTTAGAACCCTACTAATTTACCCTAATTATACCCTTTATTCCAAACCTTAGTAAATTTGAGCAAATTCTCTCAAATTTCAAACTATCGATTATTTCCTTTGTTCACCTTATTATTAGTGAGGATTTTCTATACTCTAAACCCTAGTGAAACCTTTCCAAATTCATATTTTAAATTCAATCTTCTCTAGGAAAATATTCAAAATTCTTGAGTTTCACTGTTCGTCGCACACAAGGTGCTCGATGAAATGCCCAGCCCAGCTAGAGCAGCCCAACACCCATCCAATCTTGCACAAAGTTTAGGTTTGGTCCTTGGGGACCACATCCCACTCAAAAACCATGGATTTCTTTGCTTCTTCCTCCCCTTCACACGCGCTCCCTGGCGTCCGACTTTGCTGTGCGCCGAGCCACCGCGTGTCGGCGTCGGGACCGCTTGCGCGTGCCCGATTGCCTTGGCGCGCCATCAACCATTCGACGCCCTTAGACCGCCGCCGCCGTACCAATCACGGCGACAACGAAGCCGGGACGACCTCCGCCGCAAGAAATTGCCGCTCGACGCCGTGCGCTCCCGTCCAAAGCCGCCGCCGAGTGCGATTTCGCTTTTACCCGGGGTGAATCGCGCCAATTCTTGCCGCACGGTTGGATTAAAGATAAACGGTGGTTTCCCCTCTCACAATTCAAACCATTCGTCCCCGAGCCGGCCGTTTTCACCCTCGCTGCCGCCGCGCGTCGCGCCCGGATTGGCGCCAACACGTCGCCAGCCGATTCCACCCACGGTCAAGCCAATCCTTCGTCGGTAGGTTTTCAAATGTGGCCTCCTGCCACAAAAAATTGATCTTGCCCGCCCTCTCACAGCCCCTGCCTTGTTTGCCATATCCAATTCCCAAGCTCATCCTTGGCGATGACGATGCCCGAGCTCATCCACTTTCCCTGGCCCTATAAATAGGACCCATATCCCTTCCTTGCCCATCATCGATCATCAACAACTCTAGCCCTACAACCCCGAAGCTCTGCTTCACCGATCGCTCTCATCAACCACTCTCGCCCGTCAGTCGAACACCTTGTGCGCGATCGACTCCACACCCCTCCATCCATCCTCCACCCTAAATACCCCTTAGAACATCTATATCCTATCATGTTCTAGCATACTAAGTCCTAACCGAAACCTTGCGTCGAGTTTTACCTCGCCGCACCAAGCCGAGCACCGCCGCCCCTGCGCTGCTTTGTTCTTCGCCGCCGAGAAGTTTTTCCGACCGCAATCCTTCATCTCAACTGATCTCGGTGAGTTCTTCCGTTTTAACCATCTATATACTCCCTAGATTCCATTTTAGCAATTACTTTGCTCTATCATATCACCCACTGAGCTGCCGACGTGAACACAGCCGCCGCCAATGGAGGCGCTCATCGGCAAGTATACTCCGCACCTTGCCGAAGGTCGGCAAGCTGCCCAAACCCTTCTAGGTACCTCGTAGATGCTCTAGAACTCCTCCCCGAGCCATGCCTAACTCACATCACCCTGATCACCTTCACGGCTTAACTATGCCACCGCCGCCCTACCCGCTAGCTCAGCCCTCCTATTAATAGGGTTGCTTTTTCACCAGGTTCCTTAGTTTAAAAAATCCGAAAGGTCGATCGCGAAGGAAAATGGAAAAAGTATTACTTTTGCCACAGGCTGGACAGAAAGTTTTCTTTTTCTGCACCCAGTTTTTTCCTTTTTACGAGGGGAAATCCAAAAGGAACTCGAGTTTTTGGGGAATTGAGACTTATGAATTTCACAAAAAGAGTCTCATGAGCTCCCGAGGTATTATAAATACTAGTAGTGGAGACTATGATATAGTAGGGTATCAGAATATAGATCAATTAGTAGATTATGTCTGACGCATATACATGAAAATAAAATAATAATTATATAATAATAAGAATAAGAATTAGAATCTTAATAAAAGGAAGGGTTCGAATAGCATCTACTAATATTATATTACCGAAAACTTTGTGAAAATACTTCTACGAGAAGGTTTTATTGAAAATGTTCGAAAACCATAGGGAAAGTAACAAATCTTTCTTGGCACGTGCCCCTGCTCCTGGTCTTCGAACTAGTCATTAATGGTCGGCAAAATAGGTACCCTTTTTCGGAACTCGCTATCAAACTATAGCCTGCGCTAGTGGCTCAATCCGTTGCTTGTTGGGTTGAACATATTCTTTTTCTTTGACGGATAGCTTCTCGGCTCTTGCCTGGCCTGGAGTTGAAGAAGGAACTGGTAGCACTTGAATCAGAGGAAGATCGGAATAGCAGACGAGTTGCAGCTTTTAGTATTGTTCACAGCTTGGATGCCTTTATGCCAATTTTCCCGTGTTTATGGAAAGCCCGTCTTTTTGGCAGAATATAGCCCCACTAGGTTCTTTTGTTCTCGAATAAGCAGCTCTAGAAGCTCTCGTGTTTCGGGACAGACAATAGTGGGGAAGTAGGCAATTCAGCTCCCAGCCAGATTACATGAATTCGAGTTGGCAACTAACATCTCCACAAGCTCGAGCTCATAACGCATACGAATGGCGAATGGAAAGATTTCTGCTACTATGGAAAAAGGGGTCCTCGGAACCCCTCCGCCGCCGCTCGCCGTCGCCGAAGAACCCTAACTCCCTCCCCTCCTCGGCCGCAACACCTTTCCCCCTTTAGCGTCGCCGCAATTCCAAACCCTAGCGCCGTCGGCCGCATTTGGGGATCGGCTGGAGGTAGAAGAAGAGAAGAGAGAGAGAGAGACTGATAGGTGGGACCCGCACACAGTACCATTTCACATTTAATTGATTTTCAAACTTTAGAAGCCCATATCTTTTAAAATATGGATCCAATTCCAGTGAAACTTGGACCAATATTCTTCTAAAATCATTCTCTATCTTTTGAGACCCTTTTTGTTATTTTTCTATTTTATTTTATTTTCCCTATTTTACTTATTTTTGGATTTTATTTGAATTCCTTTTGAATTTTAATTTTATATGTCTAACTCTAGGTCTTGAGGATTCTTCTGACACACTAGAAAATAGCAATCAATCTCAGGACATCGAGCAAGGCAAGTTACCATATACCTTTTGATCATTTAAGCCTATATTTTACAAATTATTTATTTATAGCCTTCTATTCAATATTCTATTTTATATGCATAATTTAATCATAGAAACCCAGATAATTTAGTATTGCTTACTTTGCTTACAATCTGGTTAAAATACCTTATACTTAGATTGGGACAATACGTTAGAATTGGATGATTTCCGGGTGGCTAGTATTGTCTTAATCGATATAGTTATTACCAGGTACTTATGTCGAACGAACGGGTAGGACCGCAGTTTCTAGAATGGGGACAGACCTAGTTATTATGTTAATTAGCAATATGGCACCTCTGTACAGTGGTTCTTATTTTTAAGTCCTCGCGCAGGAGGCAACTATAGCCGCGAAGGGCAACTTTTAACCATTACCATGTACAGGTAAATGGTTTGTGATACTCGAGTATAAATTATATGGTATATTTCTAAACCCTGATCGAGATGACATGGTGTCATACGATCTGTTCCCCTTAAATACCTCGGGAACGCCAGAACTCCTCTTGCTGCTGTTAACATTACGTTCAGAGCATATGAGGATATAAGTTCATGGAACAGGTGCCACAATTGTTAATAACTTAATACTGGGCCATGACTAAAGCCGTTGATTATCAGCAAGTCGTGGACTGCGGGTAAAGCGTACATCTGCTGCAGTAGAATATCTTTGAAACTATTCGAATAGCCGTACTCATGGAATTGAGTACCGGGACTCATATGGTACCCTGGTTAGAAATTTAAAGTCTATATTTTTATAAATTCTTGCTATAACTCTTCCAGATTGTTTATTACTGCTTTTTGCAAAGAACCCTACTATATGCCAATGCATAACATATTTCCATGATAACTTGCTGAGTATTGTGAATACTCATCCTTGCTCTTATAACCCCTTTTTCAGATCTGGGTCAAGAGGAGGACCCCTATGACTATTACTACGATGACCCCGATAATTTAGAAAATCCCTAAAGGTTATACCTCCCTAGTCAGAATGTATAGAAACTTCCGCTATGTATTAATTCTAGTTAATCAATTAGGTGAGTACCTATTATTGTAAAACCCGTAGTATTGTAAAACTTAAACGTATGCAATGAAGAACCAGTTATATTGTATGTATCAATATTTACTGATCCAGGGATTGATACATTAATCATAGTTGGATCCAAGTAATTAATTTTGGGACCCGACAGGACTGGTATCAGAGCATATGTTTTGACTATAGGATGAACCTTAAGGACTAATAACCAAGTTATGTTTGAATTTACTTCAAGCTTACCTTTTTAAGGGGGGTAGATTTAATCCACGAGCATGCATTATAATGTCATCTGTGTATTTCAGGACAATGGCAGAAGGGCATGAGCAAGAACATTTAGAAACTGCGATTACTATCCATGATAATGACTGCACTGATCAACTAATCAGCTTGATGACTAAGCTGAAGATAAATGAGAAGCCGGAATTCTATTCACATGCCTATCAACGGGGAGAACGTTGGGAGTATGATATGATTGTGAAGATCAATCCCCCACGAGGTGAACGTGATATGTATTACTTCTGAACACGTCATAGGCGGGATACCGTACGAGCTGCATTATATGATGTGTCTAGGGAGGCTTTTCTACGTCTTAATCATATCTATCAAGACAAGTTGCAACACTCTCGCTATTCTTACCATCCTATGCGAGAGCCCGGCGAAGATTACTATACTCTTCAAGACGTGGATTATCATGAACAACCAGTGAAAGCAACTATGTCTATCTGGATGGAAGCCGCAGATGACATGTATGAAGAAGCCTTAGAACACATGGATGTACAACGTAAACGCTTGGAGGAAGCTGAACGCAGAGAAGCTGTTCTCAAACACAAATATCGTATACTTCATGAATTATATGAAGAAAGGGAAAAACATAATTCTATCCTCAATATTTGTGTTGCAGGAGCAGCCTTCTGTCTTCATCAAATTCCAAATATGGGTAGTGATGACGATGATGATGATGATGGTATGGAAGGACATATCTCACCAGTACGTGAAGATGAACCACATCCTCAGGATAATGGTGAAAGAGTTTTACAAGGTTTACCACCATCACCACCACCGTTGTATCCTATTCATTCTGATGATGAAGCAGAAGAAATGCATTCAGCTATGGATATCAGTGAACCTAGCCAAGAACCTAAAGTACTCAGGCCAAATCGGGTATTTCATATCAATGATTTAAATACTGCCCCAATTTGGACTGAATCTCCAGAGGAAGAGGAAGATCTAGAAGAACGAGAGCTTGAGACACAGGAACATCTTTCTATACATGCTGATGATCAAGAAAATAATGAAGACCCTTAATCATGCTCTGACCCCAATATTACCACATCAACTTCTGCATCTCCTCTTGAATTTTCACACTTTGCACCTGCATCGTTATTTGCTAATCCCGCGGAAGGTAGTGGTGGATGGCTCGATGAATAGAAGTTATAGATAATTAGAGGTCTTAAGTGTAGAATAGTTAGTGATCCTACTCCTCTCTAACTTCTATGTGTGATTACCCCTTCTTTTGTGGTTGTGGTTTTCCTTGGTTTGTTCTTTTGTAGCATACACCATTTACAATGTTGTTCATAAATAAAATCTATGTTTAATTATGGATGTTGACTCCCCTTCGAGAAGATATCAATTACCCCATTTTCTAGATGAATACGGGCAATGGCAGTATGGGTGAAGGAGATACATGAGAGATTCCTCCTCCAAATCCTACCACCTTGGAAGAAGTAATGGCAAGACAAACTCAATTATTACAAGCCATAGCACAAAATAAAGGAAATAAAGGTTACAGTGCACACGCAGAATTTATGAGAATTAAACCACCGGTCTTTTCTAAATCTGAAGAACCTATGGATGCCGAAGACTGGCTAAGGGCTATTGAAAAGAAACTAATCTTGGTCAGAACAAACGTACAAGAGAAGGTAACCTTTGCAACCCATCAACTAGAAGGACCAGCCAACGAATGGTGGGAAGCATATCAAGCTTCTATAGAAGATCCTACCCATATCATTACATGGATGGAATTTATTACAGCTTTCAGAAATGCTTTTATACCTACAGCTATGATCAGGATGAAAAAGAATGAATGTCGAAGATTAAGACAAGGTTTTATGACAGTACAAGAATATTTGAATAAATTTACACAACTTGCTCAATATGTTGTTTCAGACATCCAAGATGAGAAAGAGAAGATTGAAAGGTTTATAGAAGGACTACGTGATGAACTTCGAGGACCAATGATTAGTCAAGATCATGAAAGTTTTCAAAGCCTAATCAATAAAGTGGTTAGGCTAGAAAATGATCGTAGAATGGTGGAAGGACTCCGTAAGAGAAGAATGTATTTACAACGACAATCACCAACTAGAAATTCACTGCAAGTTCGGAGGCCTTATCCATTTAAACCATCTCTACCCAATGCAAGGCCGGGCATGCCACCAATACTACCAAGACCTGGATTAAGAATGGAAGACTCTCCATGCTATGTTTGTGGGAAAGTTGGGCATTTTGCAAGACTATGCCCTAATTGTCAAAATATGGGTGGCCAAACTTCTCATCAAAAACCATCTACTACAGGTTTTATAAAGAAAAATCCTCCAATTATTAAGAGTGGACCTAATCTTGGACGTGGTCAAGTACATCATATTAAAGCAGAAGAAGCTCAACAAGATCCTAATATATTGATGGGTATGTTCACCATAAACTCTAAACCAGTTACTGTTCTATTTGATTCTGGTGCCTCTCATTCCTTTTTATCTGCAAAAGCTAGTTGGAATCAGTGTTTACCTAAAGATAATCTAGATAAAGCTATGCTAATACACTCACCCGGAGGAACTGTATTAGTATCATCTATTTGTAGAAATGTTCCGGTTAATTTAGGAGATCAAATATTTTTAATTGATTTGATGGTACTACCTACCCAAACTATAGATATCATATTGGGCATGGATTGGTTAGCCAAGAATAATGGACTAAACGATTGTGCAACAAGAGAGGTTATCCTTACTGATGAACAAGGAATGAATACAAGGATAATAGTTAAACCCAATCTATCTATGAAACATCATATGACAGACATTTGTATGCTTAAACCAAAAGAAGAAGTTCCAGTGGTGCAAGAATATTTGGATGTATTTCCTGAAGAACTAAGTACATTACCTCCAAATCGGGAAATAGAATTTATTATAGAATTACTTCCTGGAACGACACCTATATCAAAAAGACCTTATAGGATGCCAATTAATGAATTGGAAGAACTGAAGAAACAGATAGTTGAGCTACAGGAAAAAGGCTTTATTCGACCAAGTTCTTCACCTTGGGGAGCTCCTGTATTTTTCGTAAAGAAGAAAGATGGAAGTTTAAGAATGTGTGTAGATTACCGAGTTCTAAATGAAGTAACCATTAAAAACAAATATCCCTCACCAAGAATCGATGATCTATTTGATCAATTAAATGGAGCAAGTGTATTTTCTAAAATAGATCATCGATCAGGATATCATCAGTTGAAAATTAGACAAGAGGATATACCAAAGACTGCTTTTGTGACAAGGTATGGATTATATGAATTTACAGTAATGGCATTTGGATTAACTAACGCCCCTGCTTACTTCATGAATCTTATGAATAAGATATTTATGGAATATCTGGATCAATTTGTGGTTGTGTTTATTGATGACATTCTGATATACTCTAAAAATAAGGAAGAGCACAAACAACACCTACGATTGGTATTGGAGAAGTTAAGGCAACATCATTTATATGCCCAATTCAGTAAATGTAAATTTTGGCTAGATCAAGTTGCATTTTTAGGATATATAATAACTAAGGAAGGAGTTGCCGTGGATCCGGAAAAGATTAAAGCAGTAATGGAATGGAAAACACCAACCTCAGTACCTGAGATTAGGAGTTTCTTAGGACTTGCTGGATATTATCGGAGATTTATTAAAGATTTCTCTACTATTGCAAAACCTATGACCAGATTACTTACACTAGTAGGAAATCGTCCATCTGTGACGTTTTGCTCATGACGTTATATAATTTCGTCATTGAATACAGCATATCTATGACGAAATTTCATGTTTCGTCATGGATCACTCATGGCGGAGGGTAGACATCGAAACTC
Organism: Oryza meridionalis; assembly: GCA_000338895.3. Classification (NCBI taxonomy): domain Eukaryota; kingdom Viridiplantae; phylum Streptophyta; class Magnoliopsida; order Poales; family Poaceae; genus Oryza; species Oryza meridionalis. The sequence continues at coordinate 11,145,768 of CM002531.2, read as the reverse complement.
CATGACGAAATTTAAAATGGCGTCAAAAAACAGTAGATAATTTCGTCACAAAATGGTGTGCACCATTCATGTAACAGACTTATGACGCTCCTTTATTTCGTCACAATTTATGCTGAAATATATTTGGTCAGATGTAAGTCAATCTCTATTCTCCTATTGGTCCCACCTTGTATATGTGGCTATCCAGGTTGTCACTGGACCCCACATTTTATATGTGGCTATCCAGATTGTCATTGGACCCCACATTGCATATGCAGCACAGGTTTGTTTTCGGGCCAGCAGATGCGTGTCTACTTGCAGCCCAAATCTGTGCAGTCCACGTGAAGCTGTGCAGCCCATGTGTGAACCTGTGCAGCCCATGTGAACTTTTTTTTTCTAAAAAAACATGCGGTAGCAACTTGGGGTCGAACCCACCACCTATGGCTTACAATAAGTCTAGCATTACCACTACGGTGCGAGGAGCTTTCATGCTGATGCTGTTTTACTTTTACTTTTTCTTTCACAATTCGCGAACACATTAATGATTTAATGTTTTATGCGGACGACCTAGTGGTTTGGTCACAGCCATTGAGGGAGGGGGGCAGCGGCGCAGGTGGGGGTGGATCCTAGCCACCGGGACGGCGCAGAGGGCGGCTCCATAGGCTGGCCGGCATCGTGATGTGGAGCATCGTGGTGGGTGGCGGCACGGTGAAGTGATCCTGGTCGGTGGGGCTGCGGAGGGATCCCAGTCGGCGCAGGGGATCCTCGATGAGCTGACCATCGACTGAGACGGATCGGCTGCTCCTCGCCCACCGTCTTATCCTAGTGCCTTCTCTCTCAATCCTGTCGTCAGCGCGCACAGCCCATCACCGACGCCGTTCAGATAGATATAAGGTATGATTTTCCATAAGTACTTTACTCTGAGTATGAAATACAAGTTCAGCGATGAAAGATTATGCTTTGTGTTGTATGAACAGAGAAACAAGTCAGAGTATTATGAACAAATAAACATGGTTTAAGTCAGGTAGCAACCAGCTGTTCCATCTAATGTTTTAGAAAATATTCTGTCCTAGAAAAATGGCATAGCTTTGTTTGCCTAATTGCTTTTTTTAACATGTCAAAGTAGATCGACAGAACATGGATACATGGGAGACAATTCACATCTGCATACATGGAGGGAGTGAAACAGTTCATGGAATTTGTTGGACAAAGATTTGATGAACACGTTGACATACCATGCCCATGCCGTAGATGTCTTAACCACACTTCACTGCCTCATCAAGAAGTGCATGACCATATACATATTTTTGGGATGTCATCAACATACACTTGGTGGATTTATCATGGAGAATCAGTTGATACAGAAGATGTCGAATATTTGGAACAGGTGCATGAAACTAAGCATAATGAAGGGACAGATGTGGGCAGGTATGAACCTGAGGATGACAATGGAGTTCCAGAGCTAATAGGTGAACTATACACTGCGGCAGAGGAAGATGGACAGCCACCAAGGTTTGCTAGAATTCTTGAAGATGCGAAGCAGGCACTTTGCCCAGGATCTAACCATTCAAGATTTTCCTTTCTTGTGAGGCTGCTCCATATCAAGTCATATTATCGAATCAGCAATACGGCTTTCACTGCATTATTGAAGTTGTTGTCCTCGGCATTCCCTCAATGTCAATTACCAAAATCTTATGATGAGGCAAAGAAATATCTTCTTGAATTGGGCCTTGGATATGTATTGATCCATGTGTGCAAGAATAATTGTGTGCTGTTTCGGAAGGAATATGCCAATATGGATCTATGCCCAATATGTGGTGAATCTAGATGGGAAGATGGGGTTGGCGACAGGAAGGTTCCTCGCAAAGTTTTAAGGCATTTTCCACTTATCCCAAGGTTAAAGAGGATATTTGCATCAAAACGAACAGCTGAAGACACACAGTGGCACAAAATCAAGCGGAAGCCAGTGGATAATGAAATGAGCCATGCAGCAGATGGGAAGGCTTGGAAGGACTTCGACAGGAAGTATCGAACTTTCGCAGAAGATGCAAGGAATATGAGGCTTGCCATAGCTACAGATGGATTCAATCCATTTGGCAAGGTGAGCAATTCGTATAGCATGTGGCCTGTGCTTGTTATGCCTTTGAATCTACCACCATGGGAATCTGTCGATCCATCAAACTACATTATGTCATTACTGATCCCAGGTCCAACATCTCCAGGGAAGGATTTTAATTTATTCTTGGAGCCTCTGATAGAAGAATTGCTTGAACTATGGATAGGTGTTAGTACTTATGATGCATTCAGTGCTAGAAAGTTCAATCTTCGTGCCGCCGTGCTATGGTGCATACATGATTATCCAGCTCTAAGCACCTTGTCAGGGCGAACTACAAATGGTTATTATGCATGCATTCATTGTGACAAAAATCCGTTGTCACGAGCACTAAGAAATAAGATAGGCTACTTTGGCCACCGTCGTTTCCTTCCAAGGACACACGCTTGGCGAAGAAGCCATGCTTTTGATGGACACCATGAAAACCAGGTTGAGCCAGGAAAATTCAGCACAGATGAGGTCCTCGAGCAGTTAGAGAAGGTGAAAGATGTTAGACTGGGTAAGCATGATACAAGTAAGAAAAGAAAACGTGGAGAGGGTGAAGGGCCACTAATTTATAGCTGCAAAGCAAGTCTGTGGAAGCTCCCATATTGGAAAGATTTGTTGTTGCCACATAATCTTGATGTGATGCACATTGAGAAAAACATATGTGACAACCTTTTGGGCACATTGCTCAAAATCGAGGGCAAGACAAAGGACACAGTCAATTCGAGGATAGATTTGCATGATATGAACATAAGACATAACTTGCACTTACAGCAGGATGGCAACTCAGTTCGCATCCCACAAGCTCGCTATGTCTTGAAGAAGGAACAAAGAATTGAGTTTTGTAACTTCCTCAAAGGTGTCAAGTATCCACATGGATATGCAGCCAACCTAGCAAGATGCATAAGTTCAGATGGTTCCAAGGTGCAGGGGCTCAAAACTCATGACTGCCATGTCCTTCTCCAAAGAATTATACCTGCCGGCATAAGAGGATTTGTGGACAAGGATATATACGAAGCAATTGCAGAGCTTGGTAACTTCTTCAGGGAATTGTGTAGCAGAAATCTAAGGATAGATGTCCTCAAACGACTGAAAAATGACATCCCGCTGATCCTATGCAAACTTGAGAAAATTTTTCCTCCAGCCATCTTTGACGTGATGGTGCACTTGGCCGTACATCTACCTGATGAGGCACTACTTAGAGGTCCTGTGCAATATGGATGGATGTACCCAATAGAAAGACGACTTGGCACCTTTAAGAATTCCATGCGGAACAGGGCTAGGCCTGAAGGATCAATTGCTGAGGCCTATGTAGCAAGTGACACCTTGACATTTTGTTCAAGGTACATGGAGGATGTTGACACTAGATTTAATCGGGATGCCCGTCATGGGGATGGGCCATTGGATGGTGACAGCTCTGTTTTTATGCATGGTGTTAAAACTCATAGGATCCACCAGGATACAGTACATGGAGGATGAAATCATGGCTAAGCTAGTTTGGTATGTGCTAAATAACTGTGAGGAGGTTCAACCATATTTGGAATAAGTATCATTTATGTAGGTTTATTTCACATGTCTTGTATTAAATATAGTATTTTCCTAATTGTTGAGTCATAATTTGCTACAGCATGTATAGAGAAGAGTTGGAGAAAGAAGATGCACATGATGTTGACAGAAGGCTTGAAAAAGGATTTGCTAGATGGTTTAAGACTCATTTAAGTGACACACACTTACAAAAATATCATTTTTTGGTGATGAAATTTCAAATTGGGAATAACATGTGTATTTTTGTTGTATATCAGATCAGGAAGCCAAGGAAAGAAAATCCAGGAGTGGTCAGTGAAGCAATATTTGCATTGTCATGTGGTCCTGATCTCCGAGTAAAGAGTTGTGCATCTTGCATTGTCAACGGAGTCCGGTATAGCACTGTTGACCATGAGAAATACCTCCAAACGCAGAATAGCAGTGTAATGGCTGATGGTACACATGAAGAGGATAGCATTGAATTTTATGGTGTCCTTAGGGAGATTCTTGAGTTGCAATATAACTCTGATCTAGATATCTATCGATCGGTGGTTCTTTTCCGTTGTGATTAGTTCAATCAAGTTGGCAAGACAAGAGGAGTTAGGGATGATGGACATTTCAAATCCATCAACATCCAATCATTTTGGTACAAGGATGACCCTTTCATTTTAGCAACTCAATCGAAGAAGATATTTTACTTGCAGGACACCTCTTTGGGCAACGAATGGCGAATTGTGCAGAAATTCGAACATAGGAACATGTATAATGTGTCTGAAAAAGATGACCACATTTCTGATGTACACCAAGATGATAATTGTTCTGATACAGAACATGAAGTACATGAAGGTAATGCTGATGAGGATCTGGACCATTTGCAGGAAGATGGAGAAGTTACTATTATTGAAGCTAATTTAGAAGACCTTAACAACCAAGTTAACTTGACTGAAGACAGTGGGGATGATGCAGATGAAGATGACACTATATTGCAGTACTGTAGTGACAGTGGCAATGGGAACGCTGAAGATGACATGCCGGAAGACACCGATGATGATTAAATTATATCTTGACTTGTGTCATCTATCTGAGATGTCATATGTAATTGGGATGAGCTATAAACTCATTTATTTTGTGTTATGTAACTGAGATGTCACAACTGATTTATTATGTGAACTCATTTGCCATTGCATATCTGAAACATATTGAGATTCTGAGCTGGCAATTTTAAGAACAGAGTTGTTACCAGCAATGATTTGCATTTATTTGATTTCATTCCCAGGTTCATGGTGCTAATTCATATTCCTAACAATATGTGAAGCAGTTGGGTCAAAAATCTCAGGAGAAGAGAAAATATTTTACTTCTGTTTTTTGGGCAATCCAGTAAGTTTCCTGCTGAAACAGTATGCAAAGTGATTTACATATATATTTGTTCCAAGTGACATTACTGCATATCAGTCTAAAACTATACAGACCATGACATTTCAAGCAGCAAAAACCAATTTCAATATGTACAAACACAACTTACATTTCAAGCATCTGTTCAAAGCTTTACACTTTTTTCTAAATTCCCATATTCAGTTGACATAAAAAATGACACAAATATGGTCTTCACATTTTCAAAATAACACAACTCATAAGTTTATTCACATTCACAATCTCAATCTGAATTCACCAAGCTGTATCATTTCTTCTCAAGCTACTGTTGTCGCCCACATCCAGGAAGCAAGCTGCATAAGCACTAGAAGCCTGCTACTCGATCATGGCCAGCACCAGGTCTTCTTCGCCAGCAGCGCTGGGAGCATCGGCAGTGGGCAGCACCTGGACCAGCAGGCGTGGCGACGGGATGCGGCCGCAGGCATGGTGACGCGGCGGCCGCGCTCCATCGGCGGCAGATGGCGCGGAGGCGGAAGAAGGTGTCCGGCGGGAGGTGTGTCTGGCGGGAGGTCCCCCAGCCCACGCGTCGGCGGGCTCCTGCGCTTCCTGCTAGTTCTCACCGCCGCCGCCGCCGGAGAAGGAGGAAGCCCTTTTCTTTTACGATTTGGTTTGGTTTGGATCTGAATCCCTTGTTGATTTACGATTGTGCCCTCGTTATATGTGTGTTGTACCGATAAGAATGAGGGGTAAGTCGGTCCAAACCACCCACTCTGTTCTATTAAAACCGGCCGGTTCAACGTTTTTCCTACAAACACCGACCAGTTCACCTGGTTTAAAGTGAATATAAAATTTTTAAAATTCAATTTTCAATTAGACCTATATACTCCCTCCGCCCCACAAAAAACCAACTTCTGATGTGGTCCAGGTTCGTAGCCAGAAGTTGGTTTTTTATGGGACGGAGGGAGTATTTGTGAATGGTAAACTGAGCCGATTTTATCACCAGCCTAATCCTCCGTCGCTGATCATCCTCCAGCTCGGCTTTAGATCCACCGGCAACGCCACTGAGGCCAGAACCAGGTTCTTGTATTCCACGGTGTCGACGGTGAATGGCGAGGTGAGGAACCACGAGGACAACATGGAGGACTCGATGACATGGGAGACGACGACCACGCCCCTATGGTAGACGTCCACGGCAGAGACGAGGCAACTCATAGCAGAACAAGGTAATGGCCATGAAGAACTGCCTCCAGAAACAGAAAACAATGGTGATGAAGATGTGGGCAATGGACATTTGCTTCAAGATAATGATGTGAACAGGCCCCCGAGCCCGGTGATGGACTGGTCATATGGAGATGATGCCAACCATGAAGAGCAACCTGCACAGCAAACCAATTCTGATGATGAAGGCAAGTTAGCTCAACGAAGAGAAAATTATTATTTTTAACTATTTGATGAATGCTAACATTGTAAATGAATACTCTGTAGTACCTATACGAAGAAGCACAAGAAAATCAAGGCCACCAACCGCAGGAATAATGCTTGACAAGATGACCAAATCTATGGGAAGAATGCCCATTTCTGTTGCCGAAGGGAAGAAAAGGCCAGATGAACCGGTGCAAGCTGCCAAGTTTGCATCAGAGGCTGGTGTTATCATTAGGGCTGAAGTTCCTGTCTTCCCTCATTGGAAGCAGTACAAGGATGATGAAGGCTATATTAACAACTTCATGGGCAAGTTATCAGTAAGAGCCTATCTATATTCTTTTATATTTCATCTATTATATGACCTAGTGTTACTCCTTAATGGTTGCAATTCAAACTATCAGGTCAGGTTGGCCTTTAACAAAACACACCAGCCAACAAGGGATGCTTGTGCTGATGTATTACAGAAAGGGATACGACAAACACGGTATAATTTGAAGAATGCCTACTTCAATGGAGTACCTGCTAATGAGATTAGAACTACCTCTCCCATAAGTAACATGACTGATAAACAGTGGCTGGAATTTGTTGCAAAGTGGTCAAATCCAAAGAATATGGTATGTCATCTCTAATGACATATTTGTTTCATTTTATACCTGCAACTATGTCTAATACATACATCTTTTGTAGCAAATCTTTGAACAGAACAAGCAAAACTGGCTTAATGTTAGGTTCCATCAGGCTACAGGATCTCGCAGCTATGCTGCACACTTGCACGCTTACGTAAGTTCCCATTTTCTTTTAGCATTAATTATAGTTAAGAACCACTTATCTAATGTAATAGATCTATAAGATAATTGATCTGCATTTTCTGTACTGGAGAAGAACAAGGTTGTAGAGCTTGATGCGGTGGATGCCTTTGAGGACTGCCATACCAGTAGGAAAAAAGGTCTAAGTGATGCTGCCAAAGATGCAATTGTAAGTCGCTCTGTATATTCTTACAACATTAAAGTCAATTCCTTGTTACCTATGCCAACAGATTATTAATTCCCTTTATACAAATCAGCTCATTTTATATTTACATCCATAGGATAATTTTTGTCCTTAGTGTGCAGAGATATTTGCAGCTAAGATCATTACAGACTTAGTGGAATTTATAGACTCTAACAATGTTAGAATACATACCAAACTAAATTTGTAGCTGCTGGAAACTTGTCGCTAGACAACTTACCATATACAACATAAGTTGAGATTGGGTTAAAATGCCAAATAAGCTACATAAACATTTTTTTCATCAATTGATCCTGGTTGCAGTTTGTATTTTTATCAATATCCTGGGTTTGAGGGTGTGATTCATGAAATCTCATTTTTACCTAAGCTGTTGTAGTGGTGTTTGCATGCATTGAGGTTTTGAATCATATATGAACATAAGACTGAATATATTTCAGCCTTTACTACTTCAAAACTTATTTCATTGTAACTTGGAAAAGTAAACTTAATTATGAGGGATTATGTACTCCACGCTAGTATTTTCTTTCTAAACATTAGTGGTTTCTAGGGAAAATATTTAGGCATCATAGGAGGAATAGAAAATAACCAACGCTAAGTGTTAATTGCACCCCCCCCCCCCCAAATTTTATGAAAGTAGTTGAGGGGAAAACCTTGTTCTTTTATAGCTACCAGGGTGTTCCATCAATCAAAAACTGCCATGAAAGCTAATCAAATATAGTCTATGAAGTTAGCTTTCTGATATATGCTAAAACAGTATCCTAGATAGAGGTCAAGAAGCATTTGGCCTGCATTGCTACTAGAGGCTAGATAGAAAATAATTACATGAGCTCAAAATGTTTCTTGTCTCTATCACAGTTAGAGAACATCCAATATTTCTAAATTTGGGAATGCTTGGCTTACTCATATAATTTGTTTCTGTTTTGGCTTATGGAAAACAAATTTGGTTAGATTTGCATTCTATACAAGTTTCCTTACCTCTAGTTTGTGCTTCCTAGTAGCTTTCCATCAGTTTTCAGTGACTTTTTGAATGTGTTGTGCAGCTGCCAATATTTTGAATGTGTTGTGCATCTGCCAATATTTTGAATGTGTTATGCAGCTGCCAGTTTTTCATGTATCTAATTTCATAGCTAATGTTCAATCATTGCTGCAGTCAAGTATGAAAGCTATGATGGAAGAACCTGTACCTGATGATGAGACACCAAGAACTAGTGCAGAAGTTGTGTCCAAGGTTCTCTCTCGGGACAACTCCAATACCATGTTTTTGAGAAATGCTGGGTTGCAGATGAGCTCCAAGAAATTAGTGACACCAACAGAAGCAGCACTTCAGGAAGAACTTGCAGCTGAAAGGCAAAGTTCAGCCATTCTCCATGCAGAAGTTGCCACACTAAAAGAACAAGCAAATCTTGCAAATGAAGCATTGGCAAATACTCAAAAGGAGTTGGCATCGTTCAAGCAGTAGCAGGAACAGAACAATTTGCTCCTTCGACGTATCTTGAGCCTTTCCAGGGTAACTTAAATTTGTCCTAGTCTCCTTTATGATCTTCTGCACTGTGATGAACTCCATCTACTTATATCAGTTGTTTGATGGTTCTGTGAACTTATTGTCATGTGGTGACCTGATTATGTGAAATGATGTTTGGTGCTATGGTGGACTTAATTATCATCCTGTGGCAATCTTTTGTGGACTTAATGCGAACATGTGTGCTAGGTTCTGTGAACTTTTTTGTAATATGGTGCTATGTGAAGTTGGTATATGTGATATATGTTGATGTTCGGCATATTTGTAATGTGCTGTGAAGTTCTGATTGTTTGTCATGTGATCAATCTTGATGTTGGGCCTATTTCTTATGTGCTGCGAAGTTCTGATTGTTGCTTGAAATGGGTCAAGCAACAACAATATGTGAAGTGTGTGGCCAAATGGGCTGGGCTAGAAAAAAATGAGCGGGCCTTCATCCCTACTGTGCTTGAAACGTGTCATCCAAACAAATCAACACGTGGCAACATCAGGTAAAGACATGTGTCACAAATTAGATACGTACATGTGGCACTTCAAAATGAGATCACGTGGTGCCTCCACCTTCCGCCACGTGGCGTTAGCGTGCACCACCACGTGGACATACGAAATGCCAACACGTGGCGTTAAATCTGACTGCCACGTGGCATCAGCGCGCACCACCACGTGGACATACGAAATGCCAACACATGGCGTTAAATCTGACTGCCACATGGCGCCTCCACCTTTGGCCACGTGGCATCAGCGCGCACTACCATGTGGACATACGATATGCCAACACGTGGCGTTAAATATGACTGCCACTTGGCTCTAGCATACCGGAGATGATGATCCAGCGTGGCATACACGTCATCCGCCACGTCACAGCCAACATGGACTCCACGTGTGATATCCACGTGGCTTGGACGACGTCTGTCACTAGCCAGCTGGAAAGCAGTTCTGTGACGAGCACATTCGTCATGGATAGAAGCATTTCTATGACGAAATCTAGTATTTAGTCATAGAAAAACATATGTGACGCGACTTCTATGACGAAACCTATTTCGTCATAAGTTCGTCACAGAAGTTACTTTATAACGATTTTCGCATCTTCCATGACAAAAGTAGATTGTCATAAATGTGCCTATCTCCACTAGTGTTAAGAAGGACAGGAAGTTCGAATGGACACCAGAATGTTAGAGTAGTTTTCAAAGATTGAAACATAAGCTTACTACCACGCCGGTATTAATCTTGCCAGACATCCAAAAAAGATTTGAGATCTATTGTGATGCCTCTCGACAAGGATTAGGATGTGTCCTTATGCAAGAAGGTAAAGTAGTAGCTTATGCGTCAAGACAACTAAGACCTCATGAAGAAAATTACCGAACTCATGATTTGGAGTTAGCAGCAGTTGTACATGCATTGAAGATTTGGTGACACTACTTGATTGGAAATCATTGCAAGATTTATACCGATCACAAGAGTTTGAAATATATTTTTACTCAGACATATCTTAATCTTCGGCAAAGAAGATGGTTAGAATTAATTAAGGATTACAATTTGGAAATTCTATACCATCCAGGAAAAGCTAACGTGGTTGCCGATGCTTTAAGTCGAAAAGCTTATTGCAATTTACAACAAGAAATAATATCAGAACAATTACATGCGGAAATGCTTAGACTAAAGCTGGGTATTATTAAGTATGGAGAATTGAACACTTTGGAGTTAAAACCTACCTTGATGGATCAGATAAAAGAACATCAGAAAGATGATTATGAAATACAAACTTTTAAGGAACGGAAGGTGCGAGGAAAGGCTGTAGATATTACTGAAGACCTGGAAGGAATATTATGGTACGGAAACAGAATTGTCGTACCACAATTAGGGAACCTAAGAAAAGTAATACTAAAAGAAGCACATGACTCAGCCTACTCTTTACACCTAGGTAGTACAAAAATGTACCATGATTTGAAAGACTATTACTGGTGGCCAAATATGAAAAAACATATTGCAGAATATGTTGCATTACGTCACGTTTCTCAACAGGTTAAAGCAGAACACCAAAAGCCTAAATAATTATTACAACCTTTACAAATACCTGAGTGGAAATGGGATGAAATAGAATGGATTTTATCACTGGACTACCCAAAACTTCTACTGGATATGACTCTATATGGGTAATCATTGATAGACTTACAAAGACTGCACGATTCATCCCTGTAAAAACAACCTATATTGGAGCACAACTCGCAGAACATTATATGACAAGAATAGTATGTTTACATGGAGTACCAAAAAGAATTATTTCCGATCGTGGTACCCAATTTACTTCACATTTTTGGCAGAAACTACATTATGAATTGGGAAGTTATTTGGATTTTAGTATAGCATTTCATTCGCAAACCGGAGGATAGACGGAAAGATTAAATCAGACATTAGAAGATATGTTAAGAGCCTGTGCTCTAGATTTTGCTGCTAGTTGGGACAAATGTTTACCTTAAGCAGAATTTTCATATAACAATAGTTATCAAGCTAGTTTAAAAATGTCACCACATGAAGCCTTATATGGGAGAAAATGTCGAACACCATTGATATGGACAGAAATCGGAGAAAGAAGTATTTTTGGAACGGACCTTTTAAAAGAAGCTGAAGAAAAAGTTCGACTTATTAGAGACAGGCTCAAAGTAGCTCAATCTCGACAAAAGAGTTATGCAGACTCTAGACGGAGAGAGTTAACTTTTGACATTGGTGATTATGTTTATCTAAAGGTTTCACCTTTACGAGGGATAAAAAGATTTAAAGTAAAAGGGAAACTAGCCCCTCGTTATATTGGACCATATCAAATAATTGCTAAACATGGAGAAGTAGCCTATCAATTGGCTTTACCAGATTATCTATCTGATGTACATCCTACATTCCATGTTTCACAATTAAAGAAATGTTTATGTATTCCAGAGGAAGAAATATTAGTGAGTACTGTTGAATTGAATAAAGAATTAACCTATCAAGAATACCCTATTAGAATTTTGGATGAAGCACAAAGAACAACTCGTACTAATGCAATAAGAATGTTTAAAGTTCAATGGAATCATCATACAGAGGATGAGGCAACTTGGGAACAGGAAGATTATTTACAATTGGAATTCCCGTACCTTTTTGAAGACTCCTAAGCAAATCTCGGGACGAGATTTCTTTAATGGGGGTAGGTTTGTAACATCCTCAAATTTTAAACTAAAATTTGACTGCATCATGCTGGCTTTTGATTAATTTAGTGTGCTTTAAAAATTTATTTGATTCTTATTTGGTTCAAGTGTTACTTCTTTAGAACCCTACTAATTTACCCTAATTATACCCTTTATTCCAAACCTTAGTAAATTTGAGCAAATTCTCTCAAATTTCAAACTATAGATTATTTCCTTTGTTCACCTTATTATTAGTGAGGATTTTCTATACTCTAAACCCTAGTGAAACCTTTCCAAATTCATAGTTTAAATTCAATCTTCTCTAGGAAAATATTCAAAATTTTTGAATTTCACTGTTCATCGCACACAAGGTGCTCGATGAAATGCCCAGCCCAGCTAGAGCAGCCCAACACCCATCCAATCTTGCACAAAGTTTAGGTTTGGTCCTTGGGGAGCACATCCCACTCAAAAACCGTGGATTTCTTTGCTTCTTCCTCCCCTTCACATGCGCTCCCTGGTGTCCGACTTTGCTGTGCGCCGAGCCGCCGCGTGTCGGCGTCGGGACCGCTTGCGCGTGCCCGATCGCCTTGGCGCGCCATCAGCAGTTCGACGCCCTTAGACCGCCGCCGCCACACCAATCACGGCGACAACAAAGCCGGGACGACCTCCGCCACAAGAAATTGCTGCTCGGCGCCGTGCGCTCCCGTCCAAAGCCACCGCCGAGTGCGATTTCACTTCTACCCAGGGTGAATCGCGCCAATTCTTGCCGCACGGTTGGATTAAAGATAAACGGTGGTTTCCCCTCTCACAATTCAAACCATTCACCCTCGAGCCGGCCGTTTTCACCCTCGCCGCCGCCGCGCGTCGTGCCTGGATTGGCGCCAACACGTCGCCAGCCGATTCCACCCACGGTCAAGCCAATCCTCCATCGGTAAGTTTCAAACGTGGCCTCCCGCCACTCAAATTGATCTTGCCCGCCCTCTCACAGCCCCTGCCACCTTTGCCATATCCAATTCCCGAGCTCATCCATGGCAATGACGACGCCCGAGCTCATCCACTTTCCCTGGCCCTATAAATAGGACCCATATCCCTTCCTTGCCCATCATCGATCATCAACAACTCTAGCCCTACAACCTCGAAGCTCTACTTCACCAATCCCTCTCATCAACCACTCTCGCCCGTCGGTCGAACACCTTGTGCGCGATCGACTCCACACCCCTCCATCCATCCTCCACCCTAAATACCCCTTAGAACATCTATATCCTATCATGTTCTAGCATACTAAGTCCTAACCGAAACCTTACCTCAAGTTTTACCTCGCCGCACCAAGCCGAGCACCGCCGCCCCCGCGCTGCTCTGTTCTTCGCCGCCGAGAAGTTTTTCCGGCCGCAATCCTTCATCTCAACTGATCTTGGTGAGTTCTTCCGTTTTAACCATCTATATACTCCCTAGATTCCATTTTAGCAATTACTTTGCTCTATCATATCACCCACTGAGCTGCCGACGTGAACACGGCCGCCGCCAATGGAGGCGCTCATCGGCAAGTATACTCCGCACCTTGCCGAAGGTCGGCAAGTTGCCCAAACCCTTCTAGGTACCTCGTAGATGCTCTAGAACTCCTCCCCGAGCCATGTCTAACTCACATCACCCCGATCACCTTCACGGCTTAACTATGCCACCGCCGCCCGAGCCGCTAGCACAACCACATACTTAATTAACCCCTCTGCCGCCGCTCGCCGTCGCCGGAGAACCCTAACTCCCTTCCCTCCTCGGCCGCAACCCCTTTCCCCATTTAGCATCGCCGCAATTCCAAGCCCTAGTGTCGTTGGCCGCATTTGGGGATCGGCTGGAGGTAGAAGAAGAGAAGAGAGAGAGAGAGAGAGACTGACAGGTGGGACCCACACACAGTACCATTTCACATTTAATTGATTTTCAAACTTTAGAAGCCCATATCTTTTAAAATATGGATCCAATTCTAGTGAAACTTAGACCAATATTCTTTTAAAATCATTCTCTATCTTTTGAGACCCTTTTTGTTATTTTTCTATTTTATTTTATTTTCCCTATTTTACTTATTTTTGGATTTTATTTGAATTCCTTTTGAATTTGAATTTTATATGTCTAACCCTAGGTCTTGAGGATTCTTCTGACACACTAGATAATAGCAATCAATCTGAGGACATCGAGCAAGGAAAGTTACCATATACCTTTTGATTATTTTAGCCTATATTTTACAAATTATTTATTTATAGCCTTCTATTCAATATTCTATTTTATATGCATAATTCAATCATAGAAACCCAGATAATTTAGTATTGCTTACCTTGCTTACAATCTGGTTAAAATACCTTATACTTAGATTGGGACAGTACGTTAGAATTGGATGATTTTCGGGTGGCTAGTACTGTCTCGATCGATATAGTTATTACCAGGTACTTATGTCGAACGAACGGGTACGACCGCAGTTTCTAGATTGGGGACAGACCTAGTTATTATGTTAATTAGCACTATGGCACCTCTGTATAGTAGTTCTTATTTTTAAGTCCTCGCGCAGGAGGCAACTATAGCTGCGAAGGGCAACTTTTAACCATTACCATGTACAAGTAAATGGTTTGTGATACTCGAGTATAAATTATATGGTATATTTCTAAACCCTGATCGAGATGACGTGGTGTCATACGATCAGTTCCCCTTAAATACCTCGGGAACGCCAGAACTCCTCTTGCTGCTATTAACATTACGTTCAGAGCATATGAGGATATAAATTCATGGAACAGGTGCCACAATTGTTAATAACTTAATACTGGGCCATGACTAAAGCCAATGATTATCAACAAGTCGTGGACTGCGGGTAAAGCGTACATGTGCTGCAGTAGAATATCTTTGAAACTATTCGAATAGCTGTACTCATGGAATTGAGTACCGGGACTCATATGGTACCCTAGTTAGAAATTTAAAGTCTATTTATTTATAAATTCTTGCTATAACTCTTCCAGATTGTTTATTACTGCTTTTTGCAAAGAACCCTACTATATGCCAATGCATAACATATTTCCATGATAACTTGCTGAGTATTGTGAATACTCATCCTTGGTCTTATAACCCCTTTTCCAGATCTGCGTCAAGAGGAGGACCCTTATGACTATTACTACGATGACCCCGATAATTTAGAAAATCCCTAGTCTTAATGTATAGAAACTTCCGTTGTGTATTAATTCTAGTTAATCAATTAGGTGAGTACCTATTATTGTAAAACCCTTAGTATTGTAAAACTTAAACGTATGCAATGAAGAACCAGTTATATTGTATGTATCAATATTTACTGATCCAAGATTGATACATTAATCATAGTCGGATCCAAGTAATTAATTTTGGGACCCGACAGTAGGCTATTTAGCAAGCCGCATCTTGATGTGGTCAATGAGTTCATGAAATTTGTTTTAGAAAGATTTGATGAGAATGCAGAGATACTTTGTCCATGTCGAAGGTGTTTGAATCGGATTCATCGACAGAAAGGACATGTGGAGGATCACTTATATATTTATGGGATGGCCAGCACTTACACTAGATGGATATACCATGGAGAACAATCCGATGTCAGAATTAATGAAAATGAAGACCATCTGGATGAACATACTGGTTTTAGTGAGGATGTTGGTATAAATGAGGATGAAGAAGAGAACCCTCCCGATAGAATTCCTAACATGGTAGATGAGTTGTACAAAACAGAAGGTCAAGATGGAGGAAAGTCTATGTTTGCTATATTAGATGAGATGAAGCAGAAACTTTACCTTGGTGCAGATTGTATAAGATTTTCTTTTGTGGTGAAGTTACTTCATATCAAGTCATTTTATCGAATCAGCAATGCTTGGGCCTATTGGGCCTTTTGAATATGTATGGCCCATTCCATATTTAATTCAATATAGCTGAATTGAGCTGAATTTATTAAAATCTATTTGGACTTACAATAGGCCTAGCCCATTAACAGGTTTATCACTATATGGGCTTTAGTAAGGCCTAGCCCAAAAACAGGTTGCTCATTACTCGGGCCTTAACAGGCCATATGGAATCTCATGACGTTTTTCAGGCTACATAATGACGAATATGAGCGTCACAAAGTTATGACGACAGAAGGATCATCACTAGATTAATGACGAAAAATTAAGGTTTCGTCATAGAACGCTATTAGAGACGCATGATAGGTGACGAATGAATTTTCGTCACGCGAGCATCACAGATTGCGAAACATGACGAAATTTTACGTGTTTGTGACGTAAATGAAACGTCACCTATCATAGGATCTCTTGTAGTGGCATGCAAAAAAGAAAACCGAAAAAATCCAAAACCCTAGAATTGCCCGCCGCCGCCGCTTGTGGTCGCCGTCATCCTCGTCGCGCCGCCGCCGCTCCAATCGTCGTCGCTGTGGTTGTGCCGCCATTGCTCCCGAGCCCACCGATCCCGGCCGCCGCTGCTCCTGAGCCCGCGTCCTCCGCGACCGGCCGCCGCCACTGCTCCCGAGTGCCTCCTCCTCCTCGTCATCAGTGTGGCATGGATCCGGTCGGTCGCCCACCGCGCCGCCTCCCACCCTTTCCCGGCCGCCGCCTCATCAGCGGCGAGCCGGGTGCCTCCCGCGCCCCGTGCGCTTGGTGGGGAGGGGAGGAGAGGAAAGGCAGAGAGAGGAGTGATTGAGGTAGAATACAAGGGAAAAAGGAAGAGAGAAGGTGAAAAATTTGAATTGAGTGAGAGGGAAAAGAGGGAGAGGTATTTTTGCGTGTGGTCCAATTAAGAAGCCCGCACGTGAAAATTGATTTTCGCGTGCGTGCCTCTCAAGGTTCCGCACGCGAAAACAGTTTGTCTGGGAAAATGGGAGCTCCTTGTCTAGGAAAATCTTTTGTGTACTAGTGTATGAAGATTTGAACACGGGACTTTGGAGTGCTACTCAGGTCACTACAACAACTAGACTGCATGCCTTTTCGCAGCCTGTGTATTGATTATAATCACAATGCAACGGTACAATGCTATGGTCCATTTTTTTGTCTCCCCTGGTTTGCACTCGAAAATGTGGTGAATTTGGCACACATTGATACGGGGGGCCGCCCAACCTTCTCGACGTAGGATCCAGATACACCGTGAAACCTCACGAATTGGATGAATAACACACTGCCCGTGCAACGCACCTTTGACCACGAATTCGCAAAATCACATGCTTTGATAGGTTGATCCACTTAACCACGCAAAAGTGGATCTATTGCCCCCTCAATTCCCTACTCCCTCCGTCCCATAATATAACAACCTAGAACTGGATGAGACATATCTTAGTACTACGAATCTGGACATGCCCTCTGCCTCAATTCGTAGTACTAGGATACATCTCATCCGGTCCTAAGTTGCTATTTTCTGGGACGGAGGGAGTACAAGGTAAAGCAAGAACAATCTATAGCAAAACTCACAATTCCTCTCTCTAGTTTGGCGGCGGCGGCACAAAACCTAGGAGAAGAACAAGAGAAAAATTTGCTGCAAATTTTCTTTTGATTAAACGTGATCTGCCCTCATAGGTCATGTACAAAGGCATATATAGCCATTACATGGGTTAGAAACTAACTAAGAATCAAATGCAACCCAATATGGAAACCTCTGCAGCACCGTCAATTTGTTTTGGCTTTTGCAGTGAAACCATAAGGAATTTGTGTCCTGGGCCCTATCCACCATGTGGGCCATGAAGTAAGATTTCCAACGTGAGCTCACATGTCCAAAACGGACTCCGGACGAGAGAGAAACAAGCGTTTTGGTCTAAGTATGTCCAGGCTCACCCAAATCGAGTCCGAACTGAATCTCTTCTTCCTTATCTTTAAACTCTTGTTTTAGAAGGCTTCCATTCGTGGGAATTTGTAGGTGGAATCTATATTAATTATAGGCTTTTACCTCCATTGCATTTGTATATGGAGGGTGGTAACTCGTGAAAGTACATAAGACCACAATCACACACATATATACATGACGACGAACGTGAAATCTCACTAGAAGCCTAACGTATTATTTAAGTAGGTATATATATATATATATAGATATATTGATAGATTTGCACTCTACCTCTCTTAAGTGTGAGTAAGCTAGGTGCTAGAAAATTTGAGAACTCTTTGGTTTGTCGTATTTTACTGATTCGGTCTAACGGCTATCTAATGGTTTTTCTTACCACGTGGATCAATTAGGTAACGTTTTGAGTTGCACCATTCACTTAGACAGATAGCTAAACCTTCAAACCATCAGAAGAAATCATGGCGGCGTTCTGGAAATAAGATGAACAGCGGCATCGGCGCACGCCGGAGTCGAGAGAAAAGCAGGCCGGCGAAGCGGTACGTGCCAAAAAAAAAAAAAAAGGGCCCAAACGCCCAACTGTGGCCTAGTCCAATTCATCACTTCAGTTCATGGCCATCTCCTCCTCCGATATCTCCCTGACTCAATCACGCTAGCCACCAACTCTAGAGCGGCACGACCGGCGGCGGCGTTGCGGTGGTGTTTGCGGCAGCGTGTTGCGGCGGTAACAGCGAGCCAGACGAGCAGCAATGCGCAAGGCAGCAAGTGGCGGCGCGGCGTGGGCAGGCGGCGACGCGCCGCGCTGCGCGCGCAGCTAGCTGCTAGCAGAGCAGCATCAAACAAGCAGCGCAAGCGGCAAGTGCCAAGCTAGCACCGAGTCCTCACTTCATGTTCCATTCTTTTTATTATTATTATTTCAGCAACAGATGATGGGATTTACAAGAATTGGGCTCATTTTTTTATAGTCTCTATTTACTCATAGATTAGCGGTGAAGAAGAGAACAACATTGTTAAATTATCTTGCAAACGATTTAAGTAATTAACACACTTCAACTGATGGGAGCATAAATCAACCAAAAAGACCTTGATCCTAATGATACCTTTTCTTGATCCTGCACAAAGAATACAAATAAATAGTTTTCTCAAATCATAGATGAAGCAAGGAGGGAATATTTGTTGAAGGCTCCAAATAGAGCGCTAACTTGGCTATTCCAAAGACATTAGGTGATAATGTTTGGTTGATACAAATATGCAATATAATCACTTACTTTTCATTGGGAAGGTACTTCTTCTTTATGGTTTATTTTTTTAAGTCATGTATATGTTGAATAATTAGTGTAAAGATAGTTTTTGTTATAACTTATTAGTACTTTGAGGTTGAGACTATCCTCTATTTCTATTCTGAATTTTACCACTGTCATCAGGTATGGGTGGCATCCATTTAATTTCTCATCCTAGTGATAGAGATCAACAAAGTCGTTGGACAAGTAGTGTTGCCAGGTGATCATATATGTGCAAGCGCGGCTGCCTTCTAGATGCATGGCCACAGATCTCTCCAGCTCATCCTCTTTCAAGAAGGAGCTGAAAACGATTAATTTAATTTCCATCAAAACGATAAAAGATGGAAACTGCAGGCGGCCACTGCATGCACCGGCCTCTGAACTTGTACGCTTGTACGCATGTGATATAAAGCTCAACACGTCAGCTGCGTCCATATGCATATCCATCTCTCACACACGCATATATAAATTGTGCAGGTTGCGAAGGATGCTTTCCTTCCTTCCCTCCCTGATGAGGATACTTCGATATATCGCTAGGAGATAATAAATAAACACATCAAGTATTAGTATTACTCCGTACTTACGCGTGAAGATGGATAGCGACGATGCGTTGGCTCGTGTGTCAATATAGGCTCGATCGAGTTTGATCGTTAAGTAAGTTCAGTTTATTGTTTCATTTGCACGGCATGCATGTTTGTTAGATGTGTGATACATCTGATTAATTATATATAGTATTATATATATATATATATGTTTCTTTTTTACGATGTTGATTAGTTCAAAATAAACTATAACAATAGATCATACAGAAAATATATGTATGTGTGTATATATATTTATGTATGAACCCGTGTAGTTAAGTAATTATATATAGCTTTGTTTTGGCGTGCGAAAAATGGAGATATACTATGGAATTAGCTGCCAGGCCGGAGGGGAGAAATCATCGTGATGAAGTACTTATATAAATTACTTGTCGTTTACGCCGGTGGGAAGGGTTCTGAGATTTGAATGTTTGTCAAGTAGTATAATTTATGCCGCTATCATGCATGGAAGGTTCTGGTGATTTTTACATGCTTGTCAAGCTGGCAGATACTGCACGCCTTTTTCCCCCCTGATTTGCATGTAGTATTGTTTCGGTGTACTCAATTTATTTCCTTGATTTTCAGTGCGACACGGCGTCTTGTATATACGTACTTTCTCTGCAAAAAAAGCCAATTTACTAGGAGGGGTTAGTATTGTTTTGGTCTTCTCAATTTTTTTCCTTGATTTTCAGCGTGGCACGGCGTCTTGTATATACATACTCTCTCCGTTTCAAAAAAGGCCAATTTAGCTAGGAGGGGATGTGACCTCTCCTATTATTGTTTTGGTGTTCTTATTTTTTTCCATTAATTTTCAGCACGGCACGGCATCTTGTATATACATACTCCCTTTGTAAAAATAAAAAAAAAAGCCAACCTGCTAGCTAGGAGGGGATATGACCCCTCCAAGTATTGTTTTGGTGTTCTCAAATTTTCCCTTGATTTTTAGTGCGGCAAGGCATCTTGTATATACGTCCTCCCTCCGTCCTAAAAAAAAGCTAATATAGCTACGAGAGGATGTGACCCCTCCTAATATTGTTTTGGTGCTCTCATTTTTTTTCTTAATTTTTAGCGCGGCACGATGTCCGTCAGAAAAAATTATACTAGAAGGGTCATATGCTATACTAGGTGGGCGTTTTTTTTTTTTTGACTGAGCTAGGAGTACGTGCTAAGTGTTAACACTCGATCTGATTTTTTTTTTAGGATAAATATCATATTAACCAGCTGTATGCACTTCACGGTGCAGAGAAGGCGACATGCAAGATCTTTTGTCATTGTCTCAAAGCATATTCGATCGTACACTCGTTCTTCAATTACTTTTTAATATATAGTAACAAATTAACTAACAATCTATCCTCTTTATTTTTGCAGATATGTATCGGCGCGCATTATTAACGTGGGTTGTGGTTCAAAACCGGATGCCGCCGTTGGTGATATATATTTGGATACACAAGACAGTCGGCCATATATATCGTCTTTAGGCCACACATATATTATATGTATCCCAGTAGCAAAAACATATTTTTTCTTTTTGCAAATTACAAGCTAGCATGCATATTTTTCCTTTTTGCAAATTACAAGCTAGCATGCATGTAACAAATTCGTTTCTTTAATAGATAAAAATTCATTCTCGCATTGTTTTTCCCATGTCATCGTCATTAAGATTATAAAACATTTTAGTGAATAAAAAAAGAGGAACCGCTGCTGACTGCATGTATCGTGATGTTAATTTGTACTGGTACTGTACTCCCTCCGTGTTCCATAGTATAAGACACAACTACTTATTTTAGATGTTCCATAATATAAGGTACACATACATGCATACAATTAACTAGGATATCTTTTTCATTAAATTATTAATTTTTTAAATCATCCACTCTTAATATCTCTAATTCTATTAGATGCATACATTATATTTATTAGGGTGATCTAAATTAGGAGATAATAATAATGGTTTTTTGGTCTTTTGGATTGAGAGTGGTTGTGTAACGGATGGAGTATAATGATCTGGAGATTTATTGGCTAATATTCGTACAGACCAGGTTCACAGAAAGAAGAGAAAGAAAGAAAGAAACCGCATGGGAACACGACGACGATGTGAGTGTAAGTTTATCGATCGGCGCAGGCGGCTAGCTACATCATATCAAATCGCTTTGTTTATTTCAGGTCGGACACGTGACACACGTCGAAGCGCATGCGTGCCCTATCCGCAGCCTCCTGTCTGGCTGTCTCGCCGCTGTCTCGATCGATCGACTCTCGCCGCGGCCGCGGGCGGCGCGCGCCACCGCACATCGATGGCATGACACGCACGCACGCACGGGAGATCGATTCGTCGTCTTTGCCGTACATACCTGTCGACTCCTAGAGTCGACGCGTTACAGAATCATCGTCGTCAAGAACTACAAGTAATAATATGCAAATAGCAACAGTTTGAACTAATATGGGTGCTAGTGCTGCGCCTGCGCTATACTTACACAGATCGATCGCGTATGCCATTTATATAATATCGGCGCAAAATATTTGACGTGGACAAGTTTACAGGTGCATGTAATTAAATGGGCAAATTAATATAATTAATTAATCTACTACATGTACCTAAACCTAGCACTACTCATACTATATGGCGCAATGCAATCAATTATATGTAATAATACAGGGCCGATGTATGGATCTGATCATATAGCAGTAGTACAGTTAATGAATATTAACACTTCTATTATAATAGTGGCCCTTAATTTTCCATGCATGCAGTTGATGAGTTGAATGACTTGAATTCAAGTGCGCTAAGCTAGCTACGTACCTGGAGTTTCATATATATGTGATGCAAAAGATCTTTTTTTTTTCTCAAAAATGCTTATGTTAGGATGCTCGAGGTTACTCACTACTGCTCCATTATACGATGATGAACATATTCAACATTTTTTTTGTTGTTGTTGATATATATAATATCGTCAAAATTATTTTAAGGCAAAACCATTGAAATTTCCTCGGTATGCTATGAGGTTCGTGCAGCTGAAAACAACACTGAAACTACAATTTGGAGTAGCACGAATGAATGAAGAAAAAAAAAAGAAAATCCTCTAAAGGAAGAATTGAGCATGCATATTCTTCTCTGATCGATATCGAGAGAGAGAGAGAGAGATTAGTTGTAGTACTACGTTCTATATGTAAGTGAAGCCTAAACGAGATATCTTAAAAACCGAAAATTATTAGCCATAAGATGATAAACCTGAACCGATCACCTCGATCAGATAACATTGATACGATTCTCGTTTATGAAAAGATAATACGTAGTAATTCTTTATCATAATTAAGAAATATATAGTTTCCTATATATATAAAAGAAATATGTACAGCCAAACTTCCATATACTGCTAATTCATCTTATGGCTAATAATTATATTAATCGTTAAAATTAATTTCATTATTATACAACATTGTGAAAGTAATTAACGTGATTATATTAGTCATGCGAATTAGCTTCATTATATTACTCGTTAAAATTAATTTCATTATTATACAACATTTGAAGTCCTTATATTGATTTCATCTAGAGATGGTCCACGAAATTATTTAAATCAAGCATATTGATCGTTTAATATTTCAAGGATATATTATTTAGTCTCTAGTTAGATCGATCAGGGAGATCGCTGGGACCTCATTGTTTTTTTTTTTTGAGTAGAAGACCTAGATGAAGATTAAATAACTGCAGACTTACATAGTAACAGTCAACTACATGTGCTCTGGCTAAGTGGTAAAAAGAAATGACTGCAGATAGTACTCGAATTTAAGTACTAGTATATAAGTTCCATATATAGTAAAAACATGATCTGAAAAATAGCCCGAGCTACTTAGTAATAAGAGCACGTATCATTTTGAGAACCAGTACAACAAAACAAGATTATACATAGTATATTTCCTATTTTCCTTTTTAAGAAAGAAGACTACCATACTGCTGTCCCAGACCGGCCCAAATATATATCAACAAACATATCCAGGCCTGGCCCACGGTTGCTTACTTAGGATATTTCCTCCCTATATCATATGTGTATATAGTACGTATATAAGAGCATGAAAAGCTGGCAAAATTATATAATTCTGATCAGAAAAAAAAAACCCATACTTTTGTAGTCTCATTGAATGGAATTGATAGATCGGCCGATCACAGCTTGAAGTTTAATGGAAGTACGTCTTGATTTGAAAGGGGTATTTGCCGACGAGAGAAAGCTCCATCAAAACCAACATGCATGAGTACGCACATACAGAAAACCTTACAGAGATCGATATGTGGTAATTTTCGATGAGTTTATTCATGATCAGGAAATATATTCCAATGTGCATATGCAACCTAGCTATAACTGTAACTTCGGTGGTGCATGATGTAGATGAAGGACAATTAATTGTACAGTATAGAGTAGTATGTAAATATATGGCAGAGGTCGATCAAACCCGACAATAGTTAGCTAACTATGCACCCATGCACCCTAAGAAATGATATATATATAGCTAGCAAATCATCATCTATCATCTTAATTTACCTTGGTGCCTGCTAGCTCCTTGCTTGCATCGTTGCCATACTTGATCTCTCTAGCTAAGCTAGCCTCCATAATTAATCTTTCTAGCTAGCTCGATCGTCTGAAGCTTTGTCACCGATCGATAGAGATCGTATACTCTCCAATTGGCAATACTCGGTCTCCAAACTGCAGCGGGCTGGAATCTGCATGCGATAAAGGTATTCAGAAGCTATAGGCAGCAGCGATAAATTCTTGCACAGATAAAAAACTGATGATATATAGAGATCTAGATGACCTGTGATTTTACAGATTAGATATGTGTGCACATGAGCTGTGATTTACTGATTAGATATGGTGTGCAGCCCTCCTTGATTCCTTGCCTGGAGAAACTTAACATATAAAAAGCAAACCATGCATGCTTGCATGCAGCACATATCACTCATGCGAAAAGCTATAGCTATAGAGAGGGTGCATCGAACGCACACAGCGTGGCACGACCAATCTCTCTTCATCCGTGTGTAGTATATGCAGGTACCATACACTCATACAGATCGACACAGAGAGAGCTCGCACAGGTTGTGCCACGGCATATGCGTCCGACATCACCCCTCTCTGATGAACCAATCCACCATGAAAGGAAGGAAGCAAGCATGCAATGATCAATCTGAGCAGCCTGTGGAATTAAACAACACAAATATCCAAAGAAGAGACAGAGATCATGAGCCCCAACATACATAACCTTAGCAGCTAATAATAATGTTTAATTAGCTATACGTGCGTGCGTGTAGAGAGCAACAGATCTAGATAAGCTCACACGCAGCGACGCTGCTGCCATGGATGGAGAAGGTACGTACGGTCCCATTAAATAGCATAAACCCTAGAAGTGCAAATTACGTTCCTGTCCCTCTCCTTTGTGGGTGTGAAACTGTGAAAGGCCGCTGGTTATTTGGCGCCCAGCAAAAAGAAGATGAGATAGAGACCATGGATTGGGGTTGGTGCGGGGTGGGCCGGCCTTGGTGTGGATCACCTTCGCGCGCGACATGCACATCAGGCTGGCGCAGCCGCTGTACGTCAAGAACTTCACCACCATCGACGGCCGCGGCGCCGACGTGCACGTCGCCGGCGGGGCCGGCATCGTGGGCAACAGGATGCCGGCCGTGGCACGCCGCGGCGGCGGCGGCGGGAAGGATCAGTGGCACTGGCACTCGGTCGGCGACGCGTTCGAGAATGGTGCGTTCTTCCGGCAGGTGGGCAACAGGGGTGCGCCCCAACTACAACCGGCACCAGGCGTTCCCGGCGGGAAAAAAAAAACAAAAAAAAAGACTCAGAGAAACGAGATGTCAGGTACAAAAAAAAGGGTTCAGAGAAAAAGAAAAAAACAAAAGAAAAACCGGGAAAAGCGCAAACCCCCTACAGGAGAAGCACCCGGACAGGAAGGACATACAGTTTTCCGCTACAAAACTCTCAGAAATCATTCAGAACACAGACAGCAGAATGAAAAGAAAAGAAACCCAGCCGACTATCAAAGCAGAGTAGAGACTTCAGCATCACTAGACCCCTGAACTTTTACTCGAAGCGTCTGGTCCTGATTCGCCATCCAAATCTGGAGCTAAAGACTTCCCCTGCCACCTGTCTAGCCAGCTTGGCTCCCAACATTAAGATTCTTTGTCTTGCCTCCGATTTCTGCATAATTGCCCAATTTTCAATGAAACGACAAGTGA
This sequence comes from Oryza meridionalis, assembly GCA_000338895.3. Classification (NCBI taxonomy): domain Eukaryota; kingdom Viridiplantae; phylum Streptophyta; class Magnoliopsida; order Poales; family Poaceae; genus Oryza; species Oryza meridionalis. The sequence continues at coordinate 11,119,785 of CM002531.2, read as the reverse complement.
GATAAATCAGTTCAATTGGATCATTAGGCCTTTTTTTTTTTTATCAAAACATGCTTTATTTCTCAACTTCCAGATAGCCCATAACACAGCTGCCACCCCCACCATCACAAGTTGTTCAGAGTGTTTGTCAAAATTAGACAACCAGCTCCCAGGCAAATGATTTATATCACTAGCAGATGTTATATTCAAGGCACACAGCATCACATTCCAAACCAGTTTGGCAACAGAGCAATCAAAAAATAAATGTGTTGTATGGACTCCTCTTTATCACAAAACTGACACAGTTTATCCTCATTTCTCCATCCTCTCTTAAAAAGGTTATCCTTAGTAAGGATTCTGTTTTTTAACACCAACCACAGAAAAATCTTGATTTTCAGAGGTACTTTGAACTTCCAAATTTTTTTGTATGGGAATGCCACTTGCTCCCTTTTAAGAGCTTTATAAAAGGATTTTACAGTAAAACAACCATGCCTTTCCAAGTTCCACCACTTGTCATTTGTTCCTTCCTGCAGATTTAGTGACATCCACTTTTGTTTGATCCAAATCCAATCTCTAAGTTTATCCCCATGTAAAATACTCCTTCTGAATTTGATAGTATCCCAGCCTTTCTCCTTCAGTTTTGCAAGAGTAATGTGTCTGGTATAGGTGATGTTATATAAAGCAGGAAACTGCAAATTCAGGGGCCTGCCACCACACCAGCTATCCTCCCAAAATAAGGGTTTTTTTTTGCCATTCCTAACCTTTTTTGAGCAAAACTTTAGGAAATCCTCCCTAATTTCCATCAGACCATGCCAGAAATGAGAATTGCCAGGTTTATAAGCTAGTTTTTTGACTTAAAATATTTTTCTCTGAGGATATCCTGCCAACAGCCCTCTTCAGACTCTATTTTCCAAAGCCATTTCCCCAGCAAAGCTTTATTCATAACATCTAAATCAATCATCCCCAGACCCCCCCGATCCTTTGGAGAACAAACCACAGGCCACTGGACCAGGTGGTATTTTTTAATTCCCTGGTCCTCCTGCCAAAAGAATCTTCTTCTGAAATATTCCATTCTTTCCCTCACACCTTTAGGAATTCTATAGAAGGAAAGCATGTATAAAGAAACATTGCTTAAACTAGAATTGACAAGAATCATTCTATCTCCAATGGATTGTAGCCTCCCCTGCCAACACCCCAGTTTGTGTTCCAATTTATTCTCTGCTATCTTCCAATCCTTCTTAGGAAATCTTTTTTTATCAATAGGGATCCCCAAATATCTCATTGGTAATACCCCAATGTCACAAGTAAGAATTTGGCTATATAAATTCTGTTTTTCTATAGCTCCCCCAATACAAAAGACCTCACTCTTGTTAAAATTGATCTTTAGGCCAGACAATTGCTCAAACAGACAAAGGATGAAATTCAGGTTCCTGGCATACTCTAAGTTATTTGGCAGTAGGAAAATAGTGCAATCTGCATATTGCAGAATAGCTATCTCATTGTTTTCATTGGTCCCCAACCCTTCGAGCAGGGAATTGTTCTCTGCCCTATTCACTATTAAGGTCAAATCTTCAACAGCTAAGTTAAATAGCAAGGGAGACAAAGGATCTCCCTGTCTGAGGCCTTTGTGGGTTTGAAAGTAGGGCCCTATCTGGTCATTCACTTTGACAGCCACTTTGCCTCCCCTGATCACTTTAATGGTCCAGTCACACCAAAGATCAGGGAAAACTTTTGCACTAAGCATTATGTGTATAAAGACCCAATCCACCTTGTCATATGCTTTTTCAAAATCCACCTTAAAGAGGATCCCACTCTGTTTTTTCACATGAAGGGAGTTCAGGATCTCATGTAAGATGACAACCCCCTCCATGATATATCTGTTCTTAAGAAAGGCTATCTGATTTTTTGAAATGATGTAAGACATCACCTTGTCAATTCTATTCATCAAGACCTTAGTAATAATCTTGAAACTCACATTAAGTAAACAGATGGGCCTGAATTTCTGAATTTGTGCAGCATCTTTTGTTTTTGGTATCAAAGTGATAATGCTAAAATTCAGTCTCTCCACATCAAGAGACCCATTATGAAAGTCATTAACCAAATCCATTAGATCATTTTTCACAATATGCCAAAAGTGTTTGTAAAAGTCCCCAGGGAAACCATCAGGCCCTGAGGCCTTATTTTGCTCAAAAACCACTTTCTTGACCTCTTCAACAGTAAAGGGTAGTGTCGACATATGACTATCTTCCTCTGTCACCTTTATAACACCATCCATATTCAGGGTTAGAGGATTCTCTTTAGAATGCCCGAACAGATCGTTATAAAAATCAGTAATGTACTTGATCAGGTTGTCCTGACCAACAACAGTACCCACATCCTGATGCAGAACATGTATATGTCCCTTCCTTCTTCTACCATTTGCCTTAGCATGGAAATACTTGGTGCTACAATCTCCCTCCAACGTTTCTAGCACTTTATTCCTCTGAAACCATTTCTTTTTTTCTTCCCTGATAGTGAATTTCAATTGGTCCTCTAGTTCTTTTCTGAGATCCATATCAGCTTTATTCATCCCCAGACTTTCAACTTTGATGTCTATTGCATCAATTTTATCAAGAATGATTTTTTTTCTCCCTCCTGTATCTCCCCTCCTAGTTTTTATTCCAAACATTGAGTTTTCTTCTCAACAATCTTAGTCTTTGTTGCCATCTCTCAATGCTGGTACCAGTGAGAGGAATATCCCAAATACTCTTGACAATTTCTTCCAAGTCCTCTCTAAGAAACCATCCCAACTCAAATCTGAATATGGGAGTATTGATCTTCATGTCCACAGTGTCCAACAATAAAGGATTATGATATGAAAGGACTACAGTCCTTTGACTGTTGTAAGAGGAAATTCAGCCTCCCACTCAGTGTTAATCAGTATTCTGTCTAACTTCTCCAAAGTTGGATTTTCCTGATTATTACACCATGTGACCTGACATATGCACCTCTCTAAGGTTGTTTTGTTCAATGATGGCATTAAAAATGAAACTCCATTTGTTATGGCCACCAGCCTTGTTTTTTCACTCTTTCCTTAAGATGTTAAAATCCCCTCCTACCACCATAGGCCTAGAATTGTTCTGCATTTGTTTAACCAATTCCACAAGGAACTTCTCCTTATGCTCTTGTTGAGCAGCACCATAAACAACCAGTAAATCCCAGGTCAGTTTACTGCTAATAGTAAGCAGTTTTAATCTGGCATTATATCTGTCAGTTGAGACCTCTAGGACTTCCAGTACATTATTATCATTATCAGTGTCCACCAGAATGCCCCTGACCTACCAGTACCTGGAATCCAATTCCAACTCATAGATTTATTACCACCAATACTATTTAAAAAGTTGACAGGGAAATCCTGCCTAACAGTTTCAACAATACCAATGAAATCTACCCTGTTTTCTTTGATCATATCCTTTAGGTGACCTATTTTTTCTGGGTTGCCCATGCCTCTCATATTCCAGAAGCTCCCTTTCATGTCTTCTTCTTATTATTTTTCCTTTTTCTGTTGTCAATTTTTGGAGTAACCTTGAAAATCTCAACGTTTCCTCTTTTTTGTCTACTTTTCCTAATCGAAGCTTGAGCATTCTTCATCATAACTTCCAATTCATCCAATTCACCATCATTGTCATCGGATGAGTAAAGGTCAGCCAAATCAGAAACATTAAGGCCACCCTCCTCAACAACGTGATCCTCAATTTTCATATCAACATGATCAAGATTTTTATCATTCAGAAAGATATCTATTCTAGCTTTTTCAAGATCCCTAATCAGATTAATATTAGAGTCAACATTATCCAAGGCACAACCCAAACTAACACCTAGAATACCAGCCTTATTAACTAAAGAGACATTTGATTCATTTATAATAGAGGGAATATTATCCTGACCTTTGTTGATGAAAGCATTTAGTGCCTCTTTCCTCTCAATGGCCATCTCCTGTGGCTTCTTGTCTTCTTTGTCTCTTAGCCTTTTACTCCTCCTCTTCTCATCCTCCTGACTATCATTCTCTTCATCTGGCAAAGTAATCCCCAGCTGCTTGGCAAAGTTGTCTTTTGATTCTTGAGATTCTAGAAAATCTTCACTATCACCCAAATTAACCCTCTCGCTATCCTCTCCAGCAAAATCAGCACTTGGGATGAAAACATCTTGGCTGGACTTAACAGCATTCTCTACCTCCAGTGAGGGAACTGGGACCTCCTGCGTAGCATTTCCCAAACAGACGTGATCCTCTTTGTCTCCTGCCATCTCTGTTGGCTTCCTAGCTTTTATAATCCCAGCTCTTCCTCAGCCTGTAGTTGAATAGCCATGAGAACCAATCTGAGAGCATCCAATCTTGTCCACTTCTAGCATCATGTCTGGTATCAGAACCTCTGTGTGTTGTATAACTGATTTGTCTGCCCTTTTGCTGCATTCACCGACCCTGATAGCATTCTCTTCATTCATTAGCTGCTTCCCTTCTCTTTGATTCAACTTGTCACTTGAAACTGATCTCCACTTACTTTAGCAGATTTTTCTTCCATCAAAGAGTTTCTAAACCATCTCAAAAGTTTAAAGTATGAATTATATGCCAAAATTAATTAAACATAACATTACTAACTAGTAATTGCTAGTGCATTCTTTGATGACAAGAACTGCTCACATTGTTAATCACTTAATCAATCGCCTTTTATTCCCCACTGGCAGAGAGGAGGATTAAGTGTTCTTTATTCAAAATACACGGTTGATCTTTAGATTTGGACCGCAGTATTATCTATTTGGGTCCGTCGTTATGATTTACATGGTGTTTTTGGTTTAGTGAATGGATTTAGAATCCAGGATGAGATGGAACCGTTTAACAACAGGGATTAGTTACACAACTTTCGATAATGTTTTTAGAGTAAATTTCATCAACGGTACACGGTCAGATGGATCAGTGGACGCCCTCGGCAGCCGCTCAAATGTCGCCTTCCGCCGTCGGAGCCCACCTCCCGCCGTTGGCTGGTGAGAACCATCTCTCCTATCTCCTTCGGCTGGCAATGTCCGCTGCTGTGCGCCCTCTTTCCCTCAGTAATCCCTCTCCCCTACTTCCCTAGGTACCGTCGTCGCTCGTCCGCCCCTCCCTTCGCTGAACCGGTGCTGCCATCACCATCATCGTCGTCATCTTCCCCGCGCCAGTCGCCACCATCCCTAGCATATTGTTTAATTAATTTACTTCAATAGTTTTATTGTTTTCAACTACTGGTTTATAACTGCTTTATGCAAAAGAATCCCTAGCATCTCTTGGAAATACTTGCATCATACCTCCTCTTAGTATGACTTGCTGAGTACAGTGGGTAGTACTCAGCCTTGCTCTATCTTTCCTACCCCAGAGTTGGAGTACTACTCGGATAGAGATTACTCGGAGGAGTAGGCTTCGTCGCTGCTGTCAATGATGCATGTGGAGTGGGCTTTAGGCCGTTCCATAATATACAAGGAAACGTAATACCCAAGTCATGATCCATTACATATTCCATAGATATAAGTTATCCCCTATAACTAGTCGGATAATCATGTCATGTGGGTATGGGGTACCCATAATCTCCACAGTAGCCCCTGAGACCTTCACAGTCGAAAAGATAATCTTCTCTTGAACTAGATTACTCCAAAGCTGAGAGCTTCAATCATCTTCGCCATGACCTCCCGAGTACTTTTACCAAATCTGAAGACTGTGGAGGGCTAGAAAATAATTAAATGTAAAGTTAGATGCATCGACTAAATGCACCTAATATGTGTAGCCCCCAACTATGTGGTTAGTTGAACAAACCAAGCATATGGTCAAGGAATAAATAATCCAACCAACTGAGTGCTTTTTGATAATTATAGTCAACCAAGTGACTTGATATTAATATATAGCATATGCAGTGTGAACACCCGAATAACATGATCCGTGTGATATACCGACTGCTTTGCAAAATATGATGTGTGCAACCAAATGTTGACTACATCATTGACAATTCGCATAACGGCTATAAAGAAGCTTGTGTGCTGCGAATAAAGAAATTTCCAAAGTACCGGGCACTCGCCATACGCACATGGCTTTAATAAATGTGCTTAAGTCCATAAAAGACACATGGTTTCACCACACCCGGAAATATACGGCATATGCGGTGTAAAATCCGAGTAAATAAACTCATAAAGGATTTACCAACCGCCTGGAAATTGACCAAAACATATAATCAACCTAAGCCTTAATATTGATCAATAAAAATGCATACTTATGTGGCAAAAAGTAACGATATTGTATCCAATCAATTGCTTTATAATCCCAAACAGCGGCGTGACGATATAAAAAAGTCAGTAGGGTAGCTATATAAAGCCTTACTTTTTGACACCTTTTAAGATGCATTGTACTAACTCCTAAAAAGTTGAGTAACAGTGGTATAAAAGGATTTTATGGTATTGGGCATTTGATCACGCACACTTTTGCCTAAGCAAAAAATACCTAAGTCGCTAAAAGAATGTGACAGGCCACACCAAAAAATATGGGCTGCAGATATACTAGGCCTAGGCCCAAAATATTCCCACCGATACCCTTAAAATATGACGTATAGAACACGCCAATTAATATAATCCCGAGTGATAAATCTCCTGGGTGATGTAGATCAAGCGTATCTCATTTGAGTGGCTTCTAATTCGAGTAATTATCCCTCATGGAGAATACCAAAGTAAATGTGATAATTTGAATCCCGACTGGTGCAAGCATTCAGTTGATGGCCCTCGTGGGGAATAATGAATAGTCCATTCTTTGAGCATAGGAAATCAACTCATAACTATAAATTCATGTTGCATGTATCCGGAACAAGTTTAAATTGAAGATATAATGCTCGCGCTTGTGTTGATGAGCTCCTAAGCATGTAGCTTATCCTTCTGTTATAGTCACAATTGTCCATTGATGGCAACTGATGCAGTTGGCATGGAGACAAATTGACCAACATAAAGATGATATTACCCATCAGAGCTGACAAAGATGTCGGTGGTGGTAAAGACAATGACACCAATCAAAGAAAATGAAATCGCATAGCCATGGAGACAAATAAACCAGTCGGCAACAGACAATTCAACCAGCAGTGGAGACGAAGGCGCCCAGCAACAGCGACAGAGTTGTGCAGCCATGGCAGCGAAATAATCAATCGATAGCAGACGAGGCGACCGGTGAAGAAGACGAAGACGCCCATTAGTAGAGGCATAATAAGCCAGCCGTGAAAGCGAAGACAACATGGGCGGCAGCGGAGGCAAGTTGGTGGTGATGACGAAGTTGCCCATCAACGGCAGCAGTAGGCATAGCCGAAGAGGAATGTTAGGATGTTGATGAAGATGATGATATCGTTGATCCAGTCAATAGCAGTGTAGTAGTCAATGATAACGATGAGGTCTCCTATCAGCAGTTGCGTAGTAGGCCAACCGTGAAGATGAAATAACAAGTCGGCGATGAAAGTAGGTGATGGCAGAAGCAACCGAAGGCAAATACGTAGTCACCCCTTAGCAATGGCGGAGACGTCAGAGCCGATGAAGTAGAGGTGCTGGTGATGATGTCAGTGACAAGAATCTTTCAAATTGTTGAGAAGATGTCGAAGCTCGAATAGTTTTCTTGACATTAGCGTGTGCATAACTGAGATTGATGCAACGCCTCTTGATTTATGACGATAGCAGTTGAACTTGGTCTTGTAGCTATTGCAGATGCTTCATTTGGAGGAAAATAAATGATGTTGTCCAACTCGTTGAATCTGAGTTAATTGGTTGATAACTCCAAACTCCCGAACATATAGATTAAATCTTGAACTTGATACTTGAGAATTTTGGAGTAGATTATGGCAGCGCTGAGAAGCCAAAATTGCCGGTGAAATAACTGGAGTCGCTGAAGCAAAATGTCGGCTCTGAAGCGAAGATGAAGATAATAACTCCCAGAGTTGACTTGTCGATTGATTGATTGCTTCATCTTGACATAAAACTTGTCGAATTTTGAGTCTTGTATTTGTTAGCCCCCGACTCTTTGGTTAGTTGGAAAGCAACTGAACATAGAGTCGAGAACTGTAGCTTCTTGTCATCGAGTAGACATCACTTAAGTGAAGATATGTATTGAAGATGTCCGAGTAGAAATCTTGAATATTGGAACACCACTTGTTGTAATAAAATAACACATCATATTTCGTAATGCATGCCGAGATGTCAAGGCTCTTGTAAACGTCGTGGTTGGTGAAGTAGCAAATCTTGCAAAGTAGAGGCAATAGAGTTTGCCAATGCCGAAGATAATGAAGGTGAAGTCGCTCCACCATGGTGACAAAGGTGCATAGCCGTGATGCCGTGAACACGAGTCGGCGGCAACAGAAGGAAACCGGTGGCGAAGACGTGTAGTTGCAAAGATAAAAACATCAGTCGACGGTGTGATAACCAGTCAGCGACGAAAGAAGCAGAATGATGATGAAAACGAAGACGTCTTTGAGCGGCGGGATAATAGGCCATCCGTGAAAGCGAAGACACCATGGACGGTGGCGGCAGAGGCAAGCCAACGACGAAGACGTAGATGCCCATAGACGTGGAGTAACCAACCAACTGTGAAGACGGAGACACTAGTCGGCGGTGATGACGGCAAGCCGGTGGTGAAGACGTGGACACCCAACAACAGTGGTGTGACCAACTGACCGTGTAGGCGAGGACACCAGTCGGCGACAACGAAGCGGCCGGTAGGTGAAGACGTAGGCGCCCATCAACGGCGGCATAATAGGCCAACCGTGCAGGCGAGGATACCATGGACGGCGGTGATGAAGGCAAGCCAATGGTAAACACGTAGAAGCCCATCGACGGTGGAGTAACCAACCAACCGTGAAGGCGGAGACACCAGTCGGCGGCGATGACGGCAAGCCGGTGGTGAAGACGTGGACGCCCAACAATGGTGGTGTGACCAACCAACCGTGTAGGCGAGAACACCATTCGGCGGCGGCGAAGGTGAACTAGCGATGAAGATAATGACGCCCATCAACGGTGGTGTGACAAACCGACCATGTAGGCGAGACACCAGTTGGCGACAACGAGGCGGCCGGTCGGTGAAGACGTAGACGCCCATCAACGGCAGCATAATAGGCCAGCCGTGCAGGCGGAGACACCAGTTGGCGGTAGACGAGGCGGCCTGTCGGTGAAGACATAGACGCCCAAAAACGGCGGTGTGACCATCCAGCCGTGTAGGCGGAGACACCAGTGGGCGGCGGCGAAGGCAAGCTGGCGGTGAAGACATAAGACACCCAACAATGGTGGTGTGACCAACCAACCGTGTAGGCGGAGACACTAGTCGGCGGCGGCAAAGGCAAGCCGGCGGTGAAGGCGGAGACGCCCAACAACGGTGGTGTGACTAACCAACCATGTAGGCAGAGACACCAGTCGGCGGCGGTGAAGGCAAGCCAACAGTGATGTTCTACTGATCCATTCCTGAAGCGTAGGAGATAAGCTTAAAGCCATGAATCCCTATTATGCATATCTTGATATGGATCCTGTAGAACAAACATATAGGATGAGTAGTATCTAATGTAAATACAGTACTCGAGGAAAATTCAAATATTTTAAAATGTTTAGGAATATATATTTCTCCTCTAGTCAATTTTGAATTCCTCGAGCAGATGACTCATTACGTTTAAACACTCTGCCCGACTAGTCATAGCCCCCAAGCACCGGGATTCGGCCAAGGCACTTCCCAATCATGCATATAAGTGACTTGAGTTCGTCATTATTGGAACAAAGTTTCACGAATCAGAATTTACTACTCGGGTACTTTTACAATTGTTAAGAGCAGAAAATAAATTTATCTTATCTATATGCTTTTAATTTATTCCGAGTAATACTTAGCACCTTGCGTTACTCGGTCCATCCAACGAGCCCCCGGGTGCTAGGAATCGGCCCATATCCAACTATCCGTCGACAAACGAAATGGAAAGTATAGGAAGATAGAACTCCATAACTCGATAGGCACTCTATTTTTACTTGAATTATATCGCAAGCAATCAAGATAAACATTGTGAAAAATATTGAAAAAAATATGATATAACATCTGTAGCCCCTGACTCACTAGTCAACGGCAAACCAGTTGATGTAGTGAGGCAGAGGAAAAGGAAAATATCATATAAAGAATGAAAGAAATGATGACTTAGCTTTTTGGTATTCCACTTGGTGACGGCAGAGATGGCCAATGTGAGAACAAGCCCCATCAATAGTAACGAAAACAATAGCCGTGGAAGCAGCCGAGGCAGCCGGCGATGAATATAAAAATGCCCATCAATGGCAGCGGGGTCCTCCAACCGTATAGGCGGAAACACCAGTCGGTCGGCGATGAAGGCGAGCCGGTGGTGGAGACGTAGATGCCCAATAACGATGGTGTGACCATCCAACCGTATAGGCATGGACTGCAGTCAGCGGCAGTGAAGGCGAACCAATCGGTGAAGATGTGGACGCCCATCTAGGGTGGTGGGACCAACCAACTGTGTAGGCGAGGACACCAGGCAGCGGCGGCGAAGGCAAGCCGGTGGTGAAGACGTAGACGCCTATCAGCGGCGGCATAATAGGCCAGCCGTGCAGACGAAGATACTAGTCGGCAGCGTACATGCAAGACAAACAGCAACAAAATAATTGTTGGTTAGCATCAACTGATAAACAGATTAACTCTGTAGATGTGATGTGCCTGTTTTTATTAATCTCCTGCACTCAGGGACGCCAGACCCATCAATGCATGCATGAGGAGATGGTTAGTGCAGATCATGCCGACATGCGTCCATCCGTGAGTAGTATCAAAAATATTGATAACCAATAGATCAGAAGGATTAAACCAGGGAACGGAGAAACTGCTCGGCACTCTTGTACGGTCTATCCAGGATGGACTATATGATTTGGTTGGTCAGACGAGCTCCCGTAGCAACACAGTGGCAATCAGGAGAAACTCACCGACAGTCGTACATGCAACAAAAAAAATCAGAATAGATAAATATGTGTTATTAATTAATCAAAAGACAGAGGTTGCGAGGTAGCATGGCCGAAACCCATCTCCCAGCAGTGAAAGTTTGTTTGATCTCGATTGCTATCCTATGCATGCGAACAACCATCACGTCTGGGGGTGGCCGAACGGATAAGCAGCCGCTGGTGACTCCGGTCATAGAAGCCGCCAGCGACATGGACGCAAAATCAGATTAACCCGAGATTAGCAACCAGCAAACAAAAAACTAAGATTAATCTAGGTGGAACAAACATGCATATATATGCTTGCTGTATCGGTTATATTTGCATCCGCACAGTAGATCAATCTCGTGCATGCTTGCCGACGGGCACATCATCTCGCAAAACAAACCATCCCTCAATCTGATAAATTAATATAATGAAAAAATAGATTGGAGCGGCAAACCCCGTAACGTCGTTGAGGATTGGAGCTATCAAACTCGTCGAGATTGATCTCCCTGCCCCGTGAGGAAAAACGAATCTGGTAACTCCTGAGATTTGTTCCATCACACTTGTTGACTAGGAACTCGACGCTATCCCTACCTAGCACGCTAACTGTCAAAACAATATTTCAGCAATATAAAGGGGATAGCGCACAAGATTTAAAAATGGACGGATGTGGAGACAAGGATTTAGACAGGTTCAGACCCTCTCGATGAGAGGTAATACCCTACTTTTATTTAAGGATTTTAATCCGCCGGGTGTGTTATTGATCTGACGATAGGTTGTGTGTATGCCCCCTAGAGGGCCTCGTGCCCACCTTATATAGGACCGGGGGGGGGGGGGGCAGGATTACAAGATAGAAAGCATAACCAATACGGTATCGGTTTTCTAAATCTACTTTTCAATATTATCAAACCAGGACTTTGGGCCGTTCAGTAATATGAAACGTAATACCCAAGTCACGTTCCGTTACATATTCCAAAGATATAAGTTATCCCCTATAACTAGTCGGATAACCATGTCTTGTCGGTATGGGGTACCCATAATCTCCACAGGTAGGGCTGTCAAAAAAAAATCTCAAGTATCGCAAGCTATTCGAACTCGGCTCGTTGTAGACTCGACTTGAGCCCGGCTCGAGCTTAAAACAAATCGAGCTCAACCCTAAACTAAAGCTCATGCACCATTTCGAGCCGAGACGAATAGCTCTCTAATGTCTCGAGCGTGTTTTTCTAGCGTAGTAACGAACTCCTCACTACCAACGTTTTTCTCCCATGTCTGTTGAAGCAGCCTTGATATTTGTTGAAGTACTAATTTAAAATGGTGTCAAACACAAGGCTAGCTAGTTGTTGTGCCAGTACTATCTCCTAGCTACTGCCTGTGAAGTACTAGGAGTGTTATTGTTGACCTCGTAACAATCTGGCCTAGGTAGGGTTGTCCGAGACCCAACAAATTAAGGTTGTCCGGACCCCAACCATTTTTAAAAGACTAGTCCAATAGGGGAGGGGTGGCTCTCCCTTTCAAGATGGCTTCTTACTCCCAAGCTAAGTAAGGTGGGATTATTCAGAGGCTCACATGGTCGCCGCCCGACTTTTGCGTCTTTGTCAATAGATAATAGTGGAGGATGTCCTCATCATTCCCACCCCCTTAACAAGGGCCCAACTCTGATACCAAATGATAACAATCTGGCCCAGGTGGAGTTGCCCGAGGCCCAACAAATTAAGGTTGCCCGGACACCAACAGTTCTTAGGTACACTCACTCAGGGAAATGCCTAATCTCCCTAAAAAACTAGTCCAATAGGGAAAGGATGGCTCTCCCTTTTAAGGTGGCTTCCTCTTCCCAAGTTAAGCAAGGTGGGATTCTTCAGAGGCTCACATGGTCGTCACCCGACTTTTGCGTCTTTGTCAGCGGGTAATAGTGGAGAATGTCCTCATCAGTACCAATAAAGTGTACTACTCTATCTGAGAAAAAACCAATTCTAGCTATGAATCTAGACACATGTGTGCCCAGGTTCATAGTGAGAATTAGTCTTTTTTTTTTTGGACAGAGGGGGTATAGGTTGTAGCTTTATGTCATTGTCTTATCTTGGCAGAGTACTAGTAGTCGTAGTACTTCTCTAGGCACAAATGTTCTTTGGTTTTTCCGTTCCCTGAAAGCTCAAGTAGAGCTCGAGGCTCGTTCGAGCCGAGCTTGAGCAGCTTATAAACTCGAGGCCAGTTTAGACTCGGCTCAAGCTTGACTCGAGTTTATAACGAGCCCGAGCCTGAGCACATAAGATCGCTTGAGCTTGACAGCCCTCCTCCGAGGGCATTAGGGTTTTCATTTTCGTTTTTCGTTGAAATTCTGGAATTTTGGCATCAGTGAAATTTCCAAAAATTTTGGAATTTTGAAACTTTTTTTTGCCTTATTTGAACATTAACAATGATTGAATTTGAATAATTTTGTTCCAAATTCACAAAAAAATTTGAAAAAACTTGAAAAATTCGGGCGAGATGTTTGCTTGCTGGAGGGTAGTGAAATCACGGAAATTTTGAACCAAAATTGCATTCCTTGAGGACCGTAGGAATTCTCTACTAAATTCTCTTCCTTTTGTTACCTCTTTGAGGGAGGTGGATTCCTGCAGAGGCAGGATAGAGTCGAGCTGGAATTCTCGCTCCTACGTGGCGAGTTGAGACCACACATTACATAGGAGCACTGTGCATGGCTTGAAGCAGATCCATTCGGTGGACCAACCTGAGTAGCGACTCGGTCTACTTGCTTGACCTCTCCACCTGATCCCCTTCTCTCTCTCTATCTCTCTCTCTCTCTTCTGATCTTGTAACACCACCGCTCTGATCCTCAATTGCCTCGCAGCTGTCGCCTCTCCAATATATCGGTTCGATTGATACACATGTTGGCGGCTATTAAATGCTGATTCTATACTGTCAACATCTGCATAAGGTCCAGATAATAGAACATCCAACATAGTGATAGGTGTTAAACCTCACATATTCCACAAGTATTGGTGTATATTTGTATGCAAGTGTTAAACCCCAAAGCTGGTAGGAAATCTAGACTAAAGTGAGGAGAAACATGTATTCATATAAGGATAGGTTGTGAACTTCATCAAAATATCAGAGAATCATCCCAAAATTGCGAGAAATAGATAGATGAGGATCAGGAGAGGAGATGGACCAAAAGCCAGGCCAGGGGGGCCCAGCCCAGGTTCGGCTCACCACCGTTGGATGCGGGGTTTGGCGTGGATGCTCCACATCACTCCCTGATGACGGTTAAGGGGCACTTCGGACAATTCCCCTTCCCAGAACCGTCATACCTGTCCTATAAATAGACATCACTTCACTCACTTCAACACAGTTCCAAGCTTGAGCTAAATTATAAGAGGCTCTATTGTACTATATTGTATACTAGAAAAGAAAGAGAGTAAAGTAGAAGAAGTCGAAAGAATTCCGGAGTTATCGGTTCCGACTTCTTCTACTTTACTCTCTTCCTTTTCTAGTATACAGTATAGTACAATAGAGCCTCTTATAATTCAACTCAAGCTTGGAAACTGATAACTCCGGAATTCTTCCGACTTCTTCTACTATACTCTCTTTCTTTTCTACTATACAATAAAGTACAATAGAGCCTCTTATAATTCAGCTCAAGCTTGGAAGTGTGTGTTGAAGTAAGTGAAGTGAGGTCTTTATATAGAGGTAGGTATGACGATTAGCGAAGGTGAAATGTCCGAACTGCCCCGCAACCGCCATCAAGGAGTGATCTGGAACGTCCATGCCAAAACCTGGGATCAACGGTGATCACCAGGATTCGGCCGAACCTGGGCTGGGCCCCCTGGGCTGGCCTTTGGCCTGGCTCCTCTCGTGGTCCTCCTCTATCCATTCCTCGATGTTTTGGGTTAATTCTTCTGCTATTTTGATGAAGTTCACAACCCATCCTTGTATGGATACATATTTCTCTTCACTTTATTCTAGATTTCCTCCCAACCTCAGGGTTTATCACCTGCATACAAATATACACCAACACTTGTGGAATATGTGAGATTAAGCACCTATCACTATGTTGGGTGTTTTATTATCTGCACTTTATGCAGATGTTGGCGGTATAGAATCGGCATTTAACAGCCGCCAACAACATACAACCTGCAAGTGAAGATATTTAATATTTGGGGTACTGACTTTATGGGACCTTTTCCTAAGTCCCATAACTGCGAGTATATTCCGGTGGCTATCGACTATGTCTCCAAGTGGGTTGAGGCTATGCCGTGCAGTGCCGCGGATGCGAAGCATGCCAAGAAGATGTTCACACTTCATTGACAAAACCTTCCAAGACCTCCTACGAGACATGGGAGCCAAACAAAACGTGGCCACACCTTACTATCCACAGACCAACGGTCAAGCAGAAACATCAAACAAAAAAATTAAGAATATTCTGCAAAAGACGGTCAACAAAATGGGAACAGGATGGAAGGAGAAATTGCCATACCGCACTGTGGGCATACCGGACAGCATACAAGACACCCATTGGAATGTTCCCCTATCAGATAGTCTACAGGAAGTCATGCCGACTCCCTGTAGAGCCCGAGCACAAAGCATACTGGGCCATCAGAAATTGGAATATGGATTTATTTGAAGGAGGAGGAGAATAGAGGAAAATGCAAATTGCTGAACTTGAAGAATGGAGAGAGAAGGCATATCACAACGCTAAGAAATACAAAGAGAGGACGAAGCGCTGGCATGATAAGAGGATAAAAATCAAGAAATTCAAGCCAGGAGACAAAGTGCTGAAGTTCAACTCCTGGGTTAAACTTTTCGGCCATGTAAAATTGCGCAGTAAATGGGAACGACCGTTCGACGTCATCGACACCTCTTCGCACGGGGCAATCACACTCCCCGATGACTCAGGTAACATCTTTAAGGTAAACGGTCAACTCTTAAAGATTTTCCTTGAGTTGAATAAAACTTTAGATGAAGAAGTGGATATTATTGAATTAATCGATTATGAACCGTAATGATCTCATCTAAAGCATGCTTAAAATCCTATAAAGTTGTAATTTTTGTGCTTAGTTTAGGATTTAGTGGACCTAGGAAAAAAATTGGAGGCCAACCAGACCCACTAGGTTTCGGCCGAACCTCTGGTTTGGCCGAACCAGGGTGATGCCTGATCGGCCCCATTTTTGAATAATGGACTCCCCCGCTCGTTTATAGTTCGTTGTGATGCGCATTCGGAGGTAGTTCGATCGGATCAGACTCAGAACCCCTGTTCTTCCTCCTCTCTTCCACCTTTGCAACCTCCCTCTCCATCTCATCTCAATTCCTTTGTTCCATCACCTTTAACCCACAAATGGCTGGCAAATCATTCATCCCATACATTGGCTCTTCCTCCAATTCCACATACAACCTTGACGGAGAGCCAACACCGGCGAATCAATTGATCCCGGTGGAGAATTATACGATGGAAGGGGTGAACGCACTGTGGGCTCAACCTCTCGCGATAGTGCCAGGCTCCCCTGCGAATGTGGAGCCTGTCAGTGAGCTCCCTGGTTCGGCCGAACCCCTCTCGGCCCCGTTAGGCCCCCTGTTTGGCAGCGCGATCCCTCTCCCCTCGCCATGTCACCAAGACCAAAATCCGAGAGGATTCGCCTATGCGACAGCCGACAACGGGCAAGCTCAGTCTTTTGAAGGCGAGGCGCCTTTTCCAAGACGATGAGAAGGCCGCTCCACCTCCCGCCGAGCGGTATGTTGGCACCCTATACACCAAGGCAGGGGATGAGGTGCTCCACAAATACATCACACCCACCGCTACTCCATCTACTCCCAAGGAGGACTGATTTTGCATTCGGGGAGTGCGAACTCCCGGCGGTGGGTATGGTAAAGGATTGCTCCAGCCTTTGATGGCATTGGAGATGTAGGGGGCAGCGTAATCCCGTAGCCCTCCCCCTATGAAGGTGAAGCATCATTTGACGCCCCCTCCAATTGTAAGGGCACTCAGCCAGTTCCAACAAGATGAAGTTAAATCGCCGGAGCCCTCGGTTCATAAGCTAGCATCGCAAGTAAAGAAGCTTCAAAAGGAGAACATTGAGCTTAGGGACCGAAATGCGGAACTAGGGGTAGAGCTTGCTGAGCTTAGGAATAATTTTGATACCCTTAGTCGCGGTTTGTGCGCTAAGATTAAGCGTGCATTCATAGAGATGGGGAAGGAGAATAAGTATTATACTAATTAGATGTCTCCTTTCTCATGAATAAAGTAGTAGGTGCTTGGTCTTTTATTTTCCAATCATGTAAGCACTTGCTATACATATTGTGGCTCATTGGTTTTAACCCCAATGTTTGCCAAGATTGTTTTTTGTTTTATGTTTATTAAAGTTCAGGTTTTGAATAAGTGCGGGGGCGATATCTCAGCTTCTGACGTGCACATACTCTAAAATTTACTGAATATCTGAACATCTGAGGTACACTAAACTCTGCAGGAAATTGCAGAGGAATCGGGCACCAAGGTGGTTCGGCTGAACCCATGCTGGCCCTAATCCCTCTCAATTTCCACAGGTAAGCTGGTGGGCACGTCTATTATCTGTATATCTCCACCATGGTATAGTACTAGAGCTGAAAATTCTAGAAACAATTGGTTCAAGCATAATTAAAAAGGTAAAATTTCCAACTAAAGAAATTCTTCCTTTGATTAATCTTGTATATTCATTATTCTCAGCTGAACTTGTATTTGTGAACAACCATCCATGTTTAGGGAACCATATGCATCTAAGTAATTGCTATATGTGAGATGATTAAAGATGAAGGAAATTCTTGCAACAATTGTCATGACTTATGGGAATTTGTTTTTCAAAATAAAAAATTTGTTTTAAAGAGCTCATTCCTCCAATTGACTTTATTTTATATCCACCAAAGCCATATGCAAGTACATCAATGAAAAACCTTATTATGCATATGACTGCTTGACATTATATTGAGTTTTGTCAAATTTATGTGACTCGTGTTAGATATCCTTCATACTCTCATGTTCAAGGGGTCATTTCCACTTTCATATCCACATATTTATTAAGCTAAGCTTCTACATTGGAAGTTGGCTTCCCACAAAAATTCCATTCGAATAAACTCCTACTTTAGACTATGCTTTCTTCTCCTAGAAAATCCTTGGAAAAAGGAAAGAAAATGAGAAAAGGAGGGAAAGGCATGGCTATGAAAAAAGAGAGAGAGAGAAATAAAGCTTGCTCTCAAAACATTGAGCATGATGAGAAAAAAAACGCATATAGCCATGCCCCTTCCATATTCATGCAAGGAAAAAAAATGGAGGAGAAGGCACAGGAGAAAAGGAGAACCATTTATTTATTCCATCGTTCCACAAAATATTTTACTTTTCCATTTTCCACCACAAATAAAGACCCTTGATCTAGGAGTATGACTGATGATCTTCTTGAGTCTATATTTTTGGCTTTGCAATATATATGATGCGGGTATGTCACAATTTATCGCTATTGAGCTCCACATATCAGCCTTAGAATAGGGGTAAGTTCTGGCACAATTTGCCGTGGTAAGGATCCACAAGAAAATCCTTGATAGATAAAGAGAAAGTCAATATGAGGAAAAGAGCTAGATTGCAAAAAATTCATGAAATCCCATGAGTCTGACATGAGAAGCAAGAAGGACTGGAATCGAGATCGTTCCATTTATCAATTATCCAAGATGGTAAGTAGCCACTATTAAAGTTCACAGATGCAGGTATGGTTTTGAATGATTTATATGCTCGATTTATATCTTAGAGAAATTCATTCTACACTAACCTTTACTCAGGGATGAATAAAGAGCAAAGTGTGGGGGGTTTTGTTGGCGGCTATTAAATGCCGATTCTATACCACCAACATCTGCATAAAGTCCAAATAATAAAACATCCAACATATTGATAGGTGTTAAACCTCACATATTCCACAAGTGTTCGTGTATATTTGTATGCATGTGTTAAACCCCGAAGTTGGGAGGAAATCTAGACTAAAGTGAGGAGAAACATGTATCCTTACAAGGATGGGTTGTGAACTTGATCAAAGTACCAGAGAATCATCCCAAAATTCTGAGAAATAGATAGAGGAGGACTAGGAGAGGAGATGGGCCAAAAGACAGGCCAGGGGAGCCCAGCCCATGTTCGGCTCTCCACCGTTGGATGTGGGGGTTTGGTGTGGACGCTCCAGATCACTCCCTAATGGCGGTTAAGGGGCACTTCGGACAATTCCCCTTCCCATAACCGTCATACTTGTCCTATAAATAGACCTCACTTCACTCACTTCAACACACACTTCCAAGCTTGAGCTGAATTTTAAGAGGCTCTATTGTACTACATTGTATACTACAATACAAAGATAGTAGAGTAGAAGAAGTCGGAAGAATTTCGGGGTTGTCACTAATCTTCTCTCATTTCTTTTATTCTATTTATTACTCTGATTTCAATATAATATTCTTCCTGAGTAATTTAGATTTATCTTGTGAGAATTATCTCTTGGTTAGTTCCTTAATAGCATACATGATTATTGTTCACTATAATCAACTAAAATATAGTGATTGCTTTGGTGAGTTATAAACACTAAAGTAGACATTAATTGCTTAGACATGGTGTTTAGGTAATTGTTATCCAGTAATTGCTGCGTATCCTACAGTACGTTTGAGGAAGTGTTGATGTAAAAACACGAGACCTGGGAGATCTGCTTAACTCCAGTGCAGATCCAAAAGCTTGCCTTTAGGTTCGTGAGCGTGCCAGTTGATTTGATCCTGCAATCAACAAGAAATAAAGACAAAGAAACTGTGGTTAAATCCATAAATGATAGCCGATCGGCTAGTTGCGGATGACATATCATTTATCTTTGAGCCGATGTCATATGTAGATCGATCGGCGATCATGAATAAGTAAGAAAGAACTAGATCTACTCGATCGGCTGTAGATATCAATAATATATAATCTTTATGTCGATATATATTTAAATCAAGTAATTGGGATAGATCGGTCGCCATGCCAAGACAGTATAAAACACTTAGATCGAAATATATATTAACAATGAGACTATATATGTTCATAGCATAGCCAATCAGATAGATCTAGCTTGTATTGGCTAATACTCCGATACCACTCTATATTAAGATATTAATGCAAGTAGAATATAACAAACAGAAAGCCTAATATACTTAAATGCAACAAGATCTTAACAAAAAGGGTAGATTTAACATGCCAACCAAGCATATAGGATAAATATAGTTAAATCAGGTAAGATCGGCTGAAACCCCAATGCTACCCTAATCGGCAACCAAAAGCAGGCTAGAGATTGAGATTCTAATCACGACTTATAAGGTCAAACTTAACTGATGTAGCTATAATTATGAAAAGAAGGACAATATCTAGACAATCAAGCCGTTGGATGTTTCATAGTGTGGTAGATATCTTATATAATCTAAATCAACGTCAGTATTTAACCTAATCGACTGCCTTCTAGTAACAGACGTTAGCCGATTGAAGGTTAGATAGCAATATTGCCAAAGATTATATAAGATATATGATAACTCGATGAATTACATAAGCGAGATTAGAGTATCATAAAGATGGAAGCACTAATCCCGATAACGCAAGCCGCCATAACAAGTTTTACCTCTAGTTGAAGATCGAAACCGATGCAGTTCAACCCGAAAGCAAGAACTCGTCGAAACAAAACGAAAGTAAAAGGGTGGCGATGCGTCGATATTGTATTGAACGTGTGTTAGCTTGATTACATGGGGCTCGGAGTCTATTTATACCCGAGATTACAAAACATGTCCATGTCGGAGACTCTTATCTCTAACAAACTCTAAGATACCATAAATCTTTGCGACAGACTTTTGCCCAACCATATCTCTAAGGAATTTACATGAAATATCCTAATTAATAAATACAATTGCCAGCTCAGGACTCTATCCCTACGTGGCAATCCTCATGAAGCACATTAACTCAACCCGACAACGTATGCCGTGTCATATTGTCAGATTCAGCTCAATCGGCTAACCTTGTCCTACTCGGACTCTACCGATCCTGGTCACATCCGATTCGGACTTTAGCCGATTCTTGCTCTGTTTGCGGAACGATCTCCATTTTGGATTCCACTTCGACTTTATCACCATCTTCGATACTCAGATTACCAAATTTGGTTGTTAATAAGTAGGTGTATAGGTGGTGACAGCCCTCGAGATCACTTAAGTACTCCCTGTCCGGGTACGTAGTAGAGCAACATCTGGGAACAGCGGGTTGCCAGTGCCTGAAGTATTGCTTTAAGATTAAACTTAAGCTTTCCCTAGACATTATTTCTCACCAGTAAATCCTCTGTATCCTAGCCTATCCTTCGCTTAGTGTCCTTGGATGAACCGGAGAAAGATCTGACCACACACACTCCCTTGGATTCGATACCCTTGGAATACTCCGTAGGGGAAGTGCTACATCGGTATATTTGTGTGTTTGCGGATTTCTATCTGTGACCGTAAGAATTACCAACAACACATTTGATCACTACTTTGTAGGTGCTGCCTACCAGAATCAACATGTCGAGTTCCTTCAAGTTCGGCCTCTCTTTAATCTCCATTGCTCTCAGTAGCTGCTCTTGGTGGCAATAGGAGCTCGGGCCAGCGTATCTTGGTATGAAGGCGAGGGTTGTGAGTGGCGGCCATTGCACGCTGATGACCTGCTAGACCGAGAAATGGCGGCGCTAAGATCCAGAAGGCTCCAAAATACCCTGGCTGGTGGTCTCCTCTATTTCCCTAACGTTGTCTTATACCTTCCCATGGTTAGCGTCACTACCCCTTCCGCGGGCAACAAAGGGGCAGGACGTGGAGGCAGGGAGGTGTCGTAGGAGAGAATAGGGTGGTGATGGAGAGGAGGTGCTGATGGAGAGGAGCGGGTGGCAATTAGTGAGTCGTTGTCGAAGCCGATCAAGGTAGGTTCAATGGACAGTGCCAATGTAGCCGTTTGTAGTGTTGTTTCTTTTTTTTCATTCTACTAGAAAAATATCTATGCGTTGCATTGAGTAATGACGAAAGGGATGAAGTTTGGTCTCAACGTTTGAAGCACCCAAGCATGATCATAAGCATTGGCAACTTGTACCGTTATCACAAAGGCATAGTTGTGCTTGAAAAATTAGTCCGACCTACACAGGTAGGATGTGGATGATGCTCCTGGTGCATGGGCCTGATGATTGTAGCATGGAGGAATGGACTACCAAACGATGTTCCTGTGCGAAGGAGGGCAATGGTGCAAATTTAAGAGGTCATTAATAGTGGCGGAGCCAGGATCAAATTATAGCGGGGGCTAAACCAAAATGACCAAGAGCAACTAAGAGAGATTTACAGCTGGGTTAGGATTTTTTGAGCCTTCTTAGCCTTTTGGACCTTCTAACAACCTCAAACAAAGTCTATATTAGCCCCTCATCTATAAATATATGGATTAGAATTATAGGGGGTATTATGGGGGCTCTAAACGTTTATTAGGGTGTAGGAGGGTCTAAAGACCCCCCCCCCGCCCCGCCCCACGTTGTGTCTGCCCCTGGTCATTAATTTTTTAAATGACAATTTTTTGTGAAACTTTTATAATCTTTTTTCACAATCATGATTTTTAGGCCCATGCAATGATTGTTTTCTTAGATAACTCCTTTGCGCACGAGGCGATGGTGCAAATTTAAGAGGTCATTAATTATTTTAAAGTACATTTTTTTTATTTTCTATTTTGCAAAATTTTATATTGTTTTCAATTTTATAAATGCAATTCAGAAAATAAACATGCAATGTGAAAGGGAAATATGCAATGTGATACAAGTTACCTCAGTGGGGGAGAGGCAAATACCCCTAAGCTTGCTTTTCGCCTAGGGCCCCTGGTTGGGGTTTAATCCCTGGAAGCGAAAATATGCCTGTAGGTCAGCTTGCTGTTGCTGCGTCAGATTGTTGATGTTGGCGAATTGAGCATCAGCATTTTGCTGGATCTCTTCCGCTTGCAGCTCCAATGTGTCCATTCTCCTAGTGAGCTCTCCCAAGTCCCCTCGAGAGGAACTGGACCTCCACATCTTGGAGATTGGCGGCATGCCACTGGTGTTGGAGGAATGGGAATTCCCATGTGATGTGTCTTGACGCACTTGCCATTGGTGTTCACCAGCACTCTGCGAGGCTGAACCTCCAGCGCTGTAGTGTGGCACTTGGGTCCATCCAGGGGCACCCCCAGTTGGTTCCCAGTCAGCCTCGTACACATTCGCTGGTGGTGAGGACGTCGATCCTTCATGCTCATCTCTTACCATGTTACGGGGCTCCCTACGCATTGTACCTGCACGAAATTCCTCTATTGTCTACAGGGGAATGGTTAGCTCAAGACAGTTGTACAAATGATACCCCGGATTAGGTAACGGGATTTCATTAGTACAACCTCGAAAGAAGAATATGAGAGAGCCGTGTACTCCATGCTTAAGTATGTGACCTTGCACTAAGTATGATTCATCAACATAGGTACGAGGGGTTGAAATGAAAGCTATCTGATCATGAGAAAGAACTCCTAACCCCTTTGCTATAAGAGTAATCAAAGAAGTGCATTCAATTGGAGTAGTGAACTTCACATTTTCTAACCATTGCCTAATCATGCATTACACAGGAGCAACCTTAATCTTTCTAACCATGGCATAAAGAATAATCAACTCATCCTCCCTAATAGGTCTAACATCTCCTCTAGGGAACAAAGTCATGGCAATCCATTTATGCATGAGCCTAAGTGTGGCATTTTGAATGTCATTAGTTCTGGGTTTCTTGCAAATTGGTGCAAGAAACCGAGAAGTGTACTTAAGCCTCTCCATGTAAGCTCAAATTCATTACAAAAAAGACGAAAAGAAATTCCATCTTCCACTTCCTGCAAAGTGCAAAGAAATTGCAAAGTAAGCAAACGAGAGCCTAGCTCATCTACTTCAGCAAATTTCTGCCAACCAACTACTTTCCACACAGTTCTAAAATCAACATCCATACCTATCTTTTGCAGAAGTTGCGGATCATATGCTCGGGTGTGAGCAAATGTTCGGTCCTTGAGCATCCGGTAGGCTTCCATCTCCCGGTCACCAACGAGGTCGTGATCGGAGTCGCTCAACAATCTTGGAGCAGCGTCTGCATCCTCCATTGCGATGTCCACGGTCGAGTGAGCACTCGACTCGTCTTGGTGATGGCTCGATTGAGAGCCAGATCCCTTCTTGAACAGACGGGAAAGCCGTCTCTTCATTTCTGCACAAATAAGCAAAGCACAAGAATGGACTCAAGCGGGGGTTAAAGCTAGCAAGACTTCTACCCGCCGAATTTTCTCACCAAGAAAACTTGTATATGCAAGAGGGAAATCTAAATGCTAGAACTAAAATTTGAGACAAGCTCAAAATGAATTTGGGAGCAAAAAAGAGTTTGAGAGGGAGTGAAAATGAGTTGAATTGGTGATGAACTCCCTCTCCCGGTCTAGCCACTTATATAGTGTACTGTGAATTGGGCCCCACTAGCTGTTGGCACACAAAAGGGGACAGGTAGCCGTTGCTTGGCCGGTTCGACCGAACTCCTGTTGGGCCCAGCTGGCTGATGAGGACACAACTAGCTTGGATATAACGATGACTACCTTATGTATTAATCAACCAAAGGTGCATATGTTCTATATTAGATTTACTTGTTATATATTTAAACAAACGTTGCTACACAATGAGTTTTGTGTGTTTTCGTTTGCAGAGTTACTTGCTTGGGCGAAAGAAAAGAGACCGAGCGTAAGGAATAGATGGATGATTGAAGAAGTTGATTGGGGACCAAATCAAGACCTTCTCCAAGTCTTCTTTCATCTCACCACGTCACTTTTGGTCCATAAAAGACAAGAGATGAAGTTCTACACGTTTTGGATTCGGATTCGGGCCTCCTGACAGCATCAAATTCAAACGGACCTAGCCGCTGATCTAGAAGGAATTTCGGTGCCCATAAGTACTTGTTGGAAAGCTTATGAAGTCTTCTTTCAGATGGCTTTGGTCCCACATCAAAATTCTTACCGAGCTACCCGGAATCTGCAAAACAAGCCACGTACCTCATCCAGTCCGAATCTGATTTGAGTTTTGGGCCTTGTAATTGTGTCGTGGGCTTAGCCCAAGGGGGTGTGCGCCCTAGGGCAACCCTAGGACGTCCCTAATCACATTTATTCAGTAGCCACCATCGTTTAGGGTCGGGTTTTGCTTAGATTATTCTGTCAAGAACAGTTTTGCCGCTAAACCGGTTTGTGGAACCGCAAATTCGAGTGCTTAATCATTCATATGCAATTTGGTTGCAATCTATCTTGTTCTTGCTTGTGTTCTTTGATTCGCATGCAGGGATTAGTCTTCTCGACGAGGTCAACCGGGTTTCAGCAGGGTTGATAACTAGAGGAGACGTGGTGCTGCGATTGCGGGGGCTCAGTAGCGTGTTCGTTTAGAAGCCGGATCGAGTTGTGTCACGACTCTGCCCAAATCGTTGTTTATCAATACCTATCGGAAGATCGGGACCTCACACCCTCATCACTGGCCCCACATTCGGCCATTGGACTCCAACGGTCACATGTGTGGGGGCGACGCTGATGATGGCAGAAAACTTTATTTTATTTTGCTCAGAAATTTCATTTTGCCAATTTACCTCAAATTTTAAACCGTAAAATTCCTTTGGAAATTCAAACATGATTTGGGGCAAAAAGCAAATTGATGGAAATAAATATGGGATATATACCAATTTACCTATTGGCAAGGGCGACGTCGTTTCGTTTTGAGTCCGACGTGGTGGAGCGGATGTCGTTTTCTTGACCTGCCACATCTTCTTGGTCTTGGGTGTGGGCGGTGGCTTCTTGCGAGTTGGCTTCACAGGCTGCTTGGCCTGCGCACCAGTTTTAAGTGGTGCCTTCTTTGGACGGGGCCTACTCATTGACGCTTCCCTCTCTAAGAAGCTCTTCATGAAGGCAATGAGGCTGTCCGTCTTTGGCAGCTTCACTTCGACCTCTCTGATGTTCTGCGGATTTGGTCCATACTTTATCTTGACCATCGAGCATTGCTCCATCCTCCGACTGAAGTCGAATTTCTCCTCCTTCCCATTGATCCGTCCACATCAATGCTGGCCTCGACGGTGCTCAGGAATGGACGTCCAAGAATGAAAGGTGTTTCCTTGTCCGATTGCATGTCAAGCACCACAAAATCCACCGGGATGAAGAAATCTCGGATTTTTACTGGCACATCTTCGCCATTCCCGCTGTGTAGCGGACCGATGAGTCAGCCAGCTACAGCCACATTGGTGTTGGTACTAACACTGTATAGTTCAGCTTGTCAAGGACGTCCTTAGGCATGATGTTGACGTTGGCTCCAAGGTCGTAGAGGACCTAGTCGAAGTATTGTGTCCGAATCGAGCATGTGATTGTGGGACATCCTAGATCTTTCTTCTTCTCCGGGAGTCGATGGAGTATAGCATTACTACACTCCTCCATGAGTTTTACCATCTCCGTGGTAGGCAATGGTCTCTTATTATTCAGGATGTCCTTCAGATAGCAAGCGTGCGTGGGTACTTGCATCACATCCATCAGTGGAATGTTGATATGAATCTTTTAGATGACATCGATGAAACGAGCAAATTGCTCTTCCACGGAGGGCTTCCTCTGTCAATGAGGGAACGGCAACAGCTTGGTGTCGCAATATTCCTGCGGCGAAGTCTTCTCGGGCCGTGCCTCCTCTTCTTCAATTTTAGAAGGATGTGCTTCCTTGCTAGCTTGCTTAGCTCCTGCATTGTTAGGATATGGCAGATCCCAAGTGGATTTTCCTCCCCTCGTGGTGATCGCCTTAACATTCCCAACGGAATGTTCAGGTTGCCCCGGAATCCTTCCCTACTCCTTAGCAGGTATTAAGGCAACTAGTTGCGCCAGCTGGGTTTCTAGTATTTTGTTGAAGCTCAGCTGGTTTTGGAATGCAGAAGCAAAGCCTTCTAGCTTAACACTAATATTTACTAGGATCTTGTCATTGGTGGCTAGCTTCTTGCTAAGATCATCAGTGGTTTTAGCTTGCGCAAAAACAAGATCCTTCAAGGAAGGTTGCTACTGAAGATACCATTGTTGCTATTGTGGCCTCCTTGATAGAACGGGCGGAGTTGGTTCTATCCTTGACCTCCTTGTGGATGAAACCTGTTGTTATTCCCCATGAACATCGCGTCATCACGGAGTCTCGGGGCAATCATTCCCCAAGTGGCCCGTGTTGCCGTAGACCTCGCACGTGATATGTGAGTCCAAGGCCTTGACGGTGCCTTGAGGTTTCTTCTCCTAGTCGTCCAGACGTTTCATGAGATCTAGTTTTGCAGCGAGCATTTCCTGTCCTCGACAGTGTACATGCCTCGCTAACGAGTCCGGAGTCTTTCTTCGCTCCAGCCCATGTTGGAGACCATCTTCTCAATCAGCTCGACGGCTCCTCTGACCGTATTAGAGAAAAAGGCCCCTCCAGCAGTAGTGTCCAAATGGTCGCGGGATTTGCTAAAGCTCTGCAGTAGTGTGAGCCCATTTTAAAAGCTCTGCAGAATTTGCTAGTCGTCCATCACATGGTGAGGACAAGCGGCCACATATTCCTGCAGTCGCTCCCATGCTTCAGGAATTGACTCGTCCATCGTCTGCTGGAAGCTTGAGATTCTTCCGCGAAGGGCGTTGTCTTGCCCATTGGGAAGAATTTAGACAGGAATGTCGTTGAGCATCTGATCCAGGTTTTGATTGTAGCACAGTTGGCATAGAACCATTGCTTCACTTTCCCAAGAAGGGAAAACGAGAACAGCCTGAGCCTGATGGCGTCCGGGTTGACTCCTTTCATAGTGTACGTGCTGCAGATTTCCAGGAACTGTTGCAATGAGCACTGGCATCCTGGTTAGGCTTGCCACAGAACAGGCTAGCCTACGCCATCGTGATAAGGCTGGTCTTCAAATTGAAATCCGCATCTCCCAAGTTGACTTGCGGCCCAATGGGCACGTTGTCAGCTAAGGGGACAGAGAACTCGATTAGTATCTTCTCGGCCATACTCTTGAAGCTCAGTGACGCGGGGATGGCTGGTTTCTTGGTCGGAAGAGTTTTCTGCGGAGCATCAACTCACGGCTTAACGCTCCGGAAGAAAGACTCTGGATTGTCTTTAAAGTTTTCTAGCAAGATGAAACCAGACATACACTACCCTATTTTCACATGAAAAGTGAAAAAAACCAAGGTTAGCCTGCAAAGGACAATGATCTATATAGAGGTGGTGTGTATAAATTATTAGCTTATAGTAATTTCTTTATTAATCTTCCCCATCAACGGCGCCATAAATGCTTGTTAGTATTTCTTAACAAAATTACTAGAAATATAAATTCCCAGCAATGGCGCTAGAAATGGTTTACAGAAAGAATCCACAAGCGCACGGATATACTATTGTAGCATTTCACCTGGGAGTATTACAAGGTATCGTATTGATTTAATCCCAAGGAAAGATTGTAAGAGAAAACTATGCTAATAATGTATACGCGCCACTTGTATAATCAAAGTCTAAGTAGGGGTTAAGATATTTATCTGGGTAGAGTGACACGAAGCAAAGCACACATATATCTCATTTAATCATTCCTAAACTAAGTGGAAGAAGAAATAGAAGAACAATCAATTCCTATAATTCTAGTATACACTCAACTTTAGTTTACACCTGCTAGTATACAACCATATAGCTAATACCTCCTAATAGTGCCCTCCTGCTGCTTCACGAGACCACCCCGGGTTGCCGAGTTTCTTAAGACAACCTGTCATGACCATTCAACCGGGGCTAAATATGGAGGAGTTCCCTCCCCAGGAAAGTTTCTTTGGAATATATACTATCATGGAGGAATACCCGTACTGAGCTGTCACCATCAGTGGCCCACCTCGACTGACCCGTAGCATATATGCCCAGATAATGATACTTAATAGTCTAGACATCACGTCTACATTATTAAATACTACTCTACATCCCTCGAGATGACACAGAGTAACCGAGTAATCGGGTGTTAAACCCACACCACTACACCTCTCTGGTAGGCTAACTATACAACTGTATCGATACAGATATAAAGTAAAGGCAATACTTAGATAAACTAAAGTATCAAGAGCTTATAGAGAATAGTATTTGATTAATTTTGAAAGTCTTACAAAAGAAAGAAGGAAAACTACTAAAGTCATACCGAAATTCCTCCGAAGACTCCGATGACTCCGAGTGCTATTCTATTCTACTCCACTTAGCACTGGAATACTAAACTAAAGTGTAGACGAGATATCCAGAGCTCCCTTTAGTGTTGAGAGAGTGAATGAGCTCCTCCTTTTATAGGGTAGTTATGACAGTTCTAGAGCATACGAAATGTCGGAAATGACCCGCAACCGTCTTCAGCAAGTGATCCTGGACGTCCGCGTGTAAGGCCAGCCTGAGCTGGTGCTGCCAGGGTTCGGCCGAGCCTGGGCCAGCCCAACAGGCCTCCAAACTCTCCTGGGTCACTGTCAGGTGGGTCCCTATAACGGTTGTGAGAGTTATGACGGTTTACGGGACGGTTACACCTGACATGTGGGCCCATCTTATCCATAAGCTTGGTTAGAAGCGAGGTTTTCTCATTTTATCTTTATTTTATTTGCTCAATTCCTGCACTCAAATAAAGTCCAAGTACAAGTGGAAATAGATTATTCTAAAATAAATATGCATTGTAAGTGTTGACGGCTGTTAAGTACAAAATTCTCGCCGTCAATACCTACATAAAACTATAAATGTAAAACATCCAACATAGTGGTAGGGTTTATTTCTAACAATTTCCACGTGTGTTGGTGTATATTTGTATGCAGGTGACAAGCTACCAAAGTTGAGGGAAAAAATACATGAAGGATGAGAATATAACTTCCATCTCCATGCCCATGGAGTCTTGAGCCCACAAACCTAATAAGATGCAATCATTTGAGCCAAACTTCAGAAGAATATACGATGGGGCCCACATATCATACTCCAGGAGAAAGGGTTGGGCTGGATGGTCCAGCCAGGGCGAACCAGTAGCTGGCCTAATCCAGCCCAACTTCAGTATGACAGTTGTATGACGGTTACGAGCGTTAATACCGGTAGAAACCGTCATCAGAAGAGACACATGGCAAGAGGAGGATGAAGATGCTCTTTGGATTCTATGGAGAATATTCCTTAGCATCTCCACTCTCTCAAGTCACCTCCACACTATAAATATCCCTCTCCTCTCATTCACACACACTTGAAACATGGGCTTAATAATAAGAGGCTCTAGTGTACTTTATTGTATATTAGAATAGGAAGAGAGTAGAGTAGAAGAAGTCCAAGGAATTCCGAAGTTGTCGGTAATCCTCTTCCTATTTCATTCTTCTCTGTTTATTACTCTGATTATAATCGAAATATCTTTTGAGTAATTTAGTTTTGCTTGGTGAGAATTATCTCTTGGTTAGTTCCTATTCAGAGTATGGGATCATCGTTCACGATAATCAACTAAAATATAGTGATTGCTTTAGTGAGTTATAAACAATAGAGTAGTTATTAATTGCTTAGATGTGGTGTCTAGGTAGTTGATTTCCAATGTTTGCTTCGCATCCCACAGTAGGTGTAAGGTGGGTGTAGAGGTGGTGACAGCTCTCAAGACACTAAAGTCCTACATGTCCGGGTGCGCAGTAGAGCGATATCTGGGAGCAGCGAGCTAGCCAATGCCCGAAGTACCTCATTAAGATTAAAGTTAAGTTTTCCGTAGACACTTTTCTTCACCTGTGAAACCTCTCTATCCCTTGCCTATCTATAGCACCGTGTCCTTGGTTGAATCTGAACCGGAGTTGGCACACACGTTCCCTGTGGAAATCGATACCTGAGCATACTCCCAGGTGAAGTGCTACATCGGTATATTTTGTGCGCTTGCGGATTTATCTGTGGTCGTAAGAAATACCAACAGTAATCATAGCTAGCTCTCATTTATTTTAGTTATATTAACGGTCGAAATTGGTCTATAACGACTGTCAGGATCCATGATCATATTACTACCTCAGCTAGATGGAACACTGCTATTTGCCCTGGTATTCTTAAAATGTTGAATGCATATATCACTGAGTCAGCCTTTTGCCATGCCATATGCAATGGTCCATCTAGCTATGAAGTTAAGCACCATGACAATAGGTTCACAGTGCAACTAGACAAAAGGGAGTGCTCTTGTAGATGTTGGCAGTTGTCATGACTCCCATGCCCTCATGCAATCTCATGTATCTTCTTCAAGACAAACTCAATAGATAGATACATTAGTGATTGGTACTCTGTGAATGAATTCAAGAAAACTTGTAGCCACTGCCTGGAACCATTACAGAGCATGAACAACTGGCCACATGATGATAGACAACCTCTCAATGCACCTGGGTATATCAAGATGCAGGTAGGCCATGGACTGAGAGGAGAAGAGAACCCACTTAAGCCCCAGAGGCAACCAGAATGTCCAAGATGGGCACGAAAATCAGATGTAGGCGATGCAAACAGTTTGGCCATAACAATTCTACTTGTCACAAACATAGTAAAGGGGGGCCTATCATAGCTGCTTCTCGCCCTACAGGCAGCCCAGTAGAGGGTTTAGTACTGTCAAACTGTACACAAGGTAGGAAAAGGAAGTCAATCACAAGTACCAGCACTAGTTTTTCAAATTAGTCAGGGAGAACTGCTCCTTCTAAGAGATAGGTAGCAACACTACTACAAACTTAAACATCAAATAGGTGTCAGCACTATAGGTGCCGGTTGTGCTAAAACAGGCACCTATAGGCCTTTTTCCCACTGCCGTGGGTTAAAATAATAAAAAACCGACACATTTAATATGTTATATGTGTCGATTAATTAAAAACCGACATAGGTGTCATTTTTTTAAAAAACCGACACCTCTAAATTTGAGCCGAGCCGAACCGGCCTCCACATACCACATCTTATCCTCTCCTCCCATCCTATCCTTATCCATTCCCATCCCCCTTTCACTCTCTCAGCTCTCTCTCCCTCTCTCTTTCACCTGGCTCTCTCTCTCTCTCATGTGCGGCGATGGTGGCATGGCGGTGGGAGGGGAAGCGGCGTGGCAGCGGCGCCCTCCCCTCCGCCAGATCTAGCGGGAGGGGAGGTAGCGGCGACGGCCCGGCGGCAGCTCGGCGGCGGTGGTCCGACGGCCCGGGAGGTGGCGACGGCGGCTTCCCGTGGCAGCGGCGCCGTCCTCTCCATCTGATGATGGCGGCGGCGGTGGAGACGTCAGTGGCGGCAATGGCGCTCTCCTCCTTCAGCTGATTCTTGTTCTGTTATTGATGAAGTGTTCTTGATGAATGCGATGTTGATGTGTTGTTTTTTGAGGATTATTGACTAGTTTGTGTTCATGGATTTGAGGAAATTTTTGGGATATTTGGGTATTAGAGGGATCGGCTTGATGGATCAATGCATCGGCTCGATGCATCGAGCCGATTTTTTTTTGGCTCATGGACGCCTCAAAGGTGCCGGTCTTGGAACCGGCACCTTTGACCCTGGGTAATCAGTGTCGCTTCCTGGGTACCGGTTGGGAAAACCGGCACCTAAGAGGTTTCCCAACCGGCACCCTTAAGGGTTTCTGTAGTAGTGCAACATATTTTATAATCCATTCATTCAATCAAATTCATACAAACTCACTTGCTGCTAACACTATTTTTATTAATGCAGGTACCAATGCAGTCAATCCAGATGGTGAAGTTGACTACCACAGCAAAAGTTTTCACAAATGAAGGTGGTTCAACAACTGTAGACTTGCATGCAAATTGTGCCATACTCACAGGCTTCTTCCAGTGCTGGTTGAATTCTGGCAAAGCAGTTGTCAATGTTTCAGCTCAAGAACCAGGGAGGATGAAGCCAAAGAAAGCCACACCTGGGCCACTACTCCTTTTTTCACCATGGGAGTTTACAAAGCTTTGAATTTGTGATATCTAAATTTATCTAATATTAGAACACTGTTAATGTGTTGTAATGACTTTTGTGTCTGAGAGCTATGATGTCTGATGGTTTTGTAATGGACCAATCCTTGTGTGTAGGCCTATATTGCCACACACTCTGGCCTTTTGCTGCAGTGTATGAACCATTTCCTGTGTGTGATGTCTGATGTGGACCATTTGCTATATGTAGGTCTATATTGCTACAAACTATGGCCATTCATGTGAACTTATGTGACTTATTGAGCTATCTGAATGCAATATCATGTGAACTATTATGTGTGCTATGTCAACTTATATTTCTGTCCTGTGTACTGGAGCAGTTTATGTGTGCTATGTTAGCAATTATGTGATCTATTTTGTGTGCTCAAATGACCCAATTATAGTTCATGGATTAATTCATGTTAATGTTTGACATTAATCCTTCACAGCATTGCCATATAACATTAAACCTTCATGTTAATGTCAGATAATATTATGTGATCTATTTTGTGTGCTCAAATTACCCAATTATAGTTCATGGGTTAATTCATGTTAATGTCAAATGTATCCAACGTTGGAAAATAAGCCATTTGTGCAACTAGCTACAGACTAAATTAGCCATGAAAAATAAGATGAGAAATAAGGAGATATAGGAACTAATGCACAATTTTAATGACAAAGCTTTGACTACCAAAATCATCTATAATAAAGCAAAGGCATCAGTGGATCTTAGCAAGTCTAACCCAATATCTCTAGTCACTAGATCAGAAAGCCAATAACCCAATCTATAGCCACTACGGTGGGGAGCACGGATCTGAAGCCATGGCAGGATAACAAAAATGTGGAGAAAAAAAGCTTATCTTTCAAGATGAGGATGAGGCAGTGGACATCATCGAGGAGGAGGAAGGAGGCGTCACCCGCTCTCCACGGCCCTCGCAGACGGATCTGGCGTCGCCGGTGCCAGGGGCTGCCAGATTTGAAGCGTCCGAGCTGCGCCGCATACTCGGTGGGTTCACGCCCGCCCGCCCGAACGGACGTAAGACGAAGGGAGAGGGGAACCGGCCAAAGCCGGACGATGAGGGGCGCAGGGGATGGTGCTCCTCACCTGACAAGGGCAAGAGAGGTGGCAGCGCTTCTTCCTTACGTCGGGGCGAGGAGGCAGGGGGAGGTGGCCGACGCTGCTCCCCAGCGTCAGGGCGAGGAGGCGCGGCGGAGGTGGATGATCCCTTGAGTCAGCGAGCGGAGGCCGTCGTGGGAGAGATCCAGTGAGGGGGCGGAGGATGGGAGAGTGGCGGCGGTGGCAAAGAAAATGCCGAAGTCTTCTGGGGGATGGGCGAATTTTAGGGTTACCTCTCTCTTATCCTTAGTCTCATTTACCTGTAGGACCGCACCGCCAGAAAAATGAATTATTCTGTAGGTCTAAGTAGAACCGTCACAAAAATACATATTCCTGTGAGTTGATTGCGGAACCCACAGAAAATATATCAGCCCACATGGTAGCTCTCAAGTGTGGTAGTGAACACAGAAAATATGTATCCACCACTACCATGCAAAGATTTTAACATGAATATTTCTTTCATTAAGACAAGCTGCATTACATTACACCACAACACACATCTTGCTGGAAATACTTCACCCCACATTTCTCCTTGTCAACACCAGTGCAAACATGAGAAATACACAAGCCATAACAACAACTAATAGATAACATCTCTCCTTCTCTAGCCTACTAGTTCAGTCCTTCAGCACAACAATTCTTTCAGCATTGTCACATGACAGCTTTCCTGCTGCCTCCAACTCTTTCCGAGCAGCATCAGCCTCTGTTCTCTTCTCCTCAACCTTCAACCTCTCTTCTTGGATAGCCAAAACAAGTTCTTCCTTCTCCCTCCTCGCTGACCAAACTGCATCTCACAAATCATTCAACACTTCTCTCAAAAAGGTGGTCGTCGGCCCATCATACCAAGCAAAAAAAACCACATCCACCATCCTACAATCCCTAGTCATAAATTTCAATCCCCAGTCCAAAATCAACCCATCCTACCCAACCAAACAAAAATACTTACCCGGACATTGCGACATTTCAAGTACCAACGGCTGGGGTTGTCCGCACTCCACGAGATCCACCGTGCAGCCTTAACGCGGTAGTTGCACATGATGGCCGACTGGTAATCAAGAGGACCAACCCTATATGGGATGGGAGTGCTCGATGAATGCTGGGAATAGGTCGACATGATCCGTCGCTCTGCGAACTAGCCATCGTCACACCACCTTTGTTCGCGAATCCACTCCTACCTTCGCCGTCTCCGCGGATTGCGCCCTCGCCATCGCCGCTGTTTATGGAGCTAGGGTTCCGTTGGGTAGTTAGGGATTTGGCTCGCCTGAACACGCGAGTATTTATCTCCAACCACCACGCTGAGTCAGCTCGTCAACTAGGTCAACAACGCCACGTCGGACGAAACCGCCAGCCAAACCACTGAGGGTGGTCATTTGCTCTGTTTTTAGAGATGAAGGATGCGTTATACCCGGTTTTCGGGTTGAGGGATGTTATTCACGCAACCACAAGAGATGAGGGAGGAAGAATAGACGTATTCCAAAAACAAAAAAAAAAGGCCCAAACGCCCAATCGTGGCCCAGTCCAATTCATCACTTCAGTTCATGGCCCATCTCCTCCATCTCCCAGACTCAATCACGCTAGCCACCAAACCTAGAGCGGCGCGACCGGCAGCGGTGTTGCGGTGGTGTTTGCGGCAGCGTGTTGCGGCGGTAACGGCGAGCAGACGAGCAGAAATGCGCAAGGCCGCAAGTGGCGGCGCGGTGTGGCGTGGGCTGGCGGCGACGCGCCGCGCGCGCAGCTAGCTGCTAGCAGAGCAGCATCAACTAGCAGCGTAAGCAGCAAGTGCGAAGCAGTGAGTCCTCACTTCATGTTCCATTCTTTTTTTATTTCAGCAACAGTTAGCTAGATGATGGGATTTACAAGAATTGAGCTCATTTTTTGTAGTTTTGATTTACTCATAGATTAGCGATGAAGAAGAGACAACATTGTTAAATTATCTTGCAAGTGATTTAAGTAACACCCTTCCAACTGATGAGAGCGTAAATCAATCAAAAAGACCTCGAGTAGAATTAATTTGATCCTAATGATATCTTTTCTTGATCTGCACAAAGAATGCAAATAAATAGTTCTCAAATCATAGATGAAGGAGGGCATATTTGTTGAAGGCTCCAAATAGAGCGCTACTAGCTAGCTTGGCTATTCCAAAGACATTAGATGGCAAGGTCTGGTTGATACAAATATGCAATCACTTACTTTTCATTGGCAAGGTACTTCTTCTTTATGGTTTATTTTTTTAATCATATATATGTTGATTAACTAGTTCAAAAATAGTTTTTATTAACTTATTAGTACTTTGAGGTTGAGCCTATCCTCAGTTTCTATCCTGAATTTTACCACTGTCATCAGGTATGGGTAGCTTCCATTTAATTTCTCATGCATCCTAGTGATAGAGATCAACAAAGTCGTTGGACAAGTGTTGCCAGGTGATATATATATATATATATATATGCAAGCGCGACTGCCTTCTAGATGCACGGCCACAGATATCTCTTTATACACTCTCCAGCTCATCCTCTTCAGGAAGGAGCTGAAAACGATTAATTTAATTTGCATCAAAACGACAAAAGATGGAAACTGCAGGCGGCCACTGCACGGGCCTCTGAAGTCTGAACTTGTACGTTTGTATGCATGCATGTGATATAAAGCCCAACACGTCAGCTGCGTCCATATGCATATCCGTCTCTCCCACACGCATATATAAATTGTGCAGGTTGCGAAGGATGCTTTCCTTCCTTCCCTCCCTGATGAGCGATACTTCGATATATCGCTAGGAGATAATAAATAAACACATCAAGTATTACTCCGTACGTACGTGTGAAGATGGATAGCGACGATGCATTGGCTCGTGCGTCAATTAGGCTCCATCGAGTTTGATCGTTAAGTAAGTTCAATTTATTGTTTCATTTGCACGGCACATACTTGTTTGTTAGATGTGTGATACGTCTGATCATATCTATTTCCTATGTTTCTTAATTTTTTATGACGTTAATGAGTTATGAATTATAACAATAGATCATATAGAAAGTATGTATGTGTGTGTACTTTTATATGAACCACGTGTAGTTAATTATATATAGCTTTGTTTTGTCGTGCGAAAAATCGAGATATACTGCGGAATTAGCTGCCAGCTAGGAGCTAGGGGAGAAATCGTCGTGACGAAGTATTTGTTTTTCACCTGGGGTATGTTTTATTTGCTCTTAATTTGTCAGGAAATCTAAATTACTTGTCATTTACGCCGGTGTGAAGGGTTCTGATTTGCATGTTTGTCAAGCTGGTGGAAATTTAAACTTAGTAGTAGTATAATTTATGCCGCTATATACCATGGAAGGTTCTGGTGATGTACATGCTTGTCAAGCTGTTAATGATACTGCCATTTTTTTTTCCTGATTTGCATGTTGTATTGTTTTGATGTTCTTCTTTTCCTTGATTTTCAGCGCGGCACGGCGTCCTGTATATAGTTACTACCTTCGTCCCGTAATAGTTGTCGTTTTAACTTTTTTCTTTTAATGTTTGATTATTCGTTTTGTTTGAAAATTTTGTGCAAATATCAAAAAGGATAAGTAATACTTAAAATACTTTTGATAATAAAGTAAGTCACACATAAAATAAATAATAATTTTAATTTTTTTTAATAAGACGAATGATCAAATTTTACAAACAAAAATTTAAAGCGACAAGTAATATGGCACGGAGGTAGTATGTGGTAAGTGTTAATACTCGATCTGATTTTTTTTTTCAGGATAAATGTCATATTAACCATCTGTATGCACTTCACAGTGCAGAGAAAGCGACATGCATGCAAGATCTTCTCATTGTCAAAGCATATTCGATCGTACACTACTTCACTTAAATATATAGTAACAAATTAACTAACAATCGACTATCCTCTTTATTTTTTTTCAGACATGTATCCGCACGCATTATTAATGTGGGATGTGGTTCAAAACCGGATGCCGCCGCTACACAAGACGGTCGACCATATATATCATCTTTAGGCCAAAAATATATTATATGTGTCCTAGAAAAAACACATTTTTCTTTTTTGCAAATTACAAGCTAGCATGCATGTAATAAATTCGTTTTCTTAATAGATAAAATTCATTCGCATTTGTTTTTCCCATGTCATCGTCATTAAGATTACAAAACATTTTACTGAATGAAAAAAAGGAACCGCTCCTGCCTGCATGTATCGTGTATTCGTGTTGTTAATTTGTAGTAGTACTATATAATGCTCTGAAGATCTCTTGGCTAATATTCGTACAGACCAGGTTCAGAAAGAAAGAAAGAAACCATCGGCAGCAAATAATACACCCCGCGCGCCAGGGAAGACGACGATGATGTGAGTGCTGCTTGCATTGCGTGCAAGTGGCCTCGATCGGCGCCGCAGGCGGCCGCTAGCTACATCAAATCAAATACTATCCCTTGTCTATTTCAGGTCGTACGTGACACACGTCGAAGCGCATGCGTGCCCTATCCGCAGCCTCTCCCTGTACGTGCCGTCTGTCTGTGTCACAGCTGTCTCCACCACACACACTAACACACACATATACACATCGATGGCCTGATCTGAGACGCATCGTCGTCGTTGCCGTACCTGTCGCCTCCTAGCGTGGACGCGCGCTCTCTCTCTCTCTCTATCTGTGGCAGCGCGCATATCTGCAATATCATCATCGTCAAGAGCAAACGCGCGCGTTCCTATCTGCAAATAGCTACTAGTACAGTTTAATTAACTCCCAACGTAACTAAATATCGGTGCTATGCAGAGATCGATCACGTATGCTTTCTATACATATTCTTCCTTTTTTTCTGATAACTCCGTCTCCGTCTATACATTTATATCGGCGCAAAATATTTGACGTGTGTGGACAAGTTTACAGGTGTACGCAAAATGGGCAAATCTATTAATCTACTACTCATATACCTAAAGCTAGCACTCATATACGGCGCAATGCAAACAATTATGTTATATATATAATAAATAATAGAGAAAATCCCTTGTATACCCCTCAAATTTTACCTAATCCCTTCTTTACCCCTGAATTTTACTTACTTTCCTGTATACCCCTAAAATTTGATTTTGATCACTTCTATACCCCTCCCGTCAGTTGACCGTTGGTTGATTGTCTATTTTCTATAAAAATGACCATTTTACCCTTTGATGAACAAAGAAATTCATGAATTACATTATTAAGAATATAAAAGCTTCTCGCATGAGACTATTATAGTTATTCGATGCATTATTTATCCCAAAATATTGACATATAATGAAATAAAAAATACATATTTATTTTTTTTAAAAAAAAGTCATAAAAATGAGGAGCATTCATATAAAAAAAATAGAACTACCAATGTTCACAACATTGAATGCTCCCGATAAAAAAAATCCATTGTCCTATTAAAATTTCAAATAAAAATTTTAATTTATTGAATTTATTTTATTTTCAAAGTTTATGTCAAAATTTTCTGCACTAATTATTTAGTCTTTTTAGTTTTATAAAATGCACATACTGTACATCCAAACAAAATTTTTAATTGTTTTTGAAGCTTATATTTAAACCTAAAGCATCAAGGGCAAAAAGGACATTTACAACCAAACAGTGAAATGATGGAAAATGTAACGGTAGGGGCATGGAAGGGATCAAATTGAAATTTCATGGGTATAAAAGGGATCGAGTAAATTTCAGGGGTATGAAAGGAATTGAGTGAGTTTTTAGGGGGTACACAGGAAATTTACTCTAAATAATAATACAGGGCCGATGTGTGGATCTGATCATATAACAGTAGTACAATTAATCTACTATCGAAGCAAATCGCCCGGTGATAGTTACATATCCCAAATCAGCACTGAATTATTCCTTTTTGCTGGTTGCACGGAACATAATTTTGGAAATCATTTTTTTTTT
The DNA here is from genome assembly GCA_000338895.3 of Oryza meridionalis. Lineage (NCBI taxonomy): Eukaryota > Viridiplantae > Streptophyta > Magnoliopsida > Poales > Poaceae > Oryza > Oryza meridionalis. The sequence continues at coordinate 11,079,854 of CM002531.2, read as the reverse complement.
GCTGTGGAAAGGAAATTAAGATAGTATATAATTAACTATAAACTTAATTTGTTGTTTCTTATTAATGAATATTTTAACAGGTGCATGCACTTGGCCCTTAATTTGCCATGCATGCAGTCGATGAGTTGAATGACTTGAATCAAGTGCGCTAGCTAGCTAGCTGCAGTGTCCTATACTCCCTCCGTTTCACAGTATTAGTCATTTTAGCATTTTCCATATTCATATTGATATTAATAAATCTAAATAGACATTCATATTAATGTATCTGTCTAGATTCATTAACATCAGTATGAATGTGGGAAATGATAGAATGATTTACATCACTAGTAGAGAAACCATCATTGGTCGGTCGACCCAAATCCACAATAGTCCCGATTTAATGGAACCGGGACTAAAAATGATTTTTAGTCCCGGTTTATAAGAGAAAAATCTTTAGTACCGGTTGTTGTTACCAACCGGGACTAAAAATCATCTTTAGTCCCGGTTGGTAACTCCCGGTTGATTCCATGTCAGACCGTATTAGGGTACTAGAATCTTTAGTCCCGGTTAGTAACACTAACCGGGACTAAAAATCTATTTTAAGTTCTGTTGATGTTACTAACCGGGAATAAAAATAAAAAACACACTATATAATCCCTATTACCGATCCTCTTTTCCCGTCCACACAACAAACTCCTCCCTCTATCTCTTTCTTCCTCTCTAACTTCTTTATCTCTTCCTTATCTCTAACTCCTACCTTCTCTTTCTTTTTTTCCTTCCATTAGTCACAGCGAAGCAGACGGCGGCCGACGAGGGGGCGCGGGGGGCCGGTGCAGCAGCGGCCGACGCGGAGCGGGGAGCCTGGCGGCGGCGGCGGCGCGGGGGCCGCGCGGAGGCGGCCTGCGCGGCGGCGGCGGCCGGCCGTCGCGGAAGGGAGGCGGCAGTGGCCGGCCGGCCGGCTTTTCTTTTTTTTTCTTTTTTTCTTTTTTACGATTTATCCTGTGATGTATTTGATTTGTGTGTGATGGGGATCTGTGATGTATTTTTTAGAACTTGTGATGTAATTGTTTAAAAGTTTGTGATGTATTTGGAGATGATCTATTTGAGGATTTGGAGATGTTCTGTGATATGTGAGAATTTGGATTTGGGATTTCTTGGCATGATTAGGGGATGGTGTGAAATCAATATTCAATACTAAAACAATGAAAAAGAGAAAAAAAGAAAAAATATCTTTAGTCCCGGTTGGTAACAACAACCGTCTCCCATCTTTAGTCCCGGTTGTTGTCTTTAGTCCTGTTGTTGTTACCAACCGGGACTAAAGATAGCGATCTTTAGTCCCGGATTCGTAGTCCCGGTTGGAAAACCGAGACTATAGGGGGGTTACGAACCGAGACTAAAAAGCATTTCTCCACCAGTGCATTATGAAACGGAGGGAGTATATGTGATGCAAACGATCGTTTTTGTTCGCAAAATGCTTAAGTTCCGATGCTCGAGGTTACTCACACTACTGCTCCATAATACGATGACGAACATATTCAACTTTTTTTTTTGTTGTTGATATATATATATATTATCGTCAAAATTATTTCAAGGCAAAACCATTGAAATTCCCTCGGTACGCTATGAGGATCGTGCAGCTGGAAACAACACTGAAATTACAATATGGAGTAGCACGAATGAAGAAAAAAAATTCTCTAAAAGAAAAGTTGAGCATATTCTTCTCAGATCGAGATCGATACGAGAGAGAGGGAGAGAGACAGAGAGAAAAAGAGAGGGAGTAGCAGTCGTACATTCCATGTATAAAGCCTCAGGGTTTAAAATTCCGATGAAATCCTGTCGGATTTCGTGAAATCATAAAAACCCAAAACTAGAAATCTTAAAAACCCAAAACTATTAAGCATAAAATGATAAACCCTGCACCGATCACTTTGGTCGGATAACATTGATATTTATGATAAGATGATACGTAGTAGTTATTTATCATCATGAAGAAATATATAGTTGCCTATATATATAAGAGCAATATGTACAGCCAAACTTCCATGTTTTGCTTTTAGCAAATGCGTCACACCTTTTGTACTGCTAATGCATATTATATAGATTTGCCATTGTGAAAGTAACATAATTATGTTAGTCATGCGAATTAGCTTCATTTATTAATCGTTTAAATTAATTTCATTATTATACAACATTTTTAAGTCCTTATATTGATTTCATTAGAGATTTAAATCAAGTAGTCTAGTTAGATCGATCAGGGAGATCTCTGGGATCTACATAGAATATTTTTTGAGTAGGAGACCTAGATGGAGACTAAAATAACTGCAGACTTACATAGTACTAGCAGTAAACTACATGTGCAGACTTGCAGATCTGGCTAAGTGGTAAAAGGAACTTACTGCAGATACTCTAATTTAAGTACTAATATGCTCTAAGCTATATAGGAAAAACATGATCTGAAAAATAGCCCGAGCTACGTAATAAGCACGAGTATCATTTTGAGAACCAGAGCAATGTAAAACAAGATTATACATAGTATATTTCCCATTTTCATTTTTAAGAAAGAAGACTACAATACTGCTGCGCCCCAGACCGGCCCAAATATATACCAACAAACATATCCAGGTCTGGCCCACAACTGCGTTGGCAACTTGGCATATTCTCTCCGTTTCAAAATGTTTGACACCATTGACTTTTTAGTACATGTCTGACCGTTCGTCTTATTCAACAAAATTTGTGAAATATGTAAAACTATATGTATATATGAAAGTATATTTATCAATGAATCAAATGATATGAAAAGAATAAATAATTACTTAAATTTTTTGAATAAGACGAATGGTTAAACACGTGCTAAAAAGTCAACGGTGTTAAACATTTTGAAATGGAGGGAGTACTGGGATATATTTCCTCCATATATCATATGTGTATAGTACGTATATAAGAGCATGAAAAGCTGGCAAAATTATACAATTCTGAATTCTGATCAGAAAAAAAAATACTTTTGTAGTCTTATTCAATGGAATTGATCGATCGATCGATCACAGCTTGAAGATCCCCTGACCAGCCTCACAATTAAGGGAAGTACGTCTCGATTTGAAAGGGGTATTTGCCGACGAGAGAAAGCTCCATCAAAACCAACATGCATGCGTACGTACATAGAGAAAATTTTCCAAAGATCGATATGTGGTAATTTTCGATGAGTTTATTCATGATCAGGAAATATATTCCAATGTGCATATGCAACCTAGCTATAACTATAACTTCTGTGCATGATGTAAACTGAAGGACAGTTAATTGTAACAATATAGAGTAGTATGTAAATATATGGCAGAGGTCGATTGAAACCGACAATAGCTAGCTAACTATGCACACACCCTAAGAAATGATATATATAGCTAGCAAATCATCATCTGTCAACTTAATTTACCTTGGTGCCTGCTGCCTTGCTTGCGTCGTTGCCATACTTGATCTCTCTAGCTAAGCTAGTGTCCATAATTAATCTTTCTATAGATCTAGCTCGATCGTCGGAAGCTTGAATTGTCACCGATCGATAGATCGTATATTCGTATACTCTCCAATTGGAAATACTCGGTCTCCAAACTGCAGCGGGCTGAAATCTGCATGCGATATAGGTATTCAGAAGCTTATAGGAAGCAGCGATAAATTCTTGCACAGATAAAAAACTGACGATATATAGAGATCGAGATGACCTGTGATTTACTGATTAGATATGGTGTGTGCACATGAGCTATATTAATTATACCTTCGTTGATTCCTTGCCAGGAGAAACATAAAGCAAATCATGCATGCTTGCTTGCTCATATCACTCATGCGAAAAGCTATAGCTATAGAGAGGGTGCATCGAACACACACAGCGTGGCACGACCAATATCTCTCTTCGTCCGTGTGTAGTATATGCATGTACCCCACACTCATACAGATCGACACAGAGAGAGCTCGCACAGGTTGTGCCACGGCGTGTGCAGGGGCGGAGCTACATTGAAGAAGGGGGGTGCCCAGGAACCCGGTCAACAAAATTTTTTAGCTATAGTTCATCTTTTTTCACCATATAGGCACCCCCTTCAATCTAAACTCAGGCACTTATATCAGCCTAAACTCGGTCTAAAGTAGAGTAAAGCAAGCGAATGGCACCCCTCTCCGATTTGTTCTAGCTCCGCCCCTGGGCGTGTGCGTCCGACATCACCCCTCTCTGATGAACCAATCCGCCATGAAAGGAAGGAAGCAAGCATGCATTATCGATCTGAGCCTGTGGAATTAAACAACACAAAATATCCAAAGAAGAGAGGGAGATCATGAGCCCCAACATACATAACCTTAGTAGCTAATAAGAAGGTTTAATTAGCTATACCTATGTGCGTGCTTTGTAGAGAGCAACAGATCTAGCTAAGCTCACACGCACCGATGCCGCTGCCATGAACAGTGAAGGTATGGTCCCATTAAATAGCAGAAACCCTATAAGTGCAAATTTACCTTCCTGTCCCTCTCTTCTGTGGGTCTGAAAGGCCGGCTATTTGGAGACCAACAAAAAGAAGATGAGATAGAGACGATGGATTGGCCGGGGTTGGTGCGTGGTGGGCTCGGTAGCCAGCTGCGCCCATTGGGCCCGACCGCTTCTCCAGCCACTGACACCTTCTGGACCAGGATACCAACGTCAACGTGTCGCCCACCTGACTTGCTGTACACACTGTTTTGCAAAAAAAAAGCACCGTGCAAAACCTTTTTCGCTTACATCATCATGCTTTAAAAGAAGACCAATATGTAAAAAGATTTTTGAGGTGCACACAGTAAATACCCGGATGCAAAAATTAATTTTCATGTAGTGACATCAGTAGTTTGACACTAGGCGGCTGCTATATCCTCTCTCTCTTCATTATCTCTCCGCTACCAAAAAAATCTTTCTTTTCTCTCCTCTCTTATAAAACATGTGACTCCTCACTCCTCCCTCATCACCTGTCCTTTGCTCCCTCTTCCTCACGCCCATCTTCCACCGGCTGATGATAGGAGTGGCCGTGATGATGGCGGTGACTTGAGCGACCACGATGACCAGAGGGGCAGCGATAGGAACGGCTGCTCAGGCTTGAGCCGACGTTGCCGGCGTCGCTGCGGGTGGATCCGGCGCTGCTGTTGACGGTCGTTAAATACGAAATTTAACTATCAACTCCTCCATATATATAAAAACTAAAATATTATATCAAAACTTAGCGGTACAGGTTTACTACTAATAATTTCCACTAGCTTTGGTAGAAATATGTATGCAGGTCATTAAGGAGAAAATGCACCTGCCATGTGACAAAATGAATCTCCAACCAATCAAGTGCAAGTACAAAATTGGAGGGCCCACTTGACAATCAAAACTGACCTAAAGTGGGGCCAAACCATCCTCAACCGCCACTTGACAATCAAAACTGACCTAAAGTGGGGCCAAACCATCCTCAACCGCCATAGGGGCCCACCTGTCAGAGACTGAAGAAAGTCGGTGGCTAGAGGCGGTGGAGGTTGTTCGGTCGAAACACTCCTGGCGCCTCTAACCACCATCTTCCACGTGGCAGCTCCCAATTTGTTCTCAATGACGGTTAAAGAGTATTACTGACAATTCCAAGTGCTACAACTGTCAATACTGTTGGTATTTGTTGCGCACACAGATAAATCTGCAAGCGCACGGATACCACTGCAGGCTGCAGCACTTCACTTTAGAGTATTCCAAGGGCATCGAACACAAGGAACGTGTATGTATATCTAGGAACAGGATTCAACCAAGGACAACAACTAAATGGTAGGCTTAGGATAGATATGATTGCTATGGATTCAACTAGCAAATTTAAGTTAAAGGTTAAACTCTATCGAATGCTTCGGGCACCGGCCCTCCCTTGGTCTGCCAGGCTGAGCCCATCTTTGAGCTCTATGATGTACCCGAACGTGAAGGGACCCAAAGGATGGACAGGGTTGTCACCACCGGTCTCCAACCTCACTTTCTGTGGAACACACAACAAACGAACGTAACCGCTAACCTGGACACCACGTATATGTTATCGATTACTACTCTAGCATCGGCCAAGAACTTCATTCTTTATCCACAGTCTTTGATGTGTGGATGAGGGTGCCCGATCTTTCGATGAGAGGATAAGTCTATTGGATGGAGCAACGTTGGCGATCCGACTACAACTATCCAGGGATGTTGCGCCTTAGCAATCGTTACACCAACTCTAGAGACGGTCGTCAATCTCGACGGATACACGATCAACCCGACCACGAGGGTATTTGTTCCTGCAAGCAATTGAGAACTAGCAAGAACAAGATGAACAAGCAACTCAATTTGCGAATCAAAGATGATGGATTGAATCAACAGAAGTATCACAAGTGGGGTTCCGTAACAAGCAAACCGGCGATCTAACCGATCACGGGATTACTCGGCAAAGTAGCGACGCTTGACTTTGATCTAAACAAAACCCCATTGTTCTTGGCGGTGGATGAAGGTATAAGAAGAGGGGGAGAATGACCACAGGGGTGCTAGCGTCGTGCTCTTACTGTAGGACATGCCCCTAATGGGCCCAACTTGATATACAACCCATTGGGCCCAAATGAGGTGACGCGGCACAGTGGACAAAAGTACTCGGTAGTAAAACCATGATTGTGGCCGTTCCAAAACAGATATGGACATGGGGCTGGATCCATTTGAAAGTAGACTTGATAAAATTTCCATGAAGTACTTGCACGCCCAAATCAGACTTCGCATGAAGTCGTGGCGGTCGTCAGAAGTTGGCACAGTCCTGCAGTCCGAATCCACCCCGCGCGAATCCTCTCCCCATTGGATCCTCTCCATCGTTCCGAAGTAAAACAAGAGTGCACGCGTCTCCGGGGTATAAACAAGCAGAATAAGAACTCAAGAATGATCTCACCTGATAATTGAGTTGACGTGCACGAGCGTGGGTAATAGGACCATGAAGTTGTACTTGTGGAGACGTGGATGTATCGATGGTGTTGATGTACTCATTAGTCTTAGTACCAGAGCACTCAGTATAAATACTAAGCGACGAACCCGCACAGATGAAAATATATCTCACTTAAGTAAACTAATTAAATAACATAAAAAAATCTCGAATACTTACTTTATAAAAGAAGCATCCACCGAGGTACAAGATCGGATATAGTGCCGACACTCCAGCACTCCTCCAGGACTCCAATGGAGGGAGTGCCACCAACTCCGGCACTCCTCCAGGACATCCTCGAAGAGAATGCCGAACTTTGGGGCACTCCTTTCGGAGCTTCCCCTTACTCTCTTCCCATTTCTAACTCTACTAGAGAGTTGCCTAAATATCAAAGTGAGTCGTACTCCACTTGAGTTGTGTGTTTTGAAAGTGAAGTGAGCTCCTCCTTTTATAGCCATCGTATGGTGGTTGTGACAGTTATCTAGGCCAGGAATCACGCATAACTGCTAATGGGACTTCATGAGGAGCCTACACGTGTCAACAAATGGCGAGGGGCGCCAGAGTCGGTTTGGCCAAACTCCCAGTTCAACTGAACTTCTGTGCCAGCTCCCGGCCACTACTTAGGCTGGGAGGCTGCCTGGTGGGTCCCCAACTTGTTGTACTTTGGTTTAACTCAATTCTCGGTGGTTTTGATTGACATGTGAGGCCTCCAATCCGTATAAACGCGTCTAATGTCTGGAGGTGTATTTTATTGTATGGTAGGTGATTTTTGTCCATAATTCACCTACATACAACTATTCACCAAGACTTCTGGAAATGGTTATTAATAACCACAACCTCTAAGTTTGGTATTCCATTTTATATTCTTTCATTTGCTTTTATACAGGAATTGTCGTTCGGATTTGGTACTTAAGTAACGTCAACAATTACCACACTATAAAAGGAGGAGGCCTTCACACTTGCAACACACACAACTTGAGCTCAAGTAGAGTATTCCTTCACGTTCAGGTACATCATAGAGCTACAAGCGATACTCAACTTGGCAGACCAGGGGGAGAGCCAATGTCCGAAGCAATTGATAGAGTTTTACCTTAACTTAAAAAAAGAGTATTAACCCATATGAATCATCTCTATCCTAAGCCTACCATTTAGTTGTTGTCCTTGGATGAATCATGTTATTAGATTATACACACATTTCTTGTGATTTCTTACCCTTGGAATACACTGAGGCAAAGTGTTGCATCAGTATTCGCGCACTTGCGAGGTTACCTTTGTGCGTAACAAATGCCAACGAGTATTTCACATAGTTCACAACATTATTACATGCATCATCTAAAGAAAAGCAGAACAAACCTCCGTTGTCATAACCTTTACCAACAAATGTTCCATATTTGGATACGACATAATTATTGGACTTAAACACAAGTTTAAAACCATCTATACAAAATAGAGAGCCGCTAACAAGATTCTTCTTTATTGAGGGGACATGCTGCACGTTTTTCAGCTGCACAGTCTTTTTTCCGAAATAAACTTCAGATCGACCGTACCAACACTATGAACAACTACATGCGGATCGTTCTCTATCAGCAAGGAGAAACCTCTTCTAACCTGATAAGAAGAAAACAGGGAAATATCAACACACACATGAATATTAGAATAAGTATCAACCACTACTCATGTGAATGAAAAACAAAAAAACTGTAGGTAAAAATTTACCATACCTCGATGTTCCTCCTCCATCGCTAATAACCATGTTTGAAGACTTTTTATCCTTGTAATCAGGGTATTCTTTGGCCCAATGACTAGGCTCGCTGCACACAAAGTAGTTGTGATTTGTCTTTCCCTTGCCTTTTTTTTCCTAAAATTTCTAATAGCCTTGGGTTTGACATCAGGTTTGACCTTCTTCTTGTTGTGGGAGACTTGAGGGTTCTTCTTCTACACCAGATTGGTGCTAGAACCTCCCTCAATCTTTTTGCTACGGTTGTCCTTTGCCCTCGCCTTCTCTGCAACACCCAAAGAGTCACTAAGATTAGTAACATTGAACTCTTTCATGTTGTGTTTTAGAGAAGTGGTAAAGTCTAACCAAGAATGATGCGGACATCACTCCTTCGGATACACACAACAATCCTCCACCGGTCATTCAAGGTCCGATAATAAAAGCTCGCGCGCGACAATTGAATTTAGAGGTGAGCTCGTTCCTATGTTCTTCTTTGTACGAATTTGAGAATAGATTGCTACCTAATGATTATATTGTGATTTGGAACAATGGAGAGAACAAGGAGACACTTGGAGAAGGAATTAGAGTCACCGAGGATCATCGAGGACGTCCAAATTAAGGTGGAGGCCCAAACCAAGTCGACTTCGAGTGCAATTCGGAGTCCAGGACCAGTCAACACTAAATGGGCGCCCAGGTCGCATACGTGCTCGGATTGGGGCGTTCTTTATATGGATGGAAAGCTAAGAAGATAACATTTCCAATGATTTTAATCCCATGTCCAAATTCTTTCCGCGTCAATGGGAATCGCCTGAACAATTTGATGTCCAAAATCTGTTTCGGTGCTGCGTCACCGTATTTGAGCCTTCGGGCCGTGTATTGTGTTGGAACCCATTAGGGTTGCGTCAAGGGTTGGTTGCACTACCCTAAACTCTATATATCAGTACCCACCGTCACCTTTAGGGTTTGGGTTTTGCTTAGATTATTCTGTCAAGAACAGTTTCGCCACTAGATCGGTTTGTAAAACCCCAACCTGTGAGCTTAATCATTCATCTGCAATTTTGGTTGTATCCCTCTTTGTTCTTGTTTGTGTTCTTTAATTCGCAAACAAGGATTAGCCTTCTCGGCGAGGTCATCCGCGTTCCAACACGGGTGATAACCAAAGGAGACGTGGTGCTGCGATTGCGGGGCTCAAGAGCGTGTTCGTTCAAGAAGCCGCATCGATTTGTGTAGCAACTCCACCTAAATCGTTGATTATCATAATCTTTCGGAAGATCGGGAACCCTAGTCCACATCAAAGAAGGTGGCAATTTGAAAAAAATGCCACCCACCACAAACTAGCCCGATAACTTGCAGCTTTGTTCTCAAGTTCCTTTGCTAGTGCCTAAATCTCATGAGCTTGCTATACTACCGAACGGTCATCAACCATCTTATAGTCATAGAACTGTTCCATGACATACAACTCATTGGCAGCATCGGAAACTCTAAACTTGGCCTCAAGTGCATCCCACATATCCTTACCTGAAGGCATGTGCGTGCACACGTCCAATATGTTTTCATCCAATACACTTATAAATGCTCCATGGAACAAGCAATCTGCATACTTGAACTTAGCCTCCTCCTCAAGAGAGAGAAGTCATTCAGTTGGCATGACCCTGAAACAATGAAACATTGTGTTCGTATTTCTTACGATCACAGATAAATCCGCAAGTGCACGAATACCGGTGTAGCATTTCACCCATGAGTATTCCCAAGGGTATCATATTTATATTTCCGCAAGGAAGGCGATGATTGTTGACGGTTGTTAGCGATCAGTTTCGCCCATCGATACTACCAAAATAAAGGAGAACTAGTTATGCTTGCAATGCATATTTGTGTTCAAATAATAAATATTACACTAGCACTAGGATTACTAACCTCTTGCAGAGAATAAACACAAAATGAAGGAGAATCGACATCAAAACAGACGATCAAACAATCGAACAATGTCGAGAATCAAACTTATCAATGAATGGGCCAAGAATGCAGAAATGACACGACCAATTGGGCCAAAATTCACAAGTCTACATATGGGAGCAAAAGAGGAGGCCAGCTGCCGAAATTGTTCCAGGCCGGCTGTTGACAGTCGTTAGCGATCAGTTTTGACCGTCAATATTACCAAAATAGAGGAGAACTAGTTATGCTTGCAATGCATATTCATGTTAGAATAATAATATTCCACTAGTGTTTGGTTCACTAATCTTTTGCAGAGAATAACCATAAAGTGGAGGAGAATCGACATCAAATCAAATGATAAATCAATCGGACGATGTTGAGAATCAGACTTATGTATGAATGGGCCAAGAACTCAGAATTAACACGATGTATTGGGCCAAAATTCACAGGTCTGCAAAGAGACGCAACAGAGGAGGCCACCAGCCAAAACCTGGGCTGGTTGGGCCAGCCCCTGGTTCGGTTGAACCCTCCAAGCAACGTTGGATGCAGGGTTTCTTCTAGACAGCGTGGATCACTCCCTAATGACAGTTGGAGGGCAATTCCAACCATTCCAACTGACACAACCGTCATTGGCAGCCTATTTAAGGAGCTCCTCTTCTCACTTCACTCACACACTCCAAGCAAAGCTCTCTCATATTCTCTCAATTTTAGTTTCATGTACTTAAGCTAGTGGAGTAGGAATAGAAAAGAAATCGGAGTCCGCAAGCCTTCGGAAGAGTTTGGGTATGTCTCTAGTAGCTTTCCTTTCCTCTTTTGTAAGCTTTGTACTTTTATTAAAATAATCTTCTTTATACATTTATGGTATTGAAATACTTTCCGAGTATATGAATGCCAACTTTACATTATGTTCATATTATACTGATTATACTGCTAGCTTATTTGGGAAATGCATAGGTACAGGTATAATGTTTGCTTATGCAATTACTCTATGTAATGACGATGATATTAGAGTAGTATCTGGTAGTTTAGGCGTGGTGTCTAGATGACGGGATATCATTATTTGGGGTTATATGCTGCGGATGAGAGGTGGGCTGCTGATGGTGACAGCTCAGTTCGGGTATTCCTCCGCGTATGTATATAGTCCTAAGTTAATTTTCTGGGGAGGGTACTCCTCCGTATTTAGCCCCAGTTGTATGATCATGACGGGCTGTCATAAGGAACTCGGCAGTTAGGGGTGGCTTCTCGAAGTACCAGGAGGGCATCGGAAAGAGGGTATTAGTTAGTTAATCGTATAACTAGAATGTATGTATACTATGTATATTAGAAGTATAGGAATATATTCTCTTTCTATTTTCTTTCCACTTAGCTTAGATATTTTAGTATGAGAATGAGTAGCTCCCAACTTGTGTGTCAGTCTACCCTTTATTTATCTTAACCCCTGCTTAGACTATGATTATTACAAGTAACATATAAATGATTAGTCCGGTTCTCTCTACTATGATCTTCCTACGGGATTAAATAAATACGATACCCATGGAATACTCTCGGGTGAAATGCTACAAAGGTTTCAACTTGCCGGAAAACATTAGAGAAAATCCAGAAGCTTTCGTTCGGAGCATCAAGCCGCGAGTCATCGCTCCGCAGAAAACTCTACCGACAAAGAAACTAGCCATACCAGCGCCACCGACTTTCAAGACTATGGCTGACAAGACCATCCATAAATTCGCTGCTCCCTCCGCTGACAATGTGGCCATTGGGCCGCAGATCAACATGGGAGACGTGGATTTCGATCTGAAGTCCAGCCTCATCACGATGGCACAGGCTAGCCCGTTCTGCGGCAAGCCTAATAAGGATGCCAATGCTCATCTGCAACAGTTCCTGGAGATCTGCAGCACGTACACCATGAAATGAGTCAGTCCAGACGCCGCCAGGCTGCGACTGTTTCCGTTTTCTCTCCTTGGGAAAGCGAAGCTGTGCTTCTATGCCAACCGTGCTACAATCAACACCTGGGACAAGTGTTCTACGGCATTCCTGTCGAAGTTTTTCCTGATGGGCAAAACCAACACCCTTCGCGGAAGGATTTCGAGTTTCCAGCACACAAGGGATGAGTCCATTCCTGAGGCATGGGAACGACTTCAGGAATATGTGGCCGCCTGTCCTCATCATGGGATGGACGACTGGCTTATCTTGCAGAACTTCGACAATGGACTCACTCCCATGTCTCGTGACCACCTGGACACGGCAGCTGGAGGAGCCTTCTTCTCAAAGACGGTTCGAGGAGCCATTGATTTCATAGAGAAGACGGTCTCCAATATGGGTTGGAGCGAGGAACGACTCCAAACTCGTCAGCGAGGTATGCACACCGTCAAGGAGACGGAAATACTTGTTGCCAAGCTGGACCTCTTCATGAAGCGGTTGGACGACCACGTAAAAAGGCCACAAGGCACCGTCGAAGCCTTGGACTCACACATCACGTGTGAAGTCTGCGGCATCATGGGTTACTCTGGGAATGATTGTCCGGAAACCCGTGAAGAGGTGATGTACATGGGCAACAACAACAACAGCGAGTATCGTGCACAAGGAGGTCAGGGGTGGAATCAGCCACGCCCATACTATCAAGGAGGTAACAACAACGGTAACTTCTCTAACCAGCCCTCCTTGAAAGATCTCGTCTTTATGCAAGCTAAAACCACATATGCTCTTAGCAAAAGACTAGCTGCTAATGACAAGATCTTAGAAAACATAAATGTCAAGTTAGATGGCTTCGCTTCTGCATTTCAAAACCAGCTGAGCTTTAATAAGATGATTGAAACACAGCTGGCTCAATTAGCTGCATTAGTACCTACAAATGAATCTGGGAGGATCCCAGGGCAGCCCGAATCCTCCGTTGAAAATGTAAAGGTGATCACAACAATGGGAGGTAAGTCTACTTGGGATCCGCCATATCCTAACCCTGCAGGGACTAGCAGTATCACCAAGGAAGCGCCATCTAGTAATTCGGCTGATGAAGAGATTCAGCTAGAGAAGACTGTGCTGCAGGAGTACTGCGACACCCGTTTGCTGCCGTTTCCTCAAAGGAACAAGAAACCGTCAGTGGACAAGCAGTTCGCTCATTTTGTTGAAGTAATCCAGAAAATCCACATCAACGTGCCGTTGTTGGACGCTATGCAAGTGCCAACATACGCACTTTATCTCAAGGATATCCTCAACAACAAGAGACTGCTCCCGACAACGGAGGTGGTCAAGCTGACGGAGCATTGCAGCAACGTCATACTCCACAAGTTCCCAGAAAAGAAGAAGGATCCGGGGTGACCTACGATCACCTGCTTGATCGGGACACAGCAATTCAACCAAGCCCTGTGTGATCTTGGAGCGAGTGTCAGCGTCATGCCAAAGGACGTCTTTGACAAGCTCAACTTCACGGTGTTGGCAGCAACACCGATGCGCCTGCAACTGGCTGACTCGTTAGTCCGTTACCCAGCCGGGATAGCGGAGGATGTGCCGGTCAAGATTCGGGATTTCTTCATCCTGGTCGATTTCGTAGTGCTGGACATGGACACGAAGAAGGAAACACCGCTCATCTTGGGGCATCCATTCCTTAGCACTGCAGAAGCTAACATTGACGTGGGAACAGGGAGTATCCGTTTCCGTATCAACGGGAAGGAAGAAAAGTTTGAGTTTCAGCCAAGGACCGAACAATGCTCCATGGTTGGGATCAAGTACGGGCCCAACCCACAGAATATTATAATGGTTGAAGTGGAGCCACCCAAGACGGACAGCCTAGTGAAGTTCATGAAGAATTTCCTGGAAAAGGAAACAACGTTTCCCAGGAACCGTTATTGGAAGACGCCGGTAAAATCCAGTACACCGGCCAAGAAGCTAGAGCAGCCGGCTCAGAGGAAGCCGTCTCCCGCACCGAAATCAAAGAGGGTGTGGAAGGAAAAACCAAAGACGCCCGCTCCATCACCACCGGAGACGGGTGGAAAATCCGTAAACTGAACTGGAAGTAGGTACGGTCTTGCACGTCGGACCCAAAATGACACCGGGGGGCCTAATGGGCGATCGATCGCCAGAGCGATCGGTCCCCCCCCCCCCCCCCGCTCCCTTCTCCCCTTCGTCCTCCCTTTCTTATCTTCCTATTACAGTACGCCACACAAAAAAAAATTAAAAAAACAAAAAGTTAGAAAAATTTATGTATAAAAAATTTGAATTCAAATTCAAATTTGAATCGAGTATGTAAACTTTTGACTTATAAACTTTGGATCTATAAACTTTAGGTGTATAAACTTTAGATGTATAGAAATACTATATATAGAAAATAATTGAATTATTTGAATTCAAATTCAAATTTGAATCGGGTATATAAACTTTAGGTCTATAAACTTTAGGTGTATAAACTTTAGATGTATAGAAATACTATATATGAAAAATATTTGAATTCAAATTCAAATTTGAATCGGATATTTGAATTCAAATTCAAATTTGAATCAGATATAATTCAAATTCAAATTTGAATCGGATATATAAACTTTAGGTCTATAAACTTTAGATGTATAGAAATACTATATATAAAAAAATATTTGAATTCAAATTCAAATTTGAATCGGATATATAAAAACTTATAAACTTTTGGTCTCTAAACTTTAAATGTGTAAACTTGAGGTGTATAAACTTTAGGTGTGTAAATTTACTAAAATAGGAAAGTAATACGGTGCCAAAAAAGGAAACCAGGTGGAGGGAGGGAAATCAATCGCTCTGGGCGGCGAGGGCGATCGCTCGCCCAGTAGCATTTCCGAAATGACACGACCTTCGCCAACAGGTAAATTGGTATGTATCCGCATATTTATTTTCATCAATTTCAATTTTTGCATCAACACAAGTTTGAATTTCAAAATTTGCATTTAGGATTTTGAATTTTGAGGAAATTCTTTCAAATGATTTTTTTCAGAGCAAACTAAAATAAAATTGTTAATAAAAATTTGTTGTGCCACGACCACACTGACCGTTGGAACCCAACGGCCAAAAGTGGGGCCGGTTGGGCCCACCAGGGGTTCGGCCGAGCCAGGCCAACGGTCAGGCCTCTTTCTTTGAGGCAACAGCTAGTGGGCCCCACAGGTCAGTTTTGACTGTTGTGGGTGCACTATATAAGCCAACTGGCCGGGAGAGGGACATCCACCCTATTTCAACACATTTTCATTCCCTCTCCAAACTTTGCTCTCAAATTCATTCAAGCTTTGATAGTCTCCAAACTTTGGTGAAGCTAACTCTTGCTATTCTAACCCCCGCCGAGTTAGTCCGTTCTTGCTCATTTGTGCAGAATGAAGAGACGACTGTCCAGTTTGTTCAAGAAGGGACCCGGCTCTCCATCAAGTCGTCATGACGAGTCTAGCACTCGTTCATCTGCTGACGTCCTAATGGAAGATGTTAATGTTCCGCAACGTCTCTAGAACGACACCGACCTCGACCTTGTCGGTGATTGGGAAAGACAAGCCTACTTAATGCTGAAAGACCGGGTATTTGCTCACACGTAGGCATACGCTGCTGAAAAAGATAGGTATGGACACTGACTTTCGTGCTGTTTGGAAAGCTGTTGGATGGCATTGATTTGTTGTAGTGGATAAGCCTGGTTCTCGTTTGCTTACTTTGCAATTCCTGTGCACTCTGAAAGAAATAGAAGATGGAATTTCCTTTCGCTTTTTTCGTAATGAATACACACTTACATGGAAAGGATTAAGTACACTTCTTGGTTTTCACGATTCCTATAAAATCGATCTTTGGAATGGAATTTCCGGGTTTGAGAAAAACAGATTTTGGGAAGACATTTCTGGTGCTCCAATTTGCAAGAAACCTAGGACAAATGACATCTATAATCCTACACTTAGGCTTATGTACAAATGGATTGCTATGACTATGTTTCCTAGAGGTGATCTTAGACCTATAAGAGAGGATGAATTGATTATCATGTTTGCCACGGTTAGTAAGATTAAAGTTGCTCCTGTGAAATGTATGATAAGGCAATGGTTAGAGAGTATAAGATTTATTGCTCCTGCTGAGTGCACTTCTCTGATTACTCGCATAGCAAGAGGACTAGGGGTTATTACTAATGATCAAATTGCTTATATTTCAACCCCTCGTCTCTGTGTTGATAAGAATTATCTAGTGCAAGGGCACATTCTTAAACATGGAGTAGATATATCTTTGATATACTTTTTCCCCGGTTGTACAAATGAAATTCCGTTACCTAACGCGGGATATCATTTGTACAACTGTCATGAGCTAACCATTCCCTTGCAGACCATAGAAGAATCTCGTGCAGGTGGAACATACAGGGAGACATGCAACATGGCAAGAAATGAACGCGAAGGTTCAACATCCTCAACACCCGTGCAGATGTATGTGGCCGGTTGAGAGCCAACTGGGGATGCGCCCGGATGGACCCAAGCTCCATGCCATAGCATTGGAGTTCGGGCTAGGAATGTGCCAGTGAGAGCCGATGGAGGGCGCCACATGACATACAATGGGGATGCTTGAACAATCAGTCCCCCAGATCAAGCGGTATGCCTCTATCTCCCGGTGAATGGCACTCAAGTTCCTCTCATTGAGACTTGGGTGAAATCACCAGGAGAATGGATACCCTTGCTATGCACACGGGAGAGATCCAATACAACCTCGAGGAACACATACATAGCACAGACGCAAGAATGTCAACAAAATGCTGATGCTTTCACCAACATCAACAATTTGATGCAGCAACAGCACGATGATGTTCAAGCGTACTTCCGCTTCCAGGGATTCAATCCTCATCAAGGACCCTGAGCGAAAGCCAAGCTTGGGGGGAGACGTCTCTCCCCCCCCCCACCCCCACCCCCCCACACACACACACTAACGTTACTTGTATCATTGCATATTTCCCTTCTCAAATGCATGTTTGTTTTTCCAATTGCATTTCATAGACCTAAAAACAACATAAAAATTTGCAAAATAGAAAATACCAAAAAGATAGGTTAGATTTTATTCTGCTAGGTAAGACAACTTAGTTCTCTTTATTGAAATGATGAATAGTTGCTCTGTTTTATATCTCTCATTCATGGTTAAGTGCTCTCTCAAAAATTGAATATGAGTAGCCAACAATTATCCGGGAACCTAAGGTAAATAAATTGCATTTGCTAATCTGAGTCTAAGTTGTTGCGAGATATGTGATAGTAAATAAGAGTTGCTATAATCCTTGTCTAAGTTTGACTTGAATTCCAGATGTTTTATTTATGACAAACTTATGAAGTTCCCATTTGATATAAATTCCTACCACAGCCAAAAATGTCCATATTGATTAAGCCATATATATTTTGGTTATTTGCAATTCCATTCAACTTTGTCAAATCCTTGTGACTTGTGAAGATACTTTTTATGCTCTATGATCAAGATCGTACACTCACATATATGCACATGCTAAACTCCTACACTAGGAGGTAGCATATATCCATTCCATTTCCATACCACCATCAAAACAAATTCTCCATGCTTCTATGGGCTTCCTTCTCTTAAATAGAAAATCCTTTCTAAAAAAAGAGAGAGAAAAGAGGGAGGGAAATGATGGTAATGAAAGTAATAAAGTTATGCTCTCTCAATCTTGAGCATGATGTTGAAAAAAATAATAATAATAATAATAAAATATATAATATGTATAGCCATGCCCTCTCCTTATTTATAAAATAAGGATTTTGGAGAAGGAAGTAAGCACAAAGGAGAAGCATTTTCTTTATTTTTCCACATTTCATTTCCACCATATACCACACACACACACATTGCACGATCTTGATCTTGAATATGTTTAGTCATCTATTTTAGTTTAAGTTTTTGACTTAGTAATAAATGTGAATGCAAGTATGCCATGTTTGATCCCTACCAAGCTCCACATATCAAACCTTAGAGTAGGAATCAAAAGGGCAAAATGGTGAGGATTCTTTTTGATACACTTGGAGAGACCAAGTGAATCATTAGAGGAACTTGGATTTTTTTTGCAAAATCATTTGAAAACTTCCAGAATAAAAGTTGAATAAAGAGTCGGTTATTAGTGCTCTAATTAATGTTCAGTCTCTATACAGCTCAAGACAAGGAAAGGCAGTGTCTCGTGGGAATCAGGGGTAAGGGTAAGCCACTGTGCCAAAGGTTATTTGATTTGAGAGAGAGTACACATACTTTGCACCTGTACATTTGAGATATACAGCACAGTAGCAATTCCTGATCAACAACCAAGTCTTTATTTCCTTTCGTCCTTTACTCGGGACGAGCAAAGGTTCAAGCTTGGGGGGTTTTGTTGTCGGTCGTTAGCGATCAGTTTCGCCCTTCAATACTACCAAAATAAAGGAGAACTAGTTATGCTTGCAATGCATATTTGTGTTCAAATAACAAATATTCCACTAGCACTAGGATTACTAACCTCTTGCAGAGAATAAACACAAAATGGAGGAGAATCGACATCAAAACAGATGATCAATCAATCGAATGATGTCGAGAATCAGACTTATCAACGAATGGGCCAAGAATGCAGAAATGACACGACAAATTGGGCCAAAGTTCACAAGTCTGCATATGGTAGCAAAAGAGGAGGCCACCTGCCGAAATTGGGCCAGGCCGGCCCAGCCCATGGTTCGGCCGAACCCACCGCAGCTCCGTTCAATGCAGGGTTTTGATGGACAGCTGGGATTAATCCCCAATGACGGTTGGAGGGTATTACCGACCTTTCCAATCGTCATAACCATCATACTCAAGCTATAAAAGGCTCTCACTCTCTCCATTTCAAGACGCACCTCAAGCAAGAAGTTCATTTCATCTCTCAAGTTTTAGTATAGTCTCTAGAGTATAGTGGAATAGAAAAAGAATAGAATCTTCAGTTCTCGGAGTCTTCGGAAAAATTCGGGTATGGCTCTAGTAGCTTTTCCTTCTTTTGTAAGACTTGTACTTTTATTAGAATATTCTTCTTTATACTACTTTGGTATTGTATTACTTTCTGAGTATATGAATACCAACTTTATTATATGTCCAAGTTACATTTATTATAATGCTAGCTTATCAGGGAGATGCAATGGTGTGGGTATAATGATCGTGTATACGATGACTCTATGTCATGATGATGATATTAGAGTAGTATTTGGTAATTTAAGCGTGGTGTTTAGATTATGGGATATCATTATTTGGGGTTATATGCTGCAGAAGCGTGGTGGGCCGCTGATGGTGACAGCTCAGTATGGGTATTCCTCCGCGCGTGTATATAGTCCTAAGTTAATTTCCTGGGGAGGGTACTCCTCCGTATTTAGCCCCGATTGGATGGTCATGATAGATTGTCGTAAGGAACTCGGCAATCTGGGGTGGCTTCTCGAAGCACCAGGAAGGCATCGGAAAGATGGTATTAGCTAAGTAATGATATAACTAGGATGTATGTATAATATGTATGTATACTAGAGGTATAGGAATAGATCTTTCTATATTCTTTCCACTTAGCTTAGATAATTATGAATGAGAGTACAAATGCTTCTGCTTAGTGTCACTCTACCCTTGCATTATATTAACCCCTACTTAGACTTTGGTTATTACAAGTAATATATAAATTATTAGTACGGTTCTCTCTATTATAATCTTTCCACGGGATTAAATAAATACAATACCCTTGGAATACTCTCGGGTGAAATGCTACAATGCTAAATCCGTGCGCTTGCTGATGAACTCTGTAACCATATATACTAGAAGTATTTCTGCGCCATTGCTGGGAATTATATTTCTACTAATGTCGGTAAGAAATACCACCAATGATATAAAAGATATTCTTTCTTTTATATCTCTTAATCAATCTATAATTAATTCATCATAGTCTAAACAGGGGTTAGGAGAATAATTGATAAGTTAGTGGACACTGTTGGCCGTCATTAAATGCCATTTTTATGCCGCCAATACTTGCATAAATCAGAAATTACAAAACATCCAACGTACTGGTAGGGCTTAATTGTAATGATTTCCGCACGTGTTGGTGTATATTTAGATGCAGGTAATAAACCACCAAAGTTGATGACGTTATCCCGCAGGTGGAACATAACGTCGCACGCGAGAGGAACATTTAAGGATTGATGGTGCATTATGGTCTCGTCCGTTACCGGAGCAACGTCACCATTGATGCCCGTCGGTTACGCTTTTGCTCATAAACACAAATCGGCCAAAAAACAAGCACCCAGCCCAACCCCGTCGCCATGGCCTGATCCGGCTAGCTCAATGCGTGTGCATTTGACACTCCCACCACCGGCTTCTCACGAGCACTTTCTGATGCATAATGACAAGATGTTAGGGTTTGGGTTAGGGTTAAGGGGTGGAAGGGGGGCGGGCCAGAGGGGGTAGCTGGGGAGGTGGTAGTGGCATATTGGGCTTAGAGTCATGGTGTGGACCCCCGTTTTTATAACAGGAATCAATCGTGTAAACAGTACCATTTCCCTGGATCAAGTAGTCTGGTACACACGAATTCATAGCTGAAATATCCAGTGCACATACACGAGTGTCTAGTACGAATTATTACATCAATAGCCCGCAGGCATAGTCTTAAATCATCGGACCGAGCGGTCCGGAATACATTCCAAAAACAGAAGAAGGTAAGGCAGCGGAATCAAGGCAGCGGCACGCCATTGCCACAGGCAACGACCGTAACTAAGACCTATTGAGCGCCATCGTCTTCATCACCCTCCTGGTAATAGGCATAGGGATCCTCCGAAGCTTCATCTCCGGCCTCTGATTAAGTTTATATTTGCAAGGGTGAGTACCAACCGTACTCAGCAAGTCACCATAGCAACAATGCACATGATAAAGGGTATTCAAGGAATGGCTATGGTTCTTCTGCACAAAGCAAGTTTTGTAATTCTTTTCACAAGCCTAGGACCTAGCATAGACTGATCAAATTTTAGTACCAGTGTTCATATTAAACAATGACGGTTCTGTCCACCATCCATTGTAATCCCAAGGATAGCTTCCCGCCATTGAGTCGTCATGGTTTTCTGAGGACGTCCACCTTCCCTCTTCTCAGGAAGTGGCTCCATCAGCATAGAAATCATCATGCAATATCCCATCCCACACAAGTTAAG
Organism: Oryza meridionalis; assembly: GCA_000338895.3. Lineage (NCBI taxonomy): Eukaryota > Viridiplantae > Streptophyta > Magnoliopsida > Poales > Poaceae > Oryza > Oryza meridionalis. The sequence continues at coordinate 11,058,162 of CM002531.2, read as the reverse complement.
AATTTAGAGTCTAGCCAAGTGTAATACATGTCCCGATGCTCAATAACCGCGAGCACGGCTATTCGAATAGATTTGGTTTACTCACACTGCAGTGGATGTACACTTTACCCAACACATGAGCCTCGTCCCAACACATGAGACGCGTCACGGCAAAGCTTTTCGATAACCTCGTATTGGCAGTACCCGCTCCATGAACTTTACATCCTTATGCACTCTAGGCGTACACGGTTTCTAGCAGTGAGAGGAGTTCTGGCGCACCCGGGAAGGGAAGACTCACAGATGCATTAAGTTATAATTAAGTTTAAATTCACCTATGGCAGTCCTACCGATGGCGACACCACTGTAGACTCCCGCCTCGCGGTCCTACCAATGGCTGCCCCACCGTAGAGCCCCTGCCTCACACCTCAAGAAGTCACTATGCATGGATACTGTCTCCGCTCAGCTATCTATTCCGCTAGGTCTATACCCATACGAGAAATGCGGTTGTACGGGGGTCGTTTCATGCTTAACTTCATGGCTCGGTCCTTAATTGACCGGGGACAGTACTTGCCCTTTTCCGGATACCACCCAAATCCTCCGTCCGCCCCAGTCGAAAACAGTTGTTTTGATTTTATTTCTCTTTTCGCAAATCATGTCATCAACATCATGGCAATGTGGCACTCATATCTCCACATGCCGCATCTCAATTACCTTCCCAAAGGCAATTGCCCAAGCATAGAGCATTTTGATAAATATGCATGATTCTAGAATAGCATTGCTAAGCAATTGTCATAATTGACTAGGGACTCATACGTAAACATGGTTACGAAGGAATATGGGGTAAACAATAATCAAGGCATGGCATAATCACAAGTAGGATGTTTATCATTGCATGCAATTTTATTTGTAAACAAAATAATTTCGCAATTGGGATCAACATGTTCAAGGAATAGTGATGACTTGCCTTACTCAAAGTCTTGTGGGTCTTGACCTTGGCTTGGATCCGCAGCTTCCTCGGGCTCTATAGTTACGTGCGAAAATTGATTTGAATTCGGTTAGAATTCAAATAAAAATCCAAGTAAATCCGAACGAAAGTCGAGTGCGAAAGTCGATTCCTTTATATTAACTTTACTATTCACGAACTATGGCAAACCCATTTTCGATTTAAGTTATTTGTGAGTATAATCATTTTGTTGTCATAAGTTTTTAACTTAACATTCTCGAGTATTATATCCATATAATAGGTTAGAAATTTCTATCGCGAGCTAAATATCGGACGAAATCCTAAAAACTATTATACGATTTAATTTAGTCTATGACTAAATAATTTAAATAAAATCCTTAGTAATCAAATCCGAATTTCTACTGGGAATCGATTACTTATAGAGAGTACCCAAAATAATCTATAATAATCTATAAGAATTCATTTATTTGTTTTAGTTATTGATTACATTTAAATTACTACCGTTAATTGATTTCTTATAGTAATTACCAAGAATAATCCAAAATTAGATTTTGCAATTCTACGACTATAATTTATCTATAATTAAATTCGAATTATTTTAAATTCTCTGGACTTCCCTAATCTTCCTCTAATTCCTTTTTATTATATTACTATTATTATCTATTTATTTTTCTTTTCTTTCTCTCTTTTCTCTCTTTTCTCTCTTTTTCTTTCTCTCTCTTTTCCTCTCTTTTCTCTCCTTTTTTTTCTTTTTCTCTCTTCTCTTTTTTTTTCTCTGCCGGCCTCTCCTTTTCTCTCTCTCTCTCGGCCGGCCTCTCTTTTCCTCTCCCTCTCTCTCGGCTCTCTCTCCCACCCGAGCGGCGGCGGCGGTGGACGCGAGGGGGAAGGAGGACGGCTCACCGGCGGCGGCAGTGGCGATGACGGCGGCAGCGACGGTGGCGCACGGCGGCACGGGAACGGCGGCGCGGTGGCACGAGAGCGGCGGCGCAGTGGAGAGGGAAGAGGGGAGGAAGGGTGAGATGGGGTGGGGGAGAATGGAGAGAGTGGGGATATTTGTAGAGAGGGGAGAAGGAGAGGGGAAGGGGCGGCGGCGGTGGACGCGACGGCGGCGCTCGGGGCGGGACAACGGCGACGCGATGGCGGCACGGGGCTCGGAGCAGCGATGCGACGGGCGGCGGTGCGGGGCTCGAGGCGGGCGACGCGACGGGGGGCGTGGGGCTCGACGCGGCGATGGGATGCGCGCGCGGCGACGGGACGTCGATGGCGACGGCGACAGCGGCGACGCGACGGGCGGCGACGCGGCGGGCGAGCGGCGCGGTGGGGCGCGGGGCGCGAGGCGGTGATAGCGACGGCGCGCGGCGGCTCGGGGCGCGAGGCGCGGGACGGCGACGCGACGGCGACGGGACGGCGGCGCGGCGACACGACGGCGACGGGACGGCAGCGCGGCGACACGGTCACGGGATGGCGATGGCGACGGCGTGGCAGCGGCGGCGCGGCGCGGCAGGGGCGGCACGGGGCTCGGGGCGGCGTCGGCGCGGCAGCGGGGCAGGGTTAGGGCTAGGGGACCTCGTCGAACACTTTAGGTGCAATGAACAGTGCCATTTCCCAATTTTTCCTATTTAATTTTTTTTATTTTATTTTATTTTATTTTATTTTATTATTTATTTATTATATAAATTTGATTCTATAATTCCTAATATTTGCATATATGAATTTTACCCAATATTTGTGTTATCCCAACTAATGAATTCATCCTAGATTAATATTGCTCACATTTTTATTTATATAATTTATTTAAATTTTTAATTAGTGTTAATTCTTATTCCATCGCATTTAAATTTAATTGATACGAATATGTTTGCGATAATATCTTATTTACCTCTATCCATACCTATTATATTTATTTTACCAATTTATTTTTAGAGCTTATTCCTAATTAATTGTTCTTTATTCGCAATCTTCAAACTCCAAAATCGAAATTCAATGGAACGACGAATAAAATCGGCACGATGCAATTTATTTAAAAAGTTTTTGAAAATCCGTATTTAGAGTCTTGATTTTGTCGGTCGAATTTTTAGGGTGTTACACATGGCCTGCGAGGTGGCGGACAAGGGCGGGAGGCAAAGCGGCGGTGCTGCTGCCGGAGCCTCGGGGTCGATCGCTAGCGGGGGTAAAGGTCAGCGAAGGAGATGGGACGGATGCCAGCTAAGCGAGGCCCGGCTAGCACATTGACTCCTTTTTTATGCTGGCGCAGTTTGGTGGTGGCGGTGGACAAGGTGGGAAATTGAATCTAACCTGTGTTTGGATTTTGCGGGAGGAGGAGCAGAGGGAGTTCGCCGGAGAGACTGGTCATCGCTCCTATCGCCAGCATGTCAAACTCCCCCTCCTATCGCCCGGCCAATGTCGTCGCCCACAGGGCACATAAAACGAGGTGTGGAGAAGAGGATAAGCTGAACAGATAGTAGGGGGGCTCACCTGTTGGAACCACCCAGTGATTTGGGTTCGAAACCCATCAATTGCAACTTTTTATTACCTTTCTATTTTTATTCACCCTAGAAAAAAATTGTTCCTATTTTTTTATTCGACCTCGCCCAAAAAAATTTATTTGCCCCCAAAAAAATGGGTAAGGGAAAAAATCGTGCCTTTCTAATTTTTTATTCGCTACGACATGAAAGGGAAAAAAATTAAATGATGAAGGGGGGAGGGAGTGGAAAACAGAATCACCAATTCTCAAGGGAAGTCAATTTACCACTAGGCTACGCGGTACTTATGAAAAGAAGAGCTCTGAACATTTTTAAAGAGCATATAACTCAGCGCCATGCGCTTTGGTGATGAGGGTGGGAGTCAGCGCCAAGGCGATGTTGGGCCTCAGCATCAGAGCCCATGATGCTGATGTTTTGGTTTATTTTTATAATAATTTTTTGGCGTGGTCTATTCTTTAAATAAGTTTTTCAAAAGGCTCAAATTATCAAAATTTTGGTAGTTTTTGGGCAAAGATATTTTTGAAAAGAAAAACATCTCCGATCAGCTTGAATACACAACAAAATTTACATTCAACAAATTTCCCCAACAAAGCCTGATTCATCGGCCCTAGATGCCATCGTCGGGAAGGGGAAGGAAAACAAGCCCATCGTTGATGAAAGGGGAATGGGCCACGTGCAGCACCGACCTCCATGTCTGATGATGGGGACTGGTCCAGCCTCCCTAGCTCCACCACCAAAGTTGAGGCCGATGAAAACGTGCTTCGATATTATTGCTGCATTAAGGCTCTCCCTTCTGCACCATTGCCGTTGCCGAATCCAAGGCCGTGGACATCCTTGGCTTGCCTAGATCCACATGTCGGCACGTGGACGACCTCCGTTCTGCACACCAGTGCCACGGATGACCTTGCCTCACTTCGCCTAGATCTGCCTGTTGCCGTTGTGGTCGTTGAGCGCCTTGTCACCAACCTTGTACACAGCCTACAACAGCCAGATCCGGTGCTCCCGAGCCGTGAATCTTCCAGATTTGGTGCTCCCACGAGGCCCGACCATCGTCGCCGTGCCACAGCACTGGGGAGGGAGGGTTGAAGGCAGTGGCAGGCAGGGGGCAAGGAGTTAGGGCAGCTACGATAGGAGAGGGATCGGAGGAGGGCGCTTGGTGAGGGACGGCCAGAAGAGTGGAGACTATGGAGTAGTGCTTGCTGCTTCTCTCTACCGATTTTTTTATTATACCGAAGGCAGTCACCACCAGGAGAACTCGGTGTAAAACATGGGTATTTTTATAGACTGGTCTTCTCGGGTATTTACTAGTAAAAATCATTCTATTCACCGACGGACCCATAAGAAGACCATCTATATTTTTATTGACGGGCCTTTTAAGTCAGGCCTTGAATGGGGAATTATGTACTGGAAGACCTTATTTTAGGCCGCTTATAAAAAGGAAGGGACCGCAGGTGTATGCGAAAATGGTATAGTAGTAGTGTAATATTGTTTAATGTAATAGTTGTTAATATATTACACCATCTGTCCCAAAATAAATTCATTTGTGAGTTTCTGTGTCCAACGTTTGTCCATCTGACTTATTTGAAAATTTTATGCAAAAATTAAAAAAAAGTCATGTATAAAATACTATTTATGTTTTGTTATCTAATAAGTAATAACGACAAAAATATTAATTATAAAAAAATTTCAAACAAGAAGTAAAGTCTAATGTTAGACACAAACCCATAAATAAACTTATTTTGGGATGGAGGGTGTACATGGTATCTGCTCGATTGGTTCCATTGAGGACCATAATACAGAGCGATTTAAATTTTTTAAAGTTTTTTGTTTCGACTAATTTTTGATAGACTTGTTTAGTTGCTGCTTAAGAAAAACGTGAAAATAGGGCTGGATAACAAAAGAAACCCTAACAGCGTAACAATCGTAAAATCCTCGCTCCACTTCTTATTATATATACACCTAACCCCTGAACTCTTTACGTTTTTTGTTTTTGAAAATTACTCATTTCATTATATAGCAAAGATAGAGATTAGGGAAATAATCCCCAATACAGATCGGTCATACAATACATAACCATCATTTCAAGAGATAAGACCGACTGAAGTAAGAACAACAAATTTAAGATGTAGCCATACAACAGTAATAGTCTATGGACCTTCATTGACGTGCACTCCGCTTGATAACCCTGTAATACCCTTAGTTTGCCTATATGGAATAGCACAAGATGAAGGTTTGTTGTTTACTCATAGATTTTAATTTTGGTGTGAGCTTCACCTGACTCAACAATTGATTTTCATGGAGCTCGTTATCGAATCTAAGAAGCAATCCTGTTTCACAAGATTGCACGGACAGTCTGTGCTAAACCCGAACGATGAACCCAGTATGGTTACCGTTGCATAAAAACATAAAAAAGAGGTCCCAAACGCCAGCCAACTTTAATCCAGAGAAGGCTAAGATAGCATCGATAGATCTTCTGTCTTTCTAAGGGGGGTGAGGACAAATTAACCTGGTGATCAGCTGCAATTCCTTGATCAGCAACCGTACGTCATCTCCGGCCCATCTGCCAGCAGATCATGCAAGCACCAATCCGGCCGGTACCAACGCATCCTCCAAAAACGCAGGCATTTGCCATGACAGTTTTTTTTTTTTACTAGAAAAAAATGCCTGTACGTTGGAACAGGTAAAGGCTATTTAATCTTATTGTTATATGATTTAGTTAAGGTAAAATTCAATATGAGAATTCGCTTGGATATATATAATTTTTTTAAAAAAACCATGAGCTTTATGATAATCTAAGTTAGCATGCATGTTTTTTTATAAAGAGATTTCTTATATGACTCTTTCTGGATTTCCAAAAGCGAATAACTTTAAAACCGACTCAAATACGGTAGGTATTTCTAAAAGCGAACGAAATTAAAAACCGACTCAAACACGGATGACGTAACAAAATACCGATAAAAACATCTTCAATTTTTGTAATAGTAGAGATAAATGCAATCTGAGCGCATAAAGGTGTCTTTCTCTTGTGGTGGAACTTGCCCACCCAATTTCAAGTCCTAAACTTAATACAGTTGGTCGTATTTATGGCTAATTATTATTCAGTGATATCGATAACAATAAGATGATTGTGGTGACTTTATATATCTCAAAACATGTCAACTCAGTCTTCTAAGGTGCTTATATATAGCGGTAGGATTTGCGTGTGGATAATGGGAGTTTAAGCGTGTATATGAGCACTTGTATATGTATTGTGTTTTCAAAGAAAAAATTTGTCATGCTACCTATTAAGAAGTGCATGCGGATCTGGATCAAACACACCTCAAACCTTAGAATTCTTGTATCACTACACTCAACCAGTTCGATGTTTTTCCACCTAAGCTTGTAGTATTAACCACAGAAGAGAGCAATAACAGACGTCGAATGAAATAATTATTTAGCAGACATATATATTATTCTTTAAATTTAATATCTTCTTTTTTGAGAGGGTACAATTAAGGACACGCACAAACAGACACCACACTCACACCACAACACATGCACGCACACGTATCCACGTCCCTAACATATAACACTCAACGCACACGTGTGTTCCTTATACATGGGAAAGAGAGGAAAAAAAACCCTGGGTGAGCATGAGAGTTTGATGCTCGCAGGCAGTGTGCCCACCAGCGACGCTAACCACCCGAGTAAAATATCGGTCCCCTTTAAATTTAAGGAAAAAGTGTGAATTACCCCCAGAACTATTGTGGTAGTATGATTCCCCCCCCCCCCTAAACTACAATACCAGACATTTAACACCCAAACTCTTAAAACTGGATAAATTACCCCTCTAACTCGATTGGAAGCGGTTTTCAGCCTACGTGGCACACACGTGGCGATACAGTCAGCAAAAACAAAGAAAAATCGGTGGGGCCCACCTGTCAGCATTTCTTTTCCTCTGCTTCTCTACCCCTCTCTCTCCCTCGGTGAACAGAGAAGGCGGCAGCTGGCGGGCAAGGGCGAGACGAGGGCGGGGCGGGCGGGGGTGGAGGCGGCTGCGGGCGGCAGGCGGCGGTGGATGCGGCTACCGGCGGGCGGCGGCGGGCGAGGAGCCAAGGCCGGTTCGACGCAGCGCTAGCGGCGCCCGGTCGCGGGAGGAGGCGGCGGCCAGTCGGAGCAGGCTGGCGGCAGGTGAGGGCAGCGGCGGCTGGAGGAGGTGTTAGGCGAGGGGGCGGCGCCCAATCAGAGCATGCAAGCGGCGGCGGCAGTTACGGCTGGAGAAGGTAGGCGAGGGGGCGGCGCCCAGTCGGAGGCAGGTGAAGCGGAGGCAGTTGTTCCTACAGAGCTACCACTTCTCGCGTGACGTCGAGCTCTCGCCGCGGGCGCGGGCGCGGCGCGTCGTCTCAGCGGGGCTGCGAAGGCTCCGCCGCGCTGTGGCCACGGGGCTCAGGAGGCCCCGCGCGCCCTAAGCCTCTGCTTCGCCTGGCTCTCGCGCCGCCGGAACGTCCACCGCAGCCGCTTCCGCTATAGCCGCCTCTCCGGCGTCGACCACGCCCCGGCCGCCACGTTCGTGTGCTTCTGGTAGGAGCTCGAGCTGCGACCGGCAAGCAGCATGCATCGATCAAGCAAGAAAGAAGCTTAGCTCAGTTGGTAACCTGTAGTGTAATTCCATGGAGTCAGTGTTTATTACCAAGAGGATTGCTTATTTTCAGTGTTCTTTCGTTCTTTTTTTCCTTTACTTTTGATGGTGAATCTACACTCTATTACTCTGCCCTCATGGATGAACGAGCTGTGTATTTTGCTCAAGTTTTTTTTTTCTGCATTTCTACCTGGTCCTCTGTTCTTCCAGTCTCCGCGGAATGCGCCGCCGTCCGGCGGCGCCATCCACCGCTGACACCACCGGCCGCTCGTCCTCCACCTGACGCCGGCGGATGGAAGCTATGGATGGTCGTTGGCCTCCCGGCGCAGACCAACGACTCGTCGTGCGGGCTCTTCGCAAGTGCATGGAGATCTGGGACAGGGAGAAGCTGGCACGACCGGTCTTGGCTCCTTGCCCTCCGCCACCCGCCCCGGCCTCGGCTCCTCGCCCTTGCCCGCCAGCCGTCGCCTCCTCTGTTTACCGAGGGAGAGAGAGAGGGACTCGGCTTAGGTGACATTGCCTAGCTATGTCACAACGTGACATATCTGGACCATCAGAAACAAATTCAACGGATATGCCGCCTGGGTCCACCTGCAGGTGCAAATTAATACCCAATCCATCCATTCCAGCGCGTGACGGCGTCCCAGATCCATCCATCGCGCACGCGCTTCGCCAGTTCGCCTCCCGTCGCCGCGAGCCAGCTGGGAGACTCGCCGCCGCCGCCGTGACCGAAGACCGCCGCGAGTGGGGAGATGACCAGGCGAGCGCCGCGCGAGGCGTCCGCGCTCGCCTCGCCCGCGTCCGGCCGTCGCCGCGAGCCAGCTGGGAGGCTCGCCGCCGCCGTGACCGGAGATCGACTCGCCTCGCCCGCGTCCGGCTTTCAGGCCGGGGCCCTGTCGTCCCGCCGCGGCAAGGGAGGCGCCAGGCCGCCCTGCCCTGCCGCCGTGACCGAGGGCGCGTGGAGGCGGCCGGGGAGGCGCTAGGCCGCCCTGCCCTGCCGCTGCGACCGGGGGCGCGTAGAGGCGGCCGGCCGCCGGGCCTGACGACGCGCTGGTGCAGGCAGGCGGCCTCCCAGCCCGAGCACGGCACGTGGAGGAGACTGTGTTGTTTGCGGAGAATGCTTCAAATTTTCCAGTGCCCGCAAGGTGTTTGTGGAAATGCCCCTGAGGCTGTGTGGTTCTCTATTGTGAAATGCAACCGTCAGGGCTGCCGCTGGGAAGTCTGGTCCTGCCCTGCCTCCTGGGATGATGCAGAGTCCTAATTGGAAGTGAATTGTTATTGTTGGCATTGTGAGATTGGGCAAATTGAATCTGTAATCTTGATTTTTGTCATCAAGGAAAAGGTGCCTTCGGTAGCACTTAGGCAAATTGATTGAGATTGATTTGGATGTATGACTCATGTATGCTGTAATTCTAAAGGTAGCTAACAAATTTTGAGATGTGTCATTGTGAAATCTTAAAGAGATATTGCGCAGCTAACAAATTTTTGAGATGTTGCCCAGGTCCATGGTTCTGGACTTATGTATTGTCTGGTTTATACTGGACATGAGTTTTATCTTACTAGTATTGTACTATATATATATATATATATATATATATATATAGATTCTTTTTGGTTTTGGTACATAACTGAGAAGCTACTGAATTTCAGATCCAAATGCAAGTGGTACATTTGTTACAATGGACAGCTTTCAACAAAATGATAAAACTTTGGAGGAAGCCATTAATTACCCTCCCTTGAAAACTCAATCATCTAGTCTTTCTGATATCATAAAGAATAGTTTTAAGAAAAATGACAGGTTTACAGATGGATGAGCAAAGTGCTTGCTGAAGTAGATGTTTCTGAAATAACTTCTAGTTTTGGAGTGTACTAGAACAGTAAAGAAGCTGACAATATCATTGAAGCATCAAACAGTGATCAGTATACTCTAGAACCAGTGCTTGCACAAGATCAGTTGTATAACATGGCATAGTGATTGAGATTGATTTTAGTGATTACTACATGGTATCAATGAAAGAAATGCACAAGTTGCATAACATCAATGGCAAAATCTGAAGAATATAAGTCAAGGCTTTGAGCTCACTCCAAACCAGAGATCGATGGCGGAGCAATGGCGGCTGGAACTCGTCAACGTTAGGCCCGGTGGTCGGCCGCCTCCACGCGCCTCCGGCCGCGGCGGCACGGCAGGGCCCCGGGCCCCGGCCTCGCGTGGCAGCCGCCTCCACGTGCCTCCGGCTGCGGCGGCACGGCAGGGCCCCGGCCCCGGCCTCGCGCGGCGGCCGCCCGGCCCCCTCCCTACTCGCGGCGAGCACGCGGGATTGGGGTGTCGTCTGGCGCGGTGGCGGGCGAACGAGGGCGAGGCGAGCGCGGACGCCGTCTCCCGCCGGGACGATGGAGTGTGGGGATCTTTTTTTTTTACCTGCAGGTGGGTCCAAGCAGCATATCCTTTGGATTTGTTTCGGATGGTACAGATTTACCCAATGTCACGTTGTGACATAACTAGGCAATGTCACCTAAGCCGAGTCCGAGAGAGAGAGAGGCAGAGAAGGAAAAAAAAAAACGCTGACAGATGGCCTCACTGATTTTTCTTTGTTTTTCTGATTTAATCACCACACAGGACTGTATCGCCACGTGTGTGCCAAGTAGGTTGAAAATCGTTTCGAATCGAGTTAGAGGGATAATTTATCCGATTTTAAGAGTTTAAGGTGTTAAATATCCGGTATTGTAGTTTAGAGGGGTAAATCGTACTACCGTAATAGTTCGGAGTTTAATTCGTACTTTTTCCTAAATTTAATATCAGTAGCTTAGGGCTGTGTCTTAAACAGGCCCATATCTCAACATGTCTAGGCCTGGCCCATGGTTGGGTTAGGAAAATTTCTCCTTATGTGTAGCCACTGGCAAAATATATTATATATGATTGTTATACAAGAAAACACTACTACGGGATGGGTTTTTCGTGCGGTCAACAAAATTTCACGTGCGGATGAATGGCCTACACTCAACACTTCTTCTGCGAAAATCGTGATTTTTGCGTGCGGGTGGCGCCTCTGCACGCGAAAATCGGATTTTTTTCGTGCGGTTGCTTATGTCGCCCGCACGGAAAAATAAAAATCCAAAAAAAAAAAAAATTCACAAATTACCGAACCCTAACCCTAAATCTGCCGCTCCCCGCCGCCACCACCGCTGTCGGATCCAGGCGGGGGACTGCGCAGCAGCCAGATCCAAGCAGAGGGCAGCCGCCACCACCGGATCATGGGGTGGGGAGGGCGGCGCCGCTCCCGGCCGCCAGATCCCGGCCGTCTCCTCCTCGTTGTCGGCGTCGGCCACATGAGGTTGGGAGGGTGGCCCCGCTCCCAGCTGCCAGATCCCAGCCGCCTCCTCTTCCTCGTCGTCGGCGGCCGCATGAGGAGGGGAGGGTGGCGCCGCTCCCGAGTGCCTCCTCCTCCTCATCGTTGGCGGCAGCGCCGCTCCCGGCTGCCACCTCCTCCTCATCAATGTCGGTGGCGACCGTCGCGCCGCCTCCGCCCGCAGCTGCGACGGGCGCCTCCTCGTCGGTGCGCGGCGGCGGCGCCGCTCCTGGCCGCCGCTTCCTCCTCCTCCTCGTCGGCGGCGGCGGCCGCCACCGCGATGCCTCCGGACGCAGCCGCACCAGCTTCCCGCGCCTCGGTTGCCAGCAGCCCGGCCGCCGCCTCGTCGGCAGCGGCGGCGGCGAGCCGGCCACCTCCCGCCTGCACGCTCAGGGAAAGGAAAGGCAGAGAAAGAAGTTTCGCTGAGAGAGAGAGAGAGTGAGGAGTGAATATTAAAAGGAGAAAGGTAGAGAGAGTAGGTGAAAATTTTGAAGTGTGTGGGGTGCAATGGCCTTTTTGTGTGCGGTTCAGTTAAGACGTCCGCCTGTGAAAATAAACTTATTTTTACATGCGGTCCATTTAAGAGAACAGGAAAATGAGCCGATTTTTCTGTGCGGAACGAGTTACCGTCCGCATGCAATGAAAAAGGGTCTCTGTACAGGAAAATTATTTGCGTAGTAGTGTAAGTAAAAGATCAAACTTCTGTCGCTTCTTCCAATATAATATTAAAATTGCTTGATCCCAGTGGGAATCCGACCACCTCAAAGAAAATAAATAGAAAAGAAAACAGCAGGCAGTTGTCTAGCAAATCCCTTTAATTTACTGACAAGGAAGCTCCATCAACATATATGTGGTCGATCAAGAAGATTTTCTAAAAGAAGTTTGCATAGTGACTGATATAGCCAGATATATTATATTGATAAGTTGGTGAGTTTATTCATGATAAAAAAGAGTACAATGTAATTAAATGCGCCACATATATATAACGAAAATACCATAAATTAATTACATGAGATAAGTTGATCAGCTAATTACAAAATAGTTAGAACAATGACAGTACTGGCCAATCAGAAGCCATCCAAGCCGCTATGTACACCCTCACCAAAGATTGTAAATTTGGTGATAAGCAGAGCACAAAGCTAAGTGACAAAGCTAAGTGCCAAATAGCATGTAGCTTACTGATTGTAGTGACCTAAGTAGTATCCTAAGGTTCTGATAAGTTTAAATCTTTTTAAGAGCGAATTTCAGATTGGATTATTTGAGGGATAGTTCCATGTTCGATAGGTTAAGTTTCTATTTTAAAAAAAGCTACATATATCCGGTTGGATATAGAGACCGGGTAAAAAAATATCCTTCTCTAAAAAATAATTAAAAAAATGCCATATACTCAATGGCGTTCCAAAGTGTTCTCCCACGATCATAGGACCCCGATCAAATTATTGAATTTTAACTAAATAATATTATATTAATAAATATATAAATCAATAGTTAGATATTTAAGTACATATAGTAGATAGTACCTCGGTAATTCTTTTCTATATATGTTTGTCACTGTAGCTACTGATATATATCATGTCAACTGTACCTCCTTGCTCTTCTCCCACGCATGCAGTACGCATGTGACATGATCAATCGGCCGCCCTTCGGGCCCCTCAGGGATACATGGGCCGTAGACCATCCACCGAGAGTGTGTGCCAAATACTCGTATCCTAATATAAATTGATATTTTACTTGCACTGTTTGACCACTCGTCTTATTTAAAAAGTTTATATAAATATAAAAAATAAAAAATTGTGTTTAAAGTACTTTGGATAATAAAGTAAGTCACAAATAAAATAAATAATAATTTCAATTTTTTTTGATATGATAAATGGTCAAACAGTGAAAACAAAATATCAAAATCTCTTATATTAGAGAATGGAGGGAGTACCAGATAGCTGATGACGATGTATAACAGTATTACATGAGATAAATAAAAGCTAATAACTAATCTTGTACAGCGCTCCTGCAACAGAGTTTGTAGGCAAAATATACACAACAGAAAATTCTTGCAATAAAAAGATGGAGACGGTGCACATGAGCTTACTTATTTCCAAGGAAAATGCTACCTAGCTAAAAGGAGATTTTTCCCTTTTTAGCTAAAGGGAGATCATACATATATAGACCATGACCAAACACATATCATCGCCGTAAAGAAAGGGTGTATCGGACGCACACAGCGTGGCACGACCAACCTCTCTAGCTATGCACAGAAAGTACGGGGTGTGCCACGCCAAGTGCGTCCGACGTCATCCTCTCTGAAGAACAACTTAACCGATGACCCCACCGTTGAGAGATCTCAACCACCATGGATGATCGACTTAGATTATTACTTCCTCCGTTTCATATTATAAGGTTTTTCATTATTGTCCAAATTTATATATATGTTAATGAATTTAGACATTATTAACATATATATGAATATGGACAATACTAAAAAGTTTTATAATATAAAACGGATGAAGTAGCTAGTTGTGTGGACGGTAGAAGTGTAGAGAGCACAGCAACAACGATGACAATGGCGCAACGACGCAACGCAATGCAGCAGCAACCTATAAATAGCAGAGCTCAAAAGTACGAAATTACCATGCTGCCCCGGCCTGATCACCATTTTGGGAGTGTGAAAACGCCGTGCTTTTGGCGCCTAAAAGATGAGATGAGAAGAGATGGGGATTGGACGGATTGGTGGTGGGCTTTGTGCATGATGCATGCGTCTCCCCATGACGGGTTTCCGCGCGCCCATTGGGCCGCGTCGACGTGGATTCGCCTCAGCCATCACCAATCATGATATCGTTGACCGAGGAAACAGGGCGACGCGGACGCATCTGCGCCGTCGATCGATCGCTTCTGCTGGTCATGGATCATCTTCCGAGTGTTCTAGAACTGATGTGCCTCTGCTAATTAGGGACAACCTTACTTTACACCATCATACCGTACTGGTTGCCTGGGTGGGAGTTACCGAGCCCACGGTAACACGGCTACCGCACGGTTACTGCAAGGTAATCGTGAAAAACCAGACGAATTGTATATGTTGAAAATTTTCGAAATTTTCAAATTCGTGGTTTGAAAACAAGTAGAAAAATATGATAAATTCAATAGAATATATTACAGATAATTTTGGAACAATATTCAGAAAATATAAAATAATATAGGAATAATGCAGGGAAATTTTGGCCTGGCCTTTGCTATTTTTGACATATAGTTTTCTAATTTTTGTTTCAATTTCTGTTTGGCAGAAAAATATGTTCACATTGTTTTCACCATACGACAAGAAATTAGGTAGTACTTATAGGATTTTAAAAATATATTTCTCCTTATTTTCTAAATTTGAATTCACACACATTTTATGGACCCTGCCAACGGTTTTCACTACGGAACCCCGCGGTAAGTCCGATTATCACAAGTAGGGAAAACCCTTAAGAATGCTCTCCTAAAAATTATTTTATCTACTGATGAACTCAAATGACTCAAAACTATTTATTTGTGTAATTTTTTAATGAATATGCTTATTGTCATTTTGATCTTACGGCTTATTACTGGAGTACCAAAAAATCATAATGGACCAATGTTTTGGTAAAAAAAAAATATTTTGACATCGAACGATTTCAAGACTTGTTTTATTTGTACTCCCTCCATTTCATATTGGCCCTGTTCGGAGGCACTTGCTGCCGCAACTACAGCGGTTGCGGCAAACCAAACCAGCTGCCAGCTGCCAGCTGCAGCTGCAGCCATTGCGGCAGTTCAAACCGGCTACTAGCTACAGCCGCAACCATTGTGGCAGCTAGCCTAGTCGCTCTGACCATTTTTCTAATTTTATTGAAAAACGTATCAATATTTTTAACACAAAACAAAAATACTATCAAACATACTCAATATTAGATTCAGTGAAACTAATTCGGTGGTGTAAATATTGCTATATTTTTCTATAACTTGATCAAACCTAATAAAGAAGTTTGACTCAGAAAAAAATTAAAGCGACTCACAATATGAAATGGGGCGAGTATTTGATATTTACTCTTGTCCATATATCCATGTTTGAACTATTCTTATTCTACTGCCTATGGTAAAACATAAGAGATATTTTGACAACAACATACACCCTTCATCCCAAAAAAAAATTCAATGCTAAAATTCCCTAAAGACCCCTGGGCTTGACAAGTTCAACAAAACAGTACAGAAAGTGGACTCACCTAGCTTTTTTTTTAGAGAAGTGTATTTCTTAATACTATCAAATATACTCAATATTAGATTTAATGAAACTAATTCGGAATTGTAAATATTGCTATATTTTTTCTATAAACTTGGTCAAACCTAAAGAAGAAGTTTGTTTCAGAAAAAAAATTAAAGCGACTTACAATATGAAATGCAGCAAGTATTTGATATTTACTCTTGTCCATATATCCATGTTTGAACTATTCTTATTCTACTGCCTATGGTAAAAAATAAGCGATATTTAGACAACAACATACACCCTTCAACTTTCGTCCAAAAAAAATTCAATCCTAAAATTCCCTAAAGATCCCCGGGCTTGACAAGTTTAGCAAAACAGTACAGAAAGTGGGCTACACCTAGCCTTTTTTTTTTCTAGAGAAGGATATTTTTTTTACCCAGCCTCTACATCCAACCAGATATATGCAGTCATTTGAATTGGGAATTTAATCCCTGAAACAACCCAATCTGAAATTTGCTTCTATAGATATTTGAACTCAGGACCTTGGAATACTACTATGGTCACTGCAATCACTAAACTACATGCACTTTTGCTTTTCGCTACACCTAGGGCTACACCTAGCTTAGCCTATCCAATATCTTATTCAAAAAAGAGCTTGGATTGTTACCTTTTCATCCCTGTAAAAAGTCAGTCAGTCCCAGTGTTGTGCAGAGCCCATTGTCAAAAGATCGTTTTGCTAGGATGCTTGCTTGAATCCGATTACTTAAAAGAAAGGCATTTGAAACTCTACATAGTATGGCTGCAAACCGAATGAAGAAGTTGTAATCAGGATTTGATCTATCTGGATCAGCATATTTTGTTACAACTTCTTTAGGAGTATGACAAGGGGAGCTGACGAACTTCTTCGTGAAGGTTAATGGAATATGGGTATTTTCTGGGTTTTCTGTACAAAACTTGTTGTAGTATAATTCTTAAGGCCGAGGCCTAGCTATAAACCTGTGCAAACACTTATGCTGATTCATAGTTAGGATTGGGTTTTTTTTTTTTTCGACAGAAGGAGTAGTCAACAAAATACTAGTTTGATTATTAGTTACTAATATAAAATCTAAAAAAATATAGCAATACATTAAAATATCAATACATTAAAATATTTTTTAAGATGAATCCAGCGATATCATTTTGAAAGTTGAATTTGAAGTATTCAAAGAGATATAATTTAAACATGTCGGTTGCACATATTCTAAAATTTCATTTATTTGTGGTTACTTATAAGTGACTGGGGGAGTATTATCATAAAAAATCATAAAAAAATGAAAAGAAAAACGTGTACTAGTACTTGTTCATATTCGCTTTGTTTTGATTCTACTTACATGCATGATAACTAAAGTTCCAAATGTGTAAGAAATAAGCACTAATACCTTGTGCTAGCAATATATAGAACCCAGGATTATATGTTTCTCCCTGAGTATGCAGAGATATTCATCAGGAAAAAGACAAAGCATTTTTTTATGGGTACATGCCCATGAAAATCAATAGGAATCATGCGTCCACGTACCATTAATCATCATTTAGATTTCAAACAGCACACTTCGTAAGTTTTCCCTTTCAAAACATTAATGCATAATATATAATTTCCTCTATTTATTTACTGTTAATAACAAGGAAGATAAACACCCAAGACACATTGTTAACAATTATTGGATAATTCTCTCTTATAAAATATAAAACACAAAATGTAAGGACAAAGTTTATATTTTTAAATCACTAGTATCATATTTTCTTCTATTGGAAAATATATGATCATGTAGAAATTAATTTACTTTTTTGTGATTAATAATTAGGGATATTCTTTTTTTTTCAATAACAGCTTGAAGAAAAAGAATCTATAAATGCAACTAAGTTGTTAGCTTCCAAGCTATGAATCAATTGTAATTTTTTTTTCGTAATTTACTAATACAAAATTTCAGAATGAATATACACAATGCGAGTATAAATTGAATATTTCTTGGTCTGAAAGGTAAGGAGTCATGAACAAAAATGTTATATCCAGACTAGCTAGAGTGTCAATTTTGCTTTTGTTATTGATTGGATGATTGAACATTTTATAAGGTTTAATTGTATTTGGATTTGATTTTCACCCTATTATTTTATTAGTTCCATAATATGAGAATTCACAATTAATAAATATCAAGTAACATCTAGTCAGCTTGAGTCCTGATTATAGTTTATTTTGTTGATAACTCCAAAATCCAAAATTAACAAATAGCAAGCTTATGGAGCCTTTTGTACGATACCCTTATGATTTGGACACCACGATGAATAGATTGTCAGATCTTTTTCCTTTGGTTAATCTCTAGGAATGATCGATTTTATCTCTTATACTACCAAAACGGAGAGTTTCTGCCCACTACCACCGCATCTAGTTTTGTTCTCCATGTCGGCACACCATTCCATTTCCATAATAGTAAATCTCTATTTTGTCCACCGGATCGAGATTCTTAAAAAGAAGTAACCCACGTTGATTTATAACTTTTTTTTGAGGCAATCTAGATTTATAACTGTAGATTAATAAATTCTAATCGAAACACTGAACTGTTTAAATGATTTTTCTATTCTAATAGAAGTTATAGGTACCGAAAGCTTATCAACCAGCCCACAGAACAAAATGAAAAGGTTAATCCAATCGAGGCGAGTCCTCTAGCTGGAATCCGGAACAGAAGCGGGCGCGGAGCACAGCTTGCAATCTGGACCAGTAGCGGATGCGGTGTTTTCCCTTTCCCCCCATCGCCCTGCCGCCGCTAGCAGCCAGCACGGGGCCAACAGGCGACAGCCGAGGGCGCGACGCGACGACAGGGTCGCGTGGCCTTCCCGTGGGTCGCGGCTTGACCCGACGGATCACGCATGGTGCCCCTCGCAGCGGCCGCCGGCGGCGGCGCCGCCCCGGCCCCCGCGCCCGCCAAGGGCCGCGTAGAAAAGAAAAAAGGAAGGCACGGGCGCACGGCACGTCGACACGCGCGCGACGTACGTGTCGGCGCCGCGCGGCGAGCTGTTTGTTCGCATATGCATGTGCTCTTATATATTTTCAGTTACGTGATGGGATTGTTTTGTTTTGTTCTCTCGTGTTCTCTTCTGTCCGCCTCTTGGGCCGGTAGGTACGTACAGTCTATTTGACGGCGGCCACACCGCACCATGACACCAGCTTTTGCCTCAAGCATGCTCGCGGCAATACCGCGGTACCTCGTAGGTTTGCTTTTGAATTCAAATCTTCCGTGTTAGTCATTTGTATCGGGTATTGATATGACCAAAATTTTGGTTATTTTGTTCCAGAATTTTGAACCGTAGCTCCTCTACTGCCGCTCAGTCTTATTTGGAAGTTAGTTTCCCTAGTCCAGTTACCCTTCCTTTTGTTAAGGATGCTTGGTTGCTTTTCTTTATATCGGTTTGGCGATGTACTGGGTTCATTCCTCTCAACTTTGTTGGGATAAAGTGTTTTATGAGTTTTAAAAAAAATATTCTAGAAGGGTCCTGATTCAGTCGTTTCATGGCGTTATTCCTTTCTAGCGCATGACATCCAGCAGTTTAGGTAGAGAACGATTGAACAAGCGTCAACCCCTAATTAAGATTTCGATCTATCGATAATGTACCGTCCTAGCTATAAGTGCCTATGGTGACTGAGTGTTCATCTTATATTTATGGGTAATTTTATCATTCTTGAGAAGGTATCATATTTTCTAGTGTAAAATTTGGTACCAAAAAATTTTAGTGTAAAATTTAGATACCTCAAGGTATTTTCTCAATTACTATAATCTTATATATAAGAGCTTTCCTAGGGTGCTGCTAATGCATGTCATTTCGTTAACATGCTTTCCTGACCTTCCCGGGGACAAATCAATAGGAAATCATGCTTTCCTCCCTTTCCTGGACCTAGATGTAAAATTGCTGCTTCTCCTGTAGCTTGCCATTTTGTTTTCGAATTTTTCTGTTGTGCTTATACATGTTTTAGAGAATTTCTTTAGATAATAAAATAAATAACCCCAGCCTCTGAATCATATGGAGCACACATTACGTATTAACATGTTCCATCCTCTGAGGTGTTGGACTTCGGCTGGTCGTGTTGTGCATTCAAATCTTCTTTGTTCTAATGGATTGTCATCGACGCCGCACCTGCGTCGGATTGGTCGAACTAATGGAGGCTCAGGAGAGACACACCCCCTCCGCTACTTTGCTAAGCAACTTTATGCCCTAGATGAACCTATACTGTTGGCTGCTATGCCCTGCATGTGTCAATGTAACACGCGTTGTGAATGTCCTTGGATGCAAATGTTCATCTTTTGGGCCTTCCACCCGACTGCCCCAACTAGTCCAGCTAACAATCGTGCAATCTCAACCACAAAGGGCTCACAATCACCACTGTTGTCGCCACCGGCTACGGCCGCCCATCGCAAAAACAAGTGCACCACCATCACTGTCATCACCAATGGTACCGACCGCCCATCACCAAAAGAGTGCACCCTTCATCCATGATAGTGTAAACCATTGACATTCTTAGCTGGAACATTCAACGACTAAATTCAGCCTCCAAGTGCAGTGTGGTCCACAAGCCTATAGTGGAAACGTCCTGCACGACCTTGCATGTTTCCATGAGACAGAACTAAAGGCAATTAACGACGGGCTCGCAAGGGACCTAGGAGGGTACAAACTACATAGCCACGCAATAAAACCAACAAGAGACATAAGAGGGGGAATTCTACTATTTTGGAACTCTAGTTTCATTGAAGTGCAAGATATCAAACTGAGGTGCTTCTTCCTCACAGGTGCTTCTTCCTCACAGCTAAAGTTATACTTCTGAATAGTGGATCCAGCTTTCTTCTGTCAGCGATTTAGACCCATGAGATATATAGAGAAAAAGAGACATTCCTGCAATAAATCAGGAGACTAAAACCAGAGGATGACAATCCTTGTCTACTCATCGTCTACTTCAACATGATCTATAGAGAAAGTGATAAGAACAATACAATCCTCAATCTCAGATGAACGAGTTGGTCCCGCGCTGCCCTCAACCACTGCAAGCTAAAAGAGATCCATCTACAAAATAGAAAGAAAATACACCTGGAGAAATGAGAGGCATCGGCTGGCCCTTGTTAAGCTAGACATGTTCTTCTACAATGAGGAATGCGACTTCTCCTTCGGCCACCACATTATCCACGCCCTATCCTCCAGCACATCTGACCACTGCGTACTCTTCTCAAATCCTAGACACCCTGGGAGGCCAAGTATCTTTAAATTTAAAAACTTCTGGGTAAAGTTCACAGGCTTCAAGAAAGTAAATAGGTGGCATGGAGCCAACAAATAACACAACACAAACCCCTGCACCGCCTAATAGATAAATTGAGTCGCACAACTTTAGTCCTAAAAAGATGGGAAAAGAACATTTGCTCTGATACAAAGCTCAAATTTCATATGGTGCTAGACATCATCCAACTCGAGGTGGTTCGTGAACACTGAGACCTAACTCAGGCTAAATTCAGGCTCCACACAACCTTAAAGCGAAGGCTTCTTGGTCTCGCGGTTGTAGAAATAGCAAGGAAGAGGCGAGCTGCGTGACTAACCAATATCAAAGAAGATAATGCAAACACAAAGCTCGTCTTCCATCATATAGTAAATGCGCGCAAAAGGAAAAACCACATTTGTGCGCAAAAGGAAAAACACATTTGCGCGCAAAAGGAAAAACAAATTTACCACCTACATAAACAAAATGGATGGGATGTGATGCATAGCGAATAATTGTTGAGCACTTCCACAAGTAATGAGCGAACCGGAGCCAAGAACAGAAGACTTGGTTAGCCTAGAAGACCCTTTTTCGAAACGAAAGTTCTCAAGGTCATCAGTGAAATGCTGATTGACAAGGCCCTAGGGCCGAACGGTTTTACGGGGAAGTTCTTCAAGTCATGTTGCAACATCGTCATGGATGAGGTGGTAGTGGCTTTCAATGCCTTGTATGATGTTAGACATGCACACCACCCACAGCGCGCCCTCCATAGCCGCGTAGTCCAGCACATCCGATGGATGGGTCTACTTACACATACCACCTCACTTACACTTTCGTCCTCGTTTCGTGTAAAAGAGTTAACCTGGGAGTGGTATGGTTGGAGGAACAAGCTCATATAAGTTCGTTTCACCTTTGCTAATCTAGCAAGGTGGTATTAAACATGCACACACAGCTCCAATGGGCCACATGGGCTAAATCCCAATTGGGCCTTATCCCAAAAAAGGACAGTGCGGAGGGAGTCGGAGACTACAAGCCGATAAGCCTGGTCCATGGCTTCACCAAGATCTTCTCCAAAGTTCTGGCCATCAGACTATGACCTTTCATGTACTCACCCATTTCAACAAACCAAACTACTTTCGTTCATGGCCGTAATATACACAACAACTTCATGTATGTCAGAAACATGGTGAGAAATTAAGCATAACAGAAGCAAAAGGTTGGTCCTGCTCTTCAAACTCAACATCTCCAAAGCTTTTGATTTGGTGAGGCGAAAATACCTCCTCTCCCTCCAAATAGGGGTTTTCCACAAAAATGGTAAGATTGGACAACAGGGCTACTATCCACTTCCAGCTCCAAGGTTGATGAACCCTGAGTTCCACTCAAGACACTCGAGGCTATTGTTGGCCTGATCATTCGGTGAGTTGATGATAGCTACGATTTGAGAGAAACATTGACGACCCGACTACAACCGTACTAGACGTTGTTGTGTTGCGCCTTAGCGATTGATACACCTCTCCGTGGGTTGTTGATCTTGCCGGTGCAGATCAACCTTATTCCTGCAAGCAAATCGAAGAAACAAGCAAGAACAAGATAAAAGCAATCTGAATTGCAGATAGAAATTGAATACAAATGATAGATTGGGGTTCTGTAACGAGCAAACCGGCGATCTAACCGATCACGGGATTACACGGCAAAGTAGCGAAACTAAACTTTAATCTAAACAAAACCCAATTAACCCTGAGGGGTTACCAAGCAATTTATGGACATGGGAGGACCCTAGGTCGTTCTCCACCTGCTTGGGGCGCACCCCACATAGGCCCCACTTGGGCCAGGGTCCCATTTGAAGTTACAAGCCCATAGGTCCATTATAGGTGATACAACACCTTCTTTTTGTGATTTTGGCCGACTGGGATGGAATTTGGTGATGAGGCTAGATCCATTGGAAAGAGGACTCCGAGAGCTTTCCATAAAGTACTCATGGACCCAAAATGGAGCTCGCACGCATATTTGGCGGCCGTTTGAAATCGACACTGTAGCAGGTGGCCAAACTGGATTGCAGAACTTGGACGGCTTGAACTTGATATCTTCCCGTTGACATATGATGTGAGTAACGGTTGTATCCATATTAGCTATGGTCACATCATCCTCCCCTTCTTCACGGAAAGCCGTCCTCGGTTTTTCCATGTGGTGCTCATCGCGCAGTCCATTTAGAACAACATGTTTCTTCCAATCAAACAAGACAAACTCGAGATAATATGATTAGCAATAACATGTCTCTCTAGCTTGCATGTTTTATCCACATCAACATGAGATTCTAAATCTAAACAGATGTAAACTCTATACACCAAATATATTCCTCTATCATCAGATTCACCAAATATATGAAAAATAGCACTAGTTGGACATGGCAAATCAGGCTTAGCAAATAATTTCTCCTTCAAATTATCGAGTCACAAAAATCATCAAACTGAACATAGCCCAAAGTATTTAAAGAAGATGTCAATTCTCATTCCTCTACTTCATTAGCAATGTGAACAACATGCTTAAAATCGGCACATAAAGAAACACTAGAAACATGTTCATTCACTAGTTGTGGCACGGATATAAGTGAAGCATTATCACACAACTCTTCTTTATCACAAGGAACAACAAGAAAATCAACTTGTGACAAAGACATCTCAGCAATTGGTTCCACTAATGGTTGCTCTACTATAGCATGAAAAGTGGACATATGTAGCTCACCTTGAGTATACTCACCTTCAATTATCTCAGCACCATTGAATTTACCTTGCAAACTTTCTTCAGATTTTACAGGTGCTTCATGCTTCTCCTCTTTTTTCTCAAGTTCATCGTTCTCCTGCAAAATGTTAGTAACAGGAGGCACAAGATATTGCTCCTCCAATGTTTGCATATCATCATTGCACAAAGATATAGGAGATTCAGAAACATGAGATAAATCACATTGTTCATGCTTTCTCGCATTTGATATGATTTCACTCTCAATTCTACGAGCAAGCATGAATAGGTGTCCAATATGATTATATGTCACATTAGCAAGCACAACCTGAATATCAAAATTAAGCCCCTTGAAAAATCTGCGCATTGTGTTTTCATCGCACTCTTTTAGACCAGTGTAGATGATACAAACTTTAAATTCACGGATGTACTCCCTAACAGTTCTATCTCCTTGTTTCAGATGTTCTAATTTCTCACGAAGAGGACATTTGTAATAAGAACTCACAAAGCGTTTTCTCATCATGGTTTTGAATTCATCCCAAGTTTCAAATTTGTTACTAACATAACTCCACCAAAATAATGCAGAAGAGGTAAACTTATTACTAGCAGCCTTAATCATTTGAGCATCAGAAAAATCATATATATCAAATTCATTGTCTACTGCTAGCTCCCAATCAATATATGCAACAGAATCATACTTCCCATAATAGAATGGTAACTTAGATGCAACTTGTGCAAAATTATAGTCATGTACCTCATATGCATCACATGGAGAAGTCGTCATATCTCGTCGAAGGTGTAGAAGTCGATGTTCTCGTATTCCCTTACGCAATCCTGCCATGGTTAGTAGCAAATAAGAAATACACACAATAATATGCACGCTCCTATCAACTACTAGGTAGTGGCAGCTCAAATATCACACACACTCAAGCTTTTAACTAAGATCTTACAAGTTCTTACCAAAGCAAGCGGAATGGTGACATACACCGACTCAACCAAGCACCCCAATAGAGGTTGGATGTATCGATGCCTCGGCAAACACTTGTTGTGCGGCTGCAATCAAATCTGTGGAGCTCTGGGTAGGCTTAATTATGTAACAAAGGAATAGCAAATGCTCAGATCAGAGAATGCAAAGTTGAATAATTGTTCAAAGTCAGTACCGTGCTGGTCCTAGGCTAGAACATACTAGAGACGCGAGCCTAGACACAAACGATACCACAAGATAGTACTAGGAACAACTCACAACCCATGCACAACTCTGATATATGAAGTTCAGCTCAAACATAACAATATTTTCTCTTTTCTTTCTTTTTTTCTCTTTCTTTTCCTTTCTTTTCGTTTCTTTTTTTTTGGTGCGGCTTTTCTTTTCTTTTTTTATGCACCTTTCTGCCTTTTTTCTCTTTCTTTTTTTTGATTTTTTTTACGAAAAACAGACTCAAGGACCTCAATGTAAGGTTACAGGGACTCAAATGTAAATATAAAAAACACATGGATTGAAATACGAAAGTGCAAACCAAAAAATTAAAATTATACAAAAAAAAATGGAATGCTCTCGTCCCGTGGGTTCCGTTTTTCAAACGGATCTCCAATCCGACACTCCGAAAATTTTCACTAGTGTCTAGCAATTCACAGTATGTATTGAAACCGAAAAGGAGAGGGAGGGAGTCGGACTAGCCTCCTCACGGTGGTGGTGGGCGATGGGTGGATCGATACGGCACCACTAGAGGCCGGATTTGGTGAGAGGAAAAGGGAAACTGATTTTCCTTCTAGATTAAACTCTCACACTTCCAACAACAGATTTGGAAATTCTTCTTCCTCCTCTCAGCGCCGGAAACAGCACGGCCGATCTATTCAACCAGAAACTCAAGCAAAACCTAGATGCAACTCCAAAACTGACCGATAAAAATTTCTGAAAACTAGAAAAATGAAACCCTGGCGGAAAGATGATTCCGTTTTGGTAGGTGCCGATGACAACAAAGACACGACGTCTACAACGACTGTGGTATAAAAAGTGACTAGAACTCGAAACTCTAAACGAACTAGACGCTAAGACCAACAACTACGGTTCGATGATGCAACAGAAAACTCAACGAAGCAAAAACTGAAATGGACAATGCAATGGCACAAGTATGGCTAGGTACAGGATACATTTTTTATTGTATGGCAATTTTTTGGTTATAGGTAGATAAAAACTCATCGAGCAACGAAAGCTCTGATACCACCTGATGAACCCTGAGTCCCACTCAAGACACTCAAGGCTATTGTTGGCCCGATCTTTCGGTGAGTTGATAATAGCTGCGATTTGGGAGAAACGTTGACGACCCAACTACAACCGTACTAGACGTTGTTGTGTAGCGCCTTAGCGATCGATAAACCTCTACGTGGGTTGTTGATCTTGCCGGTGCAGATCAACTTTATTCCTGCAAGCAAATCAAAGAAACAAGCAAGAACAAGATAAAAGCAATCTAAATTGCCGATATGAATTGAATACAAATGATAGGTTGGGGTTCTATAACGAACGAACCGGCGATCTAACCGTTCACGGGATTACACGGCAAAGTAGCGAAACTAAACTTTAATCTAAACAAAACCCAATTAACCCTGAGGGGTTACCAAGCTATTTATGGACATGGGAGGACCCTAGGTCGTCCTCCACCTGGTTGGGGCGCACCCCATATGGGCCCCACTTGGGCCGGGGTCCCAGACGAAGTTACAAGCCATAGGCCCATTATAGGTGATGCAGGACCTTCTTTTTGTGATTTCCGCTGACTAGGATGGAATTTGGCGATAAGGCTGGATCCATTGGAAAGAGGACTCCGAGGGCTTTCCATCAAGTACTCATGAACCCAAAACGGAGCTCGCATGCATATTTGGCGGCCGTTTGAAGTTGACATATGATGTGAGCAACGGTTGTATCCATATTAGCTATGGTCACATCAAAGGTTCTCCTAAAAGGCATTCCTGGAAACGCAATTCGTCATGGCAGAGACTTGTCACAGGCTGTCCCACTATCCCCACTACTGTTCATCCTAGTGATTGACCCATTACAACGCATTTTGGACAAAGCTACCGAAATAGGGATGGTTAGCAAGTTTCAAGGAAGAATAGTTTTCCTCCATACGTCCATGTACGCCGACTATACAACTTCATAAATCCCAAGAAGGAGGATGTGTAGGCCCTTACAAAACTGCTATGTCATTTTGGACAGGCAACGTGCTGATGCACAAACATGCAAAAGTCACGGGTCGCTCCAAAGGTGCTACACCCTAGAATTTGACGGCATCCTAGATGGCACACCGGCAACTAGAGCCCCCTTCCCGATGAAATTCTTAGGGTTTCTACTGATCACCGTAAGACTGTGAAGGACCAACCTCCAACCGCTCTATGACAAATCTATCGGTCGCATAATAGAATGGTGAGGAAGACATGTAGACGTGGCAGGACAGATAACACTTCTAAAGTCGGTGCTCACCTCCCAACCTATGTAAGTGCTAGACCTTTGCATAACTAGTGATTCAAAACAAAGTCCAGACCTCGAACAGACTAGAAACCTGAGGGTGGCTGAACAACTCCATATGCCCAGTATGCTTTCAAATGCTGGAGACGGCTCTCCATCTACTGGAAGGATGTAGATACATAACGAGAATTTGGGGGATTCTGATGTGACCATGGCTACAAAGGATACAACCGTTGCTCACATCATGGATCAACAAGAAGACATCAAGATCAAGTCCTCCAAGTGCTGGAATCCAATTCGGCCACTGTTAACGTCCAAATTCAGTGAGCCATGAACTAAGTTCAGCATCGGAATTGAAGTGGATTTGGCAGGGGATCGTCTTCCAGAAACAGAGAGCGCATCAGTTACGAGAGGCATCAGCTGAAGATTGCATCAGCTGGCATGGGTCAGACAGGAGACAGCCGATGTAGCCGATTTTGTTGAGATGGTTATATAATCGTCTCCGAGATTGATCGACGTGCTACACTAGGATTGTCATGATGGAGATAAGCTCACGGATAGACAATTGTATCTATTAATTATTATATTTTAAATAGTTTCTTTAGAGATATGTTTCGGCAAGAGTCTGCTGTAAAGACTTGTTCGTATCTTAGAGTTTGTTAGAGATAAGAGTCGTGTCTGGCAAGGACCAGTCATGTATCTCGGGTATAAATATAACCCGATCCCATGTAATTTACAACAACAGTTCAATAACACTTTCAAAGCATCGCCACCTTTTCTATTTCCATTACTTTCGACGAGTTCTTGCTTCAAGTTGGGCTGCATCGGTTTTGATCTCCGATAAGAGGTAAAACTTGTTATGGCGGCTTGCGTTCTTGGGATTAGTGCTTACATCTTCATGACACTCTAATCTTGTTTATGTAAATCGTCGAATTACCATATATGCTATATAATCTCTATCAATATTGTCATATAACCTTGAATCAGCTGCCATCTGCCATCAGAAAGCGACCGATAAGGTTAGATGCCAACGTTGATCTAGGTTATATAACATGTCCGTCATCTTTAAGAGGTTGTCATAAACTTGCCTAGATCTTCTGTTTCTCGTTATGCTTAGTGCTGCATCAGTTAGGTTTGATCTATTAAGTAATATCTAGAACCGCAATATCTGGCTTGTTTTATGATCATCAACAGAGATAGTGTTGGAGTTTTAGCCGATCTTACTTGATTCAGTTATCATGTCCTCTATATGTTTACTTGATACACTAAATCCGCCCTTTATATTAAGATCTTAGTGCATTAAAATATATTAAGCCTATCGTTTGGTATATTTTGCTTGTTTTAATATTTTAATATAGAGAAGTATCGGAGCACTAGCCGATACATATTAGATCTATCTTCATCGGCTAAGCTATGAGTATATACAATCCCTATCTTGAAGTACTTTTGGATATAAGTGATTTATACTGTTTCGGCATGCTATTTGATCTATCCCAATCACTTGAGTTAAATGTATTTCAAGACATAGATTATATATTTCTGATATCCACAGCTGATCAAGTAGATTTAATCTTATTTTGCTTTATTCTTCATTGCCGATCGAATTCAAGATGACATCGGCTTAAGGATAAACGATATGTCATCGGCCATTAGCCGATCGGCTGTCGTTTATGGATTTAACCTCGTTTATTTCTTTCTTTGTTTCTGTTGGTTACATGATCAAACCAACTGGCACGCCTTTGAACCCAAGAGCAAGATTTAGGATCTGCACTGGAGTTAAGCAGATCTCCCAGGCCAGTGTGTATTTTTTGCATCAACAGCCACCTGCTACATTGCTGACTTCGAACGGCCGCCCAATATGCATACGAACTCCGTTTTCAGCCCTTGAGTACTTGCTGGAAAGCACTCGGTGTCCTCATTCCAATGAATCTAACATCACTGCAAAATTACATCTCAGTTGGTGGCAATTGAAGAAACAAGATGATGCGACACCTGTAATAGGCCTATGGGCTAGTAATTTCGTCTGAGACCCCGGCCCAAGTGGGGCCCATGTGGGGTGCGCCCAAACCAGGTGGAGCACAACCCTAGGGACCCTTAGGTCTTCCTCCCACCTTTATAAATAGCTAGGTACCCCTTCAAGGTTTCTTGGGTTTTGTTTAGATTAAAGTTTAGCTTCGCCGTGTAATCCCGTGATCGGTTAGATCATCAGTTTGCTCGTTATGGAACCGCAACTTATCATTGGTATTCAATTCCTGTCTGCAATTCAGATTGATTTTATCTTGTTCTTGCTTGTTTCTTTGATTTGCTTGCATGAATAAGATTGATCTGCACCGGCAAGATCAACAACCCGCCGAGAGGTGTATCGATCGCTAAGGCGCAACAAAACAACGTCTAGTACGGTTGTAGTCAGGTCGTCAACGTTTCTCCCAAATCGTAGTTATCATCAACTCACCAAAAGATCGGGCCAACAACAGCCTTGAGTGCCTCGAGTGGAGCTCAGGGTTCATCAGATTCTCATCTAATGGATGTCCTGTGAGCAACTAAGCCCTACTCAGTGGAAACCCACTATGATAGCGCAGGAGTGGTGGGAGCCGGTCACAAACACAAGAGCAACAGTAAAACAAGTAGACCGTGTACTACCTCTTCTAGTCTCCTTGGAGTTATGGAAGGAAGGGAATCAAAGGGCCTTTTAGGTCAAGGAAATTTCAGCAACCAAACTTGCCAAAAAAAAAATCAAAGAGGCCAAAACATGGGACCTCATGGGGGCTAGAAGGCTCGCAGCTTGGTTACCATAGTCACTAGCCCAGATCACCATGACTAGCTTGTATATAGTTGCTACTTCGCTTTTCCTTCACATTGTACATATGTTTCTTCTACTCTATTCAATGAAATTTTCAGCTCATCCATACGTTAAAAAAATGGATTGTCAATTTGTCATTCAAAGTTTTTGCATGGTAGTGGAAAAAATTGGTTCTTGTTTAGGAAGGACTTTGCAACTTGGAGATCACAAACATATCTTGTTTTGGCTTGATCATATCATGATCCAACAAATGTCCACTCATAATTTGCAAAGAATAGGTATGTTCTAATTTTGTTTGTATTGTACAATTATACTACCAACTGAATCCTTATCAATGCAATTGAAGCAGACCTATTATCAGTAAACTCTGCTCACTGCTCTAGAGTGAGCTAAAAAGGTTCTATTCTATTATCCCTTGGTTCAACTTGCCTGGTGTGTTTTGTTTCCTTTTTCTTGAATACGCAAGAGAGTTGTGTGTCATTGCATTAATAGAAGGAGAAAGGTGTCGAAAACATGCCAAAACAACATGAAGTACAAACTTGCACCACTAGAAGCTACCGCAAGAACGGTTACACAATCCAAAAGAGAAAAGCCTAACCGGGGTCTGATGAGGACATCCCTTCCAACGATACAACCACGCCTATTGCACAGCAAGGACCAATGACTAGAGCTCGAGCTCGTGAACTTAATTATCAGGTAAAGTCATTACTAGCTAATCATACAAGTTCTTCTCAGAATTGGGTGCTACTAAATGGTTGTTGTGATCTACTTAATGGTTGTTGTGATCTACTTGTTGTGATCTACTTGTTGTTAGGAATATGGTCAAATCGCAAGCAGCACTAGCAGCGCTGATTTGATGAAGTCAATGCTCTTCACTCCGGAGGGCAAACGGGGCAAATGAGTACTTGTTGGAAAGATCTCGTCGTCTACTTTCAGCTATGTGTGGCCTCACCATCAAGTTTGACCCAGGCTGCTCAGAATGACGAAAATAGTTCTTTACATCAGAAACTTGGGCTTGGGCCTTGTATCATTACAGCCCATTAGGGGTCCACAAAACCTAGGGTTTGCTCCCACCTCCTCTCCTGGTCATTCCTCCACCTATATAAACTCCTAGCAGCCACCATTTTGCATTTTGGGTTTTGTTTTGATGTAAGTTTAGCTGCAGCTACTTCCTTGTACTCGCGTGTGTCGGCTAGACCACCCGGATACTTGTATTCAGAACCCCATTTTGGTTTGTTTAAGTTTCATCATTTGACAAGTGCCGTGATCTGTTTCCTTGTCAACTTGTTCTTGCTTGTTCTTCGATTGCTTGCAGGTTCAAGGTTGTTCTTGGCACGGCAAGAACAGCAACAACGTGGAGTCGGTGTACCGGTTGCTAAGGTGCAGCACCCCTGTGGTAGTTGTAGTCGGACCGCCAACGTCGTATCCTTCCCCAAATCGAAGTTTATCCTCCTCTCATCGAAAGATCGGGAACCCCCGTTGCTGCATCAAGTGGTATCAGAGCTCAAGTTGCTCGGTGAGAGATTTTATCACTTCTTTGTTTTTACCTACAGCCCAAAAGAAAAACCACTAAAATAGGTCAGACCCGAAATCACCAAAACATGTTGAGCCTTTGCTGTTCTACTTAGTCTTTGCTTGCTGAGTTTTCGATTGCATCGATTGGTTGAGTTGCTGGTTCTAGTAGTTTAGTCCTTTAGAGTTTCGAGTTCTGCTCACGAATTCGTCACCGCAAACACTTCCACCATCACTTCATTTATCTTCATCCCGCTGCCAGCATCATCACCATATTCACCACGAAATCCACCTCCAGCCCCACCAAATTTCGTCCACCACAACCAGCAGCACCCTCATCACCACATCAGCCACCCCCAAATGCATTTATTGCTGCCTCCACCAACAGCCAACCCTTTTGCAACTTTTTGAAGTGAATCAGCCCTTCCCAAGAAAGCATTTAAGTGCTCTCACTTTTGACTTGTTGGCTGAATCATGTAACTAGCCAACCAACCCATCATTACTTCTTGTTTTGATTTGTTGGCTGAAGCTTGTGAAATTTCGAAAATGTTTGAGAAAAGGTTATTTTGCTAAGGCTTGTTTTGACTTGTTGGCTGAAGCTTTGAGCTTGCTGTACAAAAAAAAAAGAAAGAAAACAAAAAAAAAGAAAGAAAAAAAAATCAGAAGTGAAGAGAAGGAAAAAAAAAAGGAAGGGAAGAGAGGAAGTTGTTGTTGTTGCTGTTTTGTTTGTGTTATTTTCGTGCTATTTTGAGTGGCTACGCTTGTGACTAGGTTCGCGTCTCTAAAGGGTTTTGCCTAGGACCAGCACAATACCATCGTTGAATGATTATTCAACTTGCTTTGATTAATGTGGTTCTAGCTGTACCTTGATATTACTTGCAGCCACCTATAGCTTCACAAATTTTTATCTACTGTATCACAGGATCGTGCTTGTTGTCGGCTCCGGTACTACTAACCGTTGTTGCTGTTCTTGCTGTTTGCCAACGCCTTTTACATAACAAAGTAAGAACATGTAAGAACTCGTTTGCACAAGTTTGGTAGAAGTGGAGATGGACAACACCTAGCTCCAATAGTTGATAGGACATATTTCTTGTGAATTGTTTCTTCCCATTAACCATGACAGGAGGATCGGGGGAGCACCCTCAACATTCACCACGTACGAGGGGCATCATACAACATTTTGAGCGCCAAGTGAGGGAGCATGCTGAAGGCCTTGATGAGGATGTTAGGGTCGCCAATGATCGCCTTGGTCAATTGGAGGCTGCTCAAATTGACACCAACTCCAAGCTTTCCTCATTGGAGAGGTCCATTGTGGCTGTGAACACTTCTCTTGCAGGTATCTTGAATACGTTGGAGAGAATGGGCCAAGATGGTCATGATGGATCGGCTAGGCGCAACCACAATGGCCATGATGCTAATAGCAGCATCGCAGCAAGGGAAGAACTGGAGTACGCTGCTGACACTGAGCATGATGAGGAGATACTTGGTCGTCCACAAAGACAACAGCGCCGGCAGCGCCATGGCATGGGCGCTCCACCACAGCGGGAGGTACGTGATAATGATGATTCTTTAGGCAAGATCAAGTTTACCATTCCTTGCTTTGATGGAAAATATGACCCTGATACATATCTTACTTGGGAGTTAGCCATTGATCAGAAATTTGCTTGCCATGATTTTCCTGAGAATAAACGTGTTAGGGCTGCTACTAGTGAGTTCACTGATTTTGCATCCATTTGGTGGAGTGAATTTGTTCGTTCCAATCCAAATAACACT
The DNA here is from genome assembly GCA_000338895.3 of Oryza meridionalis. NCBI lineage: Eukaryota > Viridiplantae > Streptophyta > Magnoliopsida > Poales > Poaceae > Oryza > Oryza meridionalis. The sequence goes on along the minus strand of CM002531.2, from coordinate 11,025,014 downwards.
CCCCAAACCTGGGATGCAATGAAAAGAGTCATGCGAGCTAGATTTGTTCCTTCATATCATGCACGTGATTTGCTGCACAAATTGCAACAACTTAGACAGGGAAACAAATCTGTAGAGGAGTATTATCAAGCTTTGCAAACAGGAATGCTTCGTTGTGGATTGGTAGAAAATGATGATGCTGGTATGGCTAGATTCATGGGTGGGCTGAACCGAGAAATTCAGGACATTCTAGCCTACAAAGAATATAATTCAATTAATCGTTTGTTTCATCTTGCTTGTAAAGCTGAAAGGGAAGTACAGGGACGAAGAGCTAGCTTCAGGACTAACATTTCTGCAGGTCGTGCTAGCTCTTGGACATCTTCTAACGCTGCTTCACCGTCAACTCGAGCAGCAGCACCATCGTCCTCAAGCAACAAGCTGCGTCCCTCTACAACAAACTCTACACCATGCCCGAGTGAACCAACAAGAGGGGTTGCTGCTACACCTTCCAAGAGCTCATCATCAGTAGCTTCATCAGGAAGGACAAGAGATATTCAGTGCCTACGCTGCAAGGGCTATGGTCACGTGCGCAAGGACTGCCCAAGCACTCGTGTAATGATCGTGAGAGCTGATGGTGGGTACTCCTCCGCTAGTGATTTAGATGAAGAAACCTATGCTTTGCTTGCAACTAACAATGCAGGGGAAGGTGACGCGCCCCACCAAGATGAGGAACACATTGGGGCTGAAGCTGCAGAGCACTATGAGAGCCTCGTGGTGCAGCGAGTGCTAAGCGCACAAATGGAAAGGGCTGAACAGAATCAGCGCCACACCTTTTTTCAAACCAAGTGTGTGATCAAGTGTCACGCCCGGAAATTCACTAATCATTTCCGAACTAATTTGTGCATAAAATCCTCGTCCAGGAATCAGCCGAGGTACACAAATTGACAATTTAATATACAAATCCATCTTAATAATAACGTTACATACTTACAAAGAAAAGAAAACAGCAGCGGAATTAACGGTCTAGCGATGGCTTCAGCTCCACTCCCACAGGCAGCTCAACTGGGGTATAAGCCAAACGTCTTCTCCTTCTGGATCCTTTTTCTTCAACTGAGGTTGATTGATTATTGCAAGGTGAGCATATGACATACTCAACAAGCCACACAGCAAATATGCAAATGCACAAGGATTCCAAAGGATGGCATAATATAGGCTCATTTGCAAAAGCAGCATTTAGCAAAACATTTAAGAGGAGTAAAACAGTGGAGTAATTAATCAGAAATTTTAATCAACACTGCACAGCACACCCATGCTGCACAGGCCCAACCATCCTGAACAACCATACCCGGCTGAACAGATCTAACTCCAAACCAGGAGCTAAGCAAATTATTACCAGATATAACATCTATAATTATTGTGAGAGGTGTGAGACTAATCACGAAAAACATTGCTCAACTCGCCCATAACCGCGGGCACGGCTATTCGAATAGTTTTACTCTGGCCAGAGGTGTACCACTGTACCCACAAGACACAACCCCACATCATGTCACCATGTGCCTCAATACCACCACGGTACCTCGGAAAGGAGTTGTGACAATACCCCTTGCACAACATAATCCATTACAGCGCACCTTTCCTGGATCATAATCACCCCCTCAAAAACCAGAGGCATGGACTCCCCAGCGACCCCCGTGGACTTCTCGCCACTTCTCAGTCTGGCGCACTATAATGAATCACGTTATACAAAAGATAAAGCCGTTGCCCACGCTGGCTTGTGGTTGGCACGGTAAATGTTTCACAACAGTAGCTCGCGAACCGGTCCTTAATTGCCATGAGCACGACCTTCAAAACCATGTGCTCACAACCCACCATTAACCAGGTTTTAATTATCAATTAATTAACATCACACGATTAACCATCGTGAGCTACCATTTAATGTAACCATAATTAAAATAATAATGAGTCATAAGTAATCCCAATAATGAGCTAATGTTTCTAAGCATGGCTAAGCAATTATATCTAATATCTAGTTGAACCAATATATATAAAGCTCAACTAGTCCAATTATAATCACCCAAGGTATCAAGGAATAAAGTAATCAAGAACAAAAGGGCCATAACAAAGAATAGGTTCACACCACCCGGTGACATTCGAAAATAAATGCACAGTTGAAATAAATAGAGAATTTAAATATAGGATCAACATGCTCAAAGGATTGTGTTTAGGATCTGTGTGACTTGCCTTGCAATAATCGATCTTCAATTAATCTTCTTGATCACTTCCGACGCACTCACAAACCTTCGCAACGACGGAAACGACAAGCTAATACGCAAAACGAAGAAAAAGACTAATAAAAACCAAATAAACAATACATATAAAGTAAACAAACATGTAGATCATGATTTTAGATGAATTTAGCAACTTGAACCACCTGAAACGGATCTACGGTTATTTAGTTATGATTTTCCGAAGATTTAATCTATTAGAAAAAAGGGAAAAAGGAAGGATGATGATGTCGGCGGCCGAACCACGATGACGACCTCGCCGGAGATAGAGCGGCCGGCTGCGGATTTGGAGGGCATGTACACGTAGAGGACGACGAGACGAACCCAACGGTACTCACCACAACGACAAACGACGAACGACGACGGCCGGCGACGAGAGGGTGGCGGCGGCGGCCCGGGTTGACCGGCGGCGGCGAGCTACGGTGACCGGCGGCGAAGAAGAACGGGCGGCCGGGCTTCCTCACTCCTCGGCGCACCTCTTGGCGACGACGGCAAGCGGCGGCGACGGCGGAAACGGCGCGGCGGCGCGGCTGCACTCGGCCGGCGGCGGCGACGAACTAGGCGCGCGTGGCGGCGACGCTACGGAGCACGGGAGAGGACGGGAGAGGGGGCAAACGAAAGAGGAGGACTAGGGGGTCCTATTTGTAGCCTTGGATTGAAGAGATCGGACTCCTCCCGCAAGAAATCGATCCGAGAAATCAAAAACTCGGTTTTGGAGATAAACTCGAAAACGAGTTTGATTCGGGCAAGATACTCAACCATTTGCTCCGATTCTTGAGGGGAAAGATAGAGGAGAACGAGAGGATCAAAACCCCTCAAAAAATCCGGAAGAAACGGGGCCGGATTGGGTGGGATTTGGGGCGGCAAGGCGGCGCGGCGCGCCCGGCTCAGGCTCTGTCTCCAGCCGGCTGGAGATAGAAGATGACACTGTAGCAGGGAGGCAAACTAGACTTTTGGCTGGGCTTCTACTTCTTGGCCCGATTGAAAGAGGGACACAAAGCAGACTTTGGAGGAGGGATAAGGCCAGCCGAAAGGAAGGGAGAATGGGCCGAGGACTGAAGCTGAACTTTTCCTATTTCGGCCCGAAAAGGAGAAGGGATTTTTAAAAACTTTTCCAATTAAATTAATCACTGAAATGATCTTTGAATTGTTAAAAATACTTCCTATGCTCAAATAATTCCAAGAAAAATCTTGAAAATACTTGGACACTCAAAGTACTTAACAAAATTATAATCAGACCATTTAATGATTAATTTAATATGTGGGTAATTACTGAAATGCTCTTTGTATGATTAAAATTAATAATTGAGCTCCGAAAAATCCGAGAAAATTCCAGAGAGTATAATTAACCATGGAGAATTTAATAAAAATTAAATCCATCCATGCTTTATATTTAGGAAATCTTACTTCCCACATTTAACTTCACTTGTAAATTAAAGAACATTTAATATAAATTCTATTATTAATTTATTAAATAATTTATAAATCCTGAAACGAAAATCAGGATGTGACATCAAGGAACGCTCTTGCCGCGTGATCATAGATGGAGGAAGCTGCAATAATTTGGCTAGTGCTGAAATGGTGGAGAAACTTGCATTGAGCACACAGCCACATCCGCAGCCCTACTATATTCAATGGCTTAATAGCAGCGGCAAGGTAAAGGTAACACGATTGGTAAGAGTACATTTTGCCATTGGTTCTTATCATGATTTAATCAACTGTGATGTTGTGCCTATGCAAGCATGTTCTATGTTATTAGGTAGGCCATGGCAGTTTGATAAAGATTCTTTACACTTTGGCAAATCCAATCAATACTCCTTTGTGCATAATGAAAAAAAACTTGTGTCCTATGTCTCCTGAAGTTATTTTAAAGGATGAACTTGCTAGAGCTAGCAAACAAAAAAATCAGGAGCATACTAGGAGTGAGCATCTTATTGCGGCTAATGAACTTGAGAAGCATAAGAAGAAACCCACCAACTCTGTTCAAAATAATAAAAATGAGATTAAGCTGAAGGGATCTTGTTTCATTGCAACAAAATCAGATTTGGATGAAGTTGACACTGACACTGTTGTTTGCGATGCTTTGGTTTGCAAAGAAACCTTATTTCCAATTGAGGATACTCCTATTTCTTTGCCTCCTCCGGTCACTAACCTTTTGCAGGAGTATGCTGATATTTTCCCAAAGGAGGTTCCACCGGGGCTGCCACCAATTCGAGGGATTGAGCACCAAATTGACCTCATTCCTGGGGCCTCTCTGCCAAACCGTGCGCCATACAGGACCAACCCGGAGGAAACAAAGGAGATTCAGCGTCAAGTGCAAGAGTTACTTGACAAGGGGTATGTACGTGAGTCTCTTAGTCCTTGTTCTGTCCCCGTGCTTTTAGTTCCTAAGAAAGATGGCTCATGGCGCATGTGTGTGGATTGTAGAGCAATTAACAACATCACAATCAGATATCGTCATCCTATCCCTAGGCTAGATGATATGCTTGATGAATTGAGTGGTTCACTTGTGTTCTCTAAAATTGATTTGCGTAGTGGTTACCACCAGATTCGCATGAAGTTAGGAGATGAATGGAAAACAGCTTTTAAAACTAAATTCGGCCTATATGAGTGGTTAGTCATGCCCTTTGGTCTCACTAATGCACCCAGTACTTTCATGAGATTAATGAATGAAGTTTTACGTGCTTTCATTGGCAGATTTGTGGTGGTATATTTTGATGACATTCTCATATATAGCAGATCAATAGAGGATCATCATGGTCATTTGCGTGCTGTTTTTGATGCTCTACGAGATGCACGTTTATTTGGTAACCTTGAGAAGTGCACATTTTGCACAGATCGAGTCTCTTTTCTTGGCTATGTTGTGACTCCGCAGGGAATTGAAGTAGATCAAGCCAAGGTTGAAGCCATACATAGCTGGCCGGTTCCAACAACGATCACACAAGTGAGAAGCTTTCTAGGACTTGCTAGGTTCTACCGCCGCTTTGTGAAGGATTTTAGCACCATTGCAGCCCCATTACATGAGCTTACCAAGAGAAATGTCACATTCACTTGGGCTGCAGCACAAAGGAATGCATTCGACACTTTGAAAGATAAGTTAACACACGCTCCTTTACTCCAACTTCTTGATTTCAACAAAACTTTTGAGCTTGAATGTGATGCTAGTGGGATTGGATTGGGTGGTGTGTTGTTACAAGAAGGCAAACCTGTAGCATATTTCAGCGAGAAATTGAGTGGGCCTAGTTTGAATTATTCTACTTATGATAAGGAATTGTTTGCTCTAGTGCGAACATTGGAAACATGGCAGCATTATTTATGGCCCAAAGAATTTGTTATACACTCTGATCATGAATCTTTGAAACACATTCGAAGTCAAGCAAAACTTAACCGTAGGCATGCTAAATGGGTTGAATTTATTGAATCTTTTCCATATGTCATCAAACATAAGAAGGGAAAAGAAAATGTCATTGCTGATGCTTTGTCTAGACGTTACGCAATGCTATCCTAACTTGACTTCAAAATTTTTGGCTTAGAAACAATAAAAGAGCAATATGCTCACGATGATGATTTTAAAGATGTGTTGTTGAATTGCAAGGAGGGAAGGACTTGGAACAAATTCGTTCTCACCAATGGGTTTGTGTTTAGAGCTAATAAGTTATGCATTCCAGCTAGCTCCGTGCGTATGCTATTATTGCAGGAAGCGCATGGTGGAGGGCTGATGGGACGCTTTGGTGTGAAGAAGACGGAGGATATCCTTGCTGATCATTTCTTTTGGCCTAAGATGAGGAGAGACGTGGAGAGGTTCGTTGCTCGCTGCACAACATGCCAAAAAGCTAAGTCACGCCTTAACCCTCATGGTTTGTATATGCCTTTGCCTGTTCCTAGTGTGCCTTGGGAGGATATTTCTATGGACTTTGTTTTAGGGCTGCCTAGAACAAAGAAGGGGAGGGACAGTATCTTTGTTGTTGTAGATAGATTTTCTAAGATGGCGCATTTCATACCTTGTCATAAGAGTGATGATGCTACACATGTTGCTGATTTGTTCTTTCGTGAGATTGTTCGCTTGCATGGAGTGCCAAACACCATAGTTTCTGATCGCGATACAAAATTCCTTAGTCATTTTTGGAGAACCTTGTGGGCTAAGTTGGGGACTAAACTTTTATTTTCTACTACATGTCACCCCCAAACTGATGGACAAATTGAGGTGGTGAATAGAACATTATCTACAATGCTTAGGGCTGTTTTGAAAAAGAATATTAAAATGTGGGAAGAATGTTTGCCTCATGTTGAGTTTTCTTATAATCGTTCACAACATTCTACTACTAAGAAGTGCCCTTTTGAGATTGTTTATGGCCTTCTACCCCGTGCTCCAATTGATCTTTTGCCCCTCCCAACTTCAGAGAGAGTGAACTTTGATGCAAAATATCGCGCTGAATTGATGTTAAAACTGCATGAGACCACTAAGGAGAACATAGAGCGCATGAATATTAAGTATAAACTTGCTGGGAGCAAAGGAAAGAAACATGTTGCTTTTGAACCTGGTGATTTGGTTTGGTTGCATTTGAGAAAGGATAGGTTCCCTAATTTGAGAAAATCTAAGTTGCTACCTAGAGCTGATGGTCCTTTCAAAGTGCTACAAAAGATTAATGACAATGCATACAAGCTTGAGCTACCTGCCGATTCTAGGGTTAGCCCCACGTTTAACATTGCAGATTTAAAGCCATATTTGGGAGAAGAAGATGAGTTAGAGTCGAGGACGACTCAAATGCAAGAAGGGGAGGATGATGAGGACATCCCTTCCAACGATACAACCACGCCTATTGCACAGCAAGGACCAATGACTAGAGCTCGAGCTCGTGAACTTAATTATCAGGTAAAGTCATTCCTAGCTAATCATACAAGTTCTTCTCAGAATTGGGTGCTACTAAATGGTTGTTGTGATCTACTTGTTGTTAGGAATATGGGAGAGGAACCAAATCGCAAGCAGCACTAGCAGCGCTAATTTGATGAAGTCAATGCTCTTCACTCCGGAGGGCAAACGGGGCAAATGAGTACTTGTTGGAAAGATCTCGTCGTCTACTTTCAGCTATGTGTGGCCTCACCATCAAGTTTGACCCAGGCTGCTCAGAATGACGAAAATAGTTCTTTACATCAGAAACTTGGGCTTGGGCCTTGTATCATTACAGCCCATTAGGGGTCCACAAAACCTAGGGTTTGCTCCCACCTCCTCTCCTGGTCATTCCTCCACCTATATAAACTCCTAGCAGCCACCATTTTGCATTTTGGGTTTTGTTTTGATGTAAGTTTAGCTGCAGCTACTTCCTTGTACTCGCGTGTGTCGGCTAGACCACCCGGATACTTGTATTCAGAACCCCATTTTGGTTTGTTTAAGTTTCATCATTTGACAAGTGCCGTGAGCTGTTTCCTTGTCAACTTGTTCTTGCTTGTTCTTCGATTGCTTGCAGGTTCAAGGTTGTTCTTTGCACGGCAAGAACAGCAACAACGTGGAGTCGGTGTACCGGTTGCTAAGGCACAGCACCCCTGTGGTAGTTGTAGTCGGACCGCCAACGTCGTATCCTTCCCCAAATCGAAGTTTATCCTCCTCTCATCGAAAGATCGGGAACCCCCGTTGCTGCATCAGGGTCTAAAATAAGAGAGAGCCCTTTAGCCCTAGCTAGACTCGATAGGTGTGCTTCCTTCCTTGCTAGCGCCAAAGAAGAAGATAGACTAGGAGAAACTCCGTTGAAGACACAATCATTTCGATGCTTGCAAAATAGTCCAAGCAGCAAGAATGACCAAACTATATATTTAAGCCCTTCTTGATATTGCCATCCAACAAAATGTTGATTCGGTTCTACCATTCATCGAAGTCCACATCTAAGGGTTGTGGTGCAAGAGCCCTAAGTTCCACTTGGGGCAAGAGGGAAAAACAAACTTACCTGGTGAACACACAAGAGACAAGGAGATGTTGAATGGTCTCATCCTCTTGGTCACATAGGGGGAACTAATCACGATGTGGTAGGCCTTGCCGTGCCAAGCAGTCCATTGTCCAACAATTAATGATTGTGCGGCACTAACCACATGAAAAAAAATACGCCTTCCTAGGGCCCAAGATTTCCATACAAGTTCCCAAGGGCCAAAATAAATGGCACTTTGAAACAGAATGTCATATGCAAAATTGGTCCAGTAAACTCCTGTATTTGAAAGCCTCCAATAATTCACATATGGATTTCTAGGTTGTAGCTCTACCAAGAAAAGGGTGTCCCACAGATTAAGAAGATATGTTATAACACCAACAGAAAAGGCTCCTTGAACATCAGATATTCATATATGATCAAGTAATGTCTCAGCAGTGCACTTATTAACTCTTCTCTTTGGCACCAAAGTGAAAAGCCGAGGTGCTACTTCCTCAATACGCTTCCCAAGGAGCCAATTATCCTTTCAAAAGAGTACTAATTCCATCATCAACTTTCGAGACTACTGCCATGGAAAACAAATATTTAACCCCTTCACTTATTTGGATAGGAAAGATCGACCAAGGCCACCATGGTTTAACTTTTTGCAACCAAAGCCATCTTACCCTTAGAGCATAACTAAGAGACTTCATATCCTAAATTCCAAGACCCCTAAATTCCCAAGGTTGACAAACCTTGGGCCAAGCAATTAAATAATAACCAACATCTACTTTCTTTCTTCCGCTCCAAAGAAATGTTTGTCTTATCTTATCAATAGTTTTGAAGGCCTAGGAAAGCAAATCAATTGATATCGCACGATATATGAGCATAGAGGTGAGGACAAACTGAACTTGGACTATATGACCAACCCGGGTCATATATAAGATCAGCCTTCCACCCTGGTAGTTGATTAGTAATATGATCAATGAGGTTGGATATGGGACTTGGTGACTTTCCTTATGGAGAGAAGCAGCCCAAAATACTTACAAGGAAAAATCTGAAATCTCACACGCTAGGAGGTCTTGGACAACTACAATATCATTATCTTAACAATGAATGGGGAGAACATTGCTCTTTTGGACACTAGTCTTTAAACTCAATGTGTTTCTGAAAAGGTGGAGAATATCAAGTGTGGGAGACATGTATAAGGTCGTTGGTGAAGAAAAACCACCACATCACATGCATAAAGAGACGTTCGGTGTTGTAAAGCCCAAGAAGAAAAAGGCTACAACAACCGGCTTCAGTGGCCCTATTGAGCATTAAATTCAAGACATCAATCACCAAAATGAAGAGCATTGGTGATAGGGGATCCCCTTGCCAAAGCCCGAGCCAATGAGCTATTGCCATACCGAGAATCCCATTCAAGAGCACTTGGGTAGAAGAGGTAGAAAACATCCCACTCAAGACATCCCGCCAAACTTGGCCAAATCCAAGCTTATGTAAAACTTCAAGAAAAACAACCAAGATACCGAATCAAAGGCTTCAGAGATGTCTAGGTTCAGAAGAATTCTAGGCATTTTTTGGGAATGCAAGAACTTGGTTGTTAGTTGTACAAGTATGAAGTTATCCTAAATAAACCGGCATTTTAGGAAAGCACTTTGGTTTGGAGAGACCAACTGTTGTAGAGGACTAGCAAACCGATTAGCTAGGATCTTGGTTATTAACTTAGCAAAAGTGTGAACTAGACTGATGAGTCTAAAGTCTTTAGCATGCATGGCCTCCTCCTTTTTTGGCAAAAGGGTGATATAAGCACGGTTGAGAAGCTGAAGATTACAAAAATCTGTTGTCCAAACAGTAGATATTGCAGCCATCAAAACCCCTTTTATAATATACCAACAAGCGTCCTATAATCTGTCGTTTGTTGCTTGATTGTATTCCACAGTTCCTCTTTTGAAATGGGTGCATCAAGTAGCTCAAGATCACGGGTTTGCAAATTAAGAACATCAAGATCAATAGAGGCTGTGTGATCTTCACTAGAACCAAGAAAGTTAGAATAAAAATTCAAAATTACTTGTGCTTTGTCGTCATCTTTAGATACAACCATCTCACCATCTTTGAGCTTAGTAATGAAATTCTTGCACTTGCGATGTCGAGTGCAGGGATGGAGCAATTTGTTGTTAGTGTTCCCATCTCACAGCCAACCAATAATCTTGCCAACATGCGCATAAGAGATAAAGATGCATCTAGCTGGGTTACCTATTCCTTCTAGTTTTGAGCAACAATCTACTGAAATTGTTGGTACAACAGCAAGGGATGAAAATGTGCTAAAGATAAAATTGACGGTGTCCATTTTTTGGATCCTATGGCTTATCGAGTTCATGAAATGATCTTTAAAGATCCCCATTCCTGTGACACTGATCTACCTTATCATGCCAACTTTGCAGTAGTGGAAAGCTTCTCGAGAATAGGGGACAAGGGGATGATCAAGAAGCCGATGAAAGATATCAAGAATAATATCACCATCGGAAAAGAGGATTATATCGACGCGGAGTCAAAGGCGAAGATCGATTCGGGAACAGAGTAAGAATCGGCTGGAGTCCAGATCGGCTACGATTGGAATCGGCTAAGTCCGAGTCAGACTGGGTTAAGTGATACAGCTGATTCCGACAATACAACTTGTGTACGACATCGGGTTGAGTTGATATGCTTCAAGATGATTGCCACGCATGGATAGAGTCCTGAGAAGGCAATTGTATCTATTAATTAGGATATTTTATGTAATTTCCTTAGAGATATATTTGGGCAAAAGTTTGCCATAAAGACTTATGGTATTTTAGAGTTTGTTAGAGAAAAGAGTCGTGTCCGATATGGACATAGTTTGTAATTTTTGAGTATAAATAGACCCCGAACCCCATGTAATTAATTAACACACACGTTCAATACAATCTCGGCGCATCACCACCCTTTTTGCTTTTGTTTTATTTCGACAAGTTCTTGCTTTTGGGTTGAGCTGCATCTGTTTCAATCTTCAACAAGAGGTAAAACTTGTTATGGCGTCTTGCGTTCTCGGGATTAGTGCTTTCATCTTTATGATACTCTAATCTTGTTTATGTAATTCGTCAAGTTATCATATATCTTGTATAATCTCTAGCAATATCACTATCTAACCTACAATCGGCTAACATGTGTCGGTAGAGGGCAGCCGATTAGGTTAAACATCGATGTTGACTTAGATTATATAGGATATCTACCACTCTATGAAACTTCCAGCGGCTTGATTGTCTAGATATTGTTATTCTTTTCATACTTAATGCTGCATCAATTGAGTTTGATCTATTAAGTCGTGCTTAGAATATCAATCTCTAGCCTGCCTTCTGGTTGCCGATTAGGGTAGCATCAGGGTTTCAGCCGATCTTACCTAATTTAACTACATTTGCTTTATGTGTTTTATTGATATGTTAAATCTGCCCTTCATGTCAAGATCTTATTGCATCTAAGTATATTAAGCTTCTGTTTGGTATATTCTGCTTGTTTTAATATCTTAACATAGAGTTATATCGGAGTATTAGCCGATACATGCAAGATTTATCTGATCGGCTACGCTATGAACATATATAGTCTTGTTGTTAATATATATTTCGATCTAAGTGATTTATACTGTCTCGGCACGGCGACCGATCTATCCCAATCACTTGATTTAAGTATATATCCACACCAGGATTATATATTGTTAATATCTACAGCCGATCGAGTAGATTTAGTTCTTTATTATCTATTTACAACTGCCGATCGATTTAAATATGACATCGGCTCAAAGATAAATGATACGTCATCGGCACCTAGCCAATCGGCTATCATTTATGGATTTAACCACGGTTTCTTTGTCTTTATTTCTTGTTGATTGCAGGATCAAATCAACTGGCACGCTAGCATACCCAAAGGCGAGTTTTGGACCTGCACTGGAGTTAAGCAGATCTCCCAAGCCTCGTGTTTTACATCAACACGCTTTTGGCACGCCTGGTGGGACCGATTAGAAGACAGCAGTTTTCCTCATGGACGAGAAGCCGCCAACGTCGCCGTCCTCGGCTAGTCCAGGTTCTGTTAAAGAGAAGATTCAGCAGCTGGGCTTATCTGATGTTAATGAGGGCAACATCGTGACCATTACTCCAGACAAGTTGACACCTGATCAGAAGAATGATTTCGAAGCAATGATGTAGCAAGCACGGAATCAGTTCTTGAGCTCATTCATGCAGACCTGCAAGGGGACAGTGGTGCAAAAGTACATGGTGAAAGTAGTGGCTGATGTCCCTGGGACCGGTTCTTCCAAGGATGAAGGAGTGAAACAAGCTCCAGATGGCTTGACTCAACTGAGCAACAAAGGTACTGCAGATGATTCTCAAGGAAATCAAGGTGATAACTCTCAGGGAGTTCAAGGAGTTCAAGGTGATGGTGCTCAGGGAGTTCAAGGTGAAGGCCCTAATCAAGACGGCAATGCAACACATGTGCAGTTCAACAACTTCCAAGATCAGGTTGGCTACGCTGTACACCATGCTTTGATCAATCAATCTGGAATATTAACCAATACTTTGGCAAACATGGTGAAGTCAATGGTTGATGGTTCAATGGTTGAGTGTCAAGCTACAGGACCAGTCTACTTACTAGGAGGGGCGTTCCCGAATTATCGGCCATTAATCATCGATAATCAACCAGTTGTCCAGTTGATCCCTCTTAATGCACCATCGGCTAAGCCGACGGCACCATTACCAGCTCCTACACCTGCTGCACCACCTTCGGCTCCAGGCCAATTAGTTAATCCCCAATTGTTGGTGAGAGAACAACCACAGCACAGTGGACAGAATGTGAATCGGCTAACCCAAGACCAGGTTGCATCTATGTTCTTACCTCCTCAACATCCATTGATCCAATCCAGCAACAGCCGATTCAGCAAACACCGCCAAGGCAGCAGGTTGTGCAGCCGATTCAACAAACACCCCCAGTCCAACAGGTTGTGCAACCAATTCAGCAGACGCCATAGAGACGACAGGTTTTGCAGCCGGTTCAACAGACGCCATTAAGGCAACAGGTTGTTCAGCTGATTCAGCAGCAAGGCTCAGTGAATGCATCGGCTGGGTTTGCGATACCTGGTGGTCAGCTTGTGCAGCATACTGCAAATCAAGTTGTCCCGGACCACTTGGTTCATCACGTACAACCAGATGGCATAGTGATTCCTCAAGTTATTCCTGAGCATTTGGTGCACAATATTCAGCCGGATCTTCAAAATTACTAGGGGGGCAATTTGAATTATCAGTATCAGCCGCCATCACCGCAAGTTCAATACCAACAGGCAGGATCGACTCAACCCCAGTTTGTTCCTCAATACAACCAATTTGAGCCTATGTCACAGCAGTCTCAAGGAACGCCTCAGCAACGACCATAGGCCGATTTGATTGCGGATGTCATGAAGGAGCAATTTGGGCTTAGGCCGAAAGATGCTGGAAATTTATACCGACAGCCGTATCCTGAATAGTTTGAGAGAGTTCCTCTCCCTAACCAGTTCAAAGTTCTAGATTTTTCAAAGTTCTCAGGGCAAGATAGTACATCAACTTATGAGCATGTTAGCCGATTTTTAGCTCAGTGTGGTGAAGCATCGGCTGTGGATGCCTTGAGGGTTAGGTTGTTCCAGTTGTCTTTGTCTGGATCGGCTTTCACTTGGTTTTCTTGTTTACCGTATGGGTCGATTAACAGTTGGGCCGATTTGGAGAAGCATTTTCACAGCTATTTCTATAGTGGGGTGCATGAGATGAAGTTGTCCGATTTGACAGCAATCAAGGAAAGACATGATGAGCCTGTGCATGAATATATTCAGAGGTTCAGAGAAATGAGGAATAAGTGCTACAGCTTAAGTTTGACCGATGCTCAGTTAGCCGATTTGGCTTTTCAAGGTATAATTGCTCCAATCAGGGAGAAATTCTCGTCTGAGGACTTCGAAAGCTTCTCGCATCTTACACAGAAGGTGACTTTGCATGAGCAGATGTTTGCTGAAGCTAGGAAGAATTCTAGAAAGGTTAATCATATATGTCCTTATATGTATGGCTCAGATGATGAAGATGATGATTCTGAAATAGCTGCAGCCGAATGGGTAAGGAGCAAGAAGGTTATACCATGCCAATGGGTGAAGAGTTCTGGAGAAGAGAGGAGGTATGACTTTGATATCACCAAGGCTGACAAGATTTTTGACTTGCTACTCCGAGAGAAGCAGATTCAACTTCCTGCTGGTCACACAATTCCGTCGGCTGAAGAATTGGGCAAGAAAAGGTATTGCAAGTGGCACAATTCTGGGTCTCATACTACCAATGATTGCAAAGTCTTCAGGCAGCAGATCCAAGCGGCTATCGAAGGAGGCAAAATCAAATTTGACGATTCTAAGAGGCCGATGAAGGTTGATGGCAATCCTTTTCCTGTCAATATGGTGCATACAGCTGGCCGAACAGCCGATGGAGGTCGTGCAAGAGGTTTTCAAGTAAATTCGGCTAAGATCATCAATAAGTACCAAAAGAAGTATGGTAAACAGCAGGAGAAGCATTATGAGGAAGATGATGACGGTTTTGATCCTCATTGGGGTTGTGAGTTCTTTAGATTTTGTTGGAATGAGGGTATGAGGCTGCCGTCTATCGAAGACTGTCCTGTTGATGATGGAGAACCCAAGCTATTATTTTGAGGGCGTCGTGGAGGGTTCAAACGTCTACACCAAGGACACAGTAGATGATCTCGATGACAAGCATGGACAGGGTTTTATGTCGGCTGATGATTTGGAAGAAATTGACATAGGTCTAGCTGATCGACCAAGGCCGACGTTTACTAGTAAGAATTTATCTGCAGAATTTAGAACCAAGTTGGTAGAGTTATTGAAAGAATTCAGAGATTGCTTCGCTTGGGAGTATTATGAGATGCTAGGACTTAGCCGATCGATTGTTGAACACCAGGGGTTAGGCCACACCAACAGCCTCCGAGGAGATGCAAAGCCGATATGCTTGAACACGTCAAGGCTGAGATTAAACGATTGTATGATGCTGGTTTTATTCGTCCTTGCCGATATGCTGAGTAGGTTTCTAGTATAGTTCCTGTGATTAAAAATAACGATAAGGTCAGGGTGTGCATTGATTTTCGAAACTTGAATAAAGCTACCCCGAAAGACGAATATCCAATGCCAGTAGCTGATCAGCTGGTTGATGCTGCCTCGGGACACAAGATTTTGAGTTTTATGGATGGTAATGTAGGATACAATCAAATCTTTATGGCCGAAGAAGATATCCACAAGACGGCTTTTAGGTGTCCCGGTGCAATCGGCTTGTTTGAGTGGGTTGTAATGACTTTCGGCTTAAAGAGTGCTGGAGCTACGTACCAAAGAGCTATGAATTATATATATCATGATTTGATTGGCTGGTTGGTTGAAGTCTATATTGATGATGTGGTTGTTAAGTCTAAAGAAATAGAAGACCACATAGCCGATTTGAGAAAGGTTTTTGAGAGAACCAGGAAATATGGCCTGAAGATGAACCCGACAAAGTGTGCTTTTGGTGTATCGGCTGGCCAGTTTTTGGGATTTCTTGTTCATGAGAGGGGGATCGAAGGAGTGTTAATGTGATCAAGAAGATTCAGCCTCCGTAGAACAAGACAGAATTGCAAGAAATGATTGGCAAGATAAATTTTGTTAGAAGGTTTATTTCTAATTTATCTGGCAGGTTAGAGCCTTTTACACCATTGTTAAGATTGAAGGCCGATCAATAGTTTACTTGGGGGGCAGAGCAACAGAAGGCTTTGGATAGTATTAAGGAATATCTTAGCTCTCCTCCAGTTTTGATTTCTCCACAGAAAGGAATACCATTTAGATTATATCTGTCGGCCGGTGAGAAGTCAATCGGCTCAATCTTGATTCAGGAGCTTGAAGGAAAAGAAAGAGTTGTATTCTATTTAAGTCGTCGGCTCTTGGATGCAGAAACTAGATATTCACCTGTGGAGAAGTTGTGCTTGTGCTTATATTTTTCATGTACAAGGTTGAGCCATTATCTAATGTCCAATGAGTGCACTGTCATATGCAAGGCCGATGTGGTCAAGTACGTGTTATCGGCTCCAATTTTGAAAGGAAGGGTTGGAAAGTGGATATTTCCCTTAACTGAGTTTGATCTTCGGTATGAGTCACCAAAGGCAGTCAAAGGGCAAGCTATAGCCGATTTTATTGTAGAATATCGTGATGATTCGATCGGCTCAGTTGAGATAGTGCCGTGGACTTTGTTCTTTGATGGATCAGTATGTACTCATAGTTGTGGCATCGGTTTGGTGATAATTTCCCCTCGGGGGGAATGTTTTGAGTTTGCTTATACTATTAAACCTTATGCAAGTTCTCAAAGGGTTGCAGTTACTGAAGGAAGTTGAAGCCGATGCTATTGAAATTATAGGGGATTCTTTGCTAGTAATCAGTCAATTGGTAGGGGAATATGAGTGCAAGAATGATACATTAATGGTTTATAATGAGAAGTGCCAAGAACTAATGAAGGAATTTCGGCTGGTTACTTTGAAGCATGTATCTCGAGAACAAAACACTGAAGCTAATGATTTGGCCCAAGGGGCATCGGGGTATAAGCCGATGATCAAAGACGTTGAGGTTGAGGTTCCCTCGATAACAGCCGATGATTGGAGATATGATGTGCATCAATATCTGCAGAATCCATCTCAATCGGCTTCTCGGAAATTGAGATATAAAGCGTTGAAGTATACTTTGTTGGATGATGAACTCTATTATCGGATGATTGATGGGATATTGCTTAAGTGTTTGAGTGCCGATCAGGCTAAGGTTGCAATCGGCGAAGTTCATGAAGGGATTTGTGGTACTCATCAATCGGCTCATAAGATGAAGTGGTTGCTTCGGTGTGCAGGGTATTTTTGGCCGACAATGCTGGAAGGTTGTTTCAGATATTACAAAGGATGTCAAGATTGTCAGAAATTTGGAGCAATTCAGCGAGCACCGGCACCGGCTATGAATCCTATTATTAAACCATGGCCGTTTCGAGGTTGGGGAATCGATATGATCGGTATGATAAATCCACCATCAAGTAAAGGATATAAGTTTATCTTGGTGGCGACCGATTATTTCACCAAGTGGGTAGAGGCGATTCCTTTGAAGAAAGTTGATTCTGGGGATGCTATACAGTTTGTTCAAGAGCATATAATCTATCGATTTGGAATCCCTCAAACCATTACAACCGATCAAGGTTCATTTTTTGTGTCCGATGAGTTTGTTCAGTTTGCCGATAGCATGGGAATCAAATTGTTGAATTCTTCACCGTATTATGCACAGGCTAATGGGCAGGCCGAGGCATCTAACAAGAGCTTTATCAAATTGATTAAGAGAAAGATTTCTAATTATTGTCGGCAATGGCATACTCGGTTAGCTGAAGCATTGTGGTCTTATCGGATGGCTTGTCATGGATCGATTCAAGTCCCTCCTTATAAGCTTGTCTATGGTCAAGAGGCCGTTTTACCATGGGAAGTTAGAATCGGCTCAAGGAGAACGGAGTTGCAATATAATTTAACAGTCGATGAGTATTATATCCTTATGGCCGATGAGAGGGAAGATCTGGTTCAATCACGGTTACGAGCCCTTGCAAAGGTTACCAAGGATAAGGAGCGAGTTGCTCGGCATTACAACAAGAAGGTGGTGCCCAAAGATTTTTCGGAAGGTGAACTTGTATGGAAGTTGATTTTGCCGATTGGGACTCGGGATAGCAAATTTGGTATGTGGTCGCCGAATTAGGAAGGACCGTTCCAAATTCATAAGGTGGTATCTAAGGGAGCTTATATGTTGCAAGGACTCGATAGAGAAGTTTATGGCAGAGCGCTAAATGGCAAATACTTGAAGAAATATTACCCAAGTGTTTAGGTTAATGCATGATCGGCAGATGTTGCCGATACATGATCGGCTGGAGTTGCCCTTACATGATGGCCGATACATCATCGCCTTGAGATGGCCGATATGGTTATATCGCCCTTAGTTGTTTTTTATTGTAATCGGTTGTGGTTTGCCTATATACAATGGTCGATATGGTTATATCGCCCTTAGTTGTGTTTCATGTTGTAATCAGTTGTGGTTTGCCAATGTGCAATGGCCGATATAAATATATCGCCCTTAGTCGTTTATATAATTTTATCAATGTTTTTGACATTGTAAAATTAGGGGGGCACATACATGGAAAATTGCAAATTTTTTATCGTATTTAGAAGTTATGTTAATCGGCATGAAGGATTGTCAAGACAGTAAAATACTAGAGTATCTTAGCCGATTGCAAAAAATTCTTAAGGTCTATTATACAGAATGTCACTGAGACAAATATCGCTGGATAGCCGATATAGCCCTCTGCCTAATTTGGTCTAATTCTTCTATGGCTTGGGCATCTTGAGCATCGGTTCCAAGGAAGACTTTCAAGGACTTGGTTATATCAGCGACATTCTTGATAGCCGATTTCAGCCTTGCCTTCTGTTCTTCGACAGCTTGCGGGAGATCGGCTAGCTTCTTGTGCTCCATATCCAGCTCAGCGTTGCATTCTTGAAGTTGTGCCATGAGATCAATCTTACGAGCTTCAAGCCGATCGATATTGCACTTGATCGGGCCCTCAGACAGCTGATCAAGCTTGGACTTCTCTTCGTGCACAAGCTGCCGATTGTGCTGGATTGTGGCTTCAATATCTTTATGCTCCCGGCGATCGGCTAATCTCTGCCTGGCCTTCTCCAGCTTGAATTGGTGTTGCTCAAGGTAGACGGCTGGAGTAAGGGCATCGGCTAGTTCATTTGGGAGTAGAGCTTGGATATCTGTGAACCTTGCCCGGATCGAGCCACAGTTGGTCACCAAGTTGTCTATAGCTTTACTGGTGGTGTCTTCTTCTGTTTCATTGAGATAATCCTTGATGTCGAAGGAAAACAGATCAGCTAAGACCTGCAAGAGATAATATTATGGATGGTTAAGGATCAAAACATGATTGGCCGATCTCAGATTTGTGTCAACAAAAACTTACTGGAATAGCAGGAGCAGCTGGTTGTTCTTCCTCTTCGACATTGTGACTGTCTGCAGCCGATGGAGTACGATTGCTTGATTCTAGTTGCACAGGAGTTGAAGGAGGAGGAGGGGGCTATAAAAAAGACAAATGTTGGACATAATCGGCTGAGATCAGTTAATGAGAGGATTGAGAATATCTTACTGGTGGAGCCGGTTTGAGAGTTGGTGCTACCGATTTCTTCTTCACAGCAGTTTTCTTCTTCTGCAACTATAAAATCAGTGAGCAATCGGCTATAAGTAAAGTGATTGCAAAAGGAGCTGAGGAGAGCTGCTTACTCTTGGAAAATGAGCCGAAGCACAAGGAGTTGGAGGAGTTTGCTTGGGCGAAGCCGATGGTGTTCTTTCTGTATCGCTCACTTCGGCTGCGGCTTGGTCAACATCATCTTCGATGTCTTCTTCATCCAGAGCTTATTCGATAGATGGAGCTAGGGCAGGCAGATCATCAGCTGGCTTAGTTTTCTTTAATTTGGTTTTCTTCTTGGGAACCGGAGCTGATGTGTCCACAGCCGATGATCTGTTTTTTCTCTTCTTGCCAGCATCGGCTGGTTCACTGATGAGCCCTTGAAGAAGAGTTGAAGTCCTGGGGGCATTATAGCCGATGACAGGAAGGGATGGTCCACCTCCATTTCGGATTAATCCCAGAGCGTATTCAATATCCTTGCCACTGTTACTCTGGTGAGGAGGAGAGGATTCTGTTGTCTGCAGGTCAGAAGAAAAGATTAGTCAAGGGTCAAGTCGGCTATCAATTGTTCAAGCAAGATTGATAAAGTAAAGATTTACCTGAGGAATAGCATCGGGGAACAGATCTGTCATGTACATAGAAGCTGGTTGATGGAAGATATGTTGTTTCCATTCACCCCACCATCTGTCAAAGTTCTTGCTCCTGAACCTTGCTAGCTCTATGTTCTAAATACTGCCCAAGGGAGGTCCTGGGATGTTGAGTAGCCGATCCATCATCAGAGTTGATGAGATTTCTCCTCAGCACTGGATCTTGTCGGCAAAGAATAAGCCGATTGGGAGTTGGCCCATTCCAAGTTGTCCAGCTGAACTCATTGGGTGGTAGAATTCATAGGAGACTTGGATGTTTCTCCCTTGGTGGATGCCGACGGGTAAGATGCATGGGCTGATGGCAGTTGAGAAAACTTCCCTGGACTTTTGGTATCTTTCATGGTTAATGTCTTCAAATCTGAAGTCCGATGGATTTTCCAGAAGTGATGAATCTTCATAGAAGAACCAAACATGGGGATCTTTCTGGAAGCCTTCATAAAAAGCTACAGAACCAATCCTTGAGCAGCTCAGCCGATAACTTTGCTCCTGCATCGGCTGGTGTGGATGCATATTCCCCATAGGACATACCCCTGTGGTGGGTGCACTCTTCTCTATCATCATCTGTAATCAGCTCTAATCTTGGAAATTCAGCTTCTGTCACGGATGGCCGATTGACAGCTTTCATGACTACTAGATTTAGCCAAGTTTGCAGCAACCACCATGGCCCGCCTGCACTAACAATTGAGCCGACAGCAATCTTGGCCGATGCATTGTTCAGTGTTTGATACAAGTAGCCGAGGAGGATCTTGCCTAAGGGAAATTGCTTCTTTGTTTCTAGGGCTTCGGCTAAGAACTGCCAATTGGTTGTAGGGCCACAACTTGATCCACAAAAGAGAAATTTCTCCAGCCACATCAGCAGAAAGGCTACATGCTCTCGAGGATTGACAGGCCCTTTGCCCATATATGCCGTTACGTAGCCAGACCAACCCCCTATGCTTTTGGTCTTAAAATCAAATTGATTCTTGGTGTTCATGCTCATAGGGTTAGCCGATGAGGTTACATCTAATCCAGTGATCATGGTGATGTCAATCAGTGTTGGGGTCATCGGCCCTTGGTTGAACAAAAAGGCATTGATGGTATTGGACCAAAAGTAGGTAGCGGCAGCCATTAGGGGTTCATCCTTAGCTGAATTGGCTATAGTGAGGGCGAGTGCCTGGCTGATTCCAATTTCGTCCCAATGAACCTGCTTGCTAGTCGATATGCGCTTGTACCATGTAGCCCAGCTTTTCTCAGGAGAGGTTTTCTCGAGGGATGGCCAAGACTTGAAGGTGTTTTCCAGTGATTCAAGTTAGGGTTGGCCAATCTTAAGGGGATTCTATAGGTTTCAGCGTTGATGAATTCAGTGGGGTCGAGATCGTCGAATGGGCCAAGAAAATAGTGGTTCTCATCCGACAGACTTGGAATTGCAACCAGATTGGACAGATGCTTCAGATGCAAATAGGGATAGAGAAGAAGAAAACAAGATGAGGCAAGAGAATCAATCTGCTGCGAAAGAAAGAGATCTAACCAATGGGTACTTACCTCTGCGTATTCAGCCGATGGCGCGGCGGATGGATTGGCGGAGGTCGACATTGCCGCGGGCAGAAAATTGGCTGGGAAGGAGGTCGCCTTGAAATCGCCTGTGCACCGAGGGGATCGCCGGAGAGAGAGGGGGCAAAGTTTGCTTTAGCGGTGAAAACGGAAGAGGACGGTGTGAGATCCTCGAGGTAACGGTTAGTATTTAAAGCAAGGGAGTAACGGTCGGAAAACGGTGAAGTGCGAAACTTGCTCGGAGTCGATACACGGCAAATCCGAAACATTACCAAATATTCCGGACTTGGGGGGCATGTGTTAACGACCAAATTTGGTAATATCACCATCGGAAAGGATTAGATCAAAGTGGAGTCAAAGGCGAAGATCGATTCGGGAACAGAGTAAGAATCGGCTGGAGTCCAGATCGGCTACGATTGGAATCGGCTAAGTCCGAGTCAGACTGGGTTAAGTGATACAGCCGATTCCGACAATACAACTTTATGGCAGACTTTTGCCCAAATATATATCTAAGGAAATTACATAAAATATCCTAATTAACAGATACAATTGCCTTCTCAGGACTCTATCCATGCGTGGCAATCATCTTGAAGCATATCAACTCAACCCGATGTCATACACAAGTCGTATTGTCGGAATCGGCTGTATCACTTAACCCAGTCTGACTCAGATTTAGCCGATCCCAATCGTAGCCGATCTGGACTCCAGCCGATTCTCACTCTGTTCCCGAATCAATCTTCGCCTTTGACTCCGCTTCGATCTAATCCTCTTGGATTGGGCCAACTCCTAATCGGCTTATTCTTTGCCGACAAGATCCAGTGCCCAGGAGAAATCTCATCAACTCTGATGATGGATCGGCTGCTTAACCTCCAAGGACCTCCTCTGGGCAGTATTGAAAATATTGAATTGGCAGGATTCAAGAGCAGAAACTTCGACAGATGGTGGGGTGAATTGAAGCTGCACCTATTTCATCAATCGGCCTCGATGTACATGACAGATCTATTCCCTGAGGTCATACCCCAGGTAAACCATATCATTATTAACCTGAGTAATTGTTAGCCGAATCATTACTTGACTAATCTTTTGTTCTTGTTTTGCAGACAATTGACTCTTGCCCTCCACGTCAAATCAATAGTGACAGAGACATTGAATATGCTCCAGATCTAATTCCCAATGGAGGTGGACCATCTCCCCCTGTCAACGGCTATCATGCCCCTAGGACTTCAACTCTCCTCCAAGGCCTAATCAGGGAACCAACCGATGCAGGCAAGAAAAGAAGAACTAGGTCATCGGCTGTGGACGCATTAGCTCTAGCTCCAAAGAAAAGGGCCAAATCCAAGAAAACCAAGCCGACTGATAACCTGCCTGCCTTGGATCCATCCATCGAACAAGCTCTAGATGAAGAAGATATTGAAGATGATGTTGATCAGGCTGCAGCCGAAGTGAGTGATACAGAAAGAACACCATCGGCTTCGCCCAAGCAGACATCTCCAACTCCTTCTGCCGCCACTCATTTCTTAAGAGTAAGCAGCTCTCTTCGATTTATTTTGTAATTACTTTACTTTTCGGCCGATTACTCATAGATTTATAATCGCAGAAGAAGAAAACTGCCGCGAGGAAGAAATCAGCAGCACCAACTCTCAGATCGGCTCCACCAGTAAGATATTCTCAATCCTCTCATTAACTGATCTCAGCCGATTATGTCTAACACTTATCTTTTTTACAGCCTCCTCCTCCTCATTCGCCTCCTGTGCAACTAGAATCAAGCAACCGTACTCCATCGGCTGCAGATAGTCACAATGTCGAAGAGGAAGAACAACCAGCTGCTCCTACTATTCCAATAAGTTTTTGTTGACACAAATCTGAGATCGGCCAATCATGTTTTGATCCTTAACCATCCATAATATTTTCTCTTGCAGGTCTTAGCCGATCTATTTTCCTTCAACATCAACGATTATCGATTATCTCGATGAAATAGAAGAAGACACCACCAGTAAAGCCATAGCTCCTCTGTCTGACAATGTGAAAAGAACGCTTGAAGATATCTCTCATCGGCTAGAAGCATCATTAGACAACTTGGTGACCAACTGTGGCTCGATCCAGGCAACGTTCACAGATATCCAAGCTCTACTCCCAGATGAACTAGCCGATGCCCTTACTCCAGCCGTCTACCTTGAGCAACACCAATTCAAGCTGGAGAAGGCCAGGCAGATAATAGCCGATCGCTGGGAGCACAAAGATATTGAAGCCACAATCCAGCACAATTGGCAGCTTGTGCACGAAGAGAAGTCCAAGCTTGATCAGCTGTCTGAGGGCCCGATCAAGTCCAATATCGATCGGCTTGAAGCTCGTAAGATTGATCTCATGGCACAACTTCAAGAATGCAACGCCGAGCTGGATATGGAGCACAAGAAGTTAGCCGATCTCTCGCAAGCTGTCGAAGAACAGAAGGCAAGGCTGAAATCGGCTATCAAGAATGTCGCCAATATGGCCAAGTCCTTGAAAGTCATCCCTAGAACCGATGCTCAACATCAATGTCTAACCAAATCGGCTACCCTCTACCGACAGATGTTAGCCGATTTTAGGTTAGATAGTGATACTGCTAGAGATTATGCAAGATATATGATAACTCGACGAATTAGATAAACAAGATTAGAGTATCATAAAGATGGAAGAACTAATCCCGAGAACGCAAGCCGCCACAACAAGTTTTATCTCTTGTTGAAGATCGAAACTGATGCAGCTCAACCCGAAAGCAAGAACTCGTCGAAATAAAACAAAAGCAAAAGGGTGGCGATGCGCCGAGATTGTATTGAACATGTGTGTTAAAAATTACATGCGGTTCGGGGTCTATTTATACCCGAAAATTACAAACTATGTCCATACCGGACACGACTCTTATCTCTAACCAACTCAAAGATACCATAAGTCTTTACGGCAGACTTTTGCCCAAATATATCTCTAAGGAAATTACATAAAATATCCTAATTAATAGATACAATTGCCTTCTCAGGACTCTATCCATGCGTGGCAATCATCTTGAAGCATATCAACTCAACCTGATATCGTACACAAGTCATATTGTCGGAATCGATTGTATCACTTAACCCAGTCTGACTCGGACTTAGCCGATCCCAATCGTAGCCGATCTGGACTCCAGCCGATTCTCAATCTATTCCTGAATCGATCTTCACCTTTGACTCCGCTTCGATCTAATCCTCTTATCCGATGGTGATATTACCAAATTTGGTCGTTAACAAATCTCTATTGTTTTATACTGTACATACTCCATAGAGATATTCCAAGGCATAATGGATTGTATGTCACTATTTAGATCTTAGACAGACCGGGTAGAATTTGCCAAATGCCATATTTTACATGGCGTTTGATGTGCACTAGGGTTCCCGATCTTCCGAAAGGTTTTGATAAACAACGATTTGGACGGAGTCGCAACACAAATCGATCCGGCTTCTTGAACGCGCACGCTCTTGAGCCCCGCAATCGCAGCACCACGTCTCCTCTTGTTATCACCCGTGTCGAAACGCGGATGACCTCGTCGAGAAGGCTAATCCCTGTTTGCCAATCGAATAACACAAACAAGAACGAGATAGAAAACAACCAAAATTGCAGATGAATGATTAAGCTCACGAGTTGGGGTCTTACAAACCGATCTAGCGGCGAAACTATTCTCGACAGAATAATCTAAGCAAAACCCAAAAACCTAAAGATGGCAGCAGGTAATGATATATAGAGTTTAGGGTCGTGCAACCCCCTCTCGACGCAACCCTAATGGGTTCCAACACGATACACGGCCCAAAGGCCCAAATACGGTGACGCAGCACCGAGACAGATTCTGAACGTCAACTTGTTCGGTCGATTCCCGTTGACTCGGAAAGAATTTGGACATGGTTATGTGACCTGGGCGCCCGTTTTAGTGCAGACTGGACCTGGACTCCGAATTGCACCCGACGTCGACTTGGTTTGGGCCTCCACCTTGACTTGGACGTCCGCGGTGATCCTCCATAGCTCTAAGTCCTTCTCCAAGTGTCTCCTTGTCCCCTCCAATGTTCCTAATCACAATATAATCATTAGGTAGCAATCTATTCTCGAATTCATACAAAGAAGAACATAGGAACGAGCTCACCTCTAAATTCAATTGTCACGCACGAGCTCTTGTTATCCGTCCTTGAATGATCGATCGAGGATTGTTGTGTGTATCCAAGGTAGTGATGTCCGCATCAGCGTTGATCTAGCAATTGCCACTTTAGATTAGGTTGAGTTCTTTTGAGCCTTTTGGCTTATCTACTCCCTAATATTCTTTGAGCATGTTTCCCGAACTAATAGACGATGTGTTTCTATAAAAAATATAATAAATTTATTTTTAAAATTTATAATAATTAATAATTAATTAATCATGTTTTAATGAGTTTTCTTACGTGCATCTGTTTAGTCCTACCAAATATCCCAAATGCGATGCCTAAATTTGACCTCCTTCCTATTGGGGGTTTGTATTACCGTTGGTCCATGCAAGGGTACCCTGCCGTTGGGCAATCTTAGCCCTCTTTTTGTTGGAATAATGGGATAGGCCCAATTTATTTGCAATTAATTCTATTGGCCCACAATCAATGCTATGAGGGTTAATACCACCTTGGAAATTTAAGTATGGAGATCCCAACTTAAATAGGGAGCTATTAGAGAGCCCCTGCTGACTAGTTGAGATGATGGTGGGATAGCCACACGCACACGCGCGCCGAGCCGAGCCCTCCTTCCTGTTCCTGTGCTGCTCTAGTCTTCCCCGGTTCTGTTCACCTGCGCGCACGGGTGATCAGGACGAGCAGGCCTCGGAAACTCCATCCGCTTGTGTACCTGCATGGGTAGGCAAACGATCAAGCGCACACAGGTGATCAGGACGAGCAGGCCTCCGAAACTCCATCCGCTTGTGTACCTGCATGGGTAGGCAAACGATCAAGTTTTTGGGGAGAACATCAACACCAACGGAGGCAGTACCGCCTCACCATCCAGTGGAGGACCATTCTCAGGGTATACCTCCATTCTCTCCAACATAGTGGACGTGTACATGCACATGCCTTCATTGTTAATATTCATCGAAATGTCAGCATTGCGTTACTATGTGAATGTTGATGCTTATTTCATAAAAAGCAAGCTCATGATGTTCATGTCTAGAACCATCACTAGATCTACTCATATTGCAAATGTCATGTTTATTATCTTGTTATTCTGGATTAAAATATGCCGAATTATGACCATATTTCCAACAATCCAAAAACTTGATAGGTCTTTTTCGGTAGTTGGCTTTGCTGCATCACTAAAATCACATGCTTTCGTTGGTTCAAACTATAAGAGATGGAAAGCACGTGCACTATTGTGGTTGATGACTATGTAGTGCTTCTTTGTTTCACGGGGCAAACTGAGTGAACCGCCTCTCAATCCTGAAGAGGAGGCTAAGTTCAAGGCTGCGGATTGCCTGTTCTGTAGAGCATTGATCAGTGTATTAGCAAACAACATAGTGGATGTGTACATGCACATGCCTTCAGGCAAGGACATGTGGGATGCTCTTGAGGCCAAGTTCATAGTCTCCAATGCTGGCAGCGAGCTGTATGTCATGGAGTAGTTCTATGACTACAAGATAGTCGATGACCGATCTATAGTGGAACAAGCTCATGAGATTCAGATGCTGGCAAAGGAACTTGAGAACAACAACTATGAGTTCCCGGACAAGTTCGTGACGGGAGGCATTATTGCCAAATTATCGCCTTCTTGGTCGGACTTTGCCATTTCTCTAAAACACAAGAGGCAAGAGTTCAGTGTTACTGATCTCATTGGCCCTTTGGGTGTTGAGGAGAAGGCAAGGGCTAAGGACATCAATGGTAAAAAGGTCGAGGGAAGTTCTAGCGCCAATTTGGTGCAGAAGAAGAACCCTCATGCATCCCACAACAACAATAAGAAAATCAAACCTGACGTCACACCCAAGGCATCAACCAATTTTAAGAAGAAAGAGGCAAGGGAAAGGCTAAGGGCGACTGCTTTGTGTGCGGTAAGCCTGGGCATTGAGCCAAGGATTGTCCTGGTCTCAAGGACAAAAAGTCTGCAAACATGGTTGTTTGCAAGGGCAGAGGAACATCGAGGTACAGTAAATTTTTGCCTACAGTTCTCTCTGTTTTTCACACACCTGATTGGTGGGTTGATATTGGCGCTAATATTTATGTGTGTGCTGACATTTCTCTATTTTCCTCTTATCAAGTCGGGAGAGGTTCCTCCTTGTTGATGGGAAATGGATCGCTTGCGGCTGTTCATGGTGTTGGCACGGTCAATCTGAAATTTACTTCGGGAAAGACCATGCAGCTGAAGAGCATGCAACATGCCTGTCACATCCTGATTTTTGTTTCAGGATTTATAAATTATTTAATAAATTATTATTAGAATTTATATTAAATGTTCATTAATTTACAAGTGAAGTTAGATGTGGGAAATAAAATTTCCTAAATATAAAGTATGGATGGATTTAATTTTTATTAAATTCTCCATGGTTAATTATACTCTCTGGAATATTCTCGGATTTTTCGGAGCTCAATTCTTAATTTTAATCATACAAAGAGCATTTCAGTAATTACCCACATATTAAATTAATCATTAAATGGTCTAATTATAATTTTGTTAAGTACTTTGAGTGTCCAAGTATTTTCAGGATTTTTCTTGAAATTATTTGAGCAATGGAAGTATTTTTAACAATTCAAAGATCATTTAAGTGATTATTTTAATTGGAAAAGTTTTTAAAATCCTCTCCTCAGCCTGGGCCGAATTCAGCCCATTCTCTCCCTCCTCGCGCGCGTGCTGTGCAGCCCACGCCGGCCCAACCTGAGCCTGCATCCTCTCTTCTTCTCTCAGCCAAAGTCCGGTTTTGCTCCCTCTTCTCATCAGGCTGAGAAAAGAAAAGCCCGGAAAAAAGTCTGATTTACCTCCCTGCGCTACTGTTCATCTTCCAGCTCAGGCAGAGCCCGAGCCAGCCGTGCCGTGCACAGTGCCGCCGCCCCTTCTCCCTTCAAATCCGTCTCCAATTCGGCCCCGTTTCTTCCGATTGTTTGAGGGGTTTTGATCCTCTCATTCTCCTCTATCTTTACCCCCAAAAATCGGAGCAAATCGTTGAGTATTTTATCCAAATCGAACTCGTTTTCGAGTTTATCTCCAAAACCGAGTTTTGATTTCCCGGGCCGATTTCTTGCGGGAGGAGTCCGATCTCTTCGATCCAAGGCTATAAATAGGACCCCCTAGTCCTCCTCTTTCGTTTGCCCCCTCTCCCGTGGTCTCCCGTGCCCCGTAGCCTCGTCGCCGCCGCCGCCAAGTTCGCCGCCGCCGCCACCTCGTCGCCGGCCGTCGTCGGTCATCGGTAGACGTTGTGGTGAGTACCGTTGGGTTCGCCTCGTCGTCCTCTACGTGTACATGTCCTCCAAAGTCGCAGCCGACCATCCAATCTCCGGCGAGGTCGCCATCTTGGTCCGGCCTTTGATGAGGTCATCATGACGTCATCATCGGTTTTTCTTTTTCCCGTTTTTCTAATAGATTAAATCTTCGGAAAATCATAACTAAATAACCGTAGCTCCGTTTCTAGTGGTTCAAGTTGCTAAATTTTTCTAAAATTGAGATCTACATGTTAAAAATATCCACATGTACTGTTTATGCTTGTTTTTGTACTGTTTATTTGGTTTTTATTAGTCTTTTTCTTTGTTTTGCGTGTTAGCTTGTCGTTTCCGTCGTTGCGAAGGTTCGTGAGTGCGTCGGGAGTGTTCAAGAAGATTAATTGAAGACCGATTATTGCAAGGCAAGTCACACAGATCCTAAACACAATCCTTTGAGCATGTTGGTCCTATATTTAAATTCTCTATTTATTTCAACTGTGTATTTATTTTCGAATGTCACCGGGTGGTGTGAATCTATTCCTTTGTTATGGCCTGTTTGCATTGATTACTCTATTCCTTGATACCTTGGGATATTATAATTTGACTAGTTGAGCTTTATATATATTGGTTCAACTAGATGTTAGATATAATTGCTTAGCCATGCTTAGAAACATTAGCTCACTAATGGGATGAATCATATATACTTCATTATTATTTATGGTTATATTTAATGGTAGCTCACGATGGTTAATCGTGTTATGATAATTAATTGGTAGTTAAAATATGATTAATGGTGGGTTGTGAGCACATGGTTTGGAAG
Organism: Oryza meridionalis; assembly: GCA_000338895.3. Classification (NCBI taxonomy): domain Eukaryota; kingdom Viridiplantae; phylum Streptophyta; class Magnoliopsida; order Poales; family Poaceae; genus Oryza; species Oryza meridionalis. The sequence continues at coordinate 10,995,156 of CM002531.2, read as the reverse complement.
GTCGTGCTCATGGCAATTAAGGACCGGTTCGCGAGCTACTGTTGTGAAACATTTACCGTGCTAACCACAAGCCAGCGTGGGCAACGGCTTTATCTTTTGTATAGCATGATTCATTATGGTGTGCCAGACTGAGAAGCGGCGAGAAGTCCGTGGGGGTCGCTGGGGAGTCCATGCCTTGTTTTATAAGGGGGTGATTATGATCCAGGAATGGTGCACTGTGGTGAGTTGTGTTGTGCAGAGGGTATTGTCACAGCCTCTATTCGGGTACTTTCCAGTATCGCGACGCATGGTAGACATGATGTTGAGGCTGTGTCTTGTGGGTACAGTGGTACACCTCTGGCCAGAGTAAAACTATTCGAATAGCCGTGCCCGCGGTTATGGGCGAGTTGAGCAATGTTTTTCGTGATTAGTCTCACACCTCTCACAATAATTATTGATGCTATAATTGGTAATAATTTGTTTAGCTCCTGGTTTGGAGTTAGGTCTGTATAGCCGGGTATGGTTGTTCAGGATGGTTGGGCCTGTGCAGCATGGGTGTGCTGTTCAGTGTTGATTAAAATTTCTGATTAATTACTCTACTGTTTTACTTCTCTTAAATGTTTTGCTAAATGCTGCTTTTGCAAATGAGCCTATATTATGCCATCCTTTGGTATCCTTGTGCACTTGCATATTTGCTGTGTGGCTTGTTTAGTATGTCATATGCTCATTCTTGCAATAATCAATCAACCTCAGTTGAAGAGAAAGGATCCAGAAGGAGAAGACGTTTGGCTTATACCCCAATTGAGCTGCCTGTGGGAGTGGAGCTGAAGCCATCGCTAGACCGTTATTCCGCTGCTGTTTTCTTTTCTTTTGTAAGTGTGTAACGTTATTGTTATGATGGATTTGTATATTAAATTGTCTGTTTGTGTACCTCGGCTGATTCCTGGACGAGGATTTTATGCACAAATAAGTTCGGAAATTACTAGTGAATTTCCGGGTGTGACAATGCCCCTTTAATAAAGAAGAATCTAGTTAGCGGCTCTCTACTGTGTAGAGATGGTTTTAGACTTGTGTTTGAGTCCAATAAATGTATTGTTTCTAAATATAGATTTTTTATTGGAAAAGGTTATGACAGCAGAGGCTTGTTCTGCTTTTCTCTGGATGATATGTGTAATAAAGTTGTAAACCACGTAAGCAATGATGATGAGTCCAATGTGTGGCATTCGTGACTATGTCATGTGAATTTTGTATAACACGCTTAGGGTCTGTTTGGGAGGCTTAAGATTCTGAGAAGCAGCTGGTTGGTAGCCAGCTTCTGAGAATCTGGAAAAGCTGGGTTTCCCAGCTTCTAGCTTCTAGTTCATTCTCTAGATCCTACAACTACAGCTTCTTAAAATCTAGACCAAAAGCTGGACTATTAAGAGGAGCTTCTGATTCTGAAGAAGCTGCAGCAGCTAGAAGCTCCCCCAAACAGGCCCTTAGCTAACATGAGTTTAATCCCGAAATTCACTTTAGTCAAAGGTTATAACTGACATACTTGTGTTCAATCGAAACAACCTTGCAAGCCTCACAAGGCTTCAGAGGCGAGAAATTTGGCACATCTAGAACTTGTTCATTCTGATATGTGCGAAATGAACGGCGTGTTGACTACAGGGAGAAAGAAATACTTCATGACACTTATAGTCTTATAGATGATTGCACTAGATTTTGCTATGTGTACTTATTGAAAACAAAAGATGAAGCATTGCATTACTTTAAGATCTATAAACCTGAGGTAGAAAACCAACTTGAAAGGAATATCAAACGGCTGAGATATAATCGAGGTGGAGAGTATTTTTCAAATGAGTTTATTTCATTCTGTGAAAAGTTTGGAATTATTCATAAGATGACGCATCCCTATTCACCCAGACTCTAACTGAGTTGGTGAATGAGTTGGTGAATGCTATGTTAGACTCTGCGGGCCTTTATAAGGAATAGTGGGGTAAGGTAATATTGACTGCTTGTCATGTTGAGGCTGCAAGTTGATTTCCTTTCTTCCAGTTAATTTCCCTTCTCTATCTTTTCCGTCCCCCGCAAGGAAGAATAACTCATTCTCTGAACTTCTCACAAAAATTAAAATGGACATTACCAAGATGAAGGTAGCAGAAAAAACTAGAAGAGCCTTTCTTTTTTTAAGCTGTTGAAACCTCCTGCATGGAATCTTTCTTGTTTGCCGTACAAAAGCAAGAAAGACGGAGGTCAAAGCGAGAAGAAACAAGCAGTCTCATATCCGTGGTGACAATAGCTGAAGACTGACGTGCTATGCTATATATATCGCTGCTGAAAATTGCAACAGCTCTCGGTGGCTTGAAAGAAAAGAGATGGGAGGGATTTGGGCTGTTCTTTTGCATTAGGTTAATCTTGTGATTGCCCAACGGCAGGTGATACGAATCATCTTCGTCCTTGCTACTCTTCAGAAAACTAAGTGAAAAATATTTAAATGTAGATGTTCAAAAGGCCGACGCGATTTGCTTCAAAGTGGCAATCTGTAATTCATACGGATGGCATTTAATCAATTTGCTTTAAATTCTCTTTTTCTGGAGGGGGAGGGGGGTCTCTGTGTGTATGTGTGTGTTGATTACAGTCATTCAATCAACAAAGGAGAAAAAAAAAAGGACTTGAGTTCCTTTGGATTGAATGACTTTAGTTTCATTTGAATCAAAGTAATTGAACAAAAGAAATCTTCCTACGATGCTGATTCCGTAGAAATTCCTACAGGAAAAAAAACCATCCAGTCTGTCTTCTTTTTCTCTTCATTCGCGAAGACCAAGACAGACGAGTAGCTCAATACAGCTTGATGGAACGAACTGTTTAATTAGCTAACAAACATAGCTTTGTTGTTCTGGCCTCTGGGCCCATAATTTTCTAAATTTTCATTTACCCTATCCAGACATCTATTTACCTCGAATTCGTATGTTTTCCCGTTATCTCTTTTACATATGCATTTCCATCATATTTCTGTATTTTTGTCTACTCTATTTTGCATCATGCGTTCCAAAGGTGACCTTAAAAATATTTAGGAATGTGTGATGTAAAATGGAGTAGACAAAAATATAGGAATGGGATGGAAATGCATGATGCATATTTTTTGGAATCAGAGTCTCTGTGAGTAGACAAATATACAGGAACGGGCGATGCTATATCACAGAGAGTGTGTTCCTTGAGTAGGTTGTGTAGTATATTTTTTGGAATCTGTGCGATTGAAAATTTTGATGAAAAATATTTCCAAATTAAGTTTTAGAATAAAATACTACGAGATCCTGTCACTTTCAAACCCATGTTAAACCACATATATAGCGACGTTACACTAGGTAGACCATTTTGTAAAAGCTTTATGTTAACTCCATTGGTAGCACTATTTTGGTAAATTTTGATACAGAATATTTAAAAAAACATGTAATTAGCTAAGGGGCACCACAAGATCATGAAAACGGCTAAGAGACATTCTACAAAAATGTGTAATTTGTTACAGAAACAATTCAAAAGGACCAATTTACCTTGTGATATGACCATGACTACCATGGATGCAACCATTGCTCACATCATAGATGAACAAGAAGATATCGAGATCAAGTACTCCAAGTGCTGGAATCCGATATGGCCACCTGTTACCAGGCTGACTTCAAACGGCCACCGAATCTGCATACGACCTCCGTTCTCGGCTCGTGAGTACTTTATGGAAAGCTCTCAAAGCCATCTTTCCAACGGATCCAGCCTCATCTCCGAATTCCATCTCGTGTGGCCGGAATCACGGGAACGAGGTGCTGCATGCGTCACCTATAATGGGCCTATGGGCTTGTAATTTTATTTGGGACCTCGGCCCAGGTGGGGCCCTTGTGGGGTGCACCCAAACTAGGTGGAGCACGACCCTAGGCACCCCTAGGTTGTCCTCACACCCCTATATATAGCTAGGTACCCCTTCAGGGTTTCTTGGGTTTTGTTTAGATTAAAGTTTAGCTTTGCTACTTTGCCGTGTAATCCCGTGATCGGTTAGATCGCCGGTTTACTCGTTACGGAACCCCAACTTATCATTTGTGTTCAATTCCTATCTGCAATTCAGATTGCTTTTATCTTGTTCTTGCTTGTTTCTTCGATTTGCTTGCAGGAATAAGGTTAATCTGCACTGGCAAGATCAACAACCCACGAAGAGGTGTATCGATCGCTAAGGCGCAACACAACAACGTCTAGTACGATTATAGTCGGGTCGTAACGTTTCTCCCAAATCGTAGTTATCATCAACTCACCGAAAGATTGGGCCAATAACAGCCTTGAGTTTCGAGTGGAACTCAGGGTTCATCAGGTGGTATCAGAGCTTTCGTTGCTCGGTGAGTTTTTTATCTACCTATAACCAGAAAATAACCAAAAAAAAATAAACTCATCCATTACCTAGCCATATTGTGCCATTGCATTGTTCTTATCAGTTATTGCTTTGTTGAGTTTTGCGTTACATCGTCGAATCGAGTTGCTGGTCTTAGCGTCTAGGCCGTTTAGAGTTTTGATTTCTGGTCACGTTTTATACCACAGTCGTCGCCGCCACCGTGTCTCTGTTGTCGTCGGGACCTACGAAAACGGAATCGGCTTGCTGCCACGGTTCTATTTTTGTAGTTTTCATAAATTTTTGTTAGTCGGTTTTGGAGTTGATGAGTTGTATCTAGGTTTTGTGTCGTGTGTTTGAACCCTCTCCCGTGGCCATGCTGTTGCACGTGAAAAAGGACCAACAAGGAAGGAAGCGTCTGGTTGTGCCGAGTTGCCAAACACCTGGTGAATTTTTGTTTTCCGTCGGTTTCGAGTTCTGTTTGGAAAAACGGAACCCGTATAAATTCAGCATTCCATTTTTTATAATTTTTAATTTTGGTTTGGATTTTTACAGTTGAGTCCCCGTAATTTTTATATTTACATTTGAGTCCCTATGACCTTACATTGAGGTCCTTGATTCAGTTTTTGTTGGAAAAAGGAAAAAAAGGTAGAAAGGTGCTTAAAAAAGAGAGAAAAGAAAAGCCACACCGAATAAAAAAAAGAGAGAAAGGAAAAAAAGAATAGAAGAAAAAAAAGAAAGAAGAAAGAAGTAAAAGAGAAAAAATCAGTTGTATCATTGAGATTTCTTTTATATATCAGAGTGTGCTTGAGTTGTTTCTTCTGCTATCGTTTGTGTCTAGGCTCGCGTCTCTAGTACGTTCTAGCCTAGGACCAGCACGGTACTTGACATTGAATGATTATTCAACTTTGCATTCTCTGATTTGAGCATTTGCTATTCCTTTCCAACATACTTAAGCCTACCCAGAGCTTCACAGATTTGATTGCAGCCGTACAGCAAGTGTTTGCCAAGGCATCGATACATCCAACCTCCATTGGGGTGCTTGGTTGAGCCGGTGTACGTCACCATTCCGCTTGCTTTGGTAAGAACTTGAAAGAGCTCGGTTAAAAGCTTAAGTGTGTGTGATTTTTGAGCTGCCACTACCTAGTAGTTAATAGGAACGCACGTACTTTTGTGTATGTTTCTTGTTTTCTACTAACAATGGCAGGGATACACAAGATAATTGGGGATAACCGTGCTCAACATCGATATCTTCGTCGAGACATGAGGAGTGATCAACATGACCATTATGAGGTAAGTGACGATGTTCTAGGTAAGATCAAATCTGCACTGCCTTATTTCAAGGGAAACTATGATCCTCATGCTTACATTAATTAGGAGCTAGCGGTTGATAGTGAATTTCAAAAGCATGACTTGTCTGAGAAACATATGGTTATGTGTGCCTCTAGTGTTCTAATTAAAAATGCTTTATCTGATTGGAAACATCTTTGTAGGCGTAATAAAATACCTCAATCTTGGAAAGATCTGGAACGATATTTGAGAGATGTTTATGTTCCCTTGTATTACGCTGACATTCTATTCAACAAACTGCAATGTTTAAAACAAGATACTCAAAGTGTTACTTCATACTATAATGATATGCATGCTTGTTTATTACGTTATGGTTTAGATGAGTGCGAAGAAGCTACAGAATTGAGGTTTTTACGTGGGCTTAACAAAGAAATTCAGGACATGCTTGCTTGTGAAAAATATAGATATCTTTCTCATTTGTTACAACTTGCTTGCAATGCTGAAAGTAAAATAGAGGAGGACATGAAAAAAAAACACGTTATGTCTTTGCCTCCAATTACTAACCATTTGCAGGAAGTGCGTAATCACAAAAAGGAGGACAGAGACATGAAAGAGTCGCCAATTCCATTGTTCACACTCAAGTTCGAGGCACCTCCACCGTCTGAACAGGACATCAAAGCTAAAGTAAATGGTGCTGAAATTAATCAAGGTGAGTGTGTTGTTAACGAAGTAAATTTGTTGACTTTTCATACTAAAGTAGAGCAACCGTTAGTGGAATCAAATACTGAAATTCCTTTGTCACAAGTTGATTTACTTGTTGTTCCTTGTGATAAAGAAGAGTTATGTGATAATGCTTCACTTATATCCATGCCACAACTAGTGAATGAACATGCTATTCCTACTGTTAATTCTTATTGCGCTGATTTTAAGCATGTTGTTCACAATACTAATGAAGTAGAGGAGCGTGAATTGAGATCTTCTTTAAATACTTTGGGCTATATTCACTTTGATGATTTTTGTGAGCTCGATAATTTGAAGGAGAAATTATTTGCTAAGTCTGATTTGCCATGTCCAACCAATGTTATATTTCACATTTTTGGCGAATATAATGATCTTAGAATATATTTTGTGCGTGGAGTTTACATCTGCTCGGATTTAGAACTTCTTATACATGTGGATAAAACATGCAAGCTAGAAAGAAATGTTATTACTAACCAAATTGTCTCGAGTTTGCCTTGTTTTGATTGGAAGAAACAGGTTGTTGTAAGTGGACTACGCAAAGAGCACCATATGGAAAAATTGAGGACGGTTTTCCGTGAAGAAGGAGAGGATGATGTGACCATGGCTACCATGGATGCAACCAATGCTCACATCATGGATGAACAAGAAGATATCGAGATCAAGTACTCCACTTCAAACGGCTGCCGAATCTACATACGACCTCAGTTTTCGGCTCGTGAGTACTTGATAGAGAAAGCTCTCAGAGCCCTCTTTCCAACGGATCCAGCCTCATCTCCGAATTCCATCTCGTGTGGCCGGAATCACAGGAACAAGGTGCTGCGTCACTTATAATGGGCCTATGGGCTTGTAACACAACAACGTCTAGTACAGTTATAGTCGAGTCATCAACGTTTCTCCCAAATCGTAGTTACATCAACTCACCGAAAGATCGGGCCAACAACAACCTTCAGTTTTGAGTGGTACTCAGGGTTCATCACCTTGGGGCTAGACATAGCTTCGATGAGGTGGCGATGACTTCCGTGATGGCGGCCTTGACCAGCGGCGAGCAGTAGCGGAAGGCGGTGGATTCTCAAAGCACGTCGCATAACAACGGCGAGTAGTTGTTATTGGCGGTGGTAACGAGCATTGGCATGCATACTCGACGGTGATGGCTCCCACGATACAACGGCCGTGCGCTTTGCCTGCTGTGCGTGCTGCTGCCGTCGCAGGTCACATACCGGTCCAATGGCGATCAGGGCTTCTTCGCGGGCGAGCCTTGCTAAGACGCTTGTGTCGTTCTACCTGCTCGTTAGTCAGCTTGGCATCGACGGAGCTGGCCACATCCAAATCTACTACACCGGTGAGGGTTCATGCCGCGCCGCTCCGTGAGCTGCACGACTTATTCGTTAGCGCCAAACTACCATGCATGCTTATGCTGGTGCAGGTCATGTACCTCCGGTGTGGTGGTGTCGTGCTCAGCCTGGCAATGCACCACACTAACTGTCGTCGATGCCCAAATCGCGTCGTACTTCGTGGAGACCTGGGCGAGAAACTCTAGTGCGGCGGTGTTGTGCTCAGCTTGGTTATGCACTACTCGGTTGTCGATGCCTAGAACACGTCGCACTTCATGAAGACGTGGGCGAGCAGATATTGCCTGTGGCTCTACCGAGGCGCCGCTGCTGCCGCCGTTGTGCTTCGACCAAAAGCTAGCTGCTCACCACATGCGCCACGCCCACGCGTACCATGCTCTAGGACCACTCGGGTACAAGCCCCAAGCAGCGCCGCCGGCGCACGTACGTGAGCACCATTATCACGCTAAGCCAGCAGCAGGTGCGAGCGCACCATCATCATGCTAAGCAAGCAGCAGGAACAAGGAAGAAGTGAAAAAAAGAAAAGGGCAAAATTGGCACTTCACACGGCTTCTCTCTCCTCAAGCAGGTGTATATATTATTTTATTATTGCTCATAGTGTCCATCAGCAAATTATACATTTTTAGAGTGTGTTACAGCTGTTTCACGATCTTGCAGTGTCCGTTAGCTAATTACACGTTTTTTGAATATCCTGTAACAAATTTTGCCCACTATTTATCACTCAAGCAATACGGTACATGAACCTATACATCAATTTAGAAATGGTCTGAGTGTAGGAACATGAAAACAAGCATTTCGCTCTATGAATGTTGGATGCCTGGGAGAATTTACTAAACCTGTGAATCAATTATTTGCTTCACATTATGGCTGCTTATATTTACATGGACGATTAAAAAGAAAAAAAAAAGGCCAAGGTTCAGTTGTTCTTACTCAGCCTTTACTGAAATGTTTGCCTCATAATATACCACTCAAAAAACCCCTACAAAATGATGAACAGTTCAGTATCCAAGAATTTAAAATGTGAATGACAAGTCGACATAAATGGGTAAACTTCATAACTTACCAGAATCCAGACGCTGACTTTTCATTTTCGCTGCATGAAAACAAGACCAATGATTGATACATCTATTATGTTATTAAATATTGTAAACACACACTAAAGGAAATGAAAATTTGTAAATGGATATGCTATTTTCGTGAATGTACTAGTGTACCAAAGCTAAATTATGTGAAACATATTGGATGATTAGGGGGAAATCTGATGTGGAATATTTAGGGACAGCTATGTTGCTACCATCCTACACCAAGTTGCAAATCATCACCTCCTCCAAGGATAACTGAATAAAAAAGAAACATTTCCCATGCACCCTTGATCCTTTTGACATAGAAACAAGTACTTTTAGAAAGTGTTCCAAACGACATTTATTTAAGAAGCATATGGGCATACCATTCAGAATAGTACAAAAAATCAGAACCAGTCTTAGATCTGTCGACGATAAAATTTCCCCCTCTCAATCTCTAGTAGGGAAATTTCATTTTCTTCTTTTATGTATCCAGATCTTATATACTTCTAAATGCTAAAGCAGCTTACTCAAATAGTTAAAAGGGGAAGGTGCATCCATTACTGAGATCTTACTTTTTCCGTGGTCTGAATGCATTTGTGATTTCATCAGGAGTTGGCTTCTCCACAAATTCCTCTAAGAGAACATATCGTTCTTGTCCATTGGGTTCATCAACCCTTCGATAAATCTCATATTTATTAGGATAAGCCATCCTGTAGCATGTCAATAGAAACTGTAGTGTTAGAAACATAGCTTTTTTCTCGAAATAGAAAAATATAGCTACGTTGCAAGTTGCAACTATACTAAAATAGCCAGTGATGTGTACTGTTTGAAGTACAAAAATTGAAGAGAAAAACCTTAGAGCTCCCATAATAGGATAAAATGAGCCAGCATAGAAGAGAAGCCGGAAGGAATAACAAGTCTCAAAAGATGCAGCATATTTTAGCCTCATGTCTCTTCCCATTGTCTTGAACATGAAAAGTCAAGAGGTTCAGTACTGTTGGACAGGAAGTCATGCTAAAGATACAAATGAAGTCAAAAGAACTTACTTGCATTACACCACTTGATCCAGGCATATCCTGTAAACGAAAATGTCAGCAATGGTGTGAAGAGAAGTTATAGTTTTTCTAATGTTCTGAAGAGAAGTTCAGTACTACAGAGAAATCTTCAAAAGCTATAACATACTAAAATTGAAATTAGCACAAAAAAAATAAATTAAAAAGGAGATAGTGTAATTGTCATGTAGGAATAACAAGATTCAATCCATTTCAATCTGATGAAGCCTGAAAGTTTTTCACCCGTCCATTTGGTAGTTAATCCAAAGAAGACTGCACTATGTAGATGGAATGAAATGATCCCCAGATCATCATGGGTAAATGTTAAGCTGTGAGTTGCACAGCAACAGCTGAGGGGGGTACTCTAGATAGATCTAGACGGTGAACCTTAAACTCAAGATGAGGACTTGAGATGAGGAAAAACTACTTAAGTAGAATTGAAAGATCCCGAGTTCAGATTTATACCACTGAAATTCATGTTTACATTTTTTCCACCGAAACTTCTCTGTTTAGTTTATCATCAAAAGTTCCATCACATGACCATAAAACATCACATACTTGCTCGTCTGTCTCACTTCACCAAATCCCAAGCACTAGCACCAATATGGCATCACCACCAGCGCTCAGCTCCCACTGCCTCCTCTGCCTCTTGTTCCTTTTCACTATTGCCCTCCACCACTCATGGTCTCCCCCATGCTGTCATCCTCCACTTCCATGCATGGAGCCATAGTGTCGGCACACTCAGGTTCGTCGACCCCCATAAAGTGGCATTCCTACATAGTATTTCCGGGGGTCATAAGACCCTGGATAGATTATTCCATTCTAGCTATTTTATGCCATGTTAATTGTTATATCAGTCAATAATTAGATAATTAGTATGTATTGGACCCCCGGTAATTTCTGTTCTGGGTTCACCACTGCCCCCATGGGTATAGCAGTGAAGGAGCACCTCTTAATGACTTTGTAGAATGCATCTTCCAGCACATAATATCACAAGGCCAAAACCAGCCTGTTGCGTGCTCTCATTTATTACTCAAAAAGGATAATAGTCTCATTACATCTCTACTCACTTTATCAGAGAAATCAATTTACCAAATCAATCCTCTTCCCACATAAAACATATGAAAATGAAATACATCTACAAGCACCAAGGAATAGCAAATTTAACAAATTAGATTTGACAATTCAAAAATTAGAACTTAAGAGAGGCAATTTCAAATTGACAACTCAAATGCCATCTGGGGCTTCAACCGACCATCTATGATGGGAATGGAGCACTAGAATAATGGATTAGTAGGGTAATCATGGGAAATACAGAGCAAAAAGGGATGTACCACCTGAGATGAAAGCTTAATTATGGAATTATTTTGGCAAGAAAGAAAAGAAAATTTTAGGGGTTTTTCATACATGTGACAACACGGCATCAAAATAAGTAGATTTTTGGTTCATTGCGTTGAAATTATGGATGTCCTGATTGCAGATACATGCCCCAGCACTATTTCAAGTCTTAAACTCCTTAGCATGCACTATTACTCGCCTCTCCAGCCACCATTCACACACTCCACTACCCCAAATCTTGCAAATGTCGCCCTGATACCTGCCCCACTGGACTTCCTGCACTGGCTTCAACCTCCCGAACCATCCATCTCTCCCGTATCCAACAAAAGAATGAGGCATCAGGTCAGCCGCATACTTAACCACTCTATTTTTCCCGTTGACTTTTCCACCTCCACGGCTCCCCCACCCCCGCACACCCACACCACACCCCTACTGCCAAAAAATAAGAGAGAGAGAAGAAGAAGAAGATGCCCACCCCAAATATGAAACTCTAATGAGCAGGAGGGAAGAGGCGTGAATCTTAGTATAAATCCAACGTCCAATGGTGAGAAAATCGACTGAATCCACCCCCAAAATGTGTGACCATGAACTTTGGTGGAACAAAATTAAACTCAAGATCATTCAATAAACAAATTTCCCTACAAGGCACCTTATCAATTCCTCCAACTTACTACCTCTGTCCCAAAATATAGCAACTTTTAGCTATGTATTTGGACACATAGCTAAAAGTTGCTATATTTTGGGACGGAGATAGTAATAGATAAGCCAAACAAATAATGAACAAGCATAACATGGAGATAATAAGGAAATCTAAAGATAACTCATTCTGTGAGACAATAACTGTGGGCACCGTGTGAACAGTTTTTCTGTAGGTTGACATAGAAGATAGAACCTCTTCAGAAGTGAGATTGGAACAAGATGCCAACCATAACTAGGAAGACAACAAAACAAAGAGAATAGATCTTTTCAAACCTTTAAGCGAGGATTTACAAGAATCACAGGTCTGTCACCAGCAGCATCGGTCATTGCTTTCATGTCCTGAAAATTTTCAGTTGTGACAGTTATATTTGAGAAGTGTATATATACAAAAGAGAAGGCCAAGACAGAATTTTCACATCAATTATACAGTTTCCAACAGCATTTTGGGGAGCAATGAGGATGAACATGTCATCTTCTTTATCAACCTCACTAGCACCTGTAATTTCACAAAAAAGGAAGTCAAAAGAGTGGTATTTAAGATATAGCAAATCACAGAAATTCTAGAAAAACAAAGGACCACAAAAAAAGGCAGGCAAGGTGTGGCTATGTTTTGTGGTTCTACTCTGCAAAAAGAATTTATATTTATGAACTGGATTGTGGAAAAGTTCGATGATTGTGATTTCACTGTACAGACAGACTTGGAACATGGGGTATGATGAACAAGAAAGTGCAAGCAATCTCTTCCAAGGTGGAAGCACCGAAGCAGTGAAAACCTAACCCTGTTTTGGCAGGACAATCGGTTAGATATGTGCATCAGAATATTGGACCCTTTCCCCTGACAAGCAATTAACAGAAGGCAATGAAAAAGCCAATGGATCAGAGAAATCAAGGGCTCTTGTGGATAACATATGCCTGAAATGTGATCTTTCTCGTATGCAACTGCACCCTGGAAGAGAAGATCAAATATATTGGCAATGGACCTCGTCATCTCAATTCTCGATCATGGGCACCATTGAAGTGCAAATTCTTGTAATGCTTAGCTGTTCTAGATAAGCATGGTTTTCCCCGCTAAGGTGACTGTCTACTCTTATGTGCTCACAGTAAGGAATCAGCAGAGCATTTATTCATAAGTTGTGAGGAAATATTCAAGGAGTTCCCTTGGAGTGTACACAACAGAAAAGCAGAATAACACCAACAACAAGGATCATCAGTTGTCTTGCATGAGCAGAGATATAAAAGAACAAGAAGACTTTGGCTCCCTAGTAATCCTGATGGTATGCAAGAAATGGGCAAAGAGAACTGCTAGAGTTAGCAGACAAACCAAAACTTCCAAAATTCCTACAGGATGAAGGGAAGCAACAGATATGGCCGAGAGTGGCAAATCTGAAACTTGGTTGGGATTAATGTATTTTGATGGTAGTTTCCTTGTGCTGATTACCTGCCTGACCACTCTATCTGTAACCAGCCAAGCTTTGATTTTTCTGCATATTCTTTCCTTTCTCCAGAGGGATGTTATATAACATGCCATTATGTACTTGAAATTTCTTTTGACCTTGTCTTCTTAATTTAATGCAATGGCAGGAAAATATTTTTTTTTCTGTGTTATCAAAAAAATTGCAATCAAAAGTCAGTAGTACCTTATGACATTTCTATCATAGTGATACATCATTTGTAACTGTTCCCTTTTCCATTTCAAATAGAGAAAATCAATCTCAACATAGATTTCATTGGTCATTCTCATTCTTTATATGTTTGAATAAAATGTTATAGGTAATTTATTTTGAATATTTGACAATATTTGCTGTATTGGATGGGCACTGTAGCATACCTACTGCTCCAAAATTAATGAAGGTACCCTTGGCCCCATAGTCACCCCAGTCCATGATTTCCAAAATTTTTCTGGTTCCAGCAAGCTGAAGTGGAATACCAGCAAATGCACCTTGTCCCATGGAGCCTTGAACGCAAACCTGATATGAACCATATTGTATCAACTGAAAATTATAGAATGGGAGACAGAATTCAAATGATATACGCATTTGTGGCAAAGATAGGCACCTTCACACGCTTTCCATCATCAGCAAAGGAAAGAGAAAGCTCTCGCACAAGTTCCATGAGGGTTCCTATGCGATAAACATCCTGAAGATAGAAGACGTTTGGTTAACAGCTGACACCAGCACTCCATAAATATCTTCCGATAGACATTAGAAAACATTTATAAGCACTTGTGTTCTTACCATCTCAGGGTTAAGTTCAGGAATGTTGATATCTATCTGCATGTTGGGAAATGAAGATAGTTATGAGCTTGTTTGGCTTTCATATGTTATTCAAAATAGGTACTTGAGCAAAAGAAAAAGGAAACCTACCAGATTATTTCATTGCAATAGTTAATAGCATGAAGTTCAAACAATTGTACAGCAGACTAACCGTGCAAAAGAACTAGAGCAGACTACAAGGTGCTTGAGTAAACAGGAATCACTGTGACTCAGTCAGAACAAAGAAAAACAATTTGCGTTAAAAATAAATGGCAAGTACTAACCTGCAACCGAGTTTTTTTGTCTTCAACAGCGTGTCTGGTGGCTACTAGTACATCATTGTAAAAGTATTTCCTGATTTCCCTTGAATGTGGAATGTTATTTAATCTTGTTGGAATCCCACGAAACTCCTGCAAGAAGCATCTAAACATGTATGAACAATACAAATCTAAGTAAACAAACTTCCCATCAAAGTTTCCATTAATATGAAATGGCTTACTATTTTACACATACATTTTTTGAGGCTGTTGTATCCTTAGAATCTTGTGGTTTTCCTGTTAAGCGGAGTTTAAGCATTTATTATGACTAAATAGACAAGAGGTGTCAAAGTTAACAGTTACAGAAATAAAAAAAAAAACTGTGAGAATTGACACAAAGTTGATGCAGTTAAATTTCCAAAAGTTAATGGGCATTAATAAAGCAGGTGAAATTTAGTGAAACACCATGAAAGCATAGTTGTAGCTCCATGACACCAAGAATAGATGCCTTCTGCTTATACCAATATGATTCATTGGTATTCCATTGAAAATAAAATTAATTCAATGGCATTGAAGTTACTTTGGGGAATCAAAAAATCATTGTTGAAAGCTAGTGGTACAGATTTGTGGTAGGGAATACATTGATACGCATTAGGTCCCACTGCACCTCCACCTATTTTCACCAGCCAAAGGACTCTCTTTCCACCCTCCTATACCCATAGCCATTCCTACCTCAAGCATATGCCTCCTCCTGTGGCTTCTTCTTCCACCTTTGAGACTGAGATGACCTCCAACCTATTAGACTGGTGACATTGCATAGTTGTGTTAGATTGTTAATCTCATGTTCATCAATGAGCTACGAATCCTTGAGTTTGTCAAAGGTGTTGCTACTTGTCACATTGAGAAGGCCCAACCTTTGCTGGTGCTGGAGGAAGGCATGCCAGCGACTAACACACTAGGAGTCTAGGATGCTCAAATAAAGTGTTTTTTTACCACACCTAGGCCTCATGGTCAGCCAGAAACCAAAGGTTAACCAGGACTTTTCTCAGTTTCTTCTCTTCCCATAATTTCAAAGAACTTTTTTTTTTTCTGCTGGACTAAGCTGTCGAAACGTTAAAATTGTAATTGTAGGAAAAAACAGCAATTTTCAGGTCAGAGAGTTATAGACTATAATTGAACTTTCACTTGTTACACAACATTTTTTTTCCAAAAACCATGAATCTGTGATACTTCTCATCTACTGATTGCTCCATACTGAAATTAGTTGTCTTTACAGCTGAATTCCTGGAACATTTCAAGGAAATAGAGAACAGCTGGAACATTTAAACAAGTCTGGTTTGTATTAGATATTTACTAACAGACTAATAAAGAGACATAGCAATGAGCAAGTACTTCCTTAATTGTAGGATCATACCAGAGTACACATATACAGGTCTAGGGCCACCGATCTGTGTAATTTTCATGTAATTTTCTTTCTATCTTTTTTTTTACTGGCCCAAATATCCACATAATTTTCATGTAATTTTCTTTCTATCTTTTTTTTTTTGAAACTATCAAAACCCAGTGTAACACATACTAGTTTAGTCCGAGGTTTGGACCAGTTTATGGATGTTGCATCTTATGGATGATAACCTTATGTTTATGGATGCAATGATGATATATACTGATACTTGATATGATCCAACAATAATTGAACATTTTAGTTAAAGGATAAGGTTACCTGAATGTATGGTTCTAAAATATTCAAAAGGATGTATGTCAAAATGTATGGTTCCAAAAGATTCAAAACATAAACAAACTAGAAGTATGACTGAGAAATGATGCATTGGAGTTTGCTTATCTAAGTACTCCCTCCGTTTTATAATATAAGACTTTCTAGCATTGCTTATATTAATATAGATGTTAATGAATCAAGACATATATGTGTATCTAGATTCATTAGCATCTATATGAATATGGACAATGCTAGAAAGTCTTACATACTGAAACGGAGGAAGTAACTAAATAGTAGAGGAACTTCATTTTTGTAACTGACCATTTGTTTTGGCCAACATGTTAGATGAAGCATTCTCACAGATCTTCTGTAACAGTGAATCTATTTCATTAAAAACGACTTCCACTTGTCGATTTCCATCAATCTATATTCTTGCAAATTGAAACAATAACATATTAGTTCCAGTTTACAGTTTAAATCAGTGCTCTGATATGAATAGGAACACATATAAGAACCTGGTTGAGCAAATCTGAGTATGTTGGGATAACAGCTTCAGAATTTTGTTTGTAAGTCTCAAGACGTGATTTAACCTGCAGAGAAAAAGAACAAACTTATGTTTTAGAATGCAGAAGAATGGGAAAATTCCAGCACATGCATTGCGGCATTATAAAAAGGAATATATTTAAAACTACATATATATACAGTAAATAAAATAGGAAGGTTTCAATCCTGTCACAAAATTGTCTATGCTACAAGGCATCCCTTTGGAAATCACAGTGAACTAAAAGTAAATAAACAGTGTTTAAAGCTTCTAGTATCTACAGATAGATATTTACGATGCTCTTTACCAAAATGAGGAAGAATAGTCACATATCTATTTTGTTGTCTCAGGTATAGAAATGAGCCTCCAAGTAAGAACTCAAGCTATAAAATATTATAATGTGTACACAACTTTAACTCACACATAAATAGGAATTGTAAACCAGCTGAATCCTCAAACTACCACATTTTCATAGTCCAAAATTTTGTCCAAGTTGGTGATTAATGAAAGATAGATGAATGTGCATAGATCATGAAATCAATAAAGTCCTATGCGCTAAGATTAGAATGACAAGCACTTCTTCATATGGTTATTGAACAGCCAAGCACTTCTTCATATGGTTATTAAAGACAAATCATGGCAAACACAACAACATAACCTTCTCAAATGTATCATCAGAGCGCGTAACAAGACGAACAGAAACTTCATCATTCTCCGGAGGGAAGTTCTTTATGTGGTAAATTTTGCCAGTCTCAGGATCCAACCTTCTTCCAACACATCTGTCGATTAGAATATCATCAGGAACCTGAATTTAACAACAAAAATGTAACGAGAGGTCAAAGAAATATGTAGTATGTAATGTCAGGTAAGAGAACAACATAAAATGCATGCTATCATTCGCTTTTAGGACTGAAAAAGGGTAATTGCACCAGTAAAAATATTTGAATAAAACTGAGCATGATCCAAACTTAAATACAGATTCTTCACTCATCAGTGACTCAGTGAATTTACAACTGAAGTGTAAAGTGCCGTATCATTAATTCACTGTCATTTTGAACACAAGCAACAAAGTAAAGAAAACAAGGAATTGGACAGATACTTGGGAGTTGGCATGAGGTCCTATGGTAGAATCTGGTAAAGAGTCTTTGATTGCAACTTTGAGAAGGGCACAGACAACCAGTTTCCCTCCCTTCCCATGATCATGGTTGTGACATTGCCAATAAAGCCTAATTCTAGAATTAAATTGTAGTCATCGACTTTTAAAGCCAATTTAAGCTAACAAGCAACTACATGAAACCAGAGATTTTTTTAGTTAGAGACATAATGAAGCTCATACTGGAGAAGTATTTGAGAAATGAATCATATATGTTTAAAATGTCTTTTTGGCATCTTCTATATCATAATATCAGAGCAATGCAAACAATTGGCATTATATAAAATTAATACCCATGTTCTTACTGAGATAGGAATGACTGATGTGGTTAAAATAAAATCTAGTAAACCAAAATGTTATACGAAAAAGTAACCGTAGATACATTGTTGAAGTATCCTGTCATATTCTCATGAACTAAGAATTTGATGAACTGATTGTAAAGCTCAATCTGGTATAAAAACCAAGACTCCAAGAGGTATTATATTCATGGTCTATGTAATGTAGTGTTCAAAAAATAAACTGTAGCCCATGTCTAGTCCACACGTCTTAGGCCTAAAGACCCTCTTGTGAGGTTGAGGCATAGTATTGAAGTATGTTTCCATCCTTTCTTTTAAGCTTAATCTTTTGGGTCAATTAGCTAGTCCGTTGAAACTCAATATGTATACAGTAGATAATGTGTCTTAAATGGTAAATATGGACTTACTTCCAGCACAATGAATATATCTGGTCGTATTTTCATACTTTCGAGACTTTGTGCCTGGGCATAACTTCTCGGGTAACCATCAAGAAGCCATCCTCTTTCTCTAACATCAGGTTGTGATAGTCGTGATACCACCATCTATTTCAGAGAGCAACCCGTATAAGATAGTTTGCAGAATTTCAACCGGCTATAAAGATGGCATACCTGAGAACCAATCTACATACATCTGTCACAACTTGATCTGGGACTAGCATACCATTGTCCATATATTCTTTTGCTTTCTTGCCTATTTCGGTGCCAGAAGATACTTCGGCCCGCAGAAGATCCCCAGTTGATATGTGAACCAAACCATACTAGAAACAGAAGAGAATACAATACTAAGCTTAGAAGTCGCTTGAATAGAATGCATGTTGCACACTGAATATAATGATTTTACAAAGAATCCAGAAAAAGTAGCCTAAACATATATGAAACGTTTGTACTTTCACATACATGCATAGCATTGAGCAAAGACCTACATGGATACATGTAATTCAAATGGAAACCAAATCTAGAAAATTTCAAGAGCCTTGATTCAACAAACCCATATTTCCATACTCTCTACAAGAAATGGTCAATGTGAATATCTGGGAAATGGCATTAAGAAAAAGTGTCGATTGTTTTTTTTCTATTATATACCTTCTCGACGATCATGCGGCATTGCGTTCCCTTCCCAGACGCGGGTGCACCCGAGATCATCACCTTGAGCGGGGCCTCCTTCCGCGCCGCCGCCGCTCCCTCCGATGCCCGGCAACGAAGACCCATCCCCTGCCAAACCACAAGGCGGTTAGCCCCAGATGGGAACAGCCGCGAGCGTGCCCAGTGCACACGATTGGACAAACGAGAGGGCCAAGCCGAAACCGCACGAACCCTGGGCCCGCGATTCGGGGCGGCGGTGGCGGAGACGGACGAGACGGCCGCGGCGGCGGGGGAGGCGCGGCAGCAGGACAAGGAGGAGGGAGGCGGCGTCGGCGGCGAGGGACGCAGCGCGAGTCCGGGGCGGCGGTGGGGCCCCGGCGCGGCGAAGGGAGCGGAGGCCGCGGCCGGCGACGAGGAGGAGGAGGAGGCCGCCATTTGCGCGACGACGACGAGGGGGGCGCGAGGCGAACGGCGAGGAGTGTGCGGGCGTGTGTGTGTGTGTGTGGAGGGAAGAGAAGGTGTATGTGGATTGGAGCTCGCGTCGCGCGCTGACGTGGCACCGCTCAGCTCCCGTGGCGGCCAGGGCGTGGGACCCACGGTCCGCCTGGAACCGCGCTGAGGTGGGGAAGGAAACGACATCCTCGATTCCTTCGGAGGTGTGGATCTACCGAGGAAAAAGTACAATCCCTCCGCTTGTCATCAAGATACAAAACCGTCCCCCAACCACAGAACCAGATTATTAACGACCAAATTTGATAATATCAGGAAAAGAAAATTAGATCGAAGCGGAATCAAAGACGAAGATCGTTGCGGAAACAGAGCAAGAATCGGCTGCAATCCGAATCGGCTACGGTCAAAATCGGCAGAGTTCGAGTCAGAGAGGGCTAGCCGATACAGTCGATTCCAAGAATACGACTCGGTGTACATCATCGGGTTGAGTTGATATGCTTCAAGATGATTGTCACACATGGATAGAGTCCTAAGAAGGCAATTGTATCTATTAATTAGGGATATTTTATGTAATTTTCTTAGAAATATGTTTGAGCAAAAGTCTGCCGCAATAACTCATTGAGATGTACCAATTTTCTTTTGGTCATTTCTTCATCCGAGTTTGATTGAATTATATAAAATTTGAATTTTAAACTATAAGAAATTCAAATAAATTTTCGGTAGTAAATGATTTCAAATGGGAAAGTTATCAAACACAAAGTTGTATAACTTATTATTATCTACAACTTTTGTTTTAGTCATTTTTCTATATGACTGTTTGAACCGTATGAATTTGAATTTCAAATTATGACAACTTCAAACAACATTTACAAGTACTAAATGATTTCAACTGAAAAAGTCATCAATAACAAAGTGGTATAACTCATCAAGATCTATAACTTTTATTTGAATCATTTCTTCATCCTACAAAGTGATTTGTAACATTAGTTCACGGAATGTACATATTTCTTATATAGTTTATAAACTATAAGACAGATATGTAAATTTTGTGAACGATATTTCTATTACTTTGTCGTATGAAGAAATGACCAAAATAAAAGTTATAGATATTGATAAGTTATACAATTTCATTGTTGATGACTTTTTCAGTTGAAATTATTTAGTATTTGAAAATATTGTTTGAATTTATCATAATTTGAAATTCAAATTAAAATTTCCGAAACAAAGTCATATAGCAAAATGACCAAAACAAAAGTTATAGATATTGATGAGTTATACAACTTTGTTGTTGACGACCTTTTCATTTGAAATCATTTAGTATTTAAAACTGTTGTTTGAAGTTGTCATAATTTGAAATTCAAATTTTATATAGGTCAATAAAACTCAGATGGGGAAATAACCAAAATAAAATAGGTAGATCTCAATAAGTTATACAACTTTGTTTTTGACAACTTTTTCAAATAAGTTCATTTAGTATGATAAAATTCGATTCAAAGTTTTAATATTTTGAAAGGAGGGAGGTAAAATGGACTTTTCAGCGAGGGAGTAGCAAAATGGGCTGGCCCGTAACAGGCCTTGTTTCATTCATCTCTATTTAACTTTTTCAGTTGAAATCATTTAGTATTCGAAAACGTTGTTTGAAGTTGTCATAATTTAAAATTTAAATTCAAACTATTGAAACAAAATCATATAGCAAAACAAAAGTTGTGGATCTTGATGAGTTATACAATTTTGCTGTTGATTATTTTTTCATTTAAAATTATTTACTATCCGAAAAGTTATTTGAATTGAGACGAGAGAGGCTAAATAGACTTCTCGGCGAGGGAGGAGAAAAGGGTTAAGCCGATGGCCCGAAGAGGGAGGAGGAGGAGAGAGAGGCTGCGGGCTAAGTGAGGGAGAGAGTAATACTTGGGTCTTTTCGGCCCAATGGCATAGAGAGGGATTTTAATTTGTTTTTCATTTATTTTAATAGGTTAGATGGACTTTGTGGTATTAAAATTAGTTATTGAGCTCCGAAAATTTATGGAAAATTCCAGAGAATAATTTGGACCATGCAGAATATTATAAAAATATTTCTGGCAATGATTTTTAAAGGAAAATTTTAGTTTCCTTATTAATTCACTTGATTAAATTGCTTTAACTTTTAATATATTTTTCTAGAAATGCATTATATAAATGTGTGACGTTTGTTTTTTCCCCTTATGACAAATTAATATTCGTCACAATATCCCATTGAAATACTTTATGACGATTTCTAGTTGGTATTAACGACGAACACCTTTTATTCGTCACTAAGCCACCCCCCTCATACTAAACGTCATAAAATGGAATGTGTTAATGACGAATAGCTCCGATGTCACGAGGAATTCGTCACAGAAGGTCATATTTCTTGTAGTGAACACCGTGTTGCCTCCACTACTGCATCGCCCGTCTCTACCTGTCGGACCTCTTTCTCTCCCGCCTCGCCCCGCCGGTCTCCTCCGCACCCACTGGCCAGCCCACCTAGACGAGGAGCAAAGCAAGAGGGAGAAAGGAGGAGGAAGAGAGAGAAGAGAGGAGAGAGTTGGTGATGACATGGTCAACCTGACATGTGGGGCCCATGTGGGTCCCACACTGACTCGGCTGCCATGTTGGGTAAAACCAGGTTCAATACCATCTAAGGACCCATAGTGACCCAGTTTTATAAGTTAAGGGATGCTATAGGAGTATCTGGTTTTTCGATTGAGGGACGATTTTGTAATTCGATGATAAGATGAAGGACCTTAGATGTACTTTTTCTTTTTCCATTTGTTTGGCATCCTGGGAAGCTTCATAAATCCTACCCGAGTACACTTTCTATGGTATGCTAAATCTTTTTTTCTTTGAAAAAGTAAATTGTATTCACGGTACAACTTATCGGGTGGGTGCACTTCAGTATAAAAACTTGAAATTTGAGTATTTTAGTGAATCAACTTACTAGATGGTGCATTTTTCAGTCAAAGTGCAAGTCTCGTTGGATTTTTTGCCTCATCAGCGGCACATCGGCACTGATTAAACACCACCAATCTCTAAATTTCAGCCAAATACCAACGATTCACCATCTGACCAGCATCCACTATCCACATATCGTGAGAGCCATCTCCCCCTTCCTCACTGGTGGAGAAACCATCTTTATTCCCGGTTGGGAACCCCCTTTAGTCCCGGTTGGAACCTCCTTTAGTCCCGGTTTTCTAACCGGGACTAGGGTTCCGGGACTAAAGATGTCCATCTTTAGTCCCGGTTAAAATGTGGGACTAAGATGTGTATCTTTAGTCCCGATTGGTACCACCAACCAGGACTAAAGAGAGAGGATCTTTAGTCCTGGTTGATGTTACCAACCGGGACTAAAGATACAATAGCGGCAGTACCAGATGGTCCCCTTTTTTTTTCTTTTTCCCTTTTTTTTCTCCCGAATCAAGTAGGCAAATCCCCAAATCAAAATAACATCCCAAATTCACATCACCAAATCCACATCACAAATCATAAAGTTACTTATACACACAAATCAAATACATCACAATATCCTAACAAATTACTCAAATACATTACAGATCCAAACAATAAATCACAAATTTGTAACTTCTCAGTCAAATACATCTCAGTGAATCATCACAAATTAAAAAAAAAACCAATGCCGCTGCTGCCGCCGCTCGCCACGACCGCCGAGCGCGGCCCCGCCGGCCGCCGGCCGCCGGGCGCGGACCTGCCAGCCGCGGCCCCTCTACCCGCCCCGACCGCCGCTGCCCGCCGCTGCGCACGACGCCGCAGCCCCGCCGGCCTTCGCCCCGCCGCCCGCCGCGGCCCTGCCGGCCGCCGCCGCGCGCGGCCCCGCCGCCCGCCAGCCGGCCGAATGGGAAGGGGAGGAGGGGGAGGAGGAAGGGGAGAAGGGGAGGAGAGGAGGAAGGGGAGGATTTGGAGGAGAGGGGATGAGGAAGAGAGTTAGATCTGAGGAGAGGGGATAAGTGTGGAGGAGAGGATAAGTGATAGGGATTATATACTATGTGTTTAATTTTAGTCCCGGTTGGTATTACCAACCGGGACTAAAAATCATCTTGATCTTTAGTCCCGGACTAAAGTGGTGATCTTTAGTCCCGGTTATTGACACCAACCGGTACTAAAGATCCTCGGCCCCCTGACATACATCTGACAAGGGATGAACCGGGACTAAAGATCAAAATTTTTATAACTGGGACTAAAAACAATCTTTAGTCCCGGTTCTTTTTGGAACCGGGACTATTGTGTGGATTTTGCCAGACCGACCAAAAATGGTTTCTCTACCAGTGCCTTAAACTGATCAGCAACAAATTTACCGGTGTGTCTCCATTGATTAACTAGTAAATTATAAATCATCGGTGCATACTTGCTAAACTAACAAATAAACGCTTAAAAAACAATGCAAACATGTCCACCTTCATCATGGCCTCGGTTCATGTGTTGATCCCTATGCAGTTAGTAACATGTAGACATCAAAGCCTCGAAGCATATAGGGATCAAAACCTGACCGAAAATGTCGCGTGGCTTCCACTTGCCCGCTGGTGTGGCAAAGAAGGCTTTCACTACAACTGAAAATGCACCGCCTAGTTAAGTTGTACTAGAACGCTTAAATTTTAAGTTCTTGTACTAAACTGCATACATCTGACAATTTGTTGTACATAATTCACTGGTGGAGAAACCATCTTTGATCGGTCGACCAGATTTCATAATAGTCCCGGTTGTATTAAAAACTGGGACTAAAAATATCCCGGTTTAAAAGATCAAGGGTACTTTTTCATCTTTAGTACCGGTTGGTGTTACCAACCGGGACTAAAGATCTATTTGTAGTCCCGATTAGTGTTACCAACCGGGAAAAAAGATCAACATAAGCTTTACTCCCGGTTGGAGCTACCAATCGGGACTAAAGATGTATTTTTAGTCCCGGTTGGTAACACCAACCGGGAGTAAAGATCCCCATGCGCCAAGGCCAGCAGCTCCTCGTCCTCCCCGCCCTATCTTATCCCTTCTCCTTCCCACTTCTCCTCCTTCTCTTTCTCACTTCTCCTTCTCCTCCTCCTCCTCCTTCTCCTCTCAACCCTCTCCTCCCCCTCATTCTCTCCCCCCTCCCCTCCCCTTCGGCTCCCCTCCGGCGGCGGGAGGCGGCCGGGCGGCGGCGGCGGCCTCCCCTCCGTCGGATCCGGGAGGGGAGGCGGCCGGGCGGCGGTGCCAGAGGGCGGCGGCCGTCGCGTGCGGAGGGCCGCCCCAAGCGGTGGCGGCGGAGGCTAGCGCGGCGGCGGAGGAGGCTAGCGCAGAGGGCTGGCCGCAAGGCAGCGGGCGGTGGTGGCCGGGCGCAAGGCGGTGGGTGGCGGCCGGGCGGCGGTGACCCGCACGGCGGTCGGGCACAAGGCGGCCGGCGTCCCACGGCCGGGCGGCGGCGACTGCGAATTTTTTTGAATGATTTGTATATTTTGGTGGAGCATTTTGTTGGTTGATTTAGGGATAATTTTGTGATTAATTTGTGGATTGTGATTGATTTGTGGATTGTGGATGTGGATGTATTGTGGATGTATTTTGTTATGCTTGATGTAATTTTTTTTTGAGATTTTGTGATGTATTTGAGTATTTGAGATGATCGATTGTGGATTTGGAGGCAATTTGAGGATGATTGATTTGGGATTTTGGGGACGGGATGGGGTGAAATCAATATATATTAAAAACAATGAAGAAAAGAAAATAATAAAGAGCAACCGGATCTAGTCTTTTTAGTCCCGGTTGGTAACACCAACCGGAACTAAAAATGGATTTTTACTCCCGGTTTTTTTACCCGGAACTAAAGAGGATTCGTAGTCCCGGTTGGAAAACCGGGACTACATGGAGGTTACGAACCGGGAGTAAAAACCCATTCTCCACCAGCGATTTACTCTTTTTCAAACATTTAATTTGGATGAGAGCGCGAACCTGTAACTGCTCTAAACTAAGTCTGAACTCATGCAAAGAGAAAGTGAGATAACATGAGAGTTGTGGCGCCACAGATATAGCAACGCCGTTTAATAAAATAAAATTGTTGTTGTTTGTGTATTTGAGGTAATTACCAAGTAGATGACATGGTTAAAATAAGTTGTAGTAGCCACCAAAACTTGCTCTTAATAATCATTGTTCCCTAGCTGTAGGGTATGTAGGGCATATAAAACCACAATTTACATCGGGGTCTTAGAGTTGTTAACAAAATACTCCCCCTATCGGAGTAAGTTGATCGACATGGAAGAGAGATGGGAAATGAAACAAAATGATCGTTGTTAAGCTTAACAATAGCTCAATATCGACTCTTAGCGCTTATAACATGGAGATGGAAAAATGGAAAGAAATTAATACATAGAAAATTATTTTGGTACATTAATTACAGCTTTTGTCTTCTTAACTATTAAAAAAAGATAATTTCTAAATAAACTAAGAGCCTACATACCGAGCTATATATTTAAATATGCCCTTAGAGCATTTCCAACAGCCTCTCTATTCCACTCTTCAAGTCAAATTTTAGTCATTCCAGCAAAAAAAAATCCTCCAACAGCCTCTTCAACCGGATGGCTAAGCCCCATCTGGCTGGCCAAAACCCTTCCTCCACTAGCCAAATTTGGCTAGCCAAAAATCACTAGCCAACTGTAGCCCCCACACACATTCCTCCTCCCATCTCCTCTTCGGCTCCTTGCATCGGCTCACTTGCTACGTCCTGGTGTCGATGACGGCACAGAAGAGAGAGGCGTCGAAGCTGCGCCCGTCGCCGTCCTCCGCGTCGTCGCCTGCCGCGACCGCCGTCATCGCTCACGCTGTCCTCCATGGCCATCGCTGTCCTCTGCGACCGCCGCCGCCAACGAGAAGCAGAAAAGCAACATAAGGGAGGGGAGCGTGGAGCAGACAAGGCCAACAAGGAGTGAATCCGGCGTCGCTGTTGCCTGAGCAGGAGCCTGTTGCGCGTCACTGTCATCCCCGCGTCGCCGTCGCAACACCAATCCCGCACCCACACAGAGGAGCGCCATCTCCACCGTCGTCGTCAAGGTCGCCATCGCCATCCACCGCTGCTGCCGAGGTCTCTATCGCCAGCCGTCGCTGTCGTCGTCTGTGCCGGTCACCATTCGCTGCCATCATCACCGAGGTCGCCAAGTCTAGAGGCCTCTAGCCAAGCACGGCGTCTGCCCCTGCTGGATTCGAGGTGGGGGGCGCGACCTCCGCCGCCTCCGCGCGGCCTCCGCCTTGGCTCCATGGGTCGTCGTCGAGGTCGTCGTTGCCAAGGTCGCCATTGCGAGCCGCCACCGCCATCGCCAGCCTCTGCACGGTCGTCATCGTGCACTTGCACAGGAAGAGGGCCGGGAGAAGAGGAAGAGGGAGAGAAAGAGGAGGAAGAAGGGGTAGTAGAGGCTAACATGTGGGTCCCAGTGTTATCAGCTCATAATGGAGAGTGTTGATGGAGAGGCAGTTGAAGTGAGGAATGAGTTTGGCTTGCCAAATTAATTGAAGAGCTGACTATATAGGTGTTTGGAGAGTCCGATTTGAAATGGCTGTTGGAGATGCTCTAAAATGGAGCAAATCTTGCTAATCAAACAAATCCAATATATCCATGGTTGCATCTTTGGCGACCACAAGGCCTGCTAGTTTCTTCTTGTGCTGGAATCTTGATCTATGTTCAAAAAGGTTTTCTTGCTAGTGAGGCTAGCTAGCTTTGCTTAGTCAAAATGTACGGCAAGCATGCAATCATCAATTTCTAACGCTGGTCTTATTTGCTAATTAACTTTGCTCGTTTGCTACTCTACTTCGATTCTACTTAAGTTGTAGCTAGGCAGAAGGACTTGGTCCAGATTTTCTCTTTTTTTAAGAATTTGAATATTTTTGTATTTAGTTGTAAATGTTTATCTTATATTTTTTTATGTATATGTTAGAACAATTTATTAGTTGACCCTTTTTATCTAATATAGAAGTGAGTGTGTTTAAATAATAAATTTCACAAAAATGCATATACTTTGATGAAACTATCACAAAACTATATATTTTAAAAAGGTGTATCACAAAACTATAGATTTAGGATGAAAGGTCACCGGACTATACATTTAATAATAAAATTATCAGAAAACTATAAATTTGGCTTCATGTTTAGTACTAAACTACAACATTTGTAACCGTAACATAATAGTAGTGGTAAGGATTATTAAACTATAGAATTTATAGTTTTATGATAACTCTGGTATTAAATGTAATATTCGATCTTAAATATGCAGTTTTGTGATAGATTTTATATTAAAGATGTAGTTTTGTGATGTAACCAATATATGTAGTTTTGTGATAATTTAGTTAAACTACCTGTAGTTCTGTGAAATTTACTCAATAGAGAATAAGGGGAATGATAATAAGAATGGTTAGATTTTCACTTAATGTTGAGAAAAACTGACCAAAATTCATCTAAAAATTGGACAATCCCATTAAGTAAACCTATTCAATTTTTCACACCCAGTTCATGCTCTCAAAAACTCCCAGTTCATGGGTGATAACTGATAAGTAGAGTACTTTTTTTTTCCTTTTCTTCTTTGATAATCAAGCAGGTGTACTCAATAAGAACAGGTTTTGCACGACACACATTGATCAGCTCACCTCTCATCCTCCTGCACGCGAGAACGGCCATGGCGACGCCAATGGCTCCCCGCTCCACGTTCGCCATCTTCCTCATCCTCCTGCTCCGTTCCGGCCACTCTCCGGCGGCCGCGTTCTACCTCCCGGGCAGCTACCCGCACCGCTACCGCCCCGGCGAGGCGCTGGCCGCCAAGGTGAACTCCCTCACCTCGCCGTCGTCCAAGCTCCCCTTCCCCTACTACTCCCTGCCGTTCTGCGAGCCGCAGGGCGGCGTCAACCGCGCCGCCGAGAGCCTCGGCGAGCTCCTCCTCGGCGACCGCATCGAGACCTCGCCGTACCGCTTCTCCATGCTCAAGAACGCCACCGCCTTCCTCTGCCGCACCGACCCGCTACCCCCCGCCACCGCCGACCTCCTCATGTCCCGCATCGACGACGCCTACCACGTCAACCTCCTCCTCGACACGCTCCCCGTCGTCCGGTATGTCAAGAACCTGGCCGCGCCAGGGGTGTTCGTCCGGTCTACCGGCTTCCCCGTCGGCGTGCGCGCCGACGACGGCGAGTACTACGTGTACAACCACCTCAAGCTCACCGTGCTGGTCAACAAGCCGCGGAACGGCACCACCAGGGCGGAGGCCCTGATGGCGACCGCCGACGCCGTCGAGCTCATCAGCTTCGCCGGCGGGAACAAGGACGGCGGCGGGTACACCGTCGTCGGGTTCGAGGTCGTTCCGTGCAGCGTGGAGCACGACGCGGCGGCGATCAAGGGCAAGAAGATGTACGACGAGCTGCCGGCGAGGGCGGCCGCCGGGTGCGACCCTTCGGTGGTCGGCATGCGCGTGCGCGCCAACCGGCCGCTCGTCTTCTCCTACGAGGTGGCGTTCGTAGAGAGCGGCGTCGAGTGGCCGTCGCGGTGGGACGCGTACCTGGAGATGGGCGGCGCCAAGGTGCACTGGTTCTCCATCCTCAACTCCCTAGTGGTGGTGGCGTTCCTCGCCGCCATCCTGCTCGTCATCCTGCTGCGCACCGTGCGGCGCGACCTCGCGCAGTACGACGAGCACGGCGGAGAGGCGGGGTTGGCGCCGCAGGCCGACGAGCTCGCCAGGTGGAAGCTCGTCGCCGGGGACGTGTTCCGGGAGCCCGCCCACCCGGTGCTCCTCTGCGTGATGGTCGGCGACGGGGTGCGCATCCTGGCCATGGCCGTCGCCACCATCCTCTTCGCGGCGCTCGGGTTCATGTCGCCGGCGTCGCGCGGCGCGCTTGTGACGGGCATGCTCGGCATCTACCTCCTCCTCGGCTTCGCGGCGGGGTACGCCGCCGTGCGGCTCTGGAAGATGGTGCGGCACGGGGACAGCGCCGGGTGGAAGCGCGTGGCGTGGCGCGCCTCCTGCGCCTTCCCCGGTGCGGGCTTCGCCGTCTTCACCGCGCTCAACTGCGTGCTCTGGTACAACGGCAGCACGGGCGCCGTGCCGTTCCTGCTCTTCGCCGTGATCCTCCTCCTCTGGACGTTCGTCTCCGTGCCGCTCACCCTCGCCGGCGGGCTGGTGGCATCCCGCGTCGGGCACCTCGAGTACCCGGTGAAGACGAACAAGATCGCGAGGCAGGTGCCGGCGGCGCAGTGCTCGCCGTGGGTGTTCGTGGCGGTGGCGGGGACGCTGCCGTTCGGGACGCTGTTCATCGAGCTGTTGTTCATCATGTCGAGCCTGTGGCTGGGGAGGGTGTACTACGTGTTCGGGTTCCTGCTGGTGGTGATGGCGCTGCTGGTGGCCGTGTGCGGCGAGGTGTCGGTGGTGCTCACCTACATGGGCCTCTGCGTGGAGGACTGGAGGTGGTGGTGGCGCGCCTTCTTCGCCTCGGGCTCCGTCGCGGCCTACACCCTCGGCTACGCCGTCTACTACCTCGTCTTCGACCTGCACAGCCTCAGCGGCCCGGTCTCCGCCGCGCTCTACGTCGGCTACTCGCTGCTCATGGCGCTCGCCGTCATGCTCGCCACCGGCGCCGTCGGACTCGCCGCCTCCTTCGCCTTCGTCTACTACCTCTTCTCCGCCGTCAAGCTCGACTGATCCATGGCGTCATCGTCCGCACTGTCCACGTCATTTCATTATCTAGGTGATCTATGCGTTTTATTACTACGACATGATAATAAGATTATTATTTTTTGTTCCTCGTTTTGGTGTTTTCCATTTTGTACTTCATGAGTATACACCGTAGTAGTACTAGATAGAAACGAGTTTGAGTTTGGTTTAAAGGAGCATTCACTTTGTATTTATATCTGCACGTGTCAGCTGTTTGACTTCCACTGCCTTTGCTTAAGATCTATCCATGTGTCAAGTGTGACTACACATAGCTTTGCTTAAGCTTTATTCAACCTGTCAACTTTACTAGGTCTACGGGAACCTTTTCGTGAGATGAGAGATAGGCAAACAATTTGCTAGGTCTTCTCATCGTTCAGAGAACTTCTGTATAAACTTACTGGTTAGAAACCAGATCCAGCCATTCTGTGTATGAAGAGACTCACTAGTTTGGATTTGGCTTATAAGCCACATGCAGTTTTCAATTTTAGAACTAGTTTAGGGTTTAGTGTTACAACCGCTAAGTATAAAAGCTTAATCCTAGAATTATTTCAAGTTCAAACAAGCAGAGGGATTCGAGACGCAAGACGAATGATCACAGGGCATCCATCGCAGCTTCACATAACTTCAGAAAGACAAGTTGACACAAAAACACTAGATGAGACGGTACCATGGAAATAAATAACTTTCCTCCAGAGAATTGAACAAAACAACAGGGAATGAAAAATGTGAAATGCCGCAATGCAAACAAGATGGAACCTACTGCCTACAGCCAGGGGCATCGGAACCCACGATTTCGCGTGCTGTTTGCCGTGGCCAACGGGGTTATGCTCTCCTAGCATATATACAACTAGGCTATCAAACTCAAGCGGCTGTAAAAGGTACATAACATAGATAGATAGAAGGTACATATGGTATTAATACTTATTCTTAGCTCCCAGCCCCATTGACTTGGGTCGCCTCACCGCAGTCATGGGGTTGACGATGCCCTGGCCATCCTTCCCCAGGCCAGAGCCCTCAACGAACCCCATCCTCGCCATCATCTTGGATCCAAAGCCCTTTGTATGCCTCTCAAAGGAACCAACGCCACCAATCTCCACTTTCCTCAAATTTCGCCGTGGTTCTGACCTTGCTTTGGTTGGTGGTTCTGACCTTGCCTTGATTGCCTCAGCCTCGCTGTCAAATTCTACTCCCAGTCCAAGAGATTTGGGACGTTGAATCGGCTGGATGGGCTGCATCATGCCTTGGCCATCTTTGCCCAGGCCAGTTCCCTCAATGAATCCCATCTTAGCCATCATCTTAGAACCAAAGCCCTTGGTGTGCATCTCAAAGGTTCCCAGCTTGACAGAGTCGCTTTCAACAATTTTCTCACATGAGACTTCACCACTGGTTGTGGCAACTGCAATTGTCTCGGTAACAGATTCCGCCATAGTGCCACAGGAGACAAAAGATACAGGACGTTCAGCAAATGATACTTGTTTCTTGGAAGATTTCTTTCCACTGGAAGTCTGATTCCTTGCCAACTTTCCT
This sequence comes from Oryza meridionalis, assembly GCA_000338895.3. Taxonomy (NCBI): domain Eukaryota; kingdom Viridiplantae; phylum Streptophyta; class Magnoliopsida; order Poales; family Poaceae; genus Oryza; species Oryza meridionalis. Next base: position 10,963,339 of record CM002531.2, on the reverse strand, counting down.
GGAGCTGAGAGGCCCTTCACTTGGGCTGGACGTTTAGAGTTCTCCCAATTGATAGTAAAGTCCTCAGGCTCAGTTCCCAAGAGCTGAAATATAGAAGTAAAGCAATTTAGACAGAAGATTGGAACAATTTAACACTGGCAAGGAGATAACATGATTGCAATAAAACAAAATATCAAGACCAATTATGTCAAATAAAATGTTTTCTGGTGAATATCAAGACAAAAAAATGATGTACAATGTTTTATGTCATATGTAGAAATACTACAGTACTGAGATTCGACATAGTTTATTACTCCCTCTGTTTCATATTATAAGTCACTTTAGATTTGTCCTAAGTCAAACCTTTTAAAGTTTAACCAAGTTTGTAGAAAAACATACCAACATTTACGACATCAAATTAGTTTCATTAAATCCATCATTGGATATATTTTTATAGTATATTTATTTTGTGTTGAAAATGCTGCTATATTTGTCTAACTTGGTCAAACTTGAAGAGATTTGACTTAGGACAAACCCAAAGTGACTATAATATTAAACCGAGGGGCATAAAAAAAGGAAAAATGTGATGTGAATTCATGAAGGGCTGAACGAATCAAAGCACTTCAAAATTGAACAGAGTGGCGACTAACAATATGAGCAGTGTATACACACCTTTTCAAGTCGGATTTGGCCCTCAGAAGATGGTAAAGAAGAATCCGCAGTTAATGTCACAGTGACAAATCTGCAAGACAGAATTATTGACTTTACGGCAAGAATGTTGTATTAACATTTGACTCAACGCAGCTGCATTCAGCAGATCAAAGAATTTCCATATGATTTTTTTACTTACACAAAATAATTAGAATGCAAGTTAATTGAAATTTGGGGTATCCATTTAATTTGCAACCTCACCAACTAAATTTTTAATATAGTGCAAAACCACATATGATGTCAATTTTCTCATATGGACATGGGCTTGACTAGCCAACATAAACTGATTTTAAACAAGAAAAAGATTGCAACTACCATTATCTCCATTACATGTCATAATTGATATAAAATAGGTAAACAGCAGGTAAGTATAGAAAGCATAAAAATGCAATGCTACAAGATGGTTGGGAGGTGCAATGTCCTGCATACAACTAACACATAACCATCTTGGTATAGATAACCAGGTTATGGCAGTTGCTATATGCGCAGACACATCGCTTACGCGATGAACACGACAAGGAAACACGTCATTGTCTTACGTCTCTCGTATCAGTGCCCATGCATAACAGAGGAGTGGTTAATAAGCCACTGCACCCTTTACCACTGTCCATAAAGGACAGATGGTTTGTTGCAGGAGAGGTCATGCACCTTCCTACCTTAAAGAGTAAAATAAAATAGCGAATATAAAACAAGAAGAGCAATTTGAGTGGGTAAGTCGGTTAGGAACTAAGGATGAATCTGTAACAGTCAGAGCAGTCAGGGGTATAGGGAAAGAACAAGATCCTACACCAGTAAGGCATTACTTAATACAACGACAATTATGTAAAGATTTTAGCTTGAGCCCTAGCAATGCAAAAATTCCAGGCACATTAAAATGACATGAACTCGCATGCATAATGATGAAGTTTGGTATCACTCACTTTGCTGCAACATAAGCATACCTCAAGGAGTTAAGGAAACTAACTAACATGCCCATCATCATCGAAGAGATGGAAAAAATGACTCATCATTATGACATGTTGTATCAAACCAATGTGTCTGTGGCAAGATTCAACATGACATGGGAGTGCTACTAGGATCGGTAAATTTATTCATATGGCACTTACCTTTTCTTTCCTGAACCTTGACACCCACTCTTCAAGTGATAAATAGATGCAAGGCGTTGAACCTACAAATTTAACAACAACAATGGCACAATCAGCATGCGCATGAATACAAATGCTTTAACAAGCAATACAAACAATCAATGATAGACGGACATGCATCTAATACCTGCGAACAGTCTCGAGTGTGCATTGGTTGGAAGCATACCATATCAACCTGATCTACGACCATCTTCCTCAATTTCTGCACATAAGAAACAGAACCAGGCCACACATCATTGAAAAGCCTTTTTAGCTTTTATACTAACAAGGAATGGGGAAGGGAAAATAACCAAGTACCATCCAACAACAGAAAGCATAGGAAATCCTATGCGAGTATGAAAGCTCAAAGTTTACCCATAACCAGCTTGATTAAGAAAACCAACATAAAGGAAAACAGACAGCATAAGAAGAGCTACAGTGGATATGAAACTCTCTCTAGGGATGTGCATTTCTCCATATTGTGCACATCTTATCTTGTACCTCCACTTTAACAAACAGAGTACAAAACTGAATCCAGGTAGCACCACACTAACATCCTCTGGTTTAAAACTCAATGGACAGAATCACATTGTATAGACCCTGAGTTTCAAAATGTAAAAGGTCTCTTCACATAATGTTGTATTACTACTATTTTCTTGCATTTATCACTGAACTTTGTACAATCCCTAATATCTTTATACCATATCATAGACATTAATGACTGTGTGCTTGCCTTTTTTTTAGGGGATTGAGCTGGAGAATTAGAAAATAACTAGACTCCTGCTATGATGATTTAGAATCATAGGGGCATAACTTTCAGAATAAGGTCACTTCATGTGAAAGCAACTATAAGACTCACAATATTAATTTGATCTAAATCAACTCCTCTGCCTAGCATTCGTTGGCGGCGCTTCTTTGCAATGAGTTCCTTCCGATGCTTCTTTTTCTCACCTGAATCACATACAAAAAATTTTACAAACCCATCGCAATATAGGTTAAATATAATGAGAACATGAACATTTGAGCAGGCACACAAACATAATATAATTGTAACATATGTGAACAAAGAAGAGCATTAATGTAAACAGTGGCCAAGCAACTTTTTAAGAAGCTGAACTTTCCAAGGATAATCATATTCCCTGCAGACTTTTCAATTTGAAAGGTCTACATTGAGTTACTTCTCCATATGGAGACGGACAATCATAATGTAACACAACAAGCTAGTTGCACCAATGTATTAAAAAGGTACACAATAGATAATCACTGATCAACCTAGTGCTATTTTTCTAAAATCAATACACACCATCTGCCATGAGCCCATGACTTCTATTAAAAAGAGAGTGGAAATTGGGCAATACTTATCAGCTATTATCTCAAATTCTCTGTAAAGTGGAAACAATAGCATACAACCAGACTTACTTTATGCCATCTTTATGAAACAAAAAATTTAAAAGCTTTAAAACAAATCAAACCTAAATGTTATTAACATACACAAACAACTAGTAAGAACATTCCATGATTAATGGAAGCTTGGCAGTTTTAGCAGTACGACTTTTCAATTCAAGATACATAGTGAGATGTGCTTGCCCGCTGATTGTTCCAATTTTCCCATATTTGTCAATGGATAACATAAAAGAAAAAACAACAGAAAACAGTGAAGGCATTTTACCTGGTACACTCTGATACTTCTTACTCTTCCTACCCTCATTAGGCCAGGACCTGGAGAGGTGAGAAGATGATGAAGCCACCTTTGCCCCCTTTCTTGACCTGTTTGCCATGCGTACATCCTTTACCATCATCACATCATCCAGACCCATCACTCGCATACTTGCCAGGTCCCGGTCACAAGCCCTGACAGCAGTGCCCTTTCCCTTCAACCGAACTGCTGAGCTCGGCCTCTTCATCCCATACTGCTCGGATGCATTCATCAAGGCATAACCCTCAAGCTGTCCCTTCACCTTCTTCAAGAACCCATCCTCATCCTCATCTGTATCCATCTCATCGTCATCGTCTGAATCGACCAAATTCATTCCAGCCACCCACTTGCTGCTTAACAGCTCCTCACTCCCGCCGATCCCCTCCATGTAATCGGCAACAACCTCATCATCAACTGATGAATCACCAATGCTCAAGTCTTCCTCTGAATCTGATCCAGACAACTCTTTATCAGAGTCCGAACCACCTTCGTTGACATCACTGCCTTCCTCGTCACTATCACCATCATCATTGCCACCTCTCCCCTCATAATCTGATTCCGATTCCTCATCAGAGTCACCCACCCCCGACTCTGGCGATGAGATGTCCTCCGTGTAGATCCGAATTCCCCCAATGGACAAGAATCCCTCGTTGCGCTTGCCCTTCGGCTTCCTCGGCGTCACGAAGGTGGCCTCCTCCAACTCCTCCACCTCTTCGTTGCTGCAACCCCGGAATCCCAATCCGAGATGCAGCCCAGCCTCACCAGCCTCCCCCTCCTCGCCGTGGAACCCCAGCCCGATCCCGCCGACCGGGCCGTACGAGTACACCGGGACGGAGGCGGCGGCCGGGTCGGCGCAGGGGGCGGTGTCGATGGTGACATCCAGCACCTGAGTCGCCCCCTCGGAGGAGACGGAGGGGCGGAGCGCGGCGTAGCTGAAGGGGACGGCGTGGGAGGACGAGTCGGACGCGGAGTTCGACGACCCGCCTCCGCCGCGGCGCCCTCCCTTACCCCCGCGGCCGCGGCCGCCCGAGGAGGACGAGGAGAACGCGGCGGCGACGGAGGCCGGGGAGACGAAGGAGGGGAGCTCGGGGACGGGGCGCCGGCGCCCGGCCCCGGCGCCGTGCCGGGGCCCGCCGGCGGTCGGGTTGCTCCGCGCGTGGCGGCGCTTGCCGCCGGCCATGCTCCGCCGCTAGGGCTAGGGTTCCGGCCTGCCTCGAGATTCGTGCGGCGGCGAGCGGACAGCGGAGGGAGGGAGGGACCGACCTGCGGGGTGCGGTGCGTTGCGCGGGGCGACGCGTGCAGAGGGCAAATCGCGTATTTGTAGCTGGCCGCGTGCGGGATCGGGAGACGAGAAGCGGAGCCGCGGAGGGGCCCGTGCCGCCGGGGTGTGTTTCGCACTTTCGCTGGGTTTCGTAGCGGCCAAGTCGATTTTTTATTACTTCCCCGCGGCCGCGCCGGGGAGGACGCGGATATGCCGTTTTCCGAGATGCGATGCGATCATGCGATACGGTGTGGCCGGAGGGAGTTGGGTTGGGTGTGGAGCGATGGACAGTGCAGATCACCGATCGGGGGAAAAAGTACACCGAAGTCCCTCAACTTGTCATCGAGTTACAAAATCGTCTAAACCGTAAAACTAGATACAACGCATCCCTCAACTTATAAAACCAGTATAAACTAGATCCCTTGGCGGTTTTATGTGACGTGGCAGCTGACTTAACATGGGACCCACGTGGGGTCTCACATGTAAGTCTCTTCTTCCCCTCCCCTCTCCACTTCTCTCCTCTTCTTTTCTCTCACTTTTCTCCTCAATTGGGCAGCACAGCCGGCGGTGGGGAAAAGGCCAGTGGGGGAGGCGGGAGTCCGGCGGAGGCGACGACGGGCGACGAGGCGACGACGCTGGAGAAGGGAGACGCCTGCATCCACCGCCTCGCCTTTGCCTCCCAGCCCCGTGGGTCTCCTCGACTCCTCTGTCTACCGAATCCGCCGACCGCGGCCTCTCTGAGCTCGTCGTCTACCTGCACCGCAGCGGGTTCCTTCCCAAGAACCTCCTCTCCATCCGCTCCCTCACTGTGGTCTCCCGCCGACAACGACGACACCTCCCCACCGGCGATCGAGACCAGCAGAGGCACGGGCAAAGTGGGTTCCCATGGCGCCATAATGGCGGGGAGCAGCGAGAGGCGAGTACTACTGCTTCTTCGCTTGGTCCATTTCACTGCGCGTAGGCGGCGGGCGGCGGGGAGCAGCTGGGCGCGGGCGGCGGGGGGAGGAGCGGCGCGACGCCGCGGATGCTGCCCTACGGCACCGCCAGTGCTAGCGTGTAGCGGCACAATTGTTGGAATTAATGAATGGGCCTTAGCCCACTCGAAGATTAATTCTTTGGAAAATCACAAAAGCCCACCTCATGGGATGGCATGCATGTGGAGTTTAGTACCACCTTGCTTATTCTAGGAGAGGGGGACCTCCTTAAAAGGGAGGATGCCCTCCTAGTCACTTGAAGCATGTGTGGTGGAGAGAAGAGGGGAAACACACGCGCGCGCTCGCTCGCCTGGCCTGGCCTGGCAGGCGGCGCGCGTGCACGACGTACGCGTCGAATGGTCCGAAAAATTGGTTCCTCACCCTTGCGCAGATGCAGCCTCCTTTTGCAGTTTTGTTTTGCTGCAAATTCGGATTCGTTTTTGTTTTGGAAACGTTCAGAAAAATCCGGTGCGTGCAAACGGCGTGGAGTCCGGATAAGTTACGCGCGACTTATCCGGTTCGGTTACGCGCAGTAGAGATCGTGCGGGCGCCCTGATCAAGCGACCCTTCTCTATATAAACCGACCTGCCGTTTTTACGCAACACACGCGAAATCAATCTAGGGTTTGCCTCCTACTCTGTACTGCGCCGTCGCTCGTAGACTACTCCATCCCGCTCGCCGGCGTGCACCGGCGATCGGGAGAGCAGGTCTCCGGAACCTCTGCCTTCGACGTCCTGCACCGGGAGAAGGCGGCAATAAGGTTTTTGGGAAGCGCTTTGCGCCACTGCTCCCCCTTCGTTCGCGACGGCTCGCCTTCCTCTTCGCTCGCGTGTTTCGTGTCTTCGTAGACACCTGCGAAAAGTTTCGACCAAGCAGCCGGTCTTTCCGTCACCTCGGTACGTGTTCAATATGTTGCGCATATTTGATCTGTTCATGTTATACTGTGTAGTTTACATGTGTAGATCTAATGATGCGTTCATGCTAGTTTTCATCTGTAATGTCATGATTTATTTATGGAATAGATTAAATCATTATATGTCTATAATCTCAACAACAACATGGCACTTGCTGCTCGCTGCTTTCTTTTCTCTTCTCCTTCGTTTTCGTTTCATTCTTTCATCTTTCCCGTGATGGCGCTGTTTGCGATGGCCGATGGATACGACTGGCGCGGCCTGGCAGCCGATGGTGGCGCCGCGGGGCTGGCGTGGCGCGATTCGACAGGCCGAGCACCGACGTGGTTGGCGGCAGGGCGCGATTGCGAGGCGCGGCGGGGCCATTAGCCGTCGGGGAGAGGTCGTGCGACAGTGCAGACGCTGGTGTGCATTGGCTGATTGGCACAGCACGACGCTACTGCTTGCCGTTTCCTAGCTTTTTTCTGTTCTTCTTCTACTATTTCCTCGTTCTTCCTCTGGCGACGCGGTGCAAGCAACGTGACCTTGGCGCAGGCTCATCGCTATGGTGCGGCCCGCCGGCCTCAGCACGAGCTCATCGTCGTGGCACGGCCTCCCCCCATCGCCTGTGCCCAGCTGCTCCCCGCCGCCCGCACGCCCGCACGAAGCTCCTCCCATCGCCGCCTGCGCCCAGCCACTCCCCCGCCTGCACCCGGCTGATCCTCCGTCGCCGCTGGTGGAGAGGAGAGGAAAGAGGAAGAGAGGTGGAGAGGGAGGGGAAGAAGAGGCTGACGTGTGGGGCCCACGTGGGTCTCCACGCTGAGTCAGCTGCCACATCGGACAAAACCAGAGCCAAAATCGTCGAGGGACCTAGTTTGTAGTGGTTTTGTAAGTTGGGGGATGCGTTGTATCCGGTTCTACGGTTCAAGGATGATTTTGTAACTCGATGACAAGTTGAGGGATCTTCGGTGTACTTTTTCCCCGATCGGGTTTCGTGAGCATGAGGCGGTGCCGGTGGTGCCCCCAGGCCCAATACAACCACACCGGTCGGCCGGCCCATTAACTGTTGCTTGTAGGTAAAGGAGTAAGTCTATTTTTAGTTCTTTAACTTGATAGCAAGTTCGATTTTCATTATTGAACCGAAATAACATATATAAATAGGTCCCTCAACTGTTAAAACCGATGCAATATAAGTCTACAGCGTTGAGTCAGCGTGGGCTCCACATGTCAGGGCTTCTTCACCTATCTCTATTCCTCCTCTTGTTCCCATCTCACTGGGGGCGAGCGTGAGGAGAAGGTCGGCAGCAGGCAATGAGGACTGAGGAGGATGGTGGTTTGAAAAGGAGAGGGATGTGGTGGAGTCGAACACCATGGAAACCCGGAACAGGTGGACAGTAGCCAGGATTGAGTCCTCACGGTCCAGACTGCAATCGAGGTTGCAGGCGAGGGGATCCGATGCCTTGGGCTTTGCCACCAACCATCGATGTTGTAGCCACGTGTTCTCGCCCTCTAACACCAACGACATGTTCTTCCACCGCTCCAGCGTAGCCCGCACCTCTTGGCGAGGGACGCCGACGACGCGCCCCAGGGCATGTGAGACATCAGGTAGAAGGACTCCCCTTAGAATGACATCGAGAGGCTCCGCATCGTGGTCACCGTCATGCCTCGGAAGCCACCGCCATTTGTCGCGCCCGGGGTGGGCAATGTCGAGTGCTGTGGCGGGAGAGTGGATGGTTGGACGCGCTATGCAGAGAGGGAGCAGCAGTTTGATGACATGGACGAAGACGACGACATCGAGGATGAGGTGGAGGAGGTCGGCTACGCGGCCACTGCCATCGAGGTTCTACCCACCGCGCACCTCTCTTGCTGCCTACCGCCCGCCGCCGTTGAGCCCCCACCCACTGCACGTCTCTCCCGCCGACCGCCACGAGCTTCTCCAATTGTTATTTGCTCGCTACGTTGGTGCTGCACACCTACTTTGTTCCTCCTAAGCATGCGCGAATGCAGCGGCGCCCGTGTTGCCTGCTCATTCTATCACACCGCGTTCGCTAGAATGTGCCACTCATCGCGGCTGCCAACCTGGAGCCATGGAGCATGGATGCCTGGAGAGAGAGATGGGAAGAGAGGGGGAGGTAGTGGAAAAGGGTTGGGCCGCTAACATGTGGGGCTCATGTTGACTCAACCGTCACGTCAGCTAAAACCGGAGACTATATTGCTCTAGAACGTAAAGTATAACGGTATTGTAAGTTGAGGGACATGTTATATTGCTCTGGACTGTGGTTTAAGGAAGAAATTTGAACTGGACGTCAAGGGAGCTAGAGTGAACTTATTCGGTTGGGAAAGCCCACCGTCCTGTGTGTGGGCCATCCCTCCCGGCCTCTGTTGCACCTGAGGCTCTGAGCCCAGCAACAGGTTAGCCCCAGACTCCAAAGTCCAAACCACTTGGTTTGCAGTACTAGCACGAGACGGTGGCCTGGTGGTGTGGACCTACCGGCTACCTCTGCTCCAAGGTCAACACGGGCAGCGCAGCCGGAAAGCCTGGTGGCAGGCAGGGTCCCCATTCCCATGCCCACATGACGATGGGGGTGGGGTTACGCCCTCGCGCGCCCATGCGGCGCCGCTGCCTTTGGCCCTTGCACGTTAGTAACGCGTGCTGCAGAGCCGTGCACGGTGCACCGCGCGCGCGGAGCAGCCGAGGGGAAGGGAAAGGCGACGCGGACGAACTCGATCACGAGCGTCTCGAGGTCTCGCGTTGCTTGCCAGTCAAACGCAAGCGCTGGCTCGGTGAAAAAGATCTACGTTAGGGCCTTCCGTTGGCAGCGTGGCAAAGGTCCGGAAGAACCGTGAATGTAAACAAGTCCTCGTTAACAATAGACAAAATTTGCTACAGTAATTAAAAAAAGCGATCGGACATCTAATTTGCCCTATGACGGTGAAAAAACATGGGTACAACGACGTTCTGTGGTCCTCTAACATCTTGTTTAATTTATGCGCCCCCTTTTCACTTTCGCAGTCCTCCGTGGTATCCTGCAATATCTGACCAAGATCATCCGCAACGTCGTTATAATCAGCATCTATGTCCTCTTCGCCCGTTTGATTTCCTTCAAATCCAGCGTACTGAGCAAAGTCTGGAATATTGTCGTCTTCCACTTCATCTTCTTCTATTTCAACCCCTTGCTCTCCGTGGGATATCCAACAATTATAGCTTGGCATGAACTCCAACTCAAACAAGTGGAAATGAATAGTCCTGGATGCAGAATACTCCTTCTGATTCTTACACTTATTGCATGGACAACAAATAAAACCCTTCTGCTTGTTAGCTTCGGCCACTCTTAAAAAATAATGCACGCCGTCAATAAACTCTTTGGACCGCCGGTCAGCGTACATCCATTGCCGATCCATCTACATGAAATGAAAAAAAATCGTACACAAATAATCATTCGTACAATAATGACAGTAATACAATAATGATAAAATAATCACAATCTCTTTCAACAGTCATACAATAATGACATACCATTATTCATACAAAAATTATAAAATATTCCACCAAATAATTCTTATTTATTATTTTTTAAGTTTTAAATTCTTTTAATTTTCAATTTAAGTTTGTTTTCTTTTATTTAAGATTAACTTTCACTATATTTTCCTACTCAACTATTTTATAAAACCTTATTTAGCAAATAAACAAAATTTCTATATATTCTTTCTTTTCCCACACAAATTTTTCTCTCTCATCAACTTACAACAAAATTTTGGAGATAAAAAAGTGTGCAAAACATAACTCCAAATGTAATATGACCAAAGAAAGCATTGGAAGATGAAGTTGCTAATCTTTTAGGCACCTCCGATTTGTATATAATCACCAAAGTAAATTCACTATAAATTTTAGCATGACCTCCCCTCTTTTTTGAAGAAATTTTGAAGCTTGCTCGGGCTGGAGGAGGAAGAAGACATATATAAAGGGGTGGGACTTTAGTCCCGGTTGGTGTTGCCAACCGGTACTAAAGATCACCGGGATCTTTAGTCCCGGTTGGCAACACCAACCGGGACTAAAGTTATATAACTTTAGTCTTGGTTGGTGTTCCCGGGGGGGCCTGACAAGTCCTGACAGCATTTGAACCGGGACTAAAGATCTTTAGTCCCGGTTGGTGTTACCAACCGGGAATAAAGATCAAATATGCTCGTTACCCTTTTTAACCGGGACTAAAGATCATTTTTAGTTCTGGTTTTTGTTGCAACCGGGACTATCGTGGAATTCGGCCGACCGACGAAAGATGGTTTCTCCACCAATGAAGACACCACGAGCATTAAAATATAATATTCAATTAGTTGAAGAGAGAGAAATCACATAAAATATCTATTCTACCCTCATCTTCTTCTCCTTTTTTCCGTTTCTTCCTCCTACACAGGTTGTGCGGAGCAGCCGAGACGAGCAACAATGAGGGGCAGCCGCGACGGGCTGTGACGAGGGGCAGCGTCACGACCATCGACGAGGACTGCAGATCCACGGCGAGCCGCGATCGAGACGGATGGTTGGATCTCACGGCAGAGGACAACGGCTGAGAACCGACGAGGTCTGATGGTTTACCGCTGCTCTTTGTTTGCTGCGAGCTTGAAGTTAACTTGCTACTGCTGCTGTTGTGAGCCTTTGAACAAACGGATGGGGTTGCCGCCGGTGAGGATGTTGGCTTCGCAGCTGCTGTTGCTTCATAAACAGAGACAAAATGCTACTGCTGTTGCTGTTGCTTCACAGGCTGGCGACGGCTAGTGGCAGGGGACATCGAGGATGGGTCGCGGACGAATGATTGAAGGACGAGGCGCCGAGCGGCGGTGGCAAGGACGCCGTCGCGATGGGCAAACGGACGACTTTGCACTTGCTGCTGCTCTTTGCTGTGAATGAATGGATGGAGTTGTCGCCCACGGGGAGAACGCACACGGTGGAGAAACCATCTTTTGTCGGTTGGCCGAATACCACAATAGTTCCGGTTGCAACAAAAACCGGGACTAAAGATCATCTTTAGTCCCGGTTAAAAAGGATAACGGGCATATTTGATCTTTAGTCCCGGTTAGTAGTCCCGATTCAAATGCTGTCAGGGCTTGTCAGGCCTCTCGGGATCTTTAGTCCCGGTTGGTGTTATCCTCGGTTCATAACACCAACCGGGACTAAAGTTCCACCCCTATATATATGTCTTCTTCCTTCTCCAGCCTAAGCAAGTTTCAAAATTTCTTCAAAAAAGAGGGGAGGTCATGCCAAAATTTCTAGTGAATTTATTTTGGTGATTATATACAAATCGGATGTGCCTAAAAGGTTAGCAACTTCATCCTCCAATGTTTTTTTTTGTCATATTACATTTGGAGCTATCTTTTGCACACTTTTTTCTCTCCAAAATTTTGTTGTAAGTTGATGAGAGAGAAAATTTGTGTGCGGAAGAAAGAATATATAGAAATTTAGTTTATTTGCTAAAGAAGGTTTTATAAAATAGTTGAGAAGGAAAATATAGTGAAAGTTAATCTTAAATAATAGAAAACAAACTAAAATAAAAACTAAAAGAAGTACAACACATTAATATTAGTTTAAAACTTTAGAAATAGTAAATAAGAATTATTTGGTGTAATATTTTATAACTTTTTGTATGAATAATGATATGTCATTACTGTACGACTGTTGAAAGAGTTTGTAATTATTTTATCATTATTATATGACTGTCATTATTGTACGAATAATTATTTGTGTACGATTTTTTTTCATTTCATGTAGATGGATCTGGAATGGATGTATGCTTACCGGCGGTCCAAAGAATTTATTGACGGCGTGCATTATTTTTTGAGAGTGGCCGAATCTAAGAGGCATAAGGGTTTTATTTGTTGTCCATGCAATAAATGTAAGAATCAGAAGGAGTATTCTGCATCCAGGACTATTCATTTCCACTTGTTTGAGTTGGGGTTCATGCCAAGCTATAACTGTTGGACATCCCACGGAGAGCAAGGGGTTGAAATGGAAGAAGATGAAGTGGAAGACGACAATATTCCGGACTTTGCTCAGTACGCTAGATTTGAAGGAAATCAAACGGGCGAGGAGGAAAGGGATGCTGATGGTAATGACGTTGCGGATGATCTTGGTCAGATGTTGCAGGACGCCAAGGAGGACTGCGAAAGTGAAAAGGGGGCCCATAAATTGGACAAGATGTTAGAGGACCACAGAACGTCATTGTACCCAGGTTGCGAGCAGGGGCACAAAAAGTTGGATACCACTCTAGAGTTCTTGCAATGGAAGGCAAAATATAGTGTTAGTGACAAGGCATTTGGCGATTTATTGAAACTCGTCAAGATTCTTCCGGACGGAAACAAATTGCCCGAGACATAGCACTTAGGCCGTTACGATGTGTATCTACAACCTCCCCCCTTGGCTATGCATGAAGAGGAAGTACATAATGATGCCGATTATTATTCAAGGCCCCAAGCAACCTGGTAACGACATCGATGTGTACCTAAGACCACTGGTCGAAGATATTAAACTGTTGCGGAAAAAGGAAGGTGTCCCCGTGTGGGACGAGGACAAACAGGAGGAGTTTAACCTACGAGCGCTGCTGTTCGTAACCATCAACGATTGGCCTGCACTTAGCAACCTTTCCGGGCAATCCAACAAGGGGTACAAGGCTTGCACTCATTGTATGGATGAAATAGAAAGTACGTATCTTAAGCACTGTAGGAAGGTTGTGTATATGGGTCATCGTCGATTCCTTGCTGTAAACCACCCGGTACGGAAGAAAGGCAATCACTTTGAACATAAGGCGGACCATCGTACGAAGCCTAAACATCACAGCGGAAAAACAGTGTTTGCTATGGTTAAAGATCTTAAAGTAGTGTTCGGAAAGGGGCTTAGAAACCAGCCTATAGAGAGCGAAGATGGTCACGTGGCGATGTGGAAAAAGAACTCTATATTTTGGGAGTTACCCTATTGGGAATTCTTGAACGTCCGCCACGCAATCGATGTGATGCACCTCACTAAGAACCTTTGTGTAAACCTTCTTTGCTTCCTAGGTGTATATGGAAAGTCGAAAAATACACTAGAAGCACGTAATGATCTGAAGCATATGGAACAACGCGGCGACCTTCACCCGGAACCAAAGTAGACATCTAGGGATATGAGATCAATGGGTACACATTCTACACGAGAGCCCAAGACATGAAGAGCACGAACTAAAACAATGTTGTTCGTATCGATGCCATGGGACACGATGGAACAACTGGCACGTATTACGGTGCCATCGAGGACATATGGGAACTTGACTATGGTCCTCTCAAGGTCCCTCTGTTCCGGTGCCAAGGGGTTAGGTTGACTGGTGGAGGCGTAACGATTGATGACAGTGGGATGACAACGGTTGACCTTATCAAGGTTGGATACTCGGACGAACCTTTTGTCCTTACCAATGATGTAACGCAAGTATTTTACGTGAAGGACATGTCTAGCAAAGGAAAGAAGGGCAGAGGGCCTGACGAGTCGAAGCGTCACGTGGTTCTCTCAGGCAAAAGAAAAATCATCGGAGTTGAGAACAAGACTGACGAGGATTACGATCAGTTGGATGGGCAACCCCCTTTCACGGTGACGATTGACCCTAGCATCCTCCTATCAAATGAAGACACCCCTTACTCACGTAGCGATCACAAGGAGGGAACAATAGTGAGGAGAAAGTACGTGCGGTCAACCGTCACCGCCGATGTATTGCCGTAATTATTGTGTACATGATGTAAACTATTTTGGATGTATTGATTATCCATATAAATCAATTGTTGTATGGTATATGTTAATTATGTACGATTATTAGAATTTTTAACAATTTTAAATCATGCATATGCTAGTTATATGCGATCAGGCACCGGTCTAACTGTGGATCAGCTGATTGGAGCCGCACCAATCCCGAAGGCGGAAGTGGAATACAAGTTTGAACTCGGTAAACCGCTTGTCACGCCTGAGCAGCTGCAGTCCCTACCGACACAGATGTACAAATTCCATGAACGGTACATGGAAATGAGCGCCAAGGGTAGAGAGATGTTCGGAGCGAGGATCAGAAACCCCGACTTCTTGCAAGGAGAAGATGTTCTCTGGCTCCAATTCAAGGATGTCTTCGATCTGTACCATCTGGACACCCTCGACGTCTCTCTTTTGAGCGCATGGATTTTGTAAGTATCTTTGAGTTTGATTTGTTTCGTTCAATAACTAGCTCCTGTCATATATGTAACAATAATAATTTCATTTTATCATTGTAGAATGGAGATTCAAAGGGCCCGACGGCGGGGGTTTACGATACTGGGTTCATCGACCCTCGGAAAATCAACACCGAAATGATCAACAAGTATGAGAAAGACACAGAGGACAATCTCGTCCATCTCCTAACGCAGCAGCATTTCAAGATGTTCATACTACTGCCATACAACACAGAGTGAGTTTTTATTGTCGTTTGAACAAATTTCGTTCCCATACATATAGCATGTACATTTTCATATATATCTCATCTCACGCATATTCCAGATTCCACTGGGTCCTGTTATTCTTCGACTTGGACGCATGCAGAATCACTGTGTATGACTCAATGAATAAAGAGGAGAAGATTTTTGACAAGGTCTTCCAACTGATAGACAGGTAATATAATGCCATCTATTCCAAAGTCGCGGGGATTCGATTGCTATTATGTTGATCTCGGATAATAATTAATTAATCATAGCTTGCAACTGCACATGTAGGGCTTGGGATCGGTTCCGTCAATTAGTCCGCGGGACTTGGAAAGAAAAACATGGATGGAGGTTTCATTTTCCGGTGAGTATATGCATGATCCAAAATTGTATTGAATTAAATATCTAATTACAGTTAAATATAAAGATTATATTAAATCTCCCATTGTTTCTCATGTAGTGTGCAAAGCAGGACCAGGGAACTAACTTATGCGGCTACTACGTATGCGAGTATGCCCACTGCCTATCAAAACCAAATATACACCACACGAGAGCTCGATGTACGTATACATAAACCATTCAAAATTTCATTGCGTGTCGATTTGTTAAGTTGTTTATTAATTTCATATATTGATATGTCATTATTTTTCGAATGATAGCGTATTCACATGAGGGATAATCTCCCACACAAGGATTTTATCACGGCTGTTCAAAAACAACTGATGAGATTCATCAACGAAGAAGTCCTTAATCCCGATGGTGAATTCTACTACGATGGATCGACAATTCATAACGTCGGTCCTTCCTCTTCTGACATAACACCGGCGTCGAAGTCATAGCTATAGCTAGCGAGCAAATGAATTGTACTATATATGCATATAAAATGTTAAGTGCTTTAAATTATACATATGTGTGTGTGATATATATATATATATATATATATATATATATATATATATATATATATATATATATATATATATATATATATATATATATAAAATCATCCCAGGGCAGTGACTAGAAAGGGTTTGAACGTCTCTGTTCTGGCTTGTCTAAGAGATTGCAGAAATAAAAGGTTCAAAGATTCCTTACTTGGCATGGTGGAAGCCAGCCTCAGTAATGGTCCTGTTTATTTTAACACCTTTCCTGATTTTTCTGTATCCCTCTCAGACACAAATATCCATAAAGTTCTCACTCTCAACTTACAAACATCTGGTTATGAACTAGAACCAGGGAGTGAAAACATCTCTGTTACCTACAGAGTTTACTACAAAGCCATGACAACTTTAGCACCTTGTGCCAAACATTATACACCAAAAGGCCTAACCACTCTCCTTCAAACCAATCCTAATAACAGATGTACTACCCCCAAAACCCTGAAATGGGATGAGATCACCCTGCCTGAGAAATGGGTTTTATCTCAAGCTGTTGAACCTAAGTCTATGGATCAATCAGAAGTCGAATCTTTGATTGAAACACCAGACGGAAATGTTGAGATAACCTTTGCTTCAAAACAAAAAGCCTTTCTCCAGTCTAGACCTTCTGTCCGTCTAGATTCTAGGCCTAGGACAAAACCTAAAAATGTTGTCTATGCTACCTATGAAGACAACTCCGACGAACCTTCAATCTTAGACTTCGATATCAATGTTATCGAGCTTGATGTTGGCTTTGTTATTGCCATAGAAGAAGATGAGTTTGAAATTGATAAAGATTTGCTTAAAAAAGAACTCAGGCTTCAAAAGAACCGACCCAAGATGAAAAGATACTTTGAAAGGGTCGATGAACCATTTAGACTAAAGATAAGAGAACTTTGGCACAAAGAAATGAGAGAACAAAGGAAGAACATCTTTTTCTTTGATTGGTATGAAAGTAGCCAAGTCAGACACTTCGAAGAATACTTCAAAGGAAAAAACATGATGAAAAAAGAGCAAAAATCTGAAGCAGAAGATTTAACTGTTATCAAGAAGGTTTCTACAGAATGGGAGACAACCAGTGGAAACAAGGTAGACTCTGTTCATCCTCCATTTGAATCCATTCAATTATCTCATAATGGAGGAAAAGCTTGTCCACTAAAAGGTATTTCTAAAAATACATATGGAGAAACAACAAAGGTTGAACACATAGGACATTTGGTAGAACAACAAAATTATGCAAATATATCTTGTCACGCCCAGAAATTCCCGAATAGAATTCCAAGCAGAATGTGCATTAAAATCCCCGTCCAGGACCGGCCGGGGCACACAAACGACAATGTTGACATTCAGATCCACGTCTTACAAACATCATAAAAGTCTTACATAAATGCAGCGGAAAAACGAGAGATAACAGAAGCTAAGCCTTGACTTGAACTGCAGCGGGAACACCACTCCACAGGCATCCTCGACGGCACGGACGAAGCCTACTCCTCGGAGAAACCACCATCTGACACGTACTCACACACTGGGGTTGAGGAAAGTAGAGCAAGACTGAGTACTACCCACTGTACTCAGCAAGTCATACCGGAATAGGGGTATGATGCAGGGAATTATCAACGGAGAGCTAGACTGGTTCATTTGCATAAAGCGAGCATTTATAAACAGGAGTTGAAAGAAGTAAATAGTTGTAATAATTACTCAATATTAATCATCCACTGTCCAACGCTATCTCACGTTGCAATAGGCCCAACCATCCACCTAAACTATCCAATTTCATTAGACTAAACTAGGGTGAAACTAATCACGGTGAATCTGGTTGACCGCCCATAACCGCGGGCACGGCTATTCGAATGGTTTTACTCTGATCAGAGGTGTACAACTATACCCACAAGACACAGCCACACGACACGTTACCGTGCGCCGACATGCCACCACGACATACCGGAAAGAGGCCGTGACAGGACCCTTCGCATAACCCCCTCTAACCATGCACACCACACCTCAGGTTTCACCCCCACTCCTCGCAAGGCAGCGGGCAGTCCCCTCTCGTGCCTAGGTGAATCTGGAAGCGACAGAGGCCGTCGCAGGGCCCGTCCCGCTCCATCATGCCCACCCTTGCCTGGATGCGTCAGTTAGAGGAAAGCTACACTACAAGCCCAGCCGTTGCCCACGCTGGCTTGTGGTAAGCACGATAAATTCTTCCAGGGTTTCCCGCGAACCTGTCCTTAATTGCCATGGGTGCGACTAGCAAAACCATGCACCCACAACCCACCATGTGACTCCTTTTAATTAACCAACACCAAAACGGTGGTACTAATCCAACATTACCATTAGGACCTACAGTCTAAACATTAATAGGATTTCCCTCATTGTGTGCTAGTTGAACTAAGCAATGCTAAGCAATCCCTAGTCCAATCTCTAGTCATGTTATATCCCAAGCTAACAAAGGAACATGGTACAGAATAGTACGGCTATGACAGTAGGTAAACATCCCATAGTAATATTATAAAACAATGCAATATTTAGGAGAAAACGAGAGAGCATTTGCAATATAGGTTCAATATGTTCAAGTGACAAGCATGACTTGCCTTGCTCTGCTGCTGGAGGAACCTCGGCGACTATCTCGAAGTACACCGGAGCGTCGGAAGAACCGGAATCTAAGCGACATACAAGGCAAACAATGCAAACAGGCTATAAGACTATTGAAACAGAGAACAAAACCATTTTTAACGGATTCTACACATTTTTCTTGATTTACTGAGACTTGAATGGGCTTAAACGGAGCACGGATGAATTAGTTATTTATTTTAGAAGATTCCCTGTGTTTTTACTATAAACAGAAAAATCCTTAATTGAATTATTGCGCAATAAATAAATCCCGAGAGAGAGAGAGAGAGGGGGCGGCGCCGACATACGGGCCCCACATGGCAGTGACTCGGGGAGGGCGGTTCACGGTGGACCGAGTCCACGGACCGGGGAAGGGGCGACGCACCACGTGGCGCTGACGTGGCGCCGACGCGGCGGCCACGCGGCAGCCACACGGGCAGCGACGGGGGCGCGCGGCCGGCGCGCGTGGGCGGCTCAAGCCGGCCCGGCGGCCATGGCGCGCGGCGGCGCGGCGCGCATGCGGTGGCGGCGCGAGACGGCGACCGGCGGCGACCGGCCGGCGGCGGCGGGCGGCGGCGTCGCGGCGGCGTGGGCGGCGCTAGCGGCGGCCAAGCGGCTAGGCGGCGGCACGGCGGCTAAGCGGCGCGGGAGGGAGAGAGGAAGAGGAGGAGATGCCTCACCGACGACGATCGACGACGGCGAGCAACGGAAGGAGATGACAGAGGCGGGATGAGCTCCGGAACCACCTAGCGAAAACGATAGAAGGGGTTAGAGAGGGAGAGGGAATTGGAAGAGGGCGAGGACGCCGGCCGAAGGCGGCGGCCATGGCGGTGCTCACCGGCGCACGATGCGGAGAGGGTTCCGGCGGCGGAATCCGACGGAAGAGGGGTGGACGGGGTGGCCCGCACGACGGCGAACGCGACGGCGTCGACGACGCGGCTCGGCACAGCAGCTAGCGGCAGCTAGCGGCGACCGGAGCGGCGGCGACAGCGGCGGAGAGGAGGGCGACGGCGCTAGCAGTGTAGAGGGCACAGGAGAGCTCGGCGAAATGGGGAAAAGAGAGAAGGGGTGGCGGTGGTGCTTAAATAGGGAGAGAGGGGGCCGGACGTGGCCAGGAGAGGCGGGAATCGCCGGCCGACGTGGGGGAGCGGGGAGGAGAGAAAGGCGGGATTCGAAAATCGAATCCCGGCCGTCTCGAGCGCGGGCGCGGGCGGGAGAGAGAGGGAGTGGGCGCGGGAGACGCGGGCGCACGCGTGGGCGTGGCCGACGTGGCCCGGAGAAGGCGGGGGCGTGGGCGCGGCGACGGTTGCGGGCGCGGGGGCGGCGCGGGCGCGAGGTGGGAGACGGGCCCGATAGGTGGGCCCCACCTGTCGGCGACCCCGGGTGAGAGGAGGCGGGCGGCCGGCTCGCGCGGGCTGAGCTGGGCCTCGGCCTTCGGCCAGCCCAGCGGGAGGAGGGGGAGAAAAAGAAGAATGGGCCGGCGGCCCATTCAAAGGAAAAAAAGAAAAGAAAAAGAAAGACAAAGGAAAAAGAAGGAAAAAGGATTTTCCTAGGATTAAATATTGCTTGTGCTCATTTTTAATTGGTTAAAATTATTTCGAGGGCTCTGAAAATTCCATTAAAAATCTTGTTAGCGAATTTCGACATGTAGAACTCAAGGAAAATTCCACATGCCAATTCCGATTGTTATTTGCATTAATTTATTAAGGTTTACTCTTGCTTTACACAGGTATTTTCTTGAGACCATTTATAACTTCAATTTAGGCTTGGGAAAGAACTTCCGGGTGTGACATATCTCTACGTTCTCTTGGTCAACAAACAGATCGAATAGAGACAATCCTTATGGAAGGCTACAAAACAGGAAGACCTGAGGTAAAGATAAATATTCCCTCTAATTCTCAGTCTTCTAGTTCTCAGTCTGTTAGTCCTATGTTTGTCCCAACAATTGATCCTAACATCAAACTTGGGAAACAAAAGGCTTTTGGACCCGCAATTTCTGAAGAGCTAGTCAGTGAGCTAGCCTTAAAACTAAATAATTTAAAAGTAAATAAAAATATCAATGAGATTTCTGATAATGAAAAATATGATATGGTCAACAAGATTTTTAAACCTTCTACTCTTACTTCCACAACTAGGAATTATTACCCTCGACCAACTTATGCAGACCTACAGTTTGAGGAAATGCCTCAGATTCAAAATATGACTTACTACAATGGCAAAGAAATTGTAGAATGGAACTTAGATGGCTTTACTAAATATCAAATCTTTACTTTATGTCATCAAATGATTATGTATGCTAATGCCTGCATAGCTAATGGAAACAAAGAAAGAGAAGCTGCCAATATGATTGTCATTGGGTTTTCTGGTCAATTAAAAGGATGGTGGAATAATTATTTAAATGAAACTCAAAGACAGGAGATTCTTTGTGCAGTTAAAAGGGATGATCAAGAAAAGCCATTGCCCGATAGAGATGGTAATAGGAATCCAACCGGTAACATTTCTGATGCCTTAGCCACTTTAATCTATAACATAATTTATCACTTTGCCGGAAACTATCATGATATCTATGAAAAAAATAGAGAGCAATTGATAAATTTAAAATGTAAAACAATGTCAGATTTTAGATGGTATAAAGATACTTTCTTGTCAAAACTATATACCCTACCAGAACCTCAACAAGACTTTTGGAAAGAAAAATATATTTCTGGTTTACCTCCTTTATTTGCTGAAAAGGTTAGAAATTCCCTAAGAAAAGAAGGGGGAGGGAGTATAAATTATCACTATCTAGATATTGGAAAAATCACACAAAAGATACAATTAGTAGGGGCTGAGCTTTGCAATGACCTAAAAATCAAAGATCAACTCAAAAAACAAATGATTCTTGGTAAAAGAGAAATGGGAGATTTTTGCTATCTGTTTGGTTTTCAAGATCCTTATGTCTATAGAAAAAGAAAAACCCATTCCAAACCTATGACAAAACCAAATGATAAAATCAAGATGAGCTTTCAAGCTACCAAAAAAAAACCAAAAAGAATTTACAATAAGAATATAAGAACACAAGACACTGAAAGCAAAGAAACCATTTGTTACAAATGTGGCTTGAAAGGACACATAGCTAACAGATGTTTCAAATCCAAAGTTAAAAAAGAGATCCAAGCCTTGTTAGATTCAGAATCAGAAGATGTTAAAGAAAAACTTGAAGCAATACTAAATAATATAGACAATGACTCAAGTTCAGATGAAGAAAAAAATGCAAAGATTAATTGTTGCCAAGATAGTGGTTGCTCTTGTTATGAGCCAGATAATTCAGAAGAAGAGTCTGATGAAAATATACTCGTTTTAACCAGTTTAGAAGAATTTGTTCTCGATACTTTTGAAACCATTCAAGATCCAGAAGAAAAAAGAAGAGTTCTCGAAAAATTCCTTTCAAGAGTCAAGACTGATAAGGATAAACTAAAAAAGAATATTTAAAAAAGCAAATTCCTCTCTATTGATGAAGTGTTCAAAAAATTAGATGAACAGAAAAAGAAGAATGAGAAACCAGATTTGATCAGCCTATTCGAAGACCAAAAAATTATGAAACAAGATTTAGAAGAAATAAGAAAGCGTCTATACATGTTAGAATTAAAAGAAGGATTCCATATGGAAGAAAAGGACGAACCAATTCAAGAAGATGATCAGGTTGTTGGAATCATTCAAAAATATATGAAGCAAAAATGGTACACAGAAGTTATGTATCGTTTTATAGACGGATCCTACTTTCAGCATATCACTTTAATTGATTCTGGTGCTGATGTCAATTGCATTCGAGAAGGTATTATCCCTCATAAATATTTCTGTAAAGCCGCCCACAGAATTCGTGGGGCAGATGGAGGACTTTTAACAGTAGAATATCAAATCCCTGAAATCTATATTTGCATATCTGAAGTTTGCATTAAAACATCTTTTCTACTCGTTAAAAATCTTAAGCAAGATGTTATTTTAGGAACACCGTTTTTATCACTCATTCGTCCCTTCCTTGTCACAAACGAAGATATTCAATTTGAGATAATGGGCAGACAGGTGAGCCTAAGATTTTCGTCTAACACAGATGAGATTCTTGACCAGCTTGTTCAGACCAAAAGAGAACAAGTTGTGAATACAATATATTTACATGACAATTCTTTCCCATCATATCTTCCAAAATCTATGGACTTGCCAGGTAAGACATCATGGGAAGATAGATATTTATTAAAAGCTACTAAATATTTTGAATATATATGCAGGGAAATGGCTTCACAGAAGTCTGAATGGTTCACGAATATGAGTTCATGGAGACTGCCCCAACTGCCCAGAGGCCATGGAGAACGATTTAATCACAATTTCAGAGTAACAGAGCTACAACAAGGGTTATTAAACCTCTTGTGGCAGGCAAAAAACAAAAAAGAAAAAGCTTATGCCTTAAATGGCCTGGCATATTATTTCAAAATTTTCGTGCCCTCAGATCAAAAGATAACAGAAAAAAGGGCTAAACTACAAGATATCCCTCATCATGAGGAGAGGTTACTAGATTATCGCGAGGAGAAATCCCGTGATGGCCAAGATAAACTTCCCATGGAAGTTGAACAATCTATGACAACAGATAAGAATACCAAGGTATTCTCAGATAAGATTTTGATCTCAACAGATCCTGCTTCGAGCATGGTTGCTTTCCACATAAATATCAATAACCTATTGCAATGTTTTCCACATAATAAACCATCATCATCCACAAAAAGGCATGATACCATTCCCCAAACACCATACATACTGCATAATCATCCCAATTCATTCCTTCCACAATATATACTCCGGACCCAGCCAAAAGCACCATGTAGATCTTGTGCCTACAAAGATTCTTGCCAAAAGAAACTTAAAAGCCAAAATCCCATGGGTACCATATACGAAAATCTCCAACCTAGATTAAGCTTCAAGACGGAGCAAACTTTATCTTGCTTTGGGCAAGACATTCTCGATCTTGTTTGGCAAAAGTTTGAGAGACAAATGAAAATATTCCTTGGACTCCAAGATTATTTCTTTGATCTCTTAGAAGGAAGAGAAAGAAACCCAGCCATACGAGTAATCATATATATGCTCCCTCTCTTAAGGCTAGATGATCAGGCAATCTCTGACCCATCCTATAGATTCCTGGTTCTCAAAGCTGAGATAAATCTCCAAAGATTCCGGAACCTACCCACATACAACCATGAAGAAATATCTCTCCAAACCATTATAGATCATGGTCTTGTGAATTCCATCTATGCAACCCTCGATCAGATCCTTCAATCTGATTTAGGAAGCGCTGTGAAAGATGTCTGCAGGAGACTTGGACATGGAAGATACAGGATTATCTTCTCCTCCATACCACCAAAATTCACACCACCTGTTCGTCCAGCAATTCATTATATATATATATCATGAATGGACAATTTAATTTTCAAGAAGACGGTCCTACGAAACTATTGGATGAAGAGGAAGAAATATATACAACAATTGCTAATCATGAAAATTGGAGATTATTTTCTGAAGCTGCAGAAATTGAAGAAGCTATCACCACAGATTATGAATATCAGCTGGTTTTCCAAAACAAGATCACAAGGATTTTTATCAGCAAATATTACAACCAAAGTTATGAATACTTCAAGGGAGCAGGGCGCATAATTAAACCGGATTTTGGAAATGAATGCTCCAAGAAAAGTTACTACAGAAGCCTGGCTCAGTGGTTTCAGAAAACAGAGCCGTTAGAGATCGACACGGTGCAATCAGCACCCTCGATAATCAACGAAGATAATGAATAAAGATCTTGTCATCTCCGACAAAGATCACTATTCAAGATAAGGAATCTACACTATTCTAGATAAGATAAGTCCATAGTCAATAGGCGATATTATGACATCTTTATTAAAGGTCTAAAGCGTCATCACCAAAGATTCTCTCCATGAAGTCTAAAGGGGTATCGTAAACTCTTTGAGGTCAAGAAGAGATATCATGAAGATTCTCTACCGAGCGCTATATAAGGGGCTCACCATCACATTTCACAGGCATCGCATTTCACACACAACACATCTCACTCAACCATTCCTCTCACTTCTCCACCAGCCATCACACTCCACTCCACTCCATCTAAGTGTTAGTACTATAGTATAACCTAAATAAAAGACTCATGAGAGTCTAAGTGTGAGAGTCCATATAAGAGTCCTTGTAAGAGTCTTGTACCTGTATAATTACGAACGTGTTGTATCAAGTCCTTGGTGTAATCTTCAGAAGGATCTACCTTCAACCTATCAAGGTATATGAATGAACACCTGGACCGTTCTATATAAACCTACTATGTTCTAAATATCTAATTTTATATCTTGTACATAATTCGTATTTACAGCTTGTCTTTATTTCCTGTACTGCATTTATGTTTGCATAATAATATAAAAATAAAAAAAATTAACAACCTGGATTGCCATCCAATTGTCATATACTAATCTCACATCCAAGATTGCATATAGATACTGCATTACTATCCTCATATCTGGTGACTAGACCCCTAGTCACTGCCTTGGGTTAGAGCTGGTGTGTGTGTGTCTATATATATATATATATATATATATATATATATAAAATCAACCTTGCAGCAAACAGGGCCATGCAAAATAAAAAAAATGGTACACCGATCTTTTAGTCCCGGTTGGTAACATAAACCGGGACTAAAGATGGTTCGGCCGGCCACATGGCTGACCGATCTTTAGTCCTGGTTGGTAACACGAACCGGGACTAAAGATCGATCTTTAGTCCCGGTTATTTCACCCGAGACTAAAGATAGCTACCTTTAGTCCCGGATTCGTAGTCCCGGTTAGACAACCGGGACTAAGGGGAGTTACGAACCAAGACTACAAACGGTTTCTCCACCAGTGGCACCGTGACGAACTGATGTGGAAGATGGCGGGGCGGGGGTGGACAGAGCGACAGGCGGCGAGGCCGGTTTTGGTGCTGAGTCGACCGGATTTGATCCCCGTCGACGAAGATTGGTCTCAGGGGAAAAAGTGTCATTCTGTGAAAATTCTCTCTCCGAAATAATGAAAAATTATAAAATAATATGTATAGTGTCTATCAGCAAATTACCATGTTTTTTAAGTGTCCTCGAGCAAATACACGTCTTATGGTGTTCCTCAGCAAAGACCATATTTTTTGAGTGTCCTAGAGCAAATTTGCTTTCTTCGCTCTCGTGGTTACATAAATGGGATATTTGCAGGTAAAAATGAAATGTACATGAACGTGCCAAGAGTCGATTTTCACTGACGAATCCTCTCGACAGGCGGGCGGTAAGAGTGCCCGCCCAGAACATGCTCGGTCTCCGGGGGATCACCTCCTACCTGCAAAAATGCACAATCATAGATGGGTCTCTTTGAGAATGGAAAAAAGAATAGAAAATTCTACAAAACTATACTACATCCGTGTTAAAATAAGTTCTTTTTTCACATCTCCCATACATACTAATACAAACAAAAAGATTAGAATACCCCTGTTTTATTAAATCTCAATACAACTATTCTTGAATTTATCTACTCTGAATATAATTATTTGCCGCTTCCACAAACTCAGATGCAATGATTATTTTAAAAATAAATTTATTTTGGGACAAATGGAATTTATTTTGGGACAAATAGAAGAAGTTAAAAGTAACTTATTATGATTATGGAACAGAGGAAGTAGATACTTTGACCAAATTATCGCTAACCTCAAACTTCGAGGTGATGTATTATATAACTATAGATTTAATAATAAACTAGCAAAAATGCCCGTGCGTTGCAACGGGTAAAAAAATTCTAATGATAATATGTATTTCATGCATAATCATGTCAATGACAATGTTTCTATTTTAATAAGTGGCTTGTTTTTTATAAACAGTGTTTTTTTCCTTACGCGATTTTCTCAAACCATTTTTCAGAAATGACGCATTTCTTTCTAAAAGTTTTTTCCTAGCATGTTTTTTTTTCTTTTTTTACTTACGAAGAAAACCATATTTTTCTCTTTTTTTTGCTTTTCTTTTCTCATGTGTTTTTTTATGTTTTCTCGCACGTTGTTTTTTATTTTTTTAATGTTTTTTTTTCTTTTTTCCAATACAAGAGAATATATGACGAAATAAAGCCACGTAGTAGATGACAAAAAAACGATGATCCTATTTGACTCAAGCGTCCATCAATTTAGCTTTTTTCTGACAATTTTTTCAAAGCAATTTGTTTTTTAATAGACGGTGTTTTTTTCTTACGCGGTTTTTTAAAACCATTTTTTAGAAATGGTGCATTTTTTCTGACAGCTTTTTCCTCGCATGTTTTTTTAAAAAAAATATTTTACCAACGATGGAAATAATTTTTCTCGCGCGTTTTTTTATTGAAGATGGAAAACCTTTTTAGCGTGTTTTTTTTGGGCTTTTTTCTAACTTTTGTCTCACGCGTTTTTTTAACCGTTTTATTTTCTCGTGCATTTTCTCTTTTAAAATAGTTAGATTAGATTAAAAATAGAGAAGAGATATATAGTGGTTAGAAATTGGATTTTGTTTCACCACTTTCTTAAGGAATCGGACGAACTCTTTTAGATGTTTTTTAGATTTTTTTTTTAGGCCTTTAGGAATCAGACTTTTTTCCATTTTTAAAGGAATAGGATCTAGCTTTTTTTCACCACTTTTTTTTTTGCCTTTTATATAAATCAGATTTTTTTTTTCCGGTCAGATCTACACTTTTTTCGCCACTTAGGGGAAAAAGACTTTTGTTGTTGTTGTTTTTCTTTATTTTCTTTTTTGTGCGGCTTTTCTTTTTCTTTTTATGCACATTTCTGCCTTTGTTCTCTCTTTTATTATTTTTTTAACAAAAACGATCTCAATTACCTTATGGCAAGATTATAGGGACTCAAATACAAATATAAAAATTACAGGGGCTCAAATGCAAAAGTACAAAGCAAAAATAAAAATCATATAAAAATGGAATGCTCACGACATGTAGGTTCCTTTTTGCAAAACAGATCTTCAATCCGGCACATCAATTTTTTTTCACCAATGTAGAGTTTGGAATCGGACAGATTTTTTTTTCACCCTTTTTTTTATCGCGTTGACAGAGTCGGATTCATTTTTCTTTTCACTTATTTTCGCCCTTTTTCTGGATCGGAGATTTGATTTCCTTTTTCTTTTTGTCAGTTTTTTCGCCCGGGTTTTTTTATCGGACATATTTGTTTTTTTCGCCCGGTTTTTATTGACGTTTGGTTTTTCTTTTCTTTTTCCCTTTTTTTCGCCCGGTTTTTTTGATTGGATAGATTTGGTATTTTTTCTTTTTTTCGCCCGGATTTTTACGGACGATGGAAGCACCACTTATTTTTTTAAGAGATAGAGATAGAGATTTATCATAATACTATAGGTTGAAGTCTAAGTATTGCAAAGCTAATAATTTAATAATAACACTATCACAAAACTAAATATTTTGAAGTTTAAATTCTTGGCAATGTGATGGTTGAGGTATAAACGACCAAGTTTTATGATTAAATTGACGCTAAAGTATAGTTTTGAGATAACTTTGTTACTAAATCTATAGTTTTACGATAAATTTGGTGTAAATCTATATGCATTTTTATAGTTTGGTCAATATATCCATAGCTTTGTAAAATTTACTCAAAAATAATATATGTTATGAGACTATTGTTATGCGATCCGAGATGACTCATTTGTAATCGAATTTAGAAACATATGACACTGTGAAGAACAGAATAAACGAACATGGACATATAAAGAAAATAAATATATGGGTGAAAGAAGAATTATCTGGAGAATACTTCTAATGCGTATTAGTTTAGTGAGGCATATATCTTGTTAAAAATATTGTCCAACAATACAAATTGGAACAATCTAATGCCATATACATCACAAATATATCATAGGCATAGACACAGTATAAGACAGATTATAGATCAAGTGCGTGATTAGTGTTGGAAGCACATATAACCTATCATACTCCTGCATACTACATATATATAAAAGCATGCATAACAACCATACAAAAGCTTATGGAATGGTAACAGAAGAAAGGAAATGAAATGAGAATGGTTATTTTTTTGTGCTAATGGTTGTCATTTTGCATCGATAATAGCCTATCCAGATAGCAGGTAATGAGGTGCAAAACCAAACAGCTTCAAGAGCCTATTAGCAGGAAGGAGGGGCCTGTTTAGCAGGTAGCATGTCATGATATCAAAGCATGATCTATTTAGTTATTTTAAAAAGAAAAAGCAATATCATCAAAGTGTAAAACTTGGGCAAAGTAAACCAACACACAATGTTTTGAACTGAGCTACACCAAGCTAAATATACATCTATGTGGGATAAGCAATTAATCACCCATAATCTATTTGGGCAAACTTTAAAGTTGAATGAGAATAAATAGCACATGGTAGAGGGTGCATTAGGAAGTAAATCGTAGAGAATTGTTTTGTGTGTTGAGCTGCAAGTGTTTGAATGAATGTAACCGTATTTTTTTTTCTTGCAGTTACATTATTTGCTAAGGATCCAAAGGAATGAAATGAGAAGATGCGATCCAAAGGAAGGAAATGAGAACATATCATAACTTTTTAAGATATGTTAAGCTAATAAATTGATAACATTTGTTCAAAATATATACATCAATATTTGGTGACATGCAATACATATCATATATGATTGGACGACATGCAGAAACAATGACCCCATCCTACTCTCTATACACAACACAAAATGAGGCACTAACTTGCAAGGTAATCATTGATGTTGCTCCGTCATGGAATTTGCATAGAAATCAACTAATATAGTGTTAACTACCTCTTTTTTTCAGGGGAATGAGCACAATGGGAACAGACAACCACATGGAAGAAGCATAAAGTATATGACTCGCAGTCCCAATTGATGATCCGGCACCGTGTACTAAAATTTGGAAATAGTAAAATCTGCATCTGTAAAAAAGCATAGGTAGTTGAGTTAAACTATTTGATGCAAGAGAATACATGTAAGTGCAACTGGAACACAGTCTACCCATTAAACAGCAGTGGGATCTATAAAACATAATTCTATATATATTGAGAAGTAAGGTTCTGATATGCAACACTATAAAATACAGAACAAAATGAATCTATGACATGTTGGTATGTAGTTGACCTTTGAATTGTTGGTTTAACACAGCAGCTTTCCGCTTGCATTCTGGATTGCAGAGAATAGATTCGACTGAAAGCTTAGATGATGTTACGTCTATGCACTCCCCAGAAACCAACTGGTTCTTATCAGTACTCTCAGCCATCATTGTCTGGACTGACCTGTAAATGAATGTAAACGAAATATGAATACCCGAAGAGATAGCAAGGAAGGGAAGTCACGAAGAGGAGTAGCACACAAAACCTGAGTAATAGAAGATAATAGGAACAATAATTACATGTACAATCTATTGGTAGAACCTTTGGGGTGGAAAAAAACATGACATAATTACAGATTTCTAGCATATAATCATTGGATGGAAACGATCCTCTGACACTACATTGGATGTTCTGTATCGCACACCACGTTCACTTATGTAAAACTGTCATTGTTAGTCTGATCTAAATAGTTTAAGAAAATAATCTATCAGGTCATTAATGTCTAAGTTCATTCCAATTGGTGAGTTCCTTGCATTGTCAATGTAGAATGGGAAATTATATCTTTAGTTTTCTTATTTACTAATTAGGAGGTGGGAATATTTTAATTCTCATTAAATAAAGCAACAAAAAATCACTCCCAAATTCAAACCCCATTCCTAATGTTAGAGCAATGGTAAAAGCACATAAAAAAGGTTTGAGCTGCATTTCATATGAGATGCTGAAAAACAATAGGCACAAATAATTTTCTATCTCATAAGTTTAGGTGCAGTCCAAATATCAATTTCTGATTTCTCATTAAATAAAGCAAAAAAAAAAAAGCATTCCCAAATTCAAACCTCATTCCTAGTGTCAGAGCAATGGTGAAAGCACATAAAAAAGGTTTGACCTACATGTCATATGAGATACTGAAAAACAACAGGCACAAATAATTTTCTATCTCATAAGCTTAGGTGCAGTTCAAGTATCAATCTTACCTCTAATAATTCAATTATCTTCCAAACTTTTGCCTAATGTAGTCCT
Organism: Oryza meridionalis; assembly: GCA_000338895.3. Taxonomy (NCBI): domain Eukaryota; kingdom Viridiplantae; phylum Streptophyta; class Magnoliopsida; order Poales; family Poaceae; genus Oryza; species Oryza meridionalis. Next base: position 10,932,558 of record CM002531.2, on the reverse strand, counting down.
CGAGCTTAGTAGGCCTAAATTTCTGCTTGATGTCATGTAGAAAATGCAAGCACTAAACAAAATATGGTTTACTAAATGCAAACTTGGTGAACACCAACATTAGCCCAAGCAAAGGAGAAGCAGACAACCTAGACGATCTTGATGTCAGCCTGTGAATGCTGGTAGCAGCAGGCCTTCACGGCAGCAGGCAGCAAGCACCAAGAAAAGGGAATAGTAGAGTAAGTAGTATGCCAACAGTCAAAGAGGATTGAAGATTCAGACGATTACTTTCTATCGATTAGGCGCTCCGGCCAGGGCTTGAGATGCTTGGGGCTTGGGGGCTCATCGTATAATCGTCCAACGAGCTGCAAGCGGCAACGCAACTGCCATATATACTAATCACCGATTATTTCACCAAGGGATAACAGGAAGAAGAGCTTCAAGTGGCAGCGAAAAACCTTTGAGAGGCTTTGATGAGGGAGGAGTTTCGAGCGGTGATGGCGAACCAATCTCAGATCGACAGCGCCAGCGGTGGCGGCGGCGGCGAACTGAGCTTTAGAATCGGCGGCGACGGAGGAGACGGTGGCGAGCCGAGATTTACATTGGCGGTGACGGCGACGGCAACAGTGACAACGGCTGCGGTGGTAGCGACATGGATTTCCTACTGTCCTCTAGCGAGCATATGATGGTGCGGGCGTATGGCGACCACCGGCGACGTGATTCTACAGGGACAGGAAAGAACGATGGGGAATTAGTAGGCAAAAAACCTAGCGTATCGGACGGGCATTAACATGCATTGGCTCATCCAACGACCAGCAAGCGCATGAACAGTGCAACAGTAACGTAATTGCGTGGCAAGAGAAGCAACACAGCTGCCGTACTTCACCAAAAACTATAATTTTTATAGATATGTCTCAACTCACACATATCTAATATACAAGCTGGCACCCCGCGCGTTGCCGCGGCTGCAAACATATAGCCCGCACATAGACATAAGAGTTACGTATACCATGTATATTTGCAAATATTTTGAATCAAATATACCAACATTAGAAATCTAATTAACCATCTCATACATAGAATACTGTCCTAAATCAGATTATCTTCTTTTTATTAGCCAATGAGGAGAAAATTTTAACAGAGAAAGCTTGGTACAAAATTCTAATATGAAACTCAATCCAACACAGAGCAATCCTTTTATCTTAATAAAGTGCTTCTCACTATGTTGCTTAGAGCTAAATTACAAAAATTCTTTTCACCTTTTTCATGTCAGGGTTTGGCAATAAACACTGTATATTTTTTGCGATACACAATGATACTTATTTGAAAGAAATATCATGACTCCTAACTGTAAGATAGGCATCGTAGAATGAATTGCACAGGCCTCACCTAGCCCAGCTTAATATCCACCATACTCTGGTGCTCTCACCATCACAACCATTACTCTGATGTTCTCACCCAGCTTGATCTCCTGAACCTAGAAAGCAACTTGATCTAAATGGAGTCCATATCCACTTTTGATTAGAGTATTGAACTTTGCCGAATCTGTCAGCTACCATCCTGCTGATTCAGAGAACACAGTTTCCCACATAACAAACTGTTCTTCAACTAAAAAAAGACAGTAATCTTGATAATATCTACTGGATAATAACAATATGTGATTTCAGTTTGGACAATGTCTCGATGGCTTCAACTGAAATGAAGCGAGAAACGTAGAAGTAAGAGTAGGAAGTAATACCAGGCAACTATTGGAGTACATAATTATTTCCATTCGTCCTTGGCAGCCTGTCCCCGGCCTGAAATGCTATGCGCAAAGAAATATATTAATACAGACGTATAGTACAACAGCACTGAAGAATCTTCTCTTTTATATACATACTAAAGCTTAAATAGATTTACAAATGGTCAGTCCAAAACATAGCACCAGTGCTTGCCCAAAACATAGCGCCAGTGCTTGCCTAGTAGGTAGCAGCAGATCACCCAGAAAACAGTCATGGCCTCATGGGAAATGGAAGACGATATTGTGCTATAATATAGTTATCTATTTACCTGAGGCAATGTAGCGTACTGTAGAACACAAGAAAAAATGGCAGTCACTGAAAATCTCAATTTGTGATGGCCACAAGATATTGTCACCTTGCATTTTCTTGGTAACTTTGTAATGTAGTGTACTTCTTAACCATAAGCACTTGCTGAATGCAAAATAGGAAATCATATACTAACTTTACAGAGAGTGTGGTCTATTTGTTTCACACTGAATCTAACTCAACTAACTACGAACTAAAGTACAGCGGGAGAACATAGATGTATACAAAGGACATCTTACTTGTCATAGCAAGGAAGATTGTCTGGTATCGGAACTGGGAAAATCAAGCACTCTTGCAGATTGATAACTGATCAGAGACCTGCAGTGCAAACAAAAGTTAGGTAACAATGAGAAATTGATAACTATGATTACCCTAAGGAGACGTAGGCAGACATAGCAAGGACCAGATGCAGATGGAAATTGGATCAACTTGTGCCCTTGCTGGAGCATAGTGTGGCAGTGAGCTGACAAATTATGTACAGCTGAGCTGATTCTACCATTTCATCCAGTATAACAAAAGCATACATAAATTTGATGTTCCTGAAAAATACCTAAAAATCACAGACACATTATTACCTGCATTTTCAAGAGGTAAAACTCCAGGTTAGAGGCGAGCAGTGCAAGGAATGGGGAATCGAACCAAAAGATAAATGCGAAAGGCACGAGAGGAAAGTAACAGGTGCAGCCACCGTAGTACCTGCAGAAGAGGAGGCAGCGGGCGTGGAGCCGCTGAAACGATAGGAGATGAGAGGTCGTCGCTGGCGCGGATGGAGTCGTCTGCTGGGTGCCCACCGTGGATTGGGCCCTCTTCGCCGCAGCCCCGAATGGCGCTGGGGGCGGCGCCCCTTGCCGCTTGCCGCCTCGTCCGCTTGAGCTCATCGCTGGAGAGGGTGAGCTAAGGGGAATACGGTGTTGAACCGGGCGTTATAGCCGGCGCCGATGAGATCCGCCGGAACGCTGCTGCCTTGCCCGATGGACGCTGAATGGCAACCAGCAGCAGGCAATCCCACAGCCGTAGACAGGCAGAAATGGTGGGGGAAGACCGAAGGTTGGAGATGAGAAGGCAGTAGCCGGTGGAGCGGTGGGGATCGGCGGCGGCAGGAGCGTCGCCACGTCGGGGGCGTCGATCAATCCCCACTTCCCCAGCCCGTCGGCGGAGAAATCGGGGGCGTGGCCTGGTGGGACAGGATGGGATCAGGAGGGATGGGAACTGGGAAGACGAGTGGATGAGGACGCACAAACGTGGACGGGCAGATCGTACCAGCTTGCAAAGATCCAACGGCTCACGCATGGCATGGAACTGTTACCCTGTAGCAGAATGCAGCGTTCTCGCGTAGGGTGTTACTGTGGGCAGGAAAACTAAAGATTTAATATGATTTGTTGACGCAAATATATATTTTTATAAGTTACACACTATCCACCCAAAAACTGAAAATTTTTAATTTGTGAAATATTTTCAAATTTTAATTTGAAAATAGGCAAGAAATCTTTATCTTAGCCACCTTCTGTCTAGGTGAGCCGTTTAACTCAGTGGCCTGCGAAAATATGTATATTATCGTAATCGTCGTTAAGAGATCTGTCTAGGATAATCATTTTTTTTACACACGGTTGGATGGTCCACCTGTGAGAATCTCCATCCTAACATACGGTTGGTGGGAGATCACTACTAGAAAAAGTATTTTTGCAGACGGCCAAAAGTGATTTTTGCAAGCAGGGGGTTGGACCGCCTGTAGCCCAACGATCGATTTTCGCAGTCGGGGCAACAGCCCGCCTACGAAAATTCATTTAATGAAAAAAAAATCACTGGCGCGCCTCGTAGCCTCCCTCCTCCGACCGGATCTGGGAGGGGAGCCGCGCCGGGCGTCATCGTCGCCGCCGCCGCTGCCGCCCCGCGTCATAGTCGCCGCCGCCGGCCTCCCCCCTCCCTCCTCCGGCCAGATCTAGGAGGGAGGGGGAGTGGAGCCGCTGCCACGGCCCCGCGCATCGTCGTCGCCGCCGCCACCCCGCGCCGTAGCCGCCGCCGGCCTCCCCCCTCCCTCTTCCGACCAGATCTTGGAGGGAGGGGGGAGGGGAGCCACCTCCGCGGCCCCGCGCGTCGTCGCCGCCGCCGCCCCGCGCCGCAGTCGCCGCCACTGCCCCCGCCGGCCTCCCTCCTCCCTTCTCCGGCCAGATCTGGGAGGGGAGGGAGGGGAGCCGCGCCGCCCCACGCCGTAGCCGCCGTCGCTCCCCCTCCGGCGGCCAGGGAGAGGAGGAGAGGTGAGGGGAGGGGAGAGGCTGTGAGGTGCGGGGAGGGGAGAGGCCGGCCGTGAGGTGAGGGGAGGGGTGAAATGTGGAGATTTAGAAAAAATCTACTCCTATCCAAGTCTATTTATATTCAAGTCTATTTTCGCAGGCGGACCACTTAAGCGACGCCTGTGAAAATTGAAAATGATTTTCGCAGGTGCCGCTTAAGTGGTCCGCCTACGAAAATAGATTTTCGCAGGAGGATCGTAAATTTCATCCCGATTTATATTTTTTGTAGATGATCATTTGGCACTAACGGTCATGTCCACCTATGAAAATAAGACCTCCACTTCAAGAAAAATAAGTTTTTCTAGTAGTGGATTGGGCGTCTAACCGATTACGGAAACGCCTTTCCGCTGTTTGTGTAGTACTGTGTATCCCTCTCGCAAGGCAATAAAAATCGACTCATGAACTAATGAATTGCACTCTTCAGAAGATAATTCTCACTGGAAAAGAAGATATGCTCTACCTATATATATAAAAAAAAACTATGCAGAGGAGGATGAGTGGATGACGATGATGCACGGCATCATTGAGCAGCGTGATATTCATTATGCGGCTTAAGGATTTGGGCGGATTGTTGGATATACACGGATCAACCACGTACATATCCTACTTGGGAACATAATAAAATGAGAGCGGGAGTTGCCAATGTCACCTTCTCTGCTGGAAAGTGTATAGGGTCATGTCCGCCTGTCGCATGTGTAACTTGTGATCCGGTGGTTGCAGTTGCAATGGAAATTTCTTTTCTCGAGGGTAAATTCACTTGATCACGGACAACAGACTTTTACACTATCTACATAGTGATAGTGTACTGTTACACACACAATATCCTAAGAGATCGTATTAATTAAGTTATTAACAATAAATCAAGATTGCTCGTCTTGATCATCTGATCAAATGGAAAGCTTGGACAGAATAATACACAAATATTTGTCAAATCAACTGGATCCCTGGTGCATCTTACCACCCTAGTAAGTTGCCTTTTATAGTTCTGTCACAAAAATTATGTTGTATATATATTGACATCGATATAATCTTAAAAAACATAATTTTGACCGCTAGTTTTGTACTAGTACACAATATTTAATGGCTGGCAAAGTTGTAATACTACGAGATGTACTTATACAGATGGTCTTCTTGCGTCCAATCTACATATTTTAAAAGAGATTAGTGTTCAAAAGTTTTTAAAATTTCATTTCAAATATGTTGAGCACAACAAGTTTCCACGACCGTGTGTACATTACAAAGTGCTGAGTAAATAAATAAATTTGAAAAGCAAAAGGCACCCATCATCCCATTCGCCCACCTGTTGAGGAGAAAACACGACGGTATGGGAATTCCACTTAGCTCCAGTGCATGTACAAATCTTGCCTTTTAGGTTCAGGGCGTGTCAGTTAGTTTGATCCTGCAACCAACAAGACTAAACAGTAAAATCAAGTTAGAACACGATAGCCAATCGGCCGATGAGCCGATGACATATCGTATAGCCTTTTTACCTCACCAAAGCCAACTGATATAAAAATCATTTACTTCCTCCGTTTCACAGTATAAGTCACTCTAACATTTTCTACATTTATATTGATGTTAATTAATCTAGACATATATATCTATATAGATTTATTAACATCAATATAAATATAAAAAATACGTTAGCACGAATAAATTACTAGTCTTCGTAGTTGATGTTTCGGTTGAGACAAATCCATAATTTTCACTTTCTTACCGGAGATTGATCCATAAATCCGCACTCCCACTTCCTTCCTCCCTCTCTCTCAAAAAAAAAAAAAGCATCACGTACCGGGCCTACCTGCCATTGAATGAGTAGGCACAGGAGCAGTACAAACTCAAAAGCGAGAATTCCTCGCAATCCACAGACGAAGACGAGACGAGACGTACCCGCATCAGACTGCAACAGGGCGAGAGACCCGGGCCCACCTGGAAGAGATGCGGGTCTACCAACCCGAGTGCGAAGTGGATCCCCGATGCCTTTACACCGAGCCGGACTGTGAGAGACGGTGGATGGGGCCCACATGTCAGCGTGCGAGGTCTACCAACACCCGGTCTACGCGGCGGCCGAGAAGCGCCCGTCCCTCTCAGGTTTTTTTTCCTCCTCCTCCTCCTCCCTATAAATGCTTCTCTCGCCTCTCTCGCCTCTCCCTTTCCAAGAAACCACCAATCTCTCTCTCTTTCTCTCTCGCTCGCGGCGGAGAGGAGGAGCAGTCTCCCATCTGCGGCGGCCGGCGGCGTGCGTGCGTGCAGGTGGCTGGTGTTGTGGGTTCCGTTTCCGATGGACGACGCGGTGGAGACGGCCGCCGAGATTCTGGTCAGCTTCCAGAACAGGAGGCTGGTGCGGTGGCCGGAGTGGGTTCCGCGGCCGGATGAGAAGGGCGCCGCCGCTGAGGAGAAGAAGTTGCCGGGATGGAAGGACCGGCGGAAGCGGACTTCCAAGTCCAAACCGCCGCCGGCCATTTTGGTGTGTGGCCTGGAGCTGAGGGATTCCGGCGGGGAGAAGGCGGCGCCGGCTCCGGCTCCGGCCCCGCTCCCGCCCCCTCCGACGAAGAAGGTGTTGGTCAAGGTGAAGAAGGTTAAGAACGAGCCGACGGCGGCGCGGGGGCCGGAGACGCCGCCGGAGTATGGGGCCGGCGCGGGATCCGGCGCGAATTTCAGCCGGGATGGCGTGGCGAGGCCTCCGCCGCCACGCGCGGTGGTGAAGGCCGAGCCGACGCCGGCGGCGCGGATGCCCGAGTCGCCGCCGTACTACGTCGCGGCGGACGGATCCGCCCCTTCCACGGCCGGCGGCGACCGGCGTCCGCGTCCTCGCCCCGTCGAGAGGGCGCACGTCAAGACGGTCCTCGCGGCGGCGAAGGAGGCCATGGAGGCGTCGAGCCCAGAGACCCCTCTGGACTACGCCGCCACCACCGGATCCGGCGCGTCCTCGAGCGGCGACGAGTCGTCGCGGAAGCGGAAGGCGGCGCCGGGGGCGGGCGGATTCGGCGGCGCCTCGTCGAGCGGCGACGAGGGGTGCAGCTCACCGGAGAAGCGGCCGTGCCTGGTCGCCGGCGGCGGCGCTCAGACCGCCGCAGCGGCTAAAGCAGAGGTGAGTCCCCCCACTTTTTCCCCCCATTTGTTTTTGGCCCTTTTACTTTTGTTTCCGTTTCGATTCAGAACTCTTGAGCTCTTTCTTGTGCCTCAAATCTTCTTTCTTCCAGTCCCTTCCTCGTGCGATTTGCTTGTGATCTGTGTTCTTGTTTGTGTGATGATTCTCGCAACGATTTTTTGTTAGGAAATCAGACGAAAAGTTCCCTTTTTTGACTTAAAATTCCACCTTGATTTGATTTGTGTATGGGAGATGTGCCTGCAACGATTTTTCTGACGAAATCCGTTTGCTTTTCACCTCTTTTATTCACTTAGATTATAGAAAAAATAGTCGTACTACCATAGTGTTTATCTGTTTAATCTCAACAGAAATTTAAACATTTACTTTGGACCCGTAAATTCAGCTTATATGGCAAGATGAAGCATTTTTGAGGTCCGTTCAAAAAAGCTCTTCCTTTTTTTTTTCACTAGATCATTTTAGTAGCGGTAGTTTTCCTTGTCTGTTACGATTTGTGTATATGTAATAATAGGCAAAAAGAAAGTTCTTCCTGAAAAAAGAAAAATAATATATCGCGTTCGTTTGTGTTTGGGTATTCGATGCCGACTCGTGGGGAGTAAAAGGCATTCGTTTGAGTAGCGGCCGCCGCATCGGCGCCAGCTGTAGACGGCGGCGGATTCTGTGCACCGGGCCGCGGCGGCCGGTGTCGTTGGATTTACCCCCACTTCTCTTCCTCAAAATATGTATGGATTTTTCTTCTACTATATTTTGTAATTCTAGAAGAACTCAGTTATGGATAATAATTGAATAAAGTCATAAACCTGCTCAAACCCTTAATTTTTTTCTTTCGAAATCCAACTATAAGGAAAATTTCTAGGCGGTTTCGTGTTGAACTGGAAACTAGTACTAATAGCAGCGGCTCCCGAGTCGCCGTCACGCGCGTTGCCTTCCTCTCGGGAGGCGGGCCCTCCGCGTGGACCGGGTGGGCCCACGGTGTCAGACGTGCGCCAGCCACGTGTTCCCTCGTGTCCTCCTACCAGAGTTCGAGTTAGTTTGATTTTCCTGGTAGGAAGGGGAGTAAAAACCGTGGATAATTTGTGTGTGTTTGCCTAGGCCTTTCCGTTGGTTTCTTCTTCTGACTTGCTTTGCAAGGTTTGGTTGGAAGGATGGATCGCCCGCTTTCCCCGAGATTCTGTTGCTGTTCCCCCGCGTGGGCCCCGCCATGCCCTGCCCGACGCGGTGGACCAAGTAAGGGCCCCACGTGTCAGCGTTTTCTCTCTAGTATTAGTATATATTTTTTTGGTACATGAAATCATTTTTGTTTTTGAGCGGAATACGTAAAAAAGTGTCTATTTTTGTAAAATCATTTATTTTATTTCTCGTTCTGTAGATAAAAGTTGAAATAATTTTGAAGTTGGGTGTGTACTAGTAGTATTCTCGGCTTTTGCGGGATTAGTTTTGTGTGGCTGGGAGGTGGGGCCCAGGATCCCGGGTGTGACCAAACCGGAGGGGAGCAAGTTGCGGCGCGGCGGTCGGCGACGTGGCCGCCGGCCATTGGATCCCCTGCCTGACACCTCCGGGCCCACCCACCGGCTCCGTCACTGGCGGTTGTCGCATGCTCTAGATCTTCTCTTGCAAAACGAAATCAATCAAACAGAAGATAATTCACTTTTTACATTTTTTTACTACATTGATTAAGGGTTAATTACTGGCAATTTGATATAGAGAGGTTAGTACTTCATCTTAATTAAGGGGAGAGATTTTGGTTGAGAATTAAGGAGAGAGATTTTGGTTGAGAAGATGTCGGCATTCTTGTTGATGATGGCAGTGGCATATTGGCATGGCATGTTGTTGGAGTGGAGTAGCTCGATTGGTTAATTTTGAAGTCTCCCTTTGGGTTTTGTCAGGGCGTGGTCAGTCACGTGATGTCCTTGTCATCGTGATTCCTTCTTTCTCTCTCATTTTTAATTTTTCTGAGAATTTCTCTGGGGACACTGACGAGGCCCCCAAAGCCTCTTCTGTTCAGTGAGCATCAGACAAGATTAAGGTTTTGGACATAGCAACAACAACAAGCCAGATACTGTATTTGAAATGCCACTAAACAACAAGTTCACGAGCAGAGAGACCTTGCCCCTGCTTGTGAACTGTAGTAGTGTAGATTTGCAGCCTTTAATGCTACTTTGTTTGGTTCCAGTGCAGCTATTCGAACCATTCTTGAATGAATGAATAAATGAATGGTTTTTCTGCTTCAGTCATGGTGTTCTTGTATTGGATTTGTGTTTCTTTCTGTTACCACTTACTTTTAGGAGTTACTACTATTGCAAGTCCTGTCTATTTTTATGTCTTGCAGTTTCTTGCGTTTGCTTGATCATATATACTGATTATAATTTCTCTTGATGTTGCGCAGGGGGAAAAGTTTGCGGATTCGATGAACCGTAACGACGATGGCGTGCTTCTCTTCGACCTCAACGAATGTGTGGATAATTGCGAAGATTGGTCCTAATGGGAGTCTTTGCTAGTGTTCATCATGCCTAGATCAATGTGGGAGTTTTTGCTAACATATCCGCGCTCCGTCGGGTAAAAAATAAACCCAAAATTGTGTACATAAAAAGGGCAAAGCCAGTAAGTAGAGCAGTTGACAAGAGCTGGAGGGCTTTGCCTTTTCTTTCTAGATTATATATTATATGAGTAGATGATAAGGAGGGCTTAGGTGGTTTCATTGAATTTGTCAGGTTAGTTTCTAGTCAGCCTTGTTCATTGCACTGCTCTTGATCATATCTTATTATTCTGCTGGCTCTCTCATTGCCCAGTGCCCTCTGCTGTTGCCTTCAGATCGGTGTAAGGCATCTCTGTTTTAATCTTCACTTCAATGTGGAACTGATACAGTGCAGGAACAATATATTTACATACATTTTGTTCTTTGTTTCAGTTTGTGTACATCTGTTTCACTGCCTCTCCTGGTTTACTTTCTTATGCTTCTGTTCTTTGTTGATGTTGATTTTTTTTTTATCTGATGGGTATACTGCTGCGGTCTATACTGTCGCAGTCCGTAAAATATACTTCCTCAATCCCTAAATATAAGGGATTTTGATTGAATTTAACGTATCCTAGTACAATAAATTTAAACCAAAATTTCTTATATTTAGGAACGAGGGAGTAGTTACCGTTTCTTATTTCAGCCGATCACAACCATCTAATATCTTGTCATCTTAACCCATCACAGTCACCCTTTATTTACTTTCCTTAACTATTATGAAAATTTTTACGGAGGAAGTAGCTGGTCGTCTGATGAATGATTCGCTTGCAAAGGGCATTCATGGGCAGCAGCTGTGGTGTGAAAAATGGCGTGATGCCGTGATGTGGTGTTGGTGGGGCCCATTGTAGGTCTCGCATGAAGATGTGGTTTTGTGAGAGGGTAGTTGGGGATTAGTGACCAAATCGGGATTATCGGTTGCTTTGATTGATAGCTCCAGCTGATGCTGATTTGCACTACTGTATAGTTTTTAAAAGAAAGAAAGAGAGAAAGAAAATTGCTACAGAGTCCGACACCGTGAACGGTTAACCGCTTTTGCTCAAATCTGAAACCGATCGTGCCTGTCAAGTTCCATTGCGAACGTCTTTCGGTTCGTTCGTTTGATCCCTTCGTGACTTCTTTAGGTCCTCTTGTGTGAGCCAAGTCGGAGGCAATTTTAAATTTTAGAATCAATCTAGGGATACATGGATCGCCGATCACATGATCATTTGGAACATAAATTTGAAATATGGATGAACCGCACGCATAATCATTTCATTTAGAACTTGACAGGCACGATCGGTTTATTCAGAAATGCAAATCGAAAACTCAGCATCATTTGGCGCTTGCACTCCACCATATGGAGGATGGCATTAGTCCAGTAGGTATACTTTCAACTTTTCCGTCACATCAAATGTTTAGACATATAGGAATGGCAATGACCGTCACATCAAATGTTTAGACATATAGGGATGGCAATGGGTCAGGTCGGACATGGGTAGAGCAAAACCATGCCCGACCTGATGCCCGACATTGCCCGCCTAAACCCTACCCACTAGAGTTAGCGAGCAAAACTCCGTGCCCGTACCTATGCCCGGCGGACGCGGGTATATCCGGCGGGTACCCAATGGATCTCACATGAATAATAACATGAAAGATATGTAATTTAACAAAAAGAAATAAAATCAATAATTTACCAAATTATCGGTTATCGATGATAATTTGAATTACATCACAACTTAGTATTAGTTAGCATCACAAATGAACCGAGAGAAATGGTATAAAAATTAAGAAATGAGTTAAAATTAGCTAATACATATGTATCGGGTCGGGCATGGGTTACCCACGGGTAAAAAATGAAACCCACCTATTGTCCATAACGTCTTCGGATTTCGGGCGGGTGTGTCCATGGGTAAAAAGTCACACCCACGCCTGTGCCCATCGGTCGGGTATCCACGGATACCCGGACCCATGGGTAAAATTGCCATCCCTAGGACACATGCATGGAGCACTAAATATGGACGAAAAAAATCAATTGCACAGTTTGTATGTAAATTGCGAGACGAATTTTTTGAGCCTAGTTACGCCATGATTTTACAATGTGGTGCTACAGTAAACTTTTGCTAATGATGGATTAATTAGGCTTAATAGATTCGTCTCACAGTTTACAGGTGAAATCTGTAATTTGTTTTATTATTAGTCTACATTTAATACTTCAAATGTGTGCCCGTATACGTCAAAAATATTTTGCCAAAACAACTAAACACGGCCTTTCTTTTCTCAATTTTGAGGAGAGGTTGCATGGAGGAAATAGGTAAGAAGTATCCACACGGTACTGGTGGTGGTCCGAAACCATGATATATGCAATAGAGTATGACTCGAATGTTATGTTGCCTTATCACAAGGCACGGTGTAGAGCCCTAACTGAATAATACCTAGTATAAATTAGGAAATTGAAGTCCTATCTTACGTTTTCCTCCTTATAACCCTGCCCCTCAAGGCCTCTACCTATATAAGATGCGCAGGGAGTCTCCGTAGTGGCACTAGATTCACGATAACCATAGTCTAGATCAACAGATCAATGACATCTGTCAGATATAATCCACCAAGATAAGAGTAGCGAATTACCTCTCGTTGAGAGAGTTTGAACCTGCCTGAGGCTTAATTTGTTTCTTTGAGTTCCCAACTCAATCCCTTCATTTTTCGCGCACACGCTTTTTAAACTTTTAACGGTGTATTTTTTTTAAAAAAGTTTCTATACAAAATTTGCTTTAAAATCATATTGATCTATTTAAAAAACTAATACTTAATTAATCACACGCTAATGGACTGCTTCATGCGAGGAGGTGGAGTTCCTAACTACACCTCCTAAACACAGCCTAAACTTTTGTTTCTGTGCATCCATTCACTTTTAAATTAATCTCGTGCGTAGCTCCCTTTTGTTATTACCGATGTAAAATTGTTGTAACAACTTTCCAGTGGACATCCTTTTGGAAAACCAAGCTCAAAGCTTTGCAATTTTTTTTTCTTAAAATGTGTTTAGGTGGATCTGTGGAGGCATACCATTCCGGACATCAACAAAAATAGAAAGTATGCACGGCATGTAGTTAAATACATATGTTTCATTTACTTCCACATCAGCGTTGGTTCTTTTGGCGGCACCCCTGATCTTGGGCATTTTCCGCTAAATTGCTGACTTCTTGATTGATTCTTTCTCCTTTTTATTTCAAACATCTGAATGGGGCTACGATGCTTTCTACTCTACTGCTACATCCGTCAAAAAAAAACTAACCTCATATTAGACATGTCTCGAGCATTTCTTTCTCTCTCTCTCTCCAAAGATAAAGTCTTGAGCATTTCAATCATTTTATAGTTTTGTTAGATACTGACTCTGCTGCAAGTCCTGAAGTAGCGGCATTTCCGCACAGAATAAGAGAAGGCATTATTTTACTTGGCTAGCCACATTAGAGCAGGTACAATAGTATACTATAAGCCAGCTATAACCATATACCGAGAAGAAAAGAGAAGAGAGAGAAGAAAGCGGGTTACAAATTTATAGCCGGCTGCAACACGGACTCCAAGACGTTACGTGTGTATGAGATGTGGGACCGGGTATTAATGGTGTAGTATATTTTTATAGTTAACTATTGTATGAATGAGCTATTATATTAGCTATAGCCGTTTTAGAGCCAACAGTTGGCTATACTATTAAACTTGCTCTTAGAGCTGATTAGTTATTAGATTCAAAAGTGCATCTTTTACTATGGCTCCTTTTTAGTGTTATGCTTTGTTTGTTATCATTCTTGTAACATATAAATGCCTTGAACTAATTAGTAAAAGATTAACCTACATTTGAGACGCTGGATATAGAACTTTACAGCAACTAACGGTTTTATCCAGCTATTTCTAAACAATATCTTCCAATAAAAGACAAACAAAAGAAACCGTAGTCACAAATACCATCAATGCGATGCTAGCTCGAGTGATCTAAATAGATAGATCTTTTCATATGGATGTCACTTTTTTTTCATAGTCTTCGCTTTGGGGCACCTTTGATCTCTCCCGCATCTCCCGTTGCCGCTCTCCCTCTCTTTCTCCCGTGGAAGGTGGCGGCGTGATCCCAGAGGCGGCAGATCCGGCACAGCCATGGCCGGATCTAGCCCCTCGGCGGATGGAGTGGCGCCAGCCGCGCCGCATCGAGGAGACGGTGGCGAGCGCCGCACGGGTCGCGGCGGTTGAGGCGGCGGACGGCGAGCGCGAGGCGGACGAGGCGGCGGATGGCGAGCGCCGCGCGGACGGACGAAGCTTCGTCGGCGAGGGCGATGAGGAGAGCCACCTACTCTGCCGCGGATCCGTCGCCTCCGCGCGGATACGTCGCCCCCGCCGCGGATCTGTCGCCCCCGCCGCGGATCTGTCGCTGCCGCCGCTTGCCGCTCTCTCTCTCTCTCTCTCTTATGGGTCCGCCTCGGCGCCATCTCGGCTGTGCCGCGCTCTAGGAGGACGTGGAGGAAGCCATCCCGGTCCCGGTGGTCGCAATGAAGCTCCTCTCTCCCTCTTCGTCGTCGTCGGTCGGCGACGACTCTAGCTCTGCTAAGGGGTAGAATAGAAATACGAGCTGGGAACTGATGTCTACAGGAGCCCGTCGCCCCCCAATACGTCGCTCGGCCGAAAAGTGGCGAGAGACGCGTCCCTCAGCCGGGGGACGCGCTCCATCGTGGGGAGCCGGCACGGACGGAAAAGCAGACATCCGTCGGCGAGGGAACGATCCAAAGACACGCATTGGTGATGGCCTTATATGGTTGAGAAGAGAGTCAGGGTGATCCAAGTGTAACAAGGTAAGATTATCCGATCCAAAGTGAAAGCATTGGTTAAAAGGGCAATCCAAGTGAAAACATTCATAATAAAAGTTAGGTGACCCAAGTAAAGTTTACTCTTGTTTTTATCTATTTGCGCTGCTTCAAATAAATAGTGTTTCAAATTAATGTTGTTTTATTTGTCTATTTGCAAAAGAACAATATGTTTGATCAATTCCACGATTACTAGTCTGAATAATTTCGCGTACTTTTACTGTAAAACTTTACCAAACGTATAATTATCTTAGCTTGATAAGTGCATCCAATTATCAGCCTCTTCCGGCATCACTGGGTTAGAAATAAATATAAACATCCAAGTAGAAGTACGTATCTCGGCATCTGCTGCCAGGCGATCATGAATAACAATCAAACAGAAAATTCTCGGTTTAATTAGGATAGCTAACTATGATATCCTCTTATAGTGCAGGATAAAATAAGGGTGACATGCATGAGTTGTCGAAGGCAGCCTTCTAATGATATTAATTATTCAATCATAGAAGGCGATCAATTAAAATCAACTGATGCACGTTCTTGCCTGGTACAGGAATTAACCAAATACAAAAACAGTATATCAATACAATAACAGAAATCTACACACACACACAAGAATGAAACTCAGTATACACCACCTAGCCATTTTTGCAAGATATCAAAATCAAATCCCTAGCTAGTTGGTTCAAAGTTAAAAAAAAAAAGTTCACCAAAATTGAGAAGTACTAGCCTGTTAAAAAAAAATCAAACCATGTGTCCAAATTTAAATCTAGGGTTTATTTTTTTTATTTTTTATTTTTACAGAGGGGAGTATGTGGTAGTGACTCGATCTGAATGCATGGTTACGTACATCGCTTGGTGTAGACTAGAAATCAGCCTTCAATTTTTCCTTTTTTCTTTAGAAAAAAAAGCATCCTTTTGTTTCCATCTCGATATGACATGTGGGACTATCACATATACATATGTCAAAACTATGTCATATAGGAGTACTCCACGAACCTCAGCTAATACTCATGTTCAAGCTAGTTTAAGCGTTCTGGTAATAAATTAAGCGACAAAATGTGGCTTTTCATACACTGTTGTCTGTACACCACGTGAAGCAGGAGTAGTAGCACTGTGGGATCTTCCTATCTCATCCACTTGCGACTGCGAGTGTCAGCTCAAGTTGGCCTCAATAGTTGAAATTCAAATTAGATTATTAGGGCATGTTTAGATGGCTCCATAGCATTGCCACCCATCATTGCAAACCTAGCCAAATCGTCGATGGGCATTGACAACTACGTGGCTAATAATTTGGCGGCCACACATCACAAAGGTTTGGAAAAAAAAATATAGAGAAAATCTAAGAAACGCCATTAACAAGTGTTCTATTTCAAGAAATATCATCGACAATTATGTGTTTTATGAAATACCATCGTACAAGTGAGTTTATCCCAGAAATATCATTGCTGTTAAGGTTTCGTTAGCCATCTTCCGTTAAGTGGTATAGGATGAACAATGTATTTAAGAGAAATTTAACAATATGCCACTCTATAGGGGTGGCTTTAGCATGATGCCACCTCATAAGATGTCCTTATAAAAATGCCACTCCATAGAGGATACTTCTTAATGAAATGCCACTTTAGGGTGATTAGCTTTTAATCACACTTTGGGATGATTAGAGGCTTTTAATCACACTTTAGGAGTTTAGGGTGACCTCTCAGCCGTGCGTTCGTTGCCGCTGCTCCCCCACTCGGCCACTGCTTTCGTTGCCCTTACGCGCGCCCGCCTGAGTCGTCGCCCGTCCGTGCGCCCGCCGGCGTCGGCTCCCGTCCGCGTGCCCGCCGGAGTCATCGCCGCTGCTCCCCCGCTCGGCCATCGCTTTCGTCGCCCTTCTAAGCGCCCGCCGGAGTCAGCTGCCGTCGCCCGTCCGCGCTTCCGCCGGCATTGGCTCCCAGGCGGAGGGACGCGGCGGCGGGCCACATCTCGCTCGCTGGTTCCGCGCAGCCCGGCGCCGAGGTGGGTGTGGGGGTGTTCGGCGAGCGCGACGGCGACGGTGAAGAGGGGAGGGAGGAGTGGCGGGGATGGCGAAGAGGGGAGCGCGGCGTGGACGTCGCTAGTGGCGAGCACCTCTTGGAGCGGCTCGGGAGGTGGGGGATCAGACGCGAGTAGCGACGCGAACAGGCTCTCTCTGTGCGAGGTGAGGGAATCAGCCCTGTGGACGATGACGAGGAGGCGAAGTGGAGGCCGGAGACGGCGGCGGCGGCGGCGACCGTTGCTGCGGCAGCGGGGGGAGGCGGCGGCGCCGGCACCGGCGGCGGGGAGGAGGGGGGAGAGGAGGGAGGGGAGGGCGGAGAGGACGCGGGCAAGTAGACGTGGATATTTTTTGCGGGCAGCACGTGTTAAACAGATTCTCTAATCACCCCAAAGTGGAATTTCATTAAGAAGCATCCTCTATGGACTGGCATTTTTATAAGGACATTCTACCCCCCTCTGGTTGGCTTAGTTATTGCTATTCGATCCTACAAGTGGTATCAGAGCCTTATTTTCTTCTTTGGATTTTTATCGATCTAGAGTTTTTGCCATGGCTACTCCTGTTAGGTTTTCAACTAAGCCTCATGTTTTCGATGGAATGGATTTTTCTCATTGGTGTAGTAGGATGCAATCTTACATTATGGCTGAAGATTATGATATTTGGAGAAAAGTTTCTCAACCTTATGTGATTCCTAAAGCTATTAATACTGCTGCTGAAAAAACTGCTTTTGAACAAAATTGCAAAGGTCGCAACATTCTTTTGAGTGGTATTTCTCGTTCGGATTATGATCGTGTTGCGCATTTTCAAACTGTACATGAAATTTGGAATGCTTGGAGTAACTTTCATCAAGGAACAAATAACATTAAAGAACTTCGTTGTGATATTTTAAAAAAGGAGTACATTAAATTTGAGATGAAACCTGAAGAAGCTTTGGATGACTATCTTTCTAGGTTTAATAAAATTTTGAGTGATCTTAGATCTGTTGATTCTTCTTATGATGCTAATTATCCACAATCTGAGATTTGTCATCACTTTTTGAATGGTCTTGACATGTCTATTTGGGAGATGAAAGTTACATCTATTCAGGAGTCGGTTGATATGTCTACTTTGACTTTGGATTCATTTTGCACAAAATTGAAAACGCATGAGATGAATGTTCTTTCACGAAAAGTTGATTCTAAGTCAAGTGCTTTGGTTTCTTCTTCTTCTTATTTGGATGTTGATGCTTCTTCATCTAAGCTTTCTTTTCTAGCTATTTTTAATGCCACATCTGATGATCAACTCGAACAGATCGAGGAGGAGGATTTGGCTTTGGTTGCTAACAGAATTGCTCGAGCTATGAATAATGCCAGGAACAGGAAAAGAGGTGGTCCAAATCGTTGTTTTGAATGTGGTTCAATTGATCATCTTCGTTCGTATTGTCCTAAGCTTGGGAGAGGCAAAAGAGAAGACAAAGATGGTGAGAAGATCAACAACAACAAGCCGAAGGGTTCATTCCAAGGGAGGAAGCTGGAGAATCTCAGGAAGGCTTTTCAATAAGTTTGCGCCGCCTTCGAGCCACTAAGTGATGTAGATGGTAAGAGTGGAGATGATGACAAGGGAAAGAACATCTCCGGTGTTTGCTTCATGGCGCGTGGTGAATCGGATACAGAGTATGAAGATAATGAGGTAAGTGCTTTTGAGGAAGCTATTAATATTTTGAGTGCAAAAAATAAGAAGTGTGAGATTTGGATGAGTTGTTTTTAACTAAAAAGTTGTTGCAAAAATATCAAATTGATTTTCATGCTAGTTTGATGTTTAACATGATTTCTGCTAAGAAGTTAAAACAACCTCATGATGTTTTGGATTGCTCAACATGTAATTTGAATAAGTTGAAATTGAAAGATGCTTTAGGTCGTGTTGAGTTCATGGAAGATGTTGTGAAAAACAATGAAGTGCTTTCTTGCCCTAAATGTCGTAAAAGCAAAGGTGTCATGGTAAATGTCGTAAAAACAATGAGACTATGCGCAGGGAATTTGAGATGAGCATGATAGGTGAGTTATCGTACTTTTTGGGATTGCAAATTAAGCAAACACCTCAAGGTACTTTTGAGCATCAAACGAAGTACACGAAGGATCTTTTGAGACGGTTCAAGATGGAGAATTGCAAGCCAATTTCAACACCAATTGGTTCTACAGCTGTGTTGGATCCTGATGAATATGGTGAAGCTGTTGATCAAAAGGAATAAGAAGTATGATTGGATCTTTATTGTATCTAACTGCTTCTAGGCCAGACATATAATTTGCTGTGTGTTTGTGTGCACGCTTTCAAGCTTCTCCTCGTGCTTCACATCGTCAAGCGGTCAAACGAATAATGAGGTATTTGAATCATACACTTGAGTTTGGAATTTGGTATTCTACTTCATCTTCTATATGCTTAAGTGGATATTCTGATGCTAATTTTGGTGGTTGTAGAATTGATAGGAAAAGTACTAGTGGAACATGTCATTTTTTTGGTACATCATTGATTGCATGGTCCTTTAGGAAACAATCTAGTGTTGCTCAATCAACTGCTGAATCTGAATATATTGCTACTGCTAGTTGTTGTTCACAGATTCTTTGGCTTTTATCTACTTTGAAAGATTATAGTCTTACTTTTGAGAAAGTACCTCTCTTTTGTGACAATACAAGTGCTATTAACATTGCTAAGAATCCTGTTCAACACTCACGCACGAAGCACATTGATATTCGTTTTCATTTTCTGAGAGATCATGTTGAGAAGGGAGATGTTGAATTGCAGTTTTTGGACACAAAGTTGCAAATTGCTGATATTTTCACTAAACCTTTGGATTTTAATCGCTTTGCTTTTCTTCGTGGTGAATTGAGCATAGTTCATCCGTTTGGCATGGTTTGAGGGGGAGTTTGTACCTCATAGTTTTATCAAGCAATAATATAATAATGAGAAAAATTGAGCAAAGAGAGCTTTGTTTATACATATGGTATTTTCTTGTGTATGCTAGCAATACTTTGAAGGTTTATTTGTCTCTAGCATAGCTTGTATGTGTTCTAGTCTTTTCATGAGACTTAGATTTTGCTTTTAAGGAAGATGATGCATGACACTTAAATTCTACTTGAATTAAGTAAATGTGCAATGTTGATGCTAGCATATGCCACTAATGAGTCAAGTTGGAGATAGCTTGGTCTCGGAATATGGTTTCTTTGTTTATTTCATGTGTAGGTGACTCGATGCCTCGGGAGAGTATTTGCGGTGATGGACCGGGAGTCGGCTTGGGGATAAGACGACGTCCGTGGTAGTCAGAGATCATGCGGGATACTTAGGCTAGAGTTGATGCACGTGGTTGATGGAGATTCCATATGTCATACGATGGAGTTATTGTGTGCGTATGGGATGCGGAGTCGAATTTGGAAGGAGTCCAAATTTAGTATGATTGGTTATGTAAAATTTGTTTCTTGTACTAGAGGGCTTCCTAAGGTATTTAGAACTTTTAGTATGAGTTTGGTTCGTGGCTTTAGGCTGCCTACCTCGGGTATAAATAGAGGGGGAGCGTGAGGCTTCCCAGTATCGCTTTTGAGAGCAATTGAGTTGAGTTTTGAGTTAGGGTTTCGAGTTTAGTCGAAATTTTTGTAAGGAGTGCTGTTGGTGCACTTTGTAAACACGGAGAGAATCAGTAAAGTCGTCATCCACTTCAAGAGTTCTTCGATTTGTGTTTACAGGGTTTCGGCGGCTAGGTGGCGGTCAGACCGGCGGGAGCGAGGCGGTCAGACCGGCGGCGGCAATAGGCGCGACAGGTGACTTCTGCGGTCAGACCGGTTGATCTATACTGGTCAGACCGGCGGCATCCACATGGTTAGACCGGCAGGGCAACTTCGGTCAGACCGATCTCCGTCGATTTCGAGGGTAACTTTTATTTCCGCTAAAAGTTTTCGGTTTTTGGGTATACCAACCATTCACCCCTCTCTGGTTGGCTTAGTTATTGCTATTCGATCCTACAATAGCCTGACATCATGATGGAATGAACAACGGTATGCAAAAATAGAAGTGATAGAGAGATTTGTTGAGGTTTTAACTCTGGGCTATATAGGTCTTCTTTCATTTTGTTTCTACTTGTAATAAACTTTCTTCCAGCTATATGGAATTATGGATTTGCAAGCCATCTTTAGAATGGTTGGTTTAAACTTTAAAATCGACTGAAAACAGTAGAAAAATGTGCTGCCATATGCATAGATAGTTCCAAAAAATAGACGTGACATGTACCCATCTCAGCCGTCAGTCTTTTTTTCTTTTTTCTTGTGGTGATTCGGACCCATTATATTTCGACGAGGACGACGACGAGCCTGTGTCGCTCCATAGCTTCACCATCCCCAGGAGCGCATACCGTTGTAACCTACTCGTCACACGCCGCGGCGCCGCCGACACCTCGCGCATTGGCGCCACCACTCCCACGGCCGCCTCCGCTGACGACGAGGACGACGACGTCGACGCCCTTACTACAGGCTCCTCCTTGCCGTTGCTCTTCTCCTTCTTCGGGTTGGCCGGCGGTGCTTTGCCTTGGTATTCTTCCTCCTCCTCCTCCTCCTCCTCCTCGTCGTCGTCGTCGCCGCCGTCACTGTCGCCGTCACCGCGGCGGCTCCCGTTCTCGTGGTGCAGCACGATGAAGCCGATGGCGCCGTCGGGGTGGTCGGACTGATCGGCGCCTCTGGGCAGCCTCCGCGACCGGAACGCCAGCAGCTTGATGACGACGTCCCGTGTCCATCTCTGTTTGTCGGAGATGGCCATGCCGTTGGTCTCGACGAACTTGCCCCACCCCTCGATGAACCGGTAGCCGCCATTGGACTCGAGGTACCTGCAGGTCATCCCGTACTCGTTGCCGCCCTGGTCGAACACCGTCACCTTCAGCCCCAGCTTCTCCCTGATCTGCTTCTCTTCCTCCTTTTTAATCTCCTTCTTTTCATCCTTTTTGATATTCTTCTTCTTCTTCTTCTTCTTCTTCTCCACTGCGATCTCGTCCTTCTTGTGGACGATTTGCGTCTCCTTGTCGGTGAAGAGATGGGTGATCGGGCACTGGTCGAGGTCCTCCTTGCGCTTGCAGGAGAAGAGCAGCCGGTTCTGGTTGCGGTGGACGTCGCTCATACGCAGCGTCTTCTCGCAGACGAACTCCGGCTCCGTCGCGTCGAGCTCCGAGAGGCGCCTGCGTAGCCGCGCGCTGCAGGTGCCTAGGTTGCGGAACCGGTCGTTGTCCGCCGCCGTCTTCTCCCTCTCCGGCGGTGCTGCCGTGGTGACCGCGTAGCTGATGATCCTCGTCGGTGGCGATCTGGGTGGTGGTGCGGCGGCGGCACGAATCCCGTCGTGCATGAGCTTCTTCCCGGCGGTTCGGCGGTTTGGCGGCCGCCGTTGACGCTTCCCCGGAGACTTTCTGCTTCCCAAGCTTGATGTGACATAGGCGTAATGCCCTTTTGAGGGTAGGGCCGTCAAGACGTGGTGGTTGCGGTGGCGCTGCCGTATTACTACTACCTGCTGCCGCCGGAGCGCCGCCGCCGTCTTCCATTGGAGTTTCAGGGACGGGAACGGCACTGTTGGTTTGGTCGGAAGCGCCGCTGCCGCCGTGTCGGAGATCCGGCGAAGACGGAGTATCACGGGACGACATCATCTTGTGGTACCTGCCAAAATTTTAAATCGTAGCCCATGCATAATATGGCAATAATATATAGTATTGGCTAACTCAGGATTCATGCGTAGTGTTTGAGAGGGAGACGATCTGACAGAGATAGAGATAGAGAAGGCGATAACACACGATTGATCGCGTGCGTGGGAGGCACACGATCGGGAGGGCGGGTCCAGTACGAGAGGCGTCGTGACTTAAGACTTTTTTCTTTGCTTATTGTTATTCTCGACGCATACGTTTTGATCCATCAGTCTTCTGCTCTAGCCCACAACATGGTCCGCGTACGTGCAAAAACTTCCCAAGCCCACTAGCTAAAGCCTTTTCTAGCTCTTTTTTGCCTTTCTCATTTAGAGGCCTCTAGTCTATTTAAGTGGGCTTAGACTACAACACTACATGCACACTAATTTATTCATATAAACTTCATATATACTAACTTTATACATATATTATAGTATTAAAACTTTACGCATACTCTCTCCGTCCAAAAAGAATCAAATCATGAGGATGAATATAGACAGTGTATGTCCAGATTCATCCCCATGATTAGGGCTGTCAACTAGCCGAGCTCGAGCGAGCTCGCGTACCTAGCCTCGAGCTCGATACAAGCTCGAGCCGAGCCTATAAAATGTTCGAGCTTTCAAATAGGCTCGGTTCGAGCTCGATCAAGCTCGAGCTCGACTATCGAGCTCGATTTTTAATTAGAACAATGTATATTTTAAAGGATATTATTTAAAATATAATTAATTAATGGTTTATTATATTAGTAGAAGATGAAAAAAGAATAAAATAAATATATGATGCCAATACAAGGCATATAAATAGCATATTTAATCTACCAATTTATTAAATAGCAACAAAAAAATCATATATTACTAGGCTCGTTAGAAGCTCGAGTTCGGCTCGATAAAGCTCGCGAGCTTTGGGATAGGTTCGGGGTCGGCTCGTTTGGAGCTCGAGCCGAGCTCGAATCGAGCCTAGGACGAGCCGAGCTCGAACAGTTCGCGAGCCTCGAGCTTTTTTGACAGCCCTACCCATGATTTGATTATTTTTGAGATAGAGAGAGTATATACGAAAAACCCAGGCAATCAGTTCCCCTCCCCATGCAGTTTCCTTTTTTGGCACGCTTTACTTTACTATTTTAGTAAGTTTATACATCTAAAGTTTACTTATCTAAAGTTTGTCCACCTAAAGTTTGTAGAGCGAATTTTTATATGTCAAAAGTTTATATACCCGATTCAAATTCAAATTTGGATTCAAATATTTTATATTTTTCTCTTTTCGTAAGTTTATACATCTAAAGTTTATACATCTAAAGTTTATCCACCTAAAATTTGTAGAGCGAATGTATATTATATATATAGCAATTTTATACGTCGTAACTTTTTATACGTACACTTTACGCTTGTAAACTTTTGATGTAGATTTTTTAAAAAGGTTGTATGAATGCATTTTACACAATAAAATAAACTTTCTATTGTATGTAAATGTGGCCAAAGTAGAAACTAGGATTTATTCAAGTAAAAATAATAAGTAATATATTTGTAAACTTTTTTAAATAGAATAATGTATATCACATGTAAACTTAAAAAATAATATGTCCTCACCTTATATACACACAATATAAAAGTCAAGAAAAATAGGCATACTATTATGCGCGTGGCAATCAAGAATAGGGACTAGGTTCGGTAACTTAAGTTGATCCGTTCATCCTAGCGTTAGGGTCTCACGTGGAAAACAATGGGAAGCAACGCTGCAGCAGAAGGATCCGGAAGAAGACAAGAGGTCGGTTACTGGTCGGAAAAGTGATCGCGTGCGGCGAACGATCGCCAATTAGCTTTCTCGGAGACGAATTGAGTAAATCCCTGTTCCGTACGTATCATCCATGGGGACGGACCTCGGCACGGCCGGAGAGGCAATCCGACACCAGGGTTCTAGGATTCAATTGCAGAGAAATCTTGGGCCTCATCTAAATAGACGAAATTTGGAAATTTTCAATATCAAAACTTAGGTCAATGTTTTCAAAATCAGGAAACAATGGGTAAAATCATTAGAGGATCTCATACAAATATCAACACACACAATCTCTCTCTCTTCTCTATCTCTACTATTATAAAAATTAAAGATGTTTTTGTCAGAATTTTGGTACGTCGTCCGTGTTTGATTTAGTTTGTATGTTGATTTTATAATTTTATTATTTCTATTGTTGACACAAGACGAGCGCAACGTCACGTGGTCCGTTCCGCGATGGACTCGAATACGGGAGCACCCATGTCCGTCCGGCCAAACAAGAGCCCGACTCATGTGTGGGCATTTTTTTCACGTAGCTTAGAGCATCATGCACCAAAGCCCATCTAAAGTCTTTCAAACCAGCCAGGAAGTGAAGCGCTCACAGCATTTTGCGCTGGTGTGGATGCTGCCGTGTTGCGACACGTCAGCCCGCGCTGGAAAACGGAAGGATTTCGCTAGCTCTCGTGCTTCCGCGTCGGCTCCGGTATTTTTGTAAAAAACCCCTTTATTTTATTGATAGTTTGTTTTAGGTGTCTGCTCTTTACTTTGTACTGTGTTCTGCGTTCTTATGTACAGACCCTCTACAAACTGTAATATTCTACGCGAAGAAGAGAAAAATCGAAAACTAGGAACGTGCTCTAAAATGCAGAAAGTGAGGGTCTTTTATAAAAGAGTACAGTCCAAAACCCCACCCCACCCAACCCTAGCCGCCACTTCCCCCACCTCCTCTCCTTCCCTCGCTCTGCTCTCTCCCTGCCCAGGCGAGGGATGTCCACCGCCTCGACGAAAAATCCTCACGCGAGCCACCGCCGTCGCCGCACCGTCGTACTGCCGTCACCATCCTCCTCTTGCTTCGGTCGCTGCATCCGCCAACGAGGAGGTCAGGACCATCGATTCCGGTGACCCCGGCCTCCTCGTCGGCAGATCCAGCCGCCTGGAGGTGAGGGGAATCCGG
This sequence comes from Oryza meridionalis, assembly GCA_000338895.3. Taxonomy (NCBI): domain Eukaryota; kingdom Viridiplantae; phylum Streptophyta; class Magnoliopsida; order Poales; family Poaceae; genus Oryza; species Oryza meridionalis. The sequence goes on along the minus strand of CM002531.2, from coordinate 10,907,119 downwards.
TCGTCGCCCTCTTTACTCTTCTCCTTCTACATCCGGCACCGCGAGAACGATGGCCGGGCGGATCGCGTGAGGGAATGGGCGGCTGCTTCCTACTCTTCCCCCTCTCAATCTCCATTCTGTTCCTTTCCGGATCGGCTGAGGCCTGCGACAACAATGGCCACGCGGGCGAGCAATCGAGGAGGCATGGAATCACCAGGTCCGGAAGGGTCGCGATCCGCTTCGGAGAGGGAGCAACCCGATCTGTGGCATTGGCATCCCGTTTTGGGCGGCGACGGTCTCTATGATGGCGGGTGCTGCCGGATCTGGTGAATGGTGGGCTCCTCGTCGGCTCCATCATACATCATTTGCTTTCTTCGAAGGAGGTGAGGAGAGTAAAGTTTTCTATGCAATTTCATTTTGCTTGTTATGCCTTTGCAAAGTTGGTGGTCTTAGTGTGATACTGTGATTTGGACCGATGAAGATATGCGTGTTTTTTTCTTTGCGAGTTTAAATCAGTGTGTATGAATGTGAGTGTGTGAGTGAATCTTGTTGTATCATGAATTAAGTATAAATTTGTAATTCTCCTTGTATGCAATTTGTGATTTGGCAGTGTAACGGTAGATGGACTGCTGATCTCCAACTCGCGTCCTGTGTTCGTGCACACCACCACCTCGCCGGCTTACCATGCTGGCGTATGCAGCCCCGTTGAGTTTACACAAAGGGCGCGCCCTCGGTGGCAGCGTCCCTAACTCCCTATTCCCGTGTGTCGCCGCCCTGCTGCACCGCAGGTCATCTGGCACAGCCGGTCATTCGCCACTGTAATCAGGTTGCATCTCCACCTCTCTTTCACCTAACATGACCCTACTAAGGAGCTCAGTTTGATGGTGACGAGGTTGCGTTGGTGGTGTAGCTATTGATCTGGTTGGGCATTTTTACATGGTTTCATCTAACATTCATTGTAGTGTGCTGATGACTTTAAATTACTAATGAGTTAGTGCATAAGATATCATCTGTTCATTTCAAAGGATACTGAACCTGGATTCGGTGGCTACAGAACAGTTGAACACTCAACATGAATATTTATGCATTTGAAAGGATATTGAATCTGGATTCGGTGGCTACAGAACAGTTGAACACTCAACATGAATGTTTATGCATTTGAAAGGAAACTGAATCTAGATTCGGTGGCTACTGAACAGTTGAACACTCAACATGAATGTTTATGCATGAAAAGTATTCTGTCCTTTGTCCTTTGTAGATTCTTATGTTTGGCTAGAGGATATAATTAGAAGACGATGTCTTTGGGAAGGTAGGTAGGGTTGTTCAGTCCCAAACAATTGTTGATCAGCTATACTGATCCCTTTTTTATGTTGCAAAACTTTTTATCCTATGCCTTCTTTTGCTCAATTGGTCGGATAAATAGAAATTGCACAGGCTCTTCTTACAACGATGAAAAGTTCATTTGTAATAATCATTTTACTAGCACAATAGAAGGAAAAAAACATAGGGTGAGCTTTTATAGGCTAAATGTGAAACTGATTTTGTGAGTAGATGAGGTTATGTGATAATTTTATTAAGCATGAGTGTACTGTTTGATGCTCTATGTCTGCATTTTCTTTTATGCTTTCCTATTTTATATATGCAGATAAATAACTGGCAAGATATTGAAATGCCTAAGGATGGTACTAAACTAAGAGTAAGAAGTTTGGGTGCCAATACAACACTGTCAGCCTTTGGTCATGAAAACACATATCAACTTAGACATCACCATGTATGTTGTTATTAGTACCATCAACAGCTGGCATTACAATACCTACATTTTTCTGAAATATGTTATCTGTGTTCTACAAAAGCAAATTTTGTATAGTGCCTGCTTTCATTTGCTGCAGATCTTATAGGTGGGTTTAAAGTATGTGATCAACAAAGTGGAACAACTCATTAATGTCATGCCTAATTGTTGTTTTAACCAGGCAACAAACTCAGCAAATTGAGAAGCACACTTCAAATGATGTGGTTGAAATCTCCACCTTGATTCCTTAATACTCTACAAACCACAGCTATCTTTAATCATGTGTTGCCCTTATTTTGCTTATATCATTAATCATGTGGTGCTTCATGTTTATTTTCTGAAAATGCCAGCACCTAAGATTTTGAAGCATGCAACTAACAAAGTGGACATGCTACAGCACTTTCTAAAACAAGAAGCACCATTCATAGAACAAAATGCAGTGCACTTGTATGTTCCATGGTTAGCTGAGTGCCTTCTTCTTTAATGTTTGTTTCTCGAATTTCAGAAGTGTGGTGATGTATAGAAATAGGAAATGAAAGAAGGCGCTTTTGAGAAGTACATATTGGTTATTCAAGTACACCAGAAATTATCCTACCTAGCACAAAGTTGATTGAATGATTTCTTGATTTGTCACAGCTGTTTCTCTCACCTCGGACATAACAGGGGAGGTGGACTTCATCATTAGTTCTTTGCTTCATCATACCTTAATGTATTAGTAGACTCCCCCCCCCCCCCCCCCCCTATTTTTGTAAGTAATAGCTGTTGCTTAAGGCTGTTGTGTAATGCTATATACAGATAACAAGTTTGTTCTTTAGGAAATCCTTCCTGTAGATGGTGATTAAGTTTGTTGTGATGCTTTACTAAAACTTAACTGAATCTGAAGCGTTGTAGGAGTTCTCTTTGTATGGCAAGAACAAGATGTTTGTTGTAGGTGAAAATGCAATATATATATTATGTCATATTTTTTAATGGAACATGAGACTCTGAAGTCATTGTTGCCAAACTCATAATCTGAATGGTAATGCGATAAATGTTTTGGTACCATTAGTCACTGACTCACCGTGCTCTCTAATTTGGCAGCAAAATTTGTAGCTGAACAGAACTGAACTTCATAGCATCTAATTCTCACTATTTTGTATATGATCTAATTCTTAGTTCATCTGGTGAGGCAGTTCACTCAATTTTTGTAGCACCTATGTGTTCATTCCTTTATTTTATTGTTTTCAAAGTTAAAACTCCATCTTTCTTTTCCAATTGTTATGTTTCAATGGGTAGCTTAAAAGATATAATAATTACTTTGGTTGCAGTGGATAGTTTTTACTAATTTATGTTCATGTCTGCAAAGAAAAAAAATCATGTTCACTTCTGCAAAGAAAAAGAAAGAGGTTGACCCTATATTGAAGAACATGGAGGAATGTGTGTGTTTTCTCAGCCCACGAGGAAACTCAGTGAGAAAGGTCAGCCATCTACCAATTCTTGCATTGATTGCTCTAATTCATGTGCTTCATTCTTGGTTTCAGATTGCTCAAATTACTGTGGGCATTCACCGTACTGCATTTGAGGGCCTCATTTTTGGTTGCCCTCACCTGGGCAGATGTGGGATGCAGCCTGTGGTGAGTTCAATGAATTTGCATCGGGAGTGGACTGCTACTGGTTACCTTCCTGAGCTTGGTCTTGTACCTTATATCTACTCCTTAATAAAGCATATTTTACACATGATATATCTTCATCGTAAAAAAAGGGATTCACTTTACAAGTATACTAAATTTCTGAGCACGATATTTCTTGGATCAAAGCTAGATATAATATGCTTGTGGGCTCAATATTCAAACTCATCTAATTATTTCATAGTGTACAAAAAAAAAAAAAGACAGCGTGTATGAGAGTTGACCTAAGCGAAGCAATAACAGATAGTTAAATACTTCATATGAATTCTGCCTCTGTGTATTTCTACTTTTCTATTTTGATGTATAGAGTATTGTTAGCCTCTCCTGGCATTGGATTGTTACAATAATTTGCATTTGGCAAGACACGCTTTATATCTCAATGTTCCACTGCAGGTTCATGCAGATGATGCTGGGTTGCTTCTTTATTTAGTCCTACCCACTCTCAAGGTATGATGCGTTTTGCCTCCATACACGTTCCCATGAACTACATTGCTTATGTTTTATTTGAAATGCCTATGGATTTAATGAACATATTGACGTATGGCAAATTATGAGCAAAGAACAATAAGCTTCTGTAATTATATATCAATTGGATTTGCAATGAAAATCACTAGGTTGGCAAAAATGATTGTGTAAAATCAAAGGTGTTTTTGATTATTATTTTGTGATGAACAATTGGCATTGGAGATTATTGGTTTTGATATTTGGAATTTATTCACGAAGTGGTTTTGGAGATGATTGGATTTACAGGTGAATCGCAGGTTCTGTTATTTCATGTGACCGGTCAGACTGGGCTCTGGTAGCCGGTCAGACCGGCATGTATCGCGCGGTCAGACCGGCCAACCCGCGGTCTGACCAGCCGATTCTGTGTCGGTTTCGGTTTCGAGTTGTTTGTTTGGATATCCGTGATTATTTCATGATTATGACTTCTAGATGGATACTATACGTGTGTAATACTGTTGTTTGCTACTAATGAGTCAAGTTGGAGATAGCTTGGTCTCGGAATATGGTTTTTTTGTTTATTTCATGTGTAGGTGACTCGATGCCTCGGGAGAGTATTTGCGGTGATGGACCGGGAGTCGGCTTGGGGATAAGACGACGTCCGTGGTAGTCAGAGATCATGCGGGATACTTAGGCTAGAGTTGATGCACGTGGTTGATGGAGATTCCATATGGCATACGATGGAGTTATTGTGTGCGTATGGGATGCGGAGTCGAATTTGGAAGGAGTCCAAATTTGGTATGATTGGTTATGTAAAGTTTGTTTCTTGTATTAGAGGGTTTCCTAAGGTGTTTAGGACTCCTAGTATGAGTTTGGTTCGTGGCGTTAGGCTGCCTACCTCGGGTATAAATAGAGGGGGAGCGTGAGGCTTCCCAGTATCGCTTTTGAGAGCAATTGAGTTGAGTTTTGAGTTAGGGTTTCGAGTTTAGTCGAAATTTTTGTAAGGAGTGCTGTTGGTGCACTTTGTAAACACAGAGAGAATCAATAAAATCGTCATCCACTTTAAGAGTTCTTCGATTTGTGTTTACAGGGTTTCGGCGGTCTAACCGGCAACTCACTGGTGGTCAGACCAGCGGCATGCGGCGGTCAGACCGGCGGCGTAAGTTCGGTCAGACCGGCAGCGGCAACAGGGGAGGCAGACGACTTTGGCGGTTCGACCGATCGATCTACATCGGTTAGACCGACGTTCATCAGGCGGTCAGACCGGCGCAACATCTTCGGTCAGACTGCGATCCATCGATTTCGAAGGTAACTTTTATTTCCGCTAAAAGTTTTCGATTTTTGGGTATAGCAACCATTCACCCCCTTCTGGTTGGCTTAGTTACTGTGATTCGATCCTACAGATTGGAAATTTATGTTGCCTTCAGCTCTATAGGCTAAAAATTTTATTGTGGAGTAGATTGGTTTGACAATCAACTATTTAGCTTTGTATTCTCCACTAGCAGATTTAGCTACACTTGATTTTGTTATTATTTATAATCCCAATCCATTCACCCAGTACAAACAGGCAAGGAGAGTTGATAAAATATAAGTTCCCCTGCGAGGGAAACAATTTATTGCTGAAATTGTCTATTTACAGTACTTTGGACACAGGTATGCATGGGAGAATATAGCACCTCAGCTGATGGTCTTGTGGGGTGGCACAAATGTTGGTAACAAAGGTGATGTATAGGCGGCAGCCACCTCAAGCATAACTTTATGACAAGGGCATTGGCGTATTGATCTCCTTGCCAGGTTGGTGGCACTGGTATCCTCCTTGCCCCACCCTTGCTGCGCCATCGATTGTCCAGATGTCTCTATGGTGGCTGGTTGGTTCAACGGGGCGAATAGGTTGCTCTGGTGGCGCAACTATCAATCTGTCTAGGTATGATGAGGTGGTGGATGCTGCTGCTGATCCTGTGATATAACGGTTGATTCGGTAAGGAGAGGCTTCTAGCTGGACGGTGAAAAATTATTGCGTATCTTTGGTCTTTTGGTCTAAGTTAAGGGTGGGTTGAATCTTAAGTTATTGTACTACTGTTTTCAGAGGCGTTTCGTTTTCCTTTTTTATTATGATGATTTGAATATATTCTGGAGGTATAATATGCAAAACATATTGGTTCAACTTACTCTATAATTTGTATGCAAATATGGCTACTCTGGGTATGGATCACCTACTATAAAGGTAGCTTATTTTGTCATGTGTAAAATATTCTAATCATATTATATACAGGCTATATTGGAGTATGGGTGGTGGTTATTAATTATATTAGCTGTACAATTTCAGGTTATTCCATAAGTCAATGACAACACTGATACAATATTAGTTTTGTGATGATTTCCATTTTCCTTGCCTATAATAAACAACAACAAAAACAAATATTTCTCCTGGCACCACTGGTGCAGCGCGCGAAGCGCGCGTTCGCCGCTAGTTAAATCAAAGACCGCTCGGAAGCTGCCTGCGCTGGTCGTGATGTGCTCGTGCGGCATTGCGGCAGGAGGGAGGACTGAATCAAGGTGCTAGAGGCATTGACCGAACGGTCAAGCTATATTAGCAGCCGGTACAGAAGAGTTTTGTCAGATTCATATATTGATTAGTACTATCGCATTTTTCATTGATTTTTATAGATTTTTACAAAATTAAATAGTGTACGCGCAGTAAGTAGGGAATTATTTTCAATGCTACAAGTGGCAATTTCATGTATAAATATGCCAACGGTTCACATCTTTTGCCATATGGCTTACAAGCTGCTGCAAAAAATTGAATTTTAGAACTCAATTCTAAAGCTGATTTGATTCTTTTGTCAAAGATTATTTTTCAGCACTTGAATATTACTACCTCCGTCCCAAAATATAAGCATTTTTAGTTATAAATTTGGACATATATACAACTTTTATATATTCCGATATACTCCCTCTGTCCCAAAATGTAAGCATTTTTAGCTATGAATCTGTACGTTTTGAGACGGAGGGAGTATATCGGTAAGAATATATAAAAGTTGTATCTATAACTTTTTATTGCTAACAAGCCACATATGACTTATTTTCAGCATTAGGCCAACCAATGAGGCCTTAAAGGCTCGGGTGGATTTTAATCTGGATGATTTCATCGTGATAAGGAAAACACCAAAATAAACCATCCATTTTAGCCAAAAGTTTTGTGTAAGTTATTTTCACAAGCAACCCAAGTTTAGTCCTGCGTTCACCAGTATCCACATGTACACTTTTTTGGTCCACACGCATATTGGTTATGAGCAAAAATAAGTGAAAACCTGTGCGCGTAGGATTCGAATGTGGTTTTCCTTGACAATCTTTGAGTCATTTTTTAAAGTTCGTCTGCTTTTGGAAATACAAATTCGTATGTGAGTTGGATTTTAAGTTTGTTTGCTTTTGGAAATACACGACGAGTCATATAAGAAATCTCTTTAAAAAAATTCGTATGCTAACTTGAGATAAAATACGAACTCCTAATTGCAGTCCATGATTTTCTTTAAAAGAATATTCATGCGAATTCCCACAATAAATTTTACCCTAACTAAACCATATAACAAGAATAAAATTAAAATAATATTTACCCGTTGCAATGCAGGGGTATTTTTTCTAGTTCATTAACATGTTTGGTGGACGGAGGATTTTGGTGACGGGGGTACAGAGTTAGTGAAGCATAATCCAATGACAAAATAAATGAAGTGCTAATATGTGATATTAGTGTAAATAAAAATCATCACTATACAAAATTGTACAATGGCTAAGAAAAAATGAAAATACCCTTGAAAAGGGATGATTTTGTGCTTAAGAGCAGCTGTTTTTATTTTGTCCGATGGCGCAGGCCCGCTGCATTTTTTTTTTTGGAAGAGCAGCTGTTTTAACATAGCTGATTGCACACACAAACTAAACATGTTAAATCACATTTTTTTTTGTTGAAAATGGGGGTACAATTGTATTGTCGACGGGCTGTACCCGTCTATGGTATTTGTAGAGTAAGAGAATCGTTGGCGTTAGGTATACGAGAGATTGAGTAAAAAGGGACGAGAGACAAGGATTTTTTATAGAGGTTCATGCCCCCTTGTTAACGGGTAATAGCCCTACTCCTATTGGCCGAAGCCGATGCTGCCTTTATATATTAATATCTCACGAGTACAATATTTGGGATGACCTAATCTACTCTCTGCCCATCTAGCGATATGAATCTCTTACATGTGGTCGACGGCTAGCGTAGTCTACTTTCTCGAATATGAACTCGGCAAGATTGGAGTTGTCTTGATATGTATTGGTTTGTATTCCATGTCCCCTCTCCTCTCGGAGTGTTGTATTTGTGTCCTTGGGTGGTCTTTTGTCCAAGTAGAACCAGAGAGGCAAATTCTACATCCATCGAGGTTTCCTTTGGTGGCACGATGATAAAACTATTGTTGTGGTCGGAAGGAGTGCCGCCACCGTCATGTCGGAGATCCAGCAAAGGTAGAATCGTATCACCGGATGTATAACGACATTGCATCGTACGTTGATGCCAAAATTTTGAACCATAGGGAAGAGTAAAACTCGAATTATATGTGGTGTTGGAGAGGGAGACGATCAGATGAGACGGAGGCCGAGATGGACATGACGAGTCGGCCAAATCTATCTATCTATTATATACTAAAAGTCCAATAAACTTTCTATAAACGCTCTCAAATCGTCATGTGGTACTTTTACAAACGCTTCTAGGTCGCCACGTGTCTTTCTCAAATCTCACCGTCGATTTTCACTTAAACTGGTGGACCCGATATTTTAGACCGTCAGATTAGATAGGTGGACCCGATATTTTAGACTATTAGATTAGATGTATTTTATTTTAAAGAAACTAATTCATTACGTGCTATGCGTTGATGGGAGAAACGTACGTATAGCTGAAGAAAGCAATGCAGCTTATCTACTGTTCGCGCGTCATAAGAAAAAAAAACTACGTACAGAACTACTATAAATTTAAAATCAATAAGAAAAAAACAAATATGTACTTAGTACCATTGGAAAAAAATTGATGATATCTAAAAAAAGGTTTTCTATTATTTAAAGATAAAACATATTACTCCATAATTTACATGAATACCATCGTCAATTTTCATTTAAATTGAAGAATCCAATCGATGTTTTAGAACATCATATTAGATATATCCATTATATATTAAATGTCCGTTAAACTTCGTAAAAATGCTCCTTATCTTAGATTACCTAAACCACGTGACGCTCTATAATAAATTAGTAAAATTCTTAATAATTCTATAACAAAACATATTTCATTAAATTTGGTCGACCCATTATTTACAACCATTAGATTACTTTTGAAGAAAAAAGTCATCTCCCAAACCCGGGCCTACCTAAGCCTATATTATATGTTACTTTTTTAGAAAAAACGAACGTACGTATGTACGCCCCCTCTTCTTTCAATTCATTTCTCCACTTTTTTACCTATTCCTTCTTCTATTTTCATATTCTTTTAGTTAGATAAGCAATAATTTTGTGTTAAACAATTAAGCTTCTAAATCATACAACTAATTTCTCATCCGCGTAAATCTTTAGATTATTTATAACTAAATTTACAGTTGAAAACCATATTTCACTATAATTTAGCTTGGAAAAAAAATATCATTTTGGTTTATATTTTCTGACTTTCGTGCCATTCTAGCAATTATAAAAAAATATAAAATAATAATAATATAGATTTTATCATCATACATAACTTCATAATAATTAAATTAGGTCTACAATCATAAAAGTAAAATGAATATACTATAAGTAATGTTTCCAAAATATGTTAGTCAGAAAGCAAATATTTGATCAACTTATGTTTTTAGATTATTTTATATTTAAAGACCCATATCCACTATAATCTAAACTTTGAGAAGAAATATGTCACTTTGGGGCTATATTTTATGATTTTTATGTGCCATTCGTACAACTATAAAATTATAGAAAGATAATGTAGGATCAAATAACAAGAACTAAGCCAACCAGAGGGGAGGTGAATGGATGATATACCCAAAAACCAAAAACTTTTAGCGGAAATAAAAGTTTCCCTCTAATTCGACGGAGATCGTTCTGACCGGAGTAGATTAGTCGGTCTGACCGAGTGGATGCCGCCGGTCTGACCGGTATAGATCAACCGGTCTGACTGCCGAAGTCACCTGCCATGCCTGCTGCCGCCGCCGGTCTGACCGCCGTATTCCCGCTGGTCTGACCGCCGCTTCACCACCGGTCTGACCGCCGGTGAGTTGCCGGTCTGACCGCCAAAACCCGGTGAAACACAAATCGAAGAACTCTTAAAGTGGATGACGATTTTATTACTTCTCTCTGTGTTTACAAAGTGCAACAACAGCACTCCTTACAAAAATTTCGACTAAACTCGAAACCCTAACTCAAAACTCAACTTAATTGCTCTCTAAAAGCGATATCGGGAAGCCTCACGCTCCCCCTCTATTTATACCCGAGGTAGGCAGCCTAAAGCCACGAACCAAACTCATACTAGGAGTCCTAAACACCTTAGGAAACCCTCTAGTACAAGAAAGAAACTTTACATAACCAAACGTACCAAATTTGGACTCCTTCCAAATTTGACTCCGCATCCCATACGCACACAATACCTCCATCGTATACCATATGGAATCTCTATTAACCACGTGCATCAACTCTAGCCTAAGTATCCCGCATGATCTCCGACCACCACAGACGTCATCTTATCCCCAAGCCGACTCCTGGTCCATCACCGCAAATACTCTCCCGAGGCATTGAGTCACCTACACTTGGAACAAACAAAGAAACCATATTTCGAGACCAAGCTATCACCAACTTGACTCATTAGCAGCAAACAATAGTATTACATACGTATAGTATCCATCTAGAAGTCATAATCATGAAATAATCACGGATATCCAAACAAACAACCCGAAACCGAAACCGACACAGAGTCGACCGGTCAGACCGCGGGCTGGCCGGTCTGACCGCGCGACACACGCCGGTCTGACCGGCAGCACAAGCCCGGTCTAACCGGTCCACATAAAATCACAGCAGTATCCTGTAGATTCACATGTTAAATCCAATCATCTCTAAAACCACTTCGTGAATAACTTTCAAATCACAAAACCAATAATCTCCAATGCCCAATTGTTCATCACAGAATAATAATCAAAAACACCTTTGATTTTACAATCTCCCCCTTGATGAACACATTGGCAAACCCATAAAAAAATGTGTTGGTGTTTGGAAAAATAAAAACAAAAGTGGTAAAAAGCACACTTTGTACAAACGTACACATCGTGCTCAAAAATCCAAAAGAAAACTTCTCCCCCTTTTTAAAAGAAAGAAATTTCCAATTGAACCAAAAACATGCTTTTCTCAACAACTCTCCAAAAATCAAAAAATTTTCACATCACTGCTCCCCCTTTTGACAATGATTTCATCAAATATAAGAATTATGTCCATTAATATTCAAGAGCTTAGCATACATATAGCATATCATGTCATGTGTTGCAATAAAAGGAAGATAAACCCATCTATAATATAACAAGCATGCATTAAAGTATAACCATGAACCAAAGATTTTACAATTAAGCTTGAATCGACAATCAAAATTCATGATTTCATACGATTTATAATACAACAACTTAACAAGCACATAGGTTGAAGAATAAACACTAAACACATATACCTATTGCATTTATCACTCTTTCTCAAATAACCTTTTAGCACAAAATAACAAAGAGAATTTTTTTAACCTTTTCTTTTCTTGAGCCTTTATTACTCATTTTTCTCTTTTTTTTTATTCCGGGTACGTCCCTGTTGTCAAGACTGTTTCCAGAGATTCGGCACCCATTATTTTGCTCACATCGAATACGTCCTTGTCGTCAAGACTGTTTCCAAGGATTCGGTATTCATTTTTTTTCATATTTTTATTCTCTTTTTTACAATGAGCAATTAAAGCTATTTGAGGAATAACAATTCAATAAAGCATATATATAGAGCATTTACAAATCAAACCATATGCTAGCATCAACATTGCATATTTACTTAATTTAAGTAGAATTTAAATGTCATGCATCATCTCCCTTAAAAGCAAAATCTAAAACTCATGAAAAGACTAGAATACATACAAGCTATGCTAGAGACAAATAAACCTTCAAAGTATTGCTAACATGCACAAGAAAATACCATATGTATAAATAAAGCTCTCTTTGCTCAATTTTTCTCATTATTATATTATTGCTTGATAAAACCATGAGGTACAAACTCCCTCTCAAACCATGCCAAACGGATGAACTATGCCCAATTCACCATGAAGAAAAGCAAAGCGATTAGAATCCAAAGGTTTAGTGAAAATATCAGCAATTTGCAACTTTGTGTCCAAAAACTGCAATTCAACATCTCCCTTCTCAATATGATCCCTCAGAAAATAAAAACGAATATCAATGTGCTTCGTGCGTGAGTGTTGAACAGGATTCTTAGCAATGTTAATAGCACTTGTATTGTCACAAAAAAGAGGTACTTTCTCAAAAGTAAGTCCATAATCTTTCAAAGTCGATAAAAGCCAAAGAATCTGTGAACAACAACTAGCAGCAGCAACATATTCAGATTCAGCAGTTGTTTGAGCAACACTAGATTGTTTCCTAGAAGACCATGCAATCAATGATGTACCAAGAAAATGACATGTTCCACTAGTACTTTTCCTATCAATTCTACAACCACCAAAATCAGCATCGGAATATCCACTTAAGCATATAGAAGATGAAGTAGAATACCAAATTCCAAACTCAAGTGTATGATTCAAATACCTCATTATTTGCTTGACTGCTTGACGATGTGAAGCACGAGGAGAAGCTTGAAAGCGTGCGCACAAACACACAGCAAATTGTATGTCTGGCCTAGAAGCAGTTAGATACAACAAAGATCCAATCATGCTTCTATATTCCTTTTGATTAACAGCTTCACCATCTTCATCAGGATCCAACACAGCTGTAGAACCAATTGGTGTTGAAATTGGCTTGCAATTCTCCATCTTGAACCGTCTCAAAAGATCCTTCGTATACTTCGTTTGATGCACAAAAGTACCTTGAGGTGTTTGCTTAATTTGCAATCCCAAAAAGTACGATAACTCACCCATCATGCTCATCTCAAATTCCCTGCGCATAGTCTCAGCAAAATCTACAACCAAAGCGTGAGTTGAACAACCAAAGATGATATCATCCACATAAATCTAAACGAACAGTTGATTTTCACCATGCTTAAGAACAAAAAGCGTTTTGTCAACCTTTCTCATTGTAAAACCTTTCGCAAGCAAAAAGTTCTTAAGTCTATCATACCATGCCCTAGGAGCTTGTTTCAAACCATACAAAGCTTTAGACAATCTAAAAACATGATTGGGAAAATCAGGATTTTCAAAACCTGGTGGTTGTTTGACATAAACTTCCTCTTGTATAAAACCATTTAGAAACGCACTTTTAACATCCATTTGATACAATTTAAAACCTTTTGAAGCAGCAAAAGCCAACAAAAGTCTAATTGCCTCAGTTCTAGCAACAGGAGCAAAAGTTTCATCAAAATCCAAACCCTCCACCTGAGTAAAACCTTGAGCAACAAGTCTAGCTTTATTTCTCACAATCAAACCATCCTCATTTTGTTTATTTTTGAAAACCCACTTAGTTCCAATAATATTATGTCCAGAAGGTGGTTCAACTAAAGTCCAAACTTTGTTTCTCTCAAAATTTTCAAGTTCTTCATGCATGGCGTTAATCCACGATTCGTCAGTTAATGCATGTGACACATCTTTGGGTTCAAAAGAAGCAACAAAAGCAGAATTTGCACAAACATCTTGAGTCCTTACCTTAGACCTTGTAGTCCGCTCACCTATATTACCAATAATTTGTTCCGGTGGATGTTGTCGTTGAATATGCAAAGGAGCAGTGACTTCTGAAGTTGATCCACGTTCTGTATCAGTACTGGTCGAAGTAGTAATTTCCGGAGGACCTACTCGATCAGCATCAACAGAACCCTCAGCCGACGACCCTGGCCGGTCTGACCGCACATCCTGTGCCGATCTGACCGGAGGTGTGCCGGCGGTCTGACCGGCCTGGCGCCCAGTCTGACCGGCCGAGCCGACCTCGTCGTCGTCGTCGTAGTCGCTCTCATCTTCAAAAATACGATCATCCTCCCCCTAAACCTGTGACAGTGTACCTGCAACATCGGGTCTAGTACCTGGACTAGCCTCATCAAATGAAACTTCGCAAGTCTCAACAATTTTGTTAGTCCCTAAGATAAGTACACGATAGCCACGAGTATGTGCGGGGTAACCAAGAAACAATCCATCGGTAGAGCGTGCCTCAAACTTATCCAAATTTCCAGATTTCAAGACAAAGCATTTGCAACAAAAAACACGCAAATGTGAAACTTTGGGTTGATGACCAAATCGAAGTTCATAAGAAGTTTTTTTAAGTTTAGATCGCAAGAAAATTCGATTTGAAATATAACATGCAGTGTTAATAGCCTCAGCCCAAAATTTTCTAGGAGTTTTGTATTCATCTAACATCGTTCTAGCCATCTCAACCAAAACACGGTTTTTCCTTTCAATAACACCGTTTTGTTGAGGAACACGAGGAGAAGAAAATTCATGTTCAAGACCTCTTTCATTGCAAAATTGTTCAAAAGAAGCATTTTTAAACTCACCACCATTATCACTTCGAATTCTTTTCAAAGAACCAGGAAATTCAAGATCCAATCGAAGAAACAAACTAAGAAAGTGTTGAAAAGCTTCATCCTTAGTTGCCATAAAGAAAACCCAAGAGTATCTAGAAAAATCGTCAACAATAACCAACACATACCACTTTCCTCCAACAGATTGCACTCTAGCCGGACCAACAGTGTCTATATGTAGCAGCTGTCCCGGTGCATCCGTCATCACAGAAACAATAGGAGCATGTGTAGTAGAAACCATCTTAGCATGACGACACGGTGTACAAACCAAATCAAGATCTTTCTTAAGTTTAGGCAAACCACGAACAAGATCCAAACCACTTAACCTAGTGAGATGATCAAAACCAACATGTCCAAGTCTACGATGCCAAAACATCACATCTTTATCAAACTTAGCAACCAAGCATGTTATTACAGGTGACACAGGATTTTCAAAATCAGCTTTAAACACTCTTCCATAACGAGAAATATTCAGCACAGAATCACCATGAGAATTAAAAACTTTACTTCCAGTTTTCTTAAAGTAAACCTCAAACTCTTCATCAACAATTTGTGAAACCGAAAGCAAATTGTACTTTAAATCCTCAACCAAAGTTACATTATTCAATTCAAATTTTTCATTTACCTTAACCAAACCTGTAATGAGAACATCACTTGTAGAAGCATCACCAAAGATAATCGATTCAGTCTTGGATGCCTTTTTGAGGGAGGAGAACCAATTTTTATCACCGGTCATGTGCCGCGAACAACCGGAATCCACGATCCACACGTTCTCCTTCCTTGCCACCAAAGCCTACACACGAACAGAAATCGAAGCCTCAGTACTGGGGTTAGATAATAAAAATTTAGGAATCTAGTACTGAGACACACGACCAGAAGATCCAATAGACATATATCCACGTGCAAAATCAATTTTAGAATTTTCAGAAAAATTCCTCCGAGTCCGGTCTGACCGAGGTACAGTGGCCGGTCTGATCGGGGGCCGGTCTGACCGCCTCTGTACTGCCAGTCTGACCAGTGCCCGGTCTGACCACCGGACCCACTGCGGTCTGACCGGTTTCCTCGAGGGAAAACCAGATTTTCGCCATTTTGATTTTGCAAAAGCAATCTTTCTCTCCTTTTTCTGTTTATGAGCTAATCTGAAACAAAAACCAACAATATGTCCATCTTTGCCACAAAAAGAACAAGTATATTTTTCACGTTGTTTAGACACATATTTAGAGCAAGAAGATTTAGCAACACAAGCAGAAATAGGAGGTTTTGCATGCACAACATTGGATTTTGAGGAGGATGCATTCATGGTAGACATAATACCAGCAGATTTAAACACAGTTTTGTTATTATCAGATTTAACCAAAATCTCACCACTTCTAGCACCAACACCTAACACAACAGGGGGATGTCTAGAATTATGAGCATAAGGATTAAAACCTAAACCACGATTATTTGTGCTAACCTTTGATTGATCCAAAATCATGTTGAGGTTCTTTTTACCATCAGAAAATCTTAGCAAAGAATTTTTCACATAAGAAACCTCTTTTTCCAAATTAGCACAACTTTCACAATCTACCATGACACCTTTGCTTTTACGACATTTGGGGCAAGAAAGCACTTCATTGTTTTTCACAACATCTTCCATGTACTCAACACGACCTAAAGCATCTTTTAGTTTCATCTTATTCAAATTACATGTTGAGCAATCCAAAACATCATGAGGTTGTTTTAACTTTTTAGCAGAAATCATGTTAAACATCAAACTAGCATGAAAAGCAATTTGATATTTTTGTAACAACTTTTTAGTTAAAAACAACTCATCCAAAGTGCGTGTATGCAAAGCAAAATTACAAACAAGAGAAGATCTATTTTTCAAATCATGTGCAACATTAACATCTCTAATTTTTGAAATCTCATTCATCAAAACCTCACAATTTGAGCAATCATCATCATTAGGAAGAAGAGATTTCAATCTATCAATTTCAGATTTAAGAGATTCTATGATAAATTCCTGTATTCTATACATCTTCTCACACTTCATATTTTTTGCACTCAAGATATTAATAGCTTCTTCGAAAGCACTTATCTCATGATCTTCATACTCAATATCCGATTCACCACGCGCCATGAAGCAAACACCGGAAATGTTCTTTCCCTTATCATCATCTCCACTCTCACCATCTACATCACTTGATGGCTCAAAAGCGGCATAAACTTAGTCAAAAGCCCTCGTAAGATTCTCCTTGAACTTCCTCGCTTGAGATGAACCCTGCGGCTTGTTGTTGCTTGTCCTCTCACCATCTTTGCCTTCTCTTTTGCCTCTCCCAAGCTTAGGACAATGCGAACGAAGATGATCAATTGAACCACATTCAAAGCACCGATTTGGACCACCTCTTTTCCTGTTCCGGGCATTATTCAAAGCCAAATTCTCCTCCTCGATCTGTTCGAGTTGATTATCGGATGTGGCATTAAAAACAGCAATAAAAGAAGGCTTAGATGAAGAAGCATCAACATCCAAAGAAGAAGAAGAAGAAACCAAAGCACTAGATTTCGAATCAGCTTTTCGAGAAAGAACATTCATCTCATGTGTTTTCAATTTGGTGTAAAGTGAATCCAAGGTCAAAGTAGACATGTTAACAGACTCCTGAATAGATGTAACTTTCATGTCCCAAGTAGACATATCGAGACCATTCAAAAAGTAACAAGAAATCTCAGATTGTGGATAATTAGCATCATAAGAAGAATCAACAGATCTAAGATCACTCAAAATTTTATTAAACCTAGAAAGATAGTCATCCAAAGCTTCTTCAGGTTTCATCTCAAATTTAATGTACTCCTTTTTGAAAATATCACGACGAAGTTCTTTTATGTTATTTGTTCCTTGATGAAAGTTACTCAAAGTATTCCAAATTTCATGAGCAGTTCGAAGATGTGCAACACGATCATAATCCGAACGAGAAATACCACTCAAAAGAATATTGCGAGCTTTGCAATTTTGTTCAAAAACAGTTTTTTCGGCAGCAGTATTAATAGCTTCATGAATCACATACGGATGAGAAACTTTTCTCCAAATATCATAATCTTCAGCCATAATGTAAGATTGCATTCTACTACACCAATGAGAAAAATCCGTTCCATCGAAAACATGAGGCTTAGTTGAAAAACGAGCGGGAGTAGCCATGGCAAAAACTCTAGATCGATAAAAAACCAAAGAAGAAAATAAGGCTCTGATACCACTTGTAGGATCGAATAACAAGAACTAAGCCAACCAGAGGGGGGGTGAATGGATGATATACCCAAAAACCAAAAACTTTTAGCGGAAATAAAAGTTACCCTCTAATTCGATGGAGATCGGTCTGACCGGAGTAGATTAGTCGGTCTGACTGGTATAGATCAACCGGTCTAACCGCCGAAGTCACCTGCCGTGCCTGCTGCCGCCGCCGGTCTGACCGCCGTATTCCCGCCTGTCTGACCGCCGCTTCGCCGCCGGTCTGACCGCCGGTGAGTTGCCGGTCTGACCGCCAAAACCCAGTGAAACACAAATCGAAGAACTCTTAAAGTGGATGACGACTTTATTACTTCTCTCTGTGTTTACAAAGTGCAAGAACAGCACTCCTTACAAAAATTTCGACTAAACTCGAAACCCTAACTCAAAACTCAACTTAATTGCTCTCTAAAAGCGATATCGGGAAGCCTCACGCTCCCCCTCTATTTATACCCGAGGTAGGTAGCCTAAAGCCACGAACCAAACTCATACTAGGAGTCCTAAACACTTTAGGAAACCCTCTAGTACAAGAAAGAATCTTTACATAACCAAACGTACCAAATTTGGACTTCTTCCAAATTTGACTCCGCATCCCATACGCACACAATACCTCCATCGTATGCCATATGGAATCTCCATCAACCACGTGCATCAACTCTAGCCTAAATATCCCGCATGATCTCCGACCACCACGGACATCGTCTTATCCCCAAGCCGACTCTCGGTCCATCACCGCAATTACTCTCCCGAGGCATCGAGTCACCTACACATGGAACAAACAAAGAAACCCTATTCCGAGACCAAGCTATCACCAACTTGACTCATTAGCAGCAAACAATAGTATTACATACGTATAGTATCCATCTAGAAGCCATAATCATGAAATAATCACGGATATCCAAACAAACAACCCGAAACCGAAACCGACACAGAGTCGACCGGTCAGACCACGGGCTGGCCGGTCTGGCCGCGCGATACACGCCGGTTTGACCGGCAGCACAAGCCCGGTCTGACCGGTCCACATAAAATCACAGCAGTATCCTGTAGATTCACCTGTTAAATCCAATCATCTCCAAAACCACTTCGTGAATAACTTCCAAATCACAAAACCAATAATCTCTAATGCCCAATTGTTCATCACAGAATAATAATCAAAAACACCTTTGATTTTACAGATAATGATATAGATTTTATTGTTTTTAAAAATTACTCCCTTATTCAACATTAGAATAAGTCAAAATAAGATTATTAGATTGTAGTGTTCGTATTTTTAAAATCTACTGTGAATATATTGGAATAGGCAAGTAAAAGGATAGATTTTAATCAATCAATAAATCATTTTCAATTCTTAGTTAAAAAAGTTATAGCAACTAAAACAATACAGCCCAATAAAAAGAATTAATACAATTTTATGCACGTGTAATCTCTTCCTTTCAACTCTCTCTTCCTCTCCTATCTGATTTAATTATTTATCTCTTAATATTTAACTAAGTAAAAAAGATCAATAATTAGAAAGCTAAATGACTATAGTTCTTAAGTTAAATCATAGTGTTAATTTATTTGAATTTTTGTTTTATTTATAATTAAAAAAATAATTTAAGATCTATGTTACACATATTTCACTCTATGAAAATGAAAATATATCATTTAAAAATAGACACCGTAAATCAAAATAAGTATTATAAAAACAGAACATAATACAAAATGAAAATAAGTATTATATTAATGTAAATCATTTTATATCCTCTGAGGCTCTGAGTGCACTTAAGGCGTCACGTGTTACGCCTTCTATAAAAACAAAACTTTACAAGTTGGAAGAAAAACCGATGATCAGTTTCCACTTAAATAGGTAGGTTCATTATTTTCAACCAATAGATATACTTTTATGAAAATCATAAGCCGCCATGTGTTATGTCTTAAAAATTAGAAAAAATAACAGAAAATGTGAGAAAAAAATGGATAATCGGTTCCACTTAAATCATTTAGATAAAATAGAAAAAACCACCCCTCCACTTCGCCCTCCACCACACATACGCACAACACGACACTACTCATCCCATCCCTTCTTGGCTTGAGCTCTCCACTCTACCATTTCATTTTATATTGCGAGAAATAATAAAAAATATTAAAACATGCATAAATTTCAATCTACACATCTGATTTCTAATCTAAATATTGTTGTATTTATAATTAAACCAATGATTTAAAGATCCATAAACCCAACTGGTATAAAATATAAAATAAAGCAAGTAAAAAAATGTCAATAGGGACTAAATTGAACTATTTAGAGAAAACTTAATTAGTTTTTTTAAAAAAATTGGTTCTTACATTTCACTAAAATTGGGCCAACTATTGCATGTTCCATTTTTGTAACAATTTTAAAATGCTTAGACATTAATGGCCTTACATCTATCCTATATCATAGCGTTATAAGTTTCTCCACATATTATTACACATATAAACCGCACTAAGGTTCACAGTATATAGTTCATTGAAAAGTTGTATTTGTTACTATTAAATTTAAAATTTTAGATTCGTGTTAACTAGGTATTTTCTTTTGAAAAAAGATAGTATAGATCACACAAATCACAAGGAAGCGAGGTATATGGCATGTCTTTATTAGTTTATATATAAGCATGTAACAACTTGCATCAACTTAAACCAACTAGAAGGAGAACTACTTAATGGTACAAATAAAACATATTTATTAACAATTATAGTTCTTTAGAATTTGTTAAAAAAAAACTAAACATTCTATTAAAAAAAGGACAAAAACGCCTTTCTTCTAATTTACACTTGATTTGCTAGACATGATTTCCAAACAAACTAAATCGAACTTCTTTCTATATAATAAAAGAATCATAGATAATTATTTATACGGATTAAATATTATATACTTTAGAACCTAACTAATATATTAGAAAAATTATCAATGCAAAATGCCAATGAACAGCGGAGGACTCGCCTAATGTGTATTATTCAAAAAAATAGTACTTTTAAACATGGCTAGTGTCAGCCGCTTGATTTTCTGTTAATATATATTTTTCAAACGCAATGTACCATATAGTTCCTTATAAAACCTATATATAATATAACTGTTTGCACCAATACGTGTTGTTGCCGCAGCGGCTGGTCCTACCGGCATCGTCCATGGTGATGGACCTCCACATGGAAGGCGAGGCCATCCGATGGCCAACACAACACATGCGCTTCATGTTGTAGCCGTCGCGCAGGTCGGCAGGTCCTCGCTGGCAACTCGGCCCCAATAAGTCACTCTAGCTCGCCGCCAACCTCAAGTCGCGCGTGTCCTTCGAACTTCATAGCATAGCTTGATCAAAGATTCATTTCCTCTGTACCCCTAGGTGGGCAGGTTGGAAGGGGTCGTTATTCATTCGGAGCTCCCAGTCGAGCCAATATGCGCGCCCGTTGCTGACATGAAGGGAGCTACCCAATGCTTCAAATCTCAGGCTAAGCCTTATAGTTACAGTTCAGCCATTTAATGGCAAAATTTACTACAAGATATCCACAAAAAGTGTAATTAGCTAGAAGACAATGCAAGAATGCATATCTATTGTGGAACACAAAAAAAAACTGGTAATTAGCTATTGGACACCCACGGTATTATTTTATTATATCTAGAGCAAATAGAGAGAAAAATAGCCGCGGAAGTATGATTTTGCGGCTCGCATATAGCTCCGACGTCGCGGTGGCCACAACATGTCCGGCACCGATGTGGTCCTCATGTTGCAGCAACGACAAGCGTGGGAACGATGCGGAGCCACAAGCCCAGGTGCATGGGCCCTTTTGAACCCCTAGAGAGCTGCCTCGCCAACAACGGCAGCGGCAGCGGTGGCGGCGTCGGAGCTGTATGCGAGCTGGACTTGGTAGGCAGGGGCAAAATCATATTTTTGCGACTGTTTCACTCTCCATTTGCTTTTGAATATTATAAAATAGGGAAATTTTGCTACAGGACACTTCGACTGTGTAGTTTTAGCCAAAGGACACCGCCCGAACTCACTTTTTAGGGAAAACACACCATAAACGTGGTAATTTACCAATGGACACCGCGTCGATTAAAATAATAATTTCCGGTTGAAGAGGAGAGAGAAATCGCATGAAAGTTCTAAAATGCCCTTGGGCCCACATGTCATATCTTCCATCTCTCTTCAACCGAAAGCGTTGTCGTCCGTGGAGTGGAGCGCCAGGAGCACCGGCAGTCTTGTGTGTGCATGATCAGCTGTTTTAAGATAGCTGATCATGCACACACAAACTATACTTGTTAAATCACATTTGTTTGTTGAAAATGAAAGTTCAGGTATTAGCTAACTCTGGATTCCAAGTGTAGTTTGTGAGAGGGAGACGATCGGACAGAGATAGAGATAGAGATAGAGATTGTGAGACCGAAAAAGAAACGATGAGTTGGGTAAATCCCTATGAATGTTCCATACAAATACGTGTCATCCGTGGGGACATACCTCCGCACGGCCGGAGAGGCCATCCGACACCAGGGTTCTGGGATTCAATTGCATAGAAATCTTGGGCCTCATCTAAATGGACAAAATTTGGAAATTCCGAAGATCGAACGCAGTCCTTTTCTTTCAAAATCAGGAAACAATGGGTAAAATCATCAGAGTCCTGGAGACTGCTGAAGACTGCATAAGTGTCTTACCCCTTTGTTCTTGTTAGTTCTTTTGGACTTGTGAGAAGGCTCCTTTGGTGCCCCCTAGTTCGTGCTCTACGGCTTCCGGTTCGGCTGCACCATATTGTGTGGATTAGTCTCGGACTGTGGTTATGTGATTGCTCGGTTTGATAGGTCAGAGTCCTGGAGGCTTCGGATCGTTTTGAATTTGGAAATTCCGAAGATCGAACTTAGTCCTTTTTTTTCAAAATCTGGAAATGGGTAAAATCATTAGAGGATCTCATACAAATATCAACACACACAATCCATTAACAGGTTCATAACAGTGGTGGACGCATGATTTTGGTGACGGGGGTACATAGTTAGTGAAGCATAATCCAATGAGAAAAAAAATGAAGTGCTAATATGTGTTATTAGTGTAAATAAAAATCATCACTACACAAAATTGTAAAATGGTTATGAAAGAAAATGAAAATACACTTGAAAAGGGATGATTTGCTTAAGAGCAGCTGTTTTAACAAAGCTGATCGTGCACACACAAACTATACATGTTAAATCACATTTGTTTGTTGAAAATGGGGGACAATTGTATTGTCGACGGGTTATACCCGCCTACGGTATTTGTTCAGGTATTGGCTAACTCAGGATTTCATGTGTAGTGTTTGAGAGGGAGACGATCAGACAGAGATAGAGATAGAGACGTCGAGACCGAGATAGAAATGACGAGTTGGGTAAATGATGAGGACATCCCAGCTACACTTGACGTAAACAAGGGTGATGGTTTACGTCATAAGTCACATGAAGAAAATGAAGATGTTGTAAACCATGTTGATGGATTACGTCTCAGCAAGAATGATCCAGCATATCATGGTCCAATTACGTGCAACCGTGCTAGGAAAATATAACAAGAGGTGAACTCGCTCTTTGCTCAACTTAACCCAAATTTTAATAAGAATTTTATACCACCTAAATGCTCTACCTTTGTATTGCTAAGTTTTACGCCCAAGGACATCATCACTTTGCCAAGAAGGATAGGTTACGTTGAGGACGATAAGGGTTACGTCAAGGAGGAATCAGCCCATGCCCAACCAGCAGCCGTCTACGCCAACAAGAAGATGATTTACACTGCAAAGGCTCAATTTCCAAGACTTGTGCGACCCATCCAGTCATGGGACGGTTGCATGGCATACATGGTTGGAAAGACGGACAAGTCTAGATTCCAACACATCAAACGCTACCTCAATATCATTTTCCAAGAAGAAGTTATGGCATTTTTACTGAACCTTGCGCAGGAGCTAAAGGGCTGTGCGCGAACCCAAGAAAACTGTTTGCATTCTTATTTATGTTAGCCTTGACCAAACAAACGTGGCTTCTTATGTTCACACCTCATCTAGGAGGGATGTTCCTATTATAAATAGCCTCCTGCTGCATTCATTAGACAACTTTTGTTCAATTGAAAACCTCATGCATGAGAGATTGCTGAAGACTACATAAGTGTCTTACCCCTTTGTTCTTGTTAGTTCTTTTGGACTTGTGAGAAGGCTCCTTTGGTGCCCCCTAGTTCGTGCTCTACGGCTTCC
Source organism: Oryza meridionalis (assembly GCA_000338895.3). Taxonomy (NCBI): domain Eukaryota; kingdom Viridiplantae; phylum Streptophyta; class Magnoliopsida; order Poales; family Poaceae; genus Oryza; species Oryza meridionalis. Next base: position 10,883,010 of record CM002531.2, on the reverse strand, counting down.
AGTTCGGCTGCACCATATTGTGTGGATTAGTCTCGGACTGTGGTTATGTGATTGCTCGGTTTGATAGGTTAGAGTCCTGGAGGCTTCGGATCGTTCTGAATTTGGAAATTCCGAAGATCGAACTTAGTCCTTTTTTTTCAAATCTGGAAACAATGGGTAAAATCATTAGAGGATCTCATACAAATATCAACACACACAATCCATTAACAGGTTCATAACAGTGGTGGATGCGGGATTTTGGTGACGGGTGTACAGAGTTAGTGAAGCATAATCCAATGAGAAAATAAATAAAGTGCTAATATGTGTTATTAGTGTGAATAAAAACCATCACTACACAAAACTGTAAAATGGCTAAGAAAAAAATGAAAATACTCTTGAAAAGGGATGATTTGCTTAAGAACAGCTGTTTTAACATAGCTGATCGTGCACACACAGACTATACATGTTAAATCAAATTAGTTTGTTCAAAATGGGGGTACAATTGTATTGTCGACGGGCTATACCCGCCTACGGTATTTGTTCAGGTATTGGCTAACTCAGGATTCCATGTGTAGTGTTTGAGAGGGAGACGAGCAGACAGAGATAGAGACGGCGAGACCGAGATAGAAACGACGAGTTGGGTAAATCCCTATGACTGTTCCATACCAATACGTGTCATCCGTGGGGACAGACCTCCGCACGGCCGGAGAGGCCATCCGATAATAGGGTTCTGGGATTCTATTGCAGAGAAATCTTGGGCGTCATCTAAATGGATGAAATTTGGAAATTCCGAAGATTGAACTTAGTCCTTTTTTTTTCAAAATCAGGAAACAATGGGTAAAATCATCAGAGGATCACATACAAATATCAACACACATAATCCATTAACAGGTTCATAACAGTGGTGGACGCAGGATTTTGGTGACGGGGTACAGAGTTAGTGAAGCATAATCCAATTAGAAAATAAATGAAGTGCTAATATGTGTTATTAGTGTGAATAAAAATCATCACTACACAAAATTGTAAAATGGCTAAGAAAAAAAAGGAAAATACTCTTGAAAAGGGATGATTTGCTTAAGAGCAACTGTTTTAACATTGCTGATCGTGCACACACAAACTATACATGTTAAATCACATTTGTTTGTTGAGAATGGGGGTACAATTGTATTGTCAATGGGCTATACCCTTCTATGGTATTTGTTCAGGTATTGGCTAGCTCAGGATTCCATGTGTAGCGTTCGAGAGGACGACGATTAGACAGAGATAGAGATAGAGACGGTGAGACCGAGATAGAAACGATGAGTTGGGTAAATCCCTATGACTGTTCCATACCAATACGTGTCATCCATGGGGACAGACCTCCGCACGGCCAGAGAGGCCATCCGACACCAGGGTTCTGGGATTCGATTGCAGAGAAATCTTGGGCCTCATCTAAATGGATGAAATTTGGAAATTCCGAAGATCGAACTTAGTCCCTTTTTTCCAAAATCTGGAAATAATGGGTAAAATGATCAGAGGATCTCATATAAATATCAACACACACAATCCATTAACAGGTTCATAACAGTGGTGCACGCATGATTTTGGTGACGGGGGTACAGAGTTAGTGAAGCATAATCCAATGAGAAAATAAATGAAGTGCTAATATGTGTTATTAGTGTGAATGAAAATCATCACTTCACAAAATTGTAAAATGGCTAAGAAAAAAAGGAAAATACTCTTGAAAAGGGATGATTTGCTTAAGAGCAACTGTTTTAACATTGCTGATCATGCACACACAAACTATACATGTTAAATCACATTTGTGTTGATGTGTGTCACGCCCAGAAATTCACTAGTAATTTCCGAACTAATTTGTGCATAAAATCCTCGTCCAGGAATAAGCCGAGGTACACAAACTGACAATTTAATATACAGATTCATCAAAAAAAACATTACATACTTACAAAGGAAAAGAAAACAGCAGCGGAATTAACGATCTAGCGAAGCTCCGGCTCCACTCCCACAGGCAGCTCAACTGGGGTATAAGCCAAACGTCTTCTCCTTCGCAACTTGTCTTCAACTGAGGTTTGATTGATTATTGCAAGAATGAGCATATGACATACTCAACAAGCCACACAGCAAATATGCAAGTGCACAAGGATACCAAAGAATGGCATAATATAGGCTTATTTGCAAAAGCAGCATTTAGCAACAATTTAGAATTGTAAAACAATAAAGTAAGTAATTATCAATTTTAATCAACACTGAACAGCACACCCATGCTGCTCAGGCCCAACCATCATACCCAACTGCACAGATCTATCTCCCAACCAGGAGCTAAACAAATTATTACCAATTACAGCATCAATAAATATTGTGAGAGGTGTGAGACTAATCACGAAAAACATTGCTCAACCCGCCCATAACCGCAGGCATGGCTATTCAAATAGTTTTACTCTAGCCAGAGGTGTACCACTGTACCCACAAGACACGATTCCACACATGTTACCATGCCCTGAAGTACCACCACGGCACTGCAAAGGGGGAAATCGTGACAGTACCCTTCGCACAACACAACCCAAAGCAGTGCACCATTCCCGGATCATAGTCACCCCCTTATAAACAAGGCATGGACTCCCCAGCGACCCCCGTGGGCTTATCTCCGCCACTTCTCAGTCTGGTGCTCTGCAATGAACCATGCTATACGAAAGGTAAAGCCGTTGCCCATGCTGGCTTGTGGTTGGCACGGTTAATGTCTCACAACAGTAGTTCGCGAACCGGTCCTTAATTGTCATGAGCACGACCATCAAAACCATGTACTCACAACCCACCATTATCAAGTTTTAATTGGCAAATTAATTACTAAACCAATCATGATTAACCATCCTGAGCTATCATTAAGCCATCATTAAATAATAGTGAATCATAAGTTATCCCAATGGTGTGCTAAAGTTTCTAAGCATGGCTAAGCAATTATATCTAACATCTAGCTGAACCAATATATAAAGCTCAACTAGTCAAGTTACAATAACCCAAGGTATCAAGGAATAAAGTAATCAATGCAAACAGGCCATAACAAAGGAATAAGTTCACACCACCCGATGACATTCGAAAATAAATGCACAGTTGAAATAAATAGAGAATTTAAATATAGGATCAACATGCTCAAAGGAATTGTGTTTGAGATCTGTGTGACTTGCCTTGCAATAACGGGTCTTCAATTAATCTTCTTGAACACTTCCGACGCACTCGTGAACCTTCGAAACGACGGAAACGACAAGCTAACACGCAAAACGAGGAAAACACTAAGAAACTCCTAATAAACAATACATATAAAGTAAACAAACATGTAGATCATAATTTTAGATGAATTATGAGACTTGAACGGCCTCATTCTGACTTCATATGAATTAAATATGAATTTTACAAGATTTATTCTAATTAAAGCCCATTAAAAAGAATTAAATAAATTTAATTCAATTTATGGATAATTTTAATATGTAGATCTTTATTTTATACAACTTTGGCAACTTGAACCAACTAAATCCGAGCTAAGATGAATTAGTTATGAATTTTTAAAGATTTAATCGGATTAAATCATTTATATAAATTTTAATTGAATTATGACGCAATAATGAATTATTTTTGAAAAGGAAAAGGGGATTTATTGTGTCAGCGGGTCTAGGGTTTGCGGTGGACCGGCTCCACGGCGGCGGTCTACGGGATTGGACGGCCGAGATCCATCCATCCGAAACGGACGGCCGAGATCAAATGGCTCATGGCCGGCTCACGGGCGGCAGCAGTGATGACGTCACCCTCCCCGCCGGCGACGACGGCGGCTCGGACACGCATGCCCGCCGGCGAACGACGGCGCGGCGACGCGAACGGAAGGCAGCAACGGACAGCGGAGGGCACGGCGAACTCACCGACGACCGAACTAGCGGCGGAGGAGCAACGGATGACGACGACGACGAGGTTGAAGCGGCGACGGTCTTCAGGTTGTCGACGGCGACGGTGTTCCGGCGAAGAACAGCGGCGGCGAAGGGTCGGACGAGGATGGCGACGCTCCGGTGACCACAATGGCGAGCTCCCCGAGCGATGGCGATGACCGGAGCGACGGCGGCGCACGGCTGGAGCGGCGGCGGCGACGGCGGCGCACGGGTTGCACGACGCTAGGGCGACTCGGGCGACGAGAGGCGAAGGCGAGGGCGGCGGAGGGTAGAGGGGACACCGGGGATCCTTTTAAAGGGGTCGGGAGGCGGCGGCGAAGCCCACGGCGGCCCGGCGACGGCGATGGAAGGTTAGGGTTCGGCCGACTCCGAATCGAGCTCGAATCCCCGTGTTTCCAAAGCGAGATAGCCGATGATTCCTTAAAAGAAAAGGTAGAGGAGATCACGGCGAACGTTTCCCCTCAATCAATTGCACCGAATCGGGAAGGATGCGGCCGAATTGGAAAGGCGACGGCGGCGGCGCTCGGCTAGGGTTTCGGCCAGAGGAAGACGACGGGCCTGACAGGTGGGCCCCACCTGTCAGCGAGCGGGAGAGAGGGAGAGCGACGGCGCGCGCGGCGGCTCGGCTTGCTGGGCCGACTTGGGCCGAAGAGAGAGAAGAGAGGTTTTGGGCCGACTTTCGGCCCAAAGCCAAAAGAAGATTTTTAAAACCTTTTTGCATTTAAATAATTCATGAAATGCAATTTCATTTATTAAAAATACTTCCTTAGCTCAAATAAATCCCAGAAGTATTTAATAAAATTTTATCTGGCCCAATTTTATATTGGAATTTATTATTTAAACTTAGATCTTTTCTTCTAGTCTTTTAAAATCATTTCTAATAATTCCTTTTAAACAACAATTTATAATTTAAGGATTTTTAAACAAGAAAAGCACTTAACACTTATAATGATGAAATAATTACTGAACTGTTCTTTGTATCATTTAAAAATTGAGCTCTGAAAAATCCGAGAAAATTTCAGAGAGTATAATTAATCATGGAGAATTTAATAAAAATTAAATCCAACCATGCTTTATATTTAGGAAATTTTATTTCCCACATTTAACTTCACTTGAATTAAAGAACATTTAATATAAATTCTATTAATAATTTATTAGATAATTTATAAATCCTAAAACAAAAAATCAGGCTGTGACAATGTGAAAACACGAGGCCTGAAAGATTTGCTTAACTTCACTGCAGGTCCAAAAATCTTGCCTTTAGGTTCGTGAGGGTGCCAGTTGATTTGATCCTGCAATCAACAAGAAATAAAGACAAAGAAACCGCGGTTAAATCCATAAACGATAGCCGATCGGCTAGTTGCCGATGACAGATCATTTATCTCCAAGCCGATGTCACATGTGAATCGATCGGCAATCATGAATAAAATGAAAAAGAACTAAATCTACTCGATCGGTTGTAGATATTAACAATATGTAGTCCTTATGTCGATATATACTTAAATCAAGTGATTGGGATAGATCGCTCGCCATGCCGAGACAGTATAAATCACTTAGATCGAAATATATACTAACAATGAGACTATATATGTTCATAGCATAGCCGATCAGATAGATCTAGCATGTATCGGCTAATACTCCGATACCACTCTATATTAAGATATTAAAGCAAGTAAAATATATCAAACAGAAGCGTAATATATCTAGATGCAACAAGATCTTAACATAAAGGGCAGATCTAGCATATCAATTAAGTACATGAAATATAAGGCTAAATCAGATAAGATCGGCTGAAACTTCGATACTACTATAATCGGCAACCAAAAGCAGGCTAGAGATTCAGATTCTAAGCACGACTTATAAGATCAAACTCAACTGATGCAGCAATAAGTATGAAAAGAAGGACAATATCTAGACAATCAAGCCGCTGATTGTTCATAGGGTGGTAGATATCTAGACAATCAAGTCAACGTTGGTATTTGTTGGAGTCATGCCATGAAGCCCTTCGGCCGGGCCTGCCGAAACCATAGTACCAGCAAGGATTCAAGCCAAAGACGTCAAGACCATTCAGGCGAAGCCCTATGGCGAAAGCCATATGCGAAGATGGCGAAGGCTGGAAAGCCGCGGCAGTACTCCGAAAGTAAAGGCATCTCGGGCGAACTACAAAGACTTCGCCATGACAAGTTCGGCATCAAGGAGGTCCAACAAGCCGCCCCCGGCCTTTTAGGCCCGTTTGCCATAGACCAGGCCCTGCCTATCAGCCCATAAAGGCCCATATGTGCAAATGACACTGCATACCCATGTAAATGTCCCTTTCATAAGGGCAACCATGTAAAATCCCCTGTAACCCTAAACCCTAGAAGGTGCAAGCTTGTGCTAAGGCTATAAATAGACCTCTAGGGCCATGTAATGACGGATCCCAAAAAAATTTTACGAATCAATACAATGGCTTTTACATTCCAACTACTGTTGAGAGAACCACGCCTTTCGACGTGGCATAGTTGTCCATTCGACAACAGCTGGCGCCGTCCGTGGGGATACCCAGACCGAAAGGGCAAAATGGGACCCTTTTCACCACACGCCACGCCCTTCGCCATAGTGCCAATAAGGCACGACGTCAAGGGCTGCGGGCGAAGAGGTTTCACCCACCCACGCCCTTCGCCATAGTGCCAATTAGGCACAGCGTCAAGGGCTGCGGGCGAAGAGGTTTCCCCACACGCCATGCCCTTCGCCAGAGTACCAATAAGGTACGGCGTCAAGGGCTACGGGCGAACGGGTTTCGCCCACCCACGTCTTTCGCCATAGTGCGAATAAGGCATGGCGTCAAGGGCTGCGGGCAAAGAGGTTACGCCCACCACGCCCTTCGCCATAGTGCCAATAAGGTACGGCGTCAAGGACTGCGGGCGAAGAGGTTTCACCACACGCCACGCCCTTCGCCAGAGTACCAATAAGGTACAGCGTCAAGGGCTGGGGGCGAAATTAAGTTGCTTCCAAGCTGGGGGGCTACGAAGCCACCCTAGTCTTTGGAGCCTTTCGCCACACCCACACCCTTCGCCACAGTACCAGCAAGGTACGGCGACAAGGGCTGGGGGCGAAAATGAGTTGCTTCCAAGCTAGGGGTCTACGAGGCCACCCTAGCCTCTAGAGCCTTTTGCCACACCCACGCCCTTCGCCATAGTACCAATAAGGTACGGCGTCGAGGGCTGCGGGCGAACAGGTTTCGCCACACGCCACGCCCTTCGCCATAATACCAATAAGGTACGGTGTCGAGGGCTACGGGCGAAGAGGTTTCGCCACACCCACGCCCTTCGCCATAGTACCAATAAGATACGGCGTCAAGGGCTGCGGGCGAACAGGTTTCGCCCACCCACGCCTTTCGCCATAGTGCCAATAAGGCATGGCGTCTAGGGCTGCGGGCGAAGAGGTTTCGCCACATGCCACACCCTTCGCCATAGTGCTAATAAGGCACGGCGTCAAGGGCTGCAGGAGAAGAGGTTTCGCCCACCCACGCCCTTCGCCATAGTGCCAATAAGGTACGGCGTAAGGGGCTGCGGGCGAAGAGGTTTCACCACACGCCACGCCCTTCGCCATAGTACTAATAAGGTACGGCGTTAAGGGCTGCGGGCGAACAGGTTTTCGCTACACGCCACGCCCTTCGCCATAGTACCAATAAGGTACGGCATCAAGGGCTGCGGGCAAATAGGTTTCGCCACACGCCACGCCTTTTGCCATAGTACCAATAAGTTACGGCGTCAAGGGCTACGGGCGAAGAAGTTTTGCCACAAGCCACGCCCTTCGCCAAAATACCTATAAGGTACGGTATCAGGGGCTGTGGGCGAACAGGTTTCGCCCACCCACGCCCTTCGCTATAGTACCAATAAGGTACAGCGTCAAGGGCTGGGGGCGAAATTAAGTTGCTTCCAAGCTGGGGGGCTACGAAGCCACCCTAGTCTTTGGAGCCTTTCCCCACACCCACACCCTTCGCCACAGTACCCGCAAGGTACGGCGACAAGGGCTGGGGGCGAAAATGAGTTGCTTCCAAGCTAGGGGGCTACGAGGCCACCCTAGCCTCTAGAGCCTTTTGCCACACCCACGCCCTTCGCCATAGTACCAATAAGGTACGGCGTCGAGGGCTGCGGGTGAACAGGTTTCGCCACACGCCACGCCCTTCGCCATAATACCAACAAGGTACGGCGTCGAGGGCTACGGGCGAAGAGGTTTCGCCACACCCACGCCCTTCGCCATAGTACCAATAAGATATGGCGTCAAGGGCTGCGGGCGAACAGGTTTCGCCCACCCACGCCTTTCGCCATAGTGCCAATAAGGCATGGCGTCTAGGGCTGCGGGCGAAGAGGTTTCGCCACATGCCACACCCTTCGCCATAGTGCTAATAAGGCACGGCGTCAAGGGCTGCAGGAGAAGAGGTTTCGCCCACCCACGCCCTTCGCCATAGTGCCAATAAGGTACGGCGTAAGGGGCTGCGGGCGAAGAGGTTTCACCACACGCCACGCTCTTCGCCATAGTACTAATAAGGTACGGCGTTAAAGGCTGCGGGCGAACAGGTTTTCGCTACACGCCACGCCCTTCGCCATAGTACCAATAAGGTACGGCATCAAGGGCTGCGGGCGAATAGGTTTCGCCACACGCCACGCCCTTCGCCATAGTACCAATAAGGTACGGCGTCAAGGGCTGCGGGCGAACAGGTTTCACCATACGCCACGCCCTTCGCCATAGTACCAATAAGGTACGGTGTTAGGGGTTGCGGGCGAACAGGTTTCGCCCACCCACGCCCTTTGCCATAGTACCAATAAGGTACGGTGCCAAGGGGTGGGGACGAAATTAAGTTGCTTCCAAGCTGGGGGGCTACGAAGCCACCCTAGCCTCTCGAGCCTTTCGCCACACCCACACCTTCGCCACAGTACCCGCAAAGTACGGCGACAACGGCTGGGGGGCGAAAATGAGTTGCTTCCAAGCTGGGGGGCTACGAGGCCACCCTTTCCTCTTGAGCCTTTTGCCATACCCATGTCCTTCGCCACAATACCAATAAGGTACGGCGCCAGGGGCTGTGGGCGAACAAATTTCGCCCAGCCACGCCCTTCGCCATAGTGCCAATAAGGCACGGCGTCAAGGGCTGCGGGCGAAGAGGTTTTGTCCACCCACGCCCTTCGCTAGAGTGCCAATTTGGCATGGCGTCAAGGGCTGCGGGCGAAGAGGTTTTGCCACACGCCACGCCCTTCGCCAGTGTACCAATAAGGTACGGCATCAAGGGCTGCGGGCGAACCGGTTTCGCCCACCCACGCCGTTCGCCATTGTGCCAATAAGGCATGGCGTGAAGGGCTGCGGGCGAAGAGGTTTCGCCCACCCACGCCCTTCGCCATAGTGCCCATAAGGCACAGCGTCAAGGGCTGCGGGCGAACAGGTTTCACCACACCCACGCCCTTTGCCATAGTACCAATAAGGTACGGCGTCGAGGGCTGCGAGCGAACAGGTTTTGCCACACGCCACGCCCTTCGCCATGGTACCAATAAGGTACGGCGTCATGGGCTACGGGCGAAGAGGTTTCGCCTCATGCCACGCCTTTCACCATAGTACCAATAAAGTACGGCGTCGAGGGCTGCGGGTGAAGAGGTTTCGCCACACCCACGCCCTTCGCCATAGTACCAATAAGGTATGGCGTCAAGGGCTGCGGGCGAACAGTTTTCGCCACACGCCATGCCCTTCGCCACAGTACCACTAAGGTACAGCGCCAAGGGCTGCAGGCGAAGTGGTTTCGCCACACCCACGCCCTTCGCCACAGTACTAGCGAGGTACGGCGACAAGAGCTGGGGGCGAAAATGAGTTAAGGAGTTGCTCCCAAGAGCAGCCAAAAGAGATTTATCATTTTTCAAGATGCTCCGAGGGGCCGGCAAACTCAATTGGACACCTAAGTGTCAAGCCGCCTTCGATGGGCTAAGGCAGTACCTTCAGCACTAGTGTAAAAATCTGTTTGGAAAAACATTTTCTGCCGATTCGGTGTGCCGAGAGAGTTCATTACCGGCAATAACAAGCGGTTTGACTTCGAGAAGTCCAAGGAAATGTGCTTGGGGCTAAAACTTGAAATCGAGTTCGCATCGGTTGCACACCCGCAGATGAACGGGGCAGCCGAAAGGGACGAACGGCAAAACCCTAGCACTTAGGGACGAACGGCAAAACCCTAGCAGTTAGAAAAGACTGAAAGTTGATAACAGTTAAAAAGGTCGAAGTAATAAAAAGACCGAAAGCTGGCAACGGTCAAAACGATCAAAGTACCTAAAAATACCTTTGCCAAAGGCAAAAAGGGGAAAGTATGAGCCGAACAGCCGTAACACGCACCACACCCCATTTATTTGCCAAAAAGCACAAGTTACAGATAAATTCCATTGCCCGCCAAAAGGCATTCAGACTTTACATCCGATTCATCAGCAAAAGCAGTCCTCATTGGCGAAGGACTACCCCCTTGAGCATCTTCTTCATCGCTAGTTGTTAGATCAACACAAAAAAAATTTAAAGCGGTGAAGAAGGAAAAATGGGGATTATGCTGCGTCGACGCTAGGCGCCTTTTTTGTGTATGATATTTCGTGGAAAAACCCCAAGGCAAACGTTTGATCGATGAAAACGCCAGGGGGGCGATACAAATCGGCCGAAGCACAGCTCGCTGAACGTTGAAACCGCGATAGCTTGTTTTCGGAAAACATACCGATCATCGCTACACTCGACTTATGCAAATACTTAAGCGTTTCTGGATGTATATGCCAAAAGTCGAGAGCGAATGATGAGGGCTGAAAAGTCAATGTGAATTCCTTTCGCTAACATGCAAGGGGGCCGACACGCTTCGCCCTTCCGAACGTACAAGTTACAAAATGCGATGATAGCGAAAAGAAACTTAAAAACACGCGCAAAAGCACATACGTGTTATACAAAGGAGCAAAAAATTTTATAATTATATTACATCATCCGTTTCAGAACATTTTCGCCTCGCCCCTACTAAGTCCGGCGAACACGGTTTGTCATCTATACTGTACACGACTTTAAGGGGGTAGGAGGCGAAATACACACCGACGTCAAGCGATAGCAGCTTGACGATTAGTCATTTTGAAGTCTAACCAAAGTGTGGCAATGTCATCGTGGCGCTGGATGTGGCACCGGTCGTAATCCAAAGTTCGACCAGGATGTCTTCGCCTCCAATTCGCCATTTTGACAACCACATAGCTACATAAAAGGCGAACGCTTGATCGACGAAAACGCCAGGGGGGCGAAATGAATCGGCCGAAGCATCGCTCGCCGAACGTTGAAACCGCGACTGCTTGTTTCGGAATAAAGATACCGAACGCCGTTACATTCAACTTATGCAAAACACAAGCCTTTTTCCCAACGCAAAATGCTACAAGTCAAAAACGGAAGACGAAAGCTGAAAAGTCAACAAATCTTTTTGCCAATCCCCGAAAGGGGGCCGAACGCATGACTTTCGGTGAAATCCCTGCTAAAACAATAGGGAAAAGGGGAAAGAAAAAGTACAAGTCAAGAATCGCGCAAAGCAGACAAACTTGGCAAAATATAATCACCCAGTGTCATAATACGGCTTCGCCGTTCTCGAAAGGTGAACGCCAGTGTTCATATTTTTTCTGCAGGATTATAAAGAGGTTTCGGCAGGAACATCGGCCGAAAGGGGGCGCCTCATGCCATACCGTATAGTTTGCACGGTCTCGGCCGAAGCTCCTTACTCACCCTTGCCCGTGAGGGGCTTGTTGGAGTCATGCCATGAAGCCCTTAGGCCGGACCTGCCGAAACCATAGTACCAGTAAGGATTCAAGCCAAAGACGTCAAGACTATTCAGGCGAAGCCCTATGGCAAAAGCCATAAGCAAAGATGGCGAAGGCTGGAAAGCCGCGGCAGTACTCCGAAAGTAAAGGCATCTCGGGCGAACTACAAAGACTTCAATGTGACAAGTTCGGCATCAAGGAGGCCCAACAAGCCGCCCTCGGCCTTTTAGGCCCATTTGCCATAGACCAGACCTAGCCTATCAGCCCATTAAAGACCCATATGTGCAAATGACACTACATACCCATGTAAATGTCCCTTTCATAAGGGCAACCATGTAAAATCCCTTGTAACTCTAAACCCTAGAAGGTGCAAGCTTGTGCTAAGGCTATAAATAGACCTCTAAGGCCATGTAACGGGGGATCCCTAAAAAATTTTACGAATCAATACATTTGCTCTAACATTCCAACTACTGTTGAGAGAACCACGCCTTTCGACGTGGCATAGTTGTCCATTCGACAACAGTATTTAACCTAATCAGCTGCCTTCTAGCAATAGATGTTAGCTGACTGGAGGTTAGATAACAATATTGCCAAAAATTATATAGAATATATGTTAACTCGACGAATTACATAAACAAGATTAGAGTATCATAAAGATGGAAGCACTAATCCCATGAACGCAAGCCGCCATAAATAGTTTTACCTATAGTTGAAGATCGAAACCGATGCAGCTCAACCCGAAAGCAAGAACTCGTCGAAACAAAACGAAAGTAAAAGGGTGGCGATGCGCCGAGATTGTGTTGATCGTGTGTTGTTGTATTACATGGGGCTCGGGGTCTATTTATACCCGAGATTACAAAATATGTCCATGTCGGACACGACTCTTATCTTTAACAAACTCTAAGATACCATAAGTCTTTGCGGCAGACTTGTGCCCAAACATATCTCTAAGGAAATTACATAAAATATCCTAATTAATAGGTACAATTGCCTTCTCAGGACTCAATCCGTGCATGGCAATCCTCATGAAGCACATTAACTCAACCCGACAACGTGTACTGCGTCACATTGTCGGACTCGGCTCAATCGGCTAACCTTGTCCAACTCGGATTCTGCCGATCCCGGTCGCAGCTGATTCGGACTTTAGATGATCCTTGCTCTGTTTCCAGAATGATTTCCATCTTGAATTCCGTTTCAATTTTATCTCCACCTCCGATGCTGAAATTACCAAATTTGGTCGCTAACACATGCCCCCCCCCAAGTCCGGAATATTTGGTAATGTTTCGGATTTGCCATATCCGTGTCTCCAAGAGTATCGTTCATTGCTGTTTTTCCGACCCTTACTACATCGCTTTAAATACTAACCGTTGTCTCCAAGAAATTTCACACCGTTAGCTTCGTTTTCACCGCTTAAGCCAACTTTGTCTTCTCTCTCTCCAGCGATCCCCTCGGTGCACCTTACGACCCCAAGGCGATTTCCCCTCCGGCCAAATCTTCCGCCCGCGGAGATGTTGTCCTCTGCCAGTCCGTCTGTCGCGCCATCGGCCGAATACGCAGAGGGAAGTATCCATCGGCTAGATTCTCTCTTTTCGCAATAGATTGGTTCTTCCTTGCCTTATCTTGTTTTCTTATTCTTTGTTCTTGTTTACATCTGTAGCACCTGTTCAATCTGGTCGCGATCCCAAGTTTGTCACATGAGCACAACTATTTTCTTGGTTCGATCGGCAATCTTGATCCCATTGGGTTCATCATCGCCGAAACCAATAGGATCCCTTTTAGATTGGCCAATCCGAATATATGTCACTGGAAGAATACCTTTAAATCTTGGCTTTCTCTTGAGAAAACTTCTCCTGAGAAAAGTTGGGCTGTGTGGTATAAGCGCGTATCGGCTAGCAAGCAGGTCCACTGGAATGAATTAGGAATCGGCTAAGTGATTGCTCTTACTTTGGCAAATTCGGCTAAGGATGAACCCCTGATAGCCTCTGCCGCTTATTTTTGGTCCAATACCCTCAATGCTTTTCTGTTCAACCAAGGGCCGATGACCCCAACTCTGATCGATATCACTATAATTACCGGATTAGATGTAACTTCATCGGCTAACCCCATGAGCTTGAACACCAAGAACCAGTTTGACTTCAGGACCAAAAGCATAGGGGGCTGGTCTGGCTATGTAGCAGCATACATGGGCAAGGGATCTGTCACTCCTCGAGAACACACTGCCTTTCTCATGATGTGGCTCGAGAAGTTTCTCTTTTGTGGATCGAGCTGTGGTCCGACTACCAACTGGCAATTCTTAGCTGAAGCCCTTGAAACCAAGAGGCAATTTCCTTTGGGCAAAATCCTCCTCGGCTATCTGTATCAGATGTTGAGTAATGCATCGGCCAAGGTAGCCACCGGTTCAGTAGTGGGTGCGGGTGGACCATGGTGGTTGTTGCAAACATGGCTCAACCTCATTGTCATGAGAGTTGTGAATCGGCCACCCCTGACAGAAGCTGAATTCCCGAGGCTGGAACCCACTACTAATGATGATGGGGAAGAGGTCACCCACCGTCGATGCATGTCATATGGAGAAGCTGTATCGACACCAGCCGATTCTGGAGCAAAGCTATCGGCCGAACTGCTCAAAGATTGGTTCTACAATTTCTATGAAGGCTTCCAAAGAGATGCTCGGGTTTGGTTCCCTTATGAGGACTTAGTGAATTTTGATCTCCCAGCAGACTTCAGGTTTGAGGATATCAACTCTGAAAAGTATCAAAAATCCAGAGAAGTCTTCTCAGCTGCCATTAGTCCATGCATTCTTCCTGTTGGCATCCACCAAGGGAGAAATATACAAGTGTCCTTTGAGTTCTACCATCCGATGAGCTCAAGTCTGCTTCAAGGGCAGATGAGAGAGCCAGCCGATGTCAGTAGGAAGAGAAAGACCAAGGCACCGGCAGTTGATCCATCGGCTCTGGTTCCCAAAAAGAAAGCCAAGAAGCATTAACCCAAGCCAGCCGACGACTTGCCTGCCTTAGATCCATCCATCGAGCAAGCTCTAGATGAAGAAGAAATTGAGGAAGACGTTGATCAAGCGGCAGCTGAATTGAGTGATGAAGGAGAAAAAACACCATCAGTTTCACCCAAGCAAACTCCTCCAACTCCTGCTGCCCCGGCTCACTTCTCAAGGGTAAACCACTCACCTTGACTCCCTCTTATAATCATTTTATTCATAGCCGATCACTCATAAATCTCGTTTTGGCAGAAAAAGAAGACTGCTATGAGGAAGAAATCGGCGACAGCAACACTTAAACCAGCTCCACCGGTAAGATTTTCTTATACAAATTCTTTCACTAATCTGATCATAGCTGATATTTACTTAACACTTGTCTTTTTGTAGCCTCCTCCTCGTCCTTCACCACCTGTGGAGCAAATGTCAAGTGACCGTACCCTATCGGCTACAGGAAGTCATCATGTTGAAGAAGAGGAACAACCAGCCGCTCCTGCCATCCTAGTAAGTCTTTCATTGACATAAGGTCTTAGATCGGCTGAAACTGTTTGATATTTAACTATCTTTAAATTTCTCTTTTGCAGGCCTTAGCCGATCTATTCTCCTTTGACATCAAAGATTACTTTGATGAAGAAGCAGAAGAAGAATCCACAAGCAAGGCTCTAGCCCCTCTAGATGAAAATGTCAAGAAAACACTTGAAAATATATCCCTTCGGCTAGAGTCATCATTAGACAACTTGGTGGCCGACTACGGTTCCATCCGGGCACGGTTTGCTGAAATCCAAGCCTTAATCCCGGATGATCTAGCGAACACCATTACTCCAGCTGTGTACCTCGAGCAATATCAATTCAAGCTGGAGAAGGCTAAGCAACGGCTAGCCGATCGGCGGGTGCGAAAAGATATTGAAGCCACTATCCAAGCCAATCGGCAACTCGTGCATGAGGAGAAAGCCAAGCTTGATCAACTCTATGTTGGGCCGATTCAGTCGAACATAGATTGGCTTGAAGCCCGCAAGATTGATCTTATAGCTCAACTTGAAGAACGCAATGCCGTATTAGATGTTGAAAAGCAAAAGCTAGCTAATCTTCCAAGTGCTGTTGAATAACAGAAGTCTAGATTGAGATCGGCTATCAAAAATGTGGCTGACATGACCAAGTCCCTCAAAGTCATTTCTGGAACCGACGCCTAAGACATCCAAGCCATCGAAGAAGTAGATCAAATTAGACAACGGGCTGTGCCGGCTATCCATCGTTACTTGTTTGGATAATTGGTCTTGTAATAGGATAACTTATTTTTGTAATCGGCTAAACTCTAATACCCCCTTTTGTCACTGAACTGCTGTGCCGATTAATAAATCTTAACTTGTTCAAAAATTCACAAAAATTTGCAACCGTTCGTATATATGTGCCCCCCTAATTTTATAATGATGAAGGCATTGATAAAATTATAATTTGGACTAAGGACGACATAACCATATCGGCCATTGTACATCGGCAAAACACAACCAATTACAGTATGAAAACGACTAAGGGCGATATAAACATATCGGTGTTGACGGTCGTTATCGATCAGTTTCGACCGTCAATACTATCAAAATAAATGAGAGCTAGTGATGCTTGCAATGCATATGTTTGTTAGAATAATAATATTCCACTAGTATTAGGTCTACTAACCTTTTGCAGAGAATGACAATAAAGTGAAGGAGAATCGACATCAACTTAGACGATAAATCAATTGGACGATGTCGAGAACTAGACTTGTGTATGAATGGGCCAAGAACGCAGACTTGACACGATGAATCAGGCCAAAATTCACAAGTCTACGAAGCGAAGCAGTAGAGGACGCCACCAGCCAAAATGTGGGCTGGTTGGGCCGACCCCAGGTTCGGCCAAACTTGGTGGTTCGGCCGAACCTCCCGTGAAGCCGATGGATGCAGGGTTTGGAGGGAATGGTGGAGATTCACTCCCTATGGCGGTGGAGGGTATTACCGACCTTTCCAACCGCCATAACCATCATTACCTGCCTATTTAAGGAGTTCACTCTCTTCACTTCAACACACACCTCAAGCAAGAGCTCTCTCATTCCTATCAAGTTTAGTTTACTAGTATCTAGCTGGTGGAATAGAAATAGAATAGGAGTCAGGAGTCCAGAAGCCTCCGGAAGAGTTTGGGTATGGCTCTAGTAGCTTTCCTTTCCTCTTTTGTAAGCTTTTACTAGGATGTATGTATACTATGTATATTACAAGTATAGGAATAGATTTCTTTTCTCTTTTCTTTCCACTTAGTTTAGATAATATATTATGAGGATGAGTAGTTAATGCTTGTGTGTCGCTCTACCCTCGGATTATCTTAACCTCTGCTTAGAATATGATTATCACAAGTAATATATAAATTATTAGTTGAGTTCTCTTTACATGATCTTTCCACGGGATAAAATAAATACGATACCCTTGGAATACTCTCGGGTGAAATGCTACAATGGTATATCCGTGCGCTTGCGGATGAACTCTGTAATCATAATATACCAGAAGTATTTCTGCGCCATTGCTGGGAATTATATTTCTTGTAATGTCATTAAGAGATACGAACAATCGGCCATCTCAAGGCGATGTAAATACATCGGTTATCATGCATCGGCACTATCCAGCCGATCATGCATTAACCCAAACACTTGGGTAATATTTCTTCAAGTATTTGCCATTGAGCGCTCGTCCATAAACTTCTCCATCAAGTCCTTGCAACATATAAGCCCCTTTGGACACAACCTTATGGATTTGAAACGGTCCTTATCAATTCGGTGACCACTTGCCGAATTTGCTATCTTGAGTTCCTATCGACAAAATCAATTTCCAAACAAGTTCACCTTCAGAAAAAGACTTGGGCACCACTTTCTTGTTGTAATGTCGAGCAATGTGTTCCTTATCCTTAGTAACTTTTGCAAGGGCTCTCAATCTTGATTGAACCAAGTCCTCCCTCTCATCGGCCATGAGATTGTAATATTCATCGGCTATCAACTCATTTTGTAAGTCTGTCCTCCTTGAACCGATTCGCACTTCCCATGGTAAAACTGCCTCATGTCCATAAACAAGTTTATAAGGAGAAACTTGGATCGAACCGTGACAAGCCATCCAATAGGACAACAATGCTTCGGCCAATCTAGTATGCCATTGCCGAGGATAATCGGAAATCTTTCTCTTAATCAATTTGATCAAACTCTTGTTAGACGCCTCAGCCTGCCCGTTAGCTTGTGCATAATATGGTGAAGAATTCAACAATGTGATACCCATGCTATCGGCAAACTGAACAAATTCATCGGACACAAAGATCGAGCCTGGATCGGTTGCAATTGTTTGAGGAATACCAAATCGATAAATAATATACTCTTGAACAAATTGTATAGCATCCCCCGAATCAACTTTCTTCAAAGGAATCGCCTCTACCCACTTGGTAAAGTAATCGGTTGCCACCAATGTAAACTTATGTCCTTTGCTCGATGGTGGATTAATCATACCGATCATATCGATTCCCCAACCTCTGAATGGCCACGGCTTGATGATAGGATTCATAGTCGATGCTGGTGCTCTTTGAATTACTTCGAACTTCTGACAATCTTGATATCCCTTGTAATATTTGAAGCAATCCTCCAACATTGTCGGCCAAAAATACCCTGCATGTCGAAGCAACCACTTCATCTTATAAGCCGATTGATGAGTTCCACAAATTTCTTCATGTACCTCGCCTATTGCAACCTTGGCTTGATTGGCACTCAAACATTTAAGCAACACTCCATCAATCGTTCGATAATACAACTCATCATCCAACAAGGTGTACTTCAAAGCCTTATATTGCAATTTCCGAGAAGCCGATTGAGATGGATTCTGCAAATAATGATACACATCATACCTCCAATCATCGGCTGTTATCGTGGCAACTTCTATTTTGACATCCTTCGTCATTGGTTTGTAACCCGATGCCCCTTGAGCCAAGTCATTAGCTTCGATATTTTGTTCTCGAGATACATGCTTCAAAGTCACCAGCTGATATCCTTTCATTAACTCTAGGCACTTCTCATTGTAGACGATCAATGTATCATTCTTGCACACATATTCCCCTGCCAATTGGCTAATTACCAACAAGGAATCACCCATAATCTCGATAGCATCGGCTTCAACTTCCTTAAGTAATTGCAACCCTTTGAGAACCGCTTCATACTCAGCCTGATTATTGGTTGCATAGGGCTTAATAATATAGGCAAACTCGAAACTTGCCCCCCGAGGAGAAATTATAACCAAGCCGATACCACAGCCATGAGTGCATACTGATTCATCAAAGAACAAAGTCCAATGCACAATTTCAACCGAGCCGATTGAGTTATCACGATGATCAACAATAAAATCGGCTATAGCTTGCCCCTTAATCGCCTTCGGTGATTCATACCGAAGATCAAATTCTGTCAAAGCAAATATCCACTTTCCAACCCTTCCTTTCAGAATTGGAGCCGATAACATATACTTAAGCACATCGGCTTTACATATCACAGTGTATTCATTAGACAATAGATAATACGTTAACCTTGTGCAAGAGAAATATAAGCACCAACACAACTTTTCCATAGGAGAATACCTTGTCTCTACATCCAAAAGCCGACGGCTCAAATAAAACACAACTCTCTCTTTCCCTTCAAGCTCCTGAATCAAGACCGAGCCGATTGACTTCTCACCAGCCGACAGATATAATCTAAAAAGTATCCCCTTTTGTGGAAGGATCAAAACTGGAGGAGAGCTAAGATATTTTTTAATATTATCCAAAGCCTTTTGCTGCTCTGCCCCCCAAGTAAATTCTTGATTGGCTTTCAATCTCAACAGAGGTGTAAAAAGTTCTAATCTTCTAGGCATATTAGATATAAAGCTACTAACAAAATTTATCTTGCCGATCAACTCCTGCAACTCTGTCTTGTACTCCGGAGGTTGAATCTTCTTAATTGCATTAACACTCCTCTGAGATATCTCAATCCCCCTTTCATGAACAAGAAATCCCAAAAACTGACCAGCCGATACGCCGAAAGCACACTTTGTCAGATTCATCTTCAGGCCATATTTCCTGGTTCTCTTGAAAACCTTCCTCAAATCGGCTATATGGTTTTCTATTTCTTTTGACTTGACCACCACATCATCAATGTAAACTTCAACCAACCAGCCGATCAGATAATGGAATATATAATTCATGGCTCTTTGATATGTAGCCCCAGCACTCTTCCAGCCGAAAGTCATTACAACCCACTCAAACAAACCGATTGCACCAGGACATCTAAAAGCTGTCTTATGAATGTCTTCTTCTGCCATAAAGATCTGATTGTAACCAGCATTACCATCCATAAAACTCAATATCTTATGCCCTGTGGCGGCATAAACCAATTGATCAGCAATTGGCATTGGGTACTCGTCCTTTGGGGTAGCTTTGTTTAGATCTCGAAAATCAATGCACACCCTGACTTTGCCATTTTTCTTCATAACTGGAACTATGTTTGAAACCCACTCAGTATATCGGCATGGACAAATAACACTAGCATCATATAAACGTTTAACCTCAGCTTTGACTGGTTCGAGCATATCGGCTTTGCATCTCCTCGGCGGCTACTGGTAATGTCTAACCCCCGGTTTTATAGGAAGCCGATGTTCAAAATCGATCGGCTGAGTTCTGGCATCTCAAAATACTCGCAAGCGAAGCAATCTCTATATTCTTTTAAAAACTCTATCAACTTGGTTCTGAATCCAGGAGATAAATTCTTACTGATAAATGTCGGCCTTGGTCGATCACCCGGACCTATATCAATTTCTTCCAAATCGTCAGCCGACATGAAGCCTTGTCCTTGCTTGTCATCGAGATCATCTACTATATCCTTGGTGTAGATGTTTGAACCCTCCACGATGCCCTCACAATAATAATGTGGGCTCTCCGTCTTCAATTGGTTGTATATCACAATCGGACACTTTTAGAAAATCTCCATCCCAAACCTTTCCAGACAAGCAATCAATACCGTCCATCTCCCAAAGAGCTAAATCGGCACTGGCAACGTTAACTGACCTGTCGGATGGCACGATCTCAATCTTGTCGCCTTGCCATTGATTCAAGCATTGATGCATGGTTGAAGGAATACAACAATTGGCATGAATCCAATCCCTTCCAAGCAACAAGCTATAGGAACCCTTCCCATCGATGACAAAGAATGTTGTAGGGATGGTTTTGCTGCCGACTGTCAGTTCCACATTAAAAACTCCTTTTGTTTCTGATGGATTGCCACCAAAGTCTTTGAGAACCATGTTTGTCTTGATGAGATCTTCAGCACTTCTGCCCATCTTCCTGAACGTAGTATATGGCATCAAATTCACAGCGGCCCCACCATCAACCATAATTTTAGACATCAGCTTCCCGTTGACATAACCGTTAATGTACAATGGTTTCAGATGCCGATTCTCTGTCCCTTCTGGCTTTTCAAAAACTGCTTGCTCTGGTGACAAAACCAATTTAGCCGAAGCTTCCTCAACTTCATCAACATCGGCTTGCTTAGCTCCAAATTCCGCAGGCAGTGTAAAAACCATTTTAACCGATGCAGTTACGACACTCTTTCCTTTGGCCTCATCGGCTTTAGCCTCATTGGCTGTTGGATCCTGCCTTTTAACACGCCATTCTTGCCTGGGCTTTGCTTTCTTCAGCCGATGTTTGATCTCTTGCTCTACCTCATGAAAACATTCTCTGTTCCTCAAACTTTGAACCCTTTTCTTCTGTCCTCATCATTGAGTTTTTCTGTCCTCATCGTCTTCTTGATCACGATCTTGGTTCACTGGGCCCAATCTCTGATGAACAGGAACACTTGTGTGCCTCAGCCGATTGCTTCTATTGTAAGATCAGCTTGAACTTTCTGCAACATCATTGCATCCAGGACAATCTATGATAGATGGCAGCCTCATACCTTTGTTCCAGCAGAATTTGAAAAACTCGCAGTCCCAATGAGGATTAAAACCACCATCATCTTCTTCACAATACCTTTCCTGCTGCCGCTTGTCATATTTCCTCTGATACTTGTTGATAATTCTAGCCGAACTCATCTGAAAGTTTCTATTTTTGCCTCCATTGGCTGTCCTCCCAGATGTATGTACCATGTTCACCGGGAAAGGATTACCATCAACCTTCATCGGCTTCTTCGAGTCATCAAATTTAATCTTTCCCCCTCCAATGGTCATCTGGATCTGCTGCCTGAAAACTTTGCGGTCATTAGTAGAATGAGAACCAGAATTATGCCATTTGCAATACCTCCTCTTGCCTAGCTCCTTAGCCGATGGTATAATATGACCGGCAGGAAGTTGAATCTATTTCTCCCAAAGTAACAAGTCAAAAATCTTATCAGCCTTGGTGATATCAAAGTCAAATCTTTCCTCTTTCCCAGAACTCCTCACCCATGGGCATGGCACAACCTTTTTGCTTCTAACCCACTCGGCTGCAGCTACTTCGATGTCATCCTCTTCATCGGAACTATACATGTAAGGATACACATGATTGATCTTCTTGAAATTCTTCTTAGCTTCTGCAAACCTTTGCTCATGCAGAGTCACCTTCTGTGCAAGGTGAGATAAGCTTTCAAACTCTTGGGATGAGAATTTCTCTTTAATCGGCGCTATCAAACCTTGAAAAGCCAAATCGGCTAGCTGAGAATCTGTTAGAGCCAAGCTGTAGCACCTATTCCTTGTCTCTCTAAATCTCTGAATGTAATCCTGCACAGATTCATCATGCCTTTGCCGAATTGCTGTCAAGTCAGAAAGTTTCATCTCATGAATTCCACTGTAAAAATAGCTATGAAATTGTTTCTCCAAATCGGCCCAACCATTGACAGAATTGTATGGTAGAGAAGAAAACCAAGTAAAAGCCAATCCGGACAAGGACAAAGGAAATAGCATAACTCTCAGGGCGTCAACAGCCGATGCTTCACCACACTGAGCCAGGAATCGGCTGACATGCTCATAAGTCGAAACATTGTCTTGCCCTGAAAATTTTGAGAATTTTGGAATCTTGTATCGGGCAGGCAATGGAACCCTCTCAAACCACTCAGGGTATGGATGCCGATATAAGTTCCCAGTATCCTTTGGCTTCAGCCCAAATTGCTCCCTCATCACATCTGCGATCATGTCGGCCCACTGTCTCTGCTGAGGTGCCCCCTGCGTCTGCTGCTGTATCAGCGCAAACTGATTGAACTAAGGAGCAAACTGAGGTTGAGGTGACCCCCCTTGGTGGACATGAAGTGAAGGAGGCTGGTAATGATAATTCAAGTGGCCCCCATGATAATTCTGAGTATTCGGCTAGATGTTGCGCACCAAATGTTCAGGAATAATTTGGGGTATAACCGACTGATCTGGTTGAACATTATGAACCAAATGCTCGGGGACAACTTGAGTTGCAACATGCTGCCTTGGCTGATTATCAGGTGTCCTCAACCTAGCCGATGTATTTAGCAAACTTTGCTATTGAATCGGCTGAGTAATCTGCTGCCTTGGTGGAGTTTGCTGGCTCGGCAATGCTGGATCGGCAGCTGGTGGATTTGGCAAGAACATAGCAGCCACCTGTTCCTGAGTCAGCCGATTGATATTTTGCCCACTATGTTGCGGCCGTTCCTTGGTCAGCAATCGAGGATTTATCATTTGCCTTTGTGCCGATGATGTTACAGCCGACGCAGTTGGAGCAGAAGCTGTAGCCGGTGCCATCGGCTGAGTTGATGGTGCATTGGAAGAACCCTGTTGATTGCCTATAACCAAAGGCCTATAATTTGGAAAAACACCACCTGGCAAATACACTGGTCCTGTAGCTTGATGCTCAGCTATTGTGCCATCAACAACTGTTTTCACCATGTTGGTTAAAGTATTGACTAAGACTCCTCACTGATTGATCAAAGCATGTTGCACAACATAGTCAATCCGATCTTGGAAGTAATCCACTGCCATCTGGACCAAGATCATTTTGCGCATTCAAAGCATTCAATTCCGAGCTTTCTCGCGCTGGACAAAGACACTCGCCCAGGCTTTATACCTATATTTGCCCTCCTCAGACAGAAGAGTGAAGGTTCATGTGGTTTTTAGAAGACCCTACCTACGATGTAGACCTCAAACTCAAGCCCAGTAGATAGACCTCACGAAGGATTTTGCTGCGAGAACGCCTTACCCAAGCGCCAGTGTCCGGTTCCTCGAAAGAAGCAAGAAATCTTTCATACGCCTATTCAAGAGATACCATCCTTGACGTGTTGTTGGGTGATACGTATAACCGGGTACGAATAAAGGCTCTCCCCCGACTAGAAGGATCCAGGGACAACGGCTATTTCCTCCAAAAATATTGGCAGTAGCCGAAACGACTGGAAACCCACGGAAGGTGGACGGAAATGGCCTTGTTGTACCTCACTCCCGTCTTCAATGGGGTCTGCTCTTTTTTTTTGGGAGAGTATGCCAATATGATCTTAATGAGGTGGGGGGAACTGAGTCGATCTATTCCATGGCGAAGCATCCGAAGCATAACTGCACACTCACACGATCTTTGCTGAGAGATAGGAGCATTCGGTGGAACCGGTGAACTACACTTGCTTCTTAATAGATGTGTGGGACAGAGGGCTCGTGGTACCTGCTGCCCACCCTTCCTCCGCTTTGATAACTGTGTGAACGGAGAGTGGTGACTTTCCCCTTCCCGTAAAGTGGATCTGCCTTCTCCCGCTCAATAACACAGCTATTATCGTATCACAAGCAGCAAGCGCTAAAAGAGAAGTGCCCAGCACTAACGCTATAAGAAGACCTTATCATGGGGATGAGTCTACTTCTTAGCTGCTCTTGAAGTTAGCGCTTTATGCTATTCAAGAAGGACTATAACATCTTCAACCATGCCCTCCTAAAAACTACCACCTTTGTCGCCTGGTTCACCAGCGATGCCTTTATCGCCTTGAGCTAAGCTTGGACCAACTTCATCGGCAGCAACCACTTTCAGCTTGTATTTCTGGACAATTGTCCCTTTACGGGTTTCTTGGAATGAATTCATGAACTTGTCCTTCATGCTACTCATCATCTGCTCAAGCTCCTGCCTGTGTTCAGCCGACAATTTATCTAGTGTGACTGGAACAATATTTCCTTCATGAACTTCAGACCCAGTTGGATTCGGAGGCTTGTTTTGAGGATCTGTTGACTTCGAAGCTTGCTTGTCTCTTGACATATCTGACTTCTAATGGTCCCACCGGACGTGCCAAAAGCGTGTTGATGTGAAGACACGAGGCCTGGAAGGTCTTCTTAACTTCAGAGCAGGTCCAAAAATCTTGCCTTTAGGTTCGTGAGCGTGCCAGTTGATTTGATCCTACAATCAACAAGAAATAAAGACAAAGAAACCGTGGTGATATCCATAAACGATAGCCGACCGGCTAGTTACCGATGACATATCATTTATCTCCAAGACGATGTCATTTGTGAATCGATCGGCAATCATGAATAAAATGAAAAAGAACTAAATCTACTCGATCGGCTGTAGATATTAACAATATGTAGTCCTTATGTCGATATATATTTAAATCAAGTGATTGGGATAGATCGGTCGCCATGCCGAGACAGTATAAATCACTTAGATCGAAATATATACTAACAATGAGACTATATATGTTCATAGCATAGCCGATCAGATAGATCTAGCATGTATCGGCTAATACTCTAATACTACTCTATATTAAGATATTAAAACAAGTAAAATATATCAAACAGAAGCGTAATATATCTAGATGCAACAAGATCTTAACATAAAGGGTAGATCTAGCATATCAATTAAGTACATGAAATATAAGGATAAATCAGATAAGATCGGCTGAAACTCCGATACTACTATAATCGGCAACCAAAAGCAGGCTAGATATTGAGATTCTAAGCACGACTTATAAGATCAAACTCAACTGATGCAGCTATAAGTATGAAAAGAAGGACAATATCTAAACAATCAAGCCGCTGATTGTTTCATAGGGTGGTAGATATCCTATATTATCTAAGTCAACGTTGGTATTTAACCTAATCGGCTGCCTTCTAGTAACAGATGTTAGCCGACTGGAGGTTAGATAATAATATTGCCAAAGATTATATAGAATATATGATAACTCAACGAATTACATAAACAAGATTAGAGTATCATAAAGATGGAAGCACTAATCCCGAGAACGCAAGCCGCTATAACAAGTTTTACCTCTAGTTGAAGATTGAAACCGATGCAGCTCAACCTGAAAGCAAGAACTCGTCGAAACAAAATGAAAGTAAAAGGGTGGCGATGCGCCGAGATTGTCTTGAACGTGTGTTGTTGTATTACATGGGGCTCGAGGTCTATTTATACCCGAGATTACAAAATATGTCCATGTCGGATACGACTCTTATCTTTAACAAACTCTAAGATACCATAAGTCTTTGCGGCAGACTTTTGCCCAAACATATCTCTAAGGAAATTACATAAAATATCCTAATTAATAGATACAATTGCCTTCTCAGGACTCAATCCGTGCATGGCAATCCTCATGAAGCACATTAACTCAACCCAACAACGTGTACTGCGTCACATTGTCGGACTCGGCTCAATCGGCTAACCTTGTCCAACTCAGATTCTGCCGATCCCGATCACAGCTGATTCAGACTTTAGCTGTCACACCCTAAAAATCTCATTTATATAAATTATTGTGTAAATGGAATTATCAGAAATAATTTTACAAGCCTGGAAGAAAAGATTTAATTGTAAATAATAAATTCCAATATAAAATTGGGCCAGATAAAATTTTATTAAATACTTTGCTTAATTCTATAATTCCTAGATTTTTCTGGGATTTATTTGAGCTAAGGAAGTATTTTTAATAAATGAAAGAGCATTTCATGAATTATTTAAATTGAAAAAAGGTTTTAAAATTCTTTTTTTGGGCTTTGGGCCGAAAGTCGGCCCAAAACCTCTCTTCTCTCTCTCCTCGGCCCAGGCCAGCCCAAGCCGGCCCAGCAGCCGAGCCGCGCGCGCGCGAGCCGCTCTCCTCTCTCTCTCCCGCTCGCTGACAGGTGGGGCCCACCTGTCAGGCCTGTCGTCTTCCTCGGGCCGGAACCCTAGCCGAGCGCCGCCGCCGCCGCCCTTTCCAATTCGGCCGCCCCTTTCCCGATCCGGTGCAATTGTTTGGGGGGAAACGTTCGCCGTGATCTCCTCTACCTTTTTCTCTTTGGAATCATCCGCTATCTCGCTTTGGAAATGCGGGGATTCGAGCTCGATTCGGAGTTGGCCGAACCCTAACCTTCCATCGCCGTCGCCGGGCCGCCGTGGGCTTCGCCGCTGCCTCCCGACCCCTATAAAAGGTTCCCCGCGCTCTCCTCTACCCTCCGCCGCCCTCGCCTTCGCCTCTCGTCGCCCGAGCCGCCCTAGCGCCGTGCACCCGTGCGCCAACGTGGTCGCCGTCGCGTCGCCGTCCTCGTCCGACCCTTCGCCGTTGCTGTGGACCGCCGGAACACCGCCGTCATCGTCGACCCGAACCTCTCCGCCGCTTCAGCCTCGTCGCCGGCGTCATCCGTTGCTCCTCCGCCGCTAGTTCGGTCGCCGGTGAGTTCGCCGTGCTCTCCGCATCACGTTGGTGCCATCCGTTCGCGCTGCCGCGTCGTCGTTCGCCGGCAAGCATGCGGGTCCGAGCCGCCGTCGCCGCCGTCGGTCGGGGATGACGTCATCGCTGACATCATCATGTTCGTGTCCCCGTGAGCCGCTGTGGACCGATGGATCTCGACCGTCCGTTTGAATCGGATCGATCTCACCCGTCCAATCCCGTAGACCGTTGCCGTGGACCCGGTCCACCGTAGACCCGAGCCCGCTGACGCAATAAAGCCCCTTTTTCTTTTCAAAAATAATTTATTATTGCGTCATAATTCAATTAAAATTTATATAAATGATTTAATCTGATTAAATCTTTAAAAATTCATAACTAATTCATCTTAGCTCGGATTTAGTTGGTTCGAGTCTCTAAATTTTTCTAAAATTGAGATCTACATGTTAAAAATATCCACATGTACTGTTCATGCTTGCTTATGTGCTGTTTTGGTGTTTTTGCTCTTTTCTGTTTAGAATCCGACGTTTCCGGAGAGTCCGCTTTTGCAGGAGAAGATTTAGAAGAGTTCCAAGGCCAGCAAGGCAAGTCACATAGATCCTAATCAATCCTTTGAGCATGTTGATCCTGTTTAAAGCTATTGTTTCTATTCAACTATTGCATTTATTTTTGAATGTCATTGGGTGGAATTAGCCTATTGTTTGTTATAGCCCTTTTGTTCTTGATTATCCTATTCCTTGATACCTTGGGTTATTATAACTTGACTAGTTGAGCATTATATTGGTTCGACTAGATGATTAGATGTAATTGCTTAGCCATGCTTAGAAACTTTAGCACACTAATGGGATAACTTATGATTCACTATCACTTAATGATGGCTTAATGCTAGTTCACGATGGTCAATCGTGATTGGCTGATTAATTAATTTGACAACTAAAACCTGATGATGGTGGGTTGTGAGTACATGGTTTTGATGGTCGTGCTCATGACAATTAAGGACCGGTTCACGAACTTCGGTTGTGAAACATTAACCGTGCCAACCACAAGCCAGCGTGGGCAACGGCTTTATCTTTTACATAGCATAGTTCATTGCGGAGCACCAGACTGAGAAGTGGCGGAGATAAGCCCACGGGGGTCGCTGGGGAGTCCATGCCTTGTTTATAAGGGGGTGACTATGATCCGGGAATGGTGCACTGTAGTGAATTGTGTTGTGTGAGGGGTTGCTCACTTCAAAGCTCAGCAAGGGAATAATCAGAGGCCACGTCTTGTTTTGGGATCTCAGTCAATGCCTCAGGGAGGTTCTTCGTCTGTTGTTCGTCCGCAGCGTTAGTTCTTCAACAACAATGCTGGCAACAACAACCGCAACCAAGTTCCATGTCCGGTGACAGCTCCGACACCGCATCAGCCTGTCAGGAGGGAACAAGGAAACAAGCCCGGAGTATGTTTCAACTGTGGTGACCCAGGCCATTATTCTGACAAGTGTCCGAAGCCCCGACGCGTGAAGGTTGTCCCTGCACAGAACAACTCCACCGCACCAGCGACAAAGGCTCGTGTCAACCACATTGCTGCTGCAGAAGCTCAAGATGCTCCAGATGTGATTTTGGGTACGTTCCCTGTTAACTCAGTTCCTGCAATAGTACTTTTCGACTCTGGTGCTACGCATTTATTTTTATCTATGAGTTTTGCGGGAAATCATGGGATGGAAGTAGAAGATCTTAGACGCCCTTTGATGGTTAGTACCCCGAGTAATCAAGCACTCTCGGTGCAACGTAGTCCCTCTGTCAGAATAGAGATTCAAGGAGTGCCATTTCTGGCCAATCTTATTCTGTTAGAATCCAAAGACCTTGATGTCATCCTAGGGATGGACTGGTTAGCCAGATATAAGGGTGTGATAGACTGTGCTAATAGGAAAGTAACTCTCACCAGTACAGATGGCCAAGTTGTGACTGTTCACGCATTGCCTTCAGAGCCCTTAAGGTCAAGTCTGAACCAAATAACTTTGGAAGAGATTCCTATAGTACGAGAATACCCAGATGTGTTCCCGGATGATTTACCTGGTATGCCGCCTAAAAGAGATATAGAGTTCAGAATAGATTTGGTACCTGGTACAGCTCCAATCCATAAGAGACCTTATAGAATGGCAGCCAATGAGTTAGCAGAAGTCAAGAGGCAAGTAGATGATTTGCTTCAGAAAGGATACATTAGACCAAGTTCGTCTCCATGGGGTGCTCCAGTTATTTTTGTTGAGAAAAAAGATCATACCCAGAGGATGTGTGTGGACTATCGTGCCTTAAATGATGTGACTATCAAGAATAAGTATCCGCTACCCAGAATTGATGATTTGTTTGATCAGCTCAAGGGTGCCACTGTTTTCTCCAAGATCGATCTTCGATCAGGATATCACCAGTTAAGGATTAAAGAGGAAGACCTAAGACAGCTTTCACTACTCGGTATGGGTTGTTTGAGTGTACGGTTATGTCTTTCGGACTTATTGTTGTTTGAGTGTACGGTTAGGTCTTTCGAACTTATTGTAACGTCCCGCCTTCCCCAGGCCGGGCCCACTTACATCTGATAGCTTTCATAGGTCATAGACTGCCCTCACAGACCAACACATGTCTTTTCTACACACTTTGTCCTCACTCGTGTTCCTCACTCGTGTGCACCCGGGAAGAATTTCCCGGTCGGTCACCCATCCCAAATTGCTCCAGGCCAAGCACGCTTAACCCTGGAGTTCTTTAGAGATCGGCTTCCAGAAAAGAAGTTGCAACTTGTTGATATGAGTATTCTATTAATCCTATTAAGCACTAGGCCGGGATGTTACACCCTCACCCCCTTAAGAGAGATCGATGCCCCCGTCGATCAACCCCCCAGGCCAGGAACGTCCACTCTTGGCCACGTCCATGTGTCCAGTGCCAGCGCATGTGCCATGCTGTGTAACCACTCCCGGTCTACACCAGCCATGCGCACCATGCTTGCGTGTCACGCCCGGAAATTCACTAGTAATTTCCGAACTTATTTGTGCATAAAATCCTCGTCCAGGAATCAGCCGAGGTACACAAACAGACAATTTAATATACAAATCCATCATAATAATAACGTTACACACTTACAAAAGAAAAGAAAACAGCAGCGGAATAACGGTCTAGCGATGGCTCCAGCTCCACTCCCACAGGCAGCTCAACTTGGGTATAAGCCAAACGTCTTCTCCTTCTGGATCCTTTCTCTTTAACTGAGGTTGATTGATTATTGCAAGAATGAGCATATGACATACTCAACAAGCCACACAGCAAATATGCAAGTGCACAAGGATACCAAAGGATGGCATAATATAGGCTCATTTGCAAAAGCAGCATTTAGCAAAACATTTAAGAGAAGTAAAACAGTAGAGTAATTAATCAGAAATTTTAATCAACACTGAACAGCACACCCATGCTGCACAGGCCCAACCATCCTGAACAACCATACCCGGCTGTACAGACCTAACTCCAAACTAGGAGCTAAACAAATTATTACCAATTATAGCATCAACAATTATTGTGAGAGGTGTGAGACTAATCACGAAAAACATTGCTCAACTCGCCCATAACCGCGGGCACGGCTATTCGAATAGTTTTACTCTGGCCAGAGGTGTACCACTGTACCCACAAGACACAGCCTCAACATCATGTCTACCATGCGTCGCGATACTGGAAAGTACCCGAATAGAGGCTGTGACAATACCCTCTGCACAACACAACTCACCACAGTGCACCATTCCTGGATCATAATCACCCCCTTATAAAACAAGGCATGGACTCCCCAGCGACCCCCACGGACTTCTCGCCGCTTCTCAGTCTGGCACACCATAATGAATCATGCTATACAAAAGATAAAGCCGTTGCCCACGCTGGCTTGTGGTTGGCACGGTAAATGTTTCACAACAGTAGCTCGCGAACCGGTCCTTAATTGCCATGAGCACGACCTTCAAAACCATGTGCTCACAACCCACCATTAATCATATTTTAATTACCAATTAATTATCATAACACGATTAACCATCATGAGCTACCATTAAATATAACCATAAATAATAATGTAGTATATATGATTCATCCCATTAGTGAGCTAATGTTTCTAAGCATGGCTAAGCAATTATATCTAACATCTAGTTGAACCAATATATATAAAGCTCAACTAGTCAAATTATAATATCCCAAGGTATCAAGGAATAGAGTAATCAATGCAAAAAGGCCATAACAAAGGAATAGATTCACACCACCCAGTGACATTCGAAAATAAATGCACAGTTGAAATAAATAGAGAATTTAAATATAGGACCAACATGTGGGTAATTGTGTTTAGGATCTGTGTGACTTGCCTTGCAATAATCGGTCTTCAATTAATCTTCTTGAACACTCCCGACGCACTCACGAACCTTCGCAACGACGGAAACGACAAGCTAACACGCAAAACGAAGAAAAAGACTAATAAAAACCAAATAAACAGTACAAAAACAAGCATAAACAGTACATGTGGATATTTTTAACATGTAGATCTCAATTTTAGAAAAATTTAGCAACTTGAACCACTAGAAACGGAGCTACGGTTATTTAGTTATGATTTTCCGAAGATTTAATCTATTAGAAAAACGGGAAAAAGAAAAACCGACGATGACGTCATGATGACCTCATCAAAGGCCGGACCAAGATGGCGACCTCGCCGGAGATTGGATGGTCGGCTGCGACTTTGGAGGACATGTACACGTAGAGGACGACGAGACGAACCCAACGGTACTCACCCTCAAACCAAACGACGAACGACGACGGCCGGCGACGAGGTCTAGCGGCGGCGCGGCTTCGGTCGACGGCGGCGACTGGGCTCCGGTGACCGGCGGCAGCGGGGAGGGAGCGGCCGAGCTTGCCCACACCTCGGCGCACCTTACAGCGGTGACGGCGACCGGCGGCAACGGCGGAGACGACGGCGCGACACGGCCGAAGTTCGGCCGGCGGCGGCGGCGAACTTGGCGGCGGCGACGGAGAGGCTACGGGGCACGGGAGACCACGGGAGAGGGGGCAAACGAAAGAGGAGGACTAGGGGGTCCTATATATAGGCTTGGATTGAAGAGATCGGACTCCAAACGAGAGGAATCGAACCCGGAAAAATCAAAACTCGGTTTTGGAGATAAACTCGAAAACGAGTTTAATTCGGATAAAATACCCAACGATTTGCTCCGATTTTTGGGGAAAAAGATAGAGGACAACAAGGGGATAAAAACCCCTCAACCAATCGGAAGAAACGGGGTCGGATTGGGGCGGATTTGGAGGGAGAAGGGGCGGCGGCACTGTAGCAGAGGGATGCAAAACAGACTTCCTGCCGGGCTTCATTTCCTCGGCCGGATGAGAAGAGGGAGCAAAACCGGACTTGCGCAGAGAAGAGGGGAGGCGCTGGATCGGGCTAAGGGAGAGAGAGGTGGGCCAGATTAAGCCCAAAGCTAAGGAAAGGATTTTAATTACTTTTCCAATTAAAATAATCACTTAAATGATCTTTGAATTGTTAAAAATACTTCCAATGCTCAAATAATTTCAAGAAAAATCCTGAAAATACTTGGACACTCAAAGTATTTAACAAAATTATAATTAGACCATTTAATGATTAATTTAATATGTGGGTAATTACTGAAATGCTCTTTGTATGATTAAAAAAATTAGGAATTGAGCTCCGAAAAATCCGAGAATATTCCAGAGAGTATAATTAACCATGGAGAATTTAATAAAAATTAAATCCAGCCATGCTTTATATTTAGGAAATTTTATTTCCCACATCTAACTTCACTTGTAAATTAATGAACATTTAATATAAATTCTAATAATAATTTATTAAATAATTTATAAATCCTGAAACAAAAATCAGGATGTGACACTGCGCAACTGCGACACACGCGCCCGTGAAACCGCGAGAGTCGGCTCTGATACCACTTTGTAACGTCCCGCCTTCCCCAGGCCGAGCCCACTTACATCTGATAGCTTTCTTCCCGGTCGGTCACCCATCCCGGTCGGTCACCCGCGCCCGTGAAACCGCGAGAGTCGGCTCTGATACCACTTTGTAACGTCCCGCCTTCCCCAGGCCGAGCCCACTTACATCTGATAGCTTTCTTCCCGGTCGGTCACCCATCCCGGTCGGTCACCCATCCCAAATTGCTCCAGGCCAAGCACGCTTAACCCTGGAGTTCTTTAGAGATCGGCTTCCGGAAAAGAAGTTGCAACTTGTTGATATGAGTATTCTATTAATCCTATTAAGCCCTAGGCCGGGATGTTACACTTACCAATGCCCCCGCTTTCTTCATGAACTTGATGAATAAGGTGTTTATGGAATACTTAGACAAGTTCGTGGTCGTCTTTATTGATGACATCCTTATCTACTCTCGAACTAAAGAAGAGCATGAAGAACATCTTCGCCTTGCATTAGAGAAACTACGAGAACATCAGTTGTATGCCAAGTTTAACAAGTGTGAATTCTGGTTGTCTGAAGTGAAGTTCCTTGGTCACGTCATCTCAGCCGGAGGAGTTGCCGTTGATCCTAGTAATGTGGAATCAGTAACCAGCTGGAAACAACCCAAGACCGTTTCAGAGATTCGTAGTTTCCTGGGTCTTGCAGGGTATTACCGGAGATTTATAGAAAATTTCTCCAAGATTGCTAAGCCCATGACACGACTGCTTCAGAAAGATGCGAAGTACAAGTGGTCAAACGAATATGAGCAGAGTTTCCAAGAATTGAAGAGTCGTTTAATATCAGCGCCCATTTTGATTTTGCCTGATCCAAAGAAGGGTTTTCAAGTGTATTGCGATGCATCTAAGCTTGGGTTAGGATGTGTTCTGATGCAAGATGGGAAGGTGGTTGCCTATGCATCTCGTCAGTTACGTCCACATGAGAAGAACTACCCTACTCATGATCTCGAGTTAGCTTCAGTAGTTCATGCATTGAAGATTTGGCGTCACTATCTTTTCGGAACTCGTACAGAGGTGTACACCGATCACAAGAGTTTAAGGTACATCTTTACTCAACCAGATCTGAACATGAGACAACGGAGATGGTTGGAATTAATCAAGGATTATGACTTGGGAATTCATTATCACCCGGGAAAGGCTAATGTTGTAGCAGATGCTCTTAGCAGGAAAGGCTATTGCAATGCTACGGAAGGATGACAGTTGCCATTGGAGTTATGTAAGGAATTTGAAAGGTTAAATTTGGGAATTGTCACTAGAGGTTTTGTTGCAACCTTAGAAGCCAAGTCTACTCTCATTGATCAAGTTAGAGAAGCCCAGGTTAATGACCCCGATATTCATGAGATCAAGAAGAATATGAGGAGAGGAAAAGCTATCGGTTTCATGGAAGATGAGCAAGGGACCGTATGGTTGGGCGAAAGAATTTGTGTTCCAGAGAATAAAGAGTTGAAAGATACAATTCTGAAAGAAGCTCATGATACTCTGTACTCCATTCACCCTGGTAGTACCAAGATGTATCAAGATCTCAAAGAAAGATTTTGGTGGACAAGTATGAAGCGTGAGATAGCAGAGTTTGTAGCTATGTGTGATGTTTGTCAGCGAGTTAAGGCAGAACATCAGAAGCCAGCAGGTTTGTTGCAACCTTTGAAGATACCAGAATGGAAGTGGGAAGAAATCGGTATGGATTTTATCACGGGTTTACCCAGAACGTCATCAGGCCACGACTCTATTTGGGTGATAGTCGATAGACTTACCAAAGTGGCTCATTTCATTCCAGTGAAGACAACATATTCCGGAAGTCGTTTGGCGGAATTGTATATGGCTAGGATTGTGTGTTTGCATGGCGTCCCTAAGAAAATAGTATCTGACCGAGGTAGTCAGTTTACTTCAAAGTTTTGGAAGAAACTTCAGGAAGAGATGGGTTCTAAGCTGAACTTCAGTACTGCTTATCATCCGCAAACAGACGGACAAACCGAAAGGGTGAATCAGATTTTGGAAGATATGTTAAGAGCTTGTGCTCTAGACTTCGGTGGAAGTTGGGATAAGAATTTGCCTTACGCAGAATTTTCGTACAACAACAGTTATCAAGCTAGTCTTCAGATGGCTCCTTACGAAGCACTGTATGGTCGTAAGTGTCGTACTCCGCTTTTGTGGGATCAAACGGGGGAACGTCAGGTGTTCGGAACTGATATCCTAAGGGAAGCAGAAGAAAAGGTAAAGGTTATTCAAGAAAGATTGCGTGTAGCTCAGTCTCGTCATAAGAGTTATGCAGACAATCGCCGCAGAGACTTGAGTTTTGAAGAAGGAGATCATGTGTACCTTCGTGTCACTCCTCTCCGAGGGATTCATCGTTTTCAGACCAAAGGAAAATTGGCTCCGCGTTTTGTGGGACCTTATAAGATTATCAGTCGAAGAGGTGAGGTTGCTTATCAGTTGGAATTACCTCAATCGTTGACAGGAGTTCATGATGTGTTCCATGTGTCACAGTTGAAGAAGTGTTTAAGGGTACCTACTGAGGAAGCTAATCTTGAACAGATAGAAATTCAAGAGGATCTGACATATGTTGAGAAACCAATCCGTATTTTGGAGACAAACGAGAGAAGGACCAGGAATCGAGTTATCCGTTTCTATAAGGTTCAGTGGAGTAATCACTCAGAAGAAGAAGCTACTTGGCAAGAACTCGTCGAAACAAAATGAAAGTAAAAGGGTGGCGATGCGCCGAGATTGTCTTGAACGTGTGTTGTTGTATTACATGGGGCTCGGGGTCTATTTATACCCGAGATTACAAAATATGTCCATGTCGGATACGACTCTTATCTTTAACAAACTCTAAGATACCATAAGTCTTTGCGGCAGACTTTTGCCCAAACATATCTCTAAGGAAATTACATAAAATATCCTAATTAATAGATACAATTGCCTTCTCAGGACTCAATCCGTGCATGGCAATCCTCATGAAGCACATTAACTCAACCCAACAACGTGTACTGCGTCACATTGTCGGACTCGGCTCAATCGGCTAACCTTGTCCAACTCAGATTCTGCCGATCCCGATCACAGCTGATTCAGACTTTAGCTGTCACACCCTAAAAATCTCATTTATATAAATTATTGTGTAAATGGAATTATCAGAAATAATTTTACAAGCCTGGAAGAAAATATTTAATTGTAAATAATAAATTCCAATATAAAATTGGGCCAGATAAAATTTTATTAAATACTTTGCTTAATTCTATAATTCCTAGATTTTTCTGGGATTTATTTGAGCTAAGGAAGTATTTTTAATAAATGAAAGAGCATTTCATGAATTATTTAAATTGAAAAAAGGTTTTAAAATTCTTTTTTTGGGCTTTGGGCCGAAAGTCGGCCCAAAACCTCTCTTCTCTCTCTCCTCGGCCCAGGCCAGCCCAAGCCGGCCCAGCAGCCGAGCCGCGCGCGCGCGAGCCGCTCTCCTCTCTCTCTCCCGCTCGCTGACAGGTGGGGCCCACCTGTCAGGCCTGTCGTCTTCCTCGGGCCGGAACCCTAGCCGAGCGCCGCCGCCGCCGCCCTTTCCAATTCGGCCGCCCCTTTCCCGATCCGGTGCAATTGTTTGGGGGGAAACGTTCGCCGTGATCTCCTCTACCTTTTTCTCTTTGGAATCATCCGCTATCTCGCTTTGGAAATGCGGGGATTCGAGCTCGATTCGGAGTTGGCCGAACCCTAACCTTCCATCGCCGTCGCCGGGCCGCCGTGGGCTTCGCCGCTGCCTCCCGACCCCTATAAAAGGTTCCCCGCGCTCTCCTCTACCCTCCGCCGCCCTCGCCTTCGCCTCTCGTCGCCCGAGCCACCCTAGCGCCGTGCACCCGTGCGCCGCCGTTGCCGCCGCTGCTCCAGCCTATCGCCGCCGTCGCTTCGGTCATCGCCGTCGCTCGGGGAGCTCGCCAACGTGGTCGCCGTCGCGTCGCCGTCCTCGTCCGACCCTTCGCCGTTGCTGTGGACCGCCGGAACACCGCCGTCATCGTCGACCCGAACCTCTCCGCCGCTTCAGCCTCGTCGCCGGCGTCATCCGTTGCTCCTCCGCCGCTAGTTCGGTCGCCGGTGAGTTCGCCGTGCTCTCCGCATCACGTTGGTGCCATCCGTTCGCGCTGCCGCGTCGTCGTTCGCCGGCAAGCATGCGGGTCCGAGCCACCGTCGCCGCCGTCGGTCGGGGATGACGTCATCGCTGACGTCATCATGTTCGTGTCCCCGTGAGCCGCTGTGGACCGATGGATCTCGACCGTCCGTTTGAATCGGATCGATCTCACCCGTCCAATCCCGTAGACCGTTGCCGTGGACCCGGTCCACCGTAGACCCGAGCCCGCTGACGCAATAAAGCCCCTTTTTCTTTTCAAAAATAATTTATTATTGCGTCATAATTCAATTAAAATTTATATAAATGATTTAATCTGATTAAATCTTTAAAAATTCATAACTAATTCATCTTAGCTCGGATTTAGTTGGTTCGAGTCTCTAAATTTTTCTAAAATTGAGATCTACATGTTAAAAATATCCACATGTACTGTTCATGCTTGCTTATGTGCTGTTTTGGTGTTTTTGCTCTTTTCTGTTTAGAATCCGACGTTTCCGGAGAGTCCGCTTTTGCAGGAGAAGATTTAGAAGAGTTCCAAGGCCAGCAAGGCAAGTCACATAGATCCTAATCAATCCTTTGAGCATGTTGATCCTGTTTAAAGCTATTGTTTCTATTCAACTATTGCATTTATTTTTGAATGTCATTGGGTGGAATTAGCCTATTGTTTGTTATAGCCCTTTTGTTCTTGATTATCCTATTCCTTGATACCTTGGGTTATTATAACTTGACTAGTTGAGCATTATATTGGTTCGACTAGATGATTAGATGTAATTGCTTAGCCATGCTTAGAAACTTTAGCACACTAATGGGATAACTTATGATTCACTATCACTTAATGATGGCTTAATGCTAGTTCACGATGGTCAATCGTGATTGGCTGATTAATTAATTTGACAACTAAAACCTGATGATGGTGGGTTGTGAGTACATGGTTTTGATGGTCGTGCTCATGACAATTAAGGACCGGTTCACGAACTTCGGTTGTGAAACATTAACCGTGCCAACCACAAGCCAGCGTGGGCAACGGCTTTATCTTTTACATAGCATAGTTCATTGCGGAGCACCAGACTGAGAAGTGGCGGAGATAAGCCCACGGGGGTCGCTGGGGAGTCCATGCCTTGTTTATAAGGGGGTGACTATGATCCGGGAATGGTGCACTGTAGTGAATTGTGTTGTGTGAGGGGTAATGTCACAGCTGCTTTCCGAGGTACCGTGGTGGTACTGAGGCACATGGTGACATGATGTGGGGCTGTGTCTTATGGGTACAGTGGTACACCTCTGATCAGAGTAAAACTATTCGAATAGCCGTGCCCGCGGTTATGGGCGGGTCTAACAATGTCTTTCGTGATTAGTCTCACCCTTCCCACTTTAATGAAAGATGCTATAACTGGTTATATTTGATTAGCTCCTGGTTTGGAATGGTATATTCCTGGTTTGGAGATTAGAACTGTGCAGCCGGGGTTGGTTGTTCAGAATGGTTGGGCCTATACAACAGGGTATGTTGTATGGTGTTGGATTAATACTGTTTAATTAATTTTCTACTGTTTTATTAAATTCTGAAATATTTATTAAATGCTGTTTATGTAAAGAAGCCTATATTATGCCATTCTTGGTTATCCTGTGCACTTGCATATTTGCTGCGTGGCTTGCTGAGTATGTCATATACTCACCTTGCAATCATTCATCAGAGGAGGAGTTCTACAGTGAAGCTGATGGTGGTGAGGATTTGGCGTAGTCCTTGTCAAGTTGCCTGTGGAGTGGAGTCGTCTGCGTTGTTTATTTTTATTTTCCGCTGCTTAGATCTTTATTGTTTTGAGAGGAACTATCCACCTCTGTAATGATATTTTATTCGCCCATTAATTAGAGTAATAATTGTACTCTATTATCAATTTGTTATTGTGTGCCTCGGCTGATTCCTGGACGAGGGTTTACACACATGTAAGCGTTTGGAATTTTGGATAGAAATTCCGGGCGTGACATTAGCCGATCCTTGCTCTGTTTCCAGAACGATTTCCATCTTGAATTCCATTTCAGTTTTATCTCCACCTCCGATGCTGAAATTACCAAATTTGGTTGTTAACAATTTGCTTGTTGAGAATGGGGGTACAATTGTATTGTCGATGGGTTATACCCTCCTACGGTATTTGTTTAGGTATTGGCTAACTCAGGATTCCATGTGTAGTGTACAAGAGGGAGACGATCAGACCGAGATAGAAACGACGAGTTGGGTAATTCCCTATGATTGTTCCGTACCAATACGTGTCATCTGTGGGGACAGATCTCCGCACAGCTGGAGAGGCCATTTGACACCAGGGTTATACCCGCCTACGGTATTTGTAGAGTAAGAGAGTCGTTGGCGTCAGGGTATGCGAGAGATTGAGTTAAAAGAGACGAGAGAGAAGGATTTTTTATATAGGTTCATGCCCCCCTTGTTAAGAGTAATAGCTCTACTCCTACTAGGCGAAGCTGATGTTGCCTTTATATATCAATATCTCACGAGTACAATATTTGGGATGACCTAATCTACTCTCTGTCCGTCTAGCGACATGAAGCTCTCACACGTGGTCGACGACTAGCATAGTCTACTCTCTCGAATATGAACTCAGCAAGATTGGAGTTGTCTTATCGTATTGGTTTGTATTCCATGTCCCCTCTCCTCTTGGTGTGTTGTTTTTATGTCCTTGGGTGGTCTTTTGTAGGGGTGGAAATGAGCCAGGTCGAGTTTGGCTCGGCTTGCAATGGCTCACAACAAGCTAGGCTTGGCTTGGCTCGGTTTGGTAGGGGAAACGAGCTAAAACATGAGCTCGGCTCGGCTCATTTCCTGGCTCGAGCAAGATCGAGCTGGCTTGCGAGCCTTCCCATTGAAGCACCTCTTTATATATAATTTGTAATCATTAAGAAAAACAAGAACAAATCATCAACATGCAAAATTAAAATAATTTTATATTATTCAATTCATCAAAATCTAGATGATAAATTGCATATTGACAAATAATAACTCCACTAGAAAATAAAATCATCCATATAAGTACAGTATGGCCTAGGCTCACGAGCCAAACAAGCAGCACTTGGGCTTAGCTCATTTCAGGAACGAGCTAAAAAGAAGGCTTGGGCTTGGCTCGTTTAGCAATCGAGCCGAGCCGAGCTAAGCGAGCTCGAGCCAAGCCCGAGCTAAGCTCGCGAGACAGAGCTTTTTTTCCACCCCTAGTCTTTTGTCCAAGTAGAACCGGAGGGGCAAATTCTACGTCCATTGAGGTTTCCTCTGGTGGCACGATGACAAAACTATTGTTGTGGTCGGAAGGAGTGCCACCACCGTCGTGTCAGACATCTAGCGAAGGTAGAGTCATATCACCGGATATATGACGACATCGCGTCGTACGCAGATGTCAAAATTTTGAATCGCAGGGATGAGTAAAACTCGAATTCTATGAGGTGTTGGAGAGGGAGATGATCAGATGAGACGGAGGCCGAGATGGACATGACGAGTCGGCCAAATTCCTTATAAAGCCTATATATAATTTAACTGCTTGCACCAATATGCCGCAGCGGCTGGT
Source organism: Oryza meridionalis (assembly GCA_000338895.3). NCBI lineage: Eukaryota > Viridiplantae > Streptophyta > Magnoliopsida > Poales > Poaceae > Oryza > Oryza meridionalis. The sequence continues at coordinate 10,842,082 of CM002531.2, read as the reverse complement.
CCTACCGGCATCGTCCATGGGGATGGACCTCCGCACGGAAGGCGAGGCTATCCGACGGCCAACGCAACACATGCGCTTCACGTCGTAGCCGTCGCACAGGTCGGCAGGCCCTCGCTGGCAACTCGACCCCAATAAGTCACTCTAGCTCGTCGCCAACCTCAAGTCGCGCGTGTTCTTCGAACTTCGTACCATAGCTTGATCAAAGCTTCATGTCCTCTGTACCCCCTAGGTGGGCAGGTTGCAAGGGGTCGTTATTCATTAGGAACTCCCAGTCGAGCCAATATGCGCGCCCGTTGCTGACACGAAGGGAGCTACCCAATGCTTCAAATCTCAGGCTAAGCCTTATATCTACTGTTAAGCCATTTAATGGCAAAATTTGCTACAAGATATAAAAAAAGTGTAATTAGCTAGGAGACACTGCAAAAATGCATAACAGCTGTGGAACACAAAAAAGAACTGGTAATTAGCTGTTGGACACCCGCGGTATTATTTTATTATATCTAGAGCAAATAGGGAGAAAAATAGCCGTGAATGTACGATTTTGCGGCTCGCATATAGCTCCGACGTCGCGGTGGCCACATGTTCAGCACCGGCGTGGTCCTCATGTTGCAGCAACGACGAGCGTGGAAATGATGCGGAGCCACAGGCCCAGGCGCGTGGGCCCTCTTGAACACCCAGAGAGCTGCCTCGCCAACAACGGCAGCGACAACGGTGGCGGCGTCGGAGCTGTATGCGAGCTAGACTTGGTAGGCAGGGGCAAAATCGTTTTTTTGGAAGAGAACACAGCAAGGGAAGCCCCCTCTGTTAAGAAATTTTTATTAAAAAGAAAGGGTACAAATTACAACAGATTGATCCAGTTTATAATTACATCGTGATATCTCGCATTAGTCCTAAACAACAAAAGAAGGAGATCACTCTTCAAGAGTTGCCTCCAAGAAGACAAAGAAGGAATTTTTTTTATCAAAAATGAAGCCATTCATTTGCTTCCAAATATTCCAAGCAGCATATAGAAATTTCTCCATAAGCAAAATCGTATTTTTGCGACTGTTTCTCTCTCCATTTCCTTTTGGATATTATAAAATAGGGAAATTTTGCTACATAACACTTCGACTTCGTGGTTTTAGCCATAGGACACCAACCGAACTCACTTTTAGGGGGAAAACACTCCATAAACGTGGTAATTTGACAATGGACACTGCACCGATTAAAATAAAAATTTCCGGTTGAAGAGGAAAGAGAACTCGCGTGAAAGTTCTAAAATGCCCTTGGGCCCACATGTCATATCTTCTATCTCTCTTCAACCGGGTGCGCCGTCGTCTGCGGAGTTGAGCACCAGGACCACCGACAGTTGTGCGGCGGCAGCTGTCCTGGTTGCGGCAGCGGCGACGCCGACAATGACGCGCGGCGATGGCGGCTGTGGCAACTGCGGCGCGGTGGTGACTACGCCTTCGTCGCGTGGGGCGGCGATGGCGGAGGGTGAGGATCACGACGAGGAAGCAGCGGCGGACGGCCTCGAGATTAAGATCCTGGTGCACAGTGGTGACGCTACGTGCAGGTGATGGCCGTCGTCGGCCATGGTAGCCGCGTCGGCATGGCGACGGCGAGTACGGCAGTGGCGATGGCGACGACGACGACGACGATGGCGCGAAGACAGACGGTGGTGACGGCCGGCTGGAGGAGATCAAGAGAGATAGGAGAGGTGGGACAGGTCGTGATGGGGATCAACTGCGCATCCAGGACGGCGTGGTGCTAGGGACGGCGCAGGACGGGGTGCGGCTACTGTTGTGGCTCCCGTTGCTGCTGTACCCGATTTTGCCGGAGGAGAGCAAGTGGCGGGCGAGCTATGGGCGGGAGGACGTGCTGTCGGCGAGCGACCTGAAGCGGATGTGGGTGTGGTTCAAGAAGGTGCCGCGCGGCAGTGGCGCGGCGGTGACCGGCATCGCCTAGGAGAAGATAGAGAGAAAAGAGAAGAGAGATAGGAAAGCTGACATGTGGGCCCAAGGGCATTTTTGACATTTCACGTGATTTCTCTCTCCTCTTCAACCAGAAATTATTATTCTAATTGGCGCGGTGTCCATTGGCAAATTACCACGTTTATAGAGTGTTTTTCCCCCAAAAGTGAGTTCGGGCGGTGTCCTACGGCTAAAACCACGAAGTCGAAGTGTCCTATAGCAAAATTTGCCTATAAAATAATATCGTGGGTGTCCAGCAACTAATTACCAGTTTTTTGCGGTGTCCTATATCAGATACATGTTCTTGTGGTGTCCCCTGGCTAATTACATATTATTTTATGTCCTATAGCAAATTTTGCCAGCAAGTAACAAGCAAGTATGTCAATATTTAGGCTGGTGCCAAAGGCTGAGTCTTAGACAAAAGAACCTAGCTAATCCAAATGCAGTGCATTTACTATTTTAAATACTAGGTGAAACCCCGTGCATTGCTACAAGAATTTATTATGATAGCACTAAGTAAAATTAATGTATAAGACAGCCAGACAATATAAACTTATTTAAGTTGATGTGATTTGTAAGTTTATGTGGTTTATGTTAGTTTAAATTTAAATAGTATACACAACGATGATTCAAATGTAAAAGTAAGCTGGTGTGGCTTTATGAGAGAAGAAAAGGAGGGAGATAGTTTGGATCATAGATTAATCATCTAAAGGCTAAAAACGATTGAGGTGATATGACTTCTTAAGAGAAGAAAAGGACGGAGATAATTTAAACCATAGATAATCATCTAAGGACAAAACAATTGATGTAATATGGCTTAATGAGAGAAGAGAGAGAGCACATTAACTAAGTTAGGAGTTAGGATGAACTATATAGGTATATATGATGATGATGACACAACTAGCTTGGATATAACCATGACTACCTTATATATTAATCAACTAAAGGTGCATATGTTCTACATTAGATTTACATGTTATATATTTGAACAAACGTTGCTACACAATAAGTTTCATGTGTTTTTGTTTGCAGAGGTACTTGCTTGGGCGAAGGAAAAGAAACCGAGTGTAACGAAATCATGGATGATCAAAGAAGTTGATTGGGGACCATATCAAGACCTTCTCCAAGTCCACTTCCATCTCATCACGTCACTTTTGGTCCATAGAAGACAAGAGATAAAGTTCTACATGTTTTGGATTTGGATTCGGGCCTCCTGACAGCACCAACTTCAAACGGACCTAGCCGCTGATCTTGAAGGAATTTCGGGGCCCATGAGTTGTTGGAAAGCTTATGGAGTCTACTTTCATATGGTTTTGGTCCCATGTCAAAATTCTTACCGAGCTGCCAGGAATCTGCAAAACAAGCCACGTATCTCATCCAGTCCGAATCTGACTCGAGTTTTGGGCCTTGTAATTGTATCGTGTGCTTAGCCCAAGGGGGTGTGCGCCCTAGGGAAACCCTAGGACGTCCCTAATAATATTAATTCAGTAGTCGTCATCATTTAGAGTTGGGTTTTGCTTAGATTATTCTGTCAAGAACAGTTTCGCCGCTAGATCGATTTGTGGAACCCCAAATTCGAGTGCTTAACCATTCATATGCAATTTGGTTGCAATCTATCCTGTTCTTGCTTGTGTTCTTTGATTCGCATGCAGGGATTAGCCTTCTCGACGAGGTCAACCGGGTTTCGGCACGGTTGATAACCAAAGGAGACGTGGTGCTGCGATTGCGGGGCTCAGTAGCATGTTCGTTCAGAAGCCGGATCGAGTTGTGTCGCGACTTCGCCCAAATCGACTGTTTATCAATACCTATTGGAAGATCAGGACCTAACATCCCTCATCGGTTGGTATCAGAGCGCGGTTGCCCGTTAGGTAATTTATCTTCCCATAACCAGAAAATTGCCACACAAAAATATTTATTCTTTACCTAGACAATTTGAGCCGTTGCATTGTTCTATTAGATTTTGCGTTGTTGAATTTTAGATTGCATCGTCGCGTCGAGTGCTGGTTTAGTTTTAGATTTAATTTTTAGTTTTTAGTTTTGCATCTGTTCATCACTTAGGTCTAGGGTTCATCGGTCAAGTCGGTGTGAGTTGTACGTCAATTTTGAGTCTAGTTTTTCATCTTGTCGGTTGTAGCCGGGACCTTGAAAAATTGAATCGTCTCCTCATCGGGTTTCCGTTTTTGTGGTTAGCAGAAGTTTTCATCGAGCGATTTTGGGGTTGCTCGATTTCTAGGGTTCTGGTGTGCCATCGGTTGTTTCTGTGTGCCGTGAGAAAGAAAAGAAAAAAAAAGAGCGATGGTTGTTTACCGTGGGTTGGTTTTGTTGGAGATAATATAGATCGAATTTAGTTGGTTTCCAAATTTGTAGGTTGATATGTTTATCTTCAACACCCACCCTCCTCTCTCTCCCCCTTGACCGATCCCGTCACCACTCTCCACCTTATCACTACCGGCACCGACCTCTCCACCTCCAGGTACCGGTACCGGGAGTCCGTAGTTTTCCATATATCATATATTTGTTGTGTCGGATTTGACATATTTTTATAAAAACGGAACATACGTGATGTGAGCATTCCATTTTTGAGGTGATCTAATTTTAGTTTTACACTTTGCATTTGAGTCACTGTAATATTCATATTTATATTTGAGTCCTTGTTCGAGGTCAGTGGTTCAGTTCTTGTTGAAAAAAAATAAAATAAAGAAAGAAAAGGCAGAAAGGTGCAAAGAAAAAGAAAGAAAAAAGGCGCACCTAAAAAAAGGAAAAAAAAGGCAGAAAGGTGCTTAAAAAAAGCAGCACCAAGAAAGAAAAAAAAACCATTCACCCTTTGAGTATATTTTCAGAGTGCAGAGTTGTGCATTGATTCATATCTAGTCCTTAGTGTTGTCGAGTGCTTGCTTGAGCTAGAGTTGAGTCTAGACTAGGCCAGCACATTGACTAGTACTTTGAACTATTATTCAACTTTGCAATTTCTGATTAGCACAATTGCGTTCCCTTCGCTACTATATATCGTGCCTTCCAAGCTTCACATACATACTTCTGGTCAGCACCGCTTTGATCCTTGCAATCGCCACATCACATCCTTCAAGGTGTCACGAACCAGCCACCGGTTGTACCATCCATAGCATTGCTGGTAAGACACTTGTAAGAGCTTGGTAAGGTGTTCCATTTGCCTGAGTTGTTGAGAGGCACCACTACACCGCGTAGCAGATTATTAGGGATAACCTTCAGTGTTTGTTGTTGTTTTTGTGTTTGCAATGATAGGTATGAGTGGCGCTCAAAATCAGCGATACCAACAAGATGCACGTGATGACCGTACTTTGGTGCAACAAGTGCTGAGTTCTCAACTGGAGAAAGCGGAGCAAAGGCAGTACCACGAATTATTTGAAACAAAGTTTGTGGTTAAGGATAGAGCATTTCGTACTATAATCGATAGTGAGAGTTGCAATAACTTTGTGAGTTCAGATTTTGTTGAGAAACTTGAGTTGCTTACACAACCGCATCCTCATCCATATTACATCAAATGGTTCAACTCTTGTGGTAAGTTCAAGGTAAATAGAACTGTGAGAATAAACTTTTCGATTGGAAATTACCATGATACTGCCAATTTTGATCTTGTCCCTATGCAAGCATGTTCTTTGTTGTTTGATCAACCATGGGTATATGATAATAATGGATCGCATAATTTTGTTGCTAATACATACACATTTAGACATAATGGTTGGAAAATGAAATTGGTACCCATGAGTTTTGCTGAAATTTTTGAAGATAATCTTGAAAGGATGAAGAATGGAGTCGAGGAAATTTTGAAAGATAGTATTGAAAGGACAAAAAATAGAATCGATGAGGTTTTCAGAGATACCAGGAAAGATATTAATATTGCGATGCCTTCAACTAAGGAGTTATTACAAAATAAACGTATTGTTGTGCCTATTGCTTTGGATACTAATATCTTGCAGGCATCTGAGAACAACCAAGGTAATGAGGAGAAAGAGAAGAAAGACGAAGAGCAAAAAGATCTATCCATAGCTCCATGCATGCTTGAGGAATGTTTAATTGACCAAGCGCCTACAATTTCTGAAGATGAGAAAAAAGGTAATGACAATGGTGCTACAACTGCTCAAGGTATGCATAGTTATGATGTGCCAACTATATCCACTACTTATGCTACATTAGAGCAACCCATAGTGGAAATAATTGCTGAAATACCATTGTCACAAAACAATTTGTTTGATGTTTCTTGTGATAAAGAAGAGTTGTGCGATGCTTCACTTATATCCATGCCACAACTAGTGACTGAACATGTTAGTTCTATAGTAGATCCACTATGTGTTGAGTTTAATCATGTTATTCACATTGCTAGCGAGAATGAAGAGCTTAAATTGCTATCTTCTTTAAATACTTGGGGTTATATTCAATTTGATGATCTTTGTCCACTCAACTGTTTAGAGAAGAAATTATTTGCAAGGTTTGAATTGCCATGCCCTTCTGATGTGATTTTTCATATTATTGGCAATTATGATAGTAAAGGAGAATATAATGTGCATCGAGTATATATTTGTTCAAATTTGACTATACCTCCTTTTCATGATGAAATGTATTGTCTAGAGGACCGCATGCATATAAGTAATTCTCTATCTAGTTCCTCTAGTTGTTTAAATAAGTTACAGGTTGGTTTGCAAGAAGGGGAGTGTGGTGGTTTTTCGACTACCAAGATTTTAGGATCCAACCATATGGCCATCAAGAAATGTTCCTTACTGGATGTTGTGATACATAAAGATAAGTTCAATACGCTCTATGACAAGGTGAAAGCGAGGACGGTTTCCAATCAAGAAAGAGAGGATGATGAGGACACAACTAGCTCGGATATAACCATGACTACCTTATGTATTAATCAACCAAAGGTGCATATGTTCTACATTAGATTTACATGTTATATATTTGAACAAACGTTGCTACACAATGAGTTTCATGTGTTTTTGTTTGCAGAGGTACTTGCTTGGGCGAAGGAAAAGAGACCGAGCGTAACGAATTCATGGATGATCAAAGAAGTTGATTGGGGACCATATCAAGACCTTCTCCAAGTCCACTTCCATCTCATCACGTCACTTTTGGTCCATAGAAGACAAAAGATAAAATTCTACATGTTTTGGATTCGGATTCGGGCCTCCTGACAGCATCAACTTCAAACGAACCTAGCTACTGATCTTGAAGGAATTTCGGGGCCCATGAGTACTTGTTGGAAAGCTTATGGAGTCTACTTTCATATGGTTTTAGTCCCACGTCAAAATTCCTATATGGTTTTGGTCCCACGTAAAAATTCCTACCGAGCTGCCGGGAATCTGCAAAACAAGCCACGTATCTCATCCAGTTCGAATCTGACTCGGGTTTTGGGCCTTGTAATTGTATCGTGGGCTTAGCCCTGGGTGTGTGCGCCCTAGGGAAACCCTAGGACGTCCCTAATCATATTAATTCAGTAGTCGTCATTGTTTAGAGTTGGGTTTTACTTAGATTATTATATCAAGAACAGTATTGCCGCTAGATCGGTTTGTGGAACCCCAAATTCGAGTGCTTAATCATTCATATGCAATTTGGTTGCAATCTATCTTGTTCTTGCTTGTGTTCGTCGATTCGCATGCAGGGATTAGTCTTCTCGGCGAGGTCAACTGGGTTTCGGCACAGTTAATAACCAGAGGAGACGTGGTGCTGCGATTGCGGGCCTCAGTAGCGTGTTCATTCAGAAGCCGGATCGAGTTGTATCGCGACTTCGCCCAAATCGACTATTTATCAATACCTATCGGAAGATCGGGACCTAACATCCCTCATCATATGATATTATAAAAAAAGATGAAGACACATATTGAAATATTATGTGAATTATGTGAGATGATGATTTAACATGCTTACATTTGAAAAGCTATAAAATATAATAAACTATAAAATTATTAATAATATAACATGCTTGGATGATATTTAAATGTAATAATTGTTAGTGCATGATGATGTGTCATCTTTGCATGGTAAGCTTTAGGATTTAGTGGGCTCTAAATTTATAGTAAGAGATGATACACTCATCACATGGGTAGGCTCATGCCTTGAGCCACAGAAGCTTAGGAAACAAAGCCCAATAGATCCAACAATTTTTCACGAAGTATATGTGATCTTGGTCCAAGATTCCATGGGTCGGCCTGGGCCTATGACCAAACCAAATCCCAAGCTGATCAGTTTACATATTCATGGCCAAATTTGATGGACGAATGAAAATGCTAGATTTTTTTGGGATGTCCATGATTTGTTCCATTGGTGATTGTTCGAGTCTCCTCTTCTCTTTAGCTTTATGGCATGCCTGCTATCTATAATCTATGTGCATGTTGTGGTAGCAGTCTACGGTAAGGTCCCATTTAGTTTAGCTTATTGAACGGATTATTGTGTAGATTGTCTATTTATATTATAAACATAGCTTAAACATTTTAAGAAATAAACTTAACAAGTAGCTACAACAAGTAGTTGGAGAAAGTTGTTTCTAAATGTTTTTTTTAGCATGGGGCAAACAATCCGTTTCAACAATAGGTTTTGAAGAGTGGTAATGTTCTTTGCACCCTTGTTTTATTTTTTGTATTTGCAAAGTTTTTTAAAGGTGGAGTGTAGAAAAATGAATGCCTGAGAATTTTCTTTAAATGTTCCATGCATGATATGCCAAAATTGTTTTGTCCTTGGCATAATTTGGAAATACATAGTCTTAATTGGACTGAATTGAGCATTTGAAAGAGACTTGGGCTTCACTACAATGTCTTAACTACCAATATCTTTTTATTCACAATTGTGATCCGTACAATTTCAGTCCACATTGTGGAAAAATCTAATTGTTGTATTTTGTTGTTTTCTGATGTATTACATCGACCCTCTCATGGGGTATATATAGGAGTACATAGGAGATAGAGACTTGGAGTACAATATAAGTAAGAGTAGATTTATCTCTAGGATTCTATCTATAGGACTCTATCTTATCTCTAGGATTCTATCTCTAGAATATATCTTATCTCTATAATTTGTATTTGACTCTTATCTCTAACTAACATATTATACTTCTAACATTCCCCCTCAGTCGTAATGGGAGCGAAGCGAACGATTGCGACTGGATTTGAAATCTTCTATTCCTTCATCTTCTTCGACTCACCATCATCGATTGCATCTCTGATGGACGGTCCTCCACCTGGTGCATGCGTCCCCTTCTGTGTCGTCCCTTGACTCTCCTCTATTCCCTCCAACAGTCATAGCGGGATTGTCATGGACGATAGCGATGACACGAACGCTTTGGCTGGAGTTTCCGTCAATGATTATTGTTGTAGACGTTCGTCGATGTAGCCGATCATGTAGTAGCCGTGGTCGTGGTAGTTGGTGTAGCCGCAAATAGCCGAAGGCGTAAAAAAATATTTACGCCACTGTGTGAAGATGAAAACTGCAATGGTTAGCATCTTGCACCTTATAGGTATCAGAGGATGCCGTTGAGGACGTCTTGCATATGTCAGAGGACGTCGTTGGCTATGAGGCCACCATTTTGGTTGGTCCTTCTGCGCCATGTAGCGGTCATCACAATGGTGATGCCGGGTTGATGCAGTCGTTGTCGTCGTAGATGACGTGATCGATGCCGTCGTCGGTGACGCGGTCGTTGCCATCGTAGAGGACGCGGTCGATGTCGTCGATGAAGCGTCTTGCAGATTAATCTGTCAGAGGACGCAAGGTGTCCATCTTGTCGACGAGTCGGCGGCGGCGTGTTTCCATGTTAATGAAGACCATCGGCGATGTTGTGTCGGGGAAGACGATTGTGCTGTTGATGTAGTCGTACCGTACATGCCCTCCCGGACGTGAAACTTGGTGGAGTAGCTGGCGCAGATTGACGAAGACGTAGAGTTGGGGAGCCGGGGTGGCCTTGCTGGTGACGATGAATGCGCGATGGCGGCGAGGCGCAACTCGTATTGACGGCGGCAGCGGATTTTGGTTTCTCATCATGCCACTTCGATCTGTACATGCATATGTATGTGATTGTATACATCAATGCATGCATGCGTATGTCACTCCTTGCCACCAGCCGTCGTATTGTTCTTTCTTGATATGCTAGATGAGATTGATTGCTGCATTGCTTCCTTTTTCTCTGCTCATACTGGCTTGGCTTCCGCTGCTTCTCTTCTCCCGAGGATGGTAGGCTTTTATATGGCTAATGAAGGTATTGATCTAATACTAATTATTAGCTAATCTACGGAATTATTTTGTGGCTGATTGATGCGGCGCCCCAGGGAGATTATAGCATTGATCTCATCTCCCCGGGGCGACGCGGGGATCGAACGACGTTGGTCTCTAAGGCTCTGATACCATATGAAAAAATCTAATTGTTGTATTTTGTTGTTTTCTGATGTATTACATCGACCCTCTCATGGGGTATATATAGGAGTAGATAGGAGATAGAGACTTGGAGTACAATACAAGTAAGAGTAGATTTATCTCTAGGATTCTATCTATAGGACTCTATCTTATCTCTAGGATTCTATCTCTAGAATATATCTTATCTCTGTAATTTTTATTTGACTCTTATCTTTAACTAACATATTATACTTCTAACACACATGAGTCAGTTTTGTAGTCGGAATATTTTGGAAGCCCTAATGGATCTCAAAGATGAGGTCTTCACATCAATTTTTTTTGCATAACGTGCAAACATGTTTGCAATCAGGCGTGTGCTGCATTTACTTTGTTAGCCTTTAGCTGTGTAACTCAACTTCCCTCTATATGACAATTTCGTTTCTAACCCTACTTCGTTGTCTAATATTGATTTTACCCCTACTTTTAGGGTTTTCTTTTTGTCCCCACTTTTTTGAATCGAACTATCGTTTTGCCTCTACTTTGGATAGTTAAGTTAACGATGTTAAGTAATTGGCAAAAGGACATTTATTCCCTCTCATATATCTGTTCATTAATTATATCTTTGCCCCTATTTTATGCATATAGCTTTAGCACTTTATTTTGTGAGTATATTTAAAATTAAATGAAGCACATTGACTAATATCTAAAGGGAACAGATAATTACATTTTACAAAATGTTGTCAAAATTTTGTTTAAGTTCTATCAAAATGCTGAAATTTTGTCAAAATTCCATCAAATTCAGAATTTGGCCAAATTGTTATACTAGTCAATGTGCGTCATCTAGTTTTAAATATACTCCAAAAATAAAGTTCCAAGTCTATATATATATAAAATGGGGGCAAAACATACATAAGAGGGTATAAATGTCATTTTATTAATTACTTAACACCGTTAACTTTACCGTCTAAAGTAGGGGCAAAACCAGCATTCGGTTCAAAAAAGTGAGGGTAAAAACGAAAACCCTAAAAAGTAGGGGTAAAATCAATATTATACATCAAAGTAGGGGTAGAAACGAAATTGCTCATTAATATAACACCATTCAATCTTATTAGCTGTTTGAAAAAAAAAAACATCAATTTTTGCATGTACATTTTGTGTTATGCATGGCTAGTGTAGGCTGTAGATTTGTAGCAGAAATTAAAATTTCTGAAATGGAGGAAGTGAGATGTGTGGAGAAATATCTTAATTTCTATCTTGCAATAGAGCCATTCTATTATATGGAACTCCTATGTGTGGATCATACTCATTATTTCCGTGAACCATTTCGTGACATTACGTCCTCACAACCCAAAACTACCACAATGTAAAAAAAATGAAAGAAAAAAAAAACATACGGCATCCACAGATTTGTCCTGTCACCTAGGCTGGATGCCACCCCTCACTCTCAGCCTCTCCCTTGCAAACTCGCCGGAGACCGGCGTCCGGCGATGCCGCGCCGGTGCCGCTGCCCCAAATCCCTGTGCCGGCTCGTGGTCGTGCGCCTTGGCCGGGCTTGATCTAGCAGGAGTTTCTTCCTGCGGTGACTCATCGTCGCCGGTGGTGGCCTCCTGTGAGTCCTCCACCGTGCTGCTCCAGCCATACTCCATCATCCGCTGCTGGTAGCACTTCATGGCCACCACCAGCATGAACACTGCACATACACAGCAGAGGTTGATGGTGATCAGCACTCCAAAATACCACACAGTGTAGAAAGTTTTTTCTAGAGTTTGGGAGTTACAGATTGGTGCCAACAATCAACTATCTTATAGTTTCTAGTACAAATTGTAAGACCATTTTTTCTCACTCTCACATTTCTATTAGATTTCTCAATTATTAGTGTCTTACGGGAGATACTATCTGCAACTCTTTGTGAACTCATTTGTCACATCACTCTCTCTTACTCAAATCCGTCATAAAGTATAAATGATTTTAGGTTACTACGAATCTGGAAACAAACTCATTTAATTCTATTCATACTAGGTGAGGTGGAGCACTGAGACTGTGGAAACAGTTGTGAGTGCAGTATGGATCGTGGATGCTTTTACAGGGAGAAGGTAGTTACCAGCCCAGACACGAGCAACCGTGGATGAGACGTTCCAGACAAGGGTGAAGACGGCTGCCACGACCGCCTTCTTGTGGGAGCAGGACTCCCATCCATCCCTGAACCTCTCCAGCCAAAACCTCCCTGCCATGGACAGGAAAAGACACTTTAATTTCGTTCTAATAAACACATTTCAATTTGTACAATAAGAAAATCACACACAAAAAAGAGAAAAGAAATATTAGTTAAGCTCAAGTTCTTTTTGCATTATGGTAATCCAGTCCTTCAGCCTAGGGGGTAGTATCATGTTCAACTAATTGCAGTTTGCTTACTGCCCTGTTTGTCGAATTCCTGACATCTTACCTTTTTTTGAGTATCGCTTTATTCATCAGAACGGACTAGACATTATGATTAAGGGTAAGTAAAGTTGGGTTTAATTAAGTGACCTAAACAATGTCCTGAAAAACAAAAGATGGAGATATAACCGAGGATAAAGATAGCCATGCTTTTTATCCCTCCTTTTGAGCTTTCTTTTCATTTGGAAAGCAAAATGGATTGGTGCCGCTGTTGCTCCATACTCCGTAGCCTAACCTATGAGAGAGATGTATTTCTTCCATTTTGTCACATATGTCCGATTTCCGTTATCAACAGGAAATTTTGTACTATCAAATGAAATGAGGAACCTTTAGAAATGGGAAAAAAATACGTGGACATTAACCTTTGGAGAGTGACAAGCTATCTACCGGCTTCACTAGTCACTATACAGTCGTGAGAAATTCATGGATGTGGTATATATAGTAAATTTATTATATGTGGTGCACCTTTTGATCACAATCAACATCATGAAAAGTTGTTGCCCCACTTCATTATGGTTTTTAATTGGTACAGGTACCAGAAAATCACCTCAAGTTCTAATCAAATTAAACAAGTGTCAGATATGGCAGCAGAACATCATCATTTTGTTTAGAGCGTCCTTGATCAATTTTCAGAGTTTGCATCTGGTATGGGTTGGTGGTGGGTTGGTAAACAAACAAATATTAGGACCCCACAAAACAGTCATGTATGTGGGGATTGTGGAGGGGGAGTGACCAAATGCCCAACACTTCACATGCAAAAGAGCGAAGCTAGGAAGTTTCAGTACTGACGGGTACATGCCTAGATCAAAGAATCCCAATGCAAGCAGACACCAACATTTTTTTTTGTAACAGTGCAATTTCATCCTGCCAGGGTTACTGGTACACATGATGACCATGAGGCGTCCTCTGCTAGGATGGTTCTCATGGTTAACTACAAGGTTCTCAAGTATCATATGGAAGGGGAAAATTAAAATGAGTATATTTGAAGGTAGAGCTATGTAACCATTTTATAAGTTCCATGAGTAAAAGAAGAGAAGTAGAGGTCCTCACAGGACTATACCTGTCATTTTCTGGCTGTAATGGAGAAATTGATACTCTTAACCAGCTACCCTAGTGATGTGACTACTAGAAAAAAAATGTGACTAATTAAATGGTGATTAAAGGCACTTGACAGTGGGCAAGCTAGGCTTGATGTCTACTCTAGCACGTACTACCATCAGTTTATGTTTAATTTGGCCAACAAAGAGACAAATCTATGGTCCAAGCAGAGAGGTCAAGAGTAGTTAAAGCTGGAGCTCTGGTTCAAATTAATTTTGTTGTCATAAATCACAAGGTGACAGTGCATACGTTCTACCCCGTAGTATAATTTTAGGACACTAACCAAACAGTAAAACTCTATAACATCAGCTACTATGACAGAGTTGGTGGCCAGAATAGTGGCCCACTAATCCACAATCACTTGCTTTTGCTTTTCATGCTAATATGCCTTTCTCCCCAGACAATATTTTTGGAATTTCTTTATCTTTTCAGATTATATTAAAGGCACGCTATGGTGATCATATAGATACTGAAATAAAGGTAAAATGCAATATATTAGATATTTCGAAATAAGCTTTATGTTTGCTAATGTATTGTTAGTAAAAAGTGAAAATTTTAACAATGAACTATTACCTCATCATAGCATTGTAAGACAATCCTTAGCCGTTAGTAAAGATTCTTCTTAACTTTGCCCTTGAAAAGAAAAAGGGAACATAGGAGGCGTGGGTCACTTGAGACAGCATCAATCAGTGTTGTAAATATCCTTTGACAGCCAAAGCATCTCAATGACAATCAAGCCCATGTTGACCACGCGACAGCTCGCACGTGCAAAAGGTAGGAGGAATAACCGTGCATGCTCTCCCTCCAATGCAAAAGTCACCCGTGGCTAATTTACCTTTCCTTCAAAGCTATAAGTTACCGGTTTACTCTCACTTTCTACCATCAGTCACAAAACCTAGGTCCAATTGTAGCTTTGTTTATTAGCTAATGTGTATTAGTACTAATACTTTGTTCCAAAACAGAAGTCACCGGTTTACCTTTTTACCATCAGTAACAACGCCCTAGGACTAACCACATTCCCATTCTTAGTTTTCGCCCCCCGATTGATTTCTTAGTTTACAATTACCTAAATGTAGGTTAAATAGTAGTAGTACAAATTAGTCTTGGTTCTCCTTGGAAGTGGTAAAGAGTAAGTAAAGGTCAATTCAAGTATTTGTAGTTTGTTTCCAATCAACTTGAATTTAGATGGCATGTGAGAATCAGTTAATCACTCAGCATGGTGACAGCCTGATGGAGTAGTTTTGGAACAATCTTATTTGGCTCTATTGCAGATCATAACCCAGAAGATGCAGAAAAGGACTAATCTTCAGAGAAGGATTGATTCAAAACCCTGATGTACTGGTACAGTGGAGTACTGCTACTTATAGTACATATATGTCTCAATGTACTCTCCCAAATACCATTGTCCTTAGCTCAACAAAATTCTTCTACCCTTCTCCATAATTTACCTAGCTCAGTAGTAATTTACAGTCTCTCTAGCTAGTCCTACCCGTGCACATGCCCAAGTGCCTCGGGGGACCAGTAAAAGCAGTGACCAATGTTACCAGATCCAACAACCTCAACTCTAAAAATAAAAATAAAAAATGGTATTCTTGCATGTTGAAAGTGAACAGAAGGTGTGAAAGTGATGAGTTAGTGGCAATTGGGCCCCACTAATGGTATAATTCAGTGGGGCCGCTTTGTCGGTGGCTGAGTTAGGTTATTCTTGCATGTTGTCTTTCTGTGCATGGTACTTTGGTGATGCAGAAGAATACAAAGAAATTGCGGTTAAAACAAGAGAGCGCTTGGACTTACCATATCTTGCAAGCTGGGTGGAGTAAGATGAGCACACCTTCGGAATGATGAAGACCCCAAAGAACACTGCAAACAAGGCCAGATCAAAGGTACAAAAATGTCAGTGTGACCAGTATTGCTATAGATCTTTAACCTTTATCTGTACAAGCAACAGCACTTCTTGATGCTTGTGGTCCTAGCATCATACAAAGTTTTTTAAGCCAAGATTATGCAGAAGATACTACTTCATCACACTTATTTCCTCAAAAATGTTCATATGAACATTAGTTTGGCTGTGATTTAATCCACCATGAGGTTGTTGAAATGAAGAAAGATGTGGCTGTAGAGACAAGAGGATATGTACAGGCTACAGACATAAAACACTTGCATGTGTGCATTGTTCCATTGGTACTTACCCAGTTTTGCCAGTGTCCAGAGGGTGACAAAGTTGCCACACCGGGCCATTGCAAACAGCAGGAGTGCCAGCTGCAGAGCACATGTAGTAGTCCCTCTGTCAGTACAAATCTAGCTAGAGATGTGTCCATATGCATGCATCTACTACTCCAGTGATTTTGCCAAACTCTGTAGCATTTACAGAAGCAGACAATTGCCCCTTTTTTACCTTCATGGTTGTTGCAGGCTCACCAGAGAAGAGGGACCTTAGATTCAGGAGCACCTCATTGATGTAAGGTAGAACAAGCCTGAGCAGCCAGATGGCCTCCTCCTCCCCCACCAGGTACCTTTCACCACTCCTCTCAGCATCATCACAGTCCACATTCTCTCCCCTGAATTGATGATCAAATAAAAGATTAGCTCACTTTCAACAAGATGGTTAATTATGTGATTATTATTCAGATAATCTGGATAACAATCATTACTACCTGTTAAGTATGGACTTGCTAAGGAACCTTAGACCAAGGTAGACTAGGCCAAGATAGGAAGCTGCTGTGATTGTGCTGCAAGATTTGAGAAATTTGAAGGGAAAGGTCAACAAATTTTGACAGTTAAACAGCTTTAAGAATTCAGACTTAAAAAAGTGACAGTGCAGTAATAAATACTGAACAGTGGCTTACTTGTAGTTTAGGTCTTTGGCATAGGAGGAGGAGATCAGTAAAAAAGTACCTAATCCAAAGACAAGTGTAGACTTGGAGACATCTCTCCACATGACCAAATCCACTAAAAAAACAAGGCGAAACAAGAAGAAGAAAGAAAACCATCAATTCCAATTTCATTAACTAGAAGCATCTTTCCTACAAAAGGAAAAATAACTGACCAATATTTTGCATTCTTCCATTGCTTCTGGTGGGTACTGATGGCCTGCCCTGAATCTCCTCGTACTCTTCTTCGACTTCAGGAGAAGAAATCAACTTCCATATTCAGAATATACCAAAACGGTAGGAGAAACAATTCAAGGAATAGCAGAAACAAATGGCACTAACCAGGAGGAGCACTGACTGGATCTTGCTTGGGAATCCGGCGGCCGATCAGTGGCGAAGCTGTTTTCTCTGAAGAAACCAAGAAACCACAAAAATTGGAGTAACATGATGCAGAAGATGACAAGATTGCATTCGAGTTGATCCCTTCTTTCCCCCGAAAAGTTCTCCAAAAGAAGACAAATGATTCCATCAAGGTTACCTGGAGAAGGTTTAGCTGGTTCTGCGTTCGTCATCCGGTGAATTATCACTGGCATAGCCTTCTTCTCCACTGCATTTTGGAAATATTCGAGACGAATGGTGAAACAGAACAAAATTCACCTAAAATTGGTACAGGTTTTGCATCCACGGAGGAGGAATTCACCTGGTGGAATGGTCACTGGCTCTGGGTTCACCGCCCGGAGATCAATTGTTGCTGCAAGCTTCTTTACTGGATCACCGGAAAATTCTTGGCACGATGAAACAAAAGAAAAAAAAAAGACAAATAAAGGTAAAATTAAAGTGGCCAAGAACTAGGCCGAGTTCTACCTGGAGGCTTGACTGGCTCCGGATTTGCCACTCTCTCATCCTCCACTGAAGTTGGGACAATCTTAACCCCTCCTAATTTAATTTTCACCAAAATGATCGCACGATTAGAGCGCCATGCAAAAAACAAACAGAAAATGAGAATGGAATTTGCGAATTTGGCAGAATTGGCGTCTCACTTTTTGTCGGTGGCTCAAGATCTTGGTCATCCACTGCCAAATGGTGGGGGGAAAAAGAATCAATACCAAATTCATCAAGAAATCCGGGTGATGGCAACACTGGAGGAGTTGATACTTGCCTTGATGTGGACCTGTTGATTTCGCAGCTTCGTCGTCGTCAATGGCCATGTGATCTTGGTCGAGCACCTCCTTCTCCTCCTCCTCCTCATCCTCTGCTTCGAGCTCTTCTTCCAGTTCCTCTTCGTCCTCCTCCTCTGTTTCCTCATCCAAATTGTTGGATTCCGGCACTTCCACCACGACTACTTCCTTGACCTCGGCGGCAGCGGCGGAGGCGGCCACCTTCTTCTCCGGCGTGGTGACCCTGGTGACGGAGCGCCTGGCGGTAGTGACGATCCCGACCGCCGGCGCCGCGGCGGCAACGGCGACGTCGGAGCGCGACTTGCGCAGGTCCCCGATGGCGGTGACGGGCTCGGACGCCTTCCAGTTCCGCCTCTTCTTAGCCGCGGTCGCCGCATTCGTCGACCCCGACGCGCCACCGCCGCCGTCGCTCTGGTTGCGCCTGAGGCGGCGGTAGACCCTGAGCCCTTCCTCGTCGGCGTCGTCCCCTCCGGCGCTGAACACCTTGACCCCTCCCTTCACCTCGTCCATCTTCATCCTCGTCTCCCACACCGACGCCGCCGATGCCGCCGCCGCACCGGCACCCCTCGGCACCGACAGCCGTCTCCTGGTGGCGACCCCACCCGTGGTCTGCTGCTGCATTCTCCTTAATTTGTTGGTCGCTTGCGTTTGCCGCCTTGTGATGCGGGTGCGCTCCCACCACGACACCACTGCTCTGGAGACTGGAGAAGGAAGGAAGAAGAAAGCTGTGTCAGCTGCTGCTCCTCCTGGGCGGGGTCTGAGCCTGACACCGGCTTGGCTTGCGTTGCACTCAAACTACCTCTCTCTCCCCGCAGAGTTAACGGGGTGAGTGAACAAACGAATCTGAGGTTGTTTTTTGAGGTGGTGGGGGCTGATGCCTGAATCCTGATGGATGGAGGAAGGGAAAGCTTTTGGTGGTGGAGGTGGGTGAGCTCCCTGCCTGCCTCCGATCCTCTGCCGCTCCGCTGCTGCTGCTCTGGTTGATGGGGATCTTGGATGCTGCTAGTACTGCCACTGCGTTTGGTTGGTAAGGAGAGAGAAGACGACGATGGTGGTGGATTGCATTTGTCTCCGTGCGTGTGTGGGTTGCATTCCACTTTGGTCATGTGACTGCGTCCAATGGCCACCTCGCCTCCGCCACGGCCCACGGGCTGCCTCTCCCCTGTCTTGCCTGCCTCGTGTGCACATCAATTCGGTATCTGTATGGGTGGGTGCATGCGTGAGGCGTGGAGACGACGTTTCACCGTTGTCGGGGGCGGGTGGGGAACGTCCGATGGGAGTCGGACGGCTCAAACTCGTTGGTCATGTTTCATGGGAAAAAAAAAGATCATTGATCCATTTTAAGATAAATTTTGCTACACGACACACGTGACTTCACGGTTTTATTTTTAGAACACTACACAAAAATAATTTATGGGGAAGACACTATATAAACATGGAAATTAGCCTATGAACACTGCACCAGTTAGAATATTTAAGTAAGAGAGAGAAATCCCCTGAAAGTTCAAAAATACCTCTGAGTCCACTTGTCTTGTCTCTCATCATTATGGTTTGGTTACTATTTGACTAGTTTATAAGATTACACTTGGCACATTTCCTCTTCTTTCTCATGTCAATTATAGAACAAGCAATGGAGGGTGGGTGAGGGCATTAGGACTCCCGCGAGGTAACAAAGGTGATAGCGGCAGCTGAGCGTGTCCCATGCCGTGACTCTTCTTCCATAGGTGGTGGCAGCCAACAACGAGGAAGATTTAAGATACAGAAACGCGAATAACAAACACATGGTCACAGAGCAAAGAGAAAAGTCAACTGATGAGCTCTAGTAGTGAACATGACCGGGTGAGCGCCTCCCATGCTACGACTCTTCCTTAGGTGGCGGCAACCAGCAATGAGGAGGATTAAAGATATAGGAACACGAACAACAAACACATGGTCCCAGAGGAGAGAGAAATATTAGCGGCAAGCTCCAGTGGTGAGTGTGACCGTGTAAGCGCGTCAAAATATATTGTCAGACAAGGGGTTTTGTTTTCATGGAACTTTGTTCGTGGATGTGTTATTAAACGAGGGAAAGAATTTTTATGTCGCCAGGTGCTATTAAACGAACTTGGCCCCTTTCGCAAATGGAAAACACGTACAACATGGTCATTTTAATTCCTCTTTCCCTCTATTTATACCCTTATTACTTTACCTGCTAAAAATAATTCTTATTACCTCTATTTTAAATTATATTCCCTCCGTTTCTGAATGTAAGACTTTTCAGCATTGCCCACATTCATATATATGCTAATGAATCTAGTCACACGTATATGTCTAGATTTAGGGACAATTGCATCAGTGCCCCCACTTTAAAAGCCAATTGCTGTTTTGCCCCTACTTTTTAGGGTTTGCATTTTTACCCTCACTTTTTGAATATGAAGCAGCCGTCTACCCCCACTTGTGACAGCCGTTTGGTGGGTCCCACATTGTGTGTTAAAGAAATACAAAAGAAAATAAAAAAAGGTTTTATGAATTATGTAATGACATTTGTACCCCTGAGGGAAAGGGAATGGATAGGGTCATCCCCGTATTTGAACCGTGCGTCTCCCTGAGGGTAATTGAGTCGAAACCCTAGCTAGCGCGGGGGCGGCGGCGCGGCGCGGCGCGGAGGCGGAGGCGAGCGCGCATGGCGGGGAGGCGGCGGCGACGGAGCTAGCCCACGCGGCGGGGAGGCGGTGGCCGCGGGCGCACCGTGCGCGAGGCGGCGGCAGCGGCGGCGGCCGCGGGCGCGTGCGAGGAGGCTGCGGCCGCGGGTGCGCGAGGCGGCGGCTGCGGCCGTGGGCGCTGTCACACCCTGAAGTTCTTTCCCAAGCCTAAAAGGAAATTTTAAATGGTCTCACGAAAATAGCAGTGTAAAGCAGGAGAAAACCTTAATAAAATAATGCAAATAATAATCGAATCTGGCATGTGGAATTTTTTTTGAGTTCTACATGTCGAAATTCACTAACAGGATTTTTAGTAGAATTTTCAGAGCCCTAGAAATAATTTTAACCAATTAAAATTGAGCACATGCAATATTTTAATTCGAGGGAAAATCCTTTTTCCTTTTTCTTTTTCTTTTTCCTCCCTTTTTCCTCCTTTTTTTCGAATGGGCCGCCGGCCCATTCTCTCCTTTCCTCCCCCTCCTCCCTGCTGGGCCGGCCGCAGGCCGAGGCCCAGCCAGGCCGCCCCGCCGCCCTCCTCTCCCGGGGTCGCCGACAGGTGGGGCCCACCTGTCGGGTCCTTCCCCCACCTCCCACCGCTCCCGCCGCGCCGCCACGCCCGCAACCGCCGCCGCGCCCACGCCTCCGCCTCCTTCGGGCCACGTCGACCACGCCCGCGCGTGCGCCGCGTTCCCCGCACCCACTCCCCTCTCTCTCCCGCTCGCGCCCGCGCCCGAGATGGCCGGGATTCGATTTTCGAATCCCGCCTCTCTCTCCTTCCCCACTCCCCACGTTGGCCGGCGAAATCCCGCCTTTCCCGGCCACGTCCGGCCCTCCCCTCCCCTATTTAAGCTTCTCCGTCGCCCCCTCTCGCTTTTTCCCCATTTCGCCGAACTCTCCCGAGCCTCCCATCGCTCCCGCGCCGTGCAACCCCTTGCCGCCGCCGTTTCCGCTACTCCGGCCGCCGCTAGCCGCCGCTAGGGTCACCGCCGCACCGCGCCGTCGCCGCCGTCGGGTTCGCGTGGCCGAGATCCACCCCGTCCACCCCTCCTTCGTCAAGGTTCGCCGCCGGAGCGCCATTCCCACCGTGCGACGGTGAGGGTCGCCATGTCCGCCGCTTTCGGCCGGCATTCCCGTCTCCTATGGCCCCTCTCTTCCTCTCTAATCTATTTCTTTTCGTTCTTTAGGTCGTCCCGGTCGCCGTCCGCCGCGTGTCGATCTCCCTCCGTCGCTCCTCGTCGCCGGACGCCGCCGTCCCCTCCGGTGAGGACTCCCTCCCCTTTCCTTCACTTCCCCGATTCCCCGTGCGTCGCCGCCGCCCGCGCTCGCCGTCGCCTTTGGTCGTTGCCGCCGTCCGCTGCCGCCGCTTTCGCGTCGCTTTTGCGCCGTCGCCTCTGCCGCCGGTTGCCGTCGCCGGCAACGCGTTCGCGCGCGCGCCGTCGCCGCTAGCCATGGCCGGCCGGTCGGCTTTGATGCCGAGCCGAGCCCGGCGGCCGCCTCTACCGCCGCCCGTCCGATCGGCCCGAGGGCGATCCGGGTCGTCGGTCCCGTGGACCGGCGGTGGACCACCCGCGTGGTCCCGGTCCACGGTGGACCGCCCCCCCCCCCCCCTGAGTCGCTGACCGGTGGGCCCCGCGTGTCGGCGCCGCCCCCCCCCCCCCCCCCCCGATGACGTCAGCCCTGGGATTTATTGCGAAATAAATGATTTAAGGATTTTTGTTATAGTAATAAACACAGTGAATCTTCTAAAATTCATATCTAATTCATCCGTGCTCCGTTTAAGCCCATTCAAGTCTCAGTAAATCAAGAAAAATGTGTAGAATCCATTAAAAATGGTTTTGTTCTCTGTTTCAGTAGTCTTATAGCCTGTTTGCGTTGTTTGCCTTGTATGTCGCTTAGATTCCGGTTCTTCCGACGCTCCGGTGTACTTCGAGATTGTCGCTGAGGTTCCTCCAGCAGCAGAGCAAGGCAAGTCATGCTTGTCACTTGATCATGTTGAACCTATATTGCAAATGCTCTCTCGTTTTCTCCTAAATATTGCATTGTTTTATAATATCACGCGGGATGTTTACCTACTGTCGTAGCCATACTATTCTGTACCTTATTCCTTTGTTAGTTTGGGATATAACCTGACTAGAGATTGGACTAGGGAATGCTTAGCCATGCTTAGTTCAACTAGCACACAATCAGGGAAACCCTATTAATGTTTAGACTGTAGGTCCTAATTGTAATGTTGGATTAGTACCACCGTTTTGGTGTTGATTAATTAAAATGAATCACATGGTGGGCTATGGGTGCATGGTTTTGTTGGTCGCACCCATGGCAGTTAAGGACCGGTTCGCGGGAAACCCTGGAAGAATTTTTCGTGCTTACCACAAGCCAGCGTGGGCAACGGCTGGGCTTGTAGTGTAGCTTTCCTCTAGCTGACGCATCCAGGCAAGGGTAGGCGTGATGGAGCGGGGCGGGCCCTGCGACGGCCTCTGTCGCTTCCGGATTCACCTAGGCACGAGAGGGGACTGCCCGTTGCCCGCTGGGGACGGGGGTGAAACCTGAGGTATGGTGTGCTTGGTTAGAGGGGGTTATGCGAAGGGTCCTGTCACGGCCTCTTTCCGGTATGTCGTGGTGGCATGTCGGCGCACGGTAACGTGTCGTGGGGCTGTGTCTTGTGGGTACAGTTGTACACCTCTGATCAGAGTAAAACTATTCGAATAGCCGTGCCCGCGGTTATGGGCGGTCAACCAGATTCACCGTGATTAGTTTCACCCTAGTTTAGTCTAATGAAATTGGATAGTCTAGGTGGATGGTTGGGCCTGTTGCAACGTGGGATAGCGTTGGACAGTGGATGATTAATATTGAGTAATGGTTACAACTGTTTACTTCTTTCAACTCCTGTTTATAAATGCTCGCTTTATGCAAATGAACCAGTCTAGCTCTCCGTTGATAATCCCCTGCATCATACCCCTATTCCGGTATGACCTGCTGAGTACAGTGGGTAGTACTCAGTCTTGCTCTATTTTTCCCAACCCCAGAGTGCGAGTATGTGTCCGATGGTGGTTTCTCCGAGGAGTAGGCTTCGTCCGTGCCGTCGAGAATACCTGTGGAGTGGTGTTCTCGCTGCAATTCAAGTCAAGGCCTAGCATCTTTTATTTTTTCGTTTTCCGCTGCATTTATGTAAGACTTTTATGTTTGTAAGACGTGGATCTGAATGTCAACATTGTCGTTTGTGTACCCCGGCTGGTTCTGAACGGGGATTTTAATGTACATTCTGCTTGGAATTCTATTCGGAAATTATTCGGAAATTTCTGGGCGTGACAGGCGCGCGCGAGGAGGCTGCAGCCGCGGGTGCGTGAGGCCGCGGGTGAGGGCGTGCGCCGGCGCTCGCTCAAGAGCAACCGGGCCTTATCTGACAGCAACCGGTTCAACAACTAAATGCGAAGAAACGGTTGGTGTTTATCAGCTACTGCTACTTTCTGACAGAAATGGAGCAGATTCCGAGCTTGAAATGGCCACTTTTTTACCTGCATCTCTACCAACAGTTTCTGAGATGAGATAAGAGCCATCGGTTTCAGAATCCAGGAAGAGGATCGATGTCGTGACTCGGTAATGTTTGTGTCAATGACTTAATATGTATGGTGGCTTATTTCGCTTATTTCTATGGGACACTTTGTAATGCTTGCTTTATATGTGACTTGTGTTAGTTGTGTGAAAATTATGTTGAAATGCTGTCCAAATTTTATTTAAATTTCGGTCAAATTTTGTAATTGTCTAGTTTTTCTGTTTTTTTTAAAAAATACAAAAAACATCACAACAGATTCTCACGTTTCAATTATTTACACCTTAAGTCACAAAGTAGGGGCAAAATCATACAAAACTAAAAAAAATTGGGGCAAAATTGCAATAACAGCCGAGGGTATAAATGTCCTTTTCTCTACAACTAACACAGTTAAAACCGGCTGTTAGAAATAGGGGTACACGGCTGCTTCAGATTCAAAAAGTGAAGGTAAAAATACAAACCCTAAAAAATGGGGGTAAAACAGCAATTGGCTTTGAAAGTGGGGACACTGATGCAATTGCCCCCTAGATTTATTAGCATCTATATAAATGTGGGTAATGTTAGAAAGTCTTACATTATGAAACGAAAGAAGTAATAAGTTTTAATTATAAATTTGGACGTGCTACTTTTTTTTAACGAAAGGAATAAGTGGCAATTGCCAAAATTAACACTTGTACTATAGGTGGTGATTATCATCACGATGTATGTATGTATCAACTGGAGCCACTGCTCCTACTTCCAACTTAACTTTAGTGTCTTATATAAACTGCATTTCTATTTTTGAACCAAGTCAATTTTTTGTCTTTTGTATCTTTTTGTGCAGAGAACTAAGAGTGACTGATAAGTGAATGAATCAAATGGATGGTTGATGATAAGTGCATGGGCCAAATGATTTAGTTGCTGTGCCGTATGAGGGAAATGGGCTTGTTTAGTTTGGTTTGAGATGTCTGTGGACTGAGATGATTTGGGCTAGGTATTATATTTCGTTTTGGGCTGGGGTTGAAGTGGGCTTTAAACCAATAGCAGGCCCATCTGCACCTCTACTTCCCTTCAAAACAGATTAAGTTTACTTTAGATCCCTCAATTTGTTGTGTTCAAAATTTGTCCGCGAACCACAATATCAGATATGACGCATCTCTCAACAATCAAAACCAGTGCAAATCAGGTCCCAAAGTGGTTTGGACAACATTTTTGATTGACGTGGCGCACTTCGAGGTGTTGATGTGGCACTCAAGGCTCAAACAAAACCGCAGGACCCACATATTTGACTGACGTGACGTCCTGGCGCGGCTCTCACCAACAAATTACTTTCGCCTCGGGGAGGGAGGGAGGGTGGGTGTTGGCGTTGGCGGTGGAGTAAGGCCATGGCGTCGCCCACGTTCCTCGTCACATGTGGTTGTGTCCCCGCGCGGGACCCGTGGTTCCTCATGCTGTCGGAGGGGCGAAAGCGAGAATAGGAGTGATGACGTCCCATCGGTGAGGGCATGGCTGCGGTGCAGCGGCATGCCGGTGGCGGCGTGCTGTACTTCGCAGCGGGCACCGATGCGCTCACCGTCGGTGCCTGTGAGAATCCAGCCTCTAGACTCCACCCTCCTCCCCCTTGGGGCCTTCGGCCTCTGTGCCTCCTACCTCTCTACGCGCACTTACCAACAGATGGAGAGGATATTACTATAGAGAGGTCAGGTGGAGGAGATAGCGGCAGAGAGATGAGGTGGAGGAAGTGGAACCACTGACATATGGGCCCCATATTTTTTTTAAATTTTACTCCTTTCATTTTCTTTTCGGAACAAACTGCCACGTAAGCGTCACGTTAATGTGCGTGGGATGAAAACTAAGTCAAAAGAACCATGTAGGCGTCACATCAGCCAAAAACTAGAGACAGTACTGCTGAGAGATCTTATTTACACTTGTTTTATAAGTTGGGGAATAGGTTGTATCTGGTTTGCGGTTCAAGGATGGATTTCAGACTCGACAATAAATTGAGGGACCTAACGTGAACTTATTTCCCTTCAAAATTGGTTAAGTTTTGGTTTCGTTGAATTTATTTCACTCTGCTCCATTGAATCTTTCTCAAGATGAAATTATTTTCCTTGGTGGCGTTTTCAATCTAGGTGGGCATCACATTTCTTATATAAAATTTCTGTAGAAATGACTGAATAATACTCACTGCCTTAAAAAAAACTCAACCTATTATCGTGAAGACAAAAACTCAAACTAAGTGTGATGACGAGACAATGTCCAGATTCGTTTTGTGTAACATCCTCATCAAGGTTAGGTTTTTTTTAATAGAGAGAGTAGTATATATATACGCATGCTCTTGCAATAATCTAAAAACAACTATATACAAGACTAGGAATAATTAAGCGTGCCGTGTTGCGAGGAAGGCATCCAGCTTCTGGTTCTCGAAGCGAGACACGAACTTGATGCAGATCGGCGGCCGCGCCCTGAGCAGCGTTAGCATCGACGACGCCAGCGACCCGAGCCCGTCGCCGCAGATGAGCCCCGACGCCACCGCCGGCGACAGCAGCCGAGCCCCGCCGGCGTCGACGTGCCTCCTCCACACGTGCAGCGCCAGGCACCCCACCGCCATGCCCACGGGTATCCTCGGCGGCACGAAGAACGCCACGGCCACGCTGATCGTGCTCGGGATGTACCGCAGCGCGCGCCACCGCCTCCGCTCCGCCACCTCCCTCGCCGCGCTCAGGGCGAGTACCATCGCGAAGAAGAGCTTGCACAGGAGGACGCTGTGCTCCGACAGCCCGTGCCGGCTGACGCTGAGCACGGCGATGCCGCGGTACGCCCTCGCGTACGGCGCGACGTCAGCGTTGGCACTGTCGACGTCGGCGCTGTCGCCGCCGCCGCCGCCCATGTTGTACACCTTGTAGAAGACCCAGAAGATGGCCGGGTTGACGACGCAGCCGAGCGCCGTGCCGGCGACCTGGCCGACTAGCATGGCGCGAGGGGAGGTGAGCGTCAGGTACCCCGTCTTGAAGTCCTGCATGAAATCGGACGAGCCGGAGACGGCGCTGACGATGATCCCGCACGCGGCGAGCCCCGCCACGACGCCACCGCCATCGATCCCGACCCAGGAGCTGAACACCATCATGGCGATCTTGCCGTACGTCGCTGAGAGGTTCATGTCGGTGACGCCCACGCCATACGCGTTGCAGAACGCGAACACCGGCGCTGCGACGTAGGCCGCCGCGACGTGGCGGTGCTGGAGCTGCGGGTACAGGAGCGGCACGGCGACGACGGAGAGGGCAGCCAGGGCGGCGTACGACGCGACGGCGACCCAGGTGGGGAACCTGTCGCGGAGGAACACCTGCGCCCGCCGGCGGTCGTCGAAGCTCCGCATGGTCCGCTCCGTGGCGCTGAGGCACTGGAACGGCGGCGCCGCCGCCGACGCCGTGGAAGCTCCGCGGCGGCGCTTGCGCATGGCGCAGGCGGTCCGGACCAGTGCGGAGAGGATGGTGAAGAGGCCGTCGGCGAGGATCATGGACACGCCGACGAACACCCGGTAGCCCATGATGCCGCCGAGGTCGTTGGCGTCGAGGTTCTCCGGGAACCACCTCCCGGCCTTCGTCTCGATGTACGGCCACAGGATGCCCCACGACACGATGGAGCCGGCGAGCATCGAGGCGGTGATCATCGGCGGGCAGATCATGCCGATGCCGACGTTGGTCGTCGAGAAGTCGAAGTAGAACCTGTTGTAAAATGTTGGCAACAATAATGGAAATGTGATCTATTTTGGATGCTTTACTATGGCAGTAAGGAGTTTTACATTTTGAAATATGCCAAACAATTTTGGGGCCGGACTGAACGAAATTTTGTAAATCTCTGGACAAAAGTGAGGTTTCAAACTTCAAACTTCTCACTTACCCGCGGCGATATGCCGCCATGCCAAACGTGGGGAAGATCTGGAAACCACAGTTCTTCCCTCCGGCGAAGAACCACTGGAAAATAGGCCACAGCACTGTTGCACCGAGGGACTTGAACAGCGTCACCACCTGCAGCCTGCAGACAACACAGAATCAAATAAATCACAACTCATGAATTTCTCCATGACAAATTAATTAATCCTCATTTGCCATGATCAAAGCATTATTTCTCAAAAAAAGCATTATTTCTTGAAAGAGATGATGATCAAAGCACTATTAATTGACCATGATCATCTTGGCTGCTTATTATTATTATTATTATTATTATTATTATTATTATTATTATTGGTTAGGTACCTTGCTTGCTTGGCTCCATGTGGGGTATGGAAGCTGTTGATGAGGTGAGCGGTGGCGGTGCCGCTGGGGAACGTGAGCCGGTGGCGGATGATCATCATCTTCCTGAGGGGCACGATGATAAACAGCCCGGAGAAGTTGACAAGGAAGAGGAAGGCGATGAGCCGCCCTATGTTGGGCTCCTCCACGTTCCTCCCATGGCTGCCGATGTGCCCCTCGGTGGCCGACTTGCCGCTCATCCCAAGTATGTACGTCCCAAATCCACCTAAAATTTGTACAATTATAAAAAACAATAAATTGTAAATTTCAAGCGGTAAGACATCAACGATATATATAAAAAACATTTGGTACCCTAGCTATTTACACTTGTCGAAGCAAGTGAATTCTCTCCATTTCTTTTGTTATCTTATTAAGTTTGTCTGTGTACGTTTTTGCTAGTTTTTCCAGTTCGAAGTCTAGTTGGAGCAATTAAATGAAAATGTAATCACATATCATTTTTCATTGATTCCATGTTTGAAGCTTAGCAAATTAATCTCTTATACTAACCGCATATAACCGCTTAATTAGTACTTTCTCTCGTCATAAATATCTTATGATAATTTTCCTTTTATAAAATTGGTATGCATAGATTTGTCTTGAAAAATGCTATAATAATAATATCATAAAATAATTAGACTTTACAAACCTATTTCGATAAATAAAATTAATAGCAGAGGGAGTATAATTCAAATGAGGTTTAATTGCAGCAAATTAATGGAAATACCATCTCCATTTCATATTATAAGTTTTTCTAGTCAAATTTAATTATGTTTGATCAAGGTTTGACCAAATTTATATGAAAATATAACAATATTTTAAATATAAAATAAACATATTATTAAACTATATTAAATATTGATTTTAATGAAACTAATTTGGTGTTACATACGTTGCTAAATTTTTCTATAAATTTAATTAAACGACTATAAAAAAAAGTCAAAACGACTCTGTAATATGAAACGGAGGGAATACCGCTGAAGGCGATGGTGGAGCAGGAGACGACGGCGGTCTGGATGAGGGTGTTCTCCTGGCGGGTGAAGGGCAGGTGCGACACGCCCACCACGTCCAGCGCGCGGATCCACGCCCTCGCCAGGAAGAAGCCCAGGAGCCCCGCGGGGACGCCCAGCGACGGCAGGAGGCCCGACGTGAGGTTCAGCCTCATCGCCACCACGCTCACCACCGCCCCGAGCACCCCGCTCACCGCCGCCGACCGCGCCGTCACCGTCTCCCCCAGCGACGGCAGCGGCTCCCCCTCGAACGCCCGCTCCGTCGACGACGCCACCGACGACGCGTCCTCCCGATCGTCCTCCACCACGACGTGCTGCTGACCGCCGCGGGGCTCCGCCGCCATATATATGGCTTTAGTTTGGTTTGCTTTGCTAGCTAGCTTTCTTCCCGCCGGCCGCCGGTGGTGGTGGGATCGCGATCGGTCGTGTGCTTGCTGTGAGGCTGTGAGGAGGAGAGGAGGGAAGTGGGGGGTTTTGGAGAGGAGGATTGGTTGCTGGGTTGGTTTGAGCCGTTGTGCGGTTGCCGCTAAGTTTCTCGTTTTCTCGTTTCTCGTTTCTTCAACCTCGAGTGATTTGGTGCATGGTTACGTACGTTACTCCAGCCATGCATGAGGTTGGAGTGACGGGGTGTTACTCCAGCCACTCTCCGTCCAGAGGAAACATTGCAAGCCCGAGATTCTTAATAATAAGGAATCCAACTCATATACTTAACTTAGAAGTTGGATTTGAATTTTGAAGTGGGGTTGTGAAACAGTTAGCCTAAACCTAATTCCATATCTCCAATGGACAATTTAGGATGAAAATAGAGGGGGTGCCTCGTTCGAATGAGAGTTTCGGACGAGCAGCCATGACAAGCCTCTTAATTAATTGAAGTATGATTAGTTAAGTGTTCACTCTTATAAACTTTAAATTTGATTTCATTGAATTTTGAAGAAACTTCTCTACAATAAGTTTTTTTTTTGAAAAATCACAATTTTTAACAGTTTGACAAAGAAAGTACCTCAAGAACTCTAAATCTGAAAGAAAAGGCCTAGAGCTAGTAAACTATATATGCCAATCTCTTGTCAATCAAATTTCTGACTTGTACCAGAAAGAACTCAAAATAAAGAACAAAAATATATGGGTAATTGCTTATTTGACCCTGTTTCGAAGCTTAACTACCAATTTTACCCTGCTTTTCTTAGTTTACTTATTTGACCGTGATTTTAAAAACTGAAAACTCTGTTTGACCCTATTTCCACTACACCGTTAGGATTCCATTTATAAAAAGAAAAGAAATTTGATTACTATCCATACTGACATAAATACCCTCAAATAACCCTATCCACTCAGGCCCGACCCTCTCTCTCATCCTCTCGAGGAGGAGCGGCAGCGCAAATGGAATAAGTTGAATTGGCTGTCGGCGCGAAAGCCACACATCAAAAGCAGCAGTATGTGGACGGGCTGGCCGTGGAGGCAGAGCAGCTCTGGCGGGAGAACAACGCCATGCGCGCCGACATCAACGTTGTGCTGCAGCGGTGCCGCCTGGTCGAGCATGAGAACCGGGTGCTCACCACGCACACGTGCGAGCTGCGCAGCGTGTTCCAGGTCTGCCTGCTTGGGGAGGTGGGAGGTGGCAGGCCTGCCCCTCGACGTGCCTCTCGCTACTGCCGCCGCAGATCCAGATGTTGTTCTTCCAGCTGAATCAGTCATGGATGCGGTCAATATGTTGCATATGAAGCGTGTGATACTACTACTACTAAGGCCCTGTTTGACTCAGCTTAGGATTATTATAATCTGGATTATTAGGAGTAAGCTAAAATAAATAAGTAGATTATTATGCTATATTATTATAATCTATAAGCTAGATTAGTACACCCTCTGTCCCTAAATATTTGACTTTTTTAAACATGTTTGACCGTTCGTCTTATTAAAAAAATTATGTAATTATTAATTCTTTTCCTATCATTTGATTCATTGTTAAATATACTTTTATGTATACATATAGTTTTACATATTTCATAAAAGTTTTTTAATAAGACGAACAGTCAAACATGTTTAAAAAAATCAACGGCGTCAAATATTTAGGGACGGAGGAAGTATAATCTAATAATCTTCTCTGGAGGAGCTTTTTCCAGATCATTGAGTGGCTAAAGACCCACTACCCTTAGATGCCTCCGATAATCCAGAGAAACAAATAACTCGTAGCTTATTCTATATCAGCTTATTATAATCCAGCTTAGAGTAATCTGATTTAATAATCTAAATTACAATAATCTTAAACTGAAACAAACAAGGCCTAATTACGTTGTGTCTTTGTGTACTGTTCACTTGATTTTGTCACAATCTATCAAATTAAAGTCAAATTGATTTGTTCACTTGAATTTGTCAACAATCTATGAAATTGTAGACAGATTTGTCAAACTGATTCAAATTTATTAAATTGAAGTCAAATCTGTCGAATTTGTCTTAAATGTGAAAAATATGTCAAATTTATTACAAATATGTCAACAGATCCGATTATATACACGTTATCATATAATAGGGTTATATAAGATATAATATGATCAAATAAGCTAGGGCAAAAGAGACTTTTTCTCTATTATTTAACACCGTTAATTCCAGAATAGGGTCAAATAGTGGGTCAAATAAGTAAACTAGAAAAGGTAGGATTAAATTAACAATTAGGTTTCAAAACAGGGTCAAATAAAAAATTGCCCCTATTTTTATTGTGTTCCAAATCTTAGTGCCCATAGTTCTTATATAACCGGCCCCCTTTTTATTTTAATAGAAATTTAGTAAAATCAGGGATTACTTGAACGCGCGTTAGGAGGCTGCAAATTGCCCTGCAAACTGTATAAAAGGTAAAGGAGGAAACTAACCAGCGTATACACACCCTTCAAAAGTACGTATACTAGAATTAGTTGCAATGAAACAAACAAAGCTTATTTGTGTTTGTGGATCAACCTTACAGTTACAACTTAATGGTCTTAGAAATGTTCATGTAACACTAGTTTATAGGAGTAGAATATATAATGATACAATCATACAACTAGCATATTAGGTCAATCCTAACAAAACAACTACCAGACCCCTCCATGTTTTGGATTGAAGCCAAAACGTCCCCAACCAATAAATGTAGCTTGAATAGTAGACATGGTGGCATTGCCAGTATCCAATTTGATGCTTTATATATTCTAATCAAAGTTTTAGCTTCTAATTGGCATCAAACCAAATACTACTTTACTCTTAAAAAAATAGGTAATGCTAAAATATGCCCAGGTTTTGGCACTATCAACCTTTTGGTAACTCTGTGAAATCTCTGCATCCATATCATCTTTCCATACAGGATACAGCGTTGGGTTTCAGCATTACCAAGTACTGCTAGGGCAAGCAACATTTCAGATAGAATCGGCGATGAGACAAGAAATACAATACAATCAGCCATTATTTTTTTTCCTTTTACAACAAAACCTACAGGCTAGTCCCCCTAAACACGATTCTACTGATAAATTTTATTCTTCTGTTAGAACGAACATTACCTACATATGATTGGAACAAATAAACAAAATTGTAAATGTGCTTCTGATCATTTCTATTATTTTGTTAGAACTGTACAGCTTGTCTCCAGGAACATTTCTTAAGTATCAATCGCTCTGTTAGATGAATAACTGCAGAGGACAGAATGCTGAATGAGCTGCCAGAAAATGAAGCCTTAAGTCAAAGAGAAGCACAAATATGACTTGCTTAACACTGATTTGTTTTGTCCAATTTATTCAAGAGAAAATGTTTTATAAACTGCATAACTTTAGGATGCTTACCCATTCACTTTGTGACTTTCTTGCTACAGCTGGTTCACTTCAATCCATCATCCAGCGCAACATATCCAGCTGACATCAGCTAGAGAGGGTGACTGATAGGAGCAGGCACCATGAACAGGTTTCCTTTATTGGCAAAGCTAGTGTTGTTTGGCTCATCTGTCAAGAGAAGTTGTATCATTTGGCACTGGCAGTTTGCGCTGGTGATTGGAGTGAGATATCCAACTCTTTGATTGAATTGTTGTGCTTAGCTTTGTCATTTCCTGGTTCCTTAGTTTTCTTTGCTTCTGCTTCCTTCTGTGCCTTTTCTGGCTCCTTCTTGGTTTTCTCTGCTTCTGCTTCCTTCAGTGCTTTCTTCTTTTCTAGATCCAATTGTTTGCAGTTCTCATCATGGGAACGTACGAACAATCTCACAAAGTTTTGGAGTGTAATGACCACTAGCAAACATTTGTGAACAAGATATAATTTGGAAAAAAAAAAACTAATGTCAGTATGTTCTCCCAAAGACATAACTGAACTGAAACTAGTTTCTAAACAGCTGGAGAAAATAGAAATACAATGCAAGTTTCACCTTGCTCAAATGGACAGCGTGCTGGGTCTTCTCCAAAATAAAGTGCTAATGCATCAGCATTTCTTCCCTGCAGATATATAAGATACATGTAATAATAAAGAGAAGAAAAATCGAAAGAGATGACTAGATAGAAAAAAAATATCATTTGCCTCCTGTAAAGACAAGGACTAGAATTTGTCACTAGCCCCTTGTAGCACGATATTGTAAATTCTGATCATACAATGTTGTGTTATGAGTTAAACATAGTAGTTGGGAGTGTGGATAACAGGCTACCAAACATAGAACAGGCGCTACAGTTCAGGCATGAAAGTTAATCAATGAGACAAATATACCACATTAGAATATAGTGAGGTCAAGGATCTAACTTCAGCTTCAGCACCACTTAGAAAATCCTTCAGTGTCTGTAAAACAAGGCAGTTAGTTTAGTATATTGGTAATGGGACTCATTTAAATGTTAAACAGAACCCTGGTACCTAGATGTACCCAATATAGCAGTGAACCAGTTGAAGTCAGTTACTAAGAATGCTCAGAAAATTATAACACTTGTAGTTACCTTGCGAAATATCTCTGACACAGGGCCATCATTTTCTGATGTAGTTAGTTCTTGCTCGACTTTTTCGAGTCCTTTGTTTATGGCCTGCATTTCCTCTGCTAATGACTTCAATTGTACCTGCATCAAATCAATTCACTTCGAACTCAATCAATCAATGATTGATGATCAACATACAAAGTAAACAAAACATTAAACACTGCTTGAATCTAATACCTTTGCTGCCAACTCCAAGCTAGCGAGATCTTTAGGAAAATCAAGAAGTTCTGGAAGTTTCTCAGAAAGCACCTGTAAGTCAACTTAAAGTAAGCACTGTACAGTTCAAGCATATCAACTATAATTCAGACTTTATCAGACATAATCAAAAGAAACAAATATAATTACCAAGTTACAAAGGTCTTTATCAGAATGACACAGGATCTACTTGGAGGGGGCTTAGCTCCACTTTGAAATCAGGATCATTATAGGTTAGGCTTCTCAAGAAGCTAATATTTAAATCTTAGTCACACGCAAACAAAAAGAAATCTAAAGGACATTTGAGGATATAAAGGATGCAAAGTTGAACAGTACTTAGTTAAATGGGTTTCTGGATAATGTCTAGTCTTCTTTTATCAAGAATCCACCATGAGTACATCAAGGCACAAGAAACTAGATATGCAACTTAACAAACTACAGCAATAACTAGATAACGGGACAATCATGAAAGCAAATTAAATATGTGAACATGCTCCAGATTTCTCACCAGAAACACAAGTTCCACTCATCCAAGTTTCCAAAAACATGTCATATAAATTGGTTATTATTTGTGGCTTTTACACTGGTTTTATTAGAAAAAAATAACTTCAAAGGTTCATAATGGAAGAAAGAATTTTACATGCTTGGCATCCAAGGCTAAAGTAAGAATATTTTTTAAAAAATTTTGAAAGAGAGGTAAGAATATAATTGATTGAGAGTTCATACAACAAAGGACCATCTAGCTCAGGAATTTGGGCTCCCTGCACGTCATTATAATCAGATAATGACAACAATTTAAGTTTAGACTAAGTATTTCATCTTTCTGTTGGGTATGTCATCCTATCTATACGGCATATAGACATTGGAGAATGGAGCATGTGATTTCTGAGAGACTAAATAGAATTAAACTATATACACATATGCAAAGTTATAAACAGAGGGATACCTTGGATAAATAATGCATTAAAGTCATCTTATTGTTACGTGCACGAGTGTCACTTAGTTTGAGTAAGCTATCCAACCTGAACCCAACAGCAGAACCTGCAGAAAAAAAAAGGAACTTCATTTTAGAAACTAAGAGCAACAAAAAAAACTCAACCAATCTACGAGGAACTAGGTGGCTTTTTTTAATTAAGAAGAAATAGGCACCCAAATTTGCCTCAACTAGGACATGAACTTTTGTGGTCTGCGCCTACATCCACACCCTCGACCAACTGAGCAAGGCTCAGTTCCTAACTAGGTAGATGCTTAGATGCAATATAGGCAAACCTCTTGTAAAGAACGCAGAGCAGGTATGCAGAATGAGCGAACATGCCAGATTACAAAGGATAATTAACAAGATTTCCAAATAGTCTTTATGAAAAAAAAAAGAATAGCACTTGGTTGCTCACCAAATGTTCTCTTGGACAACTAATACTTCTACAATTTTCATTACCTCTAGCAGTTCCTTGGTTTAATGCATTTCCCAGTGAAAGAATCGTCTGCATAATCCTTTTCAGCTTAGCTGAACCCCTTATCTGTGAACATCATAGAAATGTTATGAAATGCATAATCTTAACTATTATATAATAAGAAATTTGTAATTAACAATAATTGCCCCACCTCTTCCGCGGAAGAGTTGACAATGTTCAGGCTCCTCTTAAGGTCAGAAACCTGAACAAAAGTAGTTTGGGAAAAATGAACTTCAAATACCAAAAGGGCCAACCAAAAGATCACAGTTCTTAGTAGCAAAATAAGTAAATCACTTGTCTTACCTGAGAAGGGAACTGAATCTTAAATAAGAAAACTCTCAGCTTAGAATCCACACGGGGTAATTTCATAAGCTCCATGAAGAACTGCAGCAGAAAGCAGAATATATATGGTATCTCGGAATCAGTTAATCAAAAAACTTTTCTGGAGTGTGTCCTGCAAATTGTCAATTATGGATTTCGTGGAATACGGAGTTCTATGGGAATGCCTTCCCACTAAAGAGGGTAGCATATACATCACATTTTTCACTTTATATGTGGAACTGACTAGCTTTAAAGCAAACTGAAAGAATATAGGTCACCTGTTCACATTCTCCAAGTACTTGCTTATCTCCTTTATAACCCTGGTAATCATAACCGAGCATTAGTGCTTACGAGAAAGCATAGTATGAATCGAAAGAATGTTTTTAGAATGAAAACTACATTAGACCCTAGTAATCAAATCACCTTCAGAAGTTCTGCTTCCTCTTTAGTTGGAGTGAACTTAATAAGGTTTTCCACCTGATCAGCATCTAGGACAGTATCATCCAAAGTAAGAATTGCGCTCTGCGCTCAAAGAAAATAATGATCAATATAATTAACAGCAATCCAAATGCAAAAGTAGCCATCTGACCAGAAGGAACACTGTTGATATAATTCCCTTTAGATTATTTCTACTACACATGGGTAAGCATTTAGCGTATGACGCACAGTTCACATCCAATGACTCTAAGAAAAAATGGTATTATCACTATTTCACTTTCTCAGCGTCCTTTATGTAAAGAAGATTCTCACAAGTATCTAAATTGTCATATGACCAACTATATCAGTAGCTTCAGATAATAGCAGAATAGTTACACAAAACATACTAAATTTTATTGTTCATCAGCTTACCATTAGGTCAGGCAAGGGCATTTTGACTTTTGTTAGCATGATTCCGCAATTATTAGCTCGGCGAAGGTCAATCTGTGTATATAGGCAGTAACATATCAGAATGAGATAAATAGTCGATATAATATTGTTTACAATCGATTGTATGACATACAAAACCACCAAGATTTTACAGGTCAATGGAGGACAAAGAAAAACAAGCTGACAAGGCACACGTCAAAACTTACAGTACCATCATGAATGAAGCAAAAATCTTCTCTAGCATATAATCTGCCACAATCATTTCTCAAGAGAGGAACTGATGAAATGGTGAAATACTAGGTAGTATCTCAGGCTCAATATATTGCACAAGTTACTAACTTAAAGCTTAAGCTGCTACATGTAGATCTCAGCATGAGATGGCTTTTGTAAACAGTGTAAGCTAATAATATTTTATGTCCCTTTATCAATCTTTGTGACAACCTGACTAATTAGGATGTTACAGAATCCAAGTAACTCTCAAAATGGATAGCAACCATTCTTACAGTGTTCTAAATAAGATATAAACGGCTGTACGCTCATGTTGTTTAATCAACTGTTACAATACAGACTGTACGCCTTCCCTAAAACATAAGCATTACTGAACTGAGAACTATGCATACATTTCATTCATTCTACTGACTAAAACAGTTAGCAGTTTGGTTTTAAGATTAAGAACAAAGGACAATAAATCATTAGAATTATTAGAATGAGCATGTCTTAACCTTACTAGTGAGTTGTAGCAAAATGTAACAAAAAAAATAAAACCATGACTAATCAAATGAAGTTTATTTAGGCATGGTAGACAGATGAGAATGCAAGTCCAGGAGATTTAGGCATAAGAAAGCACAAAGACTATATTTGTGTTTACTTGTTTTGAGATAGAATGGTAAGACATTAACAAGTCTATCATGTTAACGTAGAAGTCTATGAAAATATCAAGTACAACATGAAAAAACAGCGGTATTGTATTATATATTTCTATAGCTATAATGAGGAAATTTATCAATTACTAGTGAAACCTCATATAGAACATGATTGGTACGATTTTGTAGTGATACTGGAAACTATCATGGCAATGCACTAGAAAATTTATGCACACTTCAGTCAAGTAACCAGTATGATTACAACTGAAAGCCTTTTTGTGCACAGATATGAAAGGTTTGCCTCAATGGAAGCCAGAAAGTAAAAAATAAAGAGAATAAGTACATGATGAAAATATGTGCCAACAAGAGAATTAATATCCATGTTCTGAATGTCATAGCTCGCAAGAAATCATATTTATACATGCATTGAAAGAATGCAGGTTAGCATTTTAGCAGATTAACAGAAGAATTGCCGAACAACAATATACGCTATATCTTTTGGAAAAACTCACAAGGTGAATCTTTTCTGGTTTTGATCCAGATGCACGACTTCCTGACTTATCTGAACGCTTCCCATCTGAACTTGGCAGGACAGCTGAGAAAAGATGTTCTAGTTCTGACATGTCAAACACTGGAGGTCTGCACAAGTCATCGAAAAGATGCATTAACATAGAACTCATAATGTACATGACCATCTATGAGTGTGGTTGAGTTGGTACAATACTTTGAAGCTTCGTCAGTTTTCTGTGACTCCTCCCAGAGACTTCCCTGCATTGCTCTTGTTACTTTAACCCAGTGTAGGGGCTTCAAGTTGGACCTTCTGGATGCAGCCTGACCAGATTGAAGGCTCCTAGACATTGGACCTGAAGGAGGTGCAGGTCCACGCCCCCTCATACCAGGCAATTTAGCATTACCACCAGGAGGTGCTGGCGGAGGCGCAATACTGCCATTGTCCTTTGAGAAGCTTGGAGGAGGCGGTGGCGGAGCAGACAGTTGATTTGATGAACTACAGGGGGGTGGTGGTGGTGGTGGGGATGGTGTAGAAGTAGCTCCAGGCAGTGGAGGTGGTGTTGGCGCTGAAGATCTAATTGTAGATAATGTTGGTGGAGGTGGTGGAACTGGCCGTGCAGGAGATGAAGTTGAAGCATGTAGTTGACATGGCGATGGTGCGGCAGGTCGGGGAGGAGATGAAGTTGAAGCAAGTGGTGGAGGTGGAGGTGGAGGTGGTGCAGGTCTACTGGGGCACGAGTTTGGTGCAGGTGGAGGAGGTGGGGGAGGAGGCCCTGGCATTCTAACAGGCGATGAAGTAGGGGCAGGAGGAGGTGGAGGTGATGCAAGAGTTCTAACAGGAGAGCATCTAGGAGTGGATGGAGATTGAAGTGGTGGTAGCGGCGGTGCTGGAGGTCTGAACAAAGCTGTTGTGGTGGAAAGCATGGAATCTGGAGGGAGACAATGACAACTACTAGAACTGGAAGTTGATGGAGTAGGCAATGGAGGTGGTGTGGGAGCAGGGGAAATTTGTAGTGGCTCTTTCGTAATGCTACTTGAGGACAGTTGATGATTTTTGTGCAGAATAGTTTGATATAATTTCGATGTGGATTGTTTTTGTTGAGTAGGAGATAGGGATGGAAATGATGAAAGGTCTGCCACAGGGAAAGAACTTTAATTACAAAATGGAATTCTACATAACTAGAATATATTAACATGTGTAAGCTGAACCTGGATGATTTTTAGCCTGTTGAGACATGTCTTTTGCCTGGGACATCATTTGATCATCAGATGGCACTGGCACCACCGGAGCCAGTGGAGGAGGCAGTGGTGGTGGTGATGGTGTACACTTCGTTACAACAGGAGTAACTGTTAACATTATCAAAAGTTCATATGAGAATGATGGTAAAAGACAATATGGGTATACTATAAAAGAAGATTCATTGGCCCACCTGTTATTGGATGCTGTTGTGATGACTGTTTTGATGGAATTTTGACCACGGCACTTGAAACTTTGACAGAATTCTCAGTGTCTCCAAATGCAGCATGGTCTTCCAACAGAGCCGTAATTCCAAGGGCAGAAGGTGCACTGTGAAATCTTGGGCAGGCTGAAAGTGATCTAGGACTAAAGTCACTGGAAAGGACAGAACTTGACCTAGAAACTGGAAACTGCTGCGACATAATCATTGTGGATGAAGAGCTCTGTAGTGAACCAAACTGATCATCAAGCTTAGCATTTTGGTCGTTTAGAACTGGTCTGCTAGAGTTCATGGTGGAAGGAACTGTCATATCCAATGAAGATGGGCAGCCAGTATTGATGTCAACTACTCGTGTTATCTCCTCATGAACTAGAGAAATCATCTTCTCATGGATGACAGATGACCCTGATTTTTCATCAGGAATGGTGGCTTGTTTCTGTGGGATCAACCCCTGAACATCATTATTTTCTTGTTTGTTCACATAGATGGTTGAGAGTTCAGCATTGCTTGATTTATCTTCAACATTGTCAGACTGTTTCTTGGTTGGAGAAATTGAGCAAAGATGGAAGTCTTTCTTATTTGGAGACAACAAACCCTTTCTCAGCTGAATGTTTTCTGATGAAGTAAGCTGCTGAAAAAGTAGGGCTGCAGCATCCGCTGTCGGATCTAACCAGTCTACATTGCTGAACATCTCTTGAACCTTTGCAAATGCTTCGACTGGGAGGCCCTCCTTCTCTCCTATACCACCCACCTCCATGGAATCTAACTGATTTACAGAGTCCATTTCTGAGAAAAGAACCTTCAACCAGAGGATAAAGAAAAATTGTTATATACTGCACGAGTTTTAAGAGAATGTGTTTAGTTCAACAAGGAATACATACCTCAGCTCTGAATTCTTTCGGGAATCGGTCTTTAGCATCCCATAATATGTCAATTTCATCACGATTTAGCATCAGAATGTTAGATCTAATAAATGCTGTATTGAACATGACCCTGAATATCATCTCTTCCCGTTGTTGATCAGCATCAAGGCTAATACATTCAAGGACAACATCACCTTGAATATGGCAGTGAATGTCGATTTTAATTAATTCGCAGTCTACCTGAGTAACATGAAAGAAATGAGATGTGATGATGATAGGAATTACTGAAAGAACGTCTTCAAGCAAATATATAGATTTCTTCTTCTACATGGTTAAGAGGAAAGGTAGCATGGGAAACACTTGATACAATCTGACCAATTAATCTACCAGTTCTAAAATCGGAAAGTAGTTCACGTAGTTTACAACCGACCTTCTTGTAAAGCCGAACATATTTGCTCCTCTTTGGTGTTGAGAAAAGCACCTTGGGGGTGTTGCTTGTAGCAAGTAGAGGATCTTTTCCGTAAATACGGAATATCGGTCTACATCCACCCTCCCCATTGAAACCTGGAATATTTCTTAGTATTACACAATCCAAGGTAAGTGCCCGATCACCTGGTGGCCACACCGCGCTCACATTCCTCCGAGATATATAATGTAAGTATCGTATCTGAGAGGGCATAGGATTTAGTGGTGAGAGCAACTGAATCAGCTCACGAGGTGCTTGCCTGTAGATCATCTCCAGTGTCCTCTGTTCACCAATGTACTGTTTTCTATACAACAGTAGCCCAGCCAACATGAATGCAAGTACAGCCCAGCCACCTCGCTCACAGTGCATTATCAACACGTTCTGCTGGCTCAAAGACAGCCAGCTCTCCCCTGACCTCAAGAAATGGTGAATCATCTCAATGGTAACAAGTGGACATCCCTCATATTGTCTTGGATAATCCATCACTACCATCTCATAGCTCGATAAGATATTTGCCAGCAAACTTTGACTTTCTCCCTCTCGAAAGTTGAACACCATAAATGAGGCATCAGCGAAGTGGCATTGAAGTTGAGCGACAATGTCCCCAATGTAGTCTTGGTACTTATCATCGTCAAAGACATCCGTAGTGAAGCAAGAATCAAATACTACAGAAGGAAAAGACATTGACGACAGAATTTTAGCAACAAAACAAGATTTACTTTTCCACATACATTTGAAAGGCATAAATGGATCTTATTAATCACCAGGAAAAATGATTTTTTTTTTCAAAATTCTGAAAAAGCAGAATGGTATATTTTATTAACATCATTAGAGAAAGCATAAATGGTTAAGGAAACATAATCTAGATGATCTAGGCATAACATAGCATACGAGACAAATTAATGGTACTGCAAACAGAAGCAAAGTGAGTATACAAAGACGGATTCAAACCTGCCATTACTAAGTTAATTCTAAAAATATTTAAACTTGCAGAGGAAAAAAATTAAAATTGCAAAACAAAAAGTAACATTAATTCAAAATAATCTTGACTGTGCATTCGAGTTCCCATCAGTGGACCAAGATTAAATGGAAGACCTCCCATGGACACCAGTAAATAACAATGACAACGATCACTTCTCATGAGAAGTTAGGTAAGCTACCCTCCATTCAGCAAATACCTTATGTTATATTTATACAACACTAGTATGAATGGCATAGCATCCATTGGAGAGTACGAGCGTAATGCTCAGATAGCAGCTATGCCGTTTTACTACAATTTCCTCTAGAACAGTCCAAAATCTCTGCACTAACTACAACTTCTACCCAATAAACTGGATTGCGGCCCCAACTGTAAAATTGCCTTAAACCATTTCACAAAAATGATGAGACATTGGGAATCCTGCATGACAAATGCAAGCACACCACCTTACCGATTCCGCAATGACACACGCATAGAAGAACTCCAAAATGGCGTATCCATCCCAGAACGAATCAAATGGCATACCAATCCCATATAGACGGGGCATCGAGGCAGGGGAACGCACCGTAGACGCGCTCGGTGATCTCCAGGAGGCCATCGGGCGGCTTCCGGTAGAAGAACTTGCGGAAGAGCGCCATGCCACCGCCGCCCCCCTCGGATCCACGCCCGCTCGCGAAACC
The DNA here is from genome assembly GCA_000338895.3 of Oryza meridionalis. NCBI lineage: Eukaryota > Viridiplantae > Streptophyta > Magnoliopsida > Poales > Poaceae > Oryza > Oryza meridionalis. The sequence goes on along the minus strand of CM002531.2, from coordinate 10,799,075 downwards.
CTTCTACCACCGCCGCTCCGCCATGGATCGGCGCCCGGGAAGAAGGTGGCGACGCGCGCGCGGCGGCCTGGTCGCCTCTGGCTTGCCGCGGCGTGAAGGGATCGCACAATGCACCCACGCGCGCGCGCGCCCGGACATCCGGTTGCTTCGCCCTGGCGCTAGGGCTTGCAGCCTTCCTCCCTCCTCTCGCCTTTCCGGTGCGCGATTTTTTTTTTCTCTCTCGATTTACGAAAGCTTTTTCGGGTGGGGCGTTTGATCTTTCGGAGTGAGCTAGATTTGCCCAAATGGCGTTTTTGGTTATCTCCCTTTTTCCTTTTTTTTAAAAAATAATTTCCTAATGTCTCGGGAGGTGGGGGCCACGGGTCCACGTGGCAGTTTGTTATCCAGTGTCTACTCAGCGGTGACATACCCGCACAAGGGTTAGGTCGATGACATGGTGGGGCCACGGGGACGGTGGGGACCACTTTTCGGAGGAATGGAATGGAGGGTTGATTTGGTATGCGTGCGTTTGGAGGAGCTGCGTGCGTGTAATGTGCGACCTTTTTGTGTACGGACACGGGTGGCTAGTGGCAAAGTGTGGGGCGTTGGTAGTGCTGTTTGTTCGTTGTACTTGCTTCTTGGGTTGATAGCGATTGGAATGATGGGGGATTTGGTTGAGTCGATCTTAATTCCAATTTGCAAGGGGATCAATCAGGATTTGGTTGAGTCGATCTTAATTCCAATTTGCAAGGGGATCAATCACTATCATGTGAATACGTGATGTACATAGAGGAAAGTTGTCACATATTTTGAACTGGGAGTAATTACTATTTGCCACTTTTATGAGTGGTGATTGTTGAGTGCACTTAGTAAAAGCCAGCTTCTGCATCTATTGTTTTTTATCGTTAGTTTGCCTATCATTTTCTAACAGTGATAAAAGATTTGTCACTGGACCCATATGTTATAGATAGCGAGTGAAAAATTCTTAATTGTCACATATTAAAAGTAGCAAATAGTTAAATGTCACTTTGAACTGAGGTGGAGAAAGAGATGGGAGGGGATTAACTCATTCATGAAGCACCTATGCTAGGTGCAAGATTGTATAATGCCACAAGGGTTTCACATAGAAGGAAAAAAGAGGATTGAGAAAATACTTAAACGAGGTGAGCTATTAGCGCATGATTAATTAAGTATTAATTAATTTAAACTTGAAAAAGAATTAATGTGATTTTTTTAAAGTAGCTTTTCTATAGAAAATTTTTACAACCACAACTTAAAAAAGGTTTTTTTTCCTGGCGTCACCTTTTTTTTCTCAGGCGAACAAAATATGAAACGCCAGTAAAAATACAAACGGATATCCTGATTAGTAACCGGCTGCGAAAATCGATTTTTACTAGTAGTCGTATTATTAGGACCGCTTGCGAAAATATGATTATTTTTACTGGTGGTGCTTTAAGAGAGCCGCTTATGAAAATCGATTTTTACTAGCGTTTCTCTTAAGTAGCCACCATGAAAATAAGGAAAAAGTACGAATTACCCCATGAACTATCGCGGTCGTCTGAATTACCCCATGAACCACAAAATCGGATATTCTTCACCCCTAACTATGCAAACTGGACGAATTACCCCCCTCGACCCAATCCGTAGTGGTTTTGGCCTACGTGGCGTACATGTGGCAATCCAGCCAGCATTTTATTTTATTTTTAATGGTGGGACCCATATGTCAGACCCCTATTTCTCTATTCCCCTCTCTCTCTTCGTCGGTCACGACGGTCAGCGGTAGCGGCGCGCACGCCGGCGGCCGGCACGCATGGCGCGGCGCGGGGAAGGGCGATGGGCGGTGGTGCGGGGGCAAGCCGGCGGTTGGCGCATACGCGGCACGCGGGGAGGTGGAGGCGAGCCATGGCCGGAAGCGTCGGGAGGAGGATGGGGGACGGCAGACGGAGGCGCGCGTCGGGAGCTAGAGCAGCGTCGGGAGGAGGACGGTGAGGAGGAGCAAGAGAGGCGGAAGAGGGAGGCAGCGGCGGCGGAGGAGGAGGCCGTTCCCGCGACCAGATCCGCCGGCGCCACACGGGGGGACGGCCGTCGTCGAATCCACACGGGCAACGGCCACGCACCTTCCCACTGCCATCAGATCCGCACAATTGCACGCCTAATTCACCTTGCCCTGTTGCCCGAGCCCTCCACCGCCGTCAGGAGGGAGGAGAGGGGAGAGGAGGAGTGGGGGAGAAGAGGAGGAGTAGGAGGCCATTCCCGCTCGTCGGGTCGGGGCGGGGCAACGGCTGCGGCGGCGGCGGCGGCAACTGCGGTGGAGGCGGCGCACGAGGTCCTGTGGGCGCACGGGCTGCGGTACAACACCACGCCACCACGGTGGCCGGGGGTCATCAGCTACACATCGACGGCGGGGCGGCAACTGCGGTGGACAACGGCGCGCGGGGAAGGGGGCGGCCGCCGCAGTGCCGGCGTGTCCGAGCTCCGCGCCGCCGCGACGATAGGGAAGGAGGTCGCCACCGCTGCCTTGCTCCACATCCCGCCGCTGCCTTGCTCCACGTCCCGCTGCGGATGCCGTCGCCGTCGCTGCCGTTGCCATCGGAGCCGGCCGAGCTCGTTGACCCACCGGCGCCCGCCTCTCCCCCATCCCTTCCACCTCCCAGCGCGCCGACCGCCGGCCCACCCCGCGCCGCCGCCCATCGCCCTTCCCCGTGCCGCGCCATACGTGCCGGCCGCCGGTGTGCGCGCCGTTGCCGCTGACCGTCGTGACCGACGAAGAGAGAGAGAGAGAGAAAGAGAGAGTGGAATAGAGAAAGAGGGTTCTGACATGAAGGTCCCACCATTAAAAATAAAATAAAATGCTAACTGGATTGCCACATGTACGCCACGTAGGCCAAAACCACCGCAGATTGGGTCGAGGGGGGTAATTCGTCCAGTTTGCATAGTTGGGGGTGAAGAATGTCCGGTTTTGTAGTTCCGGGGGGTAATTCGGATGACCGCGATAGTTCGAGACGGTAATTCGTACTTTTTCCTGAAAATAATTGTGGGACAGGTAAAATATAAAGCCCATATCCTTCTTCCCTTATCCCACCGCACATCGATCTCTCTCCTTCCCTTTTCCTACCTCACCCATCTCTCCATCTCTCTCTATTCTTCACATCCTCCCTCCCATCTCTCTCTCAATTCGACGGTGGTTGGGCCAAGTGACAAAGGTAGCAGAGCCGGCGGTGGCAAAGGGTCACAGCGGTGTTCGGTGGCAGCAAAGGGGTAGGGGCAGCTGTTGATGGTCATTATAGACTAATTTCGACCATCAATATACTCAAAATTATGAAGAACTAGCTATGTTTGCAATGCATATTTATTTTAGAATAATCTATTTCACTTGTACTTGGATTCTATTTGATTTCATAGATTGCTACATAAAGAGAAGGAGAATCGACGAAAAACAGATGAACAATCAATCGGAAGCCATCGAGAGGTAGATTTGTGGATAGATGGGCCTATAAATCCAAAGATAATCTCAAAAGGCCTAAAACCACCACGTCATTGGACTGAGGAATCAATAGAGAGGAGGCCTGCCAAGATTTGGGCCGATTTGGCCAGTCTAGGGTTCGGTCGAACCCTCATCTCCGCCGTTGAGGCTGGGGTTTGGTGTGGACGTCCAGGATTCACTCCCAATAACGGTTGGAGGGTGTTTCTGACCTTTTGAACTGTCATAACCGTCACACTCAGCCTATAAAAGGAGCTCACCTCACTCACTTCTCCACACACTCAAGCAAGAAGATCAAAAGCTCTCTCTCAAGTTTACTTAGTATTCTAGTGCTAGTGGAGTAGGAAATAGAATAGTTTTCTTAGTCCTCAAGTCTTCAGGGGAATTCGGGTATGGCCCTAGTAGCTTCTCTCTCTTTTTAATACTTGGACAATTAATGAAATATTCTTCTTTATTCAGTTTTGGTATTTTACTTCATTCTTATTATTTGAGTACGGACTTTACTTTACATTTATCTCGATATAATTGTGTAGCTAGCTTACCAGAGATATGCAATGGTGTGGGTATAATGCTTTTGCAAATGATTGCTCTATGTCATGCTAGTGGATATAGAGTAGTATTTGATAATGTAAGCATGATACTTAGATTATTAAATATCATTATTTAGTGTTATATGTTGCGGGACAGTAGAGGTGGGTCGCTGATGGTGACAGCTTAGTACGGGTATTCCTCCACGTTAGTATATAGTCCTAAGTTAATTTCCTGGTATGGGTATTCCTCCGTATTCATTTCCGGTTGGACAGTCATGACGGGTTGTCGTAAGAAACTCGACAATCAGGGGTGATCTCTCGAAACACTAGGAGGGCATAGTTAGAGGGTATTGGCTGCATGATTGTATACTAGAGAGTGTAAATTAAATATACATGTATACTAGAAGTATTAGGATGAATTCTTTTCTTATTCTTTCTCCACTTAGCCTAGGATTTATTTAATGAGAGTAACTTAGTTCTTCTTCTTCGTGTCACTCTACCCTTGAATTAATTAACCCCTGCTTAGACTCTGATTTATACAAGTAACATATAAATTATTAGCATAGTCTTCTCTTATCAATCTTCTCTTGGGATTAGATAAATACGATACCTTGGAATACTTCTAGGTGAAATATTACAATGGTATATCCATGTGCTTGCAGATCATATCTGTAACCGTAATATACCAGGAATATTTTTGTGCCATTGCTAGGAATTATATTTCTAGTAATGTCGTTAAGAAATACCAACAGCAGCAAAGGAGAGGGATGGCGTGGTGGAGGAAGGGGAGCATCGGTGGATGGAGCGGCGGAGCTCATCAGCAGCGGCGACGAAGCCGCCTCCCATCTCTTTCCCGAATTTGGCTGGCGGCCAGGATCAAGAAGGCCGATGGCCGCGGCGGCAATAGAGGGAGCAACGGTGCTAGCTTCCCTACTCCTCTCCCCTCCCTCTCCTAGATCTGGCCGAAGGAGATGAGGCCACCAGCGGCAATAGCAGCAAAGGAGGCTGACGACCGGCGCTAGATCTAGCAGCGAATGGCTTGGCGACGGTTAATATGGCAAGGCTGGGACGGCGACGGCTACTGCGGGCAAGGGCTGCAAATAAGCTTCGGTGATGCTGATTTGCCTTCAGCGAGGTACGGGAGAGGCATATCCAACATCGTCGGGCTCAGGAGTGCCAGATCCACCGTAGCTGAGCTCGGTAGGGGTGTATCCATCATCATCGGACTCGAGAGCTAGGCGGTGACGGCGGCTAACGATGGTGGAGGAGCCATGCGCCTTAGACTCAGCTGTCAGAATGGGAGAGGTGGATTCGGGCTTCAGCGGAAATGATGTCGATGGACGGTGAACGGCGATGGCTTCTGCGACAACGATGGTGGGTAGTGGACAACAATTGTTATGTGACAACGATGACTTTTGTGATTTGGGATTGGAGATTTTGGGGGTTTTTTTCAGGAATGTGGATTTGGGATTTTGGGGAAGATTTTGCAAATGGAACGAGAATTTGAATGTTTCTGGTGAATTTGAATTTGAATTTGAACGTAGCAATATAATGAGATTAAAATTTTCCTCTTCAAAGAGCGCGCGAAGAAGATGTCAAACGACAAAGCTCCTTCAGAGACCCAAGTTCCTACATCTGTTACAGAACCGACGGTCTAAGGGTGGACAGGAAGCTCGTGGCTCTTTATCTTGCTCGACTTGTGACAAGCTCGGCTCGGCTCGGCTCATTTGATTTTCCTAACGAGCCGAGCTGGCATTTTAGCTCGTTAGAGAAAACGAGCCAGCTCGAGCTGGCTCGCGATCCTGAACGAGCTAGACCAACTAGCAGGCTACAGGCCACAGCCCACAAGCCCACAACACGGAAGGCCCACTCGCCCAATAGACAGCATAAAAAAACCCTAGCACTGCTGTGTGACTGTGTCTACTACTCCGTGTCTCTGTGACTCTGTCTGGTCCACCGCCACCCTTCCGCTTCCACATCTAAAATGGCATCGCGAATTCGTGATTCCTTCTGCCGCGGCGACACACCCCGCCAACCCCCATTGGTGCCGCCGTGCGAGCGCGAGCGCGACCGCGCCAACCACGCCGGCCCGGCCGCTAGGCGCCAACCGCACCGGCCGCCAGGCGCCAGCCCGCTATTCTCCGAAGGAGATGGCATGAAACTGCTGGTGGTGCACTGGTGTGGGCGACGACTTGTCTTGCACATGGAGCAGCTTGGAGAAAGAAGCTTTTTAATCTCAACTTCTCCGCCACAGTAGGAAGCTTTCTGGTTTGATTTTTTTTGTTGAAAAACTTCAGTAGCATTTGTTGACGGTCGTTATCAACCAGTTTTGACCGTCAATATTACCCAATGTGTGAAGACTAGCTATGCTTGCAATGCATAAATTCCAAATAAAATATCTACTTCCACTATATACTATGCTACTAACATGTATGCAGGAGAAGCACATATAAATGGAGGAGAATCAACAGAAAATAGATAAACGATCAATCAGACACTGTCGAGGATCAGACTTATGGATAGATGGCCTGAGAACTCAGATATGACAAGCCCAAAATTCCCTGTTCTGAGTTAAGGGGCAAACGAGGAATCCACCTGCCGAGTTGTGGGCTGATTGGGCCTGGCCAGGGTTCGGCCGAACCCCCTGGTTCGACCGAACCACCAGCTGGCCTAATCCAGCCCATTTTCCACCGGCAGTTATCTACAGGTATTCTATGACGGTTGGGAGCAATTCTACCGGTAGAAACCGTCATAAGCATGGACACATGGCACAAGGAGGTGAAAGATGCTCTTTGGATACTTCATCTTGCCACTTGTCATGAGGAGAGCAAAGATGCTCCTAGGATGCTTGGAGCATCTCCACACTCCCAAGGCACCTCATGGGCTATAAATACCTCTCCTCTCATTCATTCCCTCACACACCTCACGAAGAAGATCAAGAGCTCTCCCAAGTTAGTTTAGTAGTTCTAGTGCTAGTGGAGTAGGAAATAGAATAGTCTTCATAGTCCTCAAGTCTTCAGGAGATTTCCGGTATGGCTTTAATAGCTTTCCTTTCTTCTTCTATAAGACTTACTGAATTAATAGAATATTCTTCTTTATACAAGTTCAGTAATTTATTCCATTCATATTACTTGAGTGCCGACTTTACTTTATACTTGAATCAATATGGTCACGTAACTAGCTTTCCAGATAGGTGTATTGGTGTGGGTTTAGTGTCCGATTATTCGGTTGCTCTATGTCGGTTGCAAGGATGTAGAGTAGTATTTAGTAATGTAAGCGTGGAGCTTAGATTATTAGATACCATTAATTGGGGTTATATACTGCGGATGAGAGGTGGGCCGCTGATGGTGACAGCTCAGTACGGGTATTCCTCCGCGCCGGTATATAATCCTAAGTTAATTCCCTGGGGATGGTACTCCTCCGTATTTAGCCCCGGTTGTATGGTCATGACGGGCTGTCATAAGGAACTCGGCAATCAGGGGTGGCTTCTCGAAACACTAGGAGGACACTGGGTACGGGGTAATGGTTGCATGATTGTATACTAGCAAATATAGACTAAAGATGTATGTATACTAGAAGTACAAGAATGATACTTTTCTTATTCTTTCTCCACTTTGCTTAGACTATATTTTAGAGAGAGTAGTTCTTAGTTCTTTCTTCTGTGTGTCACCCTACCCTTTGAACTGAATTAACCCCTGCATAGACTTTGATGTATATAAGTAATATATGAATTGTTAGCATAGTACTCTCTTATCATATCTTCCCTTGGGATAAAATAAATACGATACCTTGGAATACTCCCGGGTGAAATGCTACAATGATATATCCGTGCGCTTGCGGATCATATCTGTAACCATAATATACCAGGATTATTTCTAGTGCTATTGCTGGGAATTATATTTCTAATAGTGTCACTAAGAAATACCAACAGCATTCTGTTAGCATTCTTAATTGATGGGGAGATCGTAGGCTTCGTCTTTTTAATCTTTTGATGTTTCTCGAATAATTTTGGAGCCATTTCGTCTTGCTACAATGATTATGTTCTATGGATAAATGGATGGGGATGATCACATAGATCTGAATCTTGTTACTTGATATACATGTTCTGTTGCACTCTCTTGCTCTAGCTCGCGAGCTAAACGAGCTAGCTCAAGCTGGCAACTGAGTCGAGCTGGCTTGACATCCACCCCTACGACGGTCAATCAGCCCTCCCTGACACCGTTAGCTGCGACGGGCGCAGAGCCCACGAACAATCCTCCCTCGTCGCCTCACGCTGAAGCGACGTCAAGTTCGGAATCGTGGCGCACACCAAGCTACCGTTTCAGCTAGAACTAGCACAAACGGCCACCCAGCGACCGGAGGATGATCCGGATTATATTCCTATCGAGCAAGCAGTAAGTCGTGAGTCCTACCCATTGATGACTTGTTAACGCTCCCGATAATAGCTGTCTAATGGGTACACCGTGCAGATGGCTACTCGTCGACGGTCGAAACGGAAGGCCGTCCAGATGGCAGCCACGGCTGAAGCTGAGACGGACACGGCCATATCGGGTCCACCTCCAACGGACACGTCTGCGAGTGGAGGACGTGCAAAGAAACGATGTGGTGAGAGGAGCAGGAACCAAATGCCGAAGGAGACCTACTATATTGCTGCTCTCAATGATGATGGGAAGCCCATCAATCCGTTGCATGTCATGACCAAGTTTAGCAGCGCATGTGGGACACTTGCAAGGCTTCATGGGCCGTTGAACGTGGAAGAGTGGAAGGACGTTAACCTGCACATCAAGAATTTAATGTGGGATGATCTGCAAAAGTACCTTGTATATCCACCTGGATCAGAGATCATTGGAAAGAAATTTGCGCTCGGTACAATGGCCCATCGGTGGCGACAGTGGAAGTCAGACGTGAACACAAATTTCATTCAGAAGAACAAGATTCCATTTGAAAGATATGGCACTATCACGCCAATCAATGGGACAAGTTCATCGCCGGGATGACTACACCTGAAGCTCTAGCAAGGAGGAAGAAGATGTCTGACCTGGCGAAGAAGAACAAATATCCGCACCGTTTGGGGTCAAGTGGATACGACGCTCACGTGGCCAAATGGCGAGCTACAGAGGAAAAGTTTGCGTCTGAAGGCAAACCATTGTTGGTGCAACCCCTAAATGTGCGATCTAAAAATTGGGTTTGGGCACGAAGAACGGGGCAAGTGACGGATGAGGGTGATATGATGTTCGAGACTCCTGAGATCGAGCACGTGACCACGTCTCTACAATAGATCATTGAGAAGGAGAAGACAGGGGAGTTTGTCGCTAGAAGGGAGAATGACGAGCTCACTGTTGCTTTGGGTACTACCGAACACTCCGGCAGAGTCAGAGGACAATCTTCAAGGACGAGTTGGAAGGTAGGGTTTCCAAAGGAATCCAAAACTTACAAGAAGCGGGATGCCTACAAAGCTAAGTTGCGTGACCAAGTCACCGAAAAAGTTACACAACAAGTCACCTAACAGTTCTACAGGCTTGCCGCACAAAATCCCCAAGCCTTCCCAAACTTAGCTCTCCAACCCGACCATGCGGTGCAGATCCCCAGTAGTGTTGGCTCAGTAGAAACAACACAATACCCAGTCGATCATATTACCAGTCCGACACCGCGCAGCCTTGTCGTTCCGATAGGAAGAGCGGGGAAAACAAAGGAGGTTGGGTCTAGATTGGCGATACCTGGGAGACAGTTCCATAACAGCCCAATTCCGGAAGACTACGCAAGGGTGCAAGTGGATAGGGTTAACGCCGATCAGATGTCGTTGGAGCTTGACATCCCAACACCAGAGGGGATATAACTACTCGGAGATGCGGTGAACCAGAACCAGTTCATCCTCTGGCATTGTCGAGACATCATCCTCGCGGGACAGTCAACGTTGACAACCCCAGCTCCATCGGTGCCATAGACGGCTGCCCCTCCAGCATCGCCATTACCACCGAATTCCCCAACGACACCCAGATCTCCTATCCCACCAAGATCCAGCTGCAGAGCCAGCCGCACAGGATTCCCCAACTCCGCTACGTCCTCAGCCGTCTCCTGCTCAGCAGTCGCCTCCTACTCCACAATCAACTCCCGTGCAACCTGTGCCACCTCCCCTGAAAGATACAACTATCCAAAAGCCAAGTACCTCGCTAGCCCGCAAGCTCATACCGCAAATGGTTTCCATGTACAAAAAGGAGGAAATGGCACAGTATGAGGCGAGGGTAATCTTCAGGTCTTTGAGGGGACAGGGTCCGCCTAAGCCAATTAAAAAGGAACAGCATTCAGATGCACAGAAAAGCGTTCTAGATCATGCAGACAAAATGCAATCGTGGGATTCTACTGAAGTGCCAAAGGAGTTCGAATATGGCAAGCCATTCTTGCTGTTCGACATAGTGCTTGAACTCCCATGGCCAATGAGGTTGCTGCATGAATGGCACCTGCGGGCAACTACGAAGGGTCTCGGGATGATCACTGTCAATGTCCCGGATAACGCTTTTGTCGATGGACCCAACGAAAAATTCTTGATCAGTTTCAAGGACCTATACGCCTTCTTTAAGATGGACAAAATGGATATCAATCTCGTCGGTGCGTGGTGCCAGTAAGTTTGTCCTCTTGTTTGTTGTTAGCTAATGTGTGCCAACAAATTATAAGTCATTTTAACTCACATATTTCCTCAGGTCGCAATGGGTACACTCCCAAAGAGTGCGGGGGGGGGGGGGGGGAGGCTCAATAGGATACATCAACCCAATGATGGTCTGCCAGACGGTCTACACGGTGAGGCTAAATTTGGATGGTCCAGAACTCAAGGATAAGACGTCGGAGGAAAAAAATGACTATGTCAACAAGTTGCAGAAGAAAAAGAGGATCGAGGTGGCAACTTACTTGGGGCAAGCTATGATCATGCACGCGGATAAACGAGTCTTGATGGTCCCATACCACCTAACGTAATCAACTTCCCCTTTATTCCGTCCATATATTATAACCGCACATCAAAATATCGTAATTCATAAACCGTTTTTGCAGCGATCACTATATACTATTACTCGTATGTCCAAAGGACCACATCGTCGTAATTCTTGATCCAGCCAACTACGGGGAGAAGATGTTCATGGAGTTCCTTATCTTGCTTAATTTGTATGTTTGAAACAATCCCCCTGCATACAACATTGATTAGAAGTAATTTTAAAGTCAGCTCAATCAAATATGTCATCTTTGTAGAGGACACGACTATTGCAAAAGGCATGGCAGGTTTGTAAAGGATCAAAAGAGGACAAAACTTCTCGTAAAGGGACATTTTCCGGTATGTGATCAACTATATATTCGTTAAGTATATGATGCGATTGTCAGTTCTTACTACTGACGTGTCTACTGCTCTTATGCAGTGTCACAGGCAACCTAGTGGCACCAACCTATGCGGATATTACGTGTGCGAGATGCTCAAGGTCTGTGGGAGATATAGAATTGAGTTTACAAATGTAAGTCATCGTGCTCCTTAGATATAGGAAATAGTTCATTTCAGTGGATTTTAACCCATATTATTTTTCTTCTATTTTCCATAGCTCCCGAGCATCCCATATGCCCCAAACCAGTTCGACCAGAAAACGCTTCTCAACTTTTGCGCAGACTTACGCCGGTTCATTCATCGCGACATCTGCAACCATCTAGGGGAGTTTTACGACCCTTATAGCGAACTTGCTACGGACCCCAAATTCAAAAACCTAAGGGAGTGGGAGAGAGAACATGAAATAGAATAAAAAAAATGAGTAAATTGCACTTTGGGCTACCTTTTTTAACCAATGTTTCAGTTTAGAATAGGGGTAAGATGACATTTTCACTAGATAAGTTTGCAAAAAGTTTCACTTTCAACCCCCTTCTTGCCTCTCCAAACTCCAGGCTACAGCTCGCTCTCTCTCGTCGATCTTATGTGACTGTGAGCATGGACGTGTTAAGGTCAAGATTGGACTTTCAGCAAGCCCCAATGCCCGTGGAGATCATCAAACTTGAGCTTGACTGTGGCCCCTGTACAGCATCGTGATGATGGTCAAGCATCAAGCTAGAGCTTGGGACAAAACGGGTCGAGTCAAAGCTCTTGGATGGCAGATAAAGGATGATAGCAATGAGCAACGCTCAAGGACCACGGGCCACGGCAGCGAAGCAGCTCCTGGCCCCCGCTTTGGAACTGCTCGAGGACTATGGCGGCTAGTGGCACTCCATGGCCATAGCAGCGGGAGTTGTAAAATGATGGTTGCGCAGGAGCTGCTCGAGGACAGTGGCTGCATTCCAAAGGCAGCGGTAGGCGGCACTCCAGAAGTCTATGCTTGAGCTTGGCTTGTTAATCAACTTGAGAAGAAAGAGGGGAGAAGATAGAAAAGAAGGTCCAAATTGAAACAATTTGCAAAGTTATTTAGTCTAATGTGAAAATGATGTCTTACGCCTAGCCCAAATTGCATCTTTGGTAAAAAGAGGTAGCCCAAAGTGTAGTTTACTCAATTGAGTAAATTGTTGTAAGGGACTCATAACTTGTAATATTATGAACACTAGACACATGTACATATGTGGTGTAATTATATTTATCGATGTTTTTAATAGTGCTCGTATAATATATATATGTAACTGCTAGAGCGCGTAATATGACGATTCAAAAGCACGAGTGACCAACGGTTACATAGCATAACAAGCACAACGGGTGTGTATCTTCCCAAACGGCTATTATCCTGTGCGGTCGGCCTAGCACATGCTAGCCGAATAGGATTATATATTATCTCACACGGTCGACATAACGGAACCGCACTGGATAATCGATTATCCCGTGCGGTCCACTTAACGTACCGCGCGGGATATTCTAGTATCCCGTGCGGTCCACTTAATCCGACCGCACGGGATAATCCATGTAACCCGACCGCACGAGAAAATATTGATTTTCGCAGACCCCTGGGTGAAGACGAGTGGGACCTCCGTACGGAAAAATCCATTTTAACTGCACGGAAAAATCGTGTCTCTGTTAGTGTGCACGTAATCTCAGCCATTAATTTTTTTTTGGACGGTTGAGATCAGATGCTACAATACTATTGCTACAGTACCTCTACAGTTTTCTCACGTGTGAACAGTGCTTCATAGAATTTGGGCCTCGGATTTGTATCAAACAGTCCTAGTGTGGCTGCTTATATTGCAGTGCATTGGATCCAAATCCACAACGCGATAGCAAATGATGGTTTTCTCGTGACATTGGCAGCAACATCCTTTGAACTAGCTCCTGCTTGCTTCCGCAGTCCGCATATTAGTAGACCGGTAAGAACAATGTGCCGGCTCACACAGGCCCACCTTCATAGCCACCGCCCACCAGACTTGTCCTCCATCGGTTACTCACCAAACGGATGCTTTCTCCTCTCTTCGTTTCAGATTCTTATTGTTTTGACTTTAATAAAAAGTCAAAACGCTCTAAATTTGATTATGTTTGTAAAAAAAATAGTAACATATTTAACATAAGATAAATATACTAAAAAAATTCAATTATATGTTTGATGAAAGTAATTTGGTGTTGTAAATGCACTATATTTGCCTATAAATTTAGTCAAACTTAGATTAGTTAAAGTCAAAATGATTTAGATAGTATTATATATACAATAATACAATAATTGCCCATGGTTTCGTCGTTGACTTCTAGTTGTTGTAGTACTCCAATAGAAACCTCTACACTGTTCTTTCAACAACAAAAACAAATACACCACACCACACCCACTTCAAGGCATTTGGTTATTTGGACCATTCTACTTTAGATAGAAAAAAGAGTTCGTTGCATCAGTGTGTTCATGGAATCATGGTCAACACTGACAATTGAGTAGATAAAAGCCGACGACCATTTCAATAAACTCATGTAAGTATGTACTACCAAAAGCAATGACGTGGTTACTGCACACAACAAACCAGAGTCCAGCTTTGGTCACCACACAATCCAAGAGCACACACAGTATAACATCTTGGCTCGCTGGTGCTTTGGTTCCTCTTGTTTGTTGACCAATCCAGGCTAGAAACGAGAGCACGAATTTCCCTTTATGAAAATTGTGCTGATCAAGATCATCCATATGGCTAGAGAAGCATTCCAAATGAGATGGCCACTTCTAATAATATCCTTGTGTGCACCGTAGCCACTGTTGCTCACTAGAGAAGGGCATCCTTGAGAGGGGCTGTCCAATGAAATGTAAAAGAAAAAAAAAACAAAGTGATTGAGAATATTTTACATGGATGTAGATCAGAGGTATAAACTTCAACAAGAAATTGTAACTAAATTCATGATTATTTATTTCATCATCAAATGAAAATCACCAGTTGTTTTCAGACGACGCACTCGTAGTCTGGAGCAAGCATTTGTCCGGTTGCCGAACTATATAGATTTGATCCCCCACGCTGTCTTCTCCATATGCATCCTGGTTACGGTGCCATGTCCATAATGCATATGTAGAATTAACCACCTGCACTCATACACGTGACAACTGTGAAATTGGAGTATCCCCCTATTGCACGATATAATTAACATATAACATAAGTCATATCAGCTAAATTTGGCCATAAGAAATATTTTCAGAATATATAATACATATATGTTCTTAAGTAAGCTATATAAATTTATATAAATTGATGATCAAAATTAGGAAATTGGTTTAGGATAAACCTAAAACGTCAAATGATTCAAAATGGAAGGAGTAGTAAAAACAGAGTGATTGAGGTTTCATTATATCAGAAACAGAGTGGGAATAACCTCTAGGATGCCATGTCCAAAACTGCTCTCCCTGAACGCGCTCCACTCCGGCTGTTTCTCCCAGCAAAATTTCCCCTTGGCAGGACCAGAGGTGAAGTTGAGATGGCAGACTCCACCAAATTCAGGGTGGTTGTCACCAGGACCAGGACATTTTCCAGGATCATCAGCATGATCGATATCAATCTTCTCAATGTTCCCTCCATCTCCAATGGTAATGTAGACCGGCCCACAGGGGTCCAGAGTGTAGTTGAACACCCGGTTCATCCTCTCGTACGCATGTACCTTTAGATCATTCATATGTGAAATCGTAAAAATCTGTGGCCTGAATCAATTATCCAAGACGAGGAAGAGCACAGACAAACCCTACATATGTACACCCGCTTATTGAAATTTAATTATAAGATGGAACCATGGGTCAGTTTGCAACAAATTATTAAGCGGATTATGTACTTGGTTAGTTGGTTATAGGGTTTAAATTAAATATTTTGGTAGATAAATTTAATAAATAACTTAAAATATGCAAGTGGTGTATAAGAAAGTTTTTCGAGAAAATATATTTTTGGAAGCGTGGAACAAATATTCTGTTTCAGTAATCTGCTCACTAATCTAAGAAGAACTAAGCCTAAAATGCAAAATGTATGCGCTTACATGCCCTGAAAAGACAATGTCGACACCATGTTGGTACAAGAGCCCTTCCATTGCTTGTCTCATGCACTCAAATTCCTGATAGTGCGAGGAATAGCTGTTATACCAGGGCGGGTGCCAAGCAGCCACAACCCAAGGTGTGACTCGTCGATCAATTTTTCGCAGATCCTTCTCTAACCACGAGTACTGGGCTCCTACGCACAATGTAATAATTAAGCACCAAAATGTCATCACAAATCAACAAGAGTATGTATGAATATATGATGCGTAACAATCAACTGAGCAACTTAATATTATCGATTCTGAATGATGCATATATACATTCATTGATATGCTGCAAAAAATAGCACTTAAATGAAGATCAATCGACCGAGTGCCATCAAGAGATGAAATAGTCGCTAATATATTTTTTTTAAGGAAGTAATAGTTTTTAATATATAACTATATTAAAATAGTTGTCGAATATATTAGTCCCACTAGAAGTTGGACTTCGAAATGTAATAGGTGGTAAGAAGTGAAGTTAGAGTCTGACTTTACAACCAGACAACCCTTTAAATAGATAAGAGGAGAAGAACGTCTATAATCAGAGTCTCGGGGATGTAGGTTTCGACTGAACTTTGTTAACAAATATCATGCATTCATGTATCGTCATCTGCCATATCTTAAGTGATCAATAATTAAAACGATCAGAAAGGTTAGCATCGGTTCCGCTATATCAACTAACTTCTATAACAGATTACCTGTCCGGTTGTAGTCGACATAGGCACCGAGCATGATGAAATGGATACCGCCGGCATTGAACGAGTAATAGAACTTGGTGTTAGAGCCAGACTCCTCGGATGGAACAGCGAATCTTGCCAGGTAGGATGCAAAGGTCACCGCTCCACCTTGTCCCTGTGGTTCGATCTCATGGTTCCCTTCGATCACCATCATTGGGATCCTCGAAGTAAGCGGCTCCATGAACCTGAATCCATATAAATGTTTTCAGTCAAACTTCATATCAGCAGTGTCCAAGGTTAATTTCACCAGCTTTCTTGTTTGAAATTTATCAGAACTTCTCGATTTCCAATTGCGAAATCTACAGAAGTCTAACTTGAAAAACGAACCAATTTAAATCCATTTATTTAGGATTTCTTTGTAATTTGGTAATTTTGTTTTTTAGGGAAATTTGGTAATTTTGTTAATAGGATCAAAATATTACGGAGCTAGAAACCGTATGTGTCATTGATAAGTGGTTCAAGTACCAACATGTCATTCCAATGTACAAGGATTTAGATCATCTAATTTATTTTTCTCTAACTTTGAGTCACTAACATGTAGACATCCTACCCAACAAACCCACATGTCAGCGATTGTGTCAGAGGATAGTAAATAAGAGAATCTGCAAACCCATGTATCTTTGTGGTAGTATTTTGCAAATTTTACCCTTTTAACGTAATGAAAGCAACTTCCGCTTTGATGAAATTTATTTTTGTTAGAATTATAAGTTAGTTTGTGTGGATTTTGGATGGCTTTGGGTGTGTTTAGTTCACGTTGAAAGTTTGGTTGAAATTGAAACGATGTGACGGAAAAGTTGGTAGTTTGTGTGTGTAGAAAAGTTTTGATGTGATGAAAATGTCGGAAGTTTGAAGAAAAAGTTTGAAACTAAACTTGGTCTTTGTTCGAAACCCCAAAATTCAGATCCCAAGCAAAGAAATGGAACTGAATTTGGCATCACTTGGAGTACTAGCTAACCTTCCCCAGCCGTCCCATCTCGGCTGGTAGGACTCCCGGAGCGGCGCGTCGGGAAAGGAGCAGGAGAAGCAGGGGACGCCTCTGCCGCCGGTGGTGCGGTACTGGTTGGCGTAGGTCATGTCGCCGACCACGACCACCAGCGACGGGTCGTTGCGGGCGAGTTGTTCGACGGTGGACGTCGAGTTGCCCGTCAGCCCCAGGTCCCCGACCACCGCCACCCGGCGAGGGTACGCCGCGGCGGCGGCAGAGGAGGGGAGCGTCTCGAAGGATAGCTCGCCGCTGAGCCCCGCGCCGCCGCTGACGGAACTGTCGCCGCAGCGGTAGTAGTAGCGCGTGGCCGGCTTGAGGCCCCGGAGGCGGACGTGGTGGATGGCGCCCGAGGTGTAGTTGAGGAGGCCCGGGTACGGGTAGAGCTGGCTGTACACCTCCGCCTTCCCCCTCGCCACGTGCGGGTAGTGGCCGGAGACGTCGCCGGCGGCGGCGGCCGTCGGGGAGGGCCTCTCGCTGTACCAGACCTCGCTGCGGACGGTGGACGGGTCGAGCGGGTTGAGGTGGGATCCCACCTGCGCCTCGCCGGTGACCCACGACACCCAGACCGAGGTGGCGTCGGAGGAGGCGGCGAGCGCGATCTGCTCGGGCGCGGGGGGCCGCGCGCGCGGCGCGAGGCGCGGGTCGGTGAGCGGCACGTCGTCGCTCCCCTGCCGGAGCGCGCGGTCGAACGCCCGCGTCGCCGGCTCGAACGGCCCGTCCAGCGTCGTCGGGATGCCGCCGCCATCGGCGCGCCGTACGAGGCGGGATCCCACCACCACCACCACCAACACCCCCACAAGGAGGAAGCGGAGGTCGCCGGCGGCTGCGGGCGCGGCCATGGCAGGCGCGCGCGTCCCCTAGTCGTACGCGGCGCCGCGCATGGCCCTAGGACGAACAGCTGGCTGGCTTAGCTGTCGCGGGAAATGATTTGGGGCGGATATTTCTGTGGATATTCGTTGGAATGGCTTTGTCGCTTGCAAGCAAAGAGCACCGATGAACCTCAGTGATTCGGTGTGTGCAATGCAACAGAAGGACATAAGCAGTCAGCAGTGTGTTTGTTGGGCACAAGGAGGACCGAAAGCGACGGAATGCGTGTACCACATGCACGTCGCATGAAGCCACATAAGGAAGCTTAAGGCCCTTTTGTTGGGGGTGTCTGATACGCAAACGATCGCGGCGCTCGTCCCCCCACGATCGAGTTTCGACCAGGTATATTTGTTAAGCCAACAGTATCAGCTATATCATACCTTTGTTTCATATCAGTATTATCTCCATGTGATTAGTCAAAGTGAATATATTTTATAGCAATTAGCATATGGTTAGTGTTCACTTAAGCATATTAGGTATGCAGTCCTTGGTTGTATTAGAGTTAAGGATTTTCTAAATAAAATATTTTTATAAATGTCAATTTAAATTTTAGATTTTATATAAGAAAATGATAAACTTTATACACATAAACTTTATACATGTAAACTTCGATAAAAAAACTTTATACCTAAATTATACTTTTAAATAGATAAAATTGGATTTAAATTGTACAGTTAAATAGATTACAAAATTAAGAGATAAATAAAACACATATATATATCGATAAAAACAAAAGTATATAATAGCAATAATGATATAAAATTATAAAAGTACCTTGCTAGCTAGTGTTACTTTGGTAATTAACAATCCAAATTACCGTTTAGAGAAATTACTGTACAGCTCCAACTCCTCTCTCCACTTGGGCTGGTCAAAGCCTATAGGACAGGCCTCAATCTCTCCCAGGTGAGAAACGTGATCGCATTTGCCTCCCCCACGCGACCGATCGCTTAATATCAATCTCGCTTTTGTTAAGGTTTATTATAAGCCGAAAAATCTAAATCTAAACAAACAATCAGTGCTAGTTTTTTCGTTTGACTTATGTGAAGCTATAAGACACTCTAACACTATTAGCTAAAAGTTAGGTTGGAGAAGCTTTTTTGATTTATGTGATGTAGATGTATGATTGCACCATTAAACTTAGAAAATTAAATCCACTTATTTTTAAATCATATAAGCCAATAAGCTGAATTAAAAATCTAAGCCAATAAACCTAAACGTAAGCCTAAACACATTGCTCTCTCTTTTTCTTTAATTATTGCTTAGTACATCCGTCTAATGAATCTCCGATATAGATGGCCATCCGGGCAGCACGGCTCGGCATGGCCGTGCTTGGGCCAGATTCTATCGAGCCGGCATGACCCGACCAACACACTGGGCCGTGCCGGCCCACGTGCTGAAGCATCGGCCCAGGCACGACCCAACACAACTCGGGCCGTGCCGGGCCAGCCCGAAGGCACGTCAGCCCATCATGTTTCTTCATAAAAAATTCTAATTTCCATCCCTCATTTCTTCGGGCCATGTCTAAATGATTGTAATAAGTCTATTTGCATCTCTTTCTCTTGGGCTGTGAATTATTTGGCTGCATTAAGTCTAATTTTAGTCCCTAAACTATTTTTCTTCCCTTCTCATTAGATCGGGCCGTGCCGAGCCGGCCCACCGTGGCAAGGCATCAGCCCAGGCATGGCCCGGCTGTCGGGTCGGGCCGGCCCGGGCACGACCCCAATCGGGTCTTGCCGTGCCTGGGCCGGGCCATCGGGCCTCGGGCCTTATGGCCATATATAATCTCCGATGCACATATTTCGATCCAAATATTACAATTTTAACTATATTTTCTAAAAAAAGAATAGTTATTTCTGAAACATAAAAAATATATGACTAGGCTTATCTTAAAAATAATTTCGTATTCTCTTAGAACTTACTTCCTTCATTTCATATTTTTCATATATAAGTCATTTTAACTTTTTTTAAGTCAAACTTCTATTTGTTTGATTAAGTTTATAAAGAAATGTAACAATATTTTTGACACAAAATAATTAATATTAGAAAAATCCTTAATATTAGATTTAATGAAACTATTTTGGTGTTGTAAATATTGTTATATTTTTCTATGAACTTGGTTAGGGTCAGATTTAAAGAAATTTAACTTATAAAAAATCAAAACGACTTACGATGAAACAGAGGTAGTATTACCTTTTATAAATTTCTTATAAATAAAATTATTAGTGAAAGTTACTAAGCCTTGAAAAAGTCAAACACAATATATTTGTAATTGACTAGTAAACTAATGTTTACATATAACATCTTAATATTTTTCCATCTTAATATTTTTCAGTTTTGTCATATATTAGTGACTAATATTTTGGATTTTTTTTAGAATTACACAGTACAACGCACGCACACAAACCCCTATGAACGCACGCACGCACGCAAACCCTACCTCTATGAGCATATTCGAAGACTGGACCGACAAATCCTTGAGATTGACGAAGTCACCACACGTGCCTCGCTGTCGAGGGGTACGTCGGCTATCACTGAAAGCACAACGCCGTTAAATCCTAGAAAATTCGCTCCTATGGGGAGTCGAACCCAAAACCTCAGGTGCTACTGAGGCTATTGTAATCATTAGGCTACAAGACCTTTCGCAATATTTTGGAATTTAATTGTACACATCTTAAAACAATATCATTTGGAAGATGATTTTTTAACAAATAAATACTATATTTAGAAAATATATAGTCATATCTATAAAAACCATTACTGGTCACCAATTTATGCAAAATATATATATTTTTTTAATATGTGGAACTGATATTGGTCAATTTATTATTAAAAATGCTTTTATTTAGTTCTACTTTAATGAGTTTAATCAGTAAATATATAGTTAAAAGGTAATAATGAAACATGTACTACTATTTTTGCATAATTTGTCGATGTACGCAATGATGAAGTAAATGAAATCGGAAAGCGTTGCGACGAAGGCTGAGTGCACGCCTTTGTACGGTTGGACCCCACGAGGACTAGGAACCGGAGGTCGCTGGAGGCGATGCTCGTGCGTCCCTAGTCGGACGTGCACATGGCCGGCTTTAGCTGTTGTGAAAAATGATTTGGGGCGGATATTACTATGGATATTCCTTGGAATGGCTTTTGGCAGCTTGCAAGCAAAGCGAAGGAAATGATAAGAGCACCGATGAGTCTCGGTTTCAATGATTTGAGCTGTGTTTAATTCCACGTCAAAATTGAAATTGGAAGTTTAAAGAAATTAGAACGATGTAATGGAAAAGTTTAAATTTTGTGTGGGTATGAAAGTTTGATGTGACGAAAAAATTAAAAGCTTAAAGAAAAAAATTGGAATCTAAACAGGGTCTTGGGGCCTGTTTGGGGAGCTTTAGATTCTGAGAAGCAGCTGTTTGGTAGCCAGCTTCTGAGAATCTGGAAAAGCTCTGAAACCCAGCTTCTTCAGTTTCTGACTTCTTATTTCATTTTTCAGATGTGGACTATTTGAGATAGCTTCTAGCAGAAGTAGTTTTTAGGAAGCAGCTGGGACAATCACCCCAAACAAGCCCTAGGTGTGTTTGCAATAGAAGGACCATCAGCGCAGTAGTGTGCTGGGCACAGCGAGAAATCGAAAGCGACAGAATAACAGAATGCATGGACCTCACGTACTCCAGTTCACATGTAGCCACGTGGCCCACGTAGGTGCACTATAGGGATGATTATTGGCACAAAAGAATATATATAAGCTTTCATTTTCTAAGATCACAAATTCTGGATATTACCCTATTAGGTGAGTACATAATTCGTTGATGTTTTCCTCAAAACAAAATTGGTTGGTGCCAGGGGCGGATCAGAAAAAAAAATAGGAGGCTCAATTATATATTTTTTCAACCTCCAGCTATTTAGGAACCTTTAATTTATCATTCATGATAAAAAAATTGAAGGGGTGCTCCGAGGATATCCATGAGTTTTGTGGGTGTAGGGGGACTCGACGTTGGATCCACCCCCTGGTTGGTGCTTCAGGAAGCAGTACGTCCATGACATCAGACACATGAGTAAATTTATCAAGGGTCATGCACTTGATCACATCGCAAAATTGGTTGGTCCTAAGTGGGACCGTTTTTATTTTTGTCTATAGATGATAATCTTCTGGTACTTGCTAAATTTTATGTTATACTTATATGCCTTGAACAGACTACATATATATACAAAACTGAAAATAATCTTGAGGATTACAACAGAATTTACATGGTCAAATCCAGCGATTGCAACTGAATTTACATAATCAAATACAATCCATTAAAGACATAAATGAATATGAATAATTTTCTGGACAATACATCGAGTTGATCCTTTCCATACCCCTGCCGTTATATTTTTCATCTTCTTACTGTTACGTTTGGTTGCAAATGTCTGTTATGCCCCTGATGATTAATTTAGGTTTAAATATAAGCTTGAAAAATATTGAAATTTTTTTAGTGAACAGTGTGTGCATTTTATGAAACTAATGAGACTAAATAATCATAGCATAAAAAATTGGCATAAATTTTGAAAATAAAAACAAATGTAATAAATTAAAAATTTTATTTGAAATTTTAATAGGATAATGGATTTTTTTCGATTGGGAGCAATCATAAAAACAATATCGTGAGCATTGGTAGTCGTATCTTTGTACGAATGATCCACATTTTTTATGATTTTTTAAAAAAAAAAATAAATACATATTTTTTTAGTTCATTATTTAAAAATATTTTTTTCATAAATAATGTATCGCACAGCAAACTCATAACTATAATAGTCTTGTCGATGTTTGATGTCGCGGTTCCGGTATTTGCATAGTATGGGGACAATTGGTACTAGGATATATGCGAGATTGTAATAAAAAAGATGGGGACGAGGATTTTTATACAGGTTCGGGCCCCTGAATTGTCAGGTAATAACCCTACATCCTGTTGGCCGGAGTCGGTGTTGCTCTTATTCACCATAATCACACCAGTACAATATTTGGGGTAGCCTATCTAACTGTTGTCGACTTGGCGGTCTGAAGTTCTGACTCGTAGTCGACAATAGGGTAGTCTTTCTCTTCGAATCCGTGCCCGACGAGATCAAAGATAGCGCTAGATTCCTCACTTTGGTTCCCGTGGGTACCCTATGGGGCTTTCCTAGGCTTATCTCTGGTGTCGATATCTGGCGGCTTGTCTTGGCATATGTTGGCTTGTATGTTGATATTGTATCTTGATCTATTGTTCTGTCTCCCCTCTCCTCCTAGGGGGGCCTTGTATTTATACCCATAGGTATCCCCTTGTCTAAATAGAACTAGGAAAATCAATATGGATACAATCCGAGTAGTCCTTGTTGTTTCCATGTAGAACTCTATTCATCCTTTCTTATGCGGAACTCCTCCTATATCCGAAGGTTGTTTCTGTATAAGACATGGTATGTGGTGGGTCCTGCCGAGATTTAGTCAACTACTATTATGTATGTGGTATCCATAACCCTGACAATAGCCCCCGACTTCAATGCAAATGAACAAATTCATATTCCCAACCACAGACCTTGGAGTACCTGTTATCGAGCTCACGTGACCGTTCTCGGTGAGTTCAGAGATAACGTTATACTTCCCTTATCAGCCTCGTGCGGGCACCTATAGGGTTTGTCTGAGTTAATCTCCAACATCAACCAAGAAAGTACAGAGCATATGACTAAGTCTCCCGTCTTGCTGTAATCGAGAATTTGGATTGAAGTCAAAAAATTTTATCTCAGCGGGTACAACATCTCTTCATTCCGTATTCCTGGTCGAGATCCACCAACCGTTCTTGAGTGATCGAGAAGGCGTAGAATCTGTGACAAAGCCTTGTCAACATTTGTCGTACTCGCCTTAGTCGATCTTGGTGTAGAACCATAGAAACATGGAGTTTTCCACAATGTCGAATAGAACTTTCCTGAAATCAATACTCAGAAAAGAATATTAGATAGAAATAGCCCCCAAGCGAACACTCAAAGGGTAACATGTTATAATATGTATGGAAAACTAAAAATGAATTAAATTTACAGACCAATGTTTTGTGTACGAGCGTCTTCTCTTTTACCGACTTCGATCAGTCAGTTTGTTGAGTCATGCACTCTCCTTAGCCCCCAGCCTTGTCGTCAGCGAATCATTCTCGGAGGATAAGGCTCTTGGACCCTTGACCTGTCTTGGTTAAAAAAGCACTGACCCTAGCCCCCAGCCGTGAAGTTGGAAAACTCAATTTCCGATTACACGGCTTGGTTAATACGCACGGCGAAAACTCTTACATGACCAGATCTTACATGGTCGTTTGTCTCTACATGATCCGACAAGGCCTTATCCGCTCTGGGCGTCCTCAGCCGAAATTCCCTTAGGTTCCTCAGAGGCCTTGTCAGGACGGCGTAAAGGGACATGAGGATAGGTTTCAACTCTTGGTGTCGTCGTGGTAAGGGATCTCTGGGTAAAACACTTGGCGATATTGTGTACCTGATATCAACTTTGTTGGAGTTGAGGTAGTGGGAGGATCGCTACACCACTGGTCGAAAACCAGTTGTAGCCCCAACTCGACCACTTGAAGTAAAGGTAGTGGGAGAATCGCTACACCTCTGGTCGAGAACCAGGTAGTAGTCATAACTCGACCACTTAAAGTGGAAATAGTGGGAGAATCGCTACACCTTTGGTCGAGAACTAGGTAGTAGTCGTAACTCGACCACTTGAAGTAGAAATAGTGGGAGAATCGCTACACCTCTGGTCGAGAACCAGATAGTAGTCGTAACTCGACCACTTCAAGTAAAGATAGTGGGAGAATCGCTACACCGCTGGTCGAAAACCAGGTGTAGCCTCAACTCGACCATAAGAAGTAGAGGTGCGAGAGATCGCTAAAGCCTACTGGTCCGAGAACCAGTAGTAGCCTCATCTCTCGGCCGATTGATGTCGTGGTGCGAGGACCACTAAGCTGCTGGTCGAAGACCAGTCGTAGTCATGCCTCGTCCATCTGAAGTCGTGGTACGAGGACCGCCACGCTATTGCCGTAGTCGTACCTCGACCATTTGAAGTTAAGGCGCGAGAGATTGCTACAATTTACTGATTCAGGAACTAGTGGGTAGAATTATCTCTCGAGCACCAATGAAAGTTGCGGTGCAAGAGATTGCTACGGTTTACTGGTTCAGGAACCAGCGAGTAGAATTATCTCTCGAGCACCAATGGGAGTTGCGGTGTGAGAGATTGCTACGGTTTACTGGTTCGAGAACCAGCGAGTGAGTAGAATTATCTCTCGAACACCAATGGAGGCGCTAGAGTTGGTTTATTACATGTGCATTTCATGTGGCCAGTATGACTCACATACCAAACTCGTAGTATATCCGGATGTCCGTCCGCGATCATGTCAGGTGATCAAGCCGACATCGTTCGCGAGCAATTATCCGTTAACAACTCTTTTCTCGAATAGCCCAGCCATAGCCGGTGCTATGAGATAGGTCGTCGGTCTTCGTTGGTAGGTTGGGTGCGACAACTCTGCATTTGTCGAGAACATTCTCGATGATGCATGTGCTTGACCACAAACGTACTCGAGTGCTCAATTGTTCCTGAAAAATATTTTCTAGAAGGCAAGACATATAACAGATAATATCGAGTATGTACTAAAAAACTGCTACGATCTTCTAGTATTATTAGGGTATAACGAGCAAATTAAAAATATCAGGTATTATGTAAACTGTAAACAAGCATGATTTATACATAAGAAAATAGAGCGAGCCCCCAGTATTAAACCGTAGTTGGATTAATATTGGAAACACTCGCACAATAGATATTGTATAAAAAACACGTTTTAGGTAAATATAATAAATTATTGATCTGACAATATTGTATATATCTGGAAAATAGGCACGATAAATTACATATAAAATATTGCATATCTTTGTAGATACATGCCGGATGTATCTACGAAATTAGTAGATTAATTTAAAATAATTAATCTGCTAATTACCTTTGTTCATGTGTTAATTGGTCTGACACATGCGACGTGTGTAGACGTGTCATGGAGCTGTCCAGTAGTTTTGCTCCTGCTTCATGGTTGCGTAACCAGTCGGTTTCCTTTAGCCTTCGGTACAGCATATCCCGTCGTGTCCGAGAACTCGTTGGACCCGGTCGGCGGCGGTACGTGTGTATGTTTAAACCAAAAGGAACCAACAAAAAGCACATGAGCAGTACTAAAAGACAAAACCGATATAATTATGATTAGAATCAGAATTAGAACGGTTAACCTGTTAACGATGGATTTCAAGATTTCGGCGGTGGACGTCGGCTCGGATGTGGTTGGAACGGAGCGAGATCTCGTGGCCGACAACGCTGAACCGATGTCCTCCGCGGTATCTCCCAAAGCTGAAGTCGAGAGTTTCTTGTCGGGAAATCCATCTCTTAAATCCATCTCGTCGAAAACCTTTAAGCACCAAAGGACCTCCTACCTGACGTGCCGCTGTCGACGTTTGATGTCGCGATTCCGGTATTTGCATAGTATGGGGATCGTTAGTACTAGGATATATACGAGATTGTAATAAAAAAGATGGGAATGAGGATTTTTATATAGGTTCGGACCCCTGAATTGTCAGGTAATAACCCTACATCCTGTTGGCCGGAGCCGGTGTTGCTCTTATTCACCATAATCACACCAGTACAATATTTGGGGTAGCTTATCTAACTGTTGTCGATTTGGCGGTCTGAAGTTCTGACTCGTAGTCGACAAAAGGGTAGTTTTCCTCCTCGAATCCATGCCCGACGAGATCAGAGATAGCGCTAGGTTCCTCTCTTTGGTTCTCGTGGATACCCTATGGGGTTTTTCTAGGCTTATCTCTGATGTCGATATCCGGCGGCTTGTCTTGGCGTATGTTGGCTTGTATATTGATCTTGTATCTTGATCTATTGTTCTGTCTCCCCTCTCCTCCTAGGGGGCCTTGTATTTATACCCATAGGTATCCCCTTGTCCAAATAGAACTAGGAAAACCAATATGGATACAATCCGAGTAGTCCTTATCGTTTCCATGTAGAACTCTATTCATCCTTCCTTATGCGGAACTCCTCCTATATCCAAAGGTTGTTTCCGTTTAAGACATGGTATGTGGTGGGTCCTGCCGAGATTTAGTCAACTACTATTAGGTATGTGGTATCCATAACTCTGACAAGTCTCATGCGACGAACTTTTACATTTTCAATAATGTAATTTATAAATTTTTATATTCATTCAAAGGATAAAATGGATATTTTTATAGAAATTAGACGGTCAACTGACGGGAGGGGTATGAAAGGGATCAAAATCAAATTTTAGGGGTATACAAGTAAGTAAGCAAAATTCAGAGGCATAAAAAGGTTTAGCTAAAATTTCAGCGATATAAGAAATTTTCTCAGAGAATACGAGCCACTGGATTTAAGGTGAATGTGTGAGAGATGTGAGCCATTGGATCTGGTGGATTCACCATTATCACAAAGGATCTTTTTAAGTAACAGTAATAAAGATAAAGATTATACTTTCATATCAGGGTCCCACGTGATTTGGGAGGGCGTCCCGGTTTAATACGAAAACCACCCGTGCGCATAGAAAGGCCCCGCACCAGCGCGTGACTTTTTCGCAGATCGCACTCATCTTAGGGAGAAGAAACACAGTCCAGAACCCATGGAGAAGGGCGATGAAACCCTAGCCGCCAAGAAGACATGCCTTATCTGTGGCGCTGCCGGCGCCGGGGACGACGTTACCGCCGCCACCGCTGGCGGGCATCCCGCCAAGCCCTACGCCGCCGTGAACCCCACCAATTCCGATACCGCCAACGCTGATCAGATCGAGGGCCTCCGCACCACCATCCGCGACCTGGAGGAGAAGCTCGCCGCTGCCAACGCCATGATCGAGGACCTGAAGCGGAGCTCTTCTGCCGACGCGACGGTGGTCGAGTTGCGCGAGGAGTTGGTCGACCTGCGGGAAATCTTCCAAGCAGAGAGGGAGGAACAACTCGAGCGCAACACCGGTCTTCTCGCCAGCGGCAAGGTGTGGCCCAGGCTCCTGTCGGAGGTGGACGCCGTCAAGGAGAGGTTCGCCGCAAGAAGAGGATGATCGATCGATGTTGGAAGTAATTAAACATTAATTAATTCTGCACCCAGTTCAGTTTTACTACGTCAAATTAATTTATCTCTTATTGAATCTGGTAGGTTTAGGGGTGATCATGTCTCCTCTGAGGCGTACGTTTTGCATGTGTTTGCAAATTAGTTTATCTTTTACTGAGAATTAGTTCATGGCAAGGGTAGATATTAAAGTTATTAGCTGAGTTATTTTTTTTTTTTTGCCATGGATTGCTCGCCACGATGATACGTTATTTTTATTTGCTTATCAATGGCATCAGCAACAACATCCTCTTCTAGCGCATTGCTTGAGACAATCTCTCTCTCAAAAATATGTATGTCAACTTTCTTTATGCTATCGTTTTCTCTAAGCATGTCCATGACATTGCTGTCACCTTTGATTTTTGTTATTGCAGCAGTAACATCCAGGTTGGGCAAAAATATTTCATCACTTTTCTAGTACCCAAGCTTCTCTATTATCTCAACCATTTTGAAAAAGCAGACAAGGTCTCGATCCATTAGTCAACAACCATAGCCCCTGGACCATGATAATACTTGAAAAACCGCAGGGTCCAAACTTCTTCAGCTAAGGGTTAATTTGATCCGTGCTATTGTAAATGTATCTATTCAGAGAACATGCCTGAATTTTTTTGCTGCCGATGCCGCAGGAAATCCGCACGAAGCACCAGAAGAAGGATATAGCCAACGAGCGCCCCCTCATCTTGTCAGACCCCATGTTCCTTAAAGCCATCCTTCCGACGCTCAATGTCTCATCGTGCAACCCCCTGACCTCACCGGCGGCGCCGGTTCAAGCAGCATTGCCGCGATGGCCTTTGCTGGTGGCAACTCTTCACTTGCACCACTTCAAGTTTTGGTTTTCCAGCAGGAATCCACTGGAAAAGGCAACACGGAAATCAGCTTCAACGTAACAACAATACTATTGCACCGGTGGTCAATGCCCTGATCTCCTTCAACAACTTTGGTGGGTCGACAGCCGGGCAGGCGTCGGCGGTGATGAGACATCATCTGTCCGGTGGTGTCCGGTAGCTGGATGCTCCCCAGCAGAAGTTGTACTTTCGGCCCTTCTCCTACCAAGGTTCCCCGCCACCTTCCATGCACAACCACATCAACTTCCCAATGGCCTTGCCACCGCAGGTTGGGATGGACATGGACAAAGGCAAGACTCCTTTGATTGAGCTTCCATACGGGATACCCATGGATAACTTACTCGTCGAACAAACCGCATACAGTGGTGCAGGACCATCCATCGGAGCCCCTGACTCCGTCATCACTTCGTACCCCTACATAGGTGCACTGAACAACGACGGCATAGCTGGCTCTCTCATGGCGCCACCAAATGGGCCAACATTCAGCATCATCGAGCCAACCGTGGTGACCCAGGGTGAGGGATCAGAGAAGAACACGGTAGCAACAACACGTAACAATGCAGCACCATTAATGGTTCCTGATCAAGTTGTTGCTGATGTTGCAATGGATGTTGAAGACATCATGTTCTCTCTAGAGTCTCTCCTTGGGATGGACTACGACATGTTGCTTTCCATGGAAGATGCCAACGCTGCCGCTGATGATGCAGCTGGCATGGACATTGGATGGGACCTCGATCTGGATGATATCTTAGTGGAGAACACCAATGACTTTGCATTCCTAGACAACCTTGCCGGGAGCAAGTAGCCGGTAGTCATTTCATAGCAAATTAATTAGCTCTAGGTAAGCTAGAGATTAGAGAGAGGGGATGTGAACTCTCTATGATAAAACAACCTTTAATCTTGTTGCAAGTACTCTGAACATCAATGATTTTTCTTCCAACTGAGCAATCACTAATTTTTGTGTTATGGTCACACATATATCGACGGAGGCAAAAAAAATACTACAATTGTTTCAGCAGACACAAATGATCTCTATATATTAAATGTGTCCTTCGCATATCCTAGCTACCCTTCCCACACAACACACACAACCCCTCCAATAAAAAAAACACACACAACCCCAATACAGGGAAACAACTAAGAATGACTATGAACTTAGTCCTAGTGCTTATACATGACTATGATCTCCTATACAAAATGTGTTAATTATCACTATATTTCATAATCAATACTAGTTTATAGCAAAATATACTAAATATATGAGATAATCCAATAAATAATTATCACTATATTTCATAATCAATACTAATTTATAGCAAAATATACTAAATATATGAGATAATCCAATAAATGCCATTGACAAGCGTCCAAGTCCCAGAAATGCCATCGACAAGTGTGAATTCCAAAAAATACCATCGTACAAACGATTTTGTCCCAAAAATGCCATTGCCGTTAGGGTTCCGTCCATTTTGCACTGTTGAATACACTATTCATCCTATAGAACTTAACGACGCGGAATGGATGAAACTCTAATAGCGATGGCATTTTTGGGACAAAGTCATTTGTACGATGGCATTTCTTGGAACTCACACTTGTCGATGCATTTCTAAGATTTGGACGCTTGTCAATAGCATTTCTTAGATTATCTCTAAATATATATATCCCGAATTAGCACTAATCTTGAAATGATAATCACTATCTAACATAAAATATGGTAATTATCACTATTTAAGTATTAGCGAAGGTGTGTGAGCTTGTTGGAATAAAATCCAACCGCTATATTGGCTAGGGGATCCCTTTCCATTCTCATCCACTTCTCTTTACACACCGCTGTTGTTTCAACTCAAATTCTCTCTTTCTATCCATTGTTTTTGAGCAAAGGCTCCTCTTCTCTAAAGGGAAGAGTAACAAGATAGCCGTTGGATTTTGTTTCGACAGAGCTCATCCGACCAATTTTGCTGGATCCATTCCTCCAATATATTTGGAGAATATTCCTAGGGTAGCTACATGCTGTAGGAAATATGGTTATAAACCGGCATATTTTAATCTAAAATATTAAGACAATAAACATGACATACACAGTGTGAAGCGATCTAGTGATAAAGCTAAACATAACCATGAGCATGCTTAAGATAAAATAAGCATCAACATTGACAAGATAACGCAATAGCATTGCGACTAACAGTTTTAGGAAACGAAAAATGAACGGTAACAGAAAAATGTTATACCCTGTGAATGTCCCTCCGCTGGATTGTGAGGTAGAATTGCCTCCGTTGGTGTTGTCGATCGGAGCGCCGCCTCCTGCTCCGGGTGTGCCGCCTCCTGCTCCTGGTGCGCCTCCAGTAGAAGCCATAGCGACGACGACGACGACGAACAGAAGAAGTAGCGAGAGCAGTCATACGGAAGCACTCCCCAAAAACCTGATTACCCACCTACCCGTGCAGATACTCAGGCAAGGGTGTGGTTCCAGAGGCCCTGCTCATCCCAATCGCGGACGCGATCAATCAGAATTGAATCACCCGACCGTTATAGAGGTAATCTCGTGGAATTGAATTCTCAACCGTAGAGAGCCTCAACCGCACCGCACGGCACGCACGCCACACCTCGGCTCGGCTCGGCTCGGCTCGGCACGCGCGCGCGTGTGGCTATCCGACCCCTACCTCAACCGGTCAACAGGGAGCCTCCAATAACTCCCTCTTTAAGTTGAGATACTCAACTTTTAATCTCCAAGGTGGTATTATTATCTCTAACATTTATTATGGGCCCTTGAGATTTTAATGGAAATAAATTGGGTCTAGCCCATTTATTCTAACAAAACCCAATAAATTTCACGGCTCATAAGAAATGTTCTCAAAGCTGAACCTATTTGATATACCAGTGTTTTGATGGAGACTGTTAAGTTGAACTTCCACCTAGGAAAAGAGCTACACCAGACTACAACTGAACAATGGACTATGCCTTGAATTGTCAGTCTTGTGTGATCAGGTTTCACTCAAACCCTTGACTGGTACTGGGCTACCGTTTGCGTGCCCTCTGTTTGGAGCATATAAGTCAAACTCTAGGCCCTTTCATGAGTGTCTAGAGATCACCCAAATCTCATAGACTGTGACTAGCGGTCGAGCTCATATAGGTGTGTTCCTTTTGAGATGTTCTACAGGTCAACATCTCTGCTGAGGAAAAGCTACTCGGATCACATTAAGGCATAAGCCATCCTAGCATGCAGAATAGAAGAGAAATACAACATGGAGATGAGCCCTTTTAAGGGTCTCTTCTCTCAGCTACAAAATAGTTTGTTTCACCATCCAAATTCACGGGATCTCCGATCACAATGGATAGGTTTCCACTATTGTGCAACCTTAGGTGGGTATCAAGCCCATTTCCCTCGATGCACTGTCTATCACATTACGTGGTAGCCTCTTAGTAAACTGATCTGCCAGATATTTAGCCGTCTGCACATAGTCCAATGCTATCACTCCGGAGTTTTTCTGCTTTCTGACAGATTTCAGTCTTCTCTTTACATGCCTAGATGACTTCATGTTGTCCTTCAAACTGTTCACTTTGATAATCACTGTTTGATTATCACAATTCATCAGGATAGCTGGCACTGGTTTTTCAACCACTGGCAAATCCATCAGGAGTTCCGAAGCCACTCGGCCTCAACTGTCGCAGTATCTAGTGCTATGAGTTCTGCTTCTATTGTTGACCTCGTTAAGATGGTCTGCTTGCACGACTTCCAGGAAACAGCGCCACCTCCAAGTGTGAACACATATCCACTTGTGGCTTTTATCTCATCAGCATCAGATATCCAGTTTGAGTCACTATACCCTCCCAGTACTTTTGGGTACCCAGTATAGTGAATTCTATAGCTCATAGTGCCATTTAGATAGCGTATTACTCTTTCTAGAGCTTGCCAGTGATCATCTCCCGGATTTGAAACAAGCCGGCTTAGCTTGCTTATAGCAAATGAGATGTCAGGTCTCGTTGCACTAGCCAAGTACATCAATGAACCAATGATTTAGGAGTATCTCAATTGATCCCTTGCTATTCTTCGGTTTTTCCTTAATAGCACACTAGGGTCATAAGGAGTAGGAGCTGGCTTGCAGTCACTTAGCCAAAGCGACGCAAAACCTTGTCCACATAGTGGGATTGCACAAGTGTAATCCCACCCTCATCTCCTCTCAGTAGCTTAATGTTAAGAATAACATCAGCCACTCCCAAATCCTTCATTTCAAAGCTTTTGGACAGAAAGTACTTGACCTCCTCAATCATATTGAGGCTAGTCCCAAAGATGAATATGTCGTCGACATATAAACACAAGATCACTCCCTCTCCCCCACCATAGCGATAGTACACACATTTGTCAGCTTCGTTCACAACAAAGCCAACAGATGTAAGTGTTGTGTCAAACTTCTCATGCCATTGCTTAGGTGCTTGCTTAAGGCCATACAAGGATTTCAACAGTTTACACACCATTCCCTCCTGACCTTCTAGTACATACCCGTCTGGTTGATCCATATAGATCTCCTCCTCCAGCTCTCCGTTTAGGAAAGCTGTCTTGACGTCCATCTGATGGACGAGAAGACCATGAGAAGCTGCCAGAGCAAGTAGTACTCGAATCGTGGTCAAGTGGGCAACTAGTGAGTAGGTGTCGAAAAAGTCCTCGCCTTCTTTTTGGGTATAACCCTTGGCCACAAGCCTTGCCTTGTACTTTTCAATTGTACTATCAGGCCTAAGTTTTTTCTTGAAAACCCATTTGCATCCTATAGGCTTGCACCCATATGGACGCTCAACGACTTCCCAAGTACCATTAGACATAATTGAGTCCATCCCACTGCATACCGCTTCCTTCCAGTAGTCAGCGTCAGGAGATGAATATGCTTCTTCTATGGTTCTTGGAGTGTCATCCATGAGGTATACAATGTAGTCATCTCCAAAGGATTTTGCAACCCTTTGTCACTTACTCTTTCGAGTATCTACAATGTTATCCTCCTCAGGATTTTCCTTAGGCGTTTGATCATTATGTTCTAATGGTGCAAAGTGCTCATGGGGTAAAACAGGTTCTTGACTAGAAGTGCTAGGTGTATTTTTTTATGGGAAATTCATTCTCAAAGAATGTGGCATCTCTGGACTCAGTAATTGTACCAACTCGCATGTCGGGTACTCTAGAGTTTACTATTAAGAATCTATAACCCACGCTGTGGATAGCATAACCAAGGAACACACAATCAACAGTATTTGGTCAAAGTTTACAATTTTTGGCTATAGGTACATTTAACTTGGCCAAACAGCCCCATGTGCGTAGGTATGAGAGATTTAATTTCTTCCTTTCCCATTCCTCGAATGGTGTTACTTCCTTATGCTTCATTGGAATTTTATTCAGGACATGACAAGCAGTCAAAATTGCCTCGCCCCACCATTCCTTGGAAAGTCCCGAGTGTCTAACATGGTATTCACCATCTCAGTTAGAGTGCGGTTCTTTCTTTTAGCTACCCCATTTGATTGGGTGAATAGGGAGGCATCCTCTCATGAATAATTCCAAACTCTTCGTAAAAAGATGTAAACTCATTGGGAAAATACTCACCACCCCTATCAGACCTTGATCGCTTGATTTTCCTTTCAAGTTGGTTTTCTACCTCAGCTTTATAGGTCTCAAAGTAATGCAATGCTTCATCCTTTGTTTTCAATAGATACACATAACAAAATCTAGTGCAATCATCTATCAGTGTCATGAAATATTTCTTTCCCCCTTTAGTCAACATGCCATTCATTTCGCATAGATCGGAATGAACAAGTTCCAGAGGTGCCAAATTCCTCGCCTCAGATGCCTTGTGAGGTTTGCGAGGTTGTTTCGATTGAACACAAGTATGGCACTTGGAACCTTAGACCAAAGTGAATTTTGGAATTAAATTCATGTTAGCCAAGCGCGTCATACAACCAAAATTTACATGACAAAGTCGCGAATGCTACACATTGGACTCATCATTCTCGCTAATATGGTTCACAACATTATTATTATTACACATGTCATCCAAAGAAAAGCGGAACAAGCCTCCGCTGTCATAATCTTTTCCAATAAAAGTTCCATATTTAGATACGACACATTTATTGGATTCAAACACAAGTCTAAAACCATCTCTACACAGTAGAGAGCTGCTAACTAGATTCTTCTTTATTGAAGGGACATGCTGCACGGTCTTTCCCGAAGTACCCGTTTCCCATCAACAAGGAGGAACCTTTCCCGACCTGATAAGAAGAAAATAGGGAAATATCAGCGCACTCATGAATATTAGCACCAGTATCAACCCACCAATCAGGTGAATGAAAAATAGAGAGAACTGTAGGTAAAAATTTACCGTACCCCGATGTTCCTCCGCTCTCGCTAATGACCATGTTGGCAGACTTCTTGTCCTTGTGCTCAGGACAATCCTTTGGCCCAATGTCCAGGCTTGCCACACACAAAGCAATCTCCCTTTGCTTTTCCCATGCCTTTCTTCTTAAAATTGGTTGTAGCTTTGGGTTTCACATCAGGCTTGACTTTCTTGTTGTTGTTGTGAGATGTGTGAGGGTTCTTCTGCACCAAATTGGCACTAGAACCTCCCTTGATCTTTTTGCCCCGATTGTCCTTTGCCCTCGCCTTCTCCTTAACACCCAAAGAGCCAATGAGATCAGTAAGACTGAACTCTTATCTCTTGTGTTTTAGAGAAGTGGCAAAGTCCACCAAGAAGGTGGCAATTTGGCAATAATGCCACCCGTCACAAACTTGTCCGTCAACTCACAGTTGTTGTTCTCAAGTTCCTTTGCCAGTATCTGAATCTCATGAGCCTGTTCCACTACAGAACGGTCATCGACCATCTTGTAGTCATAGAACTGCTCCATGACATATAGCTCGCTGCCGGCATCGGAAACTCCGAACATGGCCTCAAGTGCATCCCACATGTCCTTCCCTGAAGGCATGTGCATGTACATGTCCACTATATTGTCAACGAGTACACTGATCAATGCTCCACGGAACAGGCAATCCGAAGCCTCGAACTTAGCATCCTCCTCAGGAGAGAGAGGTGGTTCACTTCGTTTGCCCCATGAAACATAGAAGCATTGCATCACTGTCAACCACAGTAGTGCACGTGCTTTCCATCTCTTATAATTAAAACCATCAAAAGTATGTGGTTTCAGTGTTGCAGCAAAGCCAACTACTGAAAATGACCTATCAGGTTTTAGAATTGTTGGAAATTATCGATGAGTGATACTCGCGGACCGGATGAACAGAGTATTGGGGTACGTTGGAACAGGGGTCTACGTAGTACGACATCAAAACAGACAAAAGATAAGGATTATACTGGTTCAGGTCCCTTATCAGGTAATAGCCCTAGTCCAGTTTATATGGGATTGATGATGAGAACAGATTACAAAGAGAGTAACCGAAACAGGTGATACCACGAGATCGTAGTCGAAGGATTCGACGAGATCTCCCGGCGAGTTGGCTCCGTAAACTCCGGCTTCGTAAACTTTGTTGGGTGTGTTGGCGATGAGATGCGATGCCCTTTGCCACTCCCTAGGGGTCCCTTTTATACCGTGGAATAACTTGATCCCCAAGTAAAACTTGGAGATATGCAAACTGATACAATATACTAGAGATTTTACCCTTTCCGAGTAGGACTTCGGTAATTCCTTAACTCATAGAGATATTTTCCGTAATCTGAGGCGGATTCCTAACGGCGTATATGGGAACCAATCGTATACGTGAAGGTATACCTTGTCAGTATATTTCATAAGTCGTAGGATAGAGGGTATGTCTTATCCGTAACCCTGACAGAAATATGGTCATAAATCGGCATATTTTAATTCAAAATATTAAAACAATAAACATGACATACACAGTGTGAAGCGATCTAGTGATAAAGCTAAACATAACCATGAGCATGCTTAAGGTAAAATAAGCATCAACATTGACAAGATAACGCAATAGCATTGCGACTAACATTTTTAGGAAACGAAAAACGAACGGTAACAGAAAGATGTTATACCTTGTGAATGTCCCTCCGCTGGATTGTGAGGCAGAATTGCCTCCGTTGGTGTTGTCGATCGGAGCGCTGCCTCCTGCTCCTGGTGTGCCACCTCTTGCTCCTGGTGCACCTCCAGTAGAAGCCATAGTGACGACGACGATGAACA
Organism: Oryza meridionalis; assembly: GCA_000338895.3. Classification (NCBI taxonomy): domain Eukaryota; kingdom Viridiplantae; phylum Streptophyta; class Magnoliopsida; order Poales; family Poaceae; genus Oryza; species Oryza meridionalis. Next base: position 10,761,874 of record CM002531.2, on the reverse strand, counting down.
GAGGAAGTAGCGAGAGCAGTCGTGTGGAAGCACTCCCCAAAAACTTGATCACCCGCCTACCCATGCAGATACTCAGGCAAGGGTGTGGTTCCGAAGGCCCTGCTCGTCCCAATCGCTTGTGCGCGCAAGCAATCAGAACCGGGAAGAACAAAAGCAGCACAGGCACAGAACCGAGGATGAACCAGCAATGGAGAGAATTCGTGAAGGATCTGATCGTCTGTCTGTCTCGTCCTAATAGCGCTGGGAGAGAAAGGATTCGCTTCCGTTACCGTAGTAATGACGCGATCAATCAGAATTGAATCGCCTGCCCGTTACAGAGGTAATCTCGCGGAATTGAATTCTCAACCGTTGCAAAAAGATCGAGAGAGAGAGAGCCTCAGCCGCACGCCACGCCTTGCCCACGGCCTCAGCCCGGCTGGCTCGGCGCGCGCACGCATGGCTATCCAACCCCCACCTCAACCGGTCAACAGGGAGCCTCCAATAACTCCCTCTTTAAGTTGAGATACTCCACTTTTAATCTTTAAGGTGGTATTATTATCTCTAGCATTTATTATGGGCCCTTGAGATTTTAATAGAAATAAATTGGGCCTAGCCCATTTATTCTAACACATGCCCATATCCATCTCTCGTCCATGAACCAAACACTAAATATAGTAACGGTAGGTTGTTGTCACGCCCGGAATTTCTATCCAAAATTCCAAACGCTTACATGTGTGTAAACCCTCGTCCAGGAATCAGCCGAGGCACACAATAACAAATTGATAATAGAGTACAATTGTTACTCTAATTAATAAGCGGATAAAATGTCACTACAGAGGTGGATAGCTCCTCCCAAAACAATAAAGATATAAGCAGCGGAAAATAAAGATAAACAGCGCAGACGACTCCACTCCACAGGCAGCTTGACAAGGACTACGCCAAATCCCTAACACCATCAGCATCACTGTAGAACTCCTTCTCTGATGAATGATTGCAAGGTGAGTATATGACATACTCAGCAAGCCACGCAGCAAATATGCAAGTGCACAGGATAACCAAAGATGGCATAATATAGGCTTCTTTGCATAAATAGCATTTAATGAATATTTCAGAATTTAATAAAACAGTAGAATATTAATTAAACAGTATTAATCCAACACCATACAACATACCCTGTGGTATAGGCCCAACCATTCTGAACAACCAACCCCGGCTGCACAGTATTAATCTCCAAACCAGGAATATACCATTCCAAACCAGGAGATAATCAAATTATTACCAATTATAACATCTTTCATCATGGTGTGAAGGGTGAGACTAATCACGAAAGACATTGTTAGACCCGCCCATAACCACGGGCGCGGCTATTCGAATAGTTTTACTCTGATCAGAGGTGTACCACTGTACCCACAAGACACAGCCCCACATCATGTCACCATGTGCCTTGATACCACCACGGTACCTCGGAAAGGAGCTGTGACATTACCCCTCACATAAATACTTCCTTAGCTCAAATAAATCCTAGAAAAATCTAGGAATTATAGAATTAAGCAAAGTATTTAATAAAATTTTCTCTGGCCCAATTTTATATTGGAATTTATTATTTTAATTTAGATCATTTCTTCTAGGCTTTTAAAAATCATTTCTGGTAATTCCATTTAAACAATAATTTATACCATTAGGATTTTTAGGGTGTGACAAACCTACCCCCCTTAAACAGAATCTCGTCCTCGAGATTCAAAAGAACTGGCGAAAAGATGCGGATGAGCGGACTTCAATTCATCTTCTCGTTCCCAAGTAGCTTCTTATTCTGAGTGATTACTCCACTGAACCTTACAGAAGCGGATAACTCGATTCCTGGTCCTTCTCTCGTTTGTCTCCAAAATACGAATTGGTCTCTCGACATATGTCAGATCCTCTTGAATTTCTATCTGTTCAAGATTAGCTTCCTCAGTAGGTACCCTTAAACACTTTTTCAATTGTGACACATGGAACACATCATGAACTCCTGCCAACGATTGAGGTAATTCCAACTGATAAGCAACCTCACCTCTTCGACTAACGATCTTATAAGGTCCCACAAAACGCGGAGCCAATTTTCCTTTGGTATTAAAACGATGAACCCCTCGGAGAGGCGTGACACGAAGGTACACATGATCTCCTTCTTCAAAACTCAAATCTCTGCGGCGATTGTCGGCATAACTCTTATGACGAGACTGAGCTACACGCAATCTTTCTTGAATGACCTTCACTTTTTCTTCTGCTTCCCTTAGGATATCAGTTCCGAAAACCTGATGTTCTCCCGTTTGATCCCACAGAAGCGGAGTACGACACTTACGACCATACAGTGCTTCATAAGGAGCCATTTGAAGACTAGATTGATAACTGTTGTTGTACGAAAATTCCGCATAAGGAAAATTCTTATCCCAACTTCCACCGAAGTCTAAAGCACAAGCTCTCAACATGTCTTCCAGAATCTGATTCACCCTTTCGGTTTGTCCGTCTGTCTGCGGATGATAAGCAGTACTGAAGTTCAGCTTAGAACCCATCTCTTCCTGAAGCTTCTTCCAAAACTTTGAAGTAAACTGACTACCTCGATCAGATACTATTTTCTTAGGGACACCATGCAAACACACAATCCTTGCCATATACAACTCCGCCAAACGACTTCCGGAATAGGTTGTCTTTACTGGAATGAAACGAGCCACTTTAGTAAGTCTGTCGACTATCACCCAAATAGAGTCGTGGCCTGATGACGTTCTGGGTAAACCCGTGATAAAATCCATACCGATCTCTTCCCACTTCCATTCTGGTATCTTCAAAGGTTGCAACAAACCTGCGGGTTTCTGATGTTCTACCTTAACTCGCTGACAAACATCACACATAGCTACAAACTCTGCTATTTCACGCTTCATACTTGTCCACCAAAATCTTTCTTTGAGATCTTGATACATCTTAGTACTACCAGGGTGAATGGAGTACAGAGTGTCATAAGCTTCTTTCAGAATTGTATCTTTCAACTCTTTGTTCTCTGGAACACAAATTCTTTCGCCCAACCATACGGTCCCTTGCTCATCTTCCAAGAAACCGATAGCTTTTCCTCTTCTCATATTCTTCTTGATCTCATGAATATTAGGGTCATTAATCTGGGCTTCTCTAACCTGATCAATGAGAGTAGGCTTTGCTTCTAAGGTTGCAACAAAACCTCTAGTAACAATTCCCAAATTTAATCTTTCAAATTCCTTACATAACTCCAATGGCAACTGTCGTCCTTCCGTAGCATTGCAATAGCCTTTCCTGCTAAGAGCATCTGCTACAACATTAGCCTTTCCCGGGTGATAATGAATTCCCATGTTATAATCCTTAATTAATTCCAACCATCTCCGTTGTCTCATGTTCAGATCCGGTTGAGTAAAGATGTACTTTAAACTCTTGTGATCGGTGTACACCTCTGTACGGGTACCGAAAAGATAATGACGCCAAATCTTCAATGCATGAACCACTGAAGCTAACTCGAGGTCATGAGTAGGGTAGTTCTTCTCATGCGGACGTAACTGACGAGATGCATAGGCAACCACCTTCCCATCTTGCATCAAAACACATCCTAACCCAAGCTTAGATGCATCGCAATACACTTGGAAACCCTTCTTTGGATCAGGCAAAATCAAAATGGGCGCTGATATTAAGCGACTTTTCAACTCCTGAAAACTCCGCTCACATTCTTCCGACCACTTGTACTTCACATCTTTCTGAAGCAGTCGTGTCATGGGCTTAGCAATCTTGGAGAAAACCGCGGGCGCGGCTATTCGAATAGTTTTACTCTGATCAGAGGTGTACCACTGTACCCACAAGACACAGCCCCACATCATGTCACCATGTGCCTTGATACCACCACGGTACCTCGGAAAGGAGCTGTGACATTACCCCTCACACAACACAATCCACCACAGTGCACCATTCCTGGATCATAATCACCCCCTTATAAACAAGGCATGGACTCCCCAGCGACCCCCGTGGGCTTATCTCCGCCACTTCTCAGTCTGGTGCTCCGCAATGAACTATGCTATGCAAAGGATAAAGCCGTTGCCCACGCTGGCTTGTGGTTGGCACGGTTAATGTTTCACAACCGAAACTCGTGAACCGGTCCTTAATTGTCATGAGCACGACCATCAAAACCATGTACTCACAACCTACCATTATCAGGTTTTAGTTGTCAAATTAATTAATTAACCAATCACGATCGACCATCGTGAGCTATCATTAAGCCATCATTAAATAATAATGAATCATAAGTTATCCCATTAGTGTGCTAATGTTTCTAAGCATGGCTAAGCAATTACATCTAATCATCTAGTCGAACCAATATAAAGCTCAACTAGTCAAGTTATAATAACCCAAGGTATCAAGGAATAAGGTAATCAAGAGCAAAAGGGGCTATAACAAACAATAGGTTAATTCCACCCAGTGACATTCAAAAATAAATGCAATAGTTGAATAGAAACAATAGCTTTAAACGGGATCAACATGCTCAAAGGATTGATTAGGATTTGTGTGACTTGCCTTGCTGGCCTTGGAATTCTTCTAAGTCTTCTCCTGCAAAAGCGGACTCTCCGGAAACGTCGGATTCTAAACAGAAAAGAGCAAAAACACCAAAACAGCACATAAGCAAGCATGAACAGTACATGTGGATATTTTTAACATGTAGATCTCAATTTTAGAAAAATTTAGAGACTTGAACCAACTAAATTCGAGCTAAGATGAATTAGTTATGAATTTTTAAAGATTTAATCGGATTAAATCATTTATATAAATTTTAATTGAATTATGACGCAATAATGAATTATTTTTGAAAAGGAAAAAGGGAATTATTGCGTCAGCGGGCTCGGGTTCACGGTGGACCGGGTCCACGGCGGCGGTCTACGGGATTGGACGGCCGAGATCAATCCGACCCGAACGGACGGCCGAGATCAATCGGCTCACGGGAGACGGCGACGCTGACGTCGGCGCTGACGTCATCCCCCCCCCCCCCCCGACGGCGGCAACGGCGGCTCGGACACGCATGCCCGCCGGCGAACGACGGTGCGGCCGTCGCGAACGGATGGCACCAACGGATCGCGAAGGGCACGGCGAACTCACCGGTGACCAAATTAGCGGCGGAGGAGCAACGGACGGCGACGGCGACGAGGTTGAAGCGGCGGCGAGCTTCGGCTTGTCGACGGCGACGGTCCTCCGGCGGGATACAGCGGCGGCGAAGGGTCGGACGAGGACGGCGACGCGACGGCGACCACGATGGTGAGCTCCCCTAGCGACAGCGACGACCGGAGCGACGGCGGCGCACGGCTGGAGCGGCTGCGGCGACGGCGGCGCACGGGTTGCACGGTGCTAGGGCGATTCGGGCGACGAGAGGCGAAGGCGAGGGCGGCGGCGGGTAGAGGGAACACCGGGGAACCTTTTATAGGGGTCGGAAGGCGGCGGCGAAGCCCACGGCGGCCCGGCGACGGCGATGGAAACCTAGGGTTTGCCGACTCCGATTCGAGATCGAATTCACGAGTTTCCAAAGCGATTCGGCCGATGCTTCCATAAGAGAAAAGGTAGAGGAGATCACGGAGAGCATTTCCCCTCAATCAATTGCACCGGAGAAGGAAAAGGGCGGCGAAATTTGGAAGGGCGGCGGCGGCGGCGCTCGGCTAGGGTTTCGGCCCGACAGAAGACGACGACCTGACAGGCAGGCCCCACCTGTCAGCGAGCGGGAGAGAGAGGAGAGCGGCGGCGCGCGCGCGCGGCTCGGCTGGGCCGACTTGGGCCGACTGGGCCGGGGAGGAGAGAGAAGGAAGGTTTTGGGCCGACTTTCGGCCCAAAGCCAAAAGAAGATTTTTAAAACTTTTTTCAATTTAAATAATTCATGAAATGCAATTTCATTTATTAAAAATACTTCCTTAGCTCAAATAAATCCCAGAAAAATCTAGGAATTATAGAATTAAGCAAAGTATTTAATAAAATTTTCTCTGGCCCAATTTTATATTGGAATTTATTATTTTAATTTAGATCTTTTCTTCTAGGCTTTTAAAAATTATTTCTGGTAATTCTATTTAAATAATAATTTATACCATTAGGATTTTTAGGGTGTGACAGTTGTGGATCCACCTGTCCCAAGGCAGAATTGAGGAAGGGGCTTTCAAATTTGAGTTGTGCAGGAAGTAACACTGGTAATTTCAGGCTAAAAATGTATAGTGAAGGACTTGTGTCCCCTCTCACACCGTAGATCTGATCCTCAAATGTGTGGTCATGAATAACATCAGTTTTTCTCCCCAAAATAATGAAGAAAATAATATTTGTCACTAACATCACTCATTGCAGCAGTAACCATCATCCTCGTCCCGACCTTCAAATAGAGCGCTCACTCCCCTTTGTCTTACAAGTTTAATTGAGGTGAACTTAGATCAATGGTGAATCCTATAAACCACACGGCAACAAATCGGGTGTGATATTTTAACAACTCTTATAGTTATCTATCCCGATTCGTAGTATAAGTATGTGTCATATTTAATCAAAACTTCTTATATTTTGAGATTTTGGGACGGAGGGAGTACCTCTTGCTCCACCATAAAGCTCTTACGTCGAGCCAGCTCTTAATTAGTTTTGACCAGTATCTAGTGTCTTGTTTGGCTGTTTGCTTGTTTCCCTTCCATTCTTCTGGATAAAAATGTTATTTACGCAAAATACATATGTTGCAGACACGATGTTGTGGTGCTAGATAGTAGTACTGAAAAACAAGACCATTTTTTGGCGTTCCTCCAGTCCGCTGAGCCTGCGCCATCATCGACGGGATGTCGATCTCACCACGCCGTCACGTGTGGGTGCTGCAGCCGCCGCAGCTAGCGCTCTCCGCGCAACGCTCGAGGATACACGGTTGCAAATAATGAGTCGGCGCGCGACAGTAAGTATGACCACTTTTCTTCTATCTCTCGCTACTACATCACATCTCTTTTGTCCATTTGCACTTAATTAGCTGCAGCGTGCAACCTCGGTACGTAGGCCGAGTTTAGTTATAAACTCTTTCTTCGAACGTCTAACTTTTCCATCACATCAAAACTTTTCTACATATAAACTTTCAACTTTTTCATCACATTATAATAATTTCAACCAAACTTTCAATTTTGACGTGAACTAAACACACCCGTATGCGATTGGAGCGTGCAAGCGGGATTTTTTTCTTTCACTAATCCCATTCTTAGTTTTTTTTCTAAAATTTATACTATCATATGAGAAATAAACTAGCAAACAAAATTTATATGAGAAATAAACTAGCAAACAAAATTTTATACGGGTAGTGGGCTTACTCACTCACATCCCTAAACGTCGGTTTCGTCTGCATGGTCACATACGTAATCGACGTTGATTACTTTCTGTTTATATATTTTTGGTGCTTTTGTTCTTTTCTCTTGTTGTTGCAATTGGGACATCAGTTTTTGTTGTACATGGTTACCGAGGATAATTCTCGTGCCTATATCATTTCAAGATTATTTATTTTCCTATACTATTTACATGGCATCACTAAAAAAAACTTTTCTAGAGACATTTTTCTATTACTACAAAGACACTTTCCAAATGAATTTGTAATACTCTAATTTTTCAAAAATACCTAATAAGTATTTTATGATAAATTATCTCTATAAATGAAGAGCAATTTCATAAAATGTCATTAAGAGAGTAGAGGCATTAAATCATACCACAACTATATCAAACCAATATGTGAAAAAAAGAGGATTGACTATAGCGCTATAGTCAATCCTTGAACTCAAAACCTCTTGAGCAAATTATTTTTATCTTTAATGCACTAACCAACTCAACTTAATATCATTACTAATATGTTTATGTCTTGTGTTACTTATACTTAATCATTTAGTATACATTATTATTTTAAGAAATATTTCTACAGAGTTTAAAATACCTTTACATATTAGACATATTTTAAAGTGTCGAAATAATGCCTCTATAAAATAAAATTTAACAAAATATACTGAAAATGTCTGTAAAGTGTCTAGAGTAAAAATTTTCTAGGTAATTTTTAGTGTCTCAAAAAACTATCTCTACACTATAAAATTTCTGATTTTAGGGCAATTTAAAAATGTCTCTACATGATGTTTTTGGTGTAGAGTGCAGGACTGAATCAACATATATCTGTGTACATATGATGGCTGGGAGGTTAAAAATACTACTATTATGTGTAATAATTATGGTGTAAAAAATTCGGATAAACTAATTTTTATATTCTAACTACTTAAGGGAAATAAATGTTTATTAGTAGTAACGAGCTAGTATATATCCTTCCATATCTGCTACCTACTTCCACAGCCCTATCCGTTAATTAACACGCTCTATACACGGCTAGCGCTAACTATGATCGATGGCCGCGCTTGCAACGACATCATCAAGACCGTAGAGACGCTCGAGTGTCACTTGGCTGCACACAAGCCAGCATGCATATATAGAACAGTCCAAGTCAGTCAAAGATAAGGATCCTTCCAAGCATGCATGCATATATAGATCAGTCTCTCAGAGGCAACACAAAAAACAGTTCAAGAGATCAGCAAACGTCTCTATACGGAAGAGATAGAGATCAGAGAAAATGGATGCCTATTTTATTTTATTTCCCTTAAAGTATAGTACAATGAGTAATTTTGTTTAGGTACAGCGTAGTACAATTTACCATTGGCACAGGGAATGATTTTAACCTTGCAATTCAGAAAAGGAGCAAGCATGCATAATTAACTATAAGTGCATGCAGAACTGATCAGAAAGGTTTTGTTTTTTCCAACTTTTGAGCAGGAAATTAAGGGCTAAAATGCACAGTTCTAATGACATATTCCCCTGCTCACAAACAACAGGTTTCACCCAACTTTTGATCGTCAAAGGGCAACATCAGTTTCCTGGATTTTTCACATTTTGGTCCTTTTGAAAAACTTATTTTGTAAATAGAGCCCAAGAAAAACTTATCCCAGAAATGGTCCTTTTTGGGCGCCAGAGGTGCTAGCGCCATCGTTGAATGGGACGTCCTCCTGCCGACGTGGCGGAGCGGTGCTGAGGTGGCAGGGGGATCGCGCCAGAGTGGCTGCCCCCCCCCCCCAAAATTTTTATTTTTCTTTTATTTTTTTATATTTTTTTCACGCTTAGGAACACACAAGAATCAACCATAGCAAAATGAACTCAAATGGACGAAATATGTGACCTGTAGAATTTTTCCTCTCCTCTCCTCTCTAGTGCAGAGGAGAGAGATGTGCAACTTTTTTATTTTTCTTTTATTTTTTTAATATTTTTTCACACTTAGGAACTCACAAGAACCAACAAAAAAATAAACTCAAATGGACGAAATATGTGGCATGTTGAATTTTCCAAAGCTCTACCGAAAAACTTCTTGCCTCAAAAACACAATTTTGCAAGTGGAACTTGGAGGTTTTAATATCGCCTTTGCCGGGGAGAATCGGATGTAACTTTTTCTGTAGATGTTCGTGGATATATTATTTGTCTGATTCCGAGTCCGTATGAGATATGTCAGGGTTATGGATACCACATACCCAATAGTAGTTGACTAAATCTCGGCAGGACCCAACATATACCATGTCTTATACGGAAACTGACCTTAGATATGGAGGGAGTTCCGGATAAGGAAAGACAACTAGAGTTCTACATGGAAACGACAAGAACTACTCGGATTATATATATACTGGACTCCCTAGTTCTACTTGGACAAGGGGACACCTATGGGTATAAATATAAGACCCCCTAGGAGAAGAGGGGACAGGCAATAATAGATCAACATACAAGCCAACATAAGCCAAGACAAGCCGCTGGATATCAACATCGGAGATATGCCTAGAAGGACCCTATCCGGTACCTATGGAGGTTGGCTGTAGGGATGTAGCGCTGTCTCTAATCTCGCCGGGCACAAGTTCGAGGAAGAAGACTACCCTGTTGTCGCCTACGAGTCAGCACTTCAGACCGCCAAATCGACAACAGTTAGATAGACTACCCCAAATATTGTATTGGCGTGATTATGATGAATAAGAGCAACGACCGGCTTCGGTCAACAGAATGTAGGGCTATTACCTGTCAGATAAGGGGCCTGAACCTGTATAAAAATCCTCATCCCCATCTCTTTTACTACAATCTCGCGTATATCCTAGTACCAACGATCCCCATACTATGCAAATACCGGAATCGCGACATCAAACGTCGACAGTGGCGCGCCAGGTAGGGGGATTTTGGTGCTTCAGGATTTCGACGAGATCGGTTCAAGAGATGGATTCTTCGACGACTTCGTATGTTGGGTGATATGACCCGAACGAAGTGCGTTCTCCGACGGATCGGGATCTTCGTCAAGCTTCACCAAGTCATCATCACGGTGGATTTTTTGACGAGGGATATTTCAACTACTTTGGATCTGGGAAGTCTAACCCAACCAGAGTACGTGCCCCGACAAGATCGGAACCATCATCGTCATAGACAACTTGGTCTATCGAGATCATTCAAGACTCAAGCTCCGCGGCGTACCAAAAGATGTCAGATCGTATGATATCGAACGAGTACGCAGCAAGGTAATTGGTAGATTGGTTTTTTTTAAATTGATCTACTAATTTCGTAGATACATCTGGCATGTATCTACAAAGGTACGCAATATTTTACATGCAATTTATCGTACCTATTCAGATCATTAAATATTGTCAGATCAATACTTTATGTTTACCTAGAGCTTGTTTTTTATACAATATCCGTTGTGCGAGTGTTCCCGATGTTAGGCCAACTACGGTCTAACACTGGGGGCTCACTCAGTTCTCTTCCGTATGAATCATGCTTATTTACGGTTTACGTAATTTCTGATATTTAATCTGCTCGTTATATCGTGATAATACTAGAAGATCCACGCAGTTTTTCGAGTACATACTCGATATTATCTGCTATATGTTTTGCCTTCTAGAAAATATTTTTCAGGAACAATTGAGCACTCGAGTAGGTTGTGTACGAGTACACCCCATTATCGAGAACGTTCTCGACAAATGCAAAGTTGTCACACCCAACCTACCAACAGAGACCGACGACCTATCTCATAGCTCCGGCCATGCCTGGGCTATTCTAGAAAAGGTTGTTAACGGATAATTTCTCGCGAATGTTGTCGGCTTGATCACCCGACATGATTGCGAATGGATATCCGGATATGCTATAAGTTGGGTATGTGAATCATGCTGGCCACATGAGATGCAAATGTAACAAACCAACTTTAGCGCCCCTATAGGTGATTGAGAGACTCCTACTCCTAGTTCTCGAACCAGTAGGACGTAGTGATCCCTATCGCCTTACTTTAAGTGATAGAGTTACGGCTACTACCTAGTCCTCGACCAGAGGTGTAGCGATTCTCCCACTATTTCTATGTTAAGTGGTCGAGTTACGGCTACTACCTGGTCCTCGACCAGAGGTGTAGCGATTCTCCCACTATTTCTACCTTAAGTGGTCGAGTTACGACTACTACCTGGTCCTCGACTAATGGTGTAGCGATTCTCCCACTACTTCTACCTTAAGTGGTTGAGTTACAGCCACTACCTGGTCCTCGTCCAGAGGTGTAGCGTTTCTCCCACTATTTCTACCTTAAGTGGTCGAGTTATGGCTACTACCTGGTCCTCGACCAGAGGTGTAGCGATTCTCTCACTATTTCTACGTTAAGTGGTTGAGTTACGGCTACTACCTGGTCCTCGACCAGAGGTGTAGCGATTCTCCCACTATTTCTACCTTAAGTGGTCAAGTTACGGCTACTACCTAGTCCTCGAATAGAGGTGTAGCGATTTTCCCACTATTTCTACCTTAAGTGGTCGAGTTACGGCTACTACCTGGTCCTCGACCAGAGGTGTAGCGATTATCCCACTATTTCTACCCTAAGTGGTCGAGTTACGACTACTACCTGGTCCTCGACCAGTGGTGTAGCGATTCTCCCACTACTTCTATTTTAAGTGGTCGAGTTACGACTACTATCTGGTCCTCGACCAGTGTTGTAGCAATTCTCCCACTATTTCTAACTTAGGTGGTCGAGTTACGGCTACTACCTGGTCCTCGACTAGAGGTGTAGTGATTCTCCCACTACTTCTACGTTATGTGGTCGAGTTACGACTACTACCTGGTGCTCGACCAGTGGTGTAGCGATTCTCCCACTATTTCTACCTTAAGGGGTCGAGTTACGGCTACTACCTGGTCCTTGACCAGAGGTGTAGCGATTCTCCTACTATTTCTACGTTAAGTGGTCGAGTTACGGCTACTACCTGGTCCTCGACCAGTGGTGTAGCGATTCTCCCACTATTTCTACCTTAAGTGGTCGAGTTACGGCTGCTACTTGGTCCTCCACCAGAGGTTTAGTGATTTTCCCACTATTTCTATGTTAAGTGGTCGAGTGTTGATGTGAAAACATTAGGCCTGGGAGATCTGCTTAACTCCAGTGCAGGTCCAAAAATCTTGCCTTTGAGGTTCGTGAGCGTGCCAGTTGATTTGATCCTGCAATCAACAAGAAATAAAGGCAAAGAAATAGTAGTTAGATCCATAAATGACTGCCGATCGGCCAGCTGCCGATGACATATCATTTATCCTTGAGCCGATGTCATATGTGAATCGATCGGCTGTCATGAATAAGTAAAGAAGGACTAAATCTATTCGATCGGCGGTAATTATTAACAATATATAACCTTTATGTTGGTATGTACTTAAATCAAGTGATTGGGATAGATCGGTTGCTATGCCGAGACAGTAGAAATCACTTAGATCGAAATTTATACTAACAATGAGGTTATATATGTTCATAGCATAGCCGATAAGATAGATCTAGCATGTATCGGCTAATACTCCGATACCACTCTATATTAAGATATTAAAGCAAGTAAAATATATAAAACAGAAAGCTTAATAAACCTAAATGCAATAGGATCTTAATATAAAGCGCAGATCTAGCATATTAATTAAGCACATGAAATATAAGGCTAAATCAGGTAAGATTGGCTGAAACTCCGATACTACTCTAAACGGCAACTAAGAAGCAGGCTAGAGATTATTGTTCTAAGCACGACTTATGAGATCAAACCTAACTGATGCAGCCATAAGTATGAAAAGAAAGGCAATATCTAGACAATCAAGCTATTGGAAGCTTCATAGAGTGGTAGATATCCTATATAATCTAAGCCAACATCAATATTTAACCTAATCGGTTGCTCCCTAGCAATAGATATTAGCCGATTGAAGGTTAGATAGTAATATTGTCAGAGATTATATAAGATATATGATAACTCAGCAACTTACATAAACAAGATTAGAGTATCATAATGATGGATGCACTAATCCCGAGAACGCAAGCCGCCATAACAAGTCAAACCTCTAGTTGAAGATCAAAACCGATGCAACTCAACCCTCAAGCAAGAACTCGTCGAAACAAAATGAAAGTAAAAGGGTGGTGATGCGCCGAGATTGTATTTGAACGTGTGTTGTTTATTACATGGGGTTCAGGGTCTATTTATACCCGAGATTACAGAATATGTCCTTGTCAGACACGACTCTTATCTCTAACAAACTCTAAGACACCATAAGTCTTTGCGACAGACTTCTGCTCAAATTTATTTCTAAGGAAATTACACTAAATATCCTAGTTAATAGATACAATTGCCTTCTTAGGACTCTATCCTTGTGGGGCAATCCTTGTGAAGCACATTAACTCAGCCTGATGACTTAAACCGAGTCATATTTGTCGGAATCGGCTGTATCGGCTAACCCTGTTTGACTCGAACTCTGTCGACCCTGGTCGTTGCCGATTTGGACTCCAGCCGATTCTTGCTCTGTTTCCGATACGATTTTGAACTTGGATTCCGCTTCGATCTAATCTTCATCTCTAATACCGAGGTTACCAAATTTGGTTGTTAACACATGCCTCCCAGGTCCGGAATATTTGGTAATGTTTCGGATTTGCCATATCCGTTTCCGAGAGAATATCGCGCTTGCTGTTTTCCGACCGTTACACAGTGCTTTAAATATTAACCGTCACCCCCGAGAAATTTCACACCGTTTCTTCCATTTCCACCGCTAAAGCAAACTCCATTTTCTCTCTCTCCGGCGATCCCCCCGGTGCGCACGGTGATTTCAAGGCGATTTCCTCTCTGGCCAAGTCTCCGCCCGCATCAATGTCGACCTCCGCTAGCCCGTCTGCCGCGCCATTGGCCGAGTATGCAGAGGTATGTATCCATCGGCTAGATCCCTTTTTCTTGTGCAGTAGATCAGTTCTTTTCAATCTCAATCGTGTTTTCTTCTTCTCTATCTGCAGCATCTTTCACATCTTGTTGTGATTCCCAGTTTGGCACATGACCATCAATATTTTCTTGGCCCAATCGGCAACCTTAATCCTTCTGAGTTCATTAATGCCGAAACCAATAGGATCCCCTTTAGATTGGCCAATCCAACTCTAGGTCACTGGAAAAATACTTTCAAGTCTTGGCCTTCCCTTGAGAAAAGTTGGCCTGCCTGGTACAAGCGTGTGTCGGCTAGCAAGCAAGCTCACTAGGATGAGCTAGGAATCGGCCAAGCGCTCGCCTTGACCATGGCAAATTCAGCTAAGGACGAGCCCCAGATGGCCTCTGCAGCCTATTTCTGGTCAAACACCCTTAATGCCTTCTTCTTTAACCAAGGGCCGATGACACCAACTCTGATAGACATCATAATGCTCACCGGTTTAGATATCACTTCATCGGCTAATCCCATGAGCTTGAATACCAAAAACACTTTTGAGTTCAAGACTAAGAGCATTGGAGTTTGGTCAGGGTATATTGCAGCATATATGAGCAAATGGACTGTCACCCCTCGGGAACACGTAGCTTTCCTCTTGATGTGGCTTGAGAAATTTCTTTTCTGTGGATCAAGTTGTGGCCCTACAACCAACTGGCAATTTCTAGCCGAAGCCCTTGAAACCAAGAAGCAAATCCCCTTGGGCAAAATCCTTCTTGGCTGTCTATATAAAATGCTAAGCAATGCATCGGCTAAGATAGCTGTCGGCTCAGTGGTAGGTGCAGGTGGACCATGGTGGCTGCTGCAATCAGGGCTTAATCTGGTAGTCCTGAAAGTAGTGAATTGGCCAGCTCCAACAGAAGCAGAATTCCCAAGGCTAGAACCGATCACAGATGACGATGGGGAAGAGAAAACCCACCAAAGATGCATGTCATATGGAGAATATGCATCCACACCAGCCGATGCTGGAGCAAAACTATCGGCTGATCTGCTGAAAGATTGGTTTTGCAGTTTCTATGAAGGTTTCCAAAAAGATGCCCGAATCTGGTTTTTCTATGAAGATTCCACAGACTTTGAACTGCCAACAAAACTTTAGATTCGAAGATATTAATCATGAAAGATTTCAAAAGTCAAGAGAAATATTTACTGCAGCCATCAGCCCATGCATCCTTCCTGTCGGCATCCATCAAGGGCGCAGCATTCAAGCATCTTACGAGTTTTATCATCCAATAAGCTCAGCTAGGCAATTTGGAATGGGTCAGCTCCCAATCGGCTTGTATTTTGCCGACAAGATCCAATGCAGGGGTGATATCTCTTCAGCCTTGATGATGGATCGGCTACTCAACATCCCTGGACCTCCATTAGGCAGCATTGAGAACATAGAGTTGGCAAGGTTCAGGAGCAAGACATTTGACAGATGGTGGAGTGAATGGAAGCTGCACTTGTTTCATCAATCGGCTTCAATGTACATGACAGATCTCTTCCCGGATGTCATTCCTCAAGTACATTTTTACCCTGTCAATTTTGTACACATAGTTGTTAGCCGATTGATACCTTGTCTAATTTTCTTCTGTTTTGCAGACCACAGAATCTTCTCCTCCTCGCAAGAGCAACAGTGGCAAGGACATAGACTATGCTCCTGACCTTATTCCAAATGGAGGTGGTCTTGCTCCCCCGGTCATCAGCTACCATGCCCCTAGGCCTCAAGCCTGCTCCAAGGGCTGATCAGGGAACCAGCCGATGCCGGCAAGAAGAGAAAAACCAAGGCATCAACTGTTGATCGATTGGCTCTGGCTCCGAAAAAGAAAGCCAAAACAAAGAAACCCAAGCCTTGAACAAGCCTTGGATGAAGAAGAAATTGAGGATGTCATTGATCAAGCTGCAGCCGAGGTGAGTGATATAGAGAAAACACCATCGGCTTCACCCAAGCAGGCTCCTCCAACTCCTGCTGCCCCAGTTCATATTTCAAGGGTAAGCAACTTGTCTTAATTAGTTTCTTGAAAAATCCCCTATAGCCGATTACTCATTAACCTTGCATTTGCAGAAAAAAAAAAACCGCTGTGAAGAAAAAATCGGCAACAATACAATCTAAACCAACTCCACCGGTAAAATTCTTTATTTCCTTAGGTCTGATTGTAGCCGATGTTAACTAACACTTGTCCTTTTCAGCCTCCTCCTCCTCCTTCACCTCTTGTGCAGCCAGAAACAAGCAACCGCACTCCATCGGCTGCAGGCAGTCATAATGTCGAAGAGGAAGAACAACCAGCTGCTCCTACTATCCCAGTAAGTTTTGTCTTTAAAAATCTCAAATCGGCCGTATAATCTGTCTTGATTTTCAACTGCCTTCAATTTTTTCTCTTACAGGTCTTAGCCGATCTGTTCTCATTCGATATCAAAGACTATTTTGATGAGACAGAAGAAGAAACTACCAGCAAGTCTGTGGCTCCATTGCCTGATGATGTGAAGAAAATACTTGAAGATATCTCGCATCGGCTGGGATCATCACTAGATAGTTTGGTAGCTGATTGTGGTTCAATCCGGGCCAGATTCAAAGAAATTCAACTTCTGATCCCAGATGATCTTGCCAATAGTATTACTCCAGCTGCATACCTCGAACAATACCAATTCAAGCTGGAAAGAGCTAGGCAAAGATTAGCCGATCGGCAGGAGCGTAAAGATATTGAAGCCACAATCCAGGCCAATCGGCAGCTCGTGCACGAAGAAAAGTCTAAACTTGTTCAGCTGTCTGAAGGCCCGATCAAATCCAATATTGATCGGCTCGAAGCCCGCAAGATTGAGCTTTTGGCTCAACTTCAAGAATGCAACGCTGAGCTGGATCTGGAACAAAAGAAGCTAGCCAATCTCCCGCAAGCTGTCGAAAGGCAGAAGGCAAGGCTGAAATCGGCTATCAAAAATGTCACTGATATGACCAAGTCCTTGAGAATCATCCCTGGTACCGATGTTCAAGATGCCCAAGCTATTGAAGAAATAGAACAAAATAGGCAAAGGGCTATATCGTCTATCCAGCGATATCTGTCTCAGTGAACATTTCTGTAACAGGACTTAGAATCTTTTTGTAATCAGCCAAGACTCTGATACCTCACTTAAACAATCCTTTGTGTACCGATTAATATAACTTCTAAGTTTGCTCAGCTCAAAAATTCTCAATTTTTTTGCTAAGTTTGCTCAGCTCAAAAATTCTCAATTTTTCAATTTTTTGCATATATGTGCCCCCCTAATTTTGCAATGATAAAGGCATTGATAAAATTATAAACTGGTCTAAGGGCGATATTCCACATATCGGCCGTCATACATCGGCAAAACGCAGCCGATTATAATAAAAACTGCTAAGGGCGATATAACTATATCGGCCACCTCAAGGCGATGTAAATACACCGGCTTTACATGTATCGGCAAACTTAGCCGATCATGAATTTACCCACACACTTGGCTAATATTTCTTCAAATATTTTCCATTGAGCGCTCATCCATAAACTTCTCCATCAAGTCCTTGCAATATATAAGCTTCTTTGGACACAACCTTATGTATTTGAAACGGTCCTTCCCAATTTGACGACCACGTGCCGAATTTGTTATCACGAGTTCCTACTAGCAAGATCAGCTTCCAAACAAGCTCTCCTTCAGAAAAAGACTTAGGTACAACTTTTTTGTTATAATGCCGAGCAACTCTTTCCTTGTCCCTGGTAACTTTTGCAAGCGCTCTCAATGTTGATTGAACTAAATCCTCCCTCTCATCAGCCATGAGGTTGTAATATTCATCGGCTGTCAATTCATCCTGAAAATCTGTTCTTCTTGAGCTGATTCTAACTTCCCATGGTAAAACCGCCTCATGCCCATAAACACGCTTATAAGGAGGAACTTGAATCGATCCATGACAAGCCATCCAATAACTCCACAATGCCTCAGCCAATCGTGTATGTCATTGCCGAGGATAATCAGAAATCTTTCTCTTAATTAACTTAATCAAGCTTTTGTTAGATGCTTCAGCTTGCCCATTGGCTTGTGCATAATAAGGAGAGGAATTCAACAACTTGATACCCATGCTATCGGCAAATTGAACAAATTCATCAGATATGAAGATGGAACCTTGATCGGTCGTAATGGTCTGCGGAATACCAAACCGATAGATTATATGCTCCTTGACAAATTGTATAGCATCTCCCGAATCAACCTTCTTCAAAGGAATAGCTTCTACCCACTTGGTGAAATAATCAGTGGCAACCAATATAAATTTATGTCCTTTACTTGAAGGTGGATTAATCTGGCCGATCATGTCCATACCCCATCCTCTGAATGGCCATGGCTTGATAATAGGATTCATAGCCGATGCCGGTGCTCGCTGAATTGCCCCAAATTTTTGACAATCTTGACATCCTTTGTAGTATTTGAAGCAATCTTCCAACATTGTCGGCCAAAAATACCCTACACGCCGAAGCAACCACTTCATCTTGTGAGCCGATTGATAAGTACTACAAATTCCTTCATGCACTTCACCTATCACAACTTTTGCTTGATCGGCACTCAAACACTTAAGCAACACCCCGTCAATCGTCCGATAATATAGCTCATCATCTAAACAAGGTGTATTTCAAGGCCTTATAACGTAATTTCCGCGAAGCTGACTGGGATGGGTTCTGCAAATATAGAAACACATCATATCTCCAATAATCGGCTGTAGTCGCAGCAATCTCTACCTCAATATCTTTCGTTATCGGCTTATATCCCGACGACCCTTGAGCTAAGTCATTAGCCTCTATATTCTTTTCTCGAGATACATGCCTCAAAGTTACTAGCCGAAACTCATCCATCAACTTTCGGCACTTTTCGTGGTAAGTCATCAATGTATCGTCCTTGCATTCATATTCTCCTGCCAACTGACTGATCACCAACAATGAATCACCCATAATTTCAATAGCATCGGCTTCAACTTCCTTAAGCAACTGCAATCCTTTAAGAACTGCTTCATTCTCAGCCTGATTGTTAGTTGCATGAGGTTTAATAGTATCAGCAAACTCAAAACTTGCCCCCAAGGCGAAATTATAACCAAACCGATACCACAACCACGAGTGCATACTGATCCGTCGAAGAATAATGTCCAAGGCATAATGTCAACTGAGCCGATTGAGTCATTACAATAATCCACAATAAAATCGGCTATAGCATGTCCCTTAATCGCCTTTAGCGACTCATACCGAAAATCAAACTCTGTCAGGGAAAATATCCACTTGCCAACTCTCCCTTTTAGAATTGGAGCCGATAGCATGTATTTGATCACATCGGCTTTACCCACCACAGTGCATTCATTGGATAATAGATAATGCCTTAACTTGGTGCAAGAGAAATACGAACACAAGCACAATTTTTCCATAGCTGAATACCTCGTTTCTGCATCCAAGAGCCGACGACTTAAATAGAACACAGCCCTTTCTTTCCCTTCTAGCTCCTGAATCAATACTGAACCAATTGACTTATCACCAGCCGATAGGTATAACCTGAAAGGTATCCCTTTTTGTGGAGGATTTAAAACTGGTGGGGAACTAAGATATTCCTTGATATTATCCAATGCTTTCTGCTATTCTGCCCCCCAAATGAACTTTTGATCGGCCTTCAACCTTAACAAAGGTGTAAAAGGTTCTAACTTTCCCGATAAATTAGAAATAAATCTCCTAACAAAATTTATCTTGCCGATCAACTCCTTCAACTTCTTGTCCCCTGGAGGTTGAATCTTCTGAATGGCATTAACACTCCTTTGAGTGACCTCAATTCCCCTCTCATGAACAAGAAATCCCAAAAATTGGCCAGCCGATACACCAAAAGCACACTCTGTTGGGTTCATCTTCAAGCCATATTTCCTAGTTCTCTCGAAAACCTTCCTCAAATCGGCTATGTTGTTCTCTATCTCCTTTGATTTGACAACCACGTTATCAATATAAACTTCAACCAACCAGCCGATCACGTCATGGAATATATAATTCATGGCTCTCTGATATGTAGCCCCAGCACTCTTTAAGCCGAAAGTCATCACAACCCACTCAAACAAGCCGATTGCACCAGGACATCTGAAAGCTGTCTTATGAATATCTTCTTCTGCCATAAAGATTTGATTGTAACCTGCATTGCTATCCATAAAACTCAAAATTTTATGCTCTGCAGCAGCATCAACCAACTGATCGGCTACCGGCATTGGGTATTCGTCCTTCGGAGTAGCCTTGTTAAGATCTCGAAAATCAATGCACACCCTGACTTTGCTATTTTTCTTGATAACTGGAACTATATTGGAAACCCATTCTGCATATTGGCATGGGCGAATAAAATCAGCATCATATAAATATGTAACCTCAGCCTTAACAGCCTCAAGCATGTCGGCTTTGCACCTCCTTGGTGGCTGTTGGTATGGTCTAATCCTAGGTTTAATAGGAAGCCGATGTTCAATAATCGATCGGCTGAGTCCTGGCATCTCATAATATTCCCAAGCAAAGCAATCTCTGTACTCTTTTAAAAGCTCTATCAGCTTGGTTCTAAACTCTGGAGATAAGATCTTACTAATAAACGTCGGCCGTGGTCTGTCTCCCGGACCTATATCAATTTCTTCCAAATCATTAGCCGACATGAAACCCTGTCCTTGCGTGTCATCGAGATCATCTACTGCGTCCTTGTTGTAGACGTTTGAACCCTTCACTGCGCCCTCAAAATAGTAACTTGGGCTCCCCATCTTCAATCGGCTATATATCACAATCGGACACTTTTGGAAAATCTCCATCCCAAACTTTTCCAGACAAGCAATCAATACCATCCATCTCCCAAAGAGCTAAATCGGCTCTAGCAACATTAACTTACCTGTCGGCTGGTACAATTTCAATTTTGTCACCTTGCCATTGAATCAAGCACTGATGCATAGTTGAAGGAATACAACAATTAGCAAGAATCCAATCCCTTCCGAGCAACAGGCTATAGGAACCCTTCCCATCGATGACAAAAGAAGTCGTAGGAACAGTTTTACTGCCGACTGTCAGCTCCACATTTAAAACTCCTTTGGTCTCTGACGGATTACCACCAAAGTCTTTGAGAATCATGTTAGTCTTGATGAGGTCATCTAGATTTCTACCCAACTTCCTAAATGTGGTGTATGGCATCAAATTTACAGCAGCTCCTCCATCAACCATCACCTTAGACATCGGCTTCCCATTGACAAATCCATTGATGTACAACGGCTTGAGATGCCGATTTTCTGTCCCTTCTGGCTTCTCATAGACTGTCTGCTCTGGTGACAAAACTAACTTAGCCGAAGCTTCTTCAACATCATCGACATCAGCTTGCCTAGCTTCAAATTCGGCCGGTAACATGAAAACCATGTTCACCGATGCAGATGCAACGACCTTACCCTTGAGCAATCTTTTTACTTTGTCGGCATCGACTTCATCGGCTGTTTTGATTGTGCTCTTAACACGCCATTCTTGCCTGGTTTTTGCTTTCCCTAGCCGATGACTAATTTCCTGTTGCACTTCTTGAAAGTGCTCCCTGTTTCTCAACCTTTGAACCCTTCTCTTCTGATTCTTGGTGAAAATGCCTGTAGGACACCATTGTGTATTCCTATTTTTATCTTTATCTTGATAACATTCTTGATTCACCGAGCCCAACCTTTGATGAACAGGTACTCTCTTCTGATTCGGCCGATTACCTCTATTATAGGATCAGCTTGAACTCCCTGTACCTTCACTACATCCAGGGCAATCCACAATCGATGGTAGCCTCATACCTTCATTCCAGCAAAATCTGAAAAACTCACAATCCCAATGAGGATCAAAACCACCATCTTTTTCATGATATTCCTCCTGCTGTTTATCATACTTTCTTTGGTATTTGTTGATAATCTTAGCCGAATTTATCTGAAAATTTTTATTCTTCCCCCCATCGGCTGTCCTTCCAGACGTATGTACCATGTTAACCGGGAAAGGATTACCATCAACCTTCCTCGGCTTCTTTGAATCATCAAATTTAATCTTTCCTCCTTCGATGGCTGCCTGGATTTGCAACCTGAAAACCTTACAATCATTAGTTGAGTGGGAACCAGAATTATGCCACTTGCAATACCTTCGTTTGCCCAACTCTTCAGCGATGGAATCACATGACCAGCAGGAAGTTGAATCTATTTTTCCCGAAGCAATAAGTCAAAAATCTTGTCGGCCTTGGTGATGTCGAAGTCAAACTTTTCCTCTTTTCCAGAGCTCCTCACCCATTGCCATGGTATGATTTTCTTACTCTTGACCCATTCGGCTGTTGCTACCTCGGAGTCATCATCCTCATCATCAGAACCATACATGTATGGATACACATGTTTAATCTTTTTGAAACTTTTCTTAGCCTCAGCAAATCTCTGCTCGTGCAAAGTCACCTTCTATGCAAGATGTGATCAACTCTCAAAATCTTGAGCCGAAAACTTTTCTTTGATTGGTGCTATCAACCCCTGAAAAGCCAAATCGGCTAACTGAGAATGTGTCAAAGATAAACTGTAGCACTTGTTTCTCATCTCCCTGAACCTTTGAATGTAATCTTGTACGGACTCATCATGCCTTTGTCTAATTGTTGTTAAATCGGACAGTTTCATCTCATGAATTCCACTGTAAAAATAGCTATGAAACTGTTTCTCCAAATGAACCCAACTATTAACAGAATTATGTGGCAAGGAAGAAAACCATGTAAATGCTGATCCTGACAAAGATAAAGGAAATAACCTAACTCTCAAGGCGTCTGTAGCCGATGCCTCACCACATTGAGCCAAGAATCGGCTGACATGTTCATAAGTTGAAACATTATCCTGCCCTGAGAATTTTGAGAAGTCAGGTACATTGTATCGGCTAGGCAACTGAACCCTCTCAAACCACTCAGCATAAGGATGCCGATACAAATTTCCAGTGTCTTTAGGTTTGAGCCCAAACTGTTCCCTCATTACATCTGCAATCATATCAGCCCATGATGTCTGTTGAGGTACTCCTTGCATTTATTGCTGCATTGGCTCAAACTGATTGAATTGAGGAGCATACTGAGGTTGAGGTGATCCTGTCTGCTGGTACTGAACATGAGGTGATGGAGGCTGATATTGATAACTCAAATTTCCTCCTTGATAGTTTTGGAGATTCGGCTGAATATTCTACACCAAATGTTCAGGGATAATCTGAGGCACAACTGATTGATCGCCCTGTACATGATGGACCAAGTGTTCAGGAATAACTTGGTTCACAGCATGCTGCATTGGCCGATTGTCGGGTGTTCTCAACCTTGCCGACGTATGCTACAAGTTCTGCTGCTGAGTTGGCCGAACCGTCTGCTGCCTTGGTTGTGCTTGCTGAGTCGGCAACGGCTGTATTGGATCGGCTATTGTCGGATTTCGCAAAAACATCGCAGCAACTTGCTCCTGAGTCAGCCGATTGACATTTTGCCCAGAATGTTGTGGCTGTTCTCTGGTCAATAGTCTGGGGTTAACCATCTGTCTTGGTGCTAACGATACGGCTTGTGCAGTAGGTGAAACTGAGGCCGTCGGCTGAACCGGCAGTGCATTGGAGGTATTCGGCTGATTTGCTGTAACCAAAGGCCTATAATTTGGAAAAACACCTCCTGGTAAATAAACTGGGCCCAAGGCTTGGTGCTCAGCTATCGAACCATCAACAACAGTCTTCACCATGTTGGTCAAGGTATTAACTAACACTCCAGATTGATTGATCAAAGCATGTTGCATAGCGTAGTCGATCCTATCTTGAAAATTATTGAACTGTAACGGCTCTTGGTTACCATCCACACCAAGGTCTTCAACTGTTTCATCCTGAGGAATATCACTTTTGTCACTTGGACCAGTTGCAGTATCTATGTTACCCTGAGATGAACTCGAGCCGACCTCATCGGCTGCAACCACCTTCGGCTTGTACTTCTGTACGATGGTTCCTCTGCGGGTCTCCTGAAAAGAATCCATGAACTTGTTCTTCACGTTGGGCATCATCTGTTCAAGTTCATTCCTTTGCTCAGCTGTCAGCCTATCCAATGTGATTGGAACAATATTTGTTGGATCCACTTCAGCCGACGGATTTTTGGCTCCCGTTTTATTTACGGAGGTTTGACTCCTGTTCCCGGTGATGGTGGTGTTTTTTCAGCCATCGGGAAGAAGTCGTTGGAAACTTAGGTCCCACTGGGCGTGCCAAAAGCGTGTTGATGTGAAAACACGAGGCCTGGGAGATCTGCTTAACTCCAATGCAGGTCCAAAAATCTTGCCTTTGAGGTTCGTGAGCGTGCCAGTTGATTTGATCCTGCAATCAACAGGAAATAAAGACAAAGAAATAGTAGTTAGATCCATAAATGATAGCCGATCGGCCAGCTGCCGCTGACATATCATTTATCGTTGAGCCAATGTCATATGTGAATCGATCTGCTGTCATGAATAAGTAAAGAAGGACTACATCTATTCAATCGGCGGTAATTATTAACAATATATAACCTTTATGTTGATATATACTTAAATCAAGTGATTGGGATAGATCGGTCGCTATGCCGAGACAGTATAAATCACTTAGATCAAAATATATACTAACAATGAGGTTATATATGTTCATAGCATAGCTGATAAGATATATCTAGCATGTATCGACTAATACTCCGATACCACTCTATATTAAGATATTAAAGCAAGTAAAATATATCAAACAGAAAGCTTAATACACCTAAATGCAATAGGATCTTAATACAAAGGGCAGATCTAGTATATTAATTAAGCACATGAAATATAAGGCTAAATCAGGTAAGATCGGCTGAAACTCCGATACTACTTTAATCGGCAACCAAGAAGCAGGCTAGAGATTATTGTTCTAAGCACGACTTATGAGATCAAACCTAACTGATGCAGCCATAAGTATGAAAAGAAAGACAATATCTAGACAATCAAGCTATTGGACGCTTCATAGAGTGGTAGATATCCTATATAATCTAAGCCAACATCAATATTTAACCTAATCGGCTGCTCCCTAGCAATAGATATTAGCCGATTGAAGGTTAGATAGTGATATTGTCAGAGATTATGTAAGATATATGATAACTCAACAACTTTCATAAACAAGATTAGAGTATCATAATGATGGAAGCACTAATCCCGAGAACACAAGCCGCCATAACAAGTCATACCTCTAGTTGAAGATCGAAATCGATGAAGCTCAACCCTCAAGCAAGAACTCGTCGAAACAAAACGAAAGTAAAAGGGTGGCGATGCGCCGAGATTGTATTTGAACATGTGTTGTTTATTACATGGGGTTCGGGGTCTATTTATACCCGAGATTACAGAATATGTCCTTGTCGGACACAACTCCTATCTCTAACAAACTCTAAGACACCATAAGTCTTTGCGGCAGACTTTTGCCCAAACTTATCTCTAAGGAAATTACACAAAATATCCTAATTAATAGATACAATTGCCTTCTTAGGACCTATCCTTGTGGGGCAATCCTCGTGAAGCACATTAACTCGGCCTGATGACTTAAACCGAGTCATATTTGTCGGAATCGGCTGTATCGGCTAACCCTGTCTGACTCGAACTCTACCGACCATGGTCGTAGCCGATTTGGACTCCAGCCGATTCTTGCTCTGTTTCCGATACAATGTTGAACTTGGATTCCGCTTCGATCTAATCTTCATCTCTGATACCGAGGTTACCAAATTTGGTTGTTAACATCGAGTTACGACTACTACCTGGTCCTCGACGAGTGGTGTAGCGATTCTCCCACTATTTCTACCTTAAGTGGTCGAGGTACGGCTACTACCTGGTCCTCGACCAGAGGTGTAGCGATTCTCCCACTATTTCTACATTAAGTGGTCGAGTTACGGCTACTACCTGGTCCACGACCAGTGGTGTAGCGATTCTCCCACTATTTCTATGTTAAGTGGTCGAGTTACGGCTACTACCTGGTCCTCGAGAGGTGTAGTGATTCTCCCACTATTTCTACTTCTAGTGGTCGAGTTACGGCTACTAACTGGTCCTCGACCAGAGGTGTAGCGATTCTCCCACTATTTCTACTTCTAGTGGTCGAGTTATGGCTACTACCTGGTCCTCGACCAGAGGTGCAGCGATTCTCCTACTATTTTTACCTCCAGTGGTCGAGTTGCGGCTACCACCTAGTCCTCGACCAGCGGTGTAGCGATTCTCCCACTATTTCTACTCTAAGTGGTCGAGTTACGCCTACTACCTGGTCCTCGACCAGTGGTGTAGCGACACTCCCACTACCTTTACTTATAGTGGTCGAGTTACGACTACTACCTGGTCCTCGACCAGTGGTGTAGCGATTCTCCCACTACTTCTACTGCAACAAAGTTGATATCAGGTACACAATTCCGCCAAGTGTTTTACCCAGAGATCCCTTACCACAACGACACCTAGAGTTGAACCTATCCTACTGTCCCTTTACGCCGTCCTGGCAAGGCCTCTGAGGAACCTAAGGGAACTTCGGCTAGGGATGCCCAGAGCGGATAAGGCCTTGTTAGATTATGCAGAGACAAACGACCAAGTAAGATCTGGTCATGTAAGAGTTCTCACCGTGCGTATTAACCAAGTCGTGTAATTGGAAATTGAGTTTTCCAACTTCACAGTTGGGGGCTAGGGTCAGCGATCTTTCAACCAAGGCAGGTCAAGGGTCCTAGAGCCTTCTCCTCCGAGAACATATCTCTGATGACAAGGCTGGGGGCTAGGGAGAGTGTATGACGCAATAAACTGACTGATCGAAGTCGGTAAAAGAGAAGACGCTCGTACACAAAACATTGTTCTGTAAATTTAATTCATTTTCAGTTTTCTATACATATTACATCATGTTACCCCTTGAGCGTTCGCTCGGGGGCTATTTCTATCTAATATTCTTTTTTGAGTACTGATTTCAGGAAAATTCTATTCAACATTGTTGAAGACTCCATGTCTCTATGGTTCTACACCAAGATCGACTAGGGTGAGTACGGCAAATGTTGATAAGGCTCCAACGCAGACTCTGCGCCTTCTCGATCACTCGAGAATGGTTGGTGGATATCGACAAGGAATACGTAGTGAAGAGATGGTGTATCCGCCGAGATAAATTTCTTGACTTTAATCCAAATTCTCGATTACAACAAGACGGGAGACTTACTTGTATTCTCTGTACTTTCTTGGTTGACGTCGGAGATTGACTCAGACAAACCCTATACGGTGTCCGCACGAGGCTGATAAGGGAAGTCTAATGTTATCTCTGAACTCACCGAGAACGGTCACGTGAGCTCGACAACAGTTATTCCAAGGTCTTTAGATTGAGAATATGAACTCGTTCATTTGCATTAAAGTCGGGGGCTACTGTCAGGGTTATGGATACCACATACCCAATAGTAGTTGACTAAATCTTGGCAGGACCCACCACATACCATATCTTATACGGAAAATGACCTCGGAAATGGAGGGAGTTCCGGATAAGGAAAGACAACTAGAGTTCTACATGAAAACGACAAGGACTACTCCGATTGTATCCATACTAGACTCCCTAGTTCTACTTGGACAAGGGGACACCTATGGGTATAAATACAAGACCCCCTAGGAGGAGAGGGGACAGGCAACAATAGATCAACATACAAGCCAACATACGCCAAGACAAGCCGCTGGATATCAACATCGGAGATATGCCTAGAAGGACCCTATCCGGTACCTATGGAGGCCAGCTGTAGGGATCTAGCGCTGTCTCTGATCTCGCCGGGCATGAGTTCGAGGAAAAAGACTACCCTGTTGTCGACTACGAGTCAGCACTTCAGACCACCAAGCCGACAACAGTTAGATAGGCTACCCCAAATATTGTATTGGCGTGATTATGATGAATAAGAGCAATGACCGGCTTCGGTCAACAGCATGTAGGGCTATTACCTGTCAGATAAGGGGCCCGAACCTGTATAAAAATCCTCGTCCCTATCTCTTTTACTACAATCTCGCATATATCCTAGTATCAACGATTCCCATACTATGCAAATACCGAAATCGTGACATCAAACGTCGACAAGATAGTTACGCCTATTTTAATAAATGACACCCGGTAGAGCTTTGGAAAATTCTACAAGTAACATATTTTGTCCGTTTTAGTTTATCTTTTCTATGGTTGGTTCCTGTGTTCTCCTAAGCGTAAAAAAATATAGAGAAAATAAAAAAATTGCATCTCTCTATAATGTTTAACTTATAGCTATCATTTCATGTGGTTATATTTTGACTTAGATTAAGTAATTTCACATAGTGGTAGAGTGCATTATGTTTAACATGCTGATCAAAGGGTTTTACTAAATGAGTTATGGTCTAATTTTGGTGAATGGTGCAAAGTAGGCTAAGTGGTATGTTATTTTCAGACTTCTAGCTAAGTGGTATATTTCGTTCAAGTTAAAAAAATTTTTGGTTGGTTATATCGTGATCCTAAGTGTGAAAAAACATCCCAAAAAATAAAATAAAAATAAAAAGGTTGCAACTCCATATAGAGAAGAGAAACATGAATGGAGGGGAGGGGGCACCAGCGCCCTCCTCCTGCCATGTCGGTTTGCGTGTGCCACGGTTGAAGGAGGACGGCGCCAGAGTGGCTGCCATCATCTCTATCGCCGAAAAAGGACCATATCTGGGATAAGTTTTTTCAGGGGTCTATTTGTGAAATAAGTTTTTCAAAAGGAACAAAATGTAAAAAATCCAGCCCAACTCTCCATCCTCTCCCTCGGACAAGGTCCATTCCTCCTCCCCTAGCGGCCCAGCTGGCCCAGCAGCCGGTTGTCTTCCTCTTCCAGCCGACCGCCGCATGTTCTCCTCCCAGCCGAAGAACATAAGCGCCGCGGCCCCTCTTGATCTTCCTCCCCACTCATTCTCTTCCAAATTGAATACCAAAAATCGGTTCCTCTCCTCCTCCTCATCAATTCCCCTAGATTCTCCCCTCTTAATTCGACCTTGATTCACCGAATTTACTCTCCGATAAACTGCCGCCATTGATGGCAACCTAGCGAGCTCTCCGGCCGTTTCTTTCCTCTCCCGGGCCTATAAAAAGATTCACGACCCCCTCCTCTCTCCCCACACACTGCAGCCATCCCCCTCCTCTCTCCCTGGCTGACGCGCCGCCTTCTTCTCGCGCCGCCGCCGTCGTGCAACTCCGGCCGCCCCTCGCCGGCGGTTGGGACCTCCTCGGAGCCCAGTGTCGCCACCATCCGCTTCGCATTGACCTCCTCTTCCCCGGCCTCACCTCCGTTCCGCCCAAGGCCAGCTGGTGCGCCGTGGACGCCGACGTCCAGAACATCGTCATCCTCAACCTTCAGCAAGCCCTCCCCGTCGAGCCGGGCGTTGCCAGCCTGTGCTGTCACTGCCGGCGGCCGCGCCTCACTGTGCTCGTCCCCGGCATCCTGTTTGCGGGTGTGTTTTCATGCCAAAATTGGAATTTTGGTTGAAATTGGAACAACGTGATGGAAAAGATGAAAGTTTATGTGTAGAGAAGTTTTGATGTGATGGAAAAGTTAGAAGTTTGAAGAAAAATGTAACATCCTGAAAATTTAAGACAATAAAAATCACTAAAATTTTGAGCTTTTTAAAACTTTTGCAACATGTTGGTTGTTATGAATGTTATTGCTTGCCAAACTGTAAATGATCACAAAGAAAGTAAAGTAAGGATCTAAAATTTAAGTAATAGATAAATTTACGAGAATATTTAATTGTTAACCCTACAAATAATTACGCACAAGAAAACAAAGCCAAATAAACGGAAGGTTAATTACTAATTTAAATTATGGATTAATTACTAAATACTTGAACCATGTGTTGCGTGCCATGACATCTAAATACACATGAAATGATGACCATTTATAATGGAACTCTATCTATAACATAGTTTCACTAGGAGTAATTAATGGGATATTACTAAACTATAAGGGTCTATATAGAGGTAAACCAATTCATATGAAATAATGGTCATATAATTAAATTAAGCTTTATAAAATTATGTGAGGTTTTAATTAAACAATTGGATTAATATTGTGCCGAGTCTCAATTTACTATTTATAGAATAAATAGATTGAACCTATCCATGTAAAATATATTGCTATACAACTAAACTCAACCAATCTGCTAATGTATTAATCATGACAAGTCGTTATATTAAATTCAATATTACCCCAAAGTCTTCAAAAATATATAAGTTCACTTTAGGGCCAATAATCTAAATTAATCTAAAAAGAACTCGTTTGTATGATAAATAAATCAATATGGGTGGTAATAATTTTGGATAAATTTTCATGAGGATTTAGTGCCTAAATTTAGTTAACATTTAACTAAGTAAAATTAGAGTTTATAGGATTAAAATAGTATAGAAAATGGGCTAAAATCGGGATAAATAGGAAAAGTCACTTTCATTACGGCATAGGTGTTCGATGTGGTCCCCTAGCCCTCCCCCCTCCTCTCCCACCACGGCGCCCTAGCCGGCCATGCGCCCCGCGCCGCCGCCGCCCGTCGCCGTCGCCGTCGCCATCGCTGCCTGCCGCCACGCGCCGTCGCCATCGCCGCTGCCGCGCCGCGCGCCGTCGCGTCGCCTTGTGCCCCGCTGCGCGCCCGTCCCATCGCCGCGCGCCGAGCCCCGCGCCGTCCCGTCGCCGTGTCGCCGTCCCATCGCCGCTGCTGCGCCGTCGCCGTCGCCATCCCACTGCCGCGCCGCGTGTGCCGCCGACGCCTCGAGCCCCTACCCGCGCCGCGCGTCCATCCCGTGCCGCCGTGCCGCCCGTCGCGTCCCGCCCCGAGCCGCGTGCCACCGCTGTCGCCATCCATCGCCGTCGACGTCTCATCGCCGCACGCCTGTCACCGTCACGCCTCGTGCCGCGCGCCCGCCGCCTCGCGCCCCACGCGCCGCGTGCCGTCGCATCGCCATGGAGCCGGCCGCCCCTCCGCCGCACCCTATAAACCCCCTCCCCGGTCGCCCTTCCATCCCACACCACCCCCCCTCCTTCCCCTCCTTTTTCTCCCTTCCCCTCCACCGCGCCGCGCCGCCGCCTTCGTGCCGCCGCGCCGTGCGCCATCGTCGCGCCGCCCTCACACCGCCACACCGCCGCCTTCGTGCCGCCGCGCCGTGCGCCGTCATCGTGCCGCTATCGCCGCCGCCGTCGTCGGTAAGCCGCCGCCTCCTCCCCTTGCTCGGTCGTCGTCGCCAGAGAGCCGAGAGAGAGAGGAGGGAGAAGAAGCCGGGAGGGAGAGGAGAGAGAAAACAGAGAAGAGAGAGAGAGAGAAAATTGAAAGGAGAGGAGAGATTAGAGTGGGCCCCACGTGTTTAGTGAATAGTAATTCCCTTCTTAATCTTTATTAGTTGAGTCTATTACATGTGGGTCCGGGTGGTTAAAAATCTAATTATAAAGGTTTTATAATCTCGAGTTTATGACATGCGGGCCCTACCGGGTTAAATGACCGGTTTGACCCTAGTCAAAGGAATCGGGCCCACCTGTCATTTGCCCATATGATTCCTTTAGGAAGAAAAATAAAATAAAAGAAAAGAAAATAGGAAGACCCCACCTGTCAGTCACTATAGCCTGTGGATAAGGTTGTATTAAAAATAAATGAATTAGGAACAGTACCATTTTGCAATTATTAGAATTAATTCAAATTTGAATCTTTACACTAGCATAACTTATTCATTTTAGCTCCGATTTGAGTGAAAATTGAACCTAAATTCATCTAAATCCACAAGCTTTCCAATGGTATATAATTCACTATTTAATAAAATATATTTATAATTATTAATAATTAATATCAAGATGATGCATAATAGTTAACTTAAAAATGTGCTAATAATAAAATTGATATTGTACTGTAAAGTAGATGTCAAATAATTGTCTTTAACACGCTTTCTCACTATAAAGCCTATGTAAACTAACTAGGA
Source organism: Oryza meridionalis (assembly GCA_000338895.3). Taxonomy (NCBI): domain Eukaryota; kingdom Viridiplantae; phylum Streptophyta; class Magnoliopsida; order Poales; family Poaceae; genus Oryza; species Oryza meridionalis. The sequence continues at coordinate 10,729,667 of CM002531.2, read as the reverse complement.
GCATTGTTTCAAATTGATTAAAGCATAGGAAATATTAGTGCCATTAATTAGTCTATGTCCAAATATAACTAAACCTATGACTTATAAATTATTTACATAAGTTTAGCCTCATACTTTGTAACTAAAATATAAACACACTTAGATGAACCTTCAATTTGTCTAAGGAGAATAATAACTGAGCTAGTTGTAATTGGACCACTTAAAAGTTAGTCGGTATAATGTCATGTGAAGTGGAATAAATATAGTTCGGTTGACATCCATTAGTTAACAAAACAGAGCCATCTTAATCACATATATCGTATAGCTTCTAGTAAATAGCAACCATTTAGTAAATGATCCAATGATTAAATATTGTTGCACACACGTACATTGTACATCCCAATTTAGATGTACGGTATATCAAAAACCTACCCTTTTGTGTATAGTAAACTAATGAGTCTATGACAAACATCTATAGTGGATAAAATACTAGTTATAAATCTTGACCTAATATAATTGTAAATTAGGATTATTCATTATAAAATTATGTGATGGGATAGTCCGTAACCATAATATGATTAACCTAAACAGTTCTAACATACAAAGCATGGGTAATTGTTAACCTTTTATAATTTATTTTGACAAGTAAAATATGTACATAATTAAAATAAAGCCTCCATCAATAAAATAATAATACAAATGATTCACAGTAATTATTTGACCGATTCGAAATCCATCCGGCAACAGAACCTCTAGTGTATAACCGTTCTATTTAGATAGATGCATGTGTGACCATAATCCTTCCTTAGCCATTAGCTATACTGAACCACCATGACAACAGAAAGACTAAGAAACCTTAGCTCTTAGTTTGATTAGAATCCATCAGCAAACACGAGTAGTATGAGCAACCCTAAGTTCGACCCCAACAACTATATTTTGTTTGTGCATTTTTGATTGTTGCTTGAATATTGGTTTTTCTCGCATATTATAGACTTTGTATATCGGTTAGTCGTGAGGCAACGTCTGCAACTTCCAGGAGGTGAAGGTTGATCAAGATTGTATCAAGAATAAGGACTATTCTGGGTAGGCAAGTCATCACTATTCCTTGAACATGTTGATCCCAATTGCGAAATTGTTTTGTTTACAAATAAAATTTCATGCAATGATGAACATCCTACTTGCGATTATGCCATGCCTTGATTATTGTTTACCCCTTATTCCTTCGTAACCAGGTTTACGTATGAGTCCCTAGTCAACTATGACAAATGCTTAGAAATGCTATTCTAGAATCATGCATACTCATATTTATCAAATGCTATATGCTTGGGCAATTACCTTTAGGAAGGTAATTGAGATGCGGCATGTGGAGACATGAGCACCACATTGCCATGATATTGATGACATGATTTGCGAAAGGAGAAATAAAACTAAACAACTGTTTTCGACTGGGGCGGACGGAGGATTTGGGTGGTATCTGGAAAAGGCTAATACCGTCCCCGGTCAATTAAGGACCGAGCCATGAAGTTAAGCATCAAACGACCCCCGTACAACCGCACTTCTCGTATGGGTATAGACCTAGCGGATTAGATAGCCGAGTGGAGGCAGTACCCCTGCATAGATGGTTCACCCCTGAGCGAGGCAGGTGCGCTACGGTGGGACAGCCGTTGAGGTAGGGCCGAGAGGCGTGCCCTACATCGGTGTCACCATTGGTAGGACTGCCATGAGTGTGTGTGAGAGAGAACTTATCTTGAACCATAATTTAATATGTGTGTGAGACTTCTCTTTCACGGGAGCGCCAGAACTCCTCTCACTGCTAGAAACATGGACGCCTAGAGTGCATGAGGATTTAAGTTCATGGAGCGGGTACTGCCAATGCGAGGTTATCGAAAAGCTTTGCCGTGACGCGTCTCATGTGTTGGGACGAGGCTCATGTGTTGGGCAGTCGCGGAGTGCGGGTAAAGTGTACATCCACTGCAGTGTGAGTAAACCAAATCTATTCGAATAGCCGTGCTCGCGGTTATTGAGCACCGGGACGTGTATTACACTTAGCTAGACTCTAAATTCTTAACTTGTGTGGGATGGGTTATTGCATGATGATTTTTATGTTGATGGAGCCACTTCCTGAGAGGAGGGAAGGTGGACGTCCTCAGAAAACCATGACGACTCAATGGCGGGAAGCTATCCTTGGGATCACAATGGATGGTGAACAGAACCGTCGTTGTTTAATGTGAATACTGGTACTAAAATTTGATCAGTCTATGCTAGGTCTTAGGCTTGTGAAAAGAATACAAAACTTGCTTTGCGCAAAAGAACCATAGCCATCTTTTGAATACCCCTATCATGTGCATTGTTTCTGTGGTGGCTTGCTGAGTACGGTTGGTACTCACCCTTGCTATTTATATATCTTTTAGGAGAGTGTTGAAGAGAAGCCCTTGTCGGTATGCTTGCGTATCCAACAAGATGATCGGAGTGCGGTCTTGTTCTAGGTCTCGTTCCCCAGTCGACTGCCTGTGTCATGTTAACCGGGCCTTTATATTATTTGGTCTTCCGCTGTTGTTCTCTGATAGTTGTTGGCCTACCTGGCCTTAATGTAAGTATTTAACTCTTTTAGCCTGAATTCATTCATGATATGTTGTGATCCAACTATATATGTGTGTACCAACTACTGATCCAGGGATTGGTACGGATAAACACAGAAGATTTCCGATTTCCAAAATCGGGGGTCTACAAAAAACTTTGGAACTAAACACGGCGTGCATCATAATTTGGCTTTTAGTTAGGATGTGATTACACAGCTTTTGGTAGCTGGTTTGTCTAAACCAGCTACCACTCCATCTATGAGAGATACTATCCACCTATACTTGAAATACAATTTTCTCTTAAACTGCTCATCCGATCTACAATCTTATTACACCGTTGTGTTTGTCATAATTAAATCTTTATAACTAGATCTCACATGATTATATTTTAATGAAAAATTATGAATTACTTTTATAATATATCTAAATTACTTTTAGATTTCACTAAATTACTTCTTAGACATATAAAAGTAAATTCAATAAAGTCTAAAAGTAATTTACATATATTATAGAAGTAACTTATAACTAAAAGAAAGTAACTTTAATGAATGCATTTTTTTCATTGGACGTGACTACACAGCTAGTATTAGCTAGTTTGTACTCCATCTAGTATCTCCTTTCAACTTGAAAAATGCAATTGTATGTATCTTTTTTTAATCTCTTTAATAACTTATATCTTTTAAATCACAAATTGTTTTTAAGATCTATTTGCATCATTGTACTCCACTCAAAATATGTGACAAAACGAGATTCAGTTTGAATATATTCAAATATTTTATTAATTTAAAAATAATTTATTACATATTAGAAAGTAACTTCCATTTTATCAGGAAGTAACTATTACATCTTATACATGATTAATTCTCATTAGTTATTCCATCAATGTTATTTACAATCCATCAAAGGTTTTATCTTCTTTTCTCATTCTACATGAAAAAGAAAAATGAAAGGAAAAAACAATCGATAATTAAACATATTTATAAATAGTTACTTTTCAACCATACAAAAGTTACTTCCAATTAACGTTGAAGTTACTTTTAAAAATTGTTAAACTTAGGTGTGTTGATCTGTGCTGATTAAATTTAATTTCTAAATAAAGTTATATTTTTATCCTTACAACGAATTTACTTCTAATATCGTGACAAAGTTACTTGCGTTTTGTTTGAAGTTACTTTTATAATATATGTAAATTACTTTTATAATATATTGAATTTATTTTTATATGTATAAGTAATTTAGTCAAATCTAAAAGTAACTTATATATATGATAAAAGTAACTTACGCATATAATAAAAGTAATTTACAAATATAAATATTTTTCATCGTAATATAATCATGTAAGATCTTGTTGTAAAGATTTAATTGTAACGAACGCAATGGTGTAATCGGATTGTAGATCGGATAAGTAATTTGAGAGAAAATTCTATAAAAAGAAAAAAAGATATGTATTGTGTGCACTAGTAACAACTGGACCTTTTCTTACGTAGGTGTACTACCAGCACTGGATTTCTTACGTAGGTGTATTACCAGCACTGGACCTTCTCTCATCTATAAGTGTGTCGCTCCTTAACACTAAACCGAGAGCGCTCTCGGTTTAGATTTTACGTTTTAGTTGGTATATCTGGGTGGGTCAAATTATTTAAATTATTTAGAATAGCTCGCTGGAATTATTAAGTGGTTTTGTTGAGAGAGCTTTGGGATATACTCCCTCCGTCTCTCCGTCTCATAATATAAGGTATTTTGAGTTTTTCTTGTACTGTTTGATCACTCGTCTTATTTAAAAAAAATTAGAATTATTATTTATTTTTTTACTTACTTTATTCTCTAAAGTTCTTTGAAGTTCTTTAAGTACAACTTTTCGTTTTTTATATTTGTACAAAATTTTTTAATAAGACGAATGGTCAAATAGGGACGGAGGGAGTATGTGTATATGAATTAGCAGTGCATTAGGGAAATGTGTGCAAATTAATGTGTACAGGAGGAGACGTTGCATGCGTCCGAATGGCTAGGCTGTCGGCTGGTTTACGCATGCGGAAGTGCAGAACAGATGGGGTCACGCGCGTGGATTAATTTCCGAGAGTGCAAATTAAAGGGTGGAGTGCGACGTGGGACCCGTGCATGGAGGATCGATGGCTTTATCTATGCCGTTTGGTTGGCAGGTGACGAAACGTGATTAGCGGGTGCGGTGGTCAGGAGATAGATTTCCTATATTTCCAGTTTGTTTCCTTTTCATTTGAATCTTGCTATTTTAGTGTTGGACTGCGTAAGCTAGACTACCTGTATATTTATATGCGGGTGTACGATCAATGTAGAGACCCTGAACAAGGATCAATATACTATTTTCCTGATTTTTTTACTTTCTTGTTATTTTCTACTTTGTTTTCACGGCTAAGTTCTGGCAATTCTAAAATTTAGTTAATCTTTTATTGTTTTACGCTGAAAAACGGCAATGCTTCTCCACGAAAGCGAGAAGGTTATCCTTTGCTAGTTTGCTTGGAAACTAATCGTTTGTTGCCACGTAAGTACGATATTTATATTCTTTGCTAATTTGCTTATAAATTAGTCGTTTGATTCCGCGAATGTGAATTAATCTTGAAATCGGTTCCGCTAGCCGATTTTGATCTAGCTACCCTATATTACACCGCAAATCGTTAGATGATCTTGTGTTGGCCGTAAAAAAAACTTCAACATATTTTAGCGACTCTGATGGGGAAGAGTTTCGGCTGTAATTTGTTCGGCCGAAATCAGTCGATCTACTGCGTCTATTTTCTCTATTTTATTTAATCTACCCCGTAGATCAATTTTTTTCGCCGTCGGTACCGGTGGTCTGTGCTGCCGAATCGATTCATTCGGCGGCAGCGGCGGCTATCATCACCAAGCTAGCGGACGGGTGTCAATCAGAGAACTGATTTCGATCAGGGCCCAGGCGAGCAGCAGATTGGGAACAGCTTACTATATACACTGGTCAACAAGGAGATCAGGTGGCTAGCGATCAACCAATTCACGATCTGTAAGTGCAAATTAATTTCTCTGATTTTTGTTAGGTACACGAATTGCACCAGGAAAAGAACAAGCCCTGCTACAAAATTCATGGAGACATACTGGACTACTACGCCGCAACCTTACTATGTTAATTGTGAGGTACAATCTACACCAATTTCTCTAAACAATTTTACAAGTGCCAAAAATTCCCATATAAATGTTGCTAGACCTATTTTTAATGGACATTGCATTTGCTAGTGATTATTCAATGCATTTGCTAGTGATTATTCAAATAATTATTCGAGATATTTGAATTACGAAAATAATATATCACTGCCTATGCAAAGTAATTCACATACTTTAAATTTTAAATTTTAGTAATGCTAGCAATATACAATATGTACACACACCCTTTTAATTCATCGGCGATTATTTCGCAACCTACTGTTACAAAACAAATTTTGCCGATGAAAGATATGTATGGCCATGGCAATATTAATTATCCAGTTGATTCTATTAATTCATTGCATGTCATGCCAAGTATCGGTCAGTCACAAATTACATCTCAGTCTTATGGGTCACCTTATATAGTATCTAGTGGAAATAATTCGGCTTCATATGCTAGTAGCTATTATAGCCGAATTAATAGTAGTTCCATTGGTGATTTTGTACCCCCACATAGTTTGCCATCTTTAAAATGTCAATCAAACAGTACTATGTATATGGTCAAACACGCACAGAGTTCAAGTGTTGTAAATTCGGCTTTTAGGGGGGGGGGGGGGGCAAAGTGAAATACATATGTCAGAAATTGCAACATTGATCAAGAGCACAGTTTTGATCTAGACAATAATACTGTCACACTAGATGATTTATGTGAGGACCAACGGCGTGAGTAACATAAACTCACACACTTGCTGAAGACAAACAATAGTGTTATTGGAAAACAACAAAAGCTGATAAATTTAGAATTATTATCTAATGAAGATGAGGTAGCCGAATTGATTTCCCTATAGACATAGGAGTTTTTGTTTTGTCAGATGAATTTCATGCCAAAGAAGTTGATGAACATCAAGTCGATGGAGCACGAAACCTTAAGAACACGGAGGAGATGTTGGAGGGCCATCAGAGGATGAACATGGGCATTGTTCACGTGAAGAAATCACCACGCTTCTCCAACATAGCAGACAAGGTAACATTCACAAGTAATTTGCTTATTTCCCAATTTGATCATGCATCCGAAATTAATTCATACATTAGTAACGTCACCATGAATAATTCTATGGGATCGATTGGGAAGATTAATATTCTTGTTGGCAATAATAAAGTGTTTAAATTTTCTATATCATCATTGCCAAAGTTTATGTCTACATGGTTTGCTTGTGATCAACCTAGAGCTAGAGGCACAAAACTAAAATTGGAAAATATTAGTGAGGCTGGTGCTACTATAGTGGAAAACTCTAAATCATTGGACAAGGGAAATATAAGCAATTGTGTAGTTGAATGGGTAGATAGAAAATCTGAACCATTCGTTTACTTAGCTTTAAAACCATCTCCACAAAAGTGCCGGCTAGAGGATAAGAAGTACACTTTTGTTTGGACCATGTGTGATCATATTTTTAATGTTTTACTAGAAAATGATTTCATTAGATCACTTGATCACCATGTCATGCCATCACTTCAGGATCAAAAAGAACGAACTTATTGCAAATGGCATAATTCGTTCGATCATTGTACTAGTGATTGTAACACTTTTCGCCAGAAGATACAATCGGCTATTAATGAAGGCCGATTGAATTTTGCCACTCCAGGAATGTCACATGCCAAGGATGACCGTTTTGGTAAAACAAATCGGTCTAGGTGGTCTAATAATAAGAAGTCTTCGGCACAAACGGGAGGTAGTTCAATAAGGAAGCTAATCTGGGTGCCAAAGTCTAGAGGACAAGGAAAGGACTTAGATGCTAGTGCACGTGTGAGTGTACAAAAAGCTCCAGTTCAGAATAAGGTTGTTGAACTTGGGGGGCATGCACGTGTACAACAGACAGAAAATTTACACCATGTGAGTACGAAGCGAGAGGCAATCTTCCGTAGAGTTAGTAACAAGTCAGAATCCGCTGAAGAGCTTGGGGGGCAATGGTAGCCGGCCGAGACACTCACTCAGCTTATCACATTGGCTGAAGAAGCAGCTTCACAAGCTAAGTGCAGAAATGCTGAGGGAGAGGTATGGCATGGGTTCCAAAAGGAAGTGTTCATGTGCAGAATGAAACAGATGCTAAAGTTGAAGTGGAGGCAAAGAATGAGAAGGGAGTTAGGAGGTGTGTGCCAAATCAATGGGATGCATCCAATCATTTGGTTCTTTCGTCACCATATTATATATGTTCTTCACCTATGCAACTGATGCCTATGTCTTGGAAGCAAGTCTCAGGTTTGTATGGTTATCTCTCATGGTCTTACTATAATTCTTGGATTTCATATGAGTCTTTATATTATGGAGGGATATTACAATATAGTTTTGCATATTGACTATTAGTTATAAGTGTTATCATTTTTAGAGACCGAAATATTTTAGGTGCTAAAAATAACCGTGATTTTTCTTATAACTCTTTAGAATTTATTTCGGTCGTATATAGTTTGTGCGAGTGGGGAAGGTATTGATATTGTTTTAATTTCACCAACTAATATTTCCTATGACACACTGGTCCCTATTTATCCGTTTAGAGTATCCTTACGCTTTGACCGAGTATGAGGCTTTATAACCGGTTTGTAGAGTTTGGTCCATATAGATGTGAGGGATATAGTTTTTGGTGAGTTACTTTTAATAGTCTGATAAATTAATAGAGAGTTCCAGTGTTTTAATGGACTATTAAATACTTATTTGGACTGATATTTAGATTTAATTAAATTGCATACTTATTTGGTAAGACAGGCATCTGGCCATTAGGTTGTTAGGGGAGTGTTTTGCTAATGAAAAGCCGATGCTGCTAGTTGTTGTTGGGAGTGATTCTAGTGGCCATGAAATTAATTCGGTGCTGTACTATTCATACTTTGTACCGAATTTCTTAGGAGTAGTATTGTTCTGCAAGTGTACTTCTAGTAGCACTAGCATGCTATGTGCGTGTGTTCCTAGTGATTAATAATTTGCATGTGGCATTAATGGATATACAGTGTCACATCACTTTGAGTACAACGGGTGTAGTAGTAGGAAATAAATTAATAGGTCTAGAAGATTCGGCATGGGGATCATCAGGACTGCTGAGTCAGTAGTGACCGGGTGATTGGAATGAATATTTGGTTGATTATTTGGAAGTCCGGGTTAAATGAGATGTAGAAAATTTCAGCGATGCATGGTTTTTAGATATACTTTGTTAGATAATGAATTATATTGCCGAGCTATAGGAGTTGCTCTGGTTTAGATAGGTTGTTTTCAAAATGTTCTGGGTCCAAGAATTGCCATGAGTTGAGCTAATTTAGTTAGTGGACATTAGGGACAACTGAATTAGTATAGTAAAATCTGAACTAAATGGGAAATATTTGATAAGGTATTATCCTTATGTACTGTAGGAAGCTTGATTGTCTCAGAACGAATACTTATTTAAGCATTGTTTCGATAGAACGATTGTGGATAGGCTCAAAACAGATACCAAGTTTGAGTATCGTTTTGAAAGGACGACTGTGGATAGGCTTAGAACTGATACACGTGTGGAGTATTGTTTTGAGAGGACGACTGTGGATGGGCTCAGAACCGATACCGTGTGTGGAGTATCATTCTATGAGGACAATTATGGTTTAGGTTGGTTAATTTTATGGTGCTTTCGGTAAAACAAAAGTTGCATATTTAATTTATACCGAAAACATGGGGCATATGTTTGCATCATAATTTGGCTTTTAGTTAGTATATCGGGGTAAGCCAAATTATTTAGAATAGCTCGCTGGAATTATTAAGTGGTTTGGTTGAGAGAGCTTTGGGATATACGTGCACAGGAATTAGCAGTGCACAAGGGAGATAATGTGTGCAAATTAATGAGGAGACGTCGCATGCGCCGGAATGGCTAGGCTGCCGGCTGGTTTATGCATGCGGAAGTGCAGAACAGTTGGACGGGGTCATGTGCGTGGATTAATTTCTGAGAGTTTGTTCGCTAATGCGTGCAAATTAAGGCCCTGTCTAAATCCCATCCCAAAAATTTTCACCCTATCACATCAAACATTTGGACTTATATATGAAGTATTAAATATGAAAACAAAAAAACCAACTATACAGTTTACGTGTAAATTACGAGATGAATCTTTGAAGCCTAATTACATCATGATTTGACAATGTGGTGCTACAGTAAATATTTGCTAATGACGGATTAATTTGGCTTAATACATTTATCTCACAGTTTACATACGGATTATATAATTTGTTTTGTTATTAGACTACGTAGTGTGGAGTGCGACGTGGGACCCGTGCATGGTGGATTGATGGCTTTATCTATGCCGTTTGGTTGGCAGGTGACGAAACGTGATTAGCGGGTGCGGTGGTCAGGAGATAGACACTGGTGGAGAAACCAATTTTTGTCGGTCGGCCGAATTCCACGATAGTCCCGATTGTAATAAAAACCGGAACTAAATATGATCTTTAGTCCCGGTTAAAAAGGGTAACGGGCATATTTGATCTTTAGTCCTGATTGGTAACACCAACCGGGACTAAAGATGATCTTTAGTCCCGGTTCAAATGCTGTCAGGGCTTGTTAGGCCCCCCGGGATCTTTAGTCCCGGTTGGTGTAGATCCCGGTGATCTTTAGTACCGGTTGGTGTTACCAACCGGGACTAAAGTCCCACCCCTTTATATGTGTCTTCTTCCTCCTCCAGCCCGAGCAAGCTTCAAAATTTCTTCAAAAAAGAGGGGAGGTCATGCCAAAATTTATAGTGAATTTACTTTCGTGATTATATACAAATCGGAGGTGCCTAAAAGGTTAGCAACTTCATCCTCCAATGTTTTTTTTTGTCATATTACATTTGGAGCTATGTTTTGCACACTTTTTTGTCTCCAAAATTTTGTTATAAGTTGATGAGAGAGAAAATTTGTGTGGGAAAAGAAAGAATATATAGAAATTTTGTTTATTTGCTAAATAAGGTTTTATAAAATAGTTGAGTAGGAAAATATAGTGAAAGTTAATCTTAAATAAAAGAAAACAAACTAAATTGAAAATTAAAAGAATTTAAAACTTAAAAAATAATAAATAAGAATTATTTGGTGGAATATTTTATAATTTTTGTATGAATAATGATATGTCATTATTGTATGACTGTCATTATTGTACGAATGATTATTTGTGTATGATTTTTTTTTTCATTTCATGTAGATGGATCGGCAATGGATGTATGCTGACCGGCGGTCCAAAGAGTTTATTGACGGCGTGCATTATTTTTTGAGAGTGGCCGAAGCTAACAAGCAGAAGGGTTTTATTTGTTGTCCATACAATAAGTGTAAGAATCAGAAGGAGTATTCTGCATCCAGGACTATTCATTTCCACTTGTTTGAGTCGGGGTTCATGCCAAGTTATAATTGTTGGACATCCCACGGAGAGCAAGGGGTTGAAATGGAAGAAGATGAAGTGGAAGACGACAATATTCCAGACTTTGCTCAGTACGCTGGATTTGAAGGAAATCAAACGGGCGAGGAGGACATAGATGCTGATTATAACGACGTTGCGGATGATCTTGGTCAGATGTTGCAGGATGCCAAGGAGGACTGCGAAAGTGAAAAGGGGACCCATAAATTGGACAAGATGTTAGAGGACCACAGATCGTCGTTGTACCCAGGTTGCGAGCAGGGGCACAAAAAGTTGGATACCATTCTGGAGTTCTTGCAATGGAAGGCAAAAAATGGTGTTAGTGACAAGGATTTGGCGATTTATTGAAACTCGTCAAGAACATTCTTCCGGAGGAAAACAAATTGCCCGAGACAACGTACGAGGCTAAGAAGATAGTCTGCCCTCTAGAACTGGAAGTTCAAAAGATTCACGCATGTCCGAATGATTGTATCCTATATCACGGTGAGGAGAACGAGAACCTAGAAGCATGCCCTGTTTGTAAAGCACTACGATACAAGATTAGACGAGATGATCCAGGTGAGGTTAACGGGCAGCTAACGAAGAAGAGAATTCCTGCTAAGGTGATGTGGTATTTCCCTATAATACCACGGCTAAGGCGTTTGTTCAGGAACAAGGGGAATGCTAGAATGATACGTTGGCACGCTGAAGAACGTCAACAGGACGGGATGCTGAGACACCCCGCAGATGGTTCGCAGTGGCGAAACATCGACAGAAAATTTAAAGACTTTGGAAAGGACGCACGAAACATACGGTTTGGTTTAAATACGGATGGCATGAATCCTTTTGGAGAGATGAGCAGCGGCCATAGCACTTGGCCCGTTAAGATGTGTATCTACAACCTCCCCCCTTGGCTATGCATGAAGAGGAAGTACATAATGATGCCGATTATTATTCAAGGCCCCAAGCAACCTGGTAACGACATCGATGTGTTCCTAAGACCACTGGTCGAAGATCTTAAACTGTTGTGGAAGAAGGAAGGTGTCCCCGTGAGGGACGAGGACAAACAGGAGGAGTTTAACCTACGAGCGCTGCTGTTCGTAACCATCAACGATTGGCCTGCACTTAGCAACCTATCCGGGCAGTCCAACAAGGGGTACAAGGCTTGCACTCACTGTATGGATGAAACAGAAAGTACGTATCTTAAGCACTGTAGGAAGGTTGTATACATGGGTCATCGTCGATTCCTTGCAGCAAACCACCCGGTACGGAAGAAAGGCAAGCACTTTGAATATACGGCGGACCACCGTACGAAGCCTAAACATCGCAGCGGGAAAACAGTGTTTGCTATGGTTAAAGATCTTAAAGTAGTATTTGGAAAGGGGCCTGGCAGCCAGCCTATAGAGAGCGAAGATGGTCGCGCGGCGATGTGGAAAAAAAACTCCATATTTTGGGAGTTACCCTATTGGGAATTCTTGGACGTCCGCCACGCAATCGACGTGATGCACCTCACTAAAAACCTTTGCGTAAACCTTCTTGGCTTCCTAGGTGTATATGGAAAGTCGAAAGATACACTGGAAGCACGTAATGATCTGAAGCATATGGAACAACGCGGCGACCTTCACCCGGAACCAAAGGAGAAAGGCAGCCATTACTTGAGTCCAGCCAGCTACACTCTTAGCAAGGCAGAGAAGGAAAGTATGTTTCAATGCTTGGAGAGTATCAAGGTACCGTCTGGATACTCCACGAATATAAAGCGAATAATAAGCACGAAGGAGAAGAAATTTACAAACCTAAAGTCTCATGACTGTCACGTGTTGATGACACAGCTGCTACCAGTTATAATAAGGGGTATCCTCCCAGACAATGTCCGGGCAACAATAACAAAGCTATGTTCTTTCATGAACGCAATTTCGCAGAAGGTCATCGATCCGGATAGGTTAGAAGCCCTTCAGAATGATGTGGTGCAATGTCTTGTCAGCTTTGAGTTGATATTTACACCTTCATTTTTCAATATAATGACGCATCTGCTTTGTCACCTAGTGAAAGAGATCGGTATTCTCGGGCCTGTGTTCCTACACAACATGTTTCCTTTCGAGAGGTACATGGGCGTTCTAAAGAAGTATGTTTGTAACCGTGCTCGTCCAGAGGCAAGCATCGCCAAGGGGTATGGAACAGAGGAGGTCATTGAATTCTGCGTAGAATTTATTGAAGACCTTCGCCCAATCGGAGTACCTGAATCACGCCATGAAGGGAGACTACGGGGAAAGGGGACTCTCGGAAGGAAAGCTATAATGACGGTAGACAACAATTTATTCCGTAGAGCCCATTTCACGGTTTTACAACAATCTTCATTGGTGGCTCCTTACATCGAGGAGCACTTTTCTCTAGTTCGCGCCAGAAACATCGGTAAGTCCGATGCATGGATTACACGGCATCACATTGATACTTTCTCCGCATGGCTGCGACAACATCTCATGGGTAATGAGACGATTAACCAGCAATTGGCCTTCCTGGCGAGGGGTCCATCTGGCTCGATCGCGACATTCCAGGGATATGAGATCAATGGGTACACATTCTACACAAGAGCCCAAGACATGAAGAGCACGAACCAGAACAGTGCTGTCCGTATCGATGCCATGGGACACGATGGTACAACTGGCACGTATTACGGTGCCATCAAGGAGATATGGGAACTTGACTATGGACCTCTCAAGGTCCCTCTGTTCCGGTGCCAATGGGTTAGGTTGACTGGTGGAGGCGTAACGATTGATGACAGTGGGATGACAACGGTTGACCTTAACAAGGTTGGATACTCGGATGAACCTTTCGTCCTTGCCAAGGATGTAACGCAAGTTTTTTACGTGAGGGACATGTCTAGCAAAGGAAAGAAGGGCAAAGGGCCTGACGAGCCGAAGCGCCACGTGGTTCTCGCAGCCAAAAGAAAAATCGTCGGAGTAGAGGACAAGACTGACGAGGATTACGATCAGTTTGATGGGCAACCCCCTTTCACGGTGACGGTTGACCCTAGCATCCTCCTATCAAACGAAGACACCCCTTACTCACGTAGCGATCACAAGGTAGGAACAATAGTGAGGAGAAAGTATGTGCGGACAACCGTCACCGCCGATCTATTGCCGTAATTGTTGTAAACTATTTTGGATGTATTTAATATGCTAGTTATATATGATTAATTACAATTTTTAACAATTTAATATCATGCATATGCTAATTATATACGATTATTAGAATTTTTAAAAGTTTTAAATCAAGCATGTGGGATTTACATATGTTAGTTACAATTTTTAACAATTTAATATCATGCATATGCTAATTATATACGATTATCAGAATTTTTAAAAGTTTTAAATCATGCATGTGGGATTTACATATGTTAGTTACAATTTTTAACAATTTAATATCATGCATATGCTAATTATATACGATTATTAGAATTTTTAAAAGTTTTAAATCATGCATGTGGGATTTACATATGTTAGTTACAATTTTTAACAATTTAATATTATGCATATGCTAATTATATATGATTATTAGAATTTTTAAAAGTTTTAAATCATACATGTGGGATTTACATATGTTAGTTAGAATTTTTAATGCATTATTTACTATTTTAGAAACATATATGCAACGAAATTCAATATTCAGTGCTATTAACTTTAGTCCCGGTTCTTAACCCTAACCGGGTTTTGTCACGCCCAGAAATTTAGCCCAAATTTCCAGACTATTTTGTGTATTAAATCCCTATCCAGGACCAGCCAGGGTACACAAAATGACAAGTAATATACAGTTCCAAACGTAAATAAAGCGTAAAATACTTACAGAAGAGGCACTTAGTCCTCACACCGAAACAAAAGCAGCAGCAGCGGAAAAAGACGATCCTAGCGGGGCTTCAGCTCCACTCCACAGGCAAAACTCAACTGGGGTCTGAGTCTTGGTCTTCTAACTTCGTCTTCAGCTCAGAAGCACTACACTTTTGAAAAGGGGGAAATAATAGCAAGGCTGAGTACAACCACCGAACTCAGCAAGCCACACCAATGATGCAGACGTGCAAGGGGATACAAGGACGGTTTGTGGCTATTTGCATAAAGGCGGTTGTAAAACATTTTATTGAGCAAAGCAGTAAAACTGTTGAGCAATTAAAGTAACATTAAATCTCCACTGAGCAACGCTACACCACGTTGAACAGGCCCAACCAACCCACCTGAACTACAGTGCATTGAGTCGATTTATTAAGGTGGGACTAATCACGGTGAATCTGGTCGACCGCCCATAACCGCGGGCACGGCTATTCGAATAGTTTTACTCTGATCAGAGGTGTACAACTGTACCCACAAGACACAGCCCCACGACACGTTACCGTGCGCCGACATGCCACCACGACATACCGGAAAGAGGCCGTGACAGGACCCTTCGCATAACCCCCTCTAACCAAGCACACCACACCTCAGGTTTCACCCCCGTCCCCAGCGGGCAACGGGCAGTCCCCTCTCATGCCTAGGTGAATCCGGAAGCGACAGAGGCCGTCGCAGGGCCCGCCCCGCTCCATCACGCCCACCCTTGCCTGGATGCGTCAGCTAGAGGAAAGCTACACTACAAGCCCAGCCGTTGCCCACGCTGGCTTGTGGTAAGCACGATAAATTCTTCCAGGGTTTCCTGCGAACCGGTCCTTAATTGCCATGGGTGCGACTAGCAAAACCATGCACCCACAGCCCACCAATCAGTCGCATTTTAGTTGGATAATTACGACCATGAGACATGGCCAGATGTCTCGAGCACGCAGCTCATTCTGATACTAAAAAGGTCTAATACTGAAATTATCCCATCAACTGAGCTAGTGGTAATTAAGCATGGCTAAGCATAAAGTTCTAGCTAGGTCACAGATGTAACACGAGCTAGTCGATTTATTACCCAATGTTGACAAAGGACAGATATCAAGTAAACATGGCACAAGCAAACAGATAGGCAATACCCGGATCCCATATAATTAGCAAAACATGCATGTTTATTTGCAAACGGTAAAACATTTCTAAATTGGGATCAACATGCTCAAGGGGAATGTGTGACTTGCCTTGCTTCTTCACTTTGATCTTCCGAACTCTTTTCCTCGCGACCGCGGACTTCCGAAACGACGGATTCTACACGCTGGCACGCAAAACAAGGAAAAACTCTAATAAAAACCAAGGAAACAGTACATAAAAAGTAAACAAACATGTAGAGCTCAATTTTAGATGAATTTTACAAGTTGAATGGCTCAATTTGGAGTTCGAATGAATTAGATATGAATTTTAGAAGTTTTGAGCTATTTATATGAATTTCTAGAATTATCAATGATTTATTGCGCAATTATTAATTATTTTTACGAAGGAAAAGGACCTCGCTGACGTCAGCAAGGGGCTGCCGGCGCCGACACGCGGGCCCCACACGTCAGCGAGTCAAAGGGGGAGGGCGCACGGTGGACCAAGTCCACACGCGGCCTCGGGTGCGCGTCCACCACGTGGACGGCCCAGATCGGCCTGAGCCGATCGGGCGGCCGAGGGGAGCGGCAGCCAGGGGCACAGGCGCGGCACGAAGCCGGCCCGGCCGAGCCAAGGCGCGGCGGTGGCATGCAGCCACCGGCGGCAGCAGCCGGTGACGTGGAACGGCGGCGGGCAGCCGGAGGACAGCGGCGCGCACGGGGATGGCGACGCACCCCAAGAGGCGGAGGTCGGCAAGAAAGGGGAACGGGAAAAAAAAAGGAAGGGAGGAGAGGTCCTCACCGGAAGCGGCGGCCGGCGCGGAGGAAGATGACGGCGACGACGATTGCCCGATGGCGGCTTGCGAGGACGGAGGGCGGACAGGATCGCCCTTGATCTTCAGAAGGAGAAGAGGGAGTTAGGGAGGGGAGGACCGATGCGGGGTGACCGGTAACGACGGTCGACCGCGACAATAAGAGAAGGATCTCACCGACGACCGAGGAAGGAGGAGCTCCGGCGGATTTCCGGCGAAGAGGGGCGGCGGCCGAGGTCCTCCTCGTCCTTGCGGAGCTGAGGGAGGCAACGGTGCGGGTCGGCGTCGACCGAAGCGGCGGCGCGACGCGGCTGGAGTCGGCGGCGGCGGCGGAGAGAGGTGGTTCGCGTGGCTACGGCGCTACGGAGGTGGAGAGGGGAAAATAAGAGGCGGCCGGATTTCCCCTTGCGGTGGCGAAGCTAGCGGTGGCGGCGGCTCGGCGCGGCGACGGCTGTGGCGGCGGGAAACGGCGGCCGGAGTTCGCCGGAGTGTGGCAGCGCGTGGGTGCGGCGTGGGGAGAGCGAGGGAGAGTATGCCGGGCTCGGGAAAAATGGGGGAACGGACGAGGGGAGGACGGGGATGCTTTTTATAGGTTAGGGAAGGCGGGATCGAGCCCGGGAGAGGCGGCAACCGGCGACGGAGTGGGGCGGCATCGTGGCGGGTGTGGCGGCTCGGCGTGGCGTCGATTCCCGCGGGGAGAGAGGGGGAGTGGGGCGGGATGTGGTCGCGAGGTGGAAGGGGACTCGGGTCCACGCCAGTTGGGACGAGGGGAGGCGCGGGATCGGCGGAGGGAGTGGGCGGCGTGGCCGACGGTTGGAGCTGGCCGGAGGTTGGGGATGACAGGTGGGGCCTCGGGTCCCACCTGTCGGGGAGAGAGAGAGGGGAAAACGGGCGAGGGAGGTAAAGCAGACTTGAGGGAGAGAGAGAGCCGAGCGGGCCGAGGGAAAAGGCCGGCCCGAGAGGGAGAGAAAAGGGGCGCACGGGCCGCGGGAGAGAAGGGAGACTTGGGCCGAAAATGTCCTAAAGAGAGGAAGGGGAATTTTAATTGTTTTCTTTTTATTTTAATTGATGCAATGATCTTTGTGCTATTAAAATTATTTCTCGAGCTTCGAAAATTCACAGAAAATTCCGGAGAGTACATTAGGGCACAAAGAATATTACAAAATATTCCCGGCCAATGATTTTTAAAGGAATTTTTTTTAATTCCCTCGATAATTCACTTGATTAAGTTGATTAACTTTTTATTTAATTTCTAGAAAATGCATTATTTAATGATTTTTATTCCCGAACGAAAATCGGGGCGTTACAGGTTTACAAAAGAATTTGGAAATAGCGGGAAAATATCTTTAATCCCGGTTGTTGTTACGAACCGGGAGTAAAGATATCTTTACTCCCGGTTCTTCTCACCAACCGGGATTAAAGATCTGGGGGTATATATATTCCCGGTGCGCCCTCGTCTTCTCCACCAACACTTAGACGTTTTTCCATCGAGATCGAGCATCGGCTTCTCCTTCGCCACCACTGCCTAGGGCAACCCCGCGCCGACGCCGCCGTCGTCTCTCACCGTCGCCTGGCGGTCCTCGCCACCTCCGCCGCAGACGCCGCCGCCGTGTCTCTTGGGTGAGAGCCCCCGCCCTCTCTCTCTCTCTCGGTAGCTCTCTGTCTCTCTCTCTCGCCGACGAACGCCGACGACGCCGACGCCGACGTACGCCGCCGGGCCGCTACGTTACGCCGCCGCCGTGGCACGCCGCCGCCGGGCCCCCACGCCACCGGGCCCCCATGCCGCGCCCCCACGCCGCCGCGCCCCCACGCCGCCGGACCGCGCCCCCACCGCCGCGAGACGCCGCCGCCGCGAGACGACGCCGCCGCCGCCACGCCGCCGCCACCGCCACGATGCCGCCGCTGCCACGATGCCGCCGCCGCCCCCACGCCGCCGGGCCGGCCCACGGCGCCAGACCGCGCCCCACCGCCGCGAGACGCCGCCGCCGCGAACTAACACTTAACGAACGCTTAACGAACGTGACCAAACGCGAACGAACGCGAACGAACGTGAACGAACGCGAACGAAACGTGAACGAACACGGACGAACGTGACTGAAACGTGAACGAATGTGAGTGTTAGTGAACGAACGCGAACGAACGTGAATGAAACGCGAACGAACGTGATTGAAACATTAACGAACGTGAATGCACTTGAACTAAAAGTGTGAGAACGAACGCGAGCGAAATGTGTACGAACGAGGTAATTAAACTATTGTTGAACTTAGCATATATATATGATTATATATACTTGAAAACGTGAAATACATTATATGTTCCTTTGCGTTTAGACTAATACACTTTTTTTGCATGTTGCAGAGAAGACGTCGTCGTCGTCGTCCCTCAAGCCGAAGTGGTAGCTAGCCCTCGAAGGAATTCGCGCAGGCAAGTGATGTAAAGATGTGATTGTTAGAGATATAATATAAGATTGTTAAATTTCTAATATAAGATTATTGGATTATTAGAGTTAGCATATGTGAGTGTTAGAGATTATTAGATTATTAGGCTTAGCATATTTGAGTGTTAGAGATAGTTAGAGATTTAATATAAGATTATTAGAGGTTTAATATACGAAACTTAATTAGACTTAGCATATGTGAGTGTTAGAGATTTAATATAAGATTATTAGAGATGTAATATTCGAAATATATTTGATTGTTAGAGATTTAATATAAGATTATTAGAGATGTAATATTCGAAATATATTTGATTGTTAGAGATTTAATATAAGATTATTAGAGATGTAATATTCGAAACTTAATTAGACTTAGCATATATGATTATCTACCGTACAAATACACGACACTTAGACTTAGCATATTTGAGTGTTAGAGATAGTTAGAGATTTAATATAAGATTATTAGAGGTTTAATATACGAGATATTAAACCTCTAATACTAGAGGTTTAATAATCATATATGTTAAGACTTAGCATATATGATTATTACAATTTTAATATAAGATTGTTAGAGATTTAATATAAGATTGTTAGACTTAGCATATATATATATATGATTATTACAATTTTAATATAAGATTAGTAGCGATTTAATATGAGATTATTAGAGATTTAATACAAGATTATTAGAGTTTTAATATTACGGTTAGCAAATACATCCTATAGACCTAATAAATATTTTTTGTATGCACAGATGGCTGATCGCGATGAGGAACAGATACTATATAATACAATCCCAGAGGGAAGCAGCCAGTACTTGAACGAGGAATGAACGTGGAGAGGGATGCGGAGGGGAACGAGGAGGGGAACGATGAGGAGGAGGCTAGTGGAAGTCATCCCTCCGCTGGACAGAAGAGGGCACGCGGACAACGAGGTGCCGCGAAGAAGATAGAGGGTCGGCACATCATAACTGAGGTGGACGCAGACGGCCGACCTAGTGCCCCGGCACAAGCAGCCAAGAATTTTGTACGCCACAGCGGTTGGGTTGTGAGGGATAACGTGCCTGTCAGCAAGGTGAGCTAGCGCAGAACAAGGGCACGCGGGGGTGATGACAGCTTTGTCCCGGAATCAGAGAAAGAGATGCTGTGGACCACAATGCTCGAGACGTTCACGCTCCCTGCGGGTACAGAGAACATAGTGAAACACTGGACTCTTAAGAAAATGGCAGAACAGTTCCAGACCTTCAAGGGAGATCTGTACCGAAAATACATCCTGAAGGGGCAGACACCGAACTTCGACGTATTCCCGAAGCTAAGGGATCACTGGGACGAGTTCGTTGCTTACAAGACAGGTCAACAAGGGCAGGCGATGATGGAAAGAAACAAAGAAAATGCCGCCAAGAAGAAGTACCATCGCCACTTGGGGTCAGGCGGCTATAGCGTCACGATGCCGAAGTGGGAGGAGATGGAGGCAAGCTTGCTTGAGAGGGGTATCGAACCGGCCACCGCTAAATGGCCTGATCGATCGAAGTTCTGGTTCTATGCTCACGGTGGAACACTCAACCCAGGTGATGGCTCCTTGGTCTTCAGCGATCAGATACGCGAGGCTACGAATCGACTAACGGACGCAGTGGAAGCCTCTTCTCAGGGCACGTTCCGACCCGACAGAGAGAAGGGCGAGCTGTCACTCGCCCTATAGACTCCCGAGCATCCAGGACGAACACGAGGGAAAGGCGTGATTCCCTGGAAGATGGGATTCAAGGAGGACATCCACACGTACAGGAGTCGGATGAGGAGCAAGAGAGATACCGAGGCGAAGATTGCAGATCTCGAGTACAGGATATCGAGCTACGAGCTCAGCATGCAAGAGGAGGTGGCCCGGAAGGTGGATGAACGCATGGCAGCACATCGGTCACACGATCCCCAGCCGTACATACGTCCTCCAATGGTTAGCCCATCAGGCAATCGTAGCAGCTGCGCCTCAACGGGGCAGGTAGTATCACATAGCATGGACGCCATGCAAACCCAGGACGAAACCACCTGCCCCATTGATGAGATCACGCATTGGACACCATGTGAGCTGCATATTCCCTTCAAGAACTTATCAATCAAGGTATGCTCGATGTAATATATGATTTTTGACTCGTACGTTCCGCAAGTTGCTGCTTAGGTTGATTACTAATAGATAACCTCTCATCACGTGAAGGTGGCGTCGGGAATGGCCACCCCAATAGACATTTCAGGGACTTACCACTGCAGGCCGATTCCAGCAGGATACTCGAGGGTCGAAGTTGAGCTGGTGGAAGCCGTGTACGAGGACCTCGAGTTGGACTACCCAGGAGGAGACGGTGAGACGCATCTACGAGACACAAGCCACGCCATTATACTATGGCGCAAGCGGTACATCATCCTCCCTGGGCGATAAGCGGCGTCTCGTGCACCATCTCCTCCGGCTCCGCCGTCTCCTCCTGCACCATCTCCTCCTGCTCCTCCGCCACCTCCTCCTGCACCATCTCCTCCGGCTCCTCCGCCTCCTCCTGCACCATCTCCTCCGGCTCCTCCGCCACCTCCTCCCGCACCATCTCCTCCACCTCCTCCGCCTCATCCTCCACCGTGTCCGCCTGCACCTCCCAAGACAAGGTCTCGCCAAGCTCCACCTCCTGCCAGAACAAGGGCAACAAAGAAGGCCAAAGTTGACACAACCAAAAACAAGGAGCCGCCGTACGATTGTAGTTAAGAGGAGCTTAATGCTTATGTGGCAGGAGAAGTGAAGAGGCAACTCAAGCCTCGGAGTCCTGAAAAGAAGATACCTATTGACCCGAGCGTGAAGAATTTCTTCAAGGGAATGTCCACCGCAAACAAGGAGGCCTTAAAGCTATCGGACTATGACCGAACACTTAGGAAAGCCTATTACAAGAAGTCCAAACTAATTCCTCAGCTTGGAGAACAACCACACCAAGTGGTCGAGCCATTGGTGACCGGCGAAGACTTTGGCATAACAGATTTCATTTCGGACACCGGTCTAACCATGGCTCAGTTGGTTGGAGGCGCACCAATCCCGAAGGCGGAAGTGGCATACAAGTTTGAACTCAGTAAACCGCTTGTCAGGCCTGAGCAGCTGCAGTCCCTACCGACACAAATGTACAAATTCCATGAACGGTACATGGAAATGAGCGCCAATGGTAGAGAGATGTTCGGAGCGAGGATCAGAAACCCCGACTTCTTGCAAGGAGAAGATGTTCTATGGATCCATTTCAAGGATGTCTTCGATCTGTACCATCGGGACGCCCTCGACGTCTCTCTTCTGAGCGCATGGATTTTGTAAGTATCTTTGAGTTCGATTTGTTTCGTTCAATAATTAGCTCCTGGCATATATGTAAGCAATAATAATTTCCTTTCATTGTTGTAGAATGGAGATTCAAAGGGCCCGACGGCGGGCGGTTTACAATACTGGGTTCATCGACCCTCGTAAAATCAACACCGAAATGCTCGACATGTACGAGAAAGACACAGAGGACAATCTCGTCTATCTCCTAACGCAGCAGCATTTCAAGACGTTTATACTATTGCCGTACAACACAAAGTGAGTTTTTATTGTCGTTCGGACAAATTTCATTCCCATACATATAACATGTACATTCTGATATTTATCTCATCTCACGCATATTCCAGATTCCACTGGGTCCTGTTCTTTTTCGACTTGGACGCATGCAGAGTCACTGTCTACGACTCAATGAATAAAGAGGAGAAGGTTTTTGACAAGGTCATCCAACTGATAGACAGGTAATATAATGCCATCTATTCCAAAGTCGCAGGACTCTGTTGCTATTATGTTGATCTCGGGTAATATTTAATTAATCATAGCTTGCAACTGCACATGTAGGGCTTGGGATCGGTTCCGTCAATTGGTCCGCGGGACTTGGAAAGAAAAACTTGGACGGAGGTTTCATTTTCCAGTGAGTACATGCATGATCCAAAATTATATTGAATTGAATCTCTAGTTACAGTTAATATAAAGAGTATATTAAATCTCTCATCGTTTCTCATGTAGTGTGCAAAGCAGGACAAAGGAACTAACTTATGCTGCTACTACGTATGCGAGTATGCCCACTGCCTATCAAACCAAATATACACCAAACGAGAGCTCGATGTACGTATCATAAACCATTCAAAATTTCATTGCGTATCGATTTGTTAAGTTGTTTATTAATTTCATATATTGATATGTCATTATTTTTTGAATGATAGCGTATTCACATGAGGGAAAAACTCCCACACAAGGATTTTATCACGGCCGTTCAAGAACAACTGATGGGGTTCATCAACGAAGAAGTCCTTAATCCCGATGGTGAATTCTACTATGACGGATCGATAATTCGTTACGTCGGTCCTTCCTCTTCTGACGTAACGCAGGCGTCGAAGTCGTAGCTATAGCTAGCGAGCAAATGAATTGTACTATACATGCATGTATATATATATATATATTTATATATGTACGTACATTTACTTTAGTGTTAATATATATTTTGGTAACATATATGTACATAAAATGTTAAGTGCTTTAAATTATAAATATGTGTGTAATATATGTATTTATACATATATACATATGCGTATATATATATATATATATATATATATAGATATATATATAATATATATATATATATATATATAGATATATATATATATATATATATATATATATATATATATATATATATATATATATATATATATATATATATATATATGTATGTATGTATTCTATATACATGCATAATATTAAGTGCTTTAAATTACAAATATGTGTGTAATATATGTATTTATACATATGTACATACGCATATATATATATATATATATATATATATATATATATATATTACAATACATCTATATGCATTGTAATATATATATTATGCATGTCTATAGAATACATACATATATATATATATATACATAAATATATATATGTATATATATATATATATGTATATATATATATATATATATATATGTATATATATATATATATATATATATAATCAACCATGCAGCAAACAGGGCCATGCAAATTAAAAAAAATGGTACATGGATCTTTAGTCCCCGTTGGTGTTACCAAACGGGACTAAAGATGCATCAGCCGGCCATGTGGCTGACCGATCTTTAGTCCCGGTTCGTGTTACCAACCGGGACTAAAGATTGATCTTTAGTCCCGGTTATTTCACCCGGGAGTAAAGATAGATCTTTAGTCCCGGATTCGTAGTCCCGGTTGGACAACCGGGACTAAAGGGGGGTTACGAACCGGGACTACAAACGATTTCTCCACCAGCGAGATTTCCTATTTTTCCAGTTTGTTTCCTTTTCAATTGAATCTTGCTATTTTAGTGTTGGACTGCGTAAGAGACTACCTTTATATTTATATATGCTGTTGTACGGTCAATGAAGAAGCCCTGAACAATAATCAATCTACTATTTTCCTGTTTTTCACTTTCTTGTTGTTTTCTACTTTGTTTTCATGACTGAGTTCTGGCAATTCTAGAATTTAGTTAATCTTTGCCGTTTTGTGCTGAAAAACGGCCGTGCTTCTCCACGAAAGCGAGAAGGTTATCCTTTCCTAGTTTGCTTAGAAACTAGTCATTCGTCGTCACGTAAGTACGATATATATCTTTTTTGCTAATTTGCTTGTAAATTAGTTGTTTGATTCCGCGAAAGTGAATTAATCTTGAAATCGGTTCCGCTAGCCGATTTTGATCTATTGATTTTAGCTACTCTGTTGATTACACCGTAAATTGTTAGGTGATCTTGTGTTGGCCACAAAAAAGCGTGAACATATCCCCTTACCCAAGCCCGAAGCTCGCTAGAAGCCTGTTCTACTTCCTCCGGCAGCCCCCTCCCTTCTGACCGGCGGCGCCTCACTGCGCCATCACTGCTGACGGCTGCACCTCGTCACCCTCTTCCTCGGCTGTACCTTCTCTTCAAGCGAAGACCTCTGGAACGTTGCCACGTCACCATTGCCTTCCTCCGATTGTCGTTCCTGCCAAGACGAAGTCCCGCCCGTCGTCGTCGTCAAGTCCGCAACGCCAAGCCCGTCGCCCTCCGCCTCTTCATCAAGCCCGAAGATCATCGGAGCCATACCCTCATCGTCGACCCGTTCGTTGTCGCCCCGCCAAGGTCATCGCAGGTCGCCACCGTTATTCTGTCACCGCGTCGTGCCCGTGGTGAGAACTCTTCCCTCGCTGCCCTATCCTCGTCCTCCCTGTGTAGTCGCCGCGTGGATTGCCCATGTGTGCAGCTCACGTGGTAGTCCCGGTAGCCAGTCGCTCGATCCTTTCTTTCTTCGAGCGATATTTCAATACACATAATTTTTTTTATAATAATAATAATTAAACAACTCGGAAATATCCACCTTAATTGCACTTAAAATTCGGATGGTCGTTTCTCGGCCATACGAGCTCCTAATTAACCCGTTTAAATTGTTTAATTTTTGTTATAACTTAAAGAACCCGTATTTGTTATTTTTATGTGTTGTTATCATTTCTTTCTTAGATTTGTAGCCCTGTTTTGTTGTTCCGGTAGCTGCTGTCATGTTGGAAGTTCCCGAAGTGCAGATCAAGTTGTCAGAAGACCTTCTCTTCGAGCAAGGCAAGTCATACCATATTCCTTGAACATATTGAATCTCATTAGTGCAAAAACTATGTTGTTTTATTTTTATATCCATTGCTTTTAGAAATTAATTGACGCTTACCATTGTTTATTTAATAGTTAATATTCCAATGTTCCTTGTTATATAGCCATGTTGTTGAATTGCTATCTATGCTTTTGACAACCTTAATAAAATGATAAAATGACTAGTATGGTTCTCTATATGATGGACTTACTTGTTGCTCTAGGTTGGGCTTATCTATGCTTAGATCCAATATAGAATCTCTTTTTATAAATTAGACTGTGGGTAACAACTAAAATATGTAAGAATGATGATCAGGTGGCTGGTTAAGCTAGGATATCTTGGAATCTCATTCAAAACTCTCTAAACTTGTTTTTGGTGGGGCGTGAGGTGCATGGTTTTGCTAGAAGCACCTCGGCCACTATAAGGACCAGTCTTCGGGCCTCTGTTGCGAAGCATAACAATGCAACCACAAGTCTAATGGGTAAGGCCTGGCTAGAACCCGCATTAGGCAATGGGATTTCATTTGTACAACCGGGAAAGAAGTAAATCAAAGACCCATCTACTCCATGTTAAAGAATATACCCTTGCACTAGATAATTCTCATCAATACTGGGACGAGTGGGTGAGATATAAGCAATTTAATCATTGTTAAGGACCCCTAGTCCCTTTGCTATCCGAGTAATCAAGGAAGTGCACTCAACAAGAGCAGAAAATCTTATACTTTCTAACCATTGGCTTATCATACATTTCACAGGAGCAACTTTGATCTTTCTAACCATGGCAAACATGATAATTAATTCATCCCCCCTAATGGGTCTAAGATCACCTCTACGAAACAAAGTCATAGCAATCCATTTGAGCATAAGTCTAAGTGTAGGATTATGGATATCATTCTTCCTAGGTTTCTTGCAAATTGGAGCACCCGAAATGTCTAGTAGTTTAGACGTGGTGTCTAGATTACGGGATATCATTATTTGGGGTTATATGCTGCGGATGAGAGGTGGGCCGCTAATGGTGACAGCTCAGTACGGGTATTCCTCTGCGCCTGTATATTATCCTAAGTTAATTCCCTAGGGAGGGTATTCCTCCGTATTTAGCCCCGGTTGTATGGTCATGACGGGCTATCATAAGGAACTCGACAGTCAGGGGTGGCTTCCCGAAGTACCAGGACGGCATCGGATAGAGGGTATTAGCTAGTATATCGGTTAACTAGAATGTATGTATACTATGTATACCAGAAGTATAGGAATAGATTTCCTTTTTATTTTCTTTCTACTTAGCTTAGATATTATATTATGAGAATGAGTAGCTGCTGCTTGTGTGTCACTTTACCCTTGGATTATCTTAACTCATGCTTAGGATATGATCATCACAAGTAACATATAAATTATTAGTCAAGTTCTCTCTACATGATCTTTCCACGGGATAAAATAAATACGATACCCTTGGAATACTCTCGAGTAAAATGCTACAATGGTATAACCGTGCGCTTGCGGATAAACTCTGTTAATCGTAATATACCAGGAGTATTTCTGCGTCATTGCTGGGAATTATATTTCTAGTAATGTTGGTAAGAAATACCAACACTTATATCGTACCAGATTACCTGATGCGAACCCGCTAGTGTTTGTGGCCCGATCTTTCGATGAGAGGTAAGGGATAACTCGATTGGATGAAGACGACGTTCACGGCCCGACTACAACCGTTCAAAGACGCTGTGCCTTAGCAACCAATACACCGTCTCCAATGGTCGCCACGAACTTGTGGTGCGCGTCAACCCGGCCACGAGGGCACTCGTCCTGCAAGAAATCGAAGAACAAGCAAGAACAAGTAGAACAAGCACTGAAATTGCTAGATAAAGATGAAAGTTTCACTATCAAACACAATAAGATGGGGTTCCGATTACAGGCAGACGGGCGGTTTAGCCAACATGCGCGCTGCGAGCCGGTAGCAAGTAGCTATCTCTATCATCAAAACCCGAGTGTTCTTGGCAGCGACTAGAGGTATAAGAAGAGGGGAAGAACGACCATAGGGTCGTGCTCCAAGGGTCGTGCTGCAACCCTAGGACGTGCCCCTAATGGGCCCAACTTGGATACACAGACCATTGGGCCAAAAGAGGTGACGCAGCACCATGGACAGAAAATATTCGGGAGTAAAATGACAATTGCGGCCACTCCAGAACAGATATGGACATGTGCTGGATCCATTTGAAAGTAGACTTGATAAGCTTTCCATGAAGTACTTGCACGCCCAAATCGGAGTTCGCATGAAGTCGTGGCGGCCGTCAGAAGTTGGCGCTGCACTGCAGTCCGAATCCACCCCGCGCGAATCCTTTCCCCTTTGGATCCTCTCCATCGTTCCTGAGTAAAACACGAGTGCACGCGTCTCCGGGGTATAAAGGAGAGGAATATGAACTCAAGAAAGAACTCACCTGATAATTTAGGTAGTGATGTGACCATGGCTACTACGGATACAACCATTGTTCACATCATGTATGAACAAGAAGACATCAAGATCAAGGCCTCCAAGTGCTGGAATCCGATTCGGCCACCTGCTGTACTGTTGATTTCAAACGGCCGCCGAATCTGCATACGACTTCCATTTTCGGCCCGTGAGTACTTGATGGAAAGCCCACGGAGTCCTCTTTCCAATGGATCCAGCCTCATCGCCAAATTCCATCCATGTCATTCGCGGATGAACAAACAAGGTGTTGCGTCACCTGTCATGGGCCTTTGGGCTTGTAACTTCGTTTGGGACCTCGGCCCAAGTGGGGTGCGCCCCTAGGTGGAGCACGACCCTACAGTGCCCTTGGTCGTCCTCCTACCTCTTTAAATAGTTAGGTACCCCTTCAGGGTTTCTCGGGTTTTGTTTAGATGAAAGTTTAGCCATTGCTACTTCCTTGCAGCGCGCGTGTCGGCCAGACTGTCCGTCTGCTTGTATTCGAAACCCCAACTTATCGTGTGTATTCATTCCTATTTGCAATTCAGATTGCTTTTATCTTGTTCTTGCTTGTTTCTTCGTTTTGCTTGCAGGAATAAGGTTGATCTGCACCGGCAAGATCAACAATCCACGGAGAGGTGTATCGATCGCTAAGGCGCAACACAATGTCTCGTACGGTTGTAGTCGGATCGTCAACGTTTCTCCTAAATCGTAGTTACCTACAATTCACTGAAAGTTCGGGCCAACAACAGCCTTGAGTGTCGAGAGGAACTCAGGGTTCATCAGGTGGTATCAGAGCTTTCATTGCTCGGTGAGTTTTTATCTTCCTATAACCAGAAAATAGCCATACAAAAAAATTCGTATCATTTACCAAGCCATATTGTGCCATTGCATTGTTCTTTTCAGTTTTTGCTTTGCTAAATTTTGTGTTGCATCGTCACGTCGTGTTGCTGGTCTTAGCGTCTAGTTCATTTAGAGTTTTCGAGTTCTGGTCACGTTTTGTACCACAGTCGTCGCCGCCCCCGTGTCTCTGTTGTCGTCGGGACCTACGAAAATAGAATCGGCTCGCTGCCATGGTTCTATTTTCGTAGTTTTCAGAAGTTTCTGTCAGTTAGTTTTTGAGTTCTTGAGTTGCATTGCTTCTGTTTGGTGGCTGTGCCGTGATGGTGTGTGCCGTGATGATGCACCTGTGCATGCGCGCGTGAGAAAGATGGAAGGAGAAGGTTAGATTAGATTGACTGGTTTGGTTTCTATTTAGTGCCGAGTCTGTTTCTATTTATCACCTGGTACCTTTCCAAACCGAAGCCGAGTGGGATTCCTTCCCTTGCGTCATCTCGTGGCCGAGACTTGTGAGTCCGACTCATACTCCCTCATGTTTGTTTCTGTCCGGGTTGGTTAAACACTTCGGTGAAATTTTATTTTGGTGTCGGATTCAAGATCCGTTTGCAAAAACGGAACCGACATAACTTGAGCATTCCATTTTTGTATAATTTTTAATTTTGAGTTTGGACTTTTACATTTGAGTCCCTATAACCTTGCATTAAGGTCCTTGAGTTGGTTTTTGCTGAAAAAAAAAGAAAAAAAAGGCAGAAAGGTGCTAAAAACAAAGAAAACAAAAGCCGCACCAAAAAGAAAAAGAAAAGAAAGTAAAAAAAAGATAGAAAAAAAAGAAAGAAAAAAAATCAGTTGTATCTTTGAGTTTGCTTTCACATATCAGAGTGTGCCTAAGTTGTTTCTAGTTCTATCCTGTGGTATCGCTTGTGTCTAGGCTCACGTCTCTAGTACGTTCTAGCCTAGGACTAGCACGGTACTTGACTTTGAACCATTATTCAACTTTGCATTATCTGATTTGAGCATTTGCTATCCCTTTGCTACATATTTAAGCCCACCCAGAGCTCCACAGATCTAACTGCAGCCGTACAACAGGTGTTTGCCAAGGCATCAATACATCCAACCTCCATTGGGGTGCTTGGTTGAGTCGGTGTATGTCACCATTCCGCTTGCATTGAAAAGAACTTGTAAGAGCTCGATATAAAGCTTGAGTGTGTGTGATTTGTGAGCTTCCACTACCTAGTAGTTGATAGGAACGTATATATTCTTGTATATGTTTCTTGTTTGCTACTAACTATGGCAGGGTTACACAAAGAGTTTGGAGCTGTCCGTGCTCAATGTGGACATTTTCACCTGCGACAACACATGGCAAGTGACTAACATGACGCAAATAAGGTACATGATCATAATCTTGCAAGAGTAAAGTCTGTTTTGCCATCTTTTGATGTAAAGTATGATTCCGCTGCATACATTAATTGGGAGCTAGCAGTAGAAAAACAATTTGATGAGTATGATTTTTCTAATGCTCAAATGATTAAGGCTGCATCTATTTGGTGGCATACTGTGGGAAATAAGCTTGAAACTTGGGATGAATGGGATGAATGCAAAATACTGATGAGAAAAAGATTTGTGTTTTCATACTATAGACGTGCTCTCCTTGAGAAGTTTGAACATCTAAAACAAGGTGACAAAACTGTTAGGGAGTAATTTCATGATTTTAAAATTTGTATCACTTATAGTGGTTTACAAGAATCTAATGAGAAAACAAAGGCTAGATTTTTCAGAGGGCTTAATTCCAATATTCAGGCTGGGCTTGTTAATGTGACATATAATCATATAGGCCAATTGTTCATGCTTGCTTGCAATGTTGAGCGCAAAATTTTGGAGAAACCAACGGAGCAACAAGCTATGCTTGTGCCTCCTATCACTGATGTTTTGCAGGAAGTTCAGAACAGTCCCCAAAATGAGAAGAACGATATGTTTGAGATGTCACTTCCATCACTCGCGAATGAGGAGAAGGCTGATGCACCTACATTATCTGAAGAGGACATAAAAGGTAAATTAAATGGTGCAGAAATTACTCAAGGTGAGTATGCTTCTGATGAATTACATTTTTCCACTTTCCATGCTGACCTAGAGCAAACTTTAGTGGAACCTACTTCTGAATTACCTTTGTCACAAGTTGATTTGCATTCTGTTCCTTGTGATAAAGAAGAGTTGTGCGATAGTACTTCACTTATATCCATTTCACAACTAGTGAATGAACATGCTACTTTTAAACTTGATTCTCCATGTACTGAATTTAAGCATGTTATTCACACGTCCAGCGAGAATGATGAACTTCAATTGCAATCTTCTTTAAATACATTGTGCTATATTCTGTTTGATGATTCTTGTGAGCTCAATTATTTGAAGGCCAAAATATTAGCTCATTCTGATTTGCCATGTCCTCGTAATGTTATTTTTCACATCTTTGGCAAATATAATGATAGCGACATTTATTTGGTGCACAAAGTGTACATTTGTTTAGATATGCAACACTCTGTTGTTGTGCCAAGAAAATGCGAACTGAAGAGTAGTGTTAGGACCACTGATGTTACTTCAAGTTTGTTTTGCTTTTGTCCAAAGACACAGGTTGGTTTTGAAGAAGGGGAGCAAGATTTGCACCACATGGAAAAACCGAGGACAGTTTTCCGTGAAGAAGGGGAGGATGATGTGACTATAGCTACTACGGATACAACCATTGTTCACATCATGTATGAACAAGAAGACATCAAGATCAAGGCCTCCAAGTGCTGGAATCCGATTCGGCCACATGCTGCACTGTTGATTTCAAACGGCCGCCGAATCTGCATACGACCTCTGTTTTGGGCCCGTGAGTACTTGATGGAAAGCCCACGGAGTCCTCTTTCCAATGGATCCAGCCTCATTGCCAAATTCCATCCATGTCATTCGCGGATGAACAAACAAAGTGTTGCGTCACCTGTCATGGGCCTTTGGGCTTGTAACTTCGTTTGGGACCCCGGCCCAAGTGGGCCCCAAGTGGGTGCGCCCCAACCAAGTGGAGCACGACCCTAGAGTGCCCTTGGTCATCCTCCTACCTCTTTAAATAGTTAGGTACCCGTTCAGGATTTCTCGGGTTTTGTTTAGATGAAAGTTTAGCCATTGTTACTTGCTTGCAGCGCGCGTGTCGGCTAGACCGTCCGTCTGCTTGTATTCGAAACCCCAACTTATCGTGTGTATTCATTCCTATTTGCAATTCAGATTGCTTTTATCTTGTTCTTGCTTGTTTCTTCGATTTGCTTGCATGAATAAGGTTGATCTGCACCGGCAAGATCAACAATCCACGGAGAGGTGTATCGATCGCTAAGGCGCAACACAACGTCTCGTACGGTTGTAGTCGGATTCTCACCTTCTTCTCCCAAATACGGCTTCAAATCTGCAACGTTAAATGTGGGACTAACCCTGAAATCTACAGGCAAATGAAGCTTATATGCATTCTCATTAATCTTTGCTAACACTTTAAATGTTCCATCAGCTCTAGGCATCAATTTAGACTTTCTCAAATTAGGGAATCGTTCTTTTCGCAAATGCAACCAAACCAAATCTCCAGGTTCAAAATTCAATTCCCTTCTACCTTTGTCACCAGCAAACTTATACTTAGCATTCGTGCGCTCTATGTTTTCTTTAGTTGTCTCATGCAGTTTTAACATCAACTCAGCACGTTGCTTAGCATCAAAATTCAGTTTTTCAGAAGACGGTAAAGGCATCAAATCAATTGGAGCACGAGGCAACAGACCATACACAATCTGAAATAGGCACATTTTTGTAGTAGAATGCAAGGAACGATTATAAGCAAATTCAATATAAGGAAAGCATTCTTCCCACATCTTGATATTTTTCTTCAAAACAGCCCTAAGCATAGTAGACAAGGTTCTATTCACCACTTCAGTTTGTCCATCAGTTTGGGGATAACAAGTAGTAGAAAACAAAAGTTTAGTCCCCAATTTAGCCCACAAAGTTCTCCAAAAATGGCTAAGAAATTTTGTGT
This sequence comes from Oryza meridionalis, assembly GCA_000338895.3. Lineage (NCBI taxonomy): Eukaryota > Viridiplantae > Streptophyta > Magnoliopsida > Poales > Poaceae > Oryza > Oryza meridionalis. Next base: position 10,696,379 of record CM002531.2, on the reverse strand, counting down.
CACGATCAGAAACAATTGTGTTTGGCACACCATGCAAGCGAACAATTTCTCGAAAGAACAAATCAGCGATATGAGAAGCATCATCAGTTTTATGACATGGTATGAAATGTGCCATTTTAGAAAATCGATCCACAACCACAAAAATGCTATCACGCCCCCTCTTGATCCTAGGCAATCCTAACACAAAATCCATTGAAATATCTTCCCAAGGAACAGTAGGAACAGGGAGAGGCATATACAAACCATGTGGATGTAAGCGTGACTTAGCCTTTTGACATGTAGTGCAGCGAGCAACGAACCTGCCAACATCTCTGCGCATCTGTGGCCAAAAGAAATGACTAGCAAGGATGTCCTGTGTCTTTTGGCACCAAAATGTCCCATCAAACCGCCTCCATGCACTTCCTGCAATAACAACAAGCGAACGGAGCTAGCTGGAATGCATAACTTGTTAGCTCTGAAAACAAACCCATCATTGATGACGAATTTGTTCCATGTTCTTCCATCCTTACAATGCAGCAACACATCATTAAAATCAGCATCATGCGCATATTGGTCTTTGATTGTTTCCAGGCCAAAAATCTTGTAGTCAAGTTGTGTCAACAAAGTGTATCTCCTAGACAATGCATCAGCAATGATGTTCTCCTTCCCTTTCTTGTGTTTGATAACATAAGGAAAAGATTCAATAAATTCAACCCATTTAGCATGTCTACGGTTCAATTTCCCTTGACTACAAATATGCTTCAAAGACTCATGATCAGAATGTATGACAAATTCCTTGGGCCACAAATAATGCTGCCATGTTTCTAAAGTTCGCACAAGAGCATACAATTCCTTATCATAAGTAGAATAATTCAGAACAGGCCCACTCAACTTTTCACTAAAATATGCAACAGGTTTTCTTTCTTGTAGCAAAACACCACCCAATCCAATCCCACTAGCATCACATTCAAGTTCAAAAGTCTTATTAAAATCGGGAAGTTGGAGAAGAGGTGTATGGGTCAACTTATCTTTCAACATGTGGAAAGCGTTCTCTTGTGATTTGCCCCAGGTGAAAGGCACTCCCTTCTTTGTAAGCGCATTCAATGGTGCAGCAATGGTGCTGAAATCCTGCACAAAGCGGCGATAGAACCCCGCGAGTCCTAGAAAGCTCCGCACTTATGAGACCGTTTTAGGAGTCGACCAACTCTGAATTGCCTCAACCTTAGCTTGATCAACCTCAATCCCCTGCGGAGTTACAACATAGCCAAGAAAAGAAACTCGATCTACGCAAAAGGTGCACTTCTCAAGGTTACCAAATAAACGTGCATCACGAAGAGCATTAAAAACAGCACGTAAATGATTAAAATATTCACCCATAGACTTGCTGTAAATCAATATATCATCAAAGTAGACCACCACAAATTTTCCAATGAAAGGATGCAAAACCTCATTCATCAACCTCATTAAAGTGCTGGGTGCATTAGTTAAACCAAAAGGCATCACTAACCACTCATACAACCCAAACTTCGTTTTAAATGTTGTTTTCCATTCATCACCCAACTTCATACGAATCTGGTGGTAACCACTACGCAAATCAACTTTGGAGAACACAATAGAGCCACTCAATTCATCAAGCATATCATCTAACCTAGGAATAGGATGATGATATCGAATGGTAATGTTATTAATAGCTCTACAATCAACACACATACGCCATGAACCATCTTTCTTTGGTACCAAAATTACCGGAACCGCACATGGACTAAGAGACTCGCGTACGTACCCTTTATCAAGCAACTCCTGAACTTGACACTGAATCTCCTTGGTTTCCTTAGGGTTGGTTCGGTATGGCGCACGGTTGGGTAGGGAAGCACTTGGGATCAAATCGATTTGATGCTCAATGCCGCGCACCGGTGGTAGCCTCGGTGGCACTTCCTTGGGAAACATATCAGAGTACTCCTGCAAAATGTTAGCAATAGCAGGGGGCAAAGAATGCTGCATATCGTGAAGTGAAATCAAAGCATCTTTGCATACCAAGGCATAGGCAACTGAAGGTGATGCAATCAATTCATTAATATCATATTTAGTAGCAAGTAAGCATTTGGGTTTCAAATTGATTGTCTCAGGTTTCTTGCCATCAAATTGGGCTTTTTTATCACTCTCACATTTGGATTTGGCAGCCTTAGCAACATCATCACGCAAAATATCTTCAGGAGACATGGGGTGCAACACAATTTTCTTATCATGCTACAGAAAAGAGTACTGGTTTGACCTACCATGATGCATAGAATCCCTATCAAATTGCCATGATCTACCTAGCAGAATATTACATGCTTGCATGGGCACAACATCACATTCAACAACATCATGGTAATGTCCAATTGCAAAATTAATGTGCACCAGTTTTGTTACCTTCGCCTTACCACTGTTGTTCAGCCATTGGATGTAGTATGGATGTGGATGCGGTTTGGTGCTAAGTGCAAGCTTCTCCACCATCTCGCTGCTAGCCAAGTTGTTGCAGCTACCTCCATCATTGATCATGCGGCAACAACGCTCTTTGACGACACAGTTTGTTTGGAACAACGTGTGTCGCTGATTTTACTCCGCCTTCTCCATTTGTGCGCTAAGGACACGCTGCACAATGAGGCTCTCACAGTGATCCGCATCTGCAGCCCCAATATGCTCTTCCGATGGCTCATTATCTACATGGTCAGCCGCAAGCAAAGCAAGTGTATCATCATCGAAATCACTAGCAGAGGAGTACTCACCATCTTTTTGACTACCAAAACTCGCTTGCTAGGGCAGTCACACTGCACATGCCCAAAGCCCTTGCAACGGTGGCACTGAACATCTCTCGTTCTGCCTGTGGATGCCATTGAAGAAGCACTCGGTGCTGGCTGAGCAGCCTTTGTCGCTGACTTGTCACTAGATGGAGGAGGTGCTGCTCAACTAGTTGTGGGTGTGGAAGATAGAGAAGCAGTACGGCCGGCCGGAGGAGTGGTGCGTGTCTGCCATGATGAAGTTTTACCTGTAGAAAAATTAGCCTTGGCACTAGCACGTCGTCCCTGCACTTCCCTTTCAGCCTTACAAGCAAGATGAAACAATCGGGTCATATTAGTGTAATCTTTATAGTCTACGATGTCATAAATCTCGCGGTTTAAACCACCCAAAAATCTAGCCATGGCAGCGTCCTCAGTTTCCTCTAAATTACAACGAAGCAAGCCCATTTGTAACTTCTGATAATATTCCTTTGCACTTTTTGCACCCTGTCTCAATTGTTGCAACCTATTCAGCAAGTCACGTGCATAGTAAGAAGGAACAAATCTAGCCCGCATGACCCGTTTCAAAGCATCCCAAGTTTGTGGCATGTTATTAGGATTTTTCTTGCCATGTTCTATCCACCAAACCGAAGCAAAATCGGTGAACTCACTAGTAGCAGCTCTAACTCTAGTGTTCGCAGGAAACTCATGGCATGCAAATTTTTGGTCAATAGCAATCTCCTAAGAGAGGTACGCATCAGGATCATATTTTCCATCAAAAGGAGGAATCTTAAATTTAATTTTAGAAAAAGCATCAACATTGGTGCGTACCTCGCGTCGGCGGCGACCACCCATACCTCGTCGATTGTTGTGTAGCCGTCGACGATCTCGAGCATCTCGATCATCTTGTTCAGTGTCAGCAATATATTCATCCTCCCAATTATCCTCGACGTACTCTCCGTCAATGTCATCGTCATTACCCCCACCATTGAGAGCGTTAAAATGCCTCACAAGAGCAGCAAGGCTAGTGTCAATGCGGGTGACCGCTGTCTCCAACCCTGTAAGCTTAGTGTTGGTGGAGATCTACGTGGACTCCAATTGTCCAATCTTCTCATTTGTTACCTGCAAATCTGTATCAAGTCCTTCTGTGTGCTGCTTCATTTGCCTTGTAAAGTATTTGCAGCCTTTGGTGCGTGGGGAATGAGATGCACCCTCATCATCTTTATCCTCTGGACCTGCCATGGTTTAGAAATGAAGGACAACAAAACAATGGAGAATGTAATGTAAGCCCTACACAACTATTGGGATGTAGCTTTTGCAAGACGCTCACTCTCACTTCACTCGCGGCTTGTCTCACAAGCTCTTACCAGTTCTTACCTTGCCCACAGGAGGGGGAAAGCAACCCACAAGTTAGCAACCGTGGAACGAGGTGTATCGGTGCTGTAGCAATAAGACCTGTCAAGCTGTAGTTGGGTTTGTGGTGGAGCTATCGGTGGGCTGAAAGCAATGCTCAAGAGAAAACTAGAAACCACGTTAGCCAAAGCAAGTTGAATAATCGCTCAAGGGTATAGTGTACAGTGCTGGTCCTAGGCTAGTCGAAATAGAGACGCGAGCCTAACCACAAAGGACGCCACAAAACACAAACCCAAACAGCAACGAAAACAAGAAACGGTGGTGGAAGGTGGTGACAAAGGGGGAATGGTGGGGTGTGCTCGCTGGATCCTCTTCTTTTTTTTCTTTTTTTTTTTGCTTTCTCTCTCTAGTGCTGAGAGAGACACGACTTTTTTTTATTTTTATTTTATTTTTTTGATATTTTTTTCACAACCAGGAGCACACTGTAACCAACCACAGAAAATATTATCTCAAACGGACAAAGTATGAAGCTTGTAGAATTTTTTCAAAGTTCTATGCGAATAGGTCTCGAAGCTTCTCGCCACAAAAACAGAATTTTGCAATAGGAATTTGGCGATTTTAAATTTGCCAAACCCGACAAAGCGAGAAGAATCGGATGTAACTTTTTTTGTAGATGTCCGTGGATATATTATAAGCCTAATTTCGAGTCCGTATGAAAAAGATATGACTGTTTTAAGGAAGGTCACTCGAATCAGGGTTCTATTTCCTTTCTAGTGGCGGCAGGATACAAGGCAACTCACAAATGCTATCGGCAACAGATCAAACACAAATAGAAAGTGATTTGGTGGGTGACTGCGATGGCGGTGACGGTGGTAATGACGGCAAAATTGATGAAGATGGCGATGTGCGGTGGTGGCAAGAACTCGAAACTCTAATCGCCTAACACTAAGACCAGCAAATTAACACAACCGATGCAATCGAAAACTCAACAAGCCTTAACTAAGCAGTACTAGTAAAAAGGCACAATGGTCTATAGGATCACGGGCAAACTAATCTACTATTGGCCATTTCTGGACTATAGGAAAAAAAATGACGAAGGGAAGGGTAAAATCTCTCACCGATGAACCACGCTCTGATACCACCTGATGCGAACCCGCTAGGGTTTGTGGCCTGATCTTTCGATGAGAGGTAAGGGATAACTCGATTGGATGAATATGATGTTCACGGCCCGACTACAACCGTTTAAAGACGCTGCGCCTTAGCAACTAATACACCATCTCCAATGGTCGCCGCGAACTTGTGGTGCACGTCAACCCGGCCACGAGGGCACTCGTCCTGCAAGCAATCGAAGAACAAGAAAGAACAAGTAGAACAAGCACTGAAATTGCTAGATAAAGATGAAAGTTTTACTATCAAACACAATATGGTGGGGTTCCGATTACAGGCAGACGGGCGGTTTAGCGAACACGCGCGCTGCGAACCGGTAGCAAGTAGCTATCTCTATCATTAAAACCCGAGTGTTGTAGCAAGTAGCTATCTCTATCATTAAAACCCGAGTGTTCTTGGCGGCGACTAGAGGTATAAGAAGAGGGGAAGAATGACCATAGGGTCGTGCTCCAACCCTAGGACGCGCCCCTAATGGGCCCAACTTGGATACACAGCCCATTGGGCCAAAAGAGGTGACGCAGCACCATGGACAGAAAACAGTCGGGAGTAAAATGAAAATTGCTCCGGAACATATATGGACATGTGGCTGGATCCATTTGAAAGTAGACTTGATAAGCTTTCCATGAAGTACTTGCACGCCCAAATCGGAGTTCGCATGAAGTCGTGGCAGCCGTCAGAAGTTGGCGCTGCACTGCAGTCCGAATCCACCCCGCGCGAATCCTCTCCCCTTTGGATCCTCTCCATCGTTCCTGAGTAAAACACGAGTGCACACATCTCCGGGGTATAAAGAAGAGGAATATGAACTCAAGAAAGAACTCACCTGATAATTTAGTTGACGTGCACGAGCGCGGGTAATAGGACCATCATGCAGTACATGGGGGGACGTGGATGTATCGATGGTGTTGATGTCCTCATCATTACATATCTCCAAACCTTACTTGGGGGTCAAGGTAATCCATGGTATAAAAGGGACCCCTATGGGGAGGTGAAGATCATCGAATCCCATCGCCAACACACCCACCAAAGTTTACGAAGCCGGAATGCACAGAGCCAAATCGCCAGGTGTTGATGTAAAATCACGAGGCCTGGGAGATCTGCTTAACTCCAGTGCAGGTCCAAAATCTTGCTTTTTAGGTTCGTAGGCGTGCCAGTTGATTTGATCCTGCAATCAACAAGAAATAAAGACAAAGAAACCATAGTCAATCCATAAATGATAACCGATCGGCCCGCTGCCGATGACATATCATTTATCTTTAAGCCGATGTCATAAATGAATTGGTCGGCTGTCATGAATAAGTAAAGAAAGACTAAATCTATTGAATCAGCTGTAGTCATTAACAATATATAATCTTGTAGTCATTAACAATATATAATCTTTATGTCGATATATACTTAAATCAAGTGATTGGAATAGATCGGTCGCCAGGCCGAGACAGTATAAATCACTTAGATCGGATAGATCGGTCGCCATGCCGAGACAGTATAAATCACTTAGATCGAAATATATATTAACAATGAGGTTATATATGTTCGTAACATAGACGATTAGATAGATCTAGCATGTATCGGCTAATACTCCAATACCACTCTATATTAAGATATTAAAGCAGGTGAATTATATCAAACAGGAAGCTTAACATATCTAAAAGCAATAAGATTTAGCATAATATATAAAAGGCAGATTTAGCATATCACTTAAGCACATAAAATATAAGGCTAAATCAGGTAAGATCGGCTGAAACTGCGATACTATTCTAATCGACAACCAGGAAGGAGGCTAGAGATTATGGTTCTAAGCACGACTTATGAGGTCAAACTCAACTGATGCAGCCATAAGTATAAAAAGAAACATAATATCTAGACAATCAAGCTATTGGAAGCTTCATAGAGTGATAGATATCCTATATAATCTAAGCCAACGTCGATATTTAACCTAATCGGCTGCTCCCTAGCGATAGATATCAGCCGATTGGGGTTAGATAGCGATATTGTTAGAGATTATATAAGATATATGATAACTTGACAACTTACATAGACAAGATTAAATTATTATAATGATGGAAGCACTAATCCCAAGAACGCAAGCCGCCATAACAAGTCATACCTCTAGTTGAAGATCGAAACCGATGCAGCTCAACCCGAAAGCAAGAACTCGTCGAAACAAAACGAAAGTAAAAGAATGGCGATGCGCCGAGATTGTATTTGAACGTGTGTTGTCTGATTACATGGGGCTCGGGGTCTATTTATACCCGAGATTACAAAATATGTCCTTGTCGAACACGACTCTTATCTCTAACAAACTCTAAGATACCATAAGTCTTTGCGGCAGACTTTTACCCAAGCTTATCTCTAAGGAAATTACATAAAATATCCTAATTAATAGATATAATTGCCTTCTTAGGACTCTTATCCATATGTGGCAATCCACGTGATGCACATTCACTCAGCCTAATGACGTAAACCGAGTCATGTTGTCGGAATCGGCTGTATCGGCTTACCCTATCTGACTCGGACTCAGCCGATCTGGTCGTAGCCGGTTTGGATTCCAGCCGATTCTTGCTCTGTTTCTGATACGATCTTGAACTTGGATTCCGCTTCGATCTAATCTCTATCTCCGATACTTAGATTACCAAATTTGGTCCTTAACACCAGGAGATCTCGTCGAATCCCTCGATTACATCTCATCGGTACCGTCTGTTTCGACTACTCTCTTTGTAATCTCTTCTCGTCATCATCAATCTCATATAAATAGGACTAGGGCAATTACCTGATAAGGGGCCTGAACCAGTATAATCCTTGTCTTTTGTCTGCTTGATGTCGTACTACGTAGACCCTCGTTCCAACGTACCCCAATACTCAATAGATCCAGTCCAAGAGTATCACTCATCGACAACCCCGGATCCTTCTTCTTTTCCGGGAGCAAGCGGAGTATGACGTTGCTGCATTGCTCCGTCAACTTAACCACCTCCGTTGTTGGGAGCAGTCTCTTGTTGTTGAGGATATCCTTGAGACAACGGCCACATGTTGGCACTTGCATAGCATCAGGAAGTTGGATGATTGGTGCTGAGATAAGTGATTCCTTAAGAATTTTAAAGGACTTCACACACTCATCATCAAAGTCAAACGGAACATCCTTAGCTAGCAAGGCAGTTAGGGGTCTAGTGATTTTGGAGAAATCCTATATGAAACGCCTGTAGAACCTCGCATGACCCAAGAAGCCACAGACTCCCTTAACATTGACAGGAGGTGGAAGCTGTCGAATTACTTTGATTTTTGCTTTGTCCACCTCAACTCCCCTTTCGAAGATTTGATGTCCCAGGACTATTCCTTCACGAACCATGAAGTGGCACTATTCCCAATTAAGTATCAAGTCATTTTCTTAACACCTTTGTAAGACCCTGTCTAAGTTCTCCAGACACTGATCGAAAGTTTACCATAGACAGAAAAATTGTCCATGAAGACTTCCACGATATCCTCGATCATGTCGGAGAAAATAGACATCATGCATCTTTGAAATGACATGGGTGCATTGCACAACCCGAACAACATTCTTCGATATGCATACGTTCCGTATGGGCACGTGAACGTGGTCTTACTTTGATCATCGGGATGGATGGGGATTTGGTGATAACCAAAATACCCTTCAAGGAAACAAAAGAAGCAATGGTTCGCTAGCCGCTCAAGCATTTCATCAATGAAAGGTAGCGGGAAGTGATCCTTCTTAGTTGCCTTGTTGAGTTTCCTATAGTCAATACACATCCTCCATCCCGTGACGGTTCGTTGTGGGATCAATTCGTTGTTCGAGTTTTCAACGACCGTCATGACTCCCTTCTTGGGCACTACTTGAACAGGGCTAACCCACTCACTATATGGCACGGGATAGATAATCCCGGCATGTAGGAGTTTCAAGACTTCCTTTTTGACGACCTCTCTCATGCATTATTTAACCTCCTTTGAGGTTCCCTAGATGGAGTCCAAGATGGGTCTAAGGGAATGCGATGAGTGCATAGGGTCGGACTGATGCCTTTTAAGTCTTGGAGGGAATAGCCAAAAACAGCACGATGCTTTTCTAAAACAGCGATAAGTCGGGACGTCTCCCTCTTAGAGAGTTTGTCACTTATAATAACTGGAGACTCCGCATCGTTGTTCAAAAAGGCATAGCGTAGGCCTGAAGGTAAGGGCTTTAGCTCAATTGGGGCTCATGACGGATGATATGTTTTTGGCAGATCCATCGTTTCTCCAGATTCATCATCCCCTTCATTGAATTCTTTGATGGATTCATCGAAAATAGACTCTGGGGCCTCGAATGGAGAAACGGTCATCACTTTCTCAATTGGCTCAGGAACAGGAAGAGGCTCCGTCAAAGAATTGGTTGATTGCAACACAGGGACGGAGCTGGTGATTCTTCCTATTTTCAGGTTGAGGACACCGGTTTCGAACACATCTAATAGTTTTTCTACGGGATGGCCTATGAGTATGTCGAAACCAGAGATATCGAACACGTGGAAATCTAAGATGACCTCAACGCTATGCCGTATGGGCACTCCAGAGATAATCCATAAACCTTCAGCAGTAGAGTTTGTGGAAATTCGGAAGGTTTTGCCGGTTGGTTCCAACGGTCTGTCCCCTAAGCAATCAAATGCAAAGGTTGCGGACATAATATTGGTATCAACAGAGGGATTATACAAAGCACGGATCGAATTACCTCCAATGAGACACGTAATGGTTGATGAGGGGCATCGGATCTGGATCGATTCAGATGAGAGCTCTCCTTCCCTTAACCATTTGTTACTCATGATGGTGGTCAACTTCTTCACCGTCTCTTTAAGCATAGCTTTATCGAGAGGATCATTAGAGTTGACCTTGGTCGGTGGTCTCTTCACGCAGGAATAATTCGAGGTGTTCCCATAATATTCGAAAAGATCTTTCTCAAATTGGAATGGAATTTCCGGAGGATGAATTTCTTCTTCCTCTGGCTCCTGCGACTGGGATGAGGATTCGGCAGTTGAGTCGGGTTCCCACTCCACATGCAAAGATTCCTCATGGATAATCTCGACCTCCGGGACAGCTTCGCTTCGGCCAAAAGAATCGTTCTCTAAGATCAGATCCAAGAGTTCTCTTCCTTCGGTGGTTGTCTTGTGTGCGAACGACCCTCCGGTGGAAATATCAAGATTTTCGGCAGACTCCTTGTCTAACCCGTACCGAAAATGTTGCAACAACACATGGTCAGGTAAAGACAGGTCAGGGACAGACTGAGTTAACAGTGAGAACCCGGCCCAGGCTGCACCGAGAGATTCCTTCTCGTTCGGTCGGAAAGAAAGGATGTCTAATCGAAGATTGATTACACGGGTTAATGGAAAGAAAGTAAGGCAGAAATTGCACTTAAGCACCTCCCATTCACCGTGGAATTTCTTGACAGACAGAGTGTACCATTGCTTTGCTTCATCCCGAAGAGAAAAAGGAAACAATTTCCACTTAAGAGTTTCATGTGTCATGCCTACGATGGATAGGCATGAGCACACTAGTTCAAAGTCCCGAATATGGAGGTATGCGTTTTCACCGATATTACCAAAGAGGTTTTCTCTCGAACCATGGCTATAAAGCCAGGACTGATTTCATAGCCATCCGAAAGGATTGGTTTTGAAGAACACGATGGCTCACAAAGATCAGCCCGAGGAGCAGAAAGGTTTTGAATTGTGGGTTGCTCCATCAAGGAAAGGAATAAAAGAAGAAGAAATAAAAATAAAGATACGAGGATGACCTAGACTCGGATAAATTAGCAACCGTTCTGTCACGCCCGGAATTTCTATCCAAAATTCCAAACGCTTACATGTGTGTTAAACCCTCGTCCAGGAATCAACCGAGGCACACAATGACAATATTGATAATAGAGTACAAATATTTAACTATAGAATACTCGAAAATAATAAATTAATACAGAGGTGGATAGTTCCTCTCAAACCAAAAATAACATTCTACGCAGCGGAAAATAAAACTATAACAAACTACGGAACAGTTATGGCGACTCCACTCCACAGGCATCTTAACCAAGAACAAGCCTAATCCTCCAGATCATCACCTTCACTGAGATACTCCTCTTCTGATGAATGAATATTGCAAGAATGAGCATATGACATACTCAACAAGTCACACAGCAAATATGCAAGTGCACAGGATAACAAAGGATGGCATAATATAGCTCATTTGCAGAAACAGCATTTAATAAATATTTAAGAGAATGGTAAAACAGTTGTATAATTAATCAATATTAAATAAACACCATACAACACACCCGTGTTGCATAGGCCCAACCACATTTGAACAACCAACCCCGATTGAACAAATTAAACCTCCAAACCAGGAATTATAAACCAGGAATTAAATTAATTATCACCTTATTACCATTAATGAGTAGTGTGAGACTAATCACGAAAAACATTGCTCAACTCACCCATAACCGCGGGTACAGCTATTCGAATAGTTTAAACTCTGATCAGAGGTGTACCACTGTACCCACAAGACACAACCCCACATCATGTCACCATGTGCCTCAATACCACCACGGTACCTCGGAAAGGAGTCGTGACAATACCCCTTGCACAACATAACCCATTACAGCGCACCTTTCCTGGATCATAATCACCCCCTTATAAACAAGGCATGGACTCCCCAGCGACCCCCATGGACTTCTCGCCACTTCTCAGTCTGGCGCACTATAATGAATCATGCTATACAAAAGATAAAGCCGTTGCCCACGCTGGCTTGTGGTTGGCACGATAAATGTTTCACAACAGTAGCTCGCGAACCGGTCCTTAATTGTCATGAGCACAACCTTCAAAACCATATGCTCACAACCCACCTTATCCAGGTTTTAATTATCAATTAATTAACATCACACGATTTACCATCGTGAGCTACCATTGAATATAACCATTATTAACAATAATAATGTGACATAGTTCATAATTAAACCCTTTAATTAGCTATGTTTCTAAGCATGGCTAAGCAAACCTATATATAGCATTTAGCTGAACCAATCCAATATATAAGGTTCATGCTAATCAAATTATAACCCATAGGAAAATAAAGTCATCTTCGGCCATTATTTAATTGGGAAAGGTTCACCACCCGATGACATTCGAAAACAATGCATAGTTGAAATAAAATAATAGCTTTAAACGGGATCAACATGCTCAAAGGGTTGTTTGGGATCTGTGTGACTTGCCTTGAGCTTCCACAAACACTTCGGAACCTTCCTCAACGGAAACGCTCTCCTCCGGAACGTCGGAAACTAAAGCAAATAAACAAAATCAACAAAACAGTACAAAAACAAGCATGAACAGTACATGTGGATATTTTTAACATGTAGATCTTGATTTTAGAAGAATTTAGAAACTTGAACCACCTAAAACGGATCTACGGTTATTTAGTTATGATTTTCCAAAGTTTTAATCTATTAGAAAATCGGGAAAAAGGAAAAAGAGGGAGGGATGACGTCAGCCCTACAGATGACGTCATCATGGCGTCAGCATGACGTCACCCGACGCCGGCCGACTAGGGTTGGCGAGCTCGCCGGAGCTAGGGAGGTCGGCCGCGGAAACGGAGGGCATCTACGCGTAGAGGACAACGAGGCGAACCCGTTGGTACTCACCACGTCGTCAAAGGATGCACGACGGCAGCCGGCGACGAGAAGGAAGGCGGCGGCGGCTCGGGTCGACGGCGGCGAGAGTGCTCCGGTGGTCGGCGGCGAAAACGGAGGGGCGGCCGAGCTTCCTTGCACCACGGCACACCTAACGGTGGTGGCGGCGACCAAAGGCGACGGCGGAGACGGCGCGGCGACGTGACCGAAGACGGCCGGCGGCGGCGGCGGACTTGGAGCGCGTCGCGGCGGCGCTAGGAGGCACGGGAGAGCTCGGGAAAGGGGGCAAACGGAAGAGGACAACGAGGGGAAGCTTTATATAGCATCGGATTGAAGAGATCGAGCTCCAAACGAGAGGAATCGACTCGGGAAGAAATCAAACTCGGTTTTAGGGATAAAATCAAAACGAACTCGATTCGGATCAAATCCTCAACGATTCTCTTTGATTCTTGGGGGAAAAGAAAGAGGAGAACGAGAGGAACAAAACCCCTCAAAATCCCCGAGGAATCGGCCTCGGATTTGGGCGGAAACGGAGGTGGAAGACGGCGGCTCGGGCGGCTTGCGCGGCGGCGGCCGGAGGAAGGAGATGGATCCGACAGGTGGGCCCCACCTGTCGGCCTCCGCGAGAGAGGGGAGCGGGCGGCGGCGGCTTGGGCCGGCATGGGCCGCGCGCGGGAGAGAGAGAGAAAGAAAGAGGAGTTGGGCCGAAAACGGCCCAAGGACCAAGAAGGGGAACTTTTGAACTTTTTAAATAAAAACAATTTGTGAAATGATGTTTCAATTATTAAAAATACTTCCCTTACTCAAATAATTCCCAGAAAATTCTAGAAAATAGAGGAGCAAGCATAGTATTTAATAAAATTTTATCTAGCTCATTTTTATATTGAAAATTTTCCTAGAAAATTAGGGTTTAGCTTGTAGGCTTTTAATTTAATTTCTAAAAATTCCAATTAAACAACAATTTATAAATTTAAGATTTTTAGGGCGTGACAAACCTACCCCCCTTAAACGGAATCTCGTCCTCGAGATTCAGAAGAACTGGCGAACAGATGAGGATGAGCTGACTTCAATTCATCTTCTCGTTCCCAAGTAGCTTCTTCTTCCGAATGATTGCTCCACTAAACCTTGCAGAACCGTATAACGCGATTCCTAGTATTCCTCTCGCTTACTTCTAAGATTCTGACTGGCTTCTCAACATAAGTTAAATCTTCTTGAAGCTCTATACGATCAGGATCTGCTTCCTCCGTAGGTACACGTAAACATTTCTTCAACTGAGACACATGGAACACGTCATGTATTCCCGCCATTGACGGAGGCAACTCTAACTGATAAGCTACTTCACCTCTTCGACTCACAATCTTATAAGGTCCCACAAAACGCGGTGCCAATTTCCCTTTGGTTTGGAAACGATGAACTCCTCGTAACGGCGTAACCCGAAGATATACATAATCTCCTTCTTCGAAAACCAAATCTCTGCGACGATTGTCGGCATAGCTCTTCTGACGCGACTGAGCAACGCGCAACCTTTCTTGGATAATCTTCACTTTTTCTTCTGCCTGTCGCAATATGTCTGTCCCAAAAACTTGACGTTCACCGGTCTGATCCCAAAGAAGCGGCGTACGGCACTTTCGACCATATAATGCTTCATTCGGAGACATTTGCAAACTAGCTTGATAACTATTGTTATAGGAGAATTCCGCATACGGCAAATTCTTATCCCAACTTCCACCAAAATCTAGAACACAGGCTCTCAACATATCTTCTAAAATTTGGTTTACTCTTTCCGTCTGACCATCTGTTTGAGGGTGATAAGCAGTACTGAAATTCAAACGGGTACCCAATTCTGATTGTAACTTCTGCCAAAACTTCGAAGTAAACTGGCTATCTCTATCTGACACTATCTTCTTAGGAACACCATGCAAACATACCACTCTGGCCATGTATAACTCTGCAAGCTTATTCCCCGTATAGGTTGTTTTGACCGGTATGAAGTGAGCGACTTTTGTCAACCTATCAACCACTACCCAAATAGAATCATGTCCTGCCGACGTTCTAGGTAGACCGGTTATAAAATCCATTCCTATTTCTTCCCACTTCCACTCTGGAATCTTCAACGGTTGCAACAGACCGGCTGGCTTCTGATGTTCTGCCTTGACCCGCTGACATACATCACATAGAGCCACATATTCTGCTATCTCACGTCGCATACTGGCCCACCAGAATTGTTGCTTTAGGTCTTGGTACATCTTAGTGCTTCCAGGGTGAATAGAATACAAAGTTTCATGAGCTTCTTTCATGATAGTATCCTTCAACTCCTTATTTTCTGGGACACAAATTCTTTCTCCTAACCACACAGTACCTTGCTCATCTTCTACAAAACCGATGGCTTTTCCTCTTCGCATGTTCTTCTTAATTTCCTGTATATCAGGATCATTTACTTGAGCTTCTCTAACTTGATCAAACAGAGTAGGTTTAGCTTCCAAAGCGGCCACAAAACCTTTGCTGACTATTCCCAAATTCAACCTTTCAAATTCTTGGCATAACTCCCAAGGTAAACGTCGACCTTCTGACATATTACAGTAGCTTTTCCTGCTAAGGGCATCGGCTACCACATTTGCTTTCCCCGGGTGATAGTGGATTTCCATATCATAGTCTTTAATCAACTCTAACCATCTTCGCTGACGCATGTTCAAATCTGGTTGAGTGAAAATGTACTTTAAACTTTTATGATCCGTATACATCTCTGTACGATTACCGTAAAGATAATGACGCCAAATCTTCAATGCATGCACCACAGCTGCCAACTCTAGGTCATGCGTTGGGTAATTATTCTCATGAGGACGTAATTGCCTAGATGCATAAGCAACCACCTTTCCTTCTTGCATCAACACACAACCCAAACCGTGTCGGGATGCATCACAATACACTTGGAAACCTTTCCTCGAATCAGGCAAAATTAACACAGACGCAGTCACTAGCCTTTTCTTCAGTTCTTGGAAACTTTGCTCACAATCCTCTGTCCACTTGTATTTCACATCCTTCTGAAGCAGACGAGTCATTGGTCTGGCGATCTTTGAAAAATTCTCAATAAACCTGCGGTAATACCCAGCAAGTCCAAGAAAACTACGAATTTCTGAAACCGTCTTGGGTTGCTTCCAACTTAACACTGACTCCACATTGCTTGGATCTACTGCCACTCCTCCGGACGAGATGACATGACCAAGAAACTTCACTTCAGACAACCAAAATTCACATTTACTGAACTTGGCATAAAGCTGATGCTCTCGTAATTTCTCTAAAGCTAGACGAAGATGCTCTTCATGTTCTTCCTTTGTCTTAGAGAAAATAAGAATGTCATCAATAAACACCACGACAAACTTATCCAGATATTCCATAAACACCTTGTTCATCAGATTCATGAAAAAGGCTGGGGCATTAGTGAGTCCAAATGACATAACGGTACACTCGAATAAACCATATCGAGTTGTAAAGGCGGTCTTTGGTATATCCTCCTCACGGATTCGAAGTTGGTGATATCCGGAACGGAGATCTATCTTGGAGAAAACTGTAGCACCCTCCAGTTGATCAAACAAATCATCAATCCTAGGTAGAGGATACTTATTCTTGATTGTGACCTCATTCAACGCACGATAGTCCACACACATTCTTTGAGTATGATCTTTCTTCTCTACGAAGATGACTGGTGCTCCCCATGGTGAAGTACTAGGTCTGATATATCCTTTCTGAAGCAAATCATCCACCTGTTTCTTTACCTCTGCTAACTCCTTAGCTGCCATTCTGTACGGTCTCTTATGGATGGGGTTAGTTCCAGGTACCAAGTCTATCCGAAACTCTATGTCTCTCTTAGGTGGCATACCCGGCAAATCCTCGGGAAACACGTCTGGGTAGTCTTGTACTATGGGTATCTCTTGTAGAGCAACTTGGTTTAAGTTCACACCATGAGATTTAGGAGGGGACGCAACGAAAGAAACAGTTTCCCCATTGCTATTGGTTAAGGTCACCTTACGGTTGGCACAATCTATAACTCCTCTATGACGAGATAACCAATCCATCCCTAAGATAACATCTAGATCTTTGGATTCTAGCAAGATAAGCGAGGATGGGAAAGGAACTCCTTCTATTTCTATAGTAACGGAAGGACAGTACTGCGTTGAAGATACTTGATTACCTGGGGTATTAACTAGTAAAGGCCTCCCAAGCCTAACAACTTCCATCCCATGATTGCTCGCAAAACTTTTAGACAAAAAGGAATGTGTAGCACCGGAATCAAAAAAGCACAGTTGCGGGTATAGAGTTAACAGGAAACGTACCCAAAACAACATCTGGTGCGTTCTGAGCTTCTGCTGCTGCAACATGATTAACACGTGCCTTCGGTGTTGGAACATTGGAGTTGTTCGGGGCTGGAACATTCTTCACACGCCGAGGCTTAGGACACTTATCAGCATAATGTCCTGGATCACCACAATTGAAGCATATCACTAGCTTGCTTCCCTGTTCCTTCCTGACAGGCGGGTTCTGAACTGAAGTTGCTGCAGGACGAGCAACCATGTTGCGGTTGTCATTGCCACGATTACCAGTATTGTTGTTGTAGAACTGGCGTTGGGGACGGACAACTGATGAAGATCCTCCTTGAGGGTACGATGGAGTTTGAGGTCCAGTAACGAGACGCGGCCTCTGGTTACTGCCTTGTTGTGCCTTGAATTGGGCAGCCCTGCGCTTCTTCTGCTCCATGCGATTATACTTGTCTTCCTGACGAATCGCCTTGTCCACCAACTGCTGGAAATCCCGAAAATCCGTAGACATCAAAGCATAAGACAACTCATCATTTAGTCCCTCCAAAAACTTCTCCTGACGCTCTTCATCGGTACGAACATCTTCTGGAGCATAACGAGCTAAACGGTTGAAATCATGGAGGTACTCAGTAACCGAACGAGATCCCTGGTTGAGTGCTCTAAATTCTCTCTTCTTTAGAGCTACAACACCCGTTGGTATATGTGTCTTCTTAAAAGCAGCTGTGAACTCCTGCCAAGTAATAGGTTCTCCTCCAGCCCTGCCTTGGCGAAAATGATCCCACCATTCAGCAGCAGGTCCATGCAACTGATGCGAAGCAAAAGAAACTTTCTCCTGCTCAGTACACTGGATCAAATCCAACTTCTTCTCCACCGCATGCAGCCAATCTCCTGCTTCTACTGGATTGGTAGTGCTTGAAAAGGTAGGGGGTCTCACACGTAAGAAATCTGCCAACTTGTTTTGGGGAGGTGGGGGTGGATTCTGGTTCTGATTGTTTGCCTGCTGATTCTGTGCCTGCTGCACTAACAGATTGATCAGTTGTGTTTGTTGGGCCAGAATCTGAGCTAGCGTTGGGTTCTCTTCATTGTTATTGGCTCCACTTCCACTTCCACTGCCAGTGCCGGTGCGCATGTTCACCATCTGACGATAAGCAGAGACAACAGGAAAGAAAGACAGAGAGACACCCTTAGAACGAAGTTATTTAATTAATTTAAATTCTATATTGCTCTTAACTGTGTATGATTACATTTAAGTTGCATTAACACTACCTCACCAACTATCTTACACTCTGACAAGCAAAAGAACTAGACTCATGCTGTTACATCCCACCCATGATGTAAGCAACAACTAAAACCCACACACTCACAAGCAAACTTAAACAAACAATCTAACACAACGAACTACGGCCACGATCTTAACTAAGCGACTAATTCCGCCTTGCGGAACGAAGCGATGAATCTTCTTCCTCTGAAGTAGCTGGCTCTCTTTCTTCAGGATCTTCCTCTTCTTCCTCATCACTCATGATGTCGAAGACAGGTTCAGCACGATCGGGCACAGCTTCACCCATCACGCAAATCTTCGAAGCTAACTGGAGACGAGGGGGCGGACAGGTTCTCTTTCTTGGTGTGAGGCGAAGCTTGGATGTTGGCGGCGGCGTTTCTCCTTTAAGTTCAGCTAATTCCTTCTGTAGACGGTGCACCTTGCTCTTCAACTTGCAAATCTTGCCTCGATTCCAATTTTCCCTGTCATGAGCTGCTTTGTCTCGCTCCACACTTACTGCATCCATAGCACTAAGCATATGCACCGCATGCATCAGAGTGGCACTCTCTTCACCATCAGGACAGGTATAGGTTCCATAGTCTTGACCATGAGGCTTGTGGGGATGATACTGGAAAGCTGATGAATCTAACTCTTCTTCAAAATGTTGACGCAACTCTCCAATGGCCACCAAAGCTACTTCTTGACAAGCATGGCAGTACGATCTTCCTCCAGCTTCGAACTTAAAAGACGGAAGGTCTTCACTATCACTAGCCAACGTCACACGAACACGACATTTCTCCTCGTCGGGGTCATGGGGAATCTGGCGATACTCAGGAGCAACTTCATAGCCTACTTCAAAAGCCATCAACCTCAGCTCCCTGGCGAATCCTAACACCTCGATCAAATTTCTCGGTGAATGGCGAGGCATCTAAAGAAACATAGAAGAGAAGAATTAAAGCATATTTTTAAGTTAGCTGCACCAACTAGACTTAACTGATTTTTGACCAAAAAGGAAGAAAACAAAAGAAAAGACACATACAAAGCTATTTTATAAATATATTTTTAGAATTTAACTTTTTTGGACAGAGACAGATATATTTTTTTTTGTCAAGTAACTAAAATAAAACTAAAATACTTAAGATCTATTTTAAGCACGGTACAGTGTCACCACAAGAAAGATGAGTAGTACTAGTGCTACCATGATTATGTCGATACCATAATAGATGTACAGTGCCGACTAATTAATAAGATTTGGAAAAGAGAAAAAGAAACATTTTGAGAAGAACAACTTTTTGCTTTTAAAAGAAGAGAACAACTTTTTGCTTTCAAAAGAAAAGAAATTGAATTAAATAAATTTTGTGCATAACCTTGCATGTGCTGCCAACTTAATTAATTTAAAAGAGAATAGAGAAGAGCAGTTCTATTTTTTTCAAAATATTTTGAAGGCTACTTAAGGTTTACCATTTGGCTTATCCTAAGGTCAAGGTGGCTCTGATACCAACTTGTCACGCCCGGAATTTCTATCCAAAATTCCAAACGCTTACATGTGTGTTAAACCCTCGTCCAGGAATCAACCGAGGCACACAATGACAATATTGATAATAGAGTACAAATATTTAACTATAGAATACTCGAAAATAATAAATTAATACAGAGGTGGATAGTTCCTCTCAAACCAAAAATAACATTCTACGCAGCGGAAAATAAAACTATAACAAACTACGGAACAGCTATGGCGACTCCACTCCACAGGCATCTTAACCAAGAACAAGCCTAATCCTCCAGATCATCACCTTCACTGAGATACTCCTCTTCTGATGAATGAATATTGCAAGAATGAGCATATGACATACTCAACAAGTCACACAGCAAATATGCAAGTGCACAGGATAACAAAGGATGGCATAATATAGCTCATTTGCAGAAACAACATTTAATAAATATTTAAGAGAATGGTAAAACAGTTGTATAATTAATCAATATTAAATAAACACCATACAACACACCCGTGTTGCATAGGCCCAACCACATTTGAACAACCAACCCCGATTGAACAAATTAAACCTCCAAACCAGGAATTATCCATTCCAAACCAGGAATTAAATTAATTATCACCTTATTACCATTAATGAGTAGTGTGAGACTAATCACGAAAAACATTGCTCAACTCACCCATAACCGCGGGTACAGCTATTCGAATAGTTTAAACTCTGATCAGAGGTGTACCACTGTACCCACAAGACACAACCCCACATCATGTCACCATGTGCCTCAATACCACCACGGTACCTCGGAAAGGAGTCGTGACAATACCCCTTGCACAACATAACCCATTACAGCGCACCTTTCCTGGATCATAATCACCCCCTTATAAACAAGGCATGGACTCCCCAGCGACCCCCATGGACTTCTCGCCACTTCTCAGTCTGGCGCACTATAATGAATCATGCTATACAAAAGATAAAGCCGTTGCCCACGCTGGCTTGTGGTTGGCACGATAAATGTTTCACAACAGTAGCTCGCGAACCGGTCCTTAATTGTCATGAGCACAACCTTCAAAACCATATGCTCACAACCCACCTTATCCAGGTTTTAATTATCAATTAATTAACATCACACGATTTACCATCGTGAGCTACCATTGAATATAACCATTATTAACAATAATAATGTGACATAGTTTATAATTAAACCCTTTAATTAGCTATGTTTCTAAGCATGGCTAAGCAAACCTATATATAGCATTTAGCTGAACCAATCCAATATATAAGGTTCATGCTAATCAAATTATAACCCATAGGAAAATAAAGTCATCTTCGGCCATTATTTAATTGGGAAAGGTTC
Source organism: Oryza meridionalis (assembly GCA_000338895.3). Classification (NCBI taxonomy): domain Eukaryota; kingdom Viridiplantae; phylum Streptophyta; class Magnoliopsida; order Poales; family Poaceae; genus Oryza; species Oryza meridionalis. The sequence goes on along the minus strand of CM002531.2, from coordinate 10,675,067 downwards.
ACCACCCGATGACATTCGAAAACAATGCATAGTTGAAATAAAATAATAGCTTTAAACGGGATCAACATGCTCAAAGGGTTGTTTGGGATCTGTGTGACTTGCCTTGAGCTTCCACAAACACTTCGGAACCTTCCTCAACGGAAACGCTCTCCTCCGGAACGTCGGAAACTAAAGCAAATAAACAAAATCAACAAAACAGTACAAAAACAAGCATGAACAGTACATGTGGATATTTTTAACATGTAGATCTTGATTTTAGAAGAATTTAGAAACTTGAACCACCTAAAACGGATCTACGGTTATTTAGTTATGATTTTCCAAAGTTTTAATCTATTAGAAAATCGGGAAAAAGGAAAAAGAGGGAGGGATGACGTCAGCCCTACAGATGACGTCATCATGGCGTCAGCATGACGTCACCCGACGCCGGCCGACTAGGGTTGGCGAGCTCGCCGGAGCTAGGGAGGTCGGCCGCGGAAACGGAGGGCATCTACGCGTAGAGGACAACGAGGCGAACCCGTTGGTACTCACCACGTCGTCAAAGGATGCACGACGGCAGCCGGCGACGAGAAGGAAGGCGGCGGCGGCTCGGGTCGACGGCGGCGAGAGTGCTCCGGTGGTCGGCGGCGAAAACGGAGGGGCGGCCGAGCTTCCTTGCACCACGGCACACCTAACGGTGGTGGCGGCGACCAAAGGCGACGGCGGAGACGGCGCGGCGACGTGACCGAAGACGGCCGGCGGCGGCGGCGGACTTGGAGCGCGTCGCGGCGGCGCTAGGAGGCACGGGAGAGCTCGGGAAAGGGGGCAAACGGAAGAGGACAACGAGGGGAAGCTTTATATAGCATCGGATTGAAGAGATCGAGCTCCAAACGAGAGGAATCGACTCGGGAAGAAATCAAACTCGGTTTTAGGGATAAAATCAAAACGAACTCGATTCGGATCAAATCCTCAACGATTCTCTTTGATTCTTGGGGGAAAAGAAAGAGGAGAACGAGAGGAACAAAACCCCTCAAAATCCCCGAGGAATCGGCCTCGGATTTGGGCGGAAACGGAGGTGGAAGACGGCGGCTCGGGCGGCTTGCGCGGCGGCGGCCGGAGGAAGGAGATGGATCCGACAGGTGGGCCCCACCTGTCGGCCTCCGCGAGAGAGGGGAGCGGGCGGCGGCGGCTTGGGCCGGCATGGGCCGCGCGCGGGAGAGAGAGAGAAAGAAAGAGGAGTTGGGCCGAAAACGGCCCAAGGACCAAGAAGGGGAACTTTTGAACTTTTTAAATAAAAACAATTTGTGAAATGATGTTTCAATTATTAAAAATACTTCCCTTGCTCAAATAATTCCCAGAAAATTCTAGAAAATAGAGGAGCAAGCATAGTATTTAATAAAATTTTATCTAGCTCATTTTTATATTGAAAATTTTCCTAGAAAATTAGGGTTTAGCTTGTAGGCTTTTAATTTAATTTCTAAAAATTCCAATTAAACAACAATTTATAAATTTAAGATTTTTAGGGCGTGACACGTTCCCCAGCAACGGCGCCAGAAATGCTTGTTGGTATTTCTTACGACCACAGATAAATCCACAAGCGCACGGAATACCGCTGTAGCACTTCACCTTCAGGTGACCCCAAAAGGATATCGAACTCAGGGAACGTGTGTAATCTATCTAAGACTAAAACTATCCAAGGACAACAACTGATGATAGGTAGCCTAGGCTAGAGAGGACTTTCTATGTGTTTTAGTTATCTAGGCTAAGCAAAGGTAATTTCATATCTGTTGCTTCGGGCACCGACCCCTACTGGTCTGCCAGCGTGGTTTCGGCTATAGCTCTATAATGTATCCGAACATGGAGGATTACTAGGACGGGACTCAGGGCTGTCACCACCTGTCACTAGCTCTAACAATCCGTGGGATACACTACAAACAAAGGTAATCTCTAACTTAGACACCACGTCTAAGTTATTAATTACTACTCTAATACTTGCGCAGGAACTTCCTTCTCTATCCGGAGTCCTAGTACTAGAGCACTTAGTAAGAATACTGAAAAATAAACCCACAAAGATGGAAATCTATCTTACTTAAACAAAATAATTAAATAACATCAGAAAGGAACACGAATGCTTACTTTATAGAGGAAGTTCTCCGAACCCGGAGCAAAGTGTATCGACAGCTCCGGTACTCCTCCAGAATTCCTCCTAGGAAGCTACAATCGTTGAGGTAGAAATCAGATGAGCACCAAACTTCCGAGCACTCCTCCAGAGCTTCCCCTCACTCTCTACATTATTCTAATGTACAAAAGATACAATAGAACCTTTTGTAATTCAGGTCAAAGTTGTGTGTTGGAAATGAGAGTGAACTACTCCTTCTATAGGCTCCAAATGACGATTAGGGGCATGGGAAATGACCAAAACACCCTGCAACCACCTTAGGGGAGAAATCTGAGCCGTCCAGGTGAAAGCAAATGGCAGGAAGCGCAAGGATTGGTTCGGCCGAACTAGCGGTTCGGCCGAACCAAAAAACCGTCCTCCCGACCTCTCCTTTGGCCGGTAGGTTGCTTAATGGGCCCCCAACATCTTGCACAATGTTTTGGCCCAATTCTAAATGGTTTTGGTTGACATATGGGCCCTCCAATCCGTGTAAACACGTCCTGAATGCGCGGAGGTCCATTTTATCGCATGACGGATGTGTTTTCTCCTCAAAATACCTGCATACACATATTTCACCAACACTAGTGGAAATGATTAGTAATAAACCCTACCACTAAGTTGGATACCATATTTTATTTCATTATATGCAAGTATTGATGGTAAAATATTATGATTTAAGGACCGTCAACAAGTTCCTTGAGGATTTTCTAGCTCCTCTCCCAGCGCCGATTGGACGTCGCCCCCGCCCTGACCACACTGGTCCAACAGCCCGCGACTCCACTTCGACCCAGCGCACCAGCTCCAGCAGGCCGGCCTCCCCGAAAAGCTCCCCGACAGGGCCTGCCTCAACTCCCGCTGGGCCGCCCAGCCCCGCGCCCTCCTGGTCGGCCGGCATGCTGTTGATGCAAAAACACGAGGCCTGGGAGATCTACTTAACTCCAGTGCAGATCCAAAATCTTGCCTTTTAGGTTCGTGAGCGTGCCAGTTGATTTGATCCTGCAATCAACAAAAAACAAAGACAAAGAAACCATAGTTAAATCCACAAATGATAGCCGATCGGCCAGCCGCCGATGACATATCATTTATCTTTGAGCCGATGTCATATGTGAATTGATCGGCTGTTATGAATAAGTAAGGAAAGACTAAATCTATTCGATCGGCTGTAGTCATCAACAATATATAACCTTTATGTCGATATATACTTAAATCAAGTGATTGGGATAGATCGGTCACCATGCCGAGACAGTATAAATCTCTTAGATCGAAATATATATTAATAACGAGGTTATATATGTTCATAGCATAGCCGATAAGATAGATCTAGCATGTATCGGCTAATACTCCGATACCACTCTATATTAAGATATTAAAGCAAGTAAAATATATCAAACAGAAAGCTTAATACACCTAACTGCAATAAGATCTTAATATAAAGGTGGATCTAGCATGTCAATTAAGCACATGAAATATAAGGCTAAATCAGGTAAGATCGGCTGAAACTCCGATACTACTCTAATTGACAACCAAGAAGCAAGCTAGAGATTATAGATTATAGTTCTAAGCACGACTTATGAGGTCAAACCTAACTGATGCAGCCATAAGTATGAAAAGAAAGATAATATCTAGACAATCAAGATATTGGAGGCTTCGTAGAGTGGTAGATGCCCTATATAATCTAAGCCAACGTCGATATTTAACCTAATCGGCTGCTCCCTACCGATAGAAATTAGCCGATTGGAGGTTAAATAGCGATATTGTCAAGGATTATGTAAGATATATGATAACTCGACAACTTACATAACCGAGATTAGAGTATCATAATGATGGAAGCACTAATCCCGAGAATGCAAGCCGTCATAACAAGTCATACCTCTAATTGAAGATCGAAACCGATACAGCTCAACCCAAAAGCAAGAACTCGTCGAAACAAAACGAAAGTAAAAGGGTGGCGATGCGCCGAAGTTGTGTTTGAACATGTGTTAATTGATTACATGGGGCTCGGGGTCTATTTATACCCGAGATTACAAAATATGTCCTTGTCGGACACGACTCTTATCTCTAACAAACTCTAAGATACCATAAGTCTTTGCGGCAGACTTTTGCCCACACTTATCTCTAAGGAAATTACATCAAATATCCTAATTAATAGATACAATTGCCTTTTCAGGACTCAATCCGTATATAGCAATCCATATGAAGTACTTCAACTCAATCCGATGACGTACACCAAGTCATATTGTTGGAATCGGCTTAATCGGCTAACCCTGTCTGACTCAAACTCTGCTGACCCTGGTCGTAGCCGATTTGGACTCGAGCCGATTCTTGCTCTGTTTCCAATGCGATCTTGAACTTGGATTCCGCTTCGATCTAATCTTCATCTCTGATACCGAGGTTACCAAATTTGGTTGTTAACACATGCCCCCAAAGTCCAGAATATTTGGTAATGTTTCAGATTTGCCATATCCGCTTCCGAGAGAATATCGCACTTGCCGTTTTCTAACCGTTACACAGTGCTTTAAATATTAACCGTCACCCCCGAGAAGTTTCACACCGTTTCCACCGCTAAAGCAAACCTCGTTTTCTCTCTCTCCGGCAATCCCCTTGGTGCGCAAGGCGATTTTCAGGCGATCTCCTCTCGGGCCAGGCTCCCGCTCACGGTGATGTCAACCTCCACCGACCCGTCCGCTACGCCATCAACCAGCCCGTCTGCTGCGCCATCAGCCGAGTACGCAGAGGTATGTATCCATCAGCTAGATCCCTTTTTCCATGCAGTAGATTGGTTTTTCCTTATCTCAATCTTGTTTTCTTCTTCTCTATCTCTTTTGCACTTGTAGCATCTTTCCAACCTAGTGCAGTTCCCAGTCTGTCTAATGAGCGCCAGTACTTCCTTGGTCCAATCGGCGATCTTGATCCATCTGAATTCATCATAGCCGAAACCAACAGAATCCCCTTTAGACTGGCCAACCCTAACTTAAGTCACTGGAAAAACACTTTTATGTCTTGGCCATCAATTGAGAAAAGTGCCCCTGAGAAGAGTTGGACTGTATGGTACAAGCGAATATCGGCTAGCAAGCAAACCCACTGGGATGAAATTGGAATCAGCCAAGCCTTAGCCCTCACAATAGCAAATTCAGCTAAGGACGAACCACTGATAGCTGTTGCCACCTATTTTTGGTCCAATATGCTCAATGCTTTCCTGTTCAACCAAGGACCGATGACACCAACTCTCTTAGACATCACAATGATCACCGATTTAGATGTGACTTCATCGGCTAACCCAATGAGTTTGAACACTAAGAACACCTTTGAGTTCAAGACTAAAAGCATTGGAGGCTGGTCAGGATACATTACAGCAAACATGGGCAAAGGGCCAGTCACCCCTAGAAAAACATGTGGCCTTCCTGCTGATGTGGCTTGAAAAGTTGTTGTTTTGCAGATCAAGCTGCGATCCCACAACCAACTGGCATTTCTTAGCCGAAGCCCTAGAAACAAAGAGGCAGTTTCCTCTAGGAAAAATCCTCCTCGGCTACTTGTACCAAATGTTAAACAATGCATCGGCTAAAATAGTCGTCGGCTCAGTGGTTGGAGCAGGTGGGCCATGGTGGTTGCTGCAAACTTGGTTGAACTTAGTAGCCATGAAAGCTGTCAATCGGCCATCAGTGACAGAAGTAGAGTTCCCAAGACTAGAGCCAATTACAGATGATGATGGAAAAGAAAAAACTCATCGTAGGTGCATGTCTTATGGAGAGTATGCATCCACACCAGCCGATGCAGGAGCAAAGCTATCGGCTGAATTTCTAAAGGATTGGTTCTTCAGCTTTTATGATGGATTTCAAAAGGATGCCCGAGTCTGGTTCTTCTATGCCGATTCAATGGACTTTGAATTGCCATCAGACTTCAGATTTGAAGAAATCAATTCTGAACAATATGACAAATCTAGAGAGGTCTTTGCTGCTGCTATCAGCCCATGCATTCTCCCCGTCGGCATCGATCAAGGGTGCAACATCCAAGTATCTTACAAGTTCTATCACCCAATGAGTTCGGCTTGGCAAATTGGAATGGGCCAACTCCCAATCGGCTTATACTTTGCCGATAAGATCCAGTGCAGAGGTGACATCTCTTCAGCCTTGATGATGGATCGGCTACTCAACATCCCTGGACCTCCATTAGGCAGCATTGAGAACATAGAGTTGGCAAGGTTCAGGAGTAGATCCTTTGATAGATGGTGGGGTGAATGGAAGCTACATCTGTTCCATCAATCGGCTTCAACGTTCATGACAGATCTCTTCCCAAATGTCATCCCTCAAGTCTTTACCTTGTCAATTTTGTACACATAGTTGCTAGCCGATTGATACCTTGTCTAACCTCCTCTTCTGTCTTGCAGACCACAGAATCTTCTCCTCCTCGCAGGAGCAACAGTGGCAAGGACATAGACTATGCTCCTGGCCTTATACCAAATGGAGGTGGTCTTGCTCCCCCGGTCATCAGCTACCATGCCCCCAGGACCTCAAGCCTGCTCCAAGGGCTAATCAAGGAACCAGCCGATGCTGGCAAGAAGAGAAAAACCAAAGCATCGGCTATCGATTCATCGGCTCTGGCCCCGAAGAAGAAAGCCAAAACAAAGAAAATCAAGCCAACCGATGATTAGCCTGCCCTAGATCCATCCATTGTGCAAGCTCTGGATGAGGAAGAAATCGAAGATGACGTCGACCAAGCTGCAGCTGGGCTGAGTGATTCGGAAAAAACACCATCAGCTTCACCCAAGCAGACTCCTCCAACTCCTGCTGCTCTAGCTCATTTTTCGAGGGTAAGCAACTTGTCTTGATCGGTTTCTTGAAGAATTCTCCATAGCCGATTACTCATTAATCCTGCATTTGTAGAAAAAGAAGACTGCCGTGAAGAAAAAATCAACATTGGTTGTATCTAAGCCAGCTCCACCGGTAAAATTCTCGTTATTTCTTTAACTCCGATTATAACCGATGTTCAACTAACACTTGTCTTTTTTAGCCTCCTCCTCCTCCTTCGCCTCCTGTGTAGCCAGCAACAAGCGATCGCACACCATCGGCTGCAGGCAGTCACAGCGTTGAAGAGGAAGAACAATCGGCTGCTCCTGCTATCCCAGTAAGTTTTGCCTTCAAAAATTTTCAAATCGGCTATATAATTTGTCTTGATACTTGACTGTCTTCAACTTTCCCTTGTTGCAGGACTTAGCCGATCTATTCTCGTTTGATATCAAAGATTACCTTGATGAAATAGATGAGGATACCAGTAGTAAAGCCTTGGCCCCTTTATCCGATGATGTGAAAAGAACATTGACAGACATCTCTCATCGGCTAGAAGGATCATCTTTAGACAATTTAGTGGTCGATTGTGGATCGATCAGGGCTCGGCTACACGAAATTCAAGCTCTAATCCCAGATGAGTTAGCCGACGCCCTCACTCCAGCTGTCTACCTTGAGCAGCATCAATTCAAGCTGGAGAAGGCCAAGCAGAGATTAGCCGATCGCCGGAGTGCAAAGAAATTGAGGCCACTATCCAGGTCAATCGGCAGCTTGTACATGAAGAAAAATCCAAGCTTGATCAGCTGTCTGAAGGTCTGATCAAATCCAACATTGATCGGCTCGAAGCCCGGAAGATTGAGCTCATAGCCCAACTCGAAGAATGCAACGCCGAGTTAGCTTTGGAGCATAAGAAGTTAGCCGATCTCCCGCAAGCTATTGAAGAACAAAAGTCGAGGTTGAAATCGGCTATCAGAAATGTTGCTGACATGACCAAGTCCCTTAAAGTTATCCTGGGACCGATGCTCAAGATGCCCAAGCAATTGATGAAGTAGAACAAATTAGACAAAGAGCTATATCGACTATCCAGCGATATCTGTCCCAGTGAACATTTTTGTAATAGGACTTAGAAAATTTTGTAATCGGCTAAGATACTCTGATACCTTATTTAACTGTCTCGCTAATCTTTTGTGCCAATTAATATAACGTCCGAATTCGGTCAAAAAATTTCCAACTTTTCCTTCTATTTTCTTCAATTTTGTATATATGTGCCCCCCTAATTTTGAAATGACAAAGGCATTGATAAAATTACAAATTGGTCTAAGGGCGATATAACCATATCGGCCATCATACATCGGCAAAACACAGCCGATTATGCTAAATGAAACCAAAACTGCTAAGGGCGATATAACCATATCGACCATCATACATAGGCAAAGTCTCAACCGATTAAGATAGGAAAACAACTAAGGGCGACATAACTATATCGGCCATCTCAAGGCGATGCAAACACATCGGCTGTACATATATAGGCAAACTCAGCCGATCATGAGTGCCCGTCCATAAACCTCTTGTCACACCCTAAAAAAAATCCCAAAAATATAAATTATTGTGTAAATGGAATTTTAGAAATAATTTTTAAAAGCCTAGAAGAAAAGATTTAATTCTAAATAATAAATTCCAATATAAAATTGGGCCAGATAAAATTTTATTAAATACTTTGCTTAATTCTATAATTTCTAGATTTTTTTGGGAATTATTTGAGCTAAGGAAGTATTTTTAATAAATGAAAGAGCATTTCATGAATTATTTAAAATGAAAAAGGTTTTAAAAAGTCTTCTTTTGGCTTTGGGCCGAAAGTCGGCCCAAAACCCCTCTCTTCTCTCTCTTCGGCCCAGTCCGGCCCAGCCCAGCCGAGCCGCCGCGCGCGCGCCGCTCCCTCTCTCTCTCTCTCGCTGACAGGTGGGGCCCGCCTGTCGGATTCGTCGTCTTCGTCGCGCCGGCCGCGCCCGAAACCCTAGCCGCCGCCGCCTTTCCAATTCGGCCGCCTCTTTCCCGATCTGGTGCAATCGTTTGAGGGGAAACACTCTCCGTGATCTCCTCTACCTTTTTCTCTTTGGAATCATCCGCTGTTTCGCTTTGGAAAATCGGGAAATCGAGCTCGATTCGGAGTCGGCGAACCCTAGCTTTCCATCGCCGTCGCCGGGCCGTTGTGGGCTTCGCCGCCGCCTCCCGACCCCTATAAAAGGTTCCCTGCGCTCTCCTCTACCCTCCGCCGCCCTCGCCTTCGCCTCTCGTCGCCCGAGCCGCCCTAGCGCCGTGCACCCGTGCGCCGCCGTCGCCGCCGCCGCTCCAGCCGTGCGCCGCCGTCGCTCTGGTCATCGCCGTCGCTCGGGAAGGTCGCCAACGTGGTCGCCGTCGCGTCGCCGTCCTCGTCCGACCATTCACCGCCGCTGTTCTTCGCCGGAACACCGTCGCCGTCGACAAGCCGAAGACCGCCGCCGCTTCAACCTCGCCGCCGTCGCCGTCCGGTCGTTTTCCGCCGCTTCTTTGGTCGCCGGTGAGTTCGCCGCGATGCCCGCGTCCTTTTGGTGTCCTCCGTTCGCGCCGCCGCGCCGTCGTTCGCCGGCGAGCACGTGTGTCCGAGCCGCCGTCGCCGCCGTCGGTCGGGATGACGTCAGTGCTGACGTCATCGGTGCCGTCGCCCGTGAGCCGGCCGTGCGCCGTTTGATCTCGGCCGTCCGTTCGGTCCGATTGATCTCGGCCGTCCGATCTTGTGAACCGTAGCCGTGGACCCGGTCCACCGTAGACCCGAGCCCGCTGACGCAATAAAGCCCCTTTTTCTTTTCAAAAATAATTCACTATTGCGTCATAATTCAATTAAAATTTATATAAATGATTTAAACCGATTAAAATCTTTAAAAATTCATAACTAATTCATCTTAGCTCGGATTTAGTTGGTTCAAGTCTCTAAATTTTTCTAAAATTGAGATCTACATGTTAAAAATATCCACATGTACTGTTCATGCTTGCTTATGTGCTGTTTTGGTGTTTTTGTTCTTTTCCGTTTAGAATCCGACGTTTCCGGAGAGTCCGCTTTTGCAGGAGAAGATTTAGAAGAGTTCCAAGGCCAGCAAGGCAAGTCACACAGATCCTAATCGATCCTTTGAGCATGTTGATCCTGTTTAAAGCTATTGTTTCTATTCAACTATTGCATTTATTTTTGAATGTCATGGGGTGGAAATAGCTATTGTTTGTTATAGCCCTTTTGTTCTTGATTACCTTATTCCTTGATACCTTGGGTTATTATAACTTGACTAGTTGAGCTTTATATTGGTTCAACTAGATGTTAGATGCAATTGCTTAGCCATGCTTAGAAACTTTAGCACACTAATGGGATAATTTATGAATCACTATTACTTAGTGATGACTTAATGCTAGTTCACGATGGTTATTCGTGATTGGTTAATTAATTAATGTGACAACTAAAACCTGTTAATGGTGGGTTGTGAGTACATGGTTTTGATGGTCGTGCTCATGACAGTTAAGGACCGGTTCACGAACTTCGGTTGTGAAACATTAACCGTGCCAACCACAAGCCAGCGTGGGCAACGGCTTTATCTTTTACATAGCATAGTTCATTACGGAGCACCAGACTGAGAAGTGGCGGAGATAAGCCCACGGGGGTCGCTGGGGAGTCCATGCCTTGTTTATAAGGGGGTGACTGTGATCCGGGAATGGTGCACTGTGGTGGATTGTGTTGTGTGAGGGGTAATGTCACAGCTCCTTTCCGAGGTACCGTGGTGGTATTAAGGCACATGGTGACATGATGTGGGGCTGTGTCTTGTGGGTACAGTGGTACACCTCTGATCAGAGTAAAACTATTCGAATAGCCGTGCCCGCGGTTATGGGCGGGTCTAACAATGTCTTTCGTGATTAGTCTCACCCTTCACACTATAATGAGAGATGCTATAACTGGATATAATTGATTAGCTCCTGGTTTGGAATGGTATATTCCTGGTTTGGAGATTAGAACTGTGCAGCCAGGGTTGGTTCTACTAAATGGTTGGGCCTATACAACAGGGTGTGTTGTATAGTGTTGGATTAATACTGTTTAATTAACACTCTACTGTTTTATTAAATTCTGAAATATTTCTTAAATGCTGTTTATGCAAATAAGCCTATATTATGCCATCCTTGGTTATCCTGTGCACTTGCATATTTGCTGCGTGGCTTGCTGAGTATGTCATATACTCACCTTGCAATCATTCATCAGAGGAGGAGTTCTACAATGAAGCTGATGGTGGTGAGGATTTGGCGTAGTCCTTGTCAAGTTGCCTGTGGAGTGGAGTCGTCTGCGCTGTTTATCTTTATTTTTCCGCTGCTTAGATCTTTATTGTTTGAGAGGAACTATCCACCTCTGTAATGACATTTTATTCGCTTATTAGTTAGAGTAATAATTGTACTCTATTATCAATTTGTTATTGTGTGCCTCGGCTGATGCCTGGACGAGGGTTTACACACATGTAAGCGTTTGGAATTTTGGATAGAAATTCCGGGCGTGACACCTCTCCATCAAGTCCTTGCAACATATAAGCTCCTTTGGACATAACTTTATGGATCTGAAACGGTTCTTCTCAATTCAGTGACCACTTGCCGAATTTATTATCTCGAGTTCCTATCGGCAAAATTAATTTCCAAACAAGCTCTCCTTCATAAAAAGACTTATGTACAACTTTCTTGTTATAATGCCGAGCAACTCTTTCCTTGTCCCTGGTAACTTTGGCAAGCGCTCTCAATCTTGATTGAACTAGGTCCTCCCTCTCACCGGCCATGAGATTGTAATATTCATCGGCGGTCAATTCATCCTGTAAATCTGTTCTTCTTGAGCCGATTCTAACTTCCCATGGTAAAACTACCTCATGCCCATAAACAAGCTTATAAGGAGGAACTTGAATCGATCCACGACAAGCCATCCGATAGTTCCACAATGCTTCAGCCAATCGTGTGTGCCATTGCCGAGGATAATCGAAAATCTTTCTCTTAATTAACTTAATCAAGCTTTTGTTAGATGCTTCAGCTTGTCTATTGGCTTGTGCATAATAAGGAGAGGAATTCAACAACCTGATGCCCATGCTATCGGCAAACTGAACAAACACTTCGGACACAAATATCGAGCCTTGGTCAGTCATAATAGTTTGGGGAATACCAAATCGGTAGATAATGTGTTCCTTAACAAATTGAATAGCATCTCCTGAATCAACCTTCTTCAATGGAATAGTTTCTACCCACTTGGTGAAATAATCGGTCGCAACCAATATAAACTTATGTCCCTTGCTTGAAGGTGGATTAATTTGGCCGATCATATCCATACCCCATCCTCTAAACGGCCACGGCTTGATAATAGGATTCATAGCCGATGCTGGTACTCTTAGAATTGCTCCAAACTTCTGACAATCTTGACATCCTTTATAGTATTTAAAGCAATCTTCCAACATTATCAGCCAAAAATACCCTGCACGCCGAAGCAACCACTTCATCTTGTGAGCCGATTGATAAGTACCACAAATCCCTTCATGTACTTCACCTATCGCAACTTTTGCTTGATCGGCACTCAAACACTTAAGCAACACTCCATCGATCGCCCGATAATATAGTTCATTATCCAATAAGGTGTATTTCAAGGCCTTATAACGCAATTTCCGCGAAGCCGGCTGAGATGAATTTTGCAAATATTGACACACATCATATCTCCAATCATCAGCTGTGATCGTAGCAACTTCTATCTCAATATCTTTCATCATCGGCTTATATCCCGATGCCCCTTGAGCCAAGTCATTAGCCTCGATATTCTGTTCTCGAGATACATGCCTCAAAGTTACTAGCCGAAACTCATCTATCAACTTTCGGCACTTTTCGTGATAAATCATCAATGTATCGTCCTTGCATTCATATTCTCCTGCTAATTGACTAATCACCAACAATGAATCACCCATAATTTCAATAACATCGGTTTCAACTTCCTTAAGCAACTGTAATCCTTTAAGAACTGCTTCATACTCAGCTTGATTGTTAGTTGCATGAGATTTAATAGTATAACCAAACTCAAAACTTGCCCCCCAAGGCAAAATTATAACCAAGCCGATACCACAACCACGAGTGCATACAGATCTGTCAAAGAATAATGTCCAAGGCATAATGTCAATTAAGCCGATTGAATCATCACGATGATCCACAATAAAATCGGCTATAGCTTATCCCTTAATCGCTTTTGGTGATTCATACCGAAGATCAAACTCTATTAGAGCAAATATCCACTTGCCAACTCTCCCTTTCAAAATTGGAGCCGATAGGATGTATTTGATCACATCGGCTTTACACACCACAGTACATTCATTGGACAATAGATAATGCCTTAACTTGGTGCAAGAAAAATACAAACATAAGCACAATTTTTCCACTGGAGAATACCTCGTTTCTGTATCCAAGAGCTGACGACTTAAATAGAACACAGCCCTTTCTTTCCCTTCAAGCTCCTGAATCAACACTGAACCAATCGACTTGTCACTAGCCAATAAGTATAACCTGAAAGGTATCCCTTTTTTGGAGGAATTAAAACTGGTGGGGAACTAAGATATTCCTTGATATTATCCAAAGCTTTCTGCTGTTCTGCCCCCCAAGTGATTTTTGATCGGCCTTCAACCTTAACAAAGGCGTAAAAGGTTCTAACTTTCCCGATAAATTAGAAATAAACCTCCTAACAAAATTTATCTTGCCGATCAACTCCTGCAACTTCTTCTTGTTCCCTGGAGGTTGAATCTTCTGAATGGCATTAACACTCCTTTGAGTTACCTCTATTCCCCTCTCATGAACAAGAAATCCTAAAAATTGGCCAGCCGATACACCAAAAGCACACTTTGTTGGGTTCATCTTCAAGCCATATTTCCTAGTCCTCTCGAAAACCTTCCTCAAATCAGCTATGTGGTTCCCTATCTCCTTTGACTTGACAACCACGTCATCAATATAAACTTCAACCAACCAGCCGATCAGGTCATGGAATATATAATTCATGGCTCTCTGATATGTAGCCCCAGCACTCTTTAAGCCGAAAGTCATCACAACCCACTCAAACAAGCCGATTGCACCAGGACATCTGAAAGTTGTCTTATGAATGTCTTCTTCCGCCATAAAGATTTGATTATAACCTGCATTACCGTTCATGAAACTCAAAATTTTATGCCCTGCAGCAGCATCAACCAACTGATCGGCTACCGGCATTGGGTATTCATCCTTCGGAGTAGCCTTGTTAAGATCTCGAAAATCAATACACACCCTGACTTTGCCATTTTTCCCCAGCCGATGACTAATTTCCTGTTGCACTTCTTGAAAGTGCTCCCTATTCCTCAACCTTTGAACCCTTCTCTTCTGATTCTTGGTGAAAATGCCTGCAGGACACCACTGTGTATTCCTATTTTTATCTTTATCTTGATAACAATCTTGATTTACCGGGCCCAGCCTTTGATGAACAGGTACTCTCTTCTGATTTGGGCAATTACCTCTATTATAGGATCGGCTTGAACTCCCTGTATCCTCACTGCATCCAGGGCAATTCTCAATCGATGGTAGCCTCATACCTTCATTCCAGCAAAATCTAAAAAACTCACAATCCCAATGAGGATCAAAACCACCATCTTTTTCATGACATTCTTCCTGCTGTTTATCATACTTTCTTTGGTATTTGTTGATAATCCTAGCCAAATTTATCTGAAAATTTATATTCTTCCACCCATCGGCTGTCCTTCCAGACGTATGTACCATGTTAACAGGGAAAGGATTACCATCAACCTTCATCGGCTTCTTTGAATCATCAAATTTAATTTTTCCTCCTTCAATGGCCACCTGGATTTGTTGCCTAAAAACCTTGCAATCATTAGTTGAGTGAGAACCAGAATTATGCCACTTGCAATACCTTCTTTTGCCCAGTTCTTCAGCTGGTGGAATCACATGACCAGCAAGAAGTTGAATCTGCTTTTCCCGAAGCAATAGGTCAAAAATCTTATCGGCCTTAGTAATGTCAAAGTCAAACTTTTCCTCTTTTCCAGAGCTCTTCACCCATTGGCATGGTACGACTTTCTTACTCTTGACCCACTCGGCTGCTGCTACTTCAGAATCATTATCTTCATCATCAGAATCATAGATGTAAGGATATACATGATTGATTTTTTTGAAGTTCTTCTTGGCCTCAGCAAACCTTTGCTCATGTAGAGTCACCTTTTGTGCAAGATGTGATAAACTCTCAAAATCTTGAGCCGAAAACTTTTCTTTGATTGGTGCTATCAACCCCTGAAAAGCCAAATCGGCTAGCTGAGAATCTGTCAATGATAAACTGTAACATCTGTTTCTCATCTCCCTGAATCTTTGAATGTAATCTTGTACAGACTCATCATCCACTATAAAAATAGCTATGAAACTGTTTCTCCAAATCAGCCCAACTATTAATAGAATTATATGGCAAGGAAGAAAACCATGTAAATGCTGATCCTGACAAAGATAAAGGAAACAACCTAACTCTCAAGGCGTCTGTAGCCGATGCCTCACCACACTGGGCTAAGAATCGGTTGACATGTTCATAAGTTGAACCATTATCCTGCCCTGAGAATTTTGAAAAGTCAGGTACTTTGTATCGGCTAGGCAATGGAACCCTCTCGAACCACTCAGGGTAAGGATGCTGATACAAATTTCCAGTATCCTTTGGCTTGAGCCCAAACTGCTCCCTCATTACATCTGCAATCATGTCAGCCCATGATGTCTGTCGAGGTACTCCTTGCATTTGTTGTTGTATTGGCTCAAACTGATTGAATTGAGGAGCATACTGAGGTTGAGGTGATCCTGTCTGCTAATACTGAACATGAGATGACGGAGGCTGATATTGATAATTCATATTTCCTCCTTGATAGTCCTGGAGATTCGGCTGAATATTATGCACCAAATGTTCAGGGACAACCTGAGGCACAACTGACTGATCGGCCTGTACATGATGGACCAAGTGTTCGGGAATAACTTGGTTCACAGTATGTCGCATTGACCGATTGTCAGGTGTTCTCAACCTTGGCGACGCATGCTGCAAGTTCTGCTGCTGAGTCGGCTGAACTGTCTGCTGCCTCGGTTGCACTTGCTGAGTCGGCAACGGCTGTATTGGATCGGTTATTGTCGGATTTGGCAAAAACATCGCAGTAACTTGCTCCTGAGTCAGCCGATTGACATTTTGTCCAGAATGTTGTGGCTGTTCTCTGGTCAACAATCTGGGGTTAACCATCTGTCTTGGTGCCGACGACGTGGCCTGTGTAGTAGCTGAAATTGAAGCCGTCGGCCGAGCCGGCAGTGCATTGGAGGTATTCGGCTGATTTGCTGTAACCAAAGGCCTATAATTTGGAAAAACACCTCCTGGTAAATAAACTGGGCCCGAGGCTTGGTGCTCGGCTATCGAACCATCAACAACAGTCTTCACCATGTTGGTCAAAGTATTAACTAACACTCCAGATTGATTGATCAAAGCATGTTGCACAACGTAGTCGATCCTATCTTAAAATTTATTGAACTGCAACGGCTCTTGGTTACCATCCGCATCAAGATCTTCAACTGTTCCATCTTGAGGAATATCACTTTTGTCACCTAAACCAGTTGCAGCATCTATGTTACCCTGGGATGAACTCGAGCCGACCACATCGGCTGCAACCGCCTTCAGCTTGTACTTTTGTATGATGGTTCCTCTACGGGTTTCCTCAAAAGAATCCATGAACTTGTTCTTCACGTTGTTCATCATCTGTTCAAGTTCATCCCTTTGCTCAGCTGTCAGCCTATCCAATGTGATTGGAACAATGTTGGTTGGATCCACCTCAGCTGATGGATTTTTGGCTCCCGTTTTATTTACGGGAGGTTTGACTCCTGTCCCCGATGATGGTAGTGGTTTTTCAGCCATCGGGAAGAAGTCATTGGAAACTTAGGTCCCACCGGGCGTGCCAAAAGTGTGTTGATGTAAAAACACAAGGCCTGGGAAATCTGCTTAACTCCAGTGCAGGTCCAAAATCTTGCCTTTTAGGTTCGTGAGCGTGCCAGTTGATTTGATCCTGCAATCAACAAGAAACAAAGACAAAGAAACCATAGTTAAATCCATAAATGATAGCCGATCGGCCAGCCGCCGATGACATATCATTTATCTTTGAGCCGATGTCATATGTGAATCGATCGGCTGTTATGAATAAGTAAGGAAAGAATAAATCTATTCGATCGGCTGTAGTCATCAACAATATATAACCTTTATGTCGATATATACTTAAATCAAGTGATTGGGATAGATCGGTCGCCATGCCGAGACAGTATAAATCATTTAGATCGAAATATATATTAATAACGAGGTTATATATGTTCATAGCATAGCCGATAAGATAGATCTAGCATGTATCGGCTAATACTCCGATACCACTCTATATTAAGATATTAAAACAAGTAAAATATATTAAACAGAAAGCTTAATACACCTAAATGCAATAAGATCTTAATATAAAGGGCGGATCTAGCATGTCAATTAAGCACATGAAATATAAGGCTAAATCAGGTAAGATCGGCTGAAACTCCGATACCACTATAATCGACAACCAAGAAGCAAACTAGAGATTATAGTTCTAAGCATCACTTATGAGGTCAAACCTAACTGATGCAGCCATAAGTATGAAAAGAAAGATAATATCTAGACAATCAAGCTATTGGAGGCTTCGTAGAGTGGTAGATGTCCTATATAATCTAAGCCAACGTCGATATTTAACCTAATCGACTGCTCCCTAGCGATAGAAATTAGCCGATTGGAGGTTAAATAGCGATATTGTCAAGGATTATATAAGATATATGATAACTCGACAACTTACATAGACGAGATTAGAGTATCATAATGATGGAAGCACTAATCCCGAGAACGCAAGCCGCCATAACAAGTCATACCTCTAATTGAAGATCGAAACCGATGCAGCTCAATCCAAAAGCAAGAACTCGTCAAAACAAAACGAAAGTAAAAGGGTGGCGATGCACCGAAGTTGTGTTTGAACGTGTGTTAATTGATTACATGGGGCTCGGGGTCAATTTATACCCGAGATTACAAAATATGTCCTTGTCGGACACGACTCTTATCTCTAACAAACTCTAAGATACCATAAATCTTTGCGGCAGACTTTTGCCCACACTTATCTCTAAGGAAATTACATCAAATATCCTAATTAATAGATAAAATTGCCTTTTCAGGACTCAATCCGTATATAGCAATCCATATGAAGTACTTCAACTCAATCCGATGACGTACACCAAGTCATATTGTTGGAATCGACTTAATCGGCTTACCCTGTCTGACTCGAACTCTGCCGACCCTGGTCGTAGCCGATTTGGACTCCAGCCGATTCTTGCTCTGTTTCCGATACGATCTTGAACTTGGATTCCGCTTCGATATAATCTTCATCTCCGATACCGAGGTTACCAAATTTGGTTGTTAACACATGCTGACTGGGCCAGCATCGTCTCTGGCTCGGTCGGCCCACACGCCAACTGGGCCACATGTGCCCTCGCCGGCCCAGTCAACCGGTGCGTCGCCTAGAATCTCTAGGCCGCCTCTTGCTCGGTTGGTCAGTGCACCAACTAGGCTGCCTCTGATTGCGCCCCTTCGGCCTCCACCGACTAGCGCCCCATACGCCTGTAGCGCACGTGTGCCCAGCGTCAGCGTGCCGACTCAACTCGGCCTCTCACCCATTGTCAACGAGCACTCCATGACAACCCGCGGCAAGATCGGTCTTCGCCAGCCCACACATCACCTCAACCTCAGTGTGGCCACCCTTTCTCCTGTACCGCGCATGTATCGTGCCGCACTCGCCGACACCAACTAGAAGTCCGCCATGGAGGAGTTTTCCGCACTTCAAGCCAACCACATTTGGGATTTGGTCCCCCGACCACATGGCGCCAATGTCGTGACCAGTAAATGGATCTTCCGTCACAAGTTCCAGGCCAACGGTAGCCTGGACAGGTACAAGGCCCGTTGGGTTCTTTCCGGCTTCACCCAGCGCCCCGACATTGACTTCGACGAAACCTTCAGTACAATCGTCAAGCCTGCTACCGTTCACACCGTCCTCAGCATGGCAGTCTCGCGTGATTGGCATGTTCACCAGCTGGATGTCAAGAACGCCTTCCTACACGGGACGCTTCTGGAGACGGTCTACTACACGCAACCCGCTGGATTTGTTGACTCCACCAAACCTGACTTGGTCTGCCGCCTCAACAAGTCTCTCTACAGCCTCAAGCAGCCCCCCGGGCATGGTACAACCAGTTTGCCAGCTTCCTCCTAACACTTGGCTTTGTTGAGGCTAAGTCAGATACCTCTCTGTTCATCTACCGTCGCGCTACCGATCTGGTCTATTTGCTGCTTTATGTGAATGACACCGTGCTGACAGCCTCCTCTGATGCTCTCCTTCAGTGGATGATACAGTCATTACAGTCGGCGTTCTCCATGAAGGACCTTGGCAGCCTCCATCACTTCTTGGATATTTGTGTCACACGACAGCCTTCTAGCTTCCACCTCAGTCAGCGGCAGTATTGTCTTGAGATTATGGAGCGTGCAGGCATGTCTGACTGCAAGCCGTGCTCTACCCTAGTGGATACTAATGCCAAGTTGTCTGCTGTTGTTGGTGCTACCGTTGCTGATCCCACCGACTACCAGAGTCTTGCTAGCGCCTTGCAGTACCTGACCTTCACCAGGCTGGACATCTATTATGCAATGCAGCAAGTCTGTCTTCACATGCACGACCCGCGCGAGCCGCATCTTGCTGCCCTTAAGCGCATATTGTGCTATGTTCACGGCACGATTGACTTCGGCGTCCACATTTGGCGTTCCACTACGGTCGAATTGATCGTGTACTCCGATGCTGACTGGCAGGTTGTCCCAACACCAAAAAAATCCACCTCAGGTTAGGCTGTGTTTCTTAGTGAAAACCTCGTCTAGTGGTCCTCGAAGTGCTAGCATACTATGTCCCGCTCCAGTGCCGAGGCAGAATACCGGGTTGTGGCCAATGCAGTGGCTGAGACTACCTGGCTTCGACAGCTTCTTCATGAGCTCCATACCCCTCCGAGTCATTCTACACTGGTCTACTGCGACAATGTGAGTGATGTCTATCTCTCCACTAACTCGGTGCAGCATCAACACACCAAACATGTGAAGATTGATCTACACTTTGTTCGTGATCATGTCACCACCAGTTCTGTTCGTGTGTTGCATGTTCCCACGACATCCCAGTTCGCCGACATCTTCACCAAAGGGCTTCCAAGCACGATCTTCTCGGAGTTTTGGTCCAGTCTGAACGTCTGTTCCATCGACGTTCCGACTGCAGGGGGTGGGGTGTTAGATTGTGATTGTGTTTATCTGTTGCCCTCCTTTCCTTATCCCCTTCGATGCTGTTCTATAAATGGTTGCGGTAGATATGGAAGGCATGGGCCTATATGTACTCCACCATATTGAAGATCCAATCTATCGTGTTGAGCATATCACACTTTCACAGATGAGCTTATCCAAGTATCCAAGTAATAATGGTGAAGCAAAGAAAGGGAGGGACGAAGAGATGGGTTACCGGCAGTGAAAGTTCAAGTACCATTAATTTGGTTTTGGTGATTGATGACAAATCCGATTACATGACTAACATTGTTATAAGCATTTCTTTGTCTACTAGTCTCATATGGATATGAAAGTGGAATATGTGAGGTGATTTTCGGACTTCATATGAGTGCAGAGAGAAACGTTCATTGATGGTGTACCTAAATCACAAGGATGAAATGCATGGAGATCAAGCTATATATGTCACTCTTTCTCTCTGTGCACATATTGATATATTATATAATATTTTCATGTGATTACATAAGCATGTGAGACTAATGTTTTGTTTGAGCCATATCTTGTTTAGTCTCTTTACATTGAGAACATGAAGATGATGAAGGTATGTTTTTATTTTAATGTCAATATTTGATAAACGCATTCTATTCTTGTATAGGATAAGCTCTCAATGTTTTATATCTTGTTATGCATACTCTTGCTTCACACAAATATTCTGTGTGCATACATTTTGGGGGAGCAAATCCTATACATTAGTTATGCATGTATTTGATTCAAGTTATTCACTTTCATTTAATTGGGATCTTTACATTTGAGCATATGACACTTGTGGTGTTGATTAATACTCATCATTTATTCATATCCTTTTATATATGCGATCGGTTGATCAACATGTGGAGGTTGGCAACCGGATCATTGAGACTAATAATTTCATTGAGTTGAATGAGAAAAATAGGTTCCAAGGATTGAAAAGGTGTTGACACTCAAGTGATATGATTACACCTAAAATACCAAGAATAATAAAGTGGAGATATTGAAGATGTGGGATACGAAGTGGCTACTATGGCAAGATGGTGAAGGATAAGCGATGCTTGGTCGCGATGGACCATGCGGAGGTGAAGGGCAAGCAAGGGGATTGGCGTCGAGGAACCAAATCCGGTGGTGAAGGGCGAGTGATGGCTTTGTCATGATGGACCGTGCAAGGCCATTTGAAGTTACAAGTAACCGCATCAATCATTTGAAGAATATATGGTGAAACGGTTTTGGCATTGGCGTCCCTTAAGACAATGAAAGAAAGATGGAAAGAAGGCATTCTTATTGGTATAATTCTCTTCCTATTTTACATTTGAGTTTAGGAATGCCGTACTATTAAGAGGGATGCAACGTCGAGGTGTTTGTGTATGTCTCGGTGCTCAAAGTGACCTATCATAGTGCTACCTTGAGAGAAACCCAAGTTTTAACCTATCCTTTGAGTGGTTTTAGACCTTGTTTTTGGTTGAGTTGGGTACTCCGCTGAGTGAGCTTTCCATAGAGTCCAAGTTCATCAAAAAGGACCCCCAAGCGAAAAGATATAGTCGTTTTACTCTGTGTTTTTCAGAAATTCCAAAAAATTATCGAAAACTCCGAAAATCTTTCGGTAAACTCCGAAAATTTTGGAAATTCCGAAAATGGCTACAAATCTGAGATTGGCTTCTGTAAATTTTCGGACATATCCGAAAATGCTTTTTGGTACTTCCGAAAATTACAGTCTTTGCCTCCAACGGCTAGTTTTTGAGGAGCTCGGGTATATAAACTCCTCCACCCCTCCTTTCAGTGGCTGCTGTTCTTGGGGAGTATTAGACATATCCAAAGCCAAATAGCCATCCCCATTTCCCTACCTTTGTGGTGCTTCTTTGTAAGAGGGATTTGAAAAGGGGAGAGAGTGAGGAGTTGAGAGCTAGTAAGCTTCACTCTATCCTTTGTGGTGCCTCTTTGTGAGAGGGATTTGAGAAGAAGAGAGAGTTGGATTGAGAGATTGAGAAGTTGAGAGCTAGTGAGCTTCACTTTACACTTTGAGCACTCGAGTTCATAGCAAGCAAATCTTCGATTGTGTTTGTTACTCTTGGGGACTAAGGTCTCCTAGATGGCTAGGCGTCGCCGGTGAGCACCCAAGGTTGTGGTGTGCCATGGAAAGTTTGTGAAGGCTTCAATTTCATCTCCGCAAGGGAAGAAATCAAGAGTGAAATTGAGGAGTGTATTTGTGCAACCTTGTGAGGAAAAGGTTGAAATAGACCCGGCATTGTGGCCCCTCAACGGAGACGTAGGATCCGTGGATCCGAACTTCGGAAAACAAATCAATGTGTCTCCTTTGTTGGTTTACTCATTCTTGTCATCTCTCATATTGTGCTTGAGCTTATTTTTACCCGATCTACTTGCATGCTTAATTAATAGTGTTGGTGACCCAATATCTTGTTTAGATACATTGTTTGTCACTTTTTGATTCATATACATTTTGTTTGTTCGAGCTACAAGTTCATAGCTAGTGTTTATTCCGTTATCCACCAAACTTTTCGGTTGAGACCGGAACTTCCAATCTCATACCGAAAGTTCCGATTTGAATCAAAAGTTCTCATCACTCTAATATGCTATGAAGTTGTGATACTTTTTAGCAACGCCTATTCACCCCCCCCCCCCCCTCTAGGCGACATCAAGGTCCTTTCAGGCAGCCTTTGGCTCCACTCGTCGATGGCGACTACCCTTCGCAACCGCTGCAGGAGGATGTGATGGCGGTGGAGGACAGTGCTGAGACAGACGAGCACGGCCGCGTACAGAGTCAGTCTGTTCACCGGAAGGTGTAGTCGATGTCCTCTTTCTGCACGCACTAGAGGGCACCCTCGCCATAGCCGGCGCCGAAGTCCGTCAAGCCAGTCGCCACGCCAGCGGCTTCTCACTCATTGTTATTCTCGTCCACCACTTCACCGACCTCCTCGAGAGGCTCCCACCTGTGGCCGTTCTTGAAGGACCACCTCCACCGAAGCAAGTCTGATGGCATCATGTTGGCGCAGGAACCAACACCACCAAGACACCGTGCATATGCCTCCCGCTTTGCTGTACCCATCCCTGCTCCTGACGAGCGCGAGAAGAGGGAGAGGAACAACGGGGAGAAGCAGGAGGAGATCGTCTAATAAGAGGATGTATGAGGCGAGGAGGGCAAATACGGCTGACGTACCTGCCGTACCGGTAGGGGCTACTGCTCCTCGGCTGCATCGGCCTCAGCTCCCGCGGTTATGGTGCCATCCACGGCCTCGCTCGGGGGCTCAACGCCGCCGCAGTCACCATCTCCTTGAGTTTATGATGCCAAGCATTGGCTTCGTAGGAGAAGATTCAGCCGCCGCCAGAGAGGAGAGGAGGGGCTCCGACTGGGGGAGAAGAGGAAGGTGAAAGAGGGAGAGCGAGCGGCGGCGCCGGAGTCCACGCAAGGCTCGTATGCTGGCCCTACTCCCCGCCACCGACCTTGCCGCTGCCGACAAACTCCGCACCATCCCCTCGCTGACTCGAGGGATGCGTAAGGATGAAAACTGATCGAATACGGTCAGAAACTAGCTCTATCATATTCGTTTTCATTTTTTTTCCTCGAAATCGAAATCGGAATCGGAAACCCGGGTACGAAAACGGAATCGAATATTATCGAATACAGATACGGAACGAATACGAATCGAAACGAATACGGCAACGAATAATTATCGAAATATCAAGACTCCTCAAAGTACGTAAGCTTCTTAAATCAAGGAAGAGATGTAACCATTAGTTTTCAAAAACAGAACATCAACATTTTCAAATTTTATGTCTATTTGTAAGGGCAAGGGGGAGATAGAAAATGTTGTGTTTACTTTCTATACAAATTTATGTTATCATAAAACAAATAAATTAATGTGTATCACTGAAATTTTTATAGGCACATTGAAATTTTTGAAAATTGGTTGAATATTTTAAATTTTGGGTTGAACATTTCAATTGAAGTTGAGAATTTCGAAATTGAATTAACCGTTCTAGATTTTGAGTTGAATTTTTAAAATATGAGTTGAGAGTTTTGAATTTGAACTGAAACTTTTCAATTTTTGAATTAAAAATTTTTAAAATTTTCAAAATTGAATTGAAAGTTTTTAAAAATTTGAGTGGTTATTTTTCATAATTGAATTTTTCCATTTGTTTGTATGCTAATTGCTATTCCTTGTATCTTTTTCATTTGGTTTGTTTTGTTCCACCTAAGTATAGAAGAAAAACATGTTATTGCATAAGAATACCGGATATCCAATAGAAAAATACCGGATAGTATCCGACCGTTATCCGATTCCGACGGATATCACCTATATCATATTCATTTTCATTTCCAAAAAAAATATCCGAATTCGTTTCCGAATTCAAAAAATTTCGGATATATCCGATCGAAACTATCCGAATCCGAAAAAAGGTCCGGTCGTACGGTAACTATCCGAATCACTTTCAACCCTAGGGACGTGAGCTCCTCCACGCCGCCAACCTCCTCCACGCCAAGGTCCACCTCCCAGCGGCGATACTACGCACGCTGCTAACAAGTCAGAATGACAGCCTGTCTAGCTCCTGGGGGTATCAGATTAGCATCCCACAGGTAAACTAAAACATTGCAGAACAAAAAAACATCAGAAATAAGAGTTTCCAACAAGCAACAGAGCAGGACAAAATAAGAGTTCCCAAAACACCACAAAGCGAGACAGCAACCCGCACTGGGCCAGGTAGGTCCCCCCACACCAGCAGCCTTTTGTGACAAGACCACAACCACGGCACCTCCTTAAGCTCTGCTCGTTATAGACCTACTCAATAAGAAAGAAAAGAACGGGCATAAAAAACAACACAAACATGAGATTTGATCGGTTTTGTTTCGAAACAAGCATTATTCTCTGCTTCCAGGTAGCCTGACAGCTGCCAAGAACACAATACGGAGATTCCTGCGGCTGGCAAAGCTAAACCAATCCAACTGAAACAGTGATAACATCCTAAGGAAGGAGACAACAGTTCTCCCAGCATATCACAGAGCATGAAGCCCAAAGCACAAGAAGTTTTGACACCACACTAGACATCTCCCGCGCCAACTAAAGATTCTAAAATCATTCAAAAAAATATTTGCAATCTCCTTATGTACTAGATAGCACAATGCAAATGAAAAATAGCCCTTCTTTACCTGCATTCAACCGTCTTCGTCTGGAGGAGGCAGATTATCGATTATGTCCGTTAGGCGTTCATTTTCTGCTATAGTAAATTGCTGAAACCTCCCTCGTAGTTCTTCCATGGACACCTCCATGGTGTTCATTGTTGGCACATTTGAATCGAAGTAATGAACCACAACCCATCTACCAACGTTGCTGGAAGAAAAAAAAGTTAAAATGCTGAAATATTCTTTTCAGAAGAAATTTATAGGAGTTTCAAGAATATTACCTGACATTGTATACTCTCTTCCTTCACCCAATTGGATCTAAAGTTTGATAATCAGTCCTCCCCATCACTTGCCCAGTGTCCAGCTAAACAATTAAAATTAGTTAAAAAAATATAGCACAAAATACATTCCAAAAAAATTAACAGTCAGAGTTATAGAAAAACCTCGAACATTTGGTCGTGGACTTGATCCCAGATTGCATGATCTGGAGGAGGTATATTTGGGCCGATACGATATGTATACACTCCAACTGTATAAAAATAAATTCAAGATAAAAAAATGCTTCCAAAGTGAAATGAATAAAAATTAGAGAAGAGAACAATTAGCGTGTAATAATACACAACCTGATAGCTGTTGCATTGGGGCATCTAATCTATCAAAATTAACGGGATTCTTCAAAAGACAGTAGTACTGTAGTCACGAAAGATTGTCACGAATGCCTTCATATCTGACAGTGTACCGAGTAAATCCTAAAAAGGATAACAATTTTTACAACCCAGTGTAAGATCCATAAAAAGATATGAAGAGTAGGAAAAATGAACAGACATAAAGAGAAAAAAGACATACCAATTCTTGTCAACCCATGAACAGGAAAACCAATCCAGTTTGGTGGATCTCCTTGACCTCGACCCCGACCCCGTCTCCATCCCCGTGGCCTCCCTGCTCGTCTATGCTCTACACTTCCAGGATCTTGTACAATAGTATCGTGCATACTTTGAAGCTGCAAAGTTAAATCAAGGATGATACTTTGCCTAAATGTTTTTCTTCTCAAAAACACAGGACTATGCTTCATTGCATCGAGAAGAAATAAAAACTTACAAAGAAAGGTTCACAAACAGACCCCTCCAGAAAAAAAACACACCTCATGACTCACAAACGTCACGAATGCAACGAACTATTACACATGTCACAAAGCGAGATTGAAATGTTGCAATGAGAAAAAGATATACCTGATCTGAGTCACAAATACTCAAAAATATTGCCAGACTCTGGTTGTCTGGTTGGTCCAACACTTGAAGGTATGGATCCAGTAAGGGAAAACTTTTATTTTGAGCTTGAAGTGAATTACGTATTTGGACTAGGATCAGATGGTTCTGAAAGAGAAAAATTGCCAAGGTTAAAAGATAATATAAAAACAGAAACATCATTAACACACTGTTATGACAGAATACCTGTTCAATCTTGTCAGCACCAGCTGCATCTGTAACTGCATTTTGTATATTGGTGGTAAACCGATTAGAGATTGGTACCAGGTCAGCCATGTATCACCAGCACTTGAAGGCGATGGCAGAAATGGGTGAGCAGGTGGATTCTTCAGACCTGAGAAGAATAAAAACAATCAAACCAAAATATGAGTGCACCATCATGCTGAATCAAGACAATGCGCACCGATTGCAACATTAGAAAAAAATGTCAATGCATATCTGAAACAAACAAGCATATAATTATTTTTCAACATATCCTTATAAGTTGGTTCCACCCATGCTAAACTAGCAATATGGTACTAAACATGCGCACACATGGCACAACTCTCATTGACCACACAGGCCACATCCTAATTGAACTAGGATGTCACAAATACAATCATGTAATTGTTTGCTATACAACTTTCAAGAAAAAAATATAAACTGCAATTTCAGGTGATTCTGCTTCACCGACTAACCTAGGTGAGAAACTCATAGCTAGTGTGTTCCCGCAGCACAACAAAGCAGGTGTCTAAAACATCAGCCCTGTCTAGAACATCCCAGCAGTAGTGAACATCTATGCTGTTTAAAATTCTCACAACATGACAGAAGAGCAGCAAGCCTTTTAGTTGCTCCATAACAGAAGAGTGCTAAAAACCTCACCGACTAGCAAGCTTCACAGTACTAAAAAATAAAAAACCTATATAACAGAAGCAGTAGTTCATACATCAACGATCAACAAAAAGCTTAGCTGGGGTTCCTATAAAGATTCAAAGTGTTGTAAAACTGATGTCTGCTAACTCTACTGAAACAAATAGAAAGCCACAGTTAGTACCAAAAGAAAATGGTGCAATTCAAAAGCCACCAATTATTTGTGAGTACTGTTTTGCTGCATATACTAGGATCTTCTGTATATCTCAACAAGAATATGAGATCTGTTCGCACATTTTTACCCTCTTAATTTCACCTCCTAGTTACATAGACTATTAAAATTCACAAAACAGAGTACTATAACCAATTTTTGCAGCCCTCATGGTAATCAGTTTGAACAGGAGTATTACCTAACTACATATGGCTGACAAAGAAAATCTAAAAGATCATAACATACCTGGAAAAATCACTAAGAGTCTGCTGATATCTTGTATTAGTTGGCACACTTTGCTTCCCTTTCTCAGGTAGATCGGTGCCTGCATTTGTTTGAAACAAAGATCACAAACAATGAAGAATGTGGCATTACTGTCCAGACCTTCAAGACCACGAATGGCCTATAACACAGTGCAACTGAATTTAATAAAGAAATATGTAAAAGAGAGCAGGCAAGAATGACACTGTGAACATGGGGGTACGTTTGTACCCCCAAAATGTTTTACACAATACCAAATATATAATTCTAATACTATAAAAATGTATGCAATTCATACACAAACAAGAAATCTAGATGTTCAAGAAAGCTAAAAAGATATTTGTATTATTAGATTTAAACATCCACAAGTCTATACCGTATAGACTAGTTTGATAATTTATTTATAAATATCACTACTATTTTCTAATAACAGAGACCCCCATGGCGAAAATGCTAGCTCCGCCACTGCTTTCTTACACCATTTTTCTTTACAACACAATTTCAGAGCTATCTAAACTTCCTACATAACTTGCAAACTAGAATACCTAAATTAAAAGCGAAAAACCATAATTTCAGTCAATATTCATATGAGATCGCAAATCAGAAATCACATACATATGGATAGAAAAAAAAGTAGGCTAGTAGCTGTACCAACAACCTTAGCAATAGAACATGTAACAAAAGTTCAAATCTCATGCCATTGTGATTCAGTCTCAGATCAATTTCATGCTGCCCATGTAGAAACTTAACTAGTAATCACAAACCTGAAACTTAACTGCATTCCAAACATGCATTTATAGTGAACTGAACTTACATTGTACACATGTAATTATAATGTAGGTAAAATTACAAAATTGCCTAGAGTGAAATTTGCTCAAAGCATGAAACTCAACTAAATTGCCTAGAGTGAATCCGGCCGCTAGTAGCTGCTGCGCGGTGTTGCTCCCGATGTACCCGCCCCTACAGTCACCAGCACCGTCCTGCTCGATCCCCCAGCCGCCTCACCCTCCGTACAGCGAAGCTGTCGATAGCCTGCCTATTCCCTGCCTCGTCGGCGATCTGGCGGTGAACGTGCGGAGCGGCGAGATCCGGAGGCGTTTGTGGCGGGGACAGCGACGAGTGTCGGTGGCGGCGTGATGAAGACGGGACGGAGACCTGATGGCGGTAAGAAGGAGACCGGACGACGGGAGATCGACGGTGGCCTGATGGCGCGGCGGTTAGGGTTTACTGGACCGGGTACGCAGGTTGCTGGTGAGGGAGCGACGGCGATCTAGCGACGAATGCACGACGAGACGACGCGACGGCGGCTATGCGACGGGGAAAGCGCTTGAGAGAGGACGAAGGTAGGGTTTCTGGGGAATTTACCTATTTGCCACTTTTCCAGATGCCCCATGTTTCACGCTTAATAATTTACCACGAATAGAGGTGATTTCTTAACTATTTGCCATTTTTGTCTACGTAGCATGCCATCGTGACGTGCCCGTGTGGAAAACAACATGGACCCCACCCGTCAGCCCCTTCCCTCTCCTTCTTCTCCACCTCCGGCCCGAGTAGGTGCCATGCCGCGGCGAGGAATCCGACGACGGTGGGCGGGAGCAACGCGACGAGGTTGATGCACGAGTGGACGTGGATGAGCACGGCCGTCGTGATGAAAAATGTTAGGTCCCGATCTTCCGATAGGTATTGATAAACAGTCGATTTGGACGGAGTCGCAACACAACTCGATCCGGCTTCTGAACGAACACGCTACTGAATAAATATGATTAAGGACGTCTTGCCCTAGGGCGCACACCTCCTTGGCTAAGCCCACGATACAATACAAGGCCCAAAACCCAAATCAGATTCGGACTGGATGAGATACATGGCTTGTTTTGCAGATTCTCGGCAGCTCGGTAGAAATTTTGATGTGGGACCAAAACCATATGAAAGTAGACTGCATAAGCTTTTCAACAAGTACTCTTGGGCCCCGAAATTTCTTCTAGATCAGCGGCTAGGTCCGTTTGAAGTTGATGTTGTCAGGAGGCCTGAATCCGAATCCAAAGCGTGTAAAACTTGATCACTTGTCTTCTATGGACCAAAAGTGGCGTGGTAAGGTAGAAGTGGACTTGGAGAAGGTCTTGGTCTCCAATCAACTTCTTTAATCATCCATGCATTCCTTACGCTCAGTCTCTTTTCTTTCGTCCAAGCAAGTACCTCTACGAATGAAAACACACAAAACTCATTGTGTAGCATCGTTTGTTCAAATACATAACGTTTGAAGTTGATGTTGTCAGGAGGCCTGAATCCGAATCCAAAGCGTGTAAAACCTGATCACTTGTCTTCTGTGGACCAAAAGTGATGTGGTGAGGTAGAAGTAGACTTGGAGAAGGTCTTGGTTTGGTCTCCAATCAACTTCTTTAATCATCCATGCTTTCCTTACGCTCGGTCTCTTTTCTTTCGTCCAAGCAAGTATCTCTGCAAATAAAAACGCACAAAACTCATTGTGTAGCATCGTTTGTTCAAATACATAATAAGTAAATCTTAAATAAAACATATGCACCTTTGGTTGATTAATACATAAGGTAGTTATGATTATATTCGAGCTAGTTCTGTCCTCATCGTACCAAAGAGGCCGTCGAAGGCGAGGCCGCGGCGGCAAGGTAGGACAGTGAGCACTAGTGCCGTTGGTGGCGAGGTCGAAGTTGCACAAGCTGAGGTCCCACACGACGCAGTGGACCTGGGCGTTGTGGACGACAAGCCCGACCTGGAGCGGCTTGAGCTCATCGAGATGTCGACAGGGCAGACCTCGACGCTGGTGATGACTAGAGCCGGCAGCATCATGGGCATGCCACCGTAGAAATACCCACGTCCTCGTCGCGCCACACCTGCACATCGTCGTCGGTTCCTCGCCACAACGCAACACCTAATCATCATCGGGTTCCACGCAGGTATATCACGATAGCATGCTACGTAGGCAAAAGTGGAAAATAGTTAAGATATTACCTCTCTCCAGTGGCAAATATTAAGTGCGAAACTAAGAGGAGCATTTGGACAAGTGCCTAACCTAAAAGTGGCAAATAGTTAAATTCCCCAGGGTTTCTAGGTGAGGGGGGATTCGGGGGAGGTAGAGGAACCTGCTCTTTTCTCCTACAAAAGTTAAATAAACTTTTGGATACTCTTGGCACGCTTTTCAAACTGCTAAATGGTGTGTTTCGTGTGAAAACTTTCTATATTAAAGTTGTTTTAAAATATCAGATTAATCTATTTTTCAAATTTATAATAATTAAAACTTATATAATCATACGTTATTACCACCTCATTTTGGATGAAACACTTAATCTTTATATTGATCTTTATATTGAGAAGATTCAAACCCCACCACAGTGAGGCGCGGGATATAGGGGAGCTATTTTTTTTTTTACTTTTACATATTCCTACTTTAGTCTACTACTTAAAAAGATGAAAAAGTTTCCCGTAATTTGAGATAAAGGGCGAAAAAAATTTCACGCGGAAAAAGAAAACGCTCCGTAAAAAAGTCCAAAGAAAAACAGCGGAAAAAGTCCGATTCGTACTAAAACGAGAAAAAAAGTGGCGAACAGAAGCCGGGGAAAAAAATAAAAAAAGCTGACTTAAAAAAGAATAAAAAAAGTCGCCAACCGAAAAAAAAAATATGCCGAAAAAGAAAAGGACGTCCTAAAAATGGGTGAAAAAAAAGCCCGAAAAATAAACGCAGTATAAAACAGCAAAAAAAAAAAAGTCCGATGAGTAGGGCAACGAAAAAAAAGAACGATTAGTACACAAAAAAAAAAGTCAGAATAAAATAACCCAAAAAGCAAAAAGAAAAATCCGATTTCTACACAACGCGGAAAAAAGTTACCGTTAGTAAAAAAGCCGAAAAAAAGACGTCCGTAAAGAAATCGAAAAACGTACTGTTTATACCGAGTGAAACAAAATCTTAATCTCAACTAATTAAAAGATTTAGTAATTTTCCTTTCGTCACAAATATTTTTTTTCCGTCATCGATGTCACAGCGCCTCACACGCGATCGCATCAAGTCGTGTTCGATTCTAATTTATCTCAATCGTAAGACATGTCTCTGGTCTCGCATGACGTTGGTCTGGGCCAGTTGATCATGCCGCCAATCAACAAGATTAAGTGCACGTTACTTGCATTTATGGGCCGGTGCCTCCATATGGATTTTATTTTGATTGGTAGCGCTTTGGGCCACCTGGGCTTCTGTTTTAGTTTTTGATTCATTAGTTTTATTACTATCAGAAAATCCATGAAATACCATCAACAATCACTCTAATACTAAAAATATCATCGACAAGAGCAACTTTCCAAATATATCATTGTATAAGCCTCTTTCTCCCAAAAATGCTATTACCGTTACCGTTGATTCCACACCATTATAACCATTTTTTTTTAGAATGGCCAAATTGTCTTCAATCCAAAATATATCCAGTATTTCACGGTAAAAAGAAAAAAGAGATGAAATGGGGAAAACACTTTTCCCTCCACGCGAGCACGTCGAAGCGTGGCAGCGTGTCCACACCAGGGAGCACGTGACCGGTGAGCAGGTCCTGCAGCGTCACCGTCGGAAGTGGGTTGTCATCGTCGCCATCGCCGCCGCCGTCACGACCGCGCGTTCAAGTTCGTCACTAGCTTGCACCTATCATAGAAGAGACAGAGCGCAGCGCCCATGGATGTCCTGCAGATGTGCAGGTCGTCCTTCTTCTCCGGTAGTGCTCGCAGCTGCTGCCATGGGCATCGCCAAGCCACAGCCCAGTACTTGTGCAACCTCCTCGCTGCCCACTGCCACCCCTAGGACGCCGCCTACAACCTCCACGTCAGCGCTTGCGACCTCCGTGTCAATGACTGCGGGCTCCTCGCATGCGACTGAGGCCTCTGCGCCACAGCCTGCGATCGCCGCACCACCGCCTGCGGCCTCCTCGCTGGCCACCACGCCATCGCTTGCGACCTCCTCGCCTCGCCCCGCGACACCGCCGACATCACGCCAAGGTGTATAATATGGCATGGTTCCAATTTGAGGATAGTTGTAGTGGTATCGTTTCAATTATAAGAATTTTAATGATATTTTTCAAAACGAGCAAATTAATAATGGTATGGATTCAATTAACCCTTGAATTTATGAATGGTTAGTGCAATTTAGGCTGTGTTTGATAGTAGAGGTTGGGAATCTTTCTCCTCTGGACGTAGATCAGGGTGATAGATTAGCGCACGATTAATTAAGTATTAGCTTATAAAAAAAATTAAAATATGGATTAAGATAATTTTTAAAGCAACTTTTCTATATATTTTTTTAAGAAAACACATCATTCAGCCGTTTGAGAAGAAAGCGAGAGAGTATAAGTTAGAAAGAGTTAAGTATAGAACACACCCTTACTCTTCAATTTAATTATCTGTGTAGGTAAATGTCATACACTTACATTTAAATTTGTTTCCTCCCGTTGCAACGCATGGGTATTTTGCTAGTAACTTTAAAAAATTTAAACCGCATCCCAAAAAAGGGTTCGACATCATATAACAGAAAAAACACCTTGTGATTCTACACAACGCGGGAAAACAAGAAAAAAACTAAACCGCCTAAAAAAACCTGTTCGGCATTAAATAACGTGAAAAAGAACCGTTTGATTCTATGCAACTACTTAGCGTGCACGTGCAAGACACGTTGACATATATTGAATGGAATAAATCAAAACAAATACATCCATCGCTTAAATCAATTTTGACCGGACGGCGTAGAGGCCCACGCGTCGCTCTCCCCCGGTGCGACTCGGGAGGCGAACCCGGCCACCCCTCCACCCCTCCCACCTTCCTCCTCCGCCTCGCCGCCACCCGAGCGGCCGCCGGCAAAGCCGCGCGGCCGCAAGGACGGCGGCGGCGGGGCTTCGGGCTTCGCACCTCCCGCTGCGTGGACAGCCTGGGGAGCCACCAGGGCAGCGGCAACGGTGACCGCCAGATCTAGCGGGGTGGCGGCTGGCGGCGAGGGTGGAGACAGCGATGGTATGGGTGAGGTGGTGTTGGCGACGGCGGCCGGAATGGCGACGACGGCGGCGGGGATGGCGGCGTGGTGGCAACGACGACAGGGTTGGCAGCGGCGATGGATTGACGTCGGCTTAGCGGATCCGGAGCCCGGAAGCAGATCAAGCCCCCCGGCGGCCAGATCGAGTGAGGACTGTCGCGGCAGCAGTGACATGGCGACGGCGATGCGGGGCTCGTGGCGACGGCGGCGTGGAGCTCTCGGCCCCGGCAGCGACAGTGGGTATCCGGCGGCGGCTGATCGGTTGCTGCTTTTGGTTGCATCGGCAGTTGGCTGGTGGCGATGGCGGGTGGCCGGCGACATCAGTGGCTGGAGGTGTGGCCGACAGCGGTGGTGACCGGGTGAGGTGACCGAGGAGGCGTGGAGGTTTCCATCGTCCGTACTAACAAAAAGGGTAAAAAAATGAAAAAAAAAATGAAAGTCCGATTTAATCTATCTATATACCTAATTAAAAAATTTGTAAGGCTTTCGGGATAGAGTTTTCATCCGTCGTCAATAAAATTTTTTCCATTGCACGTGCGATCGATCCCGTTTCAATCCTTCTCTGATGAAAAAAAAAATATTACGAGTCCGCAACAAATCTGGACCTAGATCCTAGAGAAAACACCGCTACAACAAAACAAGATCAGATTCAAGAACACTAAGAAAACGTCCACGCCGGAAGGGGAGGGTGCCGCCGTCGCCGCTGAACCGCCACTGCCGTCGCATGGATGCCGGAATGCCGGGGCACCGGCTGCTCCCCTCCCACTAGATCCGGTGGAGGGGACCGCTGAGACGCTGGGCCGCCACCACCTCCGCCTCCCCTCTCGTCCCCTTCCCTCCTGGATCCGGTGGAGGGGAGGGCCCCACCCACCACCATTGAGCCCTTCCGCGGCCCCATGGCGAGGGCGAAGAGGCGCCACCGCCTGCGGAAAGAGAGCTGCCGTTGCAGTGACATCGGGCCACCGCCGCCTCCCCACCCGCTAGATCCGGTGGAGGGGAGGGCGCCACCCCTGCTTGCTGCCTCCCCTCCCTGCCGCCTTCATCTCCCGCCGGAAGGGAAGAGGGGGAGATAGAGCAGTGCCACCTCCGCCGGAAGGTCACTGCAATTTCATTTCATTATTATTATCATGATTATGATTCCTTTATCATTTTTGCCCAACAGTCTGCATGAGTAAAATTATCTTCGCTTGTTGCAACGCATGAGTATCATTGCTAGTTTTATTAAAATATTTAGAAAATAATAATTCATTTAGAAAGTCTACAAATCTTTATCTTTATATATCCTATAAAACTATATCAGTGATCCCCACTTAGGGCAGTTATTATCAGTTTCCTGAGCTGTGGTTAAGCCACGTCATCTACTTGCTCTCCAGCCGTTTGATCATATCTGGATGGTCATCCATGTTGCCTACCGTACCAACGCCCGCGGAACACAGCCGCGCATCTCCACCGCGCCGCCTTTCCTATCCCCGCACACGCACGCAGCGGGCTCGCCAGTCGCATGTCTCGACCTCGTCGCCTAACCACGCGCGTGCACGGGGCGGGCCCTCCTCTCGCGTCACCCCCTTTGCCGACCTCCGGACGCGCGCGCCGCGGGCCCATTTCAGCCGCACCGTCTCCCGTGCTCCCCGACGATTCCTCGCCCGACCGCTCTGCTCCCTCTCCTTGGATTGGCACCACCCTCCTGGCCGCTCGCCTTCTCAGGAGCAAGAAACGGAAACCGCCGAAGTCCACCAACGAGCAGCCTTGATGGCTGACATGAAGACAATAATGAAGACAACTCTCCTGAGTAGTAGAGCTAGCTACTAACTTCAAATTATCTATAGTCAATTTAATTATCAATTCGTACAATACTTACATATAAACATATACTCCCTCCGTACTCATAAAGGAATTAGTTTTGGACAGCGACACGGCCTCCAAAGCACAATTTTAACTTCTTATTTCTACAAAAATATTTATTGAAAAATGATATATGTATACTTTTATGAAAGTATTTTTCAAGACAAATATGTTCATATAGTTTTTACATTTTCAGATTCAGAGTTATTCATGATTTATATTCCTAAGGTTTGACTTAAACATTATCCTAAACGACTTCCTTTACGAGTACGGAGAGAGTAGTACACTAGTAATACCTAGTTTCACCCGTCATACACAAATTGCATCTTTTAGCTTGTGCTATAGCTGGCTAAAAATCTGTAGCCCGTTGTTTTTTTCTTTCCTCATTTATCTCCTCGATATGTGTTTATAGTTGGCTTATAGTCTGCTATTATACCTCCTCTCAGCTTCTTTCTCCGCAAATCCGCATCAAGCTCCATCGAACCCCTTGCCTTCTTCGATTTGCTTCTTACCATGTCTCGATCACCGGACACGACAATTCTATTCGTCCTCCTTGCCTCTCCCTCCCATCAAACCTTCACCTGCCTCCTCACCTTCAACAAATCACATGTGTATATATTCCTAATTATGCTTCTTACTCTTCTTAACCATATATGTTCATTCAATCTATTGGTCTAGATTGATGCTAAATTGATCTGTTCCCGTTGTCTCTAAGATTGTCGAAGTGATTTGATTTGGGCTATTCTTCAGGAATCTACCGTCCCTGTTCAAACTGATTGAAATTTATTCGATCTTTAAATTTTGTTAGATGAGCCAATATGTTATCAGAACACCAAGATCACATGTATATGTTTACACCCAAATTTGACACCTAGAAATAAAATAGGGAAAAATTGCCAAAGTTTGGAAGTCTGCCGGTTTTCCTCTGAGAGGGCCGGTCTGACCGCCGTATGTTAGCCGGTCAGACCGCCGACAGTGGGCCGGTCGGACCGGCGGTGTATGGCTGGTTTGACCGGCAGAGTCCGAGGCCGAGTCTATTTCATCGGGTCTCGAGGTTTCCTTACTCGGGAAGGCATGTTTCGAGTTTCCTTTGGATTCTATCCCGAGATGAACGTGGAGGAGGGCATGGAGGGCAAGACCAACCCCTATATAAGGGACAAGGCTGGTTTATTGTAAAAAATAATCAACTATCAATCAATCGAATCGTTCTTTTACTTTTACTCCTAGTTCTAGTTTAGTTTGTCCATCTTTATCGATTTGCGTTGTAAATCGTCCGCCACTGCTGCGAGAGTGCGACACCTTTTTGTAGATTTGTCCTGAAAACCTTCTGTTTTGCCCACGAGACGGGTAGTTATCTATCGTTCTATCTAGATCGGCTCTGCTAGCCGGTTTAGTTTATCAAAACCTATCTTGGTTTAGCTTTTGCTAGATTGAGGTGGTTGGTGACTCTAGGATCACCACAAAGCTTTAGGTGCTGCGATCGTGCTTGTCAACTTGTCACAAAAAGTTGCCAACACGATTTTTGGTGACTCCGCTAGGGAAATCAGCTCAACGTCATCTCAACTTCGACGTCGCCATGTCAAACCCAATCAAGGAGGTGGAACCATCCAATATTATTCCAATATCATTGGACGATCTTAACGGGGAATCACGCAAGATCATGGAGGAGCACATCAAGGCGTTTACGCAGGAGATGTTGATGAGGTCATGCACCAAGACCCGTCAAGGTGTGGTTCTCAAGCCCAGTCCGTTGCCTAAAGCCACTTTTGATGTGGTAAGTACTAAAGAGGTAGCAATTCCTATCCAAAAACTCGTAGCGAGTATAATAGATTCATCCATTGTTACTTTAAATAATAAATTAAATGCATCTATTCAATCTCGTTTTGATGAGCGTATTGATGATTTTATGAGGAATAAATTCGGTTCTATTTTAGCCGATTTACAACCTAAAGCCTCTATCAGTACTAGCACAGCCCCTGTTGATCAAATTTATAGCAAAACCGACGGGGCAAATATGCAAACGACCGGTGAGGGAGGGGCTATGTACTCAACCGATCCGACCAGGCCAGATGGCTGGTCAGACCGCGCGTTCACCGCCGGTCCCTCCCGGCGGTCCCTCCCGGCGGTCAGACCGGACCCCAAACCGGTCTGACCGCGCCTCTGGATGCTGGTCAGACCGGGCCCTGGACCGGTCAGACCGGCACAATTATCCTGATACAAGGGATTGATTCAATGACAAATAATAGGTTTTTATACCATATTCCAGCACATGATTTCCCTGTATCTACTGTTAATCCCCAAGTTCCCCTACATATCCCTAATGTTTACAATGATCCTACTAGGGGATATCCTCCCGATACTAGGTATGGCTAATATAATCATATTGCGTGTTGGCGGCTGTTAAATGCCGATTCTATACCACCAACATCTTCATAAAGTTCAGATAATAAAGCATCCAACATAGTGATAGGTGCTTAATCTCACATATTCCACGAGTGTTGGTGTATATTTGTATGCAGATGATAAACCCTAAAGTTGGGAGGAAAATCAGACTAAAGTGAGAAGGAATATGTATCCATACAAAAATGGGTTGTGAACTTCATAGAAATACCAGAGAATCAGCCCAAAACACCGAAGAATGGATAGAGGAGGACCAGGAGAGGAGCCAGGCCAAAGACCAGGCCAGGGGGGCCCAGCCCAGGTTGGTTCGGCCGAACCCTGGTGATCACCGTTGATCCCAGGTATTGGCATAGACGCTCCAAATGCATTCCTGATGGCGGTTGAGGGGCACTTCGGACAATTCCCCTTCCTATAACCATCATACTTGTCCTATAAATAGACCTCACTTCATTCACTCTCACACACACTTCCAAGCTTGAGCTGAATTATAAAAGGCTCTATTATACTATATTTTATACTAGAATAGGAAGAGAGTAGAGTAGAAGAAGTCGGAAGAATTCCGGAGTTGTCGGTAATCTTCTCCTATTTCTTTTATTCTGTTTATTACTCTGAATTCAATATAATATTCTTCTTGAGTAATTTAGATTTATCTTGTGAGAATTATCTCTTGGTTAGTTGCTAAATAGCATACGGGATTATTGTTCACTATAATTAACTAAAATATAGTGATTGCTTTGGTGAGTTATAAACACTAAAGTAGATATTAATTGCTTAGATGTGGTGTTTAGGTAATTATTATCCAGTAATTGTTACGTATCTCACATTACGTTTGAGGTAGGTGTAGAGGTGGTGACAGCCCTCGAGATCACTTAAGTCCTCCCTGTCCGGGTACGTAGTAGAGCGACATCTGGGAACAGCGGGTTTCCAGTGCCTGAAGTATTGCATTGGGATTAAAGTTAAGCTTTCCCTAGACACTATTTCTCACTAGTAAATCCTCTCTATCCTGGCCTATCATCTGCTTGGTGTCCTTGGATGAACCGGAGGAAGATCTGACCACACACGTTCCCTTTGATTCGATACCCTTGGAATACTCCATAGGGGAAGTGCTACAGCAGTATATCCGTGCGCTTGTGGATTGTATCTATGATCGTAAGAAATACCAACTAGCATTTCTAGCACCGTTACCGG
Organism: Oryza meridionalis; assembly: GCA_000338895.3. NCBI lineage: Eukaryota > Viridiplantae > Streptophyta > Magnoliopsida > Poales > Poaceae > Oryza > Oryza meridionalis. The sequence continues at coordinate 10,635,530 of CM002531.2, read as the reverse complement.
GGAATGGTTGCTGATCATTTCCAAACCTTGTTCATCCTCGTATCCTTTTTACTTTTTATTCTATCTCTACGCCTGCTATCCCAAAGAAGTATTCCTATTAAACTCTTGACTTATGGTCAACCTGCCTGAGTCAATGTGAGACTCAAGTAGACCCCACATGTCAACGGCCCTATCTTTCTAGTTTTGTCTCTCTTCCCATCTCTCTAGGGTGGTGAGCGGCGAGGCGAGGAGAAGGACAACAGGTGGCAGTCCACAAAAGAGCAGTCAAGAGGCGGTGGCATCAAGCTCAAGTAGGTGGTGACGACATTGCCTTTGCCGCAACTGAGGTGGCGGGAGAGAGGAGGTGAGCCGATGGCGGTGGCTGGTGGTGGGGACCAGCAGATGGACTGGAAAAGCAGAAAACCGAAAAATCAGGATGAGATGACAAAGCCCATATTGGTTGTTTCACCTTCTGTTGCATGTTTCTACACTATGCTCCCCTATGCTTGTGGTGGTGGGGTTGTTGCGGCCGCCGTCATCCGAGGAGTCGACTTGCTCATGTCCCAACATAGGCCATCTCATCAAGACGCTCCGGGATGTAACTACATAGGGTGTGTTGCTTGGGCCCATCGCTGGAGCTCCGTGTGGCAGCACGGCCTTGACGTTGTCCTCATTGATGAGGGAGTTAGGTCCCGATCTTCTGATAGATACTGATAAACATTCGATTTGGACGGAGTCGCGACACAACTCGATCCGGCTTCTGAACGAACACGCTACTGAGCTCCGCAATCGCAGCACCACGTCTCCTCTGGTAATCAACCGTGCCAAAACCCGATTGACCTTGCCGAGAAGGCTAATCCTTGCATGCGAATCGAAGAACACAAGCAAGAACAAGATAGATTGCAACTAAATTGCATATGAATGATTAAGCACATGAATTTGGGGTTCCATAAACCGATCTAGTGGCGAAACTATTCTTGACAGAATAATCTAAGCAAAACCCAACTCTAAACGATGACGACTACTGAATTAATATGATTAGGGACGCCCTAGGGTTGCCCTAGGGTGCACACCCCCTTGGCCTAAGCCCACGACACAATTACAAGGCCCAAAGCACAAATCAGATTCGGACTGGATGAGATATGTGGCTTGTTTTGCAGTTTCCCGGCAGCTCGGTAGGAATTTTGACGTGGGACCAAAACCATCTGAAAGTAGACTCCATAAGCTTTCCAACAAGTACTCACGGGCCCCGAAATTCCTTCTAGATCAGCGGCTAGGTCCGTTTAAAGTTGATGCTGCCAGGAGGCCCGAATCCGAATCCAAAACGTGTACAACTTGATCTCTTGTCTTCTATGGGCCAAAAGTGACGTGGTAAGATGAAAGAAGACTTGGAGAAGGTCTTGGTTTGGTCCCCAATCAACTTCTTCAATCATCCATGCATTCCTTACGCTCGGTCTCTTTTCTTTCGCCCAAGCAAGTACCTCTGTAAATGAAAACATACAAAACTCATTGTGTAGCAACGTTTGTTCAAATATATAACAAGTAAATCTAATATAGAACATATGCACCTTTGATTGATTAATACATAAAGTAGCCATGTTTATATCCGAGCTAGATACATAAAGGTGCATATGTTCTATATTAGATTTACTTGTTATATATTTGAACAACCGTTGCTACACAATGAGTTTTGTGTGTTTTCATTTGCAGAGGTACTTGCTTGGGCGAAAGAAAAGAGACCGAGCATAAGGAATGCATGGATGATTGAAGAAGTTGATTGGGGACCAAACCAAGACCTTCTCCAAGTCTTCTTTCATCTCACCACGTCACTTTTGGCCCATAGAAGACAAGAGATCAAGTTGTACACGTTTTGGATTTGAATTCGGGCCTCCTGACAGCATCAACTTCAAACGAACCTAGCCGCTGACCTAGAAGGAATTTCGGGGCCCATCAGTACTTATGGAGTCTAGTTTCAGATGGTTTTGGTCCCATGTCAAAATTCCTACCGAGCTGCCGGAAAACTGCAAAACAAGCCACATATCTCATCCAGTCCGAATCTGATTTGTGTTTTGGGCCTTGTAATTGTGTCGTGGGCTTAGGCCAAGGGGGTGTGTGCCCTAGGGCAACCCTAGGACGTCCCTAATCATATTAATTCAGTAACCGTCATCGTTTAAAGTTGGGTTTTGCTTAGATTAATCTGTCAAGAACAGTTTCGCCGCTAGATCGGTTTGTGGAACCCTAAATTCGTGTGCTTAATCATTCATATGCAATTTGGTTGCAATCTATCTTGTTCTTACTTGTGTTCTTCGATTCGCATGCAGGGATTAGCCTTCTCGGCGAGATCAATCGGGTTTCGGCACGGTTGATAACCAGAGGAGACGTGGTGCTGCGATTGCGGGGCTCAATAGCATGTTCGTTCAGAAGCCGGATCGAGTTGTGTCGCGACTCCGTCCAAATCGAATGTTTATCAGTACCTATCGGAAGATCGGGACCTAACTCCCTCATTAGTTGGTATCAGAGCGCGGTTGCCCGTTAGGTAATTTATCTTCCCATAACCAGAAAATTGCCACATAAAAATATTTATTCTTTACCTAGACAATTTGAGCTGTTGCATTGTTCTATTAGTTTTTGCGTTGTTGAATTCTAGATTGCATCGTCGTGTCGAGTGCTGGTTTAGTTTTAGATTTAATTTTTAGTTTTGAGTATTGCATCTGTCATCACTTTGAGTCTAGGGTTGATCAGTCAAGTCGGTGTGAGTTATACGTCAGTTTTGGGTCCAGTTTTGCATCTCGTCGGTTGTTGCCGGGACCTTGAAAAATCGAATCTAATCATCATCAAGTTTCCGTTTTCGTGATTTGGAGAAATTTTTATCGAGCGGTTAGAGAGTTGCTTAAGTGCTAGGGTTCCTGTGTTGCTGTGTGTTCCCGGGCTACTGTGTGCCGTGAGAAAGAAATAGAAAAGCCATTAGATTGGTTGCTGTGGGTTGGTTTTGTGGAGATAAAGTTTTTTTTAGTGGGGCCACTCTTATCCCGTGGAGGCTGAGGCCGAACTCCCCCACCCCCACACATCCGCAACTCCTCCTCACGGCCGACCACCTCCACCTCACGGCAATTTCTCCCGTGCCACTTCCTCGATTATCAGATTGTTAGGTATTTTGGTGGTTGTAAATTTGAGAAATTTCTATAAAAACGGAATCTATGTGATGTGAGCATTCCATTTTTAAGGTGATCCAATTTTAGTTTTGCACTTTGCGTTTGAGTCCCTGTCATATTCATATTTACATTTGAGTCCCTATTCGAGATCAGTGGTCAGTTCTTATTAAAAAAATAGTAAAAAAATAAAAAAAGAAAGAAAAGGCAGAAAGGTGCAAAGAAAAAGAAAGAAAAAAGCCACACCTAAAAAAAGAAAAAAAAGGCAGAAAGGTGCTTAAAAAAAGCCGCACCAAGAAAGAAAAAAAAATCATTCATCCTTTGAGTATGTTTTCAGAGTGCAGAGTTGTGCATTGATTCATATCTAGTCCTTAGTGTTGTCGGGTGCTTGCTTGAGCTAGAGTTGAGTCTAGGCTAGGCCAGCACATTGACTAGTACTTTGAACTATTATTCAACTTTGTATTTTCTGATTAGTACAATTGCGTTCCTTTGCTACTATATATTGTGCCTTCCAAGCACCACATATATTCTTCTGGTCAGCACCGTTTTGATCCTTGCAATCGCTACATCACGTCCTTCAAGGTGTCACAAACCAGCCACCGGTTGTACCGTCCTTAGCATTGCTGGTAAGACACTCGTAAGAGCTTGATAAGACGCTTCCATTTGCTAGTCTCCACTACAATCCAATGCTCTGTAGTTAATAGAAACAATATTATTCTGTTGTTCTCTCTTTTCTACTAACAATAGCAAGTTGCATCTCTTATGGACATGAGATAAAGTTGGATGGGAGACAAACCATAGCTGCTACATCACCTTCCACAGATGCACGTGATGACAGTACTTTGGTGCAACAATTGCTAAGTTCTCAAATGGAGAAAGCGGAGCAATGGCAGTACCACGAATTATTTGAAACAAAGTTTGTAGTTAAGGATAGAGCATGTCGTACTATAATCGATAGTGAGAGTTGCAATAACTTTGTGAGTTCAGATTTGGTTGAGAAACTTGAGTTGCCTACACAACCGCATCCTCATCCATATTACATCAAATGGTTCAACTCTTGTGGTAAGTTCAAGGTAAATATAATTGTGAGAATAAACTTTTCGATTGGAAATTACTATGATACTGCCAATTTTGATCTTGTCCCTATGCAAGCATGTTCTTTGTTGTTTGGTCAACCATGGGTATATGATAATAATGGATCGCATAATTTTGTTGCTAACACATACACATTTAGACATAATGGTCGGAAAATGAAATTGGTACCCATGAGTTTTACTGAAATTTTTGAAGATAATCTTCAAAGGATGAAGAATGGAATCGATGAGATTTTCAGAGATACTAGGAAAGATGCTATTGTGATGTCTTCAACTAAGTCTGAATTACAAAACGAACGTATTGTTGTGCCTATTGTTTTGGATACTAATATTTTGTAGGCATCTGAGAATAACCAAGGTAATGAGAAAGAGAAGAAAAACGAAGAGGAAAAGGATCTATCTATAGCTCCATGCATGCTGGAAGAATGTTCCATTGACCAAGCACCTATAATTTCTGAAAAGGAGAAAAAAGGTAATGATAATGGTGTTACAACTACTCAAGGTATGCATAGTTATGATGTGCCAACCACGTCCACTGCTTATGCTACGTTAGAGCAACCCATAGTGGACACAATTGTTGAAATACCTTTGTCACAAAACAATTCGCTTGATGTTTCTTGTGATAAAGAAGAGTTGTGCGATGCTTCACTTATATCCATGCCACGACTAATGAATGGACATGTTAGTTCTATAGTAGAGCCACTATGTATCGAGTTTAAACATGTTATTCACATTGCTAGCGAGAATGAAGAGCTTAAATTGCTATCTTCGTTAAATAATTGGGGATATATTCAATTTGATGATTTTTGTCCACTCAATTGTTTAGAGAAGAAATTATTTGCTAGATTTGAATTGCCATGCCCTTCTGTTGTGATTTTTCATGTCATTGGCAATTATGATAGTAAAGGAGAATATAATGTGCATCGAGTATATATTTGTTCGAATTTGACTATACCTCCTTTTCATGATGAAATGTATTGTCTAGAGGACCGCATGCGCGCACGTAATTATCTATCTAGTTTCTCTAGTTGTTTAAATGAGTTACAGGTTGTTTGCAAAAAGGGGAGTGTAGTGGTTTTTCGACTACAAAGATTTCAGGATCCAATCATATGACCATCAAGAAATGTTCCTCACCGGATGTGATAGATAAAGATAAGTTCAATACGCTCCATGACAAGGTGAAACCGAGTACGGTTTCCAATCAAGAAGGGGAGGATGATGAGAAACCAACTAGCTCGGATATAAACATGGCTACTTTATGTATTAATTAATCAAAGGTGCATATCTTCTATATTAGATTTACTTGTTATATATTTGAACAAACGTTGCTACACAATGAGTTTTGTGTGCTTTTATTTGCAGAGGTATATGCTTGGGCGAAAGAAAAGAGACCGAGCGTAAGGAATGCATGGATGATTGAAGAAATTGATTGGGGACCAAACCAAGACCTTCTCCAAGTTTTTTTTCATCTCACCACGTCACTTTTGGCCCATAGAACACAAGAGATCAAGTTGTACACGTTTTGGATTCGGATTCGGGCCTCCTAGAAGCATCAACTTCAAACGGACCAAGCCGCTGATCTAGAAGGAATTTCAGGGCCCATGAGTACTTGTTGGAAAGCTTATGGAGTCTACTTTCAGATGGTTTTGGTCCCATGTCAAAACTCCTACCGAGCTGCCGGGAAACTGCAAAACAAGCCACATATCTCATCCAGTCCGAATCTGATTTGTGTTTTGGGCCTTGTAATTGTGTCGTGGGCTTAGGCCAACGGGGTGTGCGCCCTAGGGAAACCCTAGACGTCCCTAATCATATTAATTCAGTAGCCGTCATCGTTTAGAGTGGGGTTTTGCTTAGATTAATCTGTCAAGAACAGTTTCGCCGCTAGATCGGTTTGTGGAACCCCAAATTCGTGTGCTTAATCATTCATATGCAATTGTGTCGCAATCTATCTTGTTCTTACTTGTGTTCTTCGATTCGCATGCAGGGACTAGCCTTCTCGGTGAGGTCAACCGGGTTTCGGCACGGTTGATAACCAGAGGAGATGTGGTGCTGCGATTGCGGGGCTCAGTACCGTGTTCGTTCAGAAGCCGGATCGAGTTGTGTCACGACTCCGCCCAAATCGATTGTTTATCAATACCTATCGGAAGATCGGGACCTAACTCCCTCATCAGTGATGATGAGAAACCATCTAGCTCGGATATAAATATGGCTACTTTATGTATTAATCAATCAAAGGTACATATGTTCTATATTAGATTTACTTGTTATATATTTGAACAAACGTTGCTACACAATGAGTTTTGTGTGCTTTCATTTGCAGAGGTACTTGCTTGGGCGAAAGAAAAGAGACCGAGCGTAAGGAATGCATGGATGATTGAAGAAATTGATTGGGGACCAAACCAAGACCTTCTCCAAGTCTTCTTTCATCTCACCACGTCACTTTTGGCCCATAGAAGACAAGAGATCAAGTTGTACACGTTTTGGATTCGGATTCGGGCCTCCTGGCAGCATCAACTTTAAACGGACCTAGCCGCTGATCTAGAAGGAATTTTGGGGCCGTGAGTACTTGTTGGAAAGCTTATGGAGTCTACTTTCACATGGTTTTGGTCCCACGTTAAAATTCCTACCGAGCTGCCGGGAAACTGCAAAACAAGCCACATATCTCATCCAGTCCGAATCTGATTTGTGCTTTGGGCCTTGTAATTGTGTCGTGGGCTTAGGCCAAGGGGGTGTGCACCCTAGGGCAACCCTAGGACGTCCCTAATCATATTAATTCAGTAGCCGTCATCGTTTAGAGTGGGGTTTTGCTTAGATTAATCTGTCAAGAACAGTTTCACCGCTAGATCGGTTTGTGTTACCCCAAATTCGTGTGCTTAATCATTCATATGCAATTGTGTTGGAATCTATCTTGTTCTTGCTTGTGTTCTTCGATTTGCATGCAGGGATTAGCCTTCTCGGCGAGGTCAACCGGGTTTCGGCACGGTTGATAACCAGACGAGACGTGGTGCTGCGATTGCGGGGCTCAGTAACGTGTTTGTTCAGAAGCCGGATCGAGTTGTGTCGCGACTCCGCCCAAATCGATTGTTTATCAATACCTATCGGAAGATCGGGACATAACTCCCTCATCAGTTGGTATCAGAGCGCGGTTGCCCGTTTGGTAATTTATCTTCCCATAACCAGAAAATTGCCACATAAAAATATTTATTCTTTACCTAGACAAGTTGAGCCGTTGCATTTTTCTATTAGTTTTTGTGTTGTTGAATTCTAGATTGCATCGTCGTGTCGAGTGCTGGTTTAGTTTTAGATTTAATTTTTAGTTTTGAGTATTGCATCTGTCATCACTTTGAGTCTAGGGTTGATCAGTCAAGTCGGTGTGAGTTGTACATCAGTTTTGGGTCTAGTTTTGCATCTCGCCGGTTGTTGCCGGGACCTTGAAAAATCGAATCTAATCATCATCGGGTTTTCGTTTTCGTGATTTGGAGAAATTTTTATCGAGCGGTTAGAGAGTTGCTTAAGTGCTAGGGTTCCTGTGTTGCTGTGTGTTCCTGGGCTACTGTGTGCCGTGAGAAAGAAATATAAAAGCCATTAGATTGGTTGCTGTGGGTTGGTTTTGTGGAGATAAAGTTTTTTTAGTGGGGCCACTCTTATCCCGTGGAGGCTAAGGCCGAACTCCCCCACCCCCACACATCCGCAACTCCTCCTCACGGCCGACCACCTCCACCTCAAGGCAATTTCTCCCGTGCCGCTTCCTCGATTATCAGATTGTTAGGTATTTTGGTGGTTGTAAATTTGAGAAATTTCTATAAAAACGGAACCTATGTGATGCGAGCATTCCATTCTTGAGGTGATCTAATTTTAGTTTTGTACTTTGCGTTTGAGTCCCTGTAATATTCATATTTACATTTGAGTCCCTATTCGAGATCAGTGGTCAGTTCTTATTGAAAAAAGAATAGTAAAAAAATGAAAAAAAGAAAGGAAAGGCAGAAAGGTGCAAAGAAAAAGAAAGAAAAAAGCCGCACCTAAAAAAAAGCCGCACCAAACGTTGCTACACAAGTAAATCTTTCAAAGGATGATGAGAACACCTTTTTTATATCCGAGCTAGTTGTGTTCTCATCACTCATTCCCCCCGCTGCGTTCTTAACCGACATCGACGTTTCGATGACCTTCCTCGTCTCCCCCGACCTGTCCACTGCTCTTCCTCTTCACCAGAGTTGTTGAAGGCACCATATCGCCATCCTCGTCCCGTGAAGCTCCACTATCTACGTCGCGGGTGTCACCCCTTTTCTTGTCGGGCATTGCCCTGTAAGCTAGACAGATGGGGAAGAGTCTAAAGAGTGAAGAGAGGAGGAAATAAGACTGGGCCACTAACATAAAAAGGCACACGTTGGCCACTCCTTACTTAACTGGGTTGACCGTAGTTAACTCGCGTCATCAGTTAAAACTAGACAAAATACTATCCTAGGATATTGGGTACTCTGGTATTAGTTACTACTTAGTACAAATTGAAAGACGCGCTATATCTGCTATTACCGTTAAGAACGCGATTCAAACCCAACATTAAGATGGGAGACAAAAATGAACTTATTACTTACTCCCTCCGTCCCGAAAAAAACAAATCTAAGACTGGATATGACACATTCTAGTACAGCGAATCTAAATAGAGGTATGTCCAGATTCATAATATTAAGATGTGTTATATCTAATATTAGATTCTTTTTTATGGGACATAGAGAGCAGTAGTAATAACCGGTGCGCATACTTCACAATGCCAGTAGGTCCAAGCTCTGAAGCCACAGGCCCACGACGCCATTGGCCCATTGCGTATCTTGACCGGCTGTGGGAGTCATCGTCAGCTCCTCGGAGGCTCGGATCCAACTCAAATCAAACGCCCACACAAAGCCGTTGCCACGATGACTCCCGGGGGACCAATCAAAGCTCTCCACGTCACCACCACCGCCACGCTCTCGCCTCCCATTCGTCCTCCTCCCCCTCCCGTGACGTGGCCGCGACAACCGCCGACCCGCCTCTCCCCCCACGCGCCTCACCCAGCCTAACCCATCACACTGACAGGTGGCCCCTGATACGAGCACCACGTCTCCCGGTCCCACATGTCATCGACGAAACGCGGGTGCAACCTTCGGTCGCGGTTGCATTCGTCTCGCTGCCCACCTACTTTTCAAACGCGGATGCCCCCCATACGAAACGAGTACGAACCCACTCGTTCGCGAGCTCCCTCCCGGCGGCGAAGCAGCGGTGGTGGTGTAGTGTTGAGGCCTCGACGCGAACCTTCTAGAAGCTTCCGGGCGGGCGCGCTGCCCTCCAACGAGGCCGCCGCGGTGGCTCCGCCCGCGACGCAGCCGTCGCAGGGACTGTCCCGCCGCAGCAGGGCCGGCCCCGGGGAGCGGCAGCAGCCGGGGGAGGCGGCCAGCCTCGCCGCGGCCCTCTCGCGCGAGCGGATCAGGCGCAGGGGCGAGGCGGAGGCGGAGGGGGAGGGGGAGGAGGAGGGCCCCGTGCCGTTCTGGCAGAGGACCTGGTTCCTCGCGCTGCTGCTGGCGATGGCCGCCGCGTCGTTCGCGATAGCGCTGCTGCTCTACCTCGGCCTCGACCTCCCCGAGGCGTCGCCGGCGCAGTCCTACGCCGGCGACCCGGACAACGTCGTCGAGGTTGGTGTTTCGACTTTCTCTGTGCCTGTGAGTGATTTAAGATAAGTTGATGGTCGGATTGGACTGGTGACCTGAGCAGACGCGCGTTTGGGGAGTTGGGTGCAATGCAATCGAGCTTGATTAATTTCGTCATCATCGTCTAGCTTGGTGGATTTGGTCAATAATAATACGATTGTTTTACGGATTCATGGTTAGATTACCTACGGATCGGCGATCAAGTTGATGCATGAGAGGACCAAATTTCGGTTGCATTCCCACGATGTGCCCTATGGATCTGGAAGCGGCCAGCAATCGGTCACCAGTTTCCCCAACGTGGACGACGCCAATAGCTACTGGGTATGCATTACTTTATTCTTTGAGTTGAATACAAGTCGATCATACCAAGTTGATGCTCTCAACTGCTAATATAGGATTCTTAAATTGATTGCTCCCTGCCATAGTGCCATTTGGGACCGATCAACTAATGTTGTTGAGTTAGTTGGGCTGAATGTTTTGATTGTTTATTTGTTTAGTTCAACTCTGTAGTGTCTACATGTTTTTGCTTAATTTCAATGCTCAAATTATTTTAAAATTTAAGAACAACAAGATATTCTTGTGGATTTGCATTATTACAATATGACATCGTAGAAAATACCAAAGTATGTTAAAATGGTTGGCTTGATTACTTATTCTTTTATTTGTTTTCTGTTCATTTATGATTTATTCATTCAAGTCACTCACTTCCATTCGTCTACTTGGCTATTGGTGGCTGCTGATTTCCTCATTGGCCTACTGAAATCTTTGCAGCGCTTCCTTTTTTTGAAACAGTGGTTATTGTAACACTCAGCATACAGACAACACATTTGACCTTATATTAAACAGATGACTTTGACGGTGTCAGAGTAAAATATGTCATGATTCACTTTGGTCTATTATTACTGAGTGCTAAGGTGTTCATTTTTCCTTTTGTTTTCTTATGATAGCAGAGTTCAGATCAATTCAGAAAATGATGGGTTTGTTTGTTACATCAAACTGCATTAAAAGAATAAGAAACCAAATATTGCCATGCCAAGGTCTACTTAAGTTTAACATATACATGTAAGATCATTGTGCCTTGCCACTTAGGATTGAAGTCTGCACCTTAGAAATATGATCTGGGAATTGTACAACTCAGGAGATTTGTGCATCTGAAACTCTAGCATACTATTTGGGAAAGGGAAATTGATGTATTCCGTACGTGAAGTGTTACATTTGCCATTTTATTTCTGTCAGTTCATATTGGATTATGCTGTAGTAGTTTGTTACTTATGATTAGAAACTCTTGAAGCCTTTTCTTGACAAGGTACTTTGTGATTTTTTTTTTTTTTTGATAATGCAGATAGTGAGACCGCAACCAGATACTTCAGCAAAACAAGGTGATCCCATAACACATGGGACAGTTGTCAGGCTCCAACATATGAGGACTCGAAAGTGGCTACACAGCCACATGCATGCTTCTCCCATTACGGGAAATTTAGAGGTGGGGAAAGATGCAACATTTTCTATTTTACTATTTTGACAAGGATTTTGTTTATTTGTCAGTATAATTCTACAACATCAGCATTGCATGAAACATATATAATTTGCAAAAATAGTGCTTATTGGATTAAAGGAAGTGAATGCTGCTGTTTATCATGAAACTTTAGAGAGTGTGATTTTAGTTTGCCTGATAATAGATCTGGAGAGTGTTTGGAATAGGTTGTGGACTTCATTGCATACTTTGCTTTTTCTCTTCTCATTTTATCTGCTTACATTGTGCAATATAAGTTTTGGAACCTGAAAATTGAAATAAAGTTTGCATTTAATCTCAGGTTAGTTGCTTTGGCGGTGAAAATGAATCAGACACTGGAGACTACTGGAGGTAATAAAGTGCTATGTGTGAGACTTCTCATTGAATATTGTGAGCTGGTCTGAAATCCGTTTCCCTAAACAAAGCTCATCGCATTATACCATTCCTATATTAGGCTCGAGATTGAGGGCAGTGGGAAGTGTTGGCGGCAAAACCAGAGAATCCGGTTGCGCCATGTTGATACCGGTGGTTATCTGCATAGCCATGATAGGAAGTACACCCGCATTGCTGGTGGACAGCAAGAGGTGAGTCCATACGGCATGGTTGTATGTTCCATTTGATCCGTTGTCATCCAAAGATATGATCTCAAAACAACAGAAGAAATTTATATATTGGTTAACATTATTTTGTCCCTGCAGGTATGTGGTGTTGGCGACAAGCGCCCTGACAATGTCTGGCTTGCAGCTGAAGGAGTCTACCTCCCGGTGAACCAGCAAAAATAGCTGTATTGCAGGGCAGCAGGGATGAGAGGTGACATGATGAACCCATTAGTATGGTGCTTGTACGATTCAAAAGTATTAAAACGTTGTAACCATTAGAATACCAGTTCAGTTCATTTTGAGCTATTAGAGCAACTTTTGTTGTGTAAGAATGGTTTAGCTGAAGATTGCCACTTATTCCTGGTTTCCCGGTGTACAAAGAAGGATTATCTCGCTGGCTCGCTCTTATTGTTTTCGGAATTCTGATTGGTTTAATAGTGTATAAAACAACTTAGGACATGTCTAAAAGTTTGGCCTAATTAATCTAAGTACTAAAAATGATGCGCTGCAATGGCTATAGAAATTTATCGGTAGCAGCAAACACAGAAAGTCAGAAAGTTAGGGCACTTTTGAGCATAGAAAATAAAACATAGGAAAAGAAAAAGCTTTTGAACGCATGAATGGAAAAACATTTGAAGGGAAAAGCAAAGTATTTGGATATGAATATAAGTTTAAAATAGAGGATTATAAAGCACGGAAAATGTAGGAACATAGAAATGATATGTTTGATGGAGCTCCAACTATTAAATTTAACTTTATAAGTTAGGTTCGGAGTAGAGTTGTAGAGCTGCCTTACCTAAACCTAGCTCCACATCTATTTGTTTTGTGAGAGTGATCCACCCAACTCCGCTCCTATTTTAGATGGAGTTGAAGCTGTTGGCTGAGCTTTAGCTCTATAAGAGGTGAAACTGGAGCGCCGTAGCTGTGTCAAATAGGTCCTTTAATATGTGTCAAGGGCCATGAGGCCAATGTTCCCGTTTACATGTATATGTACTGGGAAAGGGAAAAAGAGGAATTGAGCAGCGTCAAAAAAAAATAAAGAAAAAAGAATCCCCAACATGTTCTCTTCATGATATTAGAGACCAGCGTGTCATAGGGGCGATGAGAACGATGACTCCCACCTGCTGGCGGCGGCGGTTGTGTGAAGGTCGAGCAGCGAAGTAGCAGGGTTTACCTCGGTTCCTTCCGCTGCGTGTGTGCGCCCTGCGTTCCTCTGGAGGTAGGTGCAGCTGTGGTGTAAGCAAAGGTGCCACCGCCCACCAGTGCAGGAAGAGAAGGTGGAGGAAGTGAAGTAGAGGTGCCTGTTGCTTGTGGTGTCTGAGGAGAAGTTGGCCCTGTTTGGTAGGGCTTTAAACTCTAACTCCTAGCTTCAAACTCCTACTCCAGTGGAAGCTAGCTCTTGTTGAAGTTGGTGAATCATTGAAAATTAAAAAAAAAAAGAATCCCCAGACGCCAGACACCGCCGGCCGCACGTCGTCCCATGTGTGCCGCCCGTCGCCGGCCGCGCGCAGTCGGCGCACCGTCCCGCGCGTGCCGCCCATCGTCGTCTCTGCCATGCACCGTCCAGTACACGCGTTGTCCCGTTTCCACCACCCGTGCTTGCTAACGCCGATGCCGCCGCCTTCCGCTCACCCGCCCACGCGCCACCTCTCAACCCTGCCCTGCTGCCCTCTTGCGCCTGCCACTGCCCGCCGCCACTACCATGCGCCGCTGCAACCCATAGCTAGGTAGGGGGGACTCAGGAGGAAGATGGGGGAGGAGACAGAACGGGAGGAGAGTAGGTGTGAAGGGATATCTCAGTGGTATTTTTATGTAAATACACTAAAAATTAAGGGTATTAGGTTTTTTTTGGGTGGAGTGGAGCTGTGGAGCAGCAAAAACCCAGATCCACCCCTGTAGTACAGTTTTGTGGAGCAACTCTACCAACTCTGCTTCAAAAAATATAGAATCTGTACCGTTTGGCACAGCTCCAGCTCTAGTTAAGTTGGATATTAATTTTGACAATTTGACCCTTTGCAAAAACTAATTTTACAAAGAGTAAATTGCACTAGCGGTCCATAAACTTGTAACAAGGTTTCACTTAGGTCCATGAACTTGCAAAGCGCACATCGAGGTCCCTAAACTTAGTTTATTGTATTATCCCGGTCCAAAGCCGCGTTTGACCGTGGTCTTGTCTACGTGGCACGCCACGTGGACGATGACATGGCACAAATTTTAATTTTCCTTTTTTTTTCTCTCCTTCCTCCACCTCTAGATGCATCTGTGGTAGGCAAAGGGAGAGAGGGAGCCTGCGAGACCGGCGCGAGGAAGCTGTGGGCGGGGTCGGCGACCTGGCGGCGGTGCAGGAGAGAGGCGGGGAGAGGCGGCAGCCGACCGGTGCGAGGAGGCTGTGGCCGGGGTCAGCGACCTGGCGGTGGTGCAGGAGAGAGGCGGCGGTGAGAAAGGAGCTGGCGGCAGTCGAGAGGAGAGGAAAACTCAGCGGCGGCACCGTCTTGGCTCGAGCGGAAACGGGCGACGGCGATGGAAGGGAGAGGCTGGCACGGGGGAGCTCGAGGCGGCGGCATCGGCGCGGGCGGTCGCGTGCGAGGCGGCCAGCACACGACGACGCGGCTGAGGCGACAGCGGCGTGTCGGCGCGGCGCAGCTTGGCGCGGCGCCGGTAGAGGGGCGGCGGTGGGATAAGGGAGGGGAGCTCGGTGCGAGAGAGGAGGCTTCCGAGGCCGGGCATGGCACGAGGCAGCGGGGCGGTGCTCGAGCGCGGCGGCACAGCCGGGCGCGCTGTCACGCCCAGAAATTCCCGAATAGAATTCCAAGCAGAATGTGCATTAAAATCCCCGTCCAGGACCAGCCGGGGTACACAAACGACAATGTTGATATTCAGATCCACGTCTTACAAACATCATAAAAGTCTTACATACATGCAGCGGAAAAACGAAAGATAAAAGAAGCTAAGCCTTGACTTGAACTGCAGCGGAACACCACTCCACAGGCATCCTCGACGGCACGGACGAAGCCTACTCCTCGGAGAGACCACCATCGGACACATACTCGCACTCTGGGGTTGGGGAAAATAGAGCAAGACTGAGTACTACCCACTGTACTCAGCAAGTCACACCGGAATAGGGGTATGATGCAGGGAATTATCAACGGGGAGCTAGACTGGTTCATTTGCATGAAGCGAGCATTTATAAACAGGAGTTGAAAGAAGTAAACAGGTATAATAATTACTCAATAATAATCATCCACTGTTCAACGCTATTCCACGTTGCAACAGGCCCAACCATCCACCTAGACTATCCAATTTCATTAGACTAAACTAGGGTGAAACTAATCACGGTGAATCTGGTTGACCGCCCATAACCGCGGGCACGGCTATTCGAATAGTTTTACTCTGATCAGAGGTGTACAACTGTACCCACAAGACACAGCCCCACGACACGTTACCGTGCGCCGACATGCCACCATGACATACCGGAAAGAGGCCGTGACAGGACCCTTCGCATAACCCCCTCTAACCAAGCACACCACACCTCAGGTTTCACCCTCGTCCCCAGCGGGCAACGGGCAGTCCCCTCTCGTGCCTAGGTGAATCCGGAAGCGACAGAGGCCGTCGCAGGGCCCGCCCCGCTCCATCACGCCCACCCTTGCCTGGATGCGTCAGCTAGAGGAAAGCTACACTACAAGCCCAGCCGTTGCCCACGCTGGCTTGTGGTAAGCACGATAAATTCTTCCAGGGTTTCCCGCGAACCGGTCCTTAACTGCCATGGGTGCGACCAACAAAACCATGCACCCACAGCCCACCATGTGATTCATTTTAATTAATCAACACCAAAACGGTGGTACTAATCCAACATTACCATTAGGACCTACAGTCTAAACATTAATAGGATTTCCCTCATTGTGTGCTAGTTGAACTAAGCATGGCTAAGCATTTCCTAGTCCAATCTCTAGTCAAGTTATATCCCAAGCTAACAAAGGAACATGGTACAGAATAGTACGGCTATGACAGTAGGTAACCATCCCAGGTGATATTATAAAACAATGCAATATTTAGGATAAAACGAGAGAGCGTTTGCAATATAGGTTCAATATGATCAAGTGACAAGCATGACTTGCCTTGCTCTACTGCTGGAGGAACCTCGGCGACAATCTCGAAGTACACCGGAGCGTCGGAAGAACCGGAATCTAAGCGACATACAAGGCAAACAATGCAAACAGGCTATAAGACTACTGAAACAGAGAACAAAACCATTTTTAATGGATTCTACACATTTTTCTTGATTTACTGAGACTTGAATGGGCTTAAACGGAGCACGGATGAATTAGATATGAATTTTAGAAGATTCACTATGTTTATTACTATAACAAAAATCCTTAAATCATTTATTGCGCAATAAATCCCAGGGCTGACGTCATCAAGGGGGGCGGTGCGGCGCCGACATGCGGGGCCCACCGGTCAGCGGCTCGGGAGAGAGGGAAGAGGCGCCGGCACGCAGGCCCCACATGGCAGCGGCACAAGGAGGCGCGGTCCACCGTGGACCGGGACCACGCGGGTGGTCCACCGCCGGTCCACGGGACCGACGGCCCGGATCGGCTCGGGCCGATCGGACGGCGCGGAGGTGGCCGGGCTCGGCTCGACCCGGCACAAAGCCGGCCGAGCGGCCGAGGGGGTTGCGGCGGCGGCGCACACAACCACCGGCGGCGGCAGGCGGCGGCGCGAGCGGCGGCGGCGGACGGCGGCGACCGGCCGGCGGCGGCGGCGCGGGCGCGGGCGGCGCGAGCGGTGGCTAAGCGGCGGCGCGGCGGCTAAGCGGCGCGGGAGAAAGAGGGAGAAAGGGGAGGGGGATGTCTCACCGACGGAGATCGGCGACGGCGGGCGACGGAGCGAGACGGCGACGGCGAGACGGGCTGCGGGACCTCCTAGCGAACAAAGTGAGAGGGGTTAGAGAGGGAGAGGGATATGCGAGAGGTCGGGGGCGCCGGCCGAAGGCGGCGGCCATGGCGGTGCTCACCGACGCATGGTGCGGGGGGGGGGGGGGCACGGCGACGGAATCCGACGGAGGAGGGGTGGACGGGACGACCCGCACGACGGCGAACGCGATGGCATCGACGGCGCGGTGCGGCGGCGAGCCTAGCGGCGGATAGCGACGGCCGGAGCGGCGGGAGAAGCGGCGGCGGGTGGACGCACGGCGCGGGAGCGATGGGGAGCACGAGGGAGCTCGGTGGAATGGGGAAAACGGGGGAAGGGGTGGCGGCGGTGCTTAAATAGGGCGAGAGGGGGCCGGACGTGGCCGAGAAAGGCCGCGAATCGCCGGCGACGTGGGGGAGCGGGGAGGAGAGAGAGGCGGGATTCGAAAATCGAATCCCGGCCATCTCGGGAGCGCGGGCGAGCGGGGAAGAGGGGGAAGGTGGGCGCGGGAGGTGCGGGCGCGGGGCGATGTGGGCGGCGTGGCCCGGGAGACACGGAGGAGGTGGGGCGCGACGGCGGCGGTTTCGGGGTGGTGGCCGGCGCGGGCGGCGGGAGGTTGGGGGAGGACCCGACAGGTGGGCCCCACCTGTCGGCGACCCCGGGAGAGGAGGCGGGCGCCGGCGCGGCTGGGCTGGGCCTCGGCCTTCGGCCGGCCCAGCGGGAGAGAGGGGGGAAAAAAGAGAAAATGGGCCGACGGCCCAAGGAGAGGAAAAAGGAGGGAAAAGAAAAAGGAAAAAGGAAAAAGGAAAAAGGATTTTCCCTGGAATTAAAATATTGCATGCTCAATTTTAATTGGTTAAAATTATTTCTAGGGCTCTGAAAATTCCACTAAAAATCCTGTTAGTGAATTTCGACATGTAGAACCCAAGAAAAATTCCACATGCCAGATTCGATTATTATTTGCATTAATTTATTAAGGTTTACTCTTGCTTTTCCCGGGTATTTTCTTGAGACCATTTAAAATTTCCTTTTAGGCTTGGGAAAGAACTTCAGGGTGTGACACGCGCGCACGGGAGGGAGGCGGCACAGCTCAGGAGGAAGGTGGTGCGGCGCGGTGGCTTGGCCACGCGAGGCTACGAGGCGACGCCGAGGGGAGGAGAGGAGGAAGGGACACGCGGCTGGGAGGCGCCGCGCGGCGTGTCCTCCCCTAATCACCGCCGTCCTTCCTCCCTCCCGTCAACGAGGCTTTGGCTGCCCCGGCGACACCTCCCCCTCGCGCACCTCAGCCGCTTCCGCATGAATGACGTGCCGCCCTCTTCTTCGCCCCACCACTCCGGCAGTGGCCCCCACATGGCCGTTGTCACCGTCGAGCTCGCGCTGCCCAACTCTAGCTCGCCGCACCGCCCCGCTGCCGTCGTCGAGATCGGGCCCGCCGACGCCTCCCCCCGCACGCACGGCCGCGGTCGGCAACCCCTCCCCCGGGAGCAGCTGGCGACACCACCCCCCGTGCGCGCCTCAGCCTCTTCGCCCCACCACTCCGGCGGCCGGCGAGAAAGGAGCGGCGCGCGGGTGTCGGCTGGCGGGAGGAGAGAAGCCGCAGCAGCGGGGCGAGCTCGTGCTCGCGGCGTAAGCTCGACGGCAACAACAATTTTCCTCTCCTCCCGTCAGTCGGCGCCCGAGCACGCCCGCGCCGCTCCAGCCCCGCGTCCCATCCGACCACGCGAGGTGAGGAAGGAGAGAAAAGATGGGGAGAAAAAAAAAGGAAAATTAAAATTTGTGCCATGTCATCGTCCACGTAGCGTGCCACGTAGGCAAGACCACGATCAAACGCGGCTTTGGACCGGGATGATACAATAAACCAAGTTTAGGGACCTCGATGTGCGCTTTGCAAGTTCGTGGATCTAAGTGAAACCTCATTACAAATTTAAAGACCGCTAGTGCAATTTACTCTTTTACAAATGAACCGTCACCAAAACTTATTTTAAAAATGACCCTTTTGTTTAGCGCCAAATCGTGTGGCGCTGAATGTATGTTGGCATGCTGACTCAGCCTTCCATCCACGGTGGCACGGTATTCAGCGCTAGGTGATGTGGTGCTGAGGTGTCTAAGTTCAGCGCCACACGATTTGGCGCTGAGAAAAAGGGTCACTTTTTGAAATAAGTTTTGGCGGCGGTTCATTTGTAAAATTAGTTTTTGCAAAGGGTCAAATTGTCAAAATTAATGTAAGTTGGAGTTGGGAGCCAGAGTTGTGCTAAGCGGTGCTGTTTGTAGATGGATTGAATCATTTGTTCGAAATTTGAATAAAAATTTCAATTTTTACAATGTGTGTTGGTATTATTTTGGGAATACGCAGGGAGTGCATCTTTGTATTAAGAAGGAGCAAAAGTTATTTACAAGGGTAACCCAAGAAAATAAAAGAAGACTGGGACAGGATACAAGAAAGACCAAAGATCAAAAGCCTATTCTCTATGACTGAATTTGCGACCCCGTTCCAACTACAGGAACAACCAAGGCGGGAATTGCTGCCCTAGCTAGCCGCCACAACTCGGCTTCATTTGCCAATGCCCTCGCAATCTCCGTCCATGATCGAGTTTCCTTATTGAAGATTCTATTGTTTCTATCCTTCCAAATCGTCCATGCTACCAGAGCTGCAATGGTGTCAAACACTTGATGGTGTGCCTTGATCACTTTCTTCCGGACATCACAAAGCCACAAATGGAAAGAAGCCTCATTGTGTGGCAAACAAACTGCATACCCAATTGCTCCAAGTGCAGTCCACCAAAACTATCGGGACTCGGACATGCGACCAAGAGGTGATCTATCGTTTTCATCACATTGATCGCAAAGGACACAACAGTCAGGATGCGATAGACCATGGTTCCGAAGTCTATCCGTCGTCCAACACCTATTAAGAGTGGCAAGGATTTCTAGATTGGTTTGTATTCGAAGCAACTTCTTCCCAAGAACATAACTTGATATGCCAAGCGGGAAGAATACTCGCCTAAGGACTCCCATCTCCAAGACAACGAGTTAGGCTCATCTGAGAGCTGCACCGATCTGAGTGTCATCCAAAGGTTGATGTACTCCAAAATTGCTTGGACACCCAGTGCGGCAGAAATATCCCGTATCCAACACTTGTCATGGAGCGCCTCAGACACAGTTCGACGACTCCGCAGACGCGTAGGGACAGCAGCATAAACCGCCGGCGCAAAAGAGCGTATCGATGCTCCATCTATCTAGTAGTCCTCCCAGAGCAGCGCCGTATTCCCATCTCCCACCAAAATCAAAGTGGAAACCGCGGCCAGATTCTTTTCTTTCTGGGAGATTGGGATATTAAGCCCCTGCCATGATATTAAGTGTTGGTATTGTTGTTGGGTTAAAATTTGAATTTGTATTGTCGAGCAATATGAGTATTATATGGTTAACCTCTCTAACTTGTGCCAACGCAAACTATCTACTCCCTTTGTTCCATAAAAAACCAACATAGTACCGGTATATATGTCTACATTCGTAGTAATAGGATATGTCACATCCTATTCTAGATTCATTTTTTAGGGACGGGGGGAGTAGGTATGAGGGATATATACATCCAAAAAAGCCACAAAATCTTGTTCGGGGCGAGCCCAATATGTATTCAAGGGTATTCAGACGTATACCTAAGATTTTTGGATAAAAAATAGGTATATATACCCTATAGTTCGTATATGTATTAAAAATTAAAAAAGAAACCTTAAATTGTTTATATTGGGCTTGTTTCACCATTTCTCCTCTATTGAGCCTAAATTTCCCACTCGGAATAAGTTCACTTTGGGTCCCTCTATTTGTCGTCCAGTCCGATTTTCGTCCCTTGACCACAAAACTAGGTATGGCCCGTCCCCCAACTTACGAAAACCGGGTAAACGTGGTCTCTCGGCGGTTTTGACTGACATGGCGCATACGTGGCTTGTTTGACTAGGTTTTCGTTCTACGTGACATTGACGTGGTGCTTACGTGGCAATTATATCTCGGAAAAATAATAAAAAGTGTGGCCCCACATGTCAGCTGCGAAAAAAAAAATTAAATGGTGGGGCCCATGTTGGCCCCTAGGGGTGAAAGCGGTAACAGTAATTACCGGCCGACCGGCGTTCGTTTTCGACTTTCTACCGGCCGAGCCATATGGAAATGGTAATCCACCGAAACAAAAATGGAAATGGTAAAAAATATGGAAATGAAAATGGAAATGGTTTTGCTGTTATACCGATCGTTTCCGTATTTTCCGTATTCTTGTAGAAATTACCGTTTCTTATAATATAGTAATTACCGTATTCTAAATATGTCAATGTTTATAGGGTATGTCTATACTTGACCCACAGCTCATAGATTGACTGACTCTTCGATCAAATATCTAACTTTTGTACATAGCTAAAATGAAGTTAATTTATAATTTATATAGTATAAGCTTGAATTTATATATACATATAACATGTTATCTAAAGTTAAATATATATTTTTATAGTTTAATGTTTGTTACCGGTTTCCGATCTGTATCGATATGTTTCCGTCCGTATTGTTCCGTTTCCGGTTTTCTGATATTTCCGACATCGTTTTCGTTTCCGACTTTACCCTTTCCGATTTCGTTTTCGAGAAAAATATAGTTATGAAAATAGTTGGGGCTGTTTTCCGATCGTTTCCGACCGTTTTCACCCCTATTAGCCCCATATGTCAGCCTCTATCCTCTCTTCTTCCCTCTCCCTTCTCTCTCTTCCCTTTCCCCTCTCTCTCTCTCCTTCCCGGGCAGAGGACGGCGCGGGTGGGCGGCGGAGCAGGCGAGCTCCGGTGGCGGCGGCGGGCGTGGTCGGCGCCGCCCCCGACCGGAGCGCCGCCGGTCCGCGTGAAGGCGAGCAGCGCGACGGCGCCCTGGAAGACGCCATCGACGCCACCATCCGTGTCGCCGCCGCCGACCACCCGGACGCCCTTCGCTCGCGCCGGGACGACATCACCGAGCGCCTCTACACCGCGCTCGTCGTCGTCCCGCCGCCGCTCCACAAGCCGCCTACGCCGCGCTCTCACCTCCCGACGCCGTGCTCCACCTCCTCGCCTCCCTCCCCTGCGGCCCCAATTCCTTCATGCTCAACACCACGCTCCGCGCCCTCGCCTCCTCCCCCGGCCAGGCCTCCGTCTTCGGCTTCTTCTCCCTCCTCCGCCGCGACAGCGGCAACAGCAGCGGCGGCAGCGGGTCGTACTCACCTCACTCCCTCCCGGGCACGCGCGTATGGGAAAGGGGAAGAGGAACAAAGGAGCTAGAGCCGTGCCGAGCTCCCTCCTCTCCCGCCGGCGAGCTAGAAGAGCGGCGGACGGCTAGGCGAGCTCCCTGGCCTACCGGCGAGCGCGCGTGCGTCGCTCCCTGTGCGTCATCCTTCCGTGTGCGGTCTGTGCGAGGCGCCGCTCCGGGCGTGCAGGCTTCCGCGCGCCTCCTTCCTCGCTCGCCGTCGCTCTCCCTTCGACCGGTAAGTGATTCGCTCTGCTCCCTGTGCGTGCATGGCTTCGAGTTCGAGGTGGCGAATTTGAGTTAACTCCGGAGCTCTTGAACTTTTGAAATTGGTTCGGTTCTGCGTGCCTTGTGCTTAATCGAGTGTGGTTTCGATGTGCGCGTGTGTTTCTGGAAGTTCGGTGGATAGGAGGAAGGGAATTGGTTTGAACTTTGAACTAACTTGGAGTTCCTCGGTTGGATTTGAGCATCTGTGATGAAGCAGTGGAGAATCGCCTCATGAATTGCTTGTCTGTGTTTGCATTGCGGTGATTTGAACCTTGCTGCTGTGATTTCAGTTTGGTTATTAGGCGATCGCAACATAACCCAGTGAAGCAGTTCTGGTGCTGCTGTTTGAATCCTCTAGCTCTGGATTGTGGTTAACTCTTCCATTCTGTCGCATTTGGCCATCTGAATTGCCTGTTCTGTTTGCGTTTCTGCATTGCAGTATGTGAATCTCGTTGCTGTGAACTCAACTTGGTTTGAAGCGATCGATCGTGGTCACAACTTAATCCACCTGTTGCGCAAGAGAGAGATGGCCGCCGCCGCCCGAGGCGCCTCGCGCTCCGCCGCGCGTGCCGTCGCCCGCCGCCGGCCATGCACTGTCCGTCGCCGCGCTGCCCGGCGAGAGGAGGGAGCAGAGAGATGGGGAGAGCCGGAGAGAGGACGAAGAAGAGGATTGGATTTGGTCATTTGAGAATGACATGTGGGGCTCACGTGGGCCCCACCATATTTATTTTTTAGCTGACATGTGGGACCAACCATTTTTAAATTTTTTTTCTAACATGTGGGCCCATGTTTTTTATTATTTTTCCGAGATATAATTGCCACGTCAGCACCACATCAATGCCACGTGGGACAGAAAACTAGTCAAACAAGCCACGTAGGCACCATGTCAGCCAAAACCGCATTCAAAACCACCGAGGGACCTTGTTTACCTGGTTTTCGGAAGTTGGGGGACGGGTCGTACCCGGTTTTGCGGTCAAGCGACAACTAGAGGGACCCAAAGTGAACTTATTACTTCCCACTCCTCTCCCAGTTTCCTCTCAGCCTGCACTCTAATTGGGTCGCATCTCAGCCCATTTCGACATTTTCCCCAATTCCCCTCCCCATCTAACCCTAATCGCCCAAACGGCCAAACCCTGCCGAGCAAGAGGAGGCGTGCGGCGGGCGCAGGCGGCAGCGCAGCGGCGCGGTGAGCGCGGCACAGGCTGCAACGCTGCTGGTTGCAGGGAGGCCAGAGGCGGCAGTCAGGAAGCACCTCGGCAAGCAGGGAAGGACGGTGGCAAGGTGCCTGGTTCCTAGTGGGATTTGGCCATTTGGGAGCCTCAGAGGTTAGTTCTTCATTCACTAATTTACTTGTTTGGTCTACGCTTTTTACTTCATAGTTCCTAACTTGTAGAATGCAGATTTGATTTAAATTAGCTAGTTAGGAGCCTAGGACAGAGTGGACAATATAGTTAGTTGGAATGTAGGATTTGTAGCATTTGTTCGTAGGAACCTCAGTTGCAACCGCTGGTGTTGAGGGGGTATTTTCTTCGATGAATTATATCAAAACAAGCTGAGAAACAAGACAGGACAACAAATTTTATGAATGATTAGTTAGTTACATTCATTGAAAGGGAATTCTTCTTGCAAGTTAAGGATGGGGAAATCATGACTCTTTTCAAAATATATATCAAAAAATTAATCTCTAAATTGTAAGATTTCTTATTGTTTTACCATTTTCTATCCTTCATGTTTTTCTATCCTTTGTGTTTGATGTGGCACTTTGATATGACTTCTATATGGGTTATATATGCTGTACATTATATAATTCTATCAATATATGAATGAATTAATGCTCAATTTTGTGTTATATATGCTATATATTGCATAATTACTAGTGTGTGATATTTTGCAAGCCAATTATTAGGGTTTTAGGTGTAGGAATTTTTTTTATCCCCTTCACATTTCGAATACACAAGTTAAAAATCCTGGGCCCGCCTCATTGTTTACATGACTGCATTACAATGATCACAGTACCGAACATGGAACAAGGAAGATGCTAAGTAAAGAAACATGCTGATCCCCTCGCTGAGGCATGTGCTTAGACCTGTTTGGTTTATATCTTTTTAAAATATATGCTCTACCAAAATTTTGATAGGTAGTAAAACAGGCACTTCACCAAAACTAGCCAGCGGAGTCGCACGTATGCGCAACTTTTGATCTCGTCGTTGAAATCAACATAGATGAGAAATACGAATAACCGAATGAAATAGATGAGTGGACTGTGGAGGATCATATTTTTTGGGAGGGTAATAAAAATAGTTGGATAAGGATAATCTGCAAGTTACTTTACTGTGGTAGGTTGGACGTTTCCAGCTATCATCTTTTTCACATGAGTCTGAAGCGTGGATGCTGCTATGTAATTTTCTTTTCATCTTCTTTATCTCTCTCCCCACTGGACGAGTTCGGTGGCTATTCATGCGGCATTAGAGCAAGTTTAATAGTATCGCCCGTACCAAGCTACAATTGTTTCCAGGTCATCTAGAGTTGATTTAAATACTAACCCATGCAATAAGTAGGCTCTAGAGGTGATGCATCGTTAATCCATAGCTTATATCCGTTCTCTGCTGTGCTAGCTGGTGTTTTGCATATTTAACTTATTTTCTCCGTCCTTGCTAAGCTTTTCACCTCGAGACAAGCGCTAGAGCCCGCGACAGAATTGTCACTCGCTCACGCTCTCTCTCCTCCAGCGCAGCAACACAGCCGATGTGGTACTGTTATCGTCAGTACAAGCTGGTCTATTGTACCCACTCTTATTGCGGCAGCGCTGCTACAGCTAGTTGCGGTGCAGCCGCGGTAACAGCTAGCCAAAGAGAGAGACTACATCTACATCTTGCTTCATCAGTTGCCTATATTCTTTAATAAGCCAAAACAACTTTATTAGAGAATAAAAGTTAATTTAGAGATACAACTTTTATGTATTTGTTCGTAGCGACTTAAAAATCAATGCTAAAAAAATTACGTTAAAAATATCTTAAAATCAACTTCAAAATCAAGTTGAAAATTTAAATTTTGGCTTTTGCTTTGACTTATAACGCCAACCAATGGGACTCCTACCTATTTATATGGTTTTTCATGAAGTCTATATCCCTCTGTTTGTTGATTGGGATGGCTATATATCAAATCCAATGGTTGATATTTCTTATTTATATTCTGTTTTTTCTCAATCCAACTGTCTCTATTTACTTGCTTATCCTTTCTTCCTATATAGTTGGTACCCACTATAAGTCATCAAGATTATATTAACCATTAGATCATCTTGCGTCTATGCAAATTAACCATTAGATCTAGTTCTTCTCAGCCGATGGCATCCGAGAGGACCAATGCTTTTTGTCTTCTGGTTAATTACCTCATGCTTCATTATATCTCCCTTTATCACTAACCACTAACCAATACACATCTCCTAACCAATACACATCTCCCACCCGAAGCCTACACCACTACATTTGTGTCTACCTCTTTATCATTCCCTTTAATTTTTCTAATGCATCTACTAGCCATATCTAGGTTGATCCAATGGATTTTCTTGGAATATTTATGCTTAAACAGGCATCCTCAATCATCTATAAGGAGGAAATGTCAATGGTCCAATGAAATTTTGGTTTGTCACTGGCATAAATGACATCGAAAATTTGTTGGACAGATTACAACACTCGATGATCTTTACCAATTGCAAGAATGTCTATCTATGTCTATCTCCTATGGTGATTGGTTTTTGGTACTCTATCATGATCTTTCTTCTTTTCATATCTGATTTCTTCGTGTTAAAAGGTTATGCCAAATCTTTGTGTTTTTCAGACCGAAATCACTAAATTTGTCTCTCCACAGTTCCTCCAATTTACTCATAGGTGAACATGTTTCTTGAAATTACTAGATTCATGCACCCCACAGTTGTTTTTTTTAAGATAATATACCAACATATGCATGCAGCGTTATCCGTATTTTCTCTTTGTTTTCTCGCAAAAAGAAATATTTTATTAGTTATTTAAAATATCTGAATGAGATCTTAAGCCAATTTAGTACATAATAATGTTTGTTTACCGTTTATGGTTGTTCGAAATGGGAGTATCTTAATTGGAACCATGTCATTTCTATTAATATAGCAATCCAATGTACAGATCGAACGTTTAAGCACGTTGATCATGCAATTATGATAAATTGAACGTTTAAGCATGTTGATCATGCAATTATGATAAATTTACAGCTATATGGTCCCTTCTATGTAATGATACTATACCAATAATCAAAAGTTCTAGAATTATATCACGATATAGCTATCCTGCAGCAACGCACGGGGTATCAACTAGTGTGAATCAATGAGAATTCCTGAAAACATTTTGCTTTCACTAATTTAGATATTACCATACCAAACAATCTGGTATTACTCATATACATGTGTCTAATTGGCATCAATCTAAATACATTTTTTTAAAAAAATCTAGCCTACTAATTTTCTTTTGGCAGTGTCAAAACTTAAGGCTGTGTTCGAGACTGCATGTTCGGAACTGTGGCCTCCAGCATGGAAAACGGAGCAATCCATTAGCGCGTGATTAATTAAGTATTAGCTTTTTTTTTCAAAAATGGAACAATATGATTTTTTTGAAACAACTTACGTATAAAAACCTTTTGCAAAAAACGTACCGAAATAGCAGTTTGAAAAGCGTGCGCACGGAAATCGAGATGGAAGAGTTGGGAACAGGCAGCAAAGAATCCTCAATGTTGTCACTACCAAAATAAATTCCACTGTACACTTCTTATCTTCTTTGTCTTCACCATGGGCCATGGCTATAGTTTCGAACAAGGAATAAGTTCACCGGGGGTCCCTTAACTTAACAGCGAGATTTAGATTTTTTTGAGGTCCCTCAACCACAAAACCAGAAATGTTTGCCCTTAAACTCATTCAAACCGTTCACCGGAGGTCCCTTAGCAGTATAAATTGGTGGTTTCGCTGACGTGGCATCCTAGTCAGCAAAAAAATTTTTAAAAAAATACGTGGAGCCCACATGTCAGCCGCCCTCTCCTCTTCTCTTCTCTCTCTTCTCTCTTCTCTTCTTCGGTGAGGGGAGGCCAGCGGCGAGCGGCAAAGCTCTGGCTCCAATTCACCGCCGAGCTCGCCGTCGCCTCATCACGCCAGCCGCCTCTTCCCGTGCTCTCGGCGCCCGTCGTTGCGCTCAACCGCCGTTGCTCCGCTCCCACGCTCACTCGCCGTCGCTCCTGTGCTCCCTGCGCGCCGCCGCGCCCGCTCCATCCCGGCCGCCGTGCCCGCAACTGCCCACATGCTCCGCGCCGCCTGCCTGCTGCGCTCTTTTGCCGCTCGCCGCCGGCCTCCCCTCACCGAAGAAGAGGAGAGAAGAGAGAGAAGAGAAGAGGAGAGGGCGGCTGACATGTGGGCCCCACGTATTTTTTTAATCTTTTTTGTTGACTAGGATGCCACGTCAGCGAAACCACGAATGTATACTGCTAAGGGACCTCTGGTGCACGGTTTGAATGAGTTTACGGACGAACATTTCTGGTTTTGTGGTTGAGGGACCTCAGAAAATCTCGCTGTTAAGTTGAGGGACCTTTGGTGAACTTATTCCTTCGAACAAAGGGATTTGTTTTAGGCCGTTTCAACCAACCATGGGCCAATCTACTCCCAGCCGGGTCCAGCCCCACATCAACAGTTGAGGCCCGAGGGCCGGAAGGCCCAAGACGCTCCAGGCCTCGGCCTCTCGGTGAATCGTGTCGAGAGAAGAGAAGAGACCGAACGGCCGGCCGCGAGGTCGCCCACGTCTCTCGGTCTCTCCGCCTTCCCCTTCGACGGCGCGGCGCGGCACGGCGGCGAGGCGCAGCAGCGGAGCGGCTCCGGCGGCGAGGATCTGGTTCGACCCCCTCTTCCCTCCACCCCCGTCTCCCTCTACTGTGTTGCCGCTGAGCGCTGGAGCCCCTACCTACCTCCACTGCTGCCGAAACCCCATTCGTGGCCTCCTCTCCTTTTCTTTTCTTCCCGTTGAATCGCTGCTGTTCTTCTGTAGCCGTGGCCAAATGAGATTCTCATGGTTGATGAGTCTTGATGTGCAGAAGTAACTCCATTTGATGAATTTTGGAATTCTGTTGCTTGCTACTACTGTCTAATGTACAGAGCCTTGTTTGTTTGTTTGTTTCCATTTGATGATTTTGCTGTTTTCTCACATGCATAGGGACCCATTTTGTCCCACTTTTGATCCATATGTTGAACCTATACCGGGGGGTGGGGGTGCAAAATGTAAGACCATTGGAATGTTGGAGTTGGCCAAGTATGGAAATCAACCCAAATTGGTTCATCATAAAAACTTATTAGCCACATTACTGCTATATACTTCTAGTTGATTAAGGAGAATGGAAACTAATGGTTAATTTACTGCTGAATACTGTTATGGGATCAAGAAACCTGGAAAGGGCCATGGCCCAGTATAATCACCATGAAACTCCACCCCCTGCTGTCTTATACATTCATATGGTGTTTGCGTCGCATATGACCAGCCCCTAAAATCAGTAAATGTTTTAAGTTTTAACCAATGTGTACATGTAAATATGGTCAATTGTTCTGTATCAGAACTCATGTTTCCTAATCATGATAAATATTGATATTTTTGCTAGACCTCCCTCCTATCAGGATCTGAAGCCAACCTATTACTATTAGCCATACAGTTTTGCAAATTGATTCTGATTCTTCTAAGGATCTGATTCATGGAGAATCCTTTGGATTTCCTTTTTTGATCAATGATAACCTCTATTGTTGTCATAGCGTATTATTATACCATCTTCGCATTTGAACTCTTTACATGTATGTACAATTACACCTCAAATTACTTCGGATCTTTCTAGAGGCATTTGGGGCACTGCATATTTGATTACAGCAACAATAACATCACCAATACATCAGGATCAGAATTTGGAGGCTGCCAAATAGGCACTTACATATCTTTGCAAGTCAGTCTCTGCTAATTTAGATAATCTGCAACTGCTATACTTTCTTTAGTGTTATCAGCTCAGCTGGTCTGTAGGAGAATACGAGCATCGCTCGTGCTAGTCGGTTTAAAGGGACAAATTTCCAGTAGTGTTTGTTCAATTGCAGAATGTGCACATCATATTAAGTTGACTCATTTTGTAATTGCATGTTTTAGGCTTTGATGGTTGCTTGACAAGGATGAAATGGCCTCCCGTTCAAAGTTATCTGGTATTCAGAGGCAGGTATTGGCATTGTACAGAGGATTCCTGCGGACAGCAAGGTTCAAGTCTCCAGAGGAGCGCCACAGAATTGAGTCTGTTGTCTCAGCAGAGTTCCGTGAGAATGCAAGAAACATTGATCGGAAGAACTTTGTGTACATTGAATACTTGCTGAGAAGAGGGAAGAAACAGCTTGAGCAGCTCAAGGACCCTGATATTACTGGACTATCAACCCTTGAAATTAATAAGGTATATAAACCTTTGAATTTGAAATAATCTATTCCTTGTTCTCCATGAACCACACTGGTCTTATTAATTAGTTCTTTGATCCTTTCCTTTTAAAGTAAATGTTATAACTGACTTACAATTGCCTATATATAAATGTTGAACCACCAAAGAACTGCCAATGAGTTCGGCTGGTCAGAATGCAACCTGGGTTCAATCCCCAGTGTCCAAGGGGACCCCTCAGTTAAAAAATCATCTAGTTCAAAATAAAAGAAAATGTAGCAAGAATTAGATATTGCAACCATGTGGTTTATGTAGAAATTACTGAGGGTTGAGACTAGGAGCTCCCAAATTTCACTTTGATTAACTGTAACATTTTGCATATTGCAAGATCTTATGCATATGTTACTTGCAGTTGTATTTTCTATCACATGCCTCTCTATTAGCCTGTAAAAGGTCATGAGCGGTGTACTGGCTACTGCTGTTTGCTAAAATATCATAAACTCATAATGTATTATCTAGACTTGTTCTTGGTAGTACCAGACTGATAATATAATGCGGTTTATCTTACTGCACCTTATACATGCTTGCATTTGTTTTGGAACTTTCCAGGCTTCTTCTTTGCACTAGCAAAGTGTAAACCATGTGTTTGGTGTTTGCACAAGGAGGAAATGAAATAGGAATGTATTTCTTTTGATGGCATGCAAGGAACATAATGATCATCATGTATCAAAACTCTTTATGCAGCAACTTTCTGGAGTTCGTTCATTTGGCTATGTGAATTCTAGATGGATTTCCTTGGCACCTAATTTTATTATGAATCAGACATATGATTCATGTATGGAAAATTTTTGATGACATCAAGAGTAATAGAGCCAGAGTTCGCTGTGTGGGCGTGCATGTGCGTGAGAATGGTCTGAAACAAGTTTTTTACTCTGAAGAAATGCTCTGGTTAGTTCTTCTATGCAAACAGTTCAACTTACATCCTTTTAACTATACAAATGTTCATTTTCCATCCCTCACCCAAACCACAACGGTTTTCATGTGACATGGTAGCCACCTAGCGCCACTCTGGACAACTTATCATAGTTGAGGGAACAACACTATGATAGCATGATTTAGCTCAGAAAAATTGTAATGTGGCATGCACCCAATTGAACTTCTCCTGCATGGGATAGATAAAAAGTTTATTGCTAAAAGAGTAACGCAAATTTTAACTCTTTTATAGTTCACCAGACACCAGCAAAGGCAGCAATGAGAATGTTGTGAATAATGCCTTTGCTTAAGGTTTTCAGAAAACATCTCCTACACATGGCCTACCGGCTACAGCCGAACCACTCACCAGCCAAACTCCCAAAGGCCCACACATGTCTCTGACGAACTTGCATGACAAACACATACCTCGGATATGGGATTGCTGCACTATTAGATTGCCTGCGACCTAGATCTTAGAAACCACTGGTTACAGAAATGTGGCTTTGTGATGGTCAGAAACAATTGTTGAACAATTAAAAAGCAGAATGCATTCAACATGCAGACAACCTTAGCGAATGAATGAAGTTTACTTTGGTGAATCAATAACTTCAGCTCACAAAGAAGTACATAGTGAGATTTTTCGAGGGTACAATGTTTCGGTTTGTAATTCCTGAAATTCTGGTCTCCCCTAGGGATACCTTTTTGTTATTATTTGCCTTTCCACAATATAAAGCCCTGGATTTTTCAGGACCTTTTCTCCAGACTGAAATGATGCAGTAGGACCAGAATTCCATATCATAGCTAACCACTGAATGACGGCTGCTTTCATTGGGCCTTGGTTTAGCAGCGCCTCAGCTCAGCAGCACTAAGAGCTTTCTGATCTTCAGCTACTTGATCAACTTTACTTATGACCCATATGGTTCTACTACTTTGTAAACCAGCAAAGTAATGCCTTCATCTATTCAATAAATAATTTGAATTAAGAAGATAGTGTGATGTAAAAGGGTTCTAGGAAAACTTAAATGAACAACATAGTATTTTATTGGAACCAGAATTTGCTCTCTGCTTTCGTACCGTCACCTGGAGACCGAAGTGAGATGGCACTTTGTAGTTGTAAACTTTAGGTGAATGACATTGAATAGATGATCTCTAAGAATTGGACTATGTCAATATGCGCATAATAAGTTGAGCACTATAGCAACGCAGTTTAGATTTTGAGATCTTTCTATATGGTTGAATTTTGTGGCAGGTAAAACTGCCTTGATGATAACAAACAACTATCATATTTTTTTTGCATTTCCTTAATTTGGGATGCACTTCAGCCAAATGTATATGGAATTACAGTGATATGAAGGTTCAGTTCCTGCAATATCAAGTACAGACTATACTCTCTTGCTTTGTCTTGTGAGAAGACATCAGTGGTGTCCTAATTTGGAATTAGTTTCTCAAATAATGTGATTAGTCAATACCCACTGTTTCGTCTGATAAGCCACACTGTTTAGATACTTTTACCCTTGTCCTATCCACGTCTGGCTGATTTTCTGCAACTCTGTTTATGTCCCTTTTGGTCTCATCAACATCAAAAGTAGCCTAACTTTATATCTGATTAACCTGATCCATCCTTACACATGTAGTGTCAATCATTTGACTTGTAAAGCTTATGCAGCCTATGAACTTTGCATGACTGGAAGGATCAGCTCAAACAGCCTATTCTGAAGTAACATATGCTTTAAGAGGTCAAATTATATGTGCTTTTGAACAGGAGAGATGTCGATGTCATAACACCGAGATAACAATTTTTGTAATCTTCCAAAGACATGGAACTGACATGCTTATCTCTACTGCTGATTTGGTTACATCTACATTGAATTCCTTTCCATCTGATGTTCAAGTCTATGCATTCTGGCTTCCTGTGCCGCATGTCATCTATGATATGCACTTCTGACAATGGCAACTCATTATCAATTTATTTGTTGGTTATTGATCTGTACATGAAGATGCAATAATTCCTACTTAGTGATATCAAAGCTTTCAGTTTTGCATACACTCATCTAGTCATCTGAATTATCTTTTACGGAATCTGTTTCAACTTTCATATATGTGTGCCAAATCCTTTTCTTTTGTTGAGTGGATGTTCTTTCATATGTCTGTGTACCATCACATCATGGAAATGCTTTGTCCTAAGTTCAGAACTTTAGGCTGGTGCTCTGATGTTGCAAATTGTTATGGTAAACCAGCTCTTTTGTCTTCAGTAGTGAAATGCCCGTGTCTCGCAACAACATTTGGAGGAGTTTGTCCGAATAGTTTTACGGGGTGCAGTTTTTTCTATCCAGTTATCTGTTTTTTTTTCCTAGTGGATCGATTTTCGCGTGGAAACACTAGTTTTTGGGTTTGGTGGTTTTTATTTATTTATTTGTTTTAAGTGGGGAGGTACGATGTTGGAGAGGAGAATGACTCTGCTTTTACAGTAGCAGGGATAAGTTGATATGATCTCATCCTAGATCTTGGAACTGGATGTGTATCTAGCCATCTAGGCTGTCTTCTCGTTCTTGCCTTGTTGAGTCTAGATACATTTCGTTATTTCAACAGTTGCCTGCGCCTAGCTGTGCCGTGTCGAACTGCCATTGCAGCAGAATGTGAGATTATTTGTATGCCCATCTGCTTCTGTCCCCTGAAAGAGAAGTATGTTTGAGCTAGAACAAAGGATGAGAAAAAGAGGTGCAGTATTTCCCTTTGGTGCATGAAAGGCCTAAAGCTTTTCTGCAAAGATCTTTTAGGAGCTTGGAAAGATAATGAATGAAAGAAACAAAGCAAATGAACAACAGCACAGAATTTTAACAATTAACGTAGCGTGAACAAAATCAACTTTTATGGGAAAAATGTTCCCATAGATCTCAGGAAAATCCCAAAGAGAAGATCTCCAAAGAACGGTCCTGTTAGGATGTTCTTCCATAAAAGAAAAAAAGCTGATTTTGTTTAAATTTAGGGAAATCTTGTTCAAATTCATCAAAAAAGCTATTCAAATAGTTAGAAATTTCTAAACTTTTAGAATTTTGATCCACCCTTGTTTGCATAACAACAAACTAAAATCCTGCTGGATGGAAAATAGCATCACAGTTTCTCAATACAAGTATTGTGCTTTCACACAAAAAAAAAAGGCTGCCGTGTTGTTCATAGGATCCAAGAAGCACAATAGTTGGACAAATACAAAAGGCAAGACTCCCATAATAATATAGTAGGAAGAAGACATCTGCATCCAAAGAATTTCAAAACGTACAGAAAGCCTTCGTTGTAACCATGCATGAGGTAATTGTTTCTAAGCTTTCTTGAGGAATGAGTTTTTTTTTAAAAAAAAAATTAGATAATGATCCTGAGGAATGAGGATAAGACACCAAAAGAAAGGGTCTCCCCTGCCTTCTCCATCATTGATCGCTTCAAATTGATGCCCATCTAATAATATTCATGTGATAACATTTGTTCTCTAAGTCATTGTTCATCAAGATAATGAATGGAGCCTATTGAGAGTTTGTGACACTATCATCTGTCTATATAGGGTAAAATATATGGTGAAAACCAGAACTTAAGTAAAAGAGATTTTTTACTGTCCTTGAGCCCAGTACCGAATCCTCGCCGTCCATCTAGCCCAATCCAATGGCTGAGACAGTCTATGTACCACGTGGTACTGCAGGATCGATCGATGTGTATCATAAGTGGAAGGGTATTTTTATCTTTTCGCGTACTCTTTCTTCTCCCTGCATCGCACGCATCTTGCGCGTCGATC
Source organism: Oryza meridionalis (assembly GCA_000338895.3). Taxonomy (NCBI): domain Eukaryota; kingdom Viridiplantae; phylum Streptophyta; class Magnoliopsida; order Poales; family Poaceae; genus Oryza; species Oryza meridionalis. The sequence continues at coordinate 10,600,887 of CM002531.2, read as the reverse complement.
TCCTAGCCGTTGCACCTAGGCGGTGGCATTGGCATCGGCCGCTCGCCACCAGCACCGCCGTGCAGCTGCTAGCACCACGGGAGCCGCCGCCACATGGGCCCCTGCTGCTGGTCGTAAAGACGGCCATGAACTCCTCGTCAGGCAGGCGAGGTCACAGTTGGCGTCATCTTCGTCTTTGTTGGGGCCACGACAAACATCGAACAGCGAACAGAACCGACGCAAGGTCGCGATGGAAGTTTTTTTATGGTCAGCAACTGGAGAGGACGGTCAGCAACACACATGCTTCCGCCGGAAGCAACACACGTGAACAGCGAGAACTTCCGATGGATGGTTTTTTACCGGCGCGAGGTCTGGTCAGTGGCCGCGGTGGTGGCCTCGATGCGACGCGGGTGCGATGGCGGCGGCCTCGATGCGATGGCGGGCACGATGGCGGCGGCCTCGATGCGATGGCGGGCGCGACGACGGCCGCCTCGATGCGACAGCGGCCACGGCAGCCTCGATGCGAGGGCGGTAGACGGCGATAATTTCTTTAGCTCGATCATACCCCTTCTAATCTAACGGTTAGATTAGATTGGTACCCCATGGTACCTCATGCTACTTTCTCAAGGATGGGAAATATGCTCTGTCAGGGTTATGGATACCACATACCTAATAATAGTTGACTAAATCTCGGCAGGACCCACCACATACCATGTCCTATACGGAAACAAGCTGCGGATATAGGAGGAGTTCCGGATAAGGAAAGACAACCAGAGTTCTACATGGAAACGACAAGGACTACTCGGATTGTATCCATATTGGTTTCCCTAGTTCTACTTGGACAAGGGGACACCTATGAGTATAAATACAAGACCCCCTAGGAGGAGAGGGGGGGACACCTACTATAGAGGACACGGAACAATAGATCAAGACACAAGATCAACATACAAGCCAATATACGCCAAGACAAGCCGCCGGATTTCGACATCAGAGATATGCCTGGATCGGCCCTATCCAGTACCTACAGAGGCCGGCCGTAGGGATCTAGCGTTGTCTCTGATCTCGCTGGGCACAAACTCAAGGAAGAAGACTACCCTGTTGTCGGTTACGAGTCAGACCTTCAGACCGCCAAGTCGACAACAGTTAGATAGGCTACCTCAAATATTGTACTTGTGTGATTATGGTGAATAAGAGCAATACCGGTTTCGGCCAACAGGATGTAGGGTTATTACCTGACAATTCAGGGTCCTGAACCTGTATAAAAATCCTCGTATCTGTCTCTTTTACCTCAGTCTCGCGTATATCTTAGTACCAACGATCCCCATACTATGCAAATACCGGAATCGCGACATCAAACGTCGACAGTGGCGCGCCAGGTAAGTAAAAACTCGTGTCAACTACTAACTAGTTTTGATAAAAAAAAATCCTACTAAAAGGTTGTCCAAATTAAATAAAATTCACACATGTAAATGAGATGATGTTACATAACCACGCCTCAACTTCGTTTGTGAGTTATAAAAACATCAAATTTGGACACAAATTGTCGAGACATTTTTCTGGTTCGAAACTTTTTTATCATAGTTGAATTTTGACAAGATTTTTAACATGGCTATATAAAATCATCTAATCTTACATGTGATTTTTTTATTGAATTTATACGACTGTGACTATCTCAGGGTTTACGCGAGATTTCACCAAAGTTTTCGCCACATATTTACCCATCTATATCATTTCTAGTTGCAACTACAAGTGACCACTGACATAACAGCAATAACATTACATACTCCTATGTACTACTACTTCGTGCAATCAGAATCAATCCTACATGATGAACTTCCTTTATGGTTACGTACATGCTGCCATATGGTGAATTGAACTGGCTGTGCTAGTATATGATCTTAATTGGCTTTGGCAAGTCAGCTCAAAATAAACCGACTTGCCGAGTGATAAATTTTAATAACATGTCACAGCCTTAGCGAATATCATATGCCTTAGCTGGCCAGGTAATAGCGAGGTATACAGAACAAAGAAAAACAGGAATTAAATGTTGTTATATTGTAGCGAATGTCTGCTACTTTCTCCGTTCACAAATTACCCCCCGGACCACCGGCATGTATGTAACTGGGTTTGGTTCAAATCTTACGTGAGCCACACTCTATTCTCACCCACCCTTTAGGATCAAAGATGTCAGAGAGGGGTGAAACCGTGAAATGGATTTCTAAGAGACTTGGTAGAATTTAAACTAAAATGCGGAATGTAAAATTTAGTCTATGTGCTTATAGGTTTAAAACTAGTGTGGCACAAATTTATAGTTGAAGTCAGAACTTGAGAAACTTCATTCCATGCCCCTAAAATTTTAGCAGACTCCTTCTATGCCCTTGAGTTTTTTTCACTCTTTTATATACCTCTGAACTTTTAATTTGGATCCCTTTCATACCTTTACTGTCAATTGACCATTAGTTAACCGTTTAATTGGTGTAGTAAAGTTGGTTTTACCCTTAAATATGTAAGGAATATGTAGAAATGTGTGGACTATATTGATGGACGTATAAAAATTTGTTGTGTAACTATAATATTCTTAAGTTTGTTGTATGTAGAAATTTTAATATATATTAATTAAAAAAGTATGTGTAGCATTTCTTTAGATGATAAAGATAGTTTTGGAAAGCATTCCTATATAATATACACAACAGGAGACAAATATGTTGAACTACCATAAAAAATATGCTACATATACTCTTTTAGTAAGTAAATAAATATTAATTTTCTGTCATTATGTATAAAAAAACTTTGCCATGAATAATACCTTGTACAATAAAATCATGAATATAATAGTCTTGTATAACAAAATTCGACAATAATTTTTCATGTTTCTTTCATGTCTAAGAGTAAAATTGTCATTTTCATAAGAATTAAACAGTCAACTAACGGTCAATTAATGGAATGGATATGAAAGGGATCAAAACCAAAATTAAATTCAGGGGCATAGAAGAGAGTGGACAGAACTTATCAGGACTAGTTTTTTCAATGGAATCAATTGAATGCAATCCAAAGGAAAGAAAGTGAAATGAATCTTAGGTGGAAAGTGTCAGGGTTACGGATAAGGATAAGGTATACCCTCTATCCTTAGATATACGTTGTATACTGATACGGTATACCCGCGCGTATACGGATATTTCTTGCATACGTTAAGGAAATCTATCACGTGATAGAAACGGAGTCCACAGATGGAAGGAGCCCTACTCGGACAGAACTGGGTCGTTACCATATCATGAGGGGTCCGATATCTCCGAGTTCTACTTGGAGATCAACTGATTCGCGGTATAAAAGGGACCACCCCGGGTAGATCCTAGCTATGTTACCCTGATACGCCGATACGGATACGGATACGCGATATGGCGATACGTGGATATGCCATTTTACAAAAAACAAGGATACGGGGATACGTTAATATATATAAAAAAATAAAAATATAGAAATAACAGTTCTTCAGCACGCCCGCAAAGCCACCAGCCCACCATCACTATCAGATCTCATCTCATCAAAATACAAACAACAGAGGGCAAATAAAGTGCCCTACATAGTTCAACCAAGAATAGTTCTTCAGCAATACTGCCAATACATAGTTCAACCAACAACTTACACTCGTCCATGGCCAAGGTGTTTCCTGCCATTGTTGGCCCAATACTAGGAACTAATCTTGATGCAGATGCATCATTATCAGTTTATCACTAGGATTGCTAGTATTACCACTAGCACATGAGCTTCCTCTCCCAAAATCCATTAGATCTAACAAAAACGAAAGTACTTATACTAAAAAGAAAGGCTTTACAGATCAAAGATGAAACTATTGAAGGCTTGAAGAGGCGATTTCATTTACCTCACTGGCATCGGAGGCTCCGTGACAACAAGCAGTAGACTTCTCGGCAGCGGCGGCGGCGCACGGTCCCGGTCGTGGAGCGGCGGCGCGACGCGGAAGGACTCCGCCACCTCGTCCTCAGTGCTCCGGCCCGCCGCGCCGCCGCCGCTCGTGGGATCCGCGGCCATGGCAAGTGAGAGAGCGATGGGACTGCAGGCAGCAAAAGATTATGTGGAGCAAAAACGAACTGAACTAAAAATGAGAACCTCTGAATTTAACAGAAGCGAAGAGATCGGAAAAGGCTGTGCCCTCCGGAGGCAGCGGCCCTGTGCTCTGTGGGGGCAGCAGCGTGGCTTCTCGCCGACGGCGGCGGCAGCGCATGGCGCTGCGCCGGTGAAGGCGGCGGTGCTGCACCCTCCGGAGGCGGCGGCCCTACACTCGGTGGAGGCAGCGGCGTGGCTCCGCGAAGGCGGTGACACTGGGGAGCGTTGGGGATGTGAAGGGATTTTTTCTCGACGATGTAGGGTTCGCGCGTATCGGCGGAGTATCCGGAATTATTTTATTTATCTGAAAATCGAGAAAATCATGGATATGTATCCGATACGTATCCGTATCCGTATCCGCCGGCGTATCCGATACGGATACGTGACTAAACTGCCATATCGGGGTATCATAGGGACCTAGGGCATCGAATCTCACCGCCAACACATCCATCACAGCCTACGAAGCCGGAGCCTACAGGAGCCAAGTCGTCGGGTGATCTAGTCGAACCAACTCGACTACGGTCTCGTCGTTATCATCGTGTTCCATTATTCCCTTTGAAATCTGTGGTTACCATCATATAATCCCATACCAACTGGATTAGGGCTATTACCTACCAAGGGGCCTGAACCAGTATAATTCTTGTCTTTTGTTTGCTTAATGTCGTATTACGTAGATCCTCGTTCCAACGTACCTCAATACCCTCTATATCCGGTCTACTGGTATCCCCCGACGACAGAAAGAAGTGAAGACAATTCAAAGGTAAAAGAAAAACATGCTAAATTTTTTTTACAGTATCATAGTTTCACAAGATTTATAATCATGGTTAAAATCCTTGTATCTCTATATTACTTTTTATGTAAGGCAGGAAGGCATAAATGTGTATGCATTAAAATATTTAATTGTAGACAAATGAAGTTACGCAATATAAGGAACCAATAAAAATGATATTGTTTTAATGAAGTCCATAATTCTAATGTTCCCAAACAAGAGATTATGACTCTATATATAGAAGCTTTCAACATAGTCCATAGAATGTGAGGAGTGTTCCAATCTTCAAAATCAAGAAATTAATGTTTTCCACCATTGTACATAACTAAGTGCTTATCCTCCTATACTAAAGAACTTGATGGTAATTAACTTAATTTTTTAAGAAGATACCAAATATCATGACACTCGATACTATTAATGTCCACATCAAAATTTAGAAGGAAAAATAATTCTGCACTTTGATTTGACATGTCATATGTGCTCCTAGACATTTCCTTAACATAGATAAACTCAACACATTCCTTGTCCACCTTATCTAGTCTACCTAATATTACACCTTAAACATCGCCATATCATTGCTACCCCACTTGAATCAATTATGACAACTAATGATGCTTTGTTAACAGTTAACCTCCTCCATTCAACAAGGTCAATAGTTGCGGAAGCCTATTAATTTTTGTCTACATAAGAGCTAATTTTTGAGTAACATAGATTTGATTTAATCTAAATCATTTCCAATGAGGAAATAATAAATTATTTATTAGTAGCTGTTACGAGATCAGCCGAACATGAGGATTGGACAGGGTTATTTTACAGCTTTGTTTTATGGTGATGTGGTAGACATGGCTTGATGGCTATGTCGCATCACTAACCCTTCATATGTCTTGATGTCGTTCTCTGTAGTTCTATTTTTTCCGCATGGAACCATGTTATCCTTGCCGATCTCTAGGTTCCCTTGTCTACTCTATCTTATTAGATCACACAAGAGGGCAAAGCTAACAAGATATTGAAAGCATGTGATAAATAAGAAACAAAGCTCATGTCATGACATCAACATTCTGATCTTACTTACGCAATCAATGAATGGGTTGCCATTAATGTTCTTCTCATGAAAGTGCTTCCAATTCAGTTGCATCCCCTTTCAATTGATTGACTTTTAAAATATTGTTAGTAGTTGAAAGTTTTCTCAATATTAAGTTCTAAATTGAATCTTTTAGCAATGGTGAAAATTCTCAATCTAGTTAGAGAAGTGGCTCTCAGGTGCAAACATGAGAGTGCAAATGTCTTCTAGGTCAAGCATGTACTCCCTCTAGATGTTGGCATGATTTTCGTCATACAAATTTATCCACTAATTTATGTTAAAACTAGAAACTTACTCCCTCCATTCATTTTTTTACTGTCATATTTTCTCTAGATAGGAAGCCAGCAAGACCAAGGAGAGTGCCAAACTTCATGAACACCATATTGGTTCAGTCGCAACATAACCTCCGTAATCCACAGCCACGTTCAATCCCTATCCACTCCCGCAGCTTCGCATTGCATGTGTGAGAAAGTCCCATTGCATGCGGCTACGAAAGAAAACAAAGAGACGTTCGCATGCGAACCAAGATACTGATGAGGTGGCTGAGAGAAATATGTTGAACAATCTTGAATACTTTTTATTGCCTAAATATGTCAATGAAAAGTGAATGGAGGGAGTATAATATTATAATGATAAGTATTAATATAAATATACACATGACTTTTATGTACCAAAACCAAATATTCCAATAAAAAAAGAAATCCTCTACACTTGGTCTGATTTTTTTCGCTCAACTACAAAACTTCCCATTGTATTTAATTACTAAAACTGGTTTAGTTCTAAGGATGAAATGTGGATAACTTTGCGTTTGGGTCTAAGGGTGACCTTCATCGCCGCCTGCTATTGCTAGGTTTTTGAAGTGGAGTGAAAGCATCTAGATCCCCATGTGGTGTTTTGATAGTTAATGACAATATAATCATCAGAACTAACTTGTTGTTAAGTGTTGCAAAAAGGACTAGGGTTCCGGTGATGCAAATGGGAGTGTTTTGTGTATACCCTCAAAGAACAGTCAAGACGAGACCAAAATAATGCAACTCGAACATTGGAAATGCATTTAAGGAGTTAGGGTGATTATGGTAGAATTAGGTTAAATATTGTACTATAAAGAGGGGTTGAAAGTGAGTAGCTTGGAGCTTCAAAAGTGCTAGAGTCTATGTGCGGTGACATTAGATCTAGGTTGCTAGCGCCTTAAATCAAATACTAGATCAAGTGTGTAAAAACCCTGGGCAAGTTGCCAGAGCAACTTGATCGAACAATTCAGTGTGGTTGTCCGGCTAGTTCATTGTCCAACTGTGGTCATGTCTTGATCGGATAGTAGAAATTGAACTAGCCTGATTGTCCGACAGCCCTCGGAGTGTCCGAGACTAAGTTGATCTGGCAACTATTGGACAATCCGATAGGGTGTCTGACAATCTGGCCGCATGTTCATCCAGCTGCTTTGGGAAATGGTTTTGAACGTGGTGGATTGTCCACCACTATGCCAGACAAAGAGTTTCAAACAATCTCGATGGTGCCAGATTGTCCAACACTTAATGACCCAATGGCTACTTGCCTAGTTACAGTTGGAAAAAAATATAAAGGGTGGGATAGTCCGGTGGTGTACAAGATTGTTCGACCCCTTGCAATTTTGGTTTGTTTATTTCAAACAGTAATAAATACCCCTTGCCATGGACTTGTTGATATCTTTTGAAACCTATTTGAGTTAAGCAACTGTAGAGATAGTCTAAGAGCATCATTGCGTTAATTTTCATCATTTTCTTCATTAGTTTAGTTCTAGTTGAGTTGAGAGTGGTTCACTGTGCAACCAAGAGTATGGTTCTTAAGGGCTTCAAGTTAAGGTTTCTTCCTATTATTCTTGGTATCTTGGCGTGCCTAGCCAATCTCGGAGGTGATCCGATGATCTCTCAAGAAGTTTGTGGGAGACCCATTATGTTTGTGAAGGTTACGGGGTGGAAAAGATCCACCATGATGAGAGTGGCTATGGACTTTGTGGTATGGAAGGGAGTTATACTCTTGTACTCTTGTATAGAGTGCTCCAATGAAGATTAATGGTGATTGCTGAATCTCCAATACCTAAAAAAAGCTCGTCTTGTCTTGTGTTTCCATTTCCTATCATCTTCTATGTCTTTCATTTATCATTATTGTTTCTTTCAGTGCACAGCTTGTTCTACAATTATTAGAGAAAATTCTTTCTATGCTCTTAAAAGTTTAGTTAATCCCTTCTACACCCTCGAGTTCTGTCCACTCTCTCCATCCCTGAATTTTGGTTTTGATCCCTTTTCATATCTATTCCATTAGTTGACCATTAGTTGACTGTTTGATTCCTATAAAAAGACCATTTACCCTTAGACGTGAAAGAAACATGAAAACTTGTATACTAGCTATATTGTTGGAAACGTATAGTTTTGTTATATTCATAATTGAAGGGTAAAACTGAATTTTATACACCTATTAAATGGTCAACTAATGGTTAATTAACAGTGAGGGTATGAGAGGGATACAAATTAAAATTCAGAGGTAACAAATGAGTAAAGAAAATTCAAGGGTATGGAAGGGATCTACTAAAATTTTAGGGGAATGGAAGGAATTTCTCATACATTTTCTATGAAAGGATACTTAATAAACCATGAAGCAACATTTTCACCTGATAGTTTTAAATTTCAACCTTTGTCATGATAAATTTAACAAATCCCACAGCAAGGCACATAGTATTCTCTAGTATCATAAAAAGATTCCATCTTTTTCTTTCATTACCCGTTAAGAATGTACTGCATGCTGGTCAGCTTTGCAATACATTGATCACTATACTAATATAATTTAAAATTTCATATAGTGATAAAATACGTATTGCAAAATATGATATAAAAATCCCATGATAAATCTACCAATATCATATTAATATATTAAATCTTGATATTTTTGCATCTATTGATTATCTAAAATTCCGAGGTTTAACTATACGTAATCTAGGACATCATCCTTTTGAGCATGAAGATACTCCGGTCCCAAATTTGATACTATATCCATAATTTAAAATTATGCTTATACTTTACCATTTTACCCTAAACCTTTTAAACAAAATTTTCTGATAATTCTTGAACACATGGATCGAGATATATAGAACCCCCATGGATTCTATGCAAACTTGGACCACTCATATATGGATAGCTTGGTAGCCTCACAACCATCTACAAGAACTCAACGGAGACTGGTTGAGGAATTAGGGATGGGATTAACCTTTGAACTATTGAACTCGTCAATCGTCAGCAGCGGCGGATCCATCGTTGGGGCTGGATGGGGCTCCAGCCCCAGCTCCGGCCGGCCATAGCCCCATAGGCCATATGTGCTAACAGATATTTGCATCCAGCAGCGAGCCATCATGACAAGAAACGAAGTAGCTGACTATGGAATCAGTACCTCATAGTGCTTTCAGTCATATATATCCAACTGATTCTTTTATTGTAAGTGCAACCAAATAAAAAAATGGAAAAAAAAACATTGCACCGTTTTTTCAAATATATATTTACCAGGTATCATATACTTGTTATATTTTTATTCTTTATTTTGTGTTCTTTCTAGTACAAGTTAGAAATTTGATCGACAAAGAGATTGGCGTGTATAGTTTACTAACTCTAGGCCCTGTTCTTTCAGATTTAGAGTTCTTGAGGTACTTTATTTGTCAAACCGTTAAACATTGTGATTCTTCAAAAAACTTATTAGAGAGAAGTTTCTTCAAAAATCAATTAAATCAAAATTTAAAGTTCATAAGAGTGAATACTTAACTAGAGGCTTGTCTGAATTCTGATAAGCTAGATTGCTCGTCCGAAACTCTCATTCGAACAAGGCACTCCCTCTATTTTCATTCTAGATTTGCCACTGATCGTCAGGTCCTTCAAAGTTTCGGAATACTAGTCACCCCCCTACAAAACGGGGAAAAAACTTTTCAGGGGATGAAATTATAAAATAATATATATAGTTGATTATAAGTATAATTTTATTTATGAGAAATAACATAACTATACTTTTAAAATCTAGCTTCACGAAAAAAATTACAGGACAAATGTCCATTATCGGAAAAACAAACCGGTATTTACTCTTCATTATTTACAAAACATAATGTATTGCCCTTTATTACAAATTCTAATGTATTCTTTACAATTATACATAAGACGCAACACGCACAGACCATTGTACTCATGTCGTCATTGTAAGCTGGAACCAGAAAAGAAACTAATTAGTGCAAATATATGGTGGTGATTGATTTTTGCGGTAGCCTTTCTATTATATGTCGGTTCTAACAACCACCGGCACATATAAGATTGCCAACATCATATATAGATAAAATGTTGTTTAAAACTGGCGGCACATATAAGATTGCCAACATCATATATAGATACAATGTTGTTTAAAATCAGCTCATATATATGGATTCATATGTGTTGGTTTTAAACTCTGGACTAGGCATATATATGAACGATAAATGCCTCATATGCCAGTTTTAAGTAATTAAAATATATGGACGGAGAAGTCTAAATATCCCCTACACTTTAGATGGAAGTCATTTGGAACCTTATTTAAAACCAGACATACATCCAATCTCCCAAACTTTACAATACATTTTATATTCCCCCCTAAGATGGTTTTGGATAATGGTTTTGCGTATTTGGGATGTTAAACACATGGCTTTAAACAACTAATATAATATATTTACGTACCACCAATTGTAGCTCAATTTATACTGTACAGTGATGTCATACTATTAATTGTTGCGTCGGTACTTTTCTTGTATGTAAGAGCGAACAAGGGGTAAAAACAAAGTTTTAAGTGAAAATTTAACATGTATTTTCAATGTGTATGTCACATTATCAAAGCTCCACCAACGTATATGCAAATTAAATAAAAGCCAATTTGTAAAACCAGCTTAGGGGGCATATGAATGGTATACACAGTTTAGGGGGTTGAATGTCCGGTTTCAAACTATAGTGCGTTTGATGGACTTCAATCATAGTCTAGGGGTTTATTTGGACTTTTTGATATATGATAGTGTCACCATACTGTCGATGTTTCGTTTTTATAGCACTAGAGTGGCGTGTAACGGTAAATTGATTGAGGTTGACAAAACATTCTGAAGATGAAGCCATAAGAGGAATGGAAATTTAATTCTAGAACTCTAGATGAAGTGGCAAATCGAAATAATTGAAGACAAGTTAATTGGAAATCCCTAAAATTAAGCTCCTACTGCATAATCTACATTAACCCCACGTTGTCACGGAATATTTGGATGATACCTTTGTATTATACTTTGACCAACAACTACAGATTTAAGATCGTATAAAATATTTGTTAATACAAATTTTGTGATACTACGTGGCACTACAAAAACATACATTTTTGGTTCAATTAATTACTAATAAAAAAATTTAAATGTTGATTTTTTGGGAAAATAAGGATGCTTTATAATTTTAAACAGGGGGAGTAAGCATGTAGCAGTTCATATAGGGTATATACCAGTTCTCACAGGGTATTTACCTAATTTAGGCTGTCCATATAATCTTTTCATGTCAACATTTTAAAACAAAATATCTTGTGACTTACTGACGTCACACCATTTCTTCATGTTCTTACGTCATGCCATGTTCACATTCTGCCAAGTTGGCATTAAATTAATTTCTACTGCCAGAGTGCAATACATATCACAACTTAAGTGCATACATATCACATCTTATCACATCTTGAACTAACGTCAAGGCATCCCTCCAGTTCAAAAACTCCAGACATACACACCCATATCTGTCCAAGTTAGGAAACAGTTCCCTGTTGCTCTGTGTTTAGTGGCAGCAAGGATAGAGAGATAGAGACAAAGATTGCACTACACTAGTGAGAAAGGGAACCAAATGGAGTGGATGGACAGAGAAATATCGTTGGCTAAGATGGAGTACTGACTGATCGATCGATCGATCATCACAAGAAGAGAAGAAGATTAATGCATGCGAATTAAGGGGCTATGATATGGAGTATATCTCATCTCTCTCTCTGCTACATTAAACGCCTGCCTCCTGTGATCACGCCATATCTTGTTTCATTTGGCAACTTTGCTTCCATTCCTCTCAGATCATCTCCGCGTTTAACCCCTCCAATCCCCTTGTATAAGTAGGGATCCGATTCATCCCAAGAACGCGTATTCTCTCGATCTCACTCGATCTCGTGCCAGCAAAAATTTTAAAGCTAAATTAGTGTTGTCTTGTGCTGTGTTTTGCTAGCTCCATGGCTTCCAGCTCGCAGACCACCGTGTCCATGGAGGTGGCGATGAAGGTTGAGGGGAGTGGTGGTGGTGGTGGTGGTGGTGGTGGTGGGGAGGAAGGCGAGGTGCTGGCCAAGAAGGAGGAGGAGGTGGCGGCGGCGGCGGCGGCGATGGAGCTCGATCTTCTTGGCGCGCTGCGAGCGGAGGAGGTCATGCCGGCGGAGAAAGGGAAGGCCGCCGCCGTGATGGTGGGCGAGGCGGCGCCGTCCGTGGAGGAGAGGGCTTCTGCTGTGGCGGCGGCGGCGAACGGTGGCGGCGGCGGCGGCGAGGCGAGGCGCCGGCTGTTCAAGTGCAACTATTGCCAGCGCAAGTTCTACACGTCGCAGGCGCTGGGGGGACACCAGAACGCGCACAAGCGGGAGCGCTCCCTCGCCAAGCGCGGCGCCGCAGTCGCGGCCGCGGCGGCGGCCGCCGGGCGCGGCCTGTACGGGTTCGGGGACCCGTTCGTGCCGCACCACCTCCGCTTCCGATCCCTCTGGCCCTACCCCGCCGCCGGCGCCGGCGCCAGGACGACGACGCCGTTCCTCGGCCGCGGCTCCGCCTCCGCCGCGGCGGCGGCGCCGTTCTACGGCGCGGTGCACCACGGGTGGAGCGCCCAGCCGCCGTCCTCCCTGCAGGGGATCGCCGCCCGTCACGCCGCCGCCGAACGCCCGGTGTACCCGCCCGACGCCTTCGGCTACGTCGCCGGCTCGTCGTCGTCCAGGGCAGGCGCCCCTGCCACCGCCGGGCTCCGGTGGGCCGAAGGCGGCGGCAGCGGCACCATCCATAGCGCCGCCGCCGGCGAGCAACACACGGCGGCGGAAGTGAAGGCGAAGGAGGAGATGTCAAGCAGCAAGATAGACCTGACTCTCAAGCTCTAGGTCTCACTAGGGTTTCCAGTTCTTGAGATTATTGCAGCCTTAATCTGATCTCGTGTTGTTAGAGAAAAGCTAAATTCTTAATTTCGTCGTCTAATTGTTGTTAGTTTATTCATTCATGTATGCATATGGTCAGATGATGATTAGAGCTAAGCCCCTTGCAAATTGGTTGGTCGTAGATGTGATGTAGTGCAAGGCTTGATTGGGGTATGTTCGATTCTTTCTATATGCATTCATGTATGCTGCCTTCATTTCCCCATTGGAAAATTAGGGGTTCTATATCTTTGTTGTTCCATTGTTCCTTGGTATGGAACTGATCAAAATCTATCTTTTTTGCATGAAGTATCAGAATGCAATTCCTTCATTTTTTTTTTGTGAAATATTGAGTTTGATTTTGGATGTCAGTGACAGTGGGGAAGAAAGAGTTAGTACTTGGTACTTTGTTAGACAAAATGAAGGAATGTTTTTGAAAGTAGACTAATTAAAATATGGACCGTTCGAAAAGACTAATTAAAATATGGAACAAAAGCATGGCCATCATATCTGTCAGTGTTTGGTTTTTAGTAGTACTTATCTTAATCGTGTTTTATACTTCTTAGTTAGAATTTCTTGAATATTTTGGAATGTAGGTCAGTTACAAATCGATCATTTAAAATACTTCCATTTGAGTTTCGACACGTATGAATGCATATCCCCACATTTCTCATCATCTGCCAGACTGTCGCATGCATATCTTGATGATCACTATTATCTCACACCAAATATAAACCCCTGCAATGTCGCCATGCTCAATTACCTACGCAGTAATACGCATCTTAATTATGTGTAAATTCAACTTTCCATGTATATATGTATCCTGATCTTCACCATGCCGTTGGGCTGAAAGCTAGCTGTTGCCAAACTGGACAAATTAACATTTAAGCTGTCGAGATCTCAGTTGTTAATCATGGGAATTAAGCTTGAGATCCAAAGCGGTAAATGGGATTGATTAATCGATATCATCATCATCTACTACCTTCTGCTTTTATCTTCAGGGGTACTGTACATAGTGCCTTTCTAAAGAGAATGGGAAAAGCTTCCTTGTATATATGCTTGTAAAGAAGATGAGATGACGGTGTAAAAGCTTCCTTGTATCTGCTAGCTCTAATCTCATAGTGTTGCCTTTTGGGTTAAGTTATTTTTTAAGCATGGAGTTGTATATATATATGCTTGAGGTTTCTTGCGTACGTGCCTAAACGATAGGTCGACAAAAAATGGGATTGACGGCTGAGAATTTATCTATCTGGTAAAACTGTAGAAGTCCATGAACATGTCAAGGAAGGAACAGCAAAACTACAAAAAGGAACACAACTAGACCGGGAAGGAATACAACAATGAAAAAAGATGGCCTGGTTAGTTCTCAATATGGAGATTGAAAGCAATATTTTTATTCAGCATTTCTAACCTTCATTCCGAAGCCGAAATCTCTTACAGATTTTGAGCTTCTCCTCCAACTCTGATGACATTAATGAACTCTGATGATGGTGGCGATGATCACTCCAATCAATTAGGGGGAAGAGAGGGGTTCCCTAGACTTAGAGGGATGGCTGCGGGTGGTAGTCGAACTAGTACTGGGCAATGGACACATGTGGGTTGGGAGGCGGCAATGGCTCCTTTGAAGCCGCGGGTTGGAGTAGGGCGGTGGGGCCATCGGTGGAGGCGGGGGCACTAGATCTAGAGTGATTAAGAGGCGGTAGTGACGACGGGATGAAAGCATCTTGCCACCGCTCGACCTGGAGACGAGGAGAGGCAGGGAGCGAGAAGGTGGGAGGTGGACGGCCAACGGAGTCTCACGAGAGTCATTAGCGCCTTCTGGTAGCACGTTGGAGCCGGGGAAGTGGCGACACTTGGTGAGGCAGCACACATCCTCTAGATCTAGTAGTGTCAGGGTTGGGACGAAGAAAAGACCTAGCATTAGGGTTGGGTGGGGGAAAAAGAGATGGGAGGAGATAAGGTTGTGCATAAATCTTAGCGCGATTTGGGCCATCCAAAAGTTACCAACATGATGAAGGGTTTTCTTGCAAATGTTACATAGACAGCTGACAACTTCTATCCATATAAAGACTATCTCTTCTAATTTTGAACCCTGACCTTAGACTATTTGTAGAACATGGACAAAAGGGCAACCATTTGGAGGCGTGCAAGAAGTTGTGGCAGACATAGGACATTGGAACAAGGTGGCGACGATGGTACCTGTATGGTCGGGTCTATGTAAGTTGGTGTGTGCCATGGTTAGAAGCCTAAAATCCCCAAAAAGAATTATAGGTCGCTAGTAAAAGTCATTTCGTTCACCAGGCTTAACAATGTCGGTGGCTCCACCGCCACCGCATATACGGTAGTTCACCAGTGAGCTGAGATAGAATTGAAGAAATAAATAAAAAAAAAAGTAGGTTAGGTCTTATAGGCTAGGAAAAAGTACGAATTACCCCCCCTGGAACTATCGCGGTCGTCCGAATTACCCCCCTGAACTACAAAACCGGACATTCTTCACCCCCAACTATGCAAACCGGACGAATTACCCCCCTCGACCCAATCAGCGGTGGTTTTGGTCTACGTGGCGTACGCGTGGCAGTCCAGTCAGCAATTTATTTATTAAAAAATAGGTGGGCCCCATCTGTCATACTCCTATTGCACTTTTGCCCTTTCTCTCTCTTCTCTCTCTCACTCTTCCTCTCTCTCTTCTCTCACTCTCCGTCTCACGCGCACAGCGGCAGGCGGGGGGCGGCGAGCGGCGGCGGGGGATGAGGCGGCGAGCGGCGGCGGGGTGCGGCGGCGGCGGAGGAGGCGAGGCGGAGGAGAGGGGACGAGGCGAGGTTGTCCCATGGGTTTCATCTGGTTGTCTCATGCTCTCATCGATCGGTCAGTGTGTGTCGTATTCGATCGATGCGTTGCTTTCGATCGATCTACATGTACAGATGATCGAACAGTCGATCGGATCGATCGCCGTGTTTTTGTTGTGTTTGGTGATGAGATGGTGGTTAAGTGGTATGGTTAGTGTGCGCTAATGGCGGTGGTTTGGTTTGGGGGTGGTTGTGTGCGTGTGGTTGCAGGGTGGAGAGCTTCATAGAGCACCAGGATGCGTGTAACTCTGGGCGGGTGCGCGGCGAGGTCGTGCCCGTGGTGACGACGCTACCGGTCATCCGTCCCGCGGCACTGCGGCATCATCATCATCCGCCGCCGCCGCCACCACCTGAGCTGCAGCTCCTCCCGGCGTCCACCACGGCGCCGTTGGCCGCCGCGTTCTCGTCCAACTCCACGACCACCACGACCACCGGCTCCTCCTCCCACGAGCAACACGCGACGACGATGACGACGACGAAGCTGCAGCTCTCCATTGGCCCCGCCATCATCGCCGTCACGGCGTCTGACGGCGGCGGCGCGGCCGCGGCAGCAGGAGGAGAGGAGGAGCAGCGGGAAGAGGTGAGGCGCGCGCTGGAGGAGAAGGCCGCCGCGGACGCGGCGCGGGAGCGGGCGCGCGAGGAGGCCGCGGCGGCGGAGCGCGCGCTGGAGGATGCCCGCCGCCGCCTCGCTTCGCTCGAGCAGCGCGAGCTCCCCCTCCCCCTCCCCTTCCCTTCCCCTCCTTCGCCGCACCCCGCCGTCGTCCTCCCCGCCGCTGCTCGCCTCCTCAGCCGCACCCCGCCGCCGCTCGCCTCCTCCGCCGCCGCCGCCTCGCCTCGCTCGAGCAGCGCGAGCTCCCGCCGCCGCCGCCGCTCGCCGCCCCCCGCCTGCCGCTGTGCGCGTGAGACAGAGTGAGAGAAGAGAGAGGAAGAGTGAGAGAGAGAAGAGAGAGAAAAAGTGCAATAGGAGTATGACAAGTGGGTCCCACATTTTTTTAATAAATAAATTGCTGATTGGACTGCCACGCGTACGCCACGTAGACCAAAACCACCGCCGATTGGGTTGAGAGAGTAATTCGTCCGGTTTGCATAGTTAGGAGTGAAGAATGTTCAGTTTTGTGGTTCAGGGGGTAATTCGGATGACCGCGATAGTTTGGGGGGGGGGGTAATTCGTACTTTTTCCTATGGGCTACGAAGATGGTACACGATGAAGAGGATTACAAACCGTCATCGTTGATGGGCCTGTTAAGGTGTGAATGGTCTTGTTTTGAACCGTATATGGTCATTTACTTACATCAACTTATAATATATGTAATTTTGAAACTTTTTGTGTAATTACATATATAATTTGGAGATTTACAATATAAATAAATATTGTTAGGTGGACTATTTTTTTATGAAAAATATGATGGCATATATATAGCATTTTGGCGTACATGAGTTATTTTTAAGACTGCCTGTATCCGCCTAGTAATGAAGCAACAACACTTGCAGCCAGTCGTATGCATGGTAGTACGATGGAGTCTGGTGCTAGTAGAGAGTAGCATAGCACACTACTAGAAAAACTTTTTTTTAGGCAGCCTTTTTTTAAAAAACATGTTTTCATAGGCGGCAAAATTCAGGCATGTAAAAATCCCCAATTTTTATGGGCACCTACGAAAATGATTTTCATAGGCAGCAATTCCAATCTTCCAAGGCGCTACAGTATCCCGCCAGCGAAAATAATCACTGCGCCAAAAAAAAAATTTCCTCGCCAGCCCCGCCCCTCCCCCTCCCTAGGGTTTCAAATCACAAATCACAAACTCTCACAAATCTTCATCCAGGAAATAAAATCCAATCACAAACATCCATACATCAACACAAGAGCATTGGATTCAAACCTACAACATCAACTTGCAAATTAACATCAATCAACATGAAAACTACGAACAAAAACAACGTGGTCGTCGTCGTCGCAATGCAGTGCTGTGCTGTCAGCGGCCTCCTCTGCTACCGCACGCAACGAAAGATCCAACCGGAGGGAGAGGAGAGCCGCACCGCCGCCACTACCGCCCTCCCCCTCCAGCCGGATATGGGAGGGAGGGAAGTCTCCACTGCCGCTGACTGTCTCTGTGCCGCCTCCGCCATCGCTCCCCTTCCTCCGGCCAGATATGCGAGGGGAGGTCTCTGTCACCGCCACCACCCTCCCATCTCCTTACTCTAGCTGGATCTGGGAGAGGAAGGGGAGGAGAGCCACCTCCGCACCGCCACCATCACGCGCCGCCACCGTCACTTCCCCTCATCCGGCCGGATCTACGAGCGGGGAAGGAAGGAGTGGCCACCACTGTCGCTTCCTCCACCGCCGCCGCGTCCGCGCCGCCGCGCGTTAACGTTGCTCCCCCTCCTCCGTCTAGATCTAGGGGTGGGGAGGGAGAGAGGGGGAGCCGCCTCCGCGCCACCTCCACGCCACGCCGCCGCCGCCCTCCCCTCCTCCGGTCGGATCTGGGAGGGAGGGAGGGAGAGAGGGAAGGAGGGGAGGGGTTGATGGGGGATGATGGGGGTGCAGGAATGGGGGTGAGGTGAGTGAGGGAAGGGGTGTAGGTGGCGATTTTTATAACTTATAAACTTTTTGTAGGCGAACAACGATCTCGCGATCGGTTGTTATTTTCGTAGGCGGCTATTTAGCTCCGAGATACCTACCCGCCTGGAAAAAGAAATGTCATCGCCTGGAAAAATGGTTTTTCTAGTAGTGGCATTGGCAACAGTTCCCGTCTCCATGAGCCACCTGTCGGTCGAAAATTCCTTGCCTACCTTAGTGGTCGCAAATTTAAACAAAGGCTCGTTAATATTGTGGTGGCTTATGATGATCTTGTTTGAATTACAGGAGAGGTTTGAATTATGGTTTGGTGCTCCACCTGACCTGCTCTGGGAGGTAAGATCTCTAATAAATCCTAACCATTGATCATTCATCCATTTTCTTCTAATAAAAATATTTTTATTCCTCTCAATTAACTGATTTCGGTAGAAAATGAAAAAAAAATATCAACACTCTTAATTGTTCTATAAAACATAATGCTCAATTAATCATGAATGCCAGAAAGTAGGGGGTACTAATTTGGCAACGGCTGACCGTAATTTAATGGTCTTGCATGTAATTAAGTTTGAAGTGACAACCTTTTTTCAAATATAAATCCTGATATCACAAAATGTATACCAAAAAATAAATTTAAATGTTATAAGTACTTTCTTAAACGTCTACGTTTTGATTTTTGGCATCAGATTGCAAATTCTGCATGCAGTATCCTAGCTGAATTTAAAGCATGGTTCAAACACTAGTACATATGATTTTACACACATGAAATTGCAACGTGATATTTCGAATTAATAGAACATATCCGTGAGATCAATTTACTACTAATTACTTGCCTTATTAACTAGGTTGCTTTAGTTCCACGTCTTTTCTTGCCTTATTATGAGTTCTTACCTGTAACAAGGGAAATAGATTATATCGCCTATTGGACTATAAACACCAATGGAGGGTCTAAATAACATATTTAGAGCACATTAAAAAGGACACGACTACGTAGTGCACGGTCACGACCACTTTATCACACATGACGTATAAATCCCCATTTACCATCTAAAAATAGCAACAAACACTTATATAAATTAAGGATAATGATAGCCGTCAGGCGACCGGGCGGGGGAGGAAAAATCGGTCGCTCCCCCCGCCCCTGCCCCCGCCCCCGCGCGCACGCTGATGTCGCTGGCCCCATCACAATACCTTCCCCCACCGGCAACAAATCAACAACATATTTTGAAAACCCTCTATTAAGGGAATTTGGTTTATTCTTTGTTCCACCAAAAATGTTTCACCTAGTGTACTCACAGTGTTTCACTATGTATAGATCTAATGTTGCAGTGAACTGAAATATTCTATTGCAACAAAAAATCTACATATTTTGGAAACTCCCTATTAAGGGATTTCGTTTTACTTTTTATTGCACCAAAAATGTTTCACCTAGTGCACTTATAATGTTTCACTATGTATGGATCAAATGTTGTAGTGAACTGAAACAATCTTTCGCTATTTGCTGAAACATTGTTTTTATATAAGATGAAACAACACCCAATTTAAACGAGTGAAACATTTTCGATCTACTTAGTGAAACAATTCTGATATACCTGGTGAAATATCGTGCAACATTTAAAAATAATTCAATAATAAACTAAAAAAAATTGTCGTCGGAATATATCCATGTGTGGTCTTGTTTTGAAGATTTAATTGCAACGAATTTAATGGTGTAATCGGATCATGATTTGGACAAGTAATTTAAGAGAAAAATCAGTTTAAAATAGTTTTTGCACGTAAATCGGATGCCCGATTTTTCTCCAAATCGTCAGGCGCCCGAGCCGTAAGCAGCCCCATAAATTGATCACTAACGTATATTTTTTTTACCTTTTAAACCATATATTATTTTTAAGATTTATTCGCACTATTATACCACACTCAAAATAGGTTACAAAACAAGTTCAACGTTGAATATATTTAAATATTTTATTAATCTAAAACTAATTTATTTAAATTGTAGAAGTAACTTAGCTATGCAATATTAGTAACTCTTTATAGCATTATAAGTAATTATATTATGAGTGAGATAAAATAAGAAACTGTGTAGAGTAAATTCACAAGTAAAGTGTAGAGAAGATTTTCAAGTAAATACATATATTATTTATTTAAAGTAATCGCTATAATTTTTTTGAAAAATAAAATCTTGCGTCATATAAAAAATAATTTTTTTTCACGATATTAAAAGAAACAACGCTACTGGAGAGAAGTAACTTTTTTTTAAAAAAAATAGAAGTATCTCTTCATAGTATTAGAAGTAAATACACTCATGAAAGGAAGTAACTATAAAAAAATAAAATAGAAATAACTCTTAAACGTATTAGAAGTAGTTGTATTTACTTGCAATTTTTCTTTCCATTTTACATATGAATTTATTTCACATAGTTCTCATCCATTATATAACTACTTCCACTGCTATAGTTAGTTACTTCTATTGTAGGGCTAAGTTGTTTTTACGATTTAAGTAAATTACTTTTAATGTTTGAATATATTTAATATTGAACTCGTTTTATCTTATATTTTGAAAGTGAAAAATAATAAGTGGTTTAAAATATATGTGTCACTAAATGTGTTGTTAAGAAAAAAATAGGCTAGTGTAACCGATCCTTAGGTTTGATGGTTGGTGGTGTCCTTTGTAGCAATACCCGACGCTATGCAGGACGTAATGCAGGTTCCTCATTTTGATGCCATTGCAGTGGAAGCAAACATGTCTCTCTGACAGCACGAAGACGTGAATGGATGGCTGTCGAACGCGTCGCGTGATAAGAAGGCTGTGTTTAGTTACTGCAAAAAAAAAAAAAGTTGGAAGTTTGACAAAAGTTGAAAGTTTAGAAAAAAAGTTAGAAATTTATATGTGTAGGAAAGTTTTTGATGTAATGTGATAGAAAGTTAGAAGTTTAGGGTAGTTGGGGGTGAGAAATTTCATTATTTGACATCCGATTCGTAGTCCTTTCAGGGCAAACCACTCAATACGCACTCCTTTCAGATTTTGTCATTGAGATAGCTAATTCCTTTATTCAGTGCCACTCCGTCGCCGATCCGACTCCCCAACGCCAGCTTTTCCGTCGCCTTCCTCACCTCGTCACGCTCGTCACCGGCGCCGGCGTGGGCCAAACTCTTGGAGAGTTGGAGGGGCTCGAGCTCGGACTCCGGCACGGATGGGAGGAACCAGTCGTCTCTAATCTTGCGAAGCAGCAGCGGCCTCCACCAGCACCGGCCCCTCACCGGACTCCTCCGCGGCGACGAAGTTCATCAGGATGTCCTCGCAGTTGCGCTTCCGGTCCACCACGGCGCGCGCCGCGGCGAGCTCCGGCGAGCAGGAGTACTCGCGGAGGAGGCCCGCGCCGAGGACGAGGAGCTTGGTGAGCACCATGGAGTAGCGCGCCGGCTGCCGCGCCGCCGTGCCGTACGCCCACCTCCCGCGGGCCAGGTCGAGGTGGTGGTACCTCGGGAAGAACCCGACGAGGGTGCCCGGGCGGGCGCGCTGCTGCCAGGCGGCGAACGCGAAGGAGAGCGCGGCGGCGTCCGGGAGCACGTCATCGTCGGCGACGGCCACGGCGGCGGTGCGGATGGACGGGTGCGGGAGGAAGCGGGAGTTGAGGGAGGCGGAGGCGGTGCGGTGGAGGGTGACGGCGTTGGGGACGGACGGTCGGATCGGCGATGGAGTGGCACGGAATAAAGGAATTAGCTATTTCAGTGACAAAATCTGAAAGGAGTGCGTATTGAGTGGCTTGTCCTAAAAGGCCTATGAATTGGATGTCAAATAATGAAATTTCTAGTTGGGGGTGAACTAAACACGCCGAAGAAACCGAGAGTTCCGCATTAAAAAATATTATTGTATCTTTTTAAATAACGTATGTAATTAATAAGTTAATTTTATGTCAGAAAGAGAAAGGTAACTAAAGTGTTGTTTCGATCAGTGCGGTCTGCAGAAGTAACACAAAATTTCTTTTAATGGCTGAAGTGAAAATCCATTTATGGTACCTACATAAAAGGATTCCACCAATCAGTATGTGTCTGCTCTCCATACATGTATGCACAATAAATATTTTTTTACTCTCTGAGTCGACTCCAATTTGGAGTTCGATTATTTTGTTTCAGATAATCGCAAATCGATTGGCGCAATGTACATGGCTCGTTTTTTTTATTTAAATCGATTTTGCCTTGGGAGATGCTCTACAAGACGGGAAAAAAAATGATTGCAGACGTGAGATGAATATTGCTAATATTCAGAAATAATTATTGGCATTTCACCATAGCTTCAAAAAAAAGCACATAACAGCAAATTGAGCCTATGTCCTGTCCTCTTCCTCAACGACTGCACCTGCCATTTCAACACCGATCTTGTATGGTTGCCCTATGGATTCCAAATAACTCGCACCTGAATTTGGAATATAAATATTTTGTAGGATTTTTATGTGAAATAAACTACTTTTAAAAAAAATCTTGTAAAATTTATGTGTCCCTAAGGTCCTAAGGAGGCCTGAAGGTGACAAGTACCGTGTAACACTTTTTTTTTTCTGCTGCTTAACCACCGAAAAAGTCATCAATTTTAGATAGACCTTTTTTCTTTTCTTAGCACATTAAAATGACAACCATTCAAAATACGGAGGTGTTGGGGGGGGGGGGGGGGGGGGGGCTAATCGCCTGCGAAATGGTACAGCTTTTAAGCTCCATCGTTTCCCTTATGTTTATAAGCCAAACTTTAAATTTTAATTTTGAAGTTTCTTTTGTGATATTATCATTGTAGTTTATTTTATAGCATTTATTTTTAAATCATTAAGAATATATATACAAAAGTTTAACCCACGAATAAGCGAAAAGATGAAACTATTTGTCACTGACTGTTTTTTTTTTAACTAATGGCAAACTACCCCCAAGTCTCACAATCACCCAGCTAGCACAACATTTGCTATTTGCTCGAGACACTTCATCAGTACGAAACGTTCCTTACGAACTGTTGCAAACTGAATTAGTAGGCGATTTATTGGTTGAAGCTGCTGCCTGCTGGCATTAAAGAATGAAACAATATCTGCATTCTTGAAATTGGAACCTTCAAATGGGTTAGTGTTTACTTACAAAGCTGAGATAAACTTGTCAAATAGACCAGCTCAGGAAAGTGAAAGTGTCATGTATCACAATTCACATGTACCCAGAACAAGCACCTTTCATTATTTCTGGAAGTTAGCCCTTCTCAGTAATTTATAAACCGAATCCTGAGTTAGTACATCCAACATCAACAGACCTCAAACCTCAATGTGCCATGTTTTTGTAAGGTGGAATAGAACTGCTATCAACAATGTCTAGACACAAATTTTGGGGTTTCAAGTCCCCAAAGTTGAGCAGCCAGCCCTGATGTTCATCCACCATTGGCATCTTTTCTCCTGCAAAACTGACCATAAGACTGCAAGGCTCTATGGACTGCATCTACTCTACCGTAGGGAGTCAACCATTCCCGGAGAGAGTCCCACATTGTTGGAAAATGGTGCAATGCAACTGAACCTATGACTGCATCTACTCTATGGAACCGATGCTCATGCTTGATCAACAAAAAATTCAACTGATGCATACAGCACATTCCAAGTATCACTCCAAGCGTCAAAAACTAGCGAGATTCATCAACCCTTGGGGTCAGAAGATGCCTTGTCTCCATTCCCTGTAGGGCTCTGTTGCGTAGAATTGGATGAAGCGTTTGTAGCACCATTGATGTCCTTACTCTTGACTGGCACTACCTGGCCATCAGTGGAATTGCTTTGTGTCTCGCCTTTCTTCGTGGCTTCCTCATTGTTGGAAAAACCAGGGGCGGAACCTTTCTTTTTGTCATCCACAATCTCATTAACAACTCCCTCCAGTGTATCTAACCTGACTAAAACTGCTGACAGCTTTGAATCAGTCTCATCCTTAACAGAATCTGCTTCAAGCTGTTTTTCTTTCTCCAGTTCCTCATCCTTTTTCTTTTTTTCTTCTGCTTCCTGAAGCAAGCATCATATTATTCAATCATCATATGCTTAATGAACATGCCTTATCATAAGAATATCACGAGTACAAAATAACATACTGCGAATTGGACCATCTGAAAACAGAATTTTCTTGTGAACTACACATGGACATTAATGTCTCAGGCTATACTCACTGTGACCAAAAATATATGTTAGTTTGGACACACATGCTGTCAAACATATTATCAGGTTTCATAAAGAGTTAAAGGTAGACACTGCAACAGGAGTTATGATCAAAATTGTTTTTTTTTGTAAGACCATGTCAATATCCAAAAAGGCATGTTCAGACTAGAGGGAGTAATATTGTTGCCGACATCATATGAAGTATTTGAATATTCGACACAATGCAAGTCTAAAGCAAACAGACAACCTCAAGTGCGTTCAATTTATCAACGATCACTATCCCCAACCCAAGTGTATTATCAGTAATAAGAAATGCTAACAATCTTGAGACAAATGCATTGCTGCACATACTATTATAGCAGTGGAAGAAAAAAAGCAACTGGAATGGATTAAAAAAAAAAACTATGTTGACACTTTAAGGAAACATAGTCCAAAATACAGCATACACTTGCAGCTTCGGAATTAAATGTTCAGAAACATATATAACTGAAAAATAGTGACAGTGATAACCTGATGGCACATACTTATCATTCTCTCTACACCATGTACGAGGCAAGCTGCTATCAATTGGTTGCTAAATGTAATCAAGCAAATATTTTGAACACCTAAAATGCACCAACTACTCATTTAAGATGCCCTGACAAGTTCCAGCGTGGATGCATTTAGGTGACAACCCTACAACAGAGCTTGATCAAAACTGATATTGAACAACCACCAACCCAAGGACTCAGTTTTAATGATTTTGCCTGAGATCATTTTAGCAAGAACTAAATCTTCACAAGCTATCTTTTTTCACCAAACACAGTTATAGCATATAAAAATAAAATACATCAGATGAGTAGCATAATCATTTACGAAAATAAGTTGAAACACAATGTTTTAGTATTTACTAACAAGATAGTTGAAACTGAGACTTCTGTGCATTTGATGTTCAAGAGTCAAATTGTTCCAATTGGGATATACTCAAAAGGAAATGGTGCATGAGAGAAGCATAGTTTATTACCGCCTCCATCCTTTTGATCTCACTCCGTGCATACTGAGCAACCAAATAAACGGCTGTACAAGAAAACAAACGAAATATTGTCACAAAAGAACTGAAATTTCACATTGCACATTCCAAATAACAAGGCCATAAAGTGAGGATTTTTATAACAAAACAAACCTAGAGAAGGCAGGCACACAAAGAAGAGTTGCACCAGGTGGAAGTCCAGCCTAAAACTCAAAAGGAAATGTACAATCAACGAATCCTGCCATAGGATATGTCCGTAATGAAATTCATCTCCAAAACATGTAACACATGTATATATTACACATCACATGATCTTGAATTTTGGAAGGCATTCCAAGTTTCATAGACATGTTTACGAGGAGTGTCATGAGAATACAGTAGATAGTGTGCTTTCTCTGAATTAGTGTTCGTGTTAAATTGAATCTGGTTGCCATGTTCTTGGATCTCTTTACAAACTTACCAGGGACTACCAAGGTCATAAAGTTCGGGGTCAGCAGGATATTGAACGAGTTTCGTTTTTTCAAATTTGTCATGTTTCCTGGTTACAACTGAATGTGAACAAAATAGTGATAACCTTGCACAAAGGATGACCGCATGATTAATTCCCACTATTCACTATTGAGTGTTAGGACAAGGAATTTGGGTTTCGAAAATATATATGGACCACACAGCGTTATCTAAACCTCAAAAAATCGATTTGAAACTCGCCACGACTGTTCAGATACAAAATAGACATCTTTTAGTAATGATACTAGCTTTCATTGTGAAGTAACAATACGCACTTGTATTCATTTTAAACATTTGCGTCACGAATAGCAAATCATAGGTGAAAGCTTTTCAACAGAATGGGCTATTGGCATCAGCTCTCAACCATTGCCCCAAATAACAACCAGCTCCATTCTCCAAATTGACCGCCAGTTCTAAAGCCAAAATAAAATGTAATGTAGGAGAAGATTGGGGGGGGGGGGGGGGGGGGGGTGCTGACCCGAATTCCTTGCGCTTGGGAGGCAAGGTTTTGACAATATCGACGGCCTTCCAGAAGTCGGCGTTGCTGGACCAGTCGAGGTTAGCCACCTGCTTGTACGCCTCCTCCCTCAGCTTCGCCGCCCTCACCGCTTCGTCGGTGGAGGCAACGGCGGGAGGGCCGCCCTCTCCGGAGGCGGAGGAGGAGAGGAGGCGGCTCCGGAGGCGCGCGAGGGCGATGCGGCGGAGAGGCCTCAGCGCCGCCGGAAGCATCGCCGCCGCGCGAGGTGGTGGTGGTGGTGGGGCGGAGCAGGGATGCCGGCGGCGGATCAGAATTTTGGGCTTTTGGGCTTCTGGGACCCAAAAAGCCGGCTCGGCTCGGCTTGGCTTGGCTCGGCTTGTTAGGATAACGAGCTGGCTCGGCTCGCCTCAGCTCGGTGAGAGGGGATGAGAACACGAAGCGGCTCGGGAGGAAAACGAGAAGAGAAAGGAATCGATCGATTCGATCTAGGGTTCACAAGTACGGGACTAATCTACGGAGTTTGTTTTGCCTTTATTCGTGATGGGATTAGGCCTGGTTTACTTCCCAACTTTTTCTTCAAGCTTTTAACTTTTTCATCACATCAAAACTTTCCTGCCCATGTAAATTTTCAATTTTTCTTGCACATCGTTTCAATTTAAACCAACATTCAATTTTGATGTGAACTAAGCACACCCTTAGTCACTTTACTAGGTCACTTGGGCTCATTAGCTCCTTGGGCTTTACCTACGTGGGAATAAGTTCACCTGCCATCCCTCAACTTTATAACGGGTTTGTTCGACATCCCTTATTCTTAATACCATAAATCTTCACTCCTAAACTATACAAGACCATCCATTTTACGTCCTATAGCAATATAGACACCTGGTTTTGTTGACGTGGAAATTTGACCCGGTCTACTCGTGTTGATGTGGCAAAAACGAAAATGGCCCCACCTTTCATACTCAGGACTTGTTTGGATCCTTCGGGCTATTAAATATCCCTCTGGAATATTGCTAGGAGTATTAAACGTAGATTACTGACGAAACCTATTTCATAACCCCTAGGCTATTTTACGAGACGAATCTAACGAGATATATTAATCCATGATTATGCTAATCATGGATTATGAATGGGTTTCGTCGGTAATCTACATTTAATACTTCTAAAATAGTCCTCCGGATCCAAACAGGCCCTCAGTCTCCACCTTCTCTCTTCCCCTGCTCTCTCTCCCTCCTCCCCCTCTCTCTCAGACTCAGATTATGTCACAATGTGACATTCGGTGGATCTCAGCCATCCAAAACGAATCCAACGACTGCTTTGATTGGATCCACCTGCAGGTCAAAAAAATTCCCCAATCCACCATCCCGCGCGCTTCGCTGCTATGGTTCGCCCGCCGCCGTGAGTTGGGAGGCGTGCCGCCACCGTGACTCGCCAGGCTCGCCGCGAGTGGGGAGGGGTCCGGGCGTCCACCGCCGTGACTCGCCGGGGCCTGCCGTGCTGTCGCCGCCGGAGGTGCGTGGAAGCGACCGGCCGCCGTCCCTGACGTCGACAAGGTCCGACCGCCATTGCTCCGCCTCGAGGTCACGATTGCCCTGACGTCGACGACGTAGAAAATAACATCACAGAAACTCTGCATGCTTCTTCCAAGACAAAGATCATGGCCAAACAGATATCAGCTCATGTGCAGTTGATGTACAGAGTAAATACTCATATTTGATTGGGAGATTTAAGGTGAAATCAGAAGCAAAGAGAGAACAAGGTGTTAATGAAGCTTTATAACTTCTTAAAGTCCCAGCAGGAAAATGGTAGGAATAGGATGGCATGATGACATGATGTAACACATGAACTGAAACACTTTGAGATCAGAAAACACAGGAGTTCAGTTGTAGTTTCAGGTTTAACAAGAGAACATAAGCAATGTATGCGTTTCCATCTAAATGGAATGCAATACTACAGAGGTTAAATAGTACTAGTACAGAATCTGATTTGTATATCAGCTCGTGTAACCTTTTGAGGGTACATTGTTGCAAACAGAACTGATCTAAACAATGGCGGAATAGTCTTGAGACAGCACCATGTCCATTTCATTCTGCAGAACTAACAAGTATATTGCAAGTATGTAAACATCTCAAACTATCCGCCAACGCCAGGATCTTCAGATGCTTCTTTATCATGAGTTGTTCACAAGGACAATGGCGTCCTCGCTTCATAGCATCACTACATACAACCAGCGCGCCGCCACCGCCTCCGGCTGCGGCGGCACGGCATGGCCCCGGCCCCGGCCTCGTGCGGCGGTTGCCTGGTCCAGCTTCCCAGCTGGCTTGCGGCGACGGCCGGATACGAGCGAGGCGAGCACGGGCGCCTCACGCGGCGGACCTCGAGGTGGAGCAATGGCGGCCGGACCTTGTCGACGTCAGGGCCGACGGCCGGCAGCCTCCAAGCACCTCCAGCAGCGGTGGCACGGCATGGCCCTGGCGAGTCACGGCGGCGGACACCCGGATCCCTCCCCACTCGCGGCGAGCCCGGCGAGTCACGGCGGCGGTGCGCCTCCCAGCTCGCGGCGGCGGGCGAACAAGAGTAGTGAAGCGTGTGGGATGGATGGATTGGGGCACCGTCTCTCACCGGGATAGATGGATTGGGGAATTTTTCTGACCTGCAGACGGGCCCAATCAAAGTAAACGTTGGATTCGTTTTGGATGGCTGAGATCCACCGAATGTCACATTGTGACATGCTTACACAATGTCACCCAATCTGAGTCCCTCTCTCTCCCCTGCTCTTGATCTCTTCTCCCTCGACGACGTGATGGTGGCAGTGGCCGTTGCAGCCGAGGCTACAAGGAGGTGATGTGGGGGCGTCGTCTGGGGCCTACGCCAACGACGAGCCGACGACGGTCGACGGCTTGGGCCGGCGAGGAGGTGACACCGAGTAGGGGCGGTGAGGAGGCGGCGTTGGTGGCCCTGGGCGCCTCGTTAGGGACCACCGGCGAGAGGAGCTCGTCAAGCTAGTCCGTCGCCGGACGCATGACAAATTGACAATTCATCCGTGGTGGGGTGAGCTCGTCCTCTTCAACGTGCCTCCCACCATCGCGACGCCGGTCGCCGGCCGCCACTCCCCTCCCTCATCTCTCGCCGGCCGCCTTCTCCACTCCACCTACCGACAAGACCGAGAGGCCATGGTGGCTGCCGCAGCAGCAATCGCCGTGGCCGTGGCTGCGGCCGCGGAGCGCCCACCATCTCCAAGTCGGCGCTGGAGCCGGTCCCGCGTGCATGGCTTTAGCTCTGCAGCTGCGCTCAGCCGCCGCGGGCGCCGGTCCGCTCTGTCGGCCACAGCGCGCTTGGCCATAACCGCTCAGCCGCCGCGCACTCGGCCACCGCGCGCTAGCCCACCTGCTCCGGCCGCTCGTTGCTGCCCGCTACCGCTCCCCACTCTGCGGCAAAGAGAAGGAAAAATGGCAAGCTCCACCTATAGACTCTGCAAAGGTGAACGTCGATGTAGGGTTTAGAGAAGAGGTAGGGGAAGCGAGTACTGGGATAATAGTGAGGGATTACAGAGGCTTAGTTCTATTTGTGGCTCACAAAGCACTTCATCATTGCAGTGAGGCAGTTCGCTGAAGTTTTTTTTGAGTAAATTCGCTCTGTACCCTAAAAACTCACTTAATCCTTTTTCATACCCTTGAAATTTACCCGATCCCTTCTATACCTCTGAAATTTCAACTTGATCCCTTTCATGCCCCTACCGTTACATTTTCCTTTATTTCATTATCATGTTTGGTTGCAAATGTCTTTTTTTTGTCCTTGATGCTTTAGGTTTGAATATAAGCTTGAAAACCGATTGAAAATTTTGTTTTAGTGTACAGTATGTGCATTTTATAAAACTTATGAGACTAAATAAATAATTAGTGCAGAAAATTTTGACATAAATTTGAAAATAAAATAAATGTAATAAATTTAAATTTTTATTTGAAATTTTAATAGGGCAATGGATATTTTTGATCGGAAGCATTCATAAAAAAATCATTGTGAGCATTGGTAGTCCTATCTTTGTATTAATGCTCCTCATTTTTATGACTTTGTTTTAAAAAATAAATACTTATTATTTATTTATTTATCAAAAAATAAATTTTGTGATAAATAATGTATCGCATAACAAACTCAAAACTATAATAGTCTTATGCGGCAAACTTTTACATTTTTAATAATGTGATTCATGAATTTCTATATTCATCCAAAGGGTAAAATAGTTATTTTTATAGAAATTAGAGGGTCAACTAATGGAAGGGGTATAGAAGGGATCAAAATCAAATTTTGAGGTATGTAAAGAAGTAAGCAAAATTCAGGGGTATAAAAAGGATTAGCTAAAATTTTAGAGGCATAGAAGGGATTTTCTTATATCTTTAGAAGGCTTGTATGCGGTAATTGATTGGGTGCATATGCCGATAATTTTGGAGACTGATAATGTTGACGTCGCAACAGCCCTTGTGAAAAAGCTACCGTATCGGTTTGGTTGGGCAGGAACAATTTCTGAAACAAAGGGTGTGATGAAATTAATGTCTCCAAAGTGTCGAGGTGCACAAAAACAAAGACGAAAGCTAATAGGATGACTCGTGTTCTTGCTCAGCTAGCAATGAGGTCGAGGTCCTGCACCGAGTAGAGATTATGTGCTCATGCAGTGATTCTTGATTTGTTAGACCAGGAATGTATAATTCCTATTTTCATCGTTAATACAAGCTCTCTAGATTCAAAAAAAAAATGCCACTTTCTTTATGTGTCTTGAAAACTACTTCCCTAGTTTCTGCAGTTACCAATTATATGACCGTAGATTATTGAATGAGACTATCAAAAGCTACGTTTATGCTATGCTTGTCCCTGCCTTGGATTATAATATAAAGTGATTGAATTTTGAGTTTGACTTTCAGGAACAAATTTAGATAAACCTTTTACTTGTTTTCTTAGCGATCATGAAAAAGGAGGCGTGCAAGTGACAAAGAGAAACTCTTGAAATACAAATCAGCTTCAGATTTTCTCACTGTAATGTGCTCCGATGAAATGAGGAATTATTATTCATACGGCAACTTAGAGCTTCCTTGCAAAATGGCTGCCAAGTTCCAACGTAAGGGCCTGTTTGGTACAACTCTAACTCCTAAATATAACTCCAGGAGTTGAGTCTGGAGTAGAGTTGTGGAGCTGCCTAAACCCAGCTCCACAACTCTAGTACATTTTGTGAGAGAGCTCCATCCAACTCCACTCTCAGTTTTGGTGGAGCTGAAATTATTTGGCTAAGCTCCAACTCCACGAGGGGTGGAGTTGGAGCTGGAGCTGTGCCAAACAGGCTCTAAGTGTGAGCGTGACTCCAGGAATCAAGTGAAATCTTAACATTTTAGCCCTTTCACAAAATTTATTCTATAAGTAGACCGTGACGAAAACTATAACCAAATTTATAGTGCCATAGATCTTGGTGCTGACGCCCAACATCGCTAAGATTTTGCGCCTCAGCGTCGCAGGGTTTGGCGCTGACCAAATTAAGTTATAAAAAATAGATGAGCATTACCATGTACAACATATTGAAGCGGTTCAGTTGAAAAGTTTGTGTCTTTTCCGCTAGAGAAAAAGGCACGGCAGGGATTAAAAATGAACTGAAAATGTGGCACGACAAGGATTGATTTGAACACAGACCACTAGTATGAAAGCAGCCACCACCCACCATGTTCATCTTTTATTTAAATTGTATATCACAAGTCTCGGTGTGGTAGGCCTTAGCGCTGAGTAGGGGTGAAAAAGGGTATGAAAACTTTTCAGATTCCGGATCTATTTTTAGAAACGGAATCTGTCGGTCAGAATTTTCGGAAACGGAACGAATTCAGAAATATTTTATCGGAAACGGAATCGAAAATGATAAGGCAGTTTCCGTCGGAACTCGGAATCGGTTGGAAACTTTCCGGAAATTTTCTCGGAATTTCCAGAATTTTTGTGATTGAAATATCCTGGATTCTTTTTTTAAGCACTGAACAGTGAATACCACGGTGTTTGGTTGTTATTTTTTAAAAAATATTTGTTATGTAAATCTGAAGGTACATAAGAATATTTTTTCCATGCATTGAGATTTATCAACAACATTACTCTCTTAAACATAGATAATTTATTCTATAGATTGTGTTTTGTGATGTACAATTAAGACTTAACAATTGGACTTATATGATTGTGTTTTATGATGAATTGTCAACCGTTGAGACTTGAGAATTGGATTTATCAGTTTGAGGGATTTTTTATTCCGTTAAATTTTTGTTACCGTATTCGCACCGGTTCGTTTTCGCTCTGTTTTCGGTTTCGATAATATTCGATTCTGTTTTCGTATCGGGGTTTCCGATTCCGAAAGAAATATGAAAACGAAAACGATAAAGATGGTTTCCGTCAGTTTCCATGCCGTTTTCATCCCTAATGGTAAAAGATGGTTTCCGTCCGTTTCCATACCGTTTTCATCCCTAACGGTGAGATGTTAGCCCACAGCGTAAAGATATTTTTTTATATAGTTTTTATCACAGCCTATTTTTGAAATAAGTTTTGTGGATGCGCTAGAATGTCAAAATTACGGAGGAATCAATGAGCGCAAGCAAGGAATCTACATGCTGCAGAAGAGAGTATTCCTGTCAAATAAGCAAAATCCCAAACCATCGCCATATCTATAATTTTTCACATATTTTGTGCGAGTGGCTGACATTGAGCTTGTACATATTGGCAGCAACCGATCACAGAAAAATGAAATCCTATCTGAACGCACACACTTTCTGAATGCACATGCCAAGGATTGACAATGCTACAGCAGTTACATCTCCACACACAAAAACATATATGTACTTCTCATAGTAATCCAACAAATTCCACGTGAGTGGTAGTCTCAGATATATTGTTGGGCATATATGCCAGGGCCTCGTATGACGTACGCACACTGATAAAACCATTCCACCCAGGAGAACAAAGCCGAGATGAAAACCATGGTACATCTTTAAAAGGCTGCACATTTTGATGAGTAGCGCAGAAGTGATGCGTTGAACAAACGTCATGGATCCATTTTACATATACTTGATAAGAAGCCACACGATAACAGCAAGGATCACTATTGCGACGACAGATAGCAGCAGGCATATGCATGAGCAGCCACCTTTGGTGCGCTTGTTCAGAATTGCAAGCCTCTTTTGCACACGCTGGATGAAATAAGTTCGTTCAATGTTTAATTTATGTGAGTGTTAAACAATTCGTGACAAACAGTAGTTATAGAGCTTCTACTATTAACAACAGCGAAGAAGGATAACAGACTAACCTGAAGACGCGAGTTTGTAACATCAACATGATCTTCCAAGTCATCCTGCAATAGGTGAATATAAGGCAATTATCATCTAGTTTTAGAAACACGCATGCATACAGCTGTCATAGCAGGTACTAACAATCAATCTCGTATGCAGGGTAAGTTCTTCATTGACTGCTAAAGCGATATGTTTTGTACTCAGGACTGTCTCTTCCAGCTTCTCAAGACCTTCATCTTGTTCTGCAAATTGTAAAATATGCCAAACAGTTAGTCACCATGCAAATTGCTGTGGTTTGTGGAAATAAAATGATATGTGCCTACAATTACAAAATGCATGTACTGTAAAGAAACAGGGGTCTCGTGCACCTTTTTTTTTCATGTTTTATTTCAATTCCATCATTTTCTTTTACCGAAATTTCAATGCCATTATTCAAAAGATCCTGCTATAGGGAAACAAAAAATGGAATAATTAAGTGACATATTTGTCACCTTTCATAATTTGCCTCTGAAGGCCAACAATCCCTTGGTTATCCAAACCAGCAACTCTGCTCATATCATCCGCTGCCTTCTTGTTCTGACCAAGCAAGTCCTCCCTGTATTGGATAAGTACAAATTTGGTATGATACTATGATCATTAGAAATAAAAGTTCCCAACAATAATTACATGAACATATTTGGATGACATAAAGGATTGATACTTCTCCAAAGCATTGGTACAGCATTATTCCATATTAAGATCATTACTGATACGAAGAACACACCTGTTGGCAAAGTTTGACATGTTGAAACTTGTTGCCATCTGTTTTGTTTTAGATTTCAAATTGGAAAGCGTGTCTTGGCGCTTGTGTAACTCCTTGTCACTGCTGCATGAATTCAAAAGTAAAGGAATTGAGAACTTTTGGCAGGTATAAATTCCAATAACCATTACACCATACTGCCATGCCATATAAATATAAAACTATGTGTCAGTGTTAAAATGTGCAGGTTCCTGCATTAGTAAAATATAACTTCGATAAAAAAAAATCCTAACTAGTTAATGACAAACCATTTTCTATCAGCATATCTTCTGCAAACCATCACATTAATTAACTTGCTAAGTGGCGTTCACCATATCTTTCTCATAAGCAGGCAAAACATGTCCTTACAACTAACGTAAGAGATAAGGTGCAATCTTCCTACCATAATGGCAATGGATATCTTTCAAACATGAACTACATGCACAGCCCTTAAATTCTAACATATGCCAAATAATTGCATCTTATAACATCTCTAGCATAGTTGGTTTCATGCTCCACAACCAACACAAGCTCTTATGATTCTACACCAACTAAGGTCATTGAAAAAAGGAAAAAGTACACCGAAGGTCCCTCAATTTGTCATCGAGATACAAAATCATCCCCTAACCACAAAACCAGATATGTGACATCCCTCAACTTACAAAACCGTTCACTTTAGGTCCTTCGGTGGTTTTGACCCCGGTTTTATCCGACGTGGCGGCTGAGTCAGCGCAGGACCCGCGTGGGCCCCACATATCAGACTGTCCACGTCAGCTCTCTCTTTCCCTCTTCTCTCCCTTCCTCCTCTCTCTCTCTCTCTCACTCTTCTGCCCACGTCAGCTCTCTCTTTCCCTCTTCTCTCCCTCCTCTCTCTCTCTCACTCTTCTCTCTGGGCATGGCGTGCGACGGGTGGGGAGGAGACCGGCGGGAGAGGAGGTCTGGCGGCCACGGCAACGCGGCGGCAGCGGCGACCGCAGGTCCATTGCACGGGAGCGCCGCCGGCTGAGTCCCGGCCGTGCCGCTCGCCCTCGCCGGCCGAGACGCCGAGTCCACGCGGGTCTCCTCCCCACGCGCCGGCGTACACGAGGTCCATGATGACGTGCCGGGCTCAGGCTGGAGCTCGGCGACAGCCGCCATCTCCGCCAGGGCGGCTGCAAGCGCGCCGAAGAAGTCGCGGTCGACGTAGGACTGTAGCATGGTGATGACGTGTCGTCCTGCGGTTGGTCGGCCACGTTGCCACAACATGTATAGAATTAGCTTAATTAACATGCATCTGCTAGCTTGTTGCCGTGGTGCTCAACAGCATCGGCTCACTGCCCTAGCTGAGCAAGTTAAACACTAGCTGCGCCTTGACAATGACAAGCAGCGGCGGTAGCGAATCGACCGGTTGGAGTAGTATCTGATGCGCCATGCGTGATGTTTGGGGATGTCGACAGTGGCTCCGGCGATCTTCGGTGCGCTCCAGCAGGGTGGCATCACGACGGCGTAGAGGAGATGGGCACCGGCACCGGCAAAGAGGTGATGGTCGTTGTCGCCGGAGGAGGGGAAGGGGAAGGGTGACGACGGCGGCATGGCACGAGGTGGCGACGGTGGAGGCTGGGCAGCGGCAGCGGCAGCGGCACAGCCGCCGCCTCCACAGACCGCACCCACACCTCCGTTGTTGACAGCCTCCGCAAGAACTCCACAACTCCTGCAGCACGCAATCCAGATGGCCGCGACGAGGTGCTCGGCCCGACAGCCCCCACCTCCCGCGTATCCTCGCTCACCTCGCCGCCGCCGGGGTCCACACCGGTGAGCTCGCAAGAGCTTGTGGACCGCTTCCACGTCGGCGTCGATGTCCAGCAGCCGCGGCAACGCCGCCGTGTTCCGTGCTTGGTCGCGGAATGGCACCGCCTCCCTCCTTTGCGCCCTCGGCCAGAGCAGCCGCCACAGCGCCGGCCGTCGCCGGCAACCGAACCTCCTTCTCAGTCCTCTCCCACCTCACCCCGCCGGCCTCCTCCGCACCCGTTGATCGGCCGTCGGCCTGCCCAGAGTTCCTGACAAGAGAGTGATGGAGAGGAGAAAGGGAGATCGAGAAGATGGGAAAGAAAGAGATGACGTGGACAGTCGGACATGTGGGACCCACGTGGGTCCCACGCTGACTCAGCTGCCACCTAGACTAAAACCGGGATCAAAACCACTGAAGGACCTCGGGTGACCGGTTTTGCATAGTTAAAGGACCCCACATATCTGGTTTTGTGGTTCGAGGACGTTTTTATATCCCGATGACAAGTTGAGGGACGTTTGGTGTACTTTTTCCTTGAAAAAATAACACAAAACCTGATCATACAATTACAATACTCCCTCCATCCCAAAATATAGTTACCTTTGTAGTTCATATATTTTGGTACAGAGGAAGTATTTCATTTTAAATCTAGTCTGGGTCCCCATAGGTGGTGAAGCAGAGGCGTCAGAAGTCCACACATCAGTTATAAACGAGCAAAAACATCATTATCCTCCATTTTAAAGCATAGCTGATAAATTCAATTTTAAGAAACGTCACATTAAGTAAACAGGTTAGCTAACAGTTTGTACAAAATTTGCCAGTATTTAGGCTTTCGGAATAAATTTAGGCTTTAGCATAAGGAAATATGCCAGAATTGAAAAAACTCCACCTATCTTCAGTTTTATATAAAGAAAAAGGTAGTAGCAACAGAACATACAGTGACTTCGGAGGAATCTTGGACAACAATGCTTCCAAGCTATCCAGTCTAGTACAAAGAATAGTTATTTTTCTTCGAATGGCTGATGTGTGACGTATAATTTCCGGGCCTGATTGTGGAAGAGACCCTCTATCGGCAATCATGGAATTGATATCATCAGCAAGCCTGGACGCCTCATTGTACTCTTTCATCCATGGGTCCGAAGATGAAGCCATTGCTGGTTAATTCAAAACAATGGCATAAACATCAAGTAGGCACACAAAAGGATGATATAATATAAAAAGCTCTAATAGGATGGATGCGTGTAAAAAATAACCATGAGATATCATGACAGGAAACTAGTGTATTATGTCTCTTTGATATTTTCACATAAACACAAAACTGTTGCTAATAAGGTATGAGGAATGCATGTTAATGGTGGAATGTATTAACGAAGTACAAGGAAGACAACCATCAGCATTTCGGAGCAAAGAAATACACCGTCCGGTCATAAAGACTAATGTACGGGGAAGGTAACTATCAGCATTTCAGGTTCTGATTTGCACCTGCACACTGTTTAACCTACTCCAACCTTAATAGTGGAAATAAGGAGAAACAGGCTAAAATGCAAAGATATTTCCTACAGAAATTTTTATTAACAACTAATCTCATTTAAGTTCCCATTTATAGTACCACATGAGACTTAATAGTTGTTAAAAATATAAGAATGTTTTTAAGTATACCCTCTGTTCTTTACACTTGAATGCCCTTAATTCACTCTGCTTCTGCTGCAGCCTGCAACTAGCCTCAAAAGGTTGCTTTTGCTTGTTGCGAGACAAAATCGCAGGCATACTTCTAAATCCCAAATTGAACCACATTATTAGGTACAAAAATCGGTAATGAATAACTTGTAGAAAGGGAAAAAATTGTAATAAGCTCATAGTAACTAATCGCAAAGCTGAGCTTGACGAAACTTGCAGGGAATAACAGAAAGAAACCAATCCTAACATATCCATTCATCAAAACACCAACGGAAATGGTAAGGTTTCTTCAGGAGAAGAATCTCTTCCTCTTTCCTCCCACCGCGAATCACACGCACGAACGAACAAACCCATCAAGCACCCAACACCAGCCCACCCCCCAAAGATCCTAGCACAAGAACCCTAATCCGCGCACGGAACAGCACGAAACGGGCACCGATCAGGACGAAACCGGGCGGGGGGAGAAGGATTCAGGGGGGCGAATTGGGGGGAGGACAAACCTGGCCGATCTGGGAACCGGAGATCAATCGGAGCTGGGCCTCGGTTGCGTCGGCTCCTCCTCCTCTTCTTGTTTTCTCTCTCGCGTTTGTTCGTTTCTCCGTGCCTTTGACGGAGCTGTGGGCGAGGATAGAGTTCGCTAAAATAAAATTAAAAAAGAAAAACAAAATCGAGAAATAGTATACAAGACGGGGGGGCGGCGTTGCGTGTGCGTACCTGACGGGGGATAGGCCGACGACGTCGTTGGCTAACGGGAGGCGGCGTGGGCGGAATGGCAGCGGTGAGGGGCTGACCGACGCCGGGGACGGCGCGGGGGGCGACCGCGTAGGTGGTGAGTACTGGTACTGGGGACGGCTCACGCACGGTAGGAAAGATTCAGGAAAGGTAGGAGCAATATTCTTGGTGCCGTTTTGGACTGCAGGACAGGGACAGGTGGTGCCGTGGTGGGAATGGGGAATGGAGCGGGTGATAATGGGTCAGATCATCTCGTTTGAAATGAAATGAGGAGGTTATATAAAGTGTTAATTTGATCCGTTGTAATTATTGTATTTCGGATAAATACCATTACAATTTATCTATTCGTAACCATATCACTTAAATTTCATAAAATTAGGACCATGTCATTGTAGTCACGTTTTTCATCTTCTTCCTCATCAGCACGTAAAACTCACTCGGCATATCTCTTTTTCCTATATAGTTAATAATACCCACTAAGTCATAATTGTTATAAAGCTTACACCACAGCTTGCCACGTCATCAACACATTTTAATTGTCAGGTATTGATCGGATGGCCTTCAAACATCGCATGTATCCAGTTGGCAAAAAAAAAAAAAGAAACGAACCTCTCCCTTGACGTCTCCGCCCAGTGGGCTCTTGGCCCAGCAAACAACAGAAGAAAATTTATCATTCTTTTTTAGCAACCAACGGACGAAAGCGGCCCACTTGATAAACACGTAATCCACATTATTTTGTCGGGAAAAAACCACGTAACCAATGAGTAAAAAAAGGAAACACGCAAAGATTGATCAACAATGTTTCTCAGTAAGAATTCTCAAACCCCGCTGCAACGCGCAAATCCTGCTGCAACGCGCAGGACATCCACTAGTTCTTCTTCCTCCACCCAATCTTATCATGTCTTCTCCTCACCATGGACACTGCAAGCTGTACCTGGACGCCCCCGAGCCCTTCCCCACCGCCCTTCTCCTCCCGGCCCCATGTTATGGGTCCCCCGCCGTCGTTAGACCCACCGCCGCCCCCACCACCACCACCATGTCGGCACCCAGACCTGGACAAGCAGCTCCCCATCCCCACGTTGCGCTTGCGCCTGCAACGTGATGCGCTCCAGCACGCGTTGCAGCTGCTCCTTCACCGTCTGCTCCACGGCCACCTCCTGCGGCACTGTCTGAAACGTCCTA
Organism: Oryza meridionalis; assembly: GCA_000338895.3. Lineage (NCBI taxonomy): Eukaryota > Viridiplantae > Streptophyta > Magnoliopsida > Poales > Poaceae > Oryza > Oryza meridionalis. The sequence goes on along the minus strand of CM002531.2, from coordinate 10,560,746 downwards.
GCCACGCTGTGGAGGGCTCACCTCGAGGCCGCCGCCACGATTGAGCATCTCCACCTCGTCCTTGTTGTCCTTGTCGGCCGGTGCCAGGGGAGTCAAAGTAGTGACGCTGCCCGGGGAGACGCACGAAGGAGATGATGGAAAACGTGACGGCAGTGGCACAGTCCTAATTTTCTAAAATTTCAGTGGCACGGTTATAAATAGATGAATTGTAGTGACATTTATATGAAATAGTAGTATTTGTAATTGTATGGATCGAATTAACCCTTATATAAATCCGACCGATATGTACGTGGATATGGGTACGGATGTGGACTCACAACTCTAAATCATCCATATAAACTTTATATGTTTTCTTAAATTATAATCGCTTAAAATTTTATGATTCATTTAAAATAGGAACAAAATGATTTATCTAAATATTGTCAACGTAAACATAGATCTAAATCCATAGATTTGTGAAGTTTGAAATATCCAACTAAAAAAATCTTAGACCCGTAGAGCTATGCCAAACAGAATCGTACTATCCCTAAAATCTTATGGATGTGGATTATCTGATATTTTCATTGGATTATCCAATCGGATGTGGAACAGTTTAGCTTACATAATTGAACAGCGGACAAAAGATGTCATAAACGTAAAGGGGATGGCGAATAACAAGATTATATATTGTATATTGGGTTAGTTTTTATACTGTCTAAGTTTTACTTTTACCTCCCAACTTAATAATCTTTATGTTATCTTTGTTGTGATTTAGATCACCCTGACCCTCTTTTCAAGTACATAAATAATATCAACTAAATCAACGCTTGCACATTAATGAACATCGGAGTCAGTGGCATATCTAGAATTTGAGATTTGGGTGGTCCAACATATATACCACCATGTGCCACCCTTACCACCTTGCTGTCCGTTGGCTGCAACAGAGGCACGGACGCTGTGCCACGGTGTTTGCCCTTCCCGGTTTTCTGACATGTCAGCTTGATTGCTTGATAACCTCCCGTCCTTACCGTCTCAGTTTGATGCCTCCATCTCGGACTCCTAGTTGCCATCTGGCGTGAATAGAGCGATGCTCCCTTGTTGTGCTAGTTTGCTGTCTCCATATTAGACTCCTAGTTGTTGTCTGGCGTGGTAACTATTGCTATGACAGAGTGTCCTTGTCGTGTCAATTTGCTACCACTATCTCGAACTCGTTGTTGCCTGGTATGATGACTACTGCTATGACAACACGATGTGGTGAGGAAGAAAAAAACATGATACAGGACCGAGACGACCACGCTTCGACTTCACGCTTCACATGACATGAGTTTTTTTTAAATATATTTTTCTATAAGGGTCTTAGGCTGGAAATTTTTCGGACCACCATGTAGATACTCCCATGTTCGAAGCTGTTCGTAAACCCAAACATTTGACATAGGATAAGTTGAATGTGGATGGAGAAAAGAATTACGGTGGTCTAACGTGATATAAAGATAAATTTAACCAATTTAAAATAAAAATGTTACATAGTGGTCTTAACTTTGGTAATAAAATGTGGTAAAACTGCAGTTCACTCTTAAATATATTGTTGGCCAATGTAGTGGTAGAAAAATGACTTGTGATTCTCTGAAATCAGATATGATGTGGCATTGTTACCCAAGTAATGAATAAAGCAACCAAACTAGGAAGAAAAACGAAAATAACAGGTTATAATGAGTTTGTCCTAATGTTTCAGTTGGTCGAAAGCATTTTGTGCTGCTCCTGCCTATGATACACCGCGACTTTTAGCCAAAACATTTTGTGTGCGTTTGATCCTTGGTGTCCTAGATCAACTTATCGTTCTACACAATGGCGGAGCTAGCGCTCGGTAGGGCGAGGGTTGGCGCATGAACGGCACAGTTGCTGCCTTGCTGGCCGCTGCTGAGATACGCGAGCGCGAGAATTCGCTGTCGAGCAAGGCAGGCAGGTCCTTAACAACGCCGCGACAGACTCTTGGAGTGCAGCCGCGCAGGGCAACTGGGCAGTTCAACTTCAGCGACGCTGCGGCAGCAAGCCAACAAACAGCCGCGGCAATGCAATCAAGTGTAGTATGCTTTCACATCCCATTGCACTTGTTATTCCTTATTTCATCCTTATTAAAAATCTGTCTTTGCTCTTTGTTTGGTAGATTATATACATGTTAATAAGATCTATTCTCTACTTATTATCAGGATGTATTTGTGATGTACGGCTAAAACTTAATCGGTTGAGGTATTTTTTCAGTGTTTACTCTTTTATGTACACATGTTTATAGATATTCTATGGTTGTGACTGTTGGCTTATTGCGGTCGTGAATATCGATTTATTAGGTCTAATTAGTGCCGTATAATATCCGACATTGAGATAATGGAGTTTTTTTTCGTTGTTCTTATTGTGTATTGACTTTGCACGTAAGTATGGGCCATACCTTTTTTTTTCTCCGTCCTCCGCCACTGACTTCTACATGTAACCGGAGTCCACAGACGTGCTCCTTGGTTAACATGTCCTAACTCTTTTTCTTTTCAAAATAATTCTTTATTGCGTCATAATTCAATTAAAATCTCTATAAATAATTTAATTCAGTTTAAACTTCAAAAATTTATAACTAATTCACCGTAGCTCGGATTTAGTTGGTTCAAGTCTCTATTTGTTTCCTAAAATTGAGATCTACATGTTAAAAATGTGAATATCGATTTATTAGGTCTAATTAGTGCCGTATAATATCTGACATTGAGATAATGGAGTTTTTTTTTTCCGTTGTTCTTATTGTGTATTGACTCTGCACCTAAGTATGGGCCATACCTTTTTTTTTCTCCGTCCTCCGCCACTGACTTCTACATGTAACCGGAGTCCACAGATGCGCTCCTCGGTTAACATGTCCTAACTCTTTTTCTTTTCAAAATTTTTTTTATTGCATCATAATTCAATTAAAATCTCTATAAATAATTTAATTCGGTTTAAACTTCAAAAATTCATAACTAATTCACCGTAGCTTGGATTTAGTTGGTTCAAGTCTCTATTTTTTTCCTAAAATTGTGATCTACATGTTAAAAATATCTACATGTACTGTTTATGATTGTTTTTGTACTGTTTTGGTTGATTTTGTTCTTTTATGTTTAGATTCCAACGTTCCCGGAGAGTCTGTCTTTGCAGGAGAATATTTTGAAGAGTTTGAAGGCCACCAAGGCAAGCCACACAAATCCCAAACACCCTTTGAGCACGTTGATCTCGTTTAAAGTTATTGTTTCTATTCAACTATTGCATTTATTTTTTAATGTCACCGGGTGGGAATGACCTATTGCCTTTGTTATAGCCCCTTGTTATTGATTATCTGTACTTTATCACATGGTTAATAATTGGATTAGCTAGAACATCACAAATTTTGACAATTTGTCCCTTTGCAAAAACTATTTTTTATAAATGAACCACCGGCAAAACTTATTTCAAAACTGACCCTTTTGTTCAGCGCTAAATTGTGTGGTGCTGAACTTAGACACCTCAGAGTCAAATAACATGGTGCTGAATATACGTTGACACACTGACTTAGCCTCCATCCGCAGTGGCACGGCATTCAATGCCAGTTGACGTGGCGCTGAGGTGTTTAAGTTCAGCGCCACATGATTTAGCGCTGAAAAAAAGGGTCATTTTTAAAATAAGTTTTGGCGGCAGATCATTTGTAAAATTAGTTTTTTCAAAGGTTCAAATTGTCAAAATTTGTGCTAGAACATTCTATGGTTTTAGCTAAATTAATTAGGATGCTTAGTCATGCTTAGAAATATTAGCACATGATTGGGATAATTAATGTTTCACTATTACTTAATGATGGATATTTAATGGTAGCTCACGATGATTAATCGTGATTGGTTAATTAATTAATATGTCAACTAAAAATTGATTAATGGTGGGTTGTGAGCACATGGTTTTGTTGGTCGTGCTCATAATAATTAAGGACCAGTTCGCGAGCTTCGGTTGTGAAACATTAACCGTGCCAACCACAAGCCAGCGTGGGCAACGGCTTTACCTTTTGTATAGCATGGTTCATTGTGGGGCACCAGACTAAGAAGTGGCGGAGATAAACCCACGGAGGTCGTTGGGGGAGTCGCTAGGGAGTCCATACCTTGTTTTATAAGGGGGTGATTATCACACAGGAACGATCCACTGCTGTGAATTGTGTTATGCACTTATGTGAGGGGTACTACCATAGCTCCTTTCTGTGGTACCGTGGTGGTATTGAGGCGCATGGTGACATATTGTGGGACTGTGTCTTGTGGGTACAGTGGTACATCTCTGGCCAGAGTAAAACTATTCGAATAGTTGTGCCCGCTGTTATGGGGGGTCTAACAATGTTTTTTGGGTAATAATTTGCTTAGCTCCTGGTTTGGGATGGTATATTCCTGGTTTGGGGATAGATCTATATAACCGGGTATGGTTGTTCAGGATGAGAGGGCCTATGCAACGGGTATGTTGTTTAGCTTGGATTAATACTGCTGAATTAAATACTTTACTGCTTTATAAATTTTGAAATGTTTGTTAAATGCTGTTTATGCAAATGAGACTATATTATGCCATCCTTTGTTATCCCTTACACTTGCATATTTGCTGCGTTGCTGTTTGAGTATGTCATATACTCACATTGCAATCAGACGACGAGTTCTACAGTGATGCTGAAGGTGTGGAGGATTAGGCGTAGCTCTGGTCAAGCTGCTTGTGGGATGTAGTCGTCTATGCTATTTATTTTATTTTTCCGCTGCTTAGATCTTTAATGATTGAGAGGGACTATCTACCTTTGTAATGACTTTATATTCGCCTATTAATTAGATAAATATTTGCACTCTATTATCAATTTGTTATTGTGTGCCTCGGCTAATTCCTGGACGAGGGTTTACACACATGCAAGAGTTTGGAGTTTTGGATAGAAATTCCGGGCGTGACAAGTTAGTATCAGAGCCTCCTTGACCCTAGGTTATGCCAAATGGTTACCTTTAGAAGCCCTCTAAAAATATTTAAAAATTAGAACTTTTCTCCTCTTTCTTCTCTAATTAAACCAGACTAATGGCAAATGCAGTTTATAGTTTCTTTAATTTGTTCCTTGTTCAAAATTTATTTATTATTCCTATGTTGTTAGTACTGTACATCGATCGATTACTATACTAATGACTCAATTACCAGAAAAATTTTACAATATTTCTTGTATAATGATGTCACAGTATAATGAACTTAGCATTTTTATGACTCTCTTTTATTTTGTCTTAAAATTCGTTATTCAACGTATTAAAAAAAATTTGGTTTTCGACTGTTGCAGCTTAACTCTCAAGTTTAGTTTATTTTATCTATTTATTTTTGTCACTCTGATTTTCTTGCTTTATTCAAATTAATCCAAAACTTGTGCTGTTAATTAGATAAATGCCTTAACTCTCTCCTTTCATATGTCTTTAGATGCCACTCCGCATGCCAGAGTACTTGTTTGGTGTTGAGGGTTTTGTCCGGGAGTTGCGGATGATGGCCTTCACCATAGGATTCAAGACTGCACCTCTTTATGCCCAGATTCCCTATGACCGTAACGAGGAGAAATGCCGTGTCAAGGTCACCTTAACAAGTGATCGTGAAGATATCCCATCGGTGATTCAAACATCACCTTCTTCCTTCTTTCTCTAGATTCAAACATCACCGATGGGATATCTTCACGATCACTTGTTAAGGTGACCTTAGACACGGCATTTCTCCTCGTTACGGTCATAGGGAATCTGGGCATAAAGAGGTGCAGTCTTGAATCCTATGGCGAAGGCCATCATCCGCAACTCCCGGACAAAACCCTCAACACCAAACAAGTACTCTGGCATGTGGAGTAGCATCTAAAGTATTTATCCAACTAACAACACAAGTTTTGGATTAATTTGAATAAAGCAAGAAAATCAGAGTGAAAAATAAATAGATAAAATAAACTAAACTTGAGAGTTAAGCTGAAACATTTGAAAACAAGATTTTTTTTAATACTTTGAATAAATAATTTTAAGACAAAATAAAAGAGAGTCATAAAAATGTTAAGTTCATTATACTGTGACATCATTATACAAGAAATATTGTAAAATTTTTCTGGTAATTGAGTCATTAGTATAGTAATCGATGTCCAGTACTAACAACATAGCAATAATAAATAAATTTTGAACAAGGAGTAAATTAAAGAAACTATAAACTACATGTGCCATTAGTCAGGTTTAATTAGAGAAGAAATAGAAAAGTTCTAATTTTTAAATAATTTTTAGAGGGCTTCTAAAGGTAACCATTTGGCATAACGTAGGGTTAAGGAGGCTCTGATACCAACTTGTCACGCCCGGAATTTCTATCCAAAACTCCAAACGCTTACATGTGTGTAAACCCTCGTCCAGGAATCAGCTAAGGCACACAATAACAAATTGATAATAGAGTGCAAATATTTATCTAATTAAAAGGCAAATATAAAGTCATTACAGATGTTGATAGTTCCTCTCAAATATTAAAGATCTAAGCAGCGGAAAAATAAAATAAATAGCGTAGACGACTCCATCCTACAAGCAGCTTGACCAGGGCTACGCCTAATCCTCCACACCTTCAGCATCACTGTAAAACTCGTCGTCTGATGAATGATTGCAAGGTGAGTATATGGCACTCAATAAGCCACGCAACAAATATGCAAGTGCAAGGGATAACAAAGGATGGCATAATATAGTCTCATTTGCATAAACGGCATTTAACAAAAACATTTCTAAAGCAATAAAGTATTTAATTCAACATTATTAATCCAAGCTATATAACATATCCGTTGCATAGGCCCTCCCATCCTGAACAACCATACCCGGATGTACAGATCTATCTCCAAACCAGGAATGTACCATTCCAAACCAGGAGCTAGACAAATTATTACCAATTATAGCATCAATAATTATTGTGAGAGGTGTGAGACTAATCACGAAAAACATTGTTAGACCCCCATAACCGCGGGCAGGGCTATTCGAATAGTTTTACTCTGGCCAGAGACGTACTACTGTACCCACAAGACAGTCCCACAACATGTCACCGTGCGCCCCAGTACCACCGCGGTACTTGAAAAAGGAGCTGACAGTACCCCTCATATAACACAATTCACAGCAGTGCGGATCAAAATGACCCCCTTATAAAACAAGGCATGGACTCCCCAGCGACTCCCGTGGGCTTATCTTCGCCTCTTCTCTGTCTGGTGCCCCCACAATGAACCATGTTATACAAAAGGTAAAGACGTTGCCCACGCTGACTTGTGGTTGGCACGGATAATGTTTTACAACCGAAGCTCACGAACCGGTCCTTAATTGTCAAGTTTTAGTTGACATGTTAATTAACCAACAAAACCATGTGCTCACAACCCACCATTAATCAAGTTTTAGTTGACATGATAATTAATATCACGATTAACCATCATGAGCTACCATTAAATATCCATCATTAAGTAATAGTGAAACATTAATTATCCCAATCATATGCTAATATTTCTAAGCATGGCTAAGTATCCTAATTAATTTAGTTAAAACCATATAATGTTCTAGCTAATCCAATTCTCCCTCCGTTTCGAAATGTTTGACACCGTTGACTTTTTAACACATGTTTGACCGTTTGTCTTATTCAAAAACTTTTGTGAAATATGTAAAGTTATATGCCTACATAAAAATATATTTAACAATGAATCAAATGATAGGAAAAGAATTAATAATTACTTAAATTTTTTTAATGAGACGAACGGTCAAACATGTTTAAAAAAGTCAACGGCGTCAAACATTTCGAAACGGAGGGAGTATTAACCAGGAGACAAAGTACAGTAATCAATTACAATGGGCTATAATAAAGGCAATAGGTCATTCTCAAAGGTGACATTAAAAAATAAATGCAATAGTTGAATAGAAATTAAACGGGAATAACGGCGGCGAGGTCGAGGTGGTGATGGTCTTCGGGTCGACGGCGATGGTCTTCGGGTCGAGGTGGCGGTGGCGACGACGGCGGTCCGGCGGTCTTCGGTGAAAACAGAGGGCGGGACGATGACGGCGACAACCTTGCGACTCCGGTGACGGCAACCCCGAGCGACGACGGCGACTAGAGCGGCGGCGCGGCACGGCTGGACACGCGGCGACGGCGGCGGCGCACGAGCTAGGGCGGAGGCGGCTCTACCGGCTACGGCAAGCCAAGGCGAGGATGGTGGCGAATGGACGAGGTCCCAGGGGTCCTTTTATAGCGGCAAAGCGTGGCAGCTAGGCCCACAGCGAGCCCGGCGAGATGGAAGGTTTAGGGTTAGAGGGGAAGAATCGAATTCGAATCCGGGCTATTTCCATAGAAATTTGCGATAGTTCCAAAAAGGAAAAGGAAGAGGAGATCCGGGGGATCATTTCCCCTCAAACAATTTGGCCGGATATGAAAAGGGGCGGCCGGATTTGGAAGGGGCAGCGGCGGCTTGCGGCGCGGCTATGGCGGCTGGAGGTTGAAGACGACTAACAGGTGGGCTCCACCTGTCAGGGGAAAAGAGAGAGAGGAGGGAGGGGCGCGGCGGACTGGGCCGGCATGGGCGGAGCGCGCGCAAGCCGGGGAGAGAGAGAGAAAGTTTTGGGCCGACTTTCGGCCCAAAGCCAACAGAGAGATTTTAAAACTTTTTCTATTTAAATTATTTATGAAATGCAATTCTATTTATTAAAAATACTTCCTTGGCTCAAATAAAACCCAGAAAAATCTAGGAACTATAGAAACAATAGAAGTGTTTTAAAAAATTATCTAGCACACTGTTATATTGGAATTTATTAACTTAAAATTAGATCTCTTATTTTAGGCTTTTAAAATTATTTCTAAAGGCGGTGAAAGTGGTTTGTCCCAACCACTAATTCGGCCGAACCACCCCAGCTTCCACATGTAAGCTCATCTTGGTCGCCCCAGCAGTTACCTCCTCAAACCACCATCTTTGGGAGCTATAAAAGGAGGAGAAATTCTCACTCACAGAACACAACGCATGTGGAGTACTCACAAAAGATGGTACCTTTGCAGTGAACTCCTTTTGTAAGGCTCTTAAGATGCAAAATCTAAACTTTTTGTAGAATCATGTAAATGATTAATCAAGGCGATAAACAGTTTTCAAAGGTGTTTGTTTGTTGAAAATACGGTGAATAGTATTTTCTATCAGTGAACAATGCGGTCGGTACTAGGTGAAACCACTTTTAGCCTTTTGGAAAGGTTTTCTGTACTAAGTGGTCCATTAGTCGTCAGTTAACTCCACTAGAAGAGCATATAGATGAAGAGCTATCCCTAGGGTAGGGATGAAACCGGAGCGGATACGGAAACAAATACTATTCGAATATGTAATACGAATTCGAATACGGAAACCAGAGTAATTCAAATATGAATAGTGATCGAATATGATCGGAATGACAACATTTTTTCTCGGAACACGGAAACCACCCCAACTTCTAATAGAGACAAATATCATCGTATATAATTAGCTCGTTTTATATAAAATATGGTATAATTTATAAAAAATATTAAAAGTTCAAATAATATTAATAATGTGGACTAGTGTTAAGAGATGGGCTACTATTAAAAGTCTAAAAAGATAGATTGAAGGTTGTAGAGTTATAAAGAAATGTGATATGTCTTATGGATTCAACGGATATCAAATAGTGTTGTTCACCGGATATACCCATTATTATCCGTATCTGTTGGAAACCCCGATATCATATTCGTATTCACATTCGGAAAGATTAGCCGTGTCCGGACTTTTCGAGAATTATCCGCTCCAAAAGGAATTCGTATTCGTATTTCTCCACAGCGAATAGAAACTATCCGCTCCGTTTTAATCCGTACCTAGGGCGGGCTTGCATCTGTCCATCTAACTTGCTTGACATTTTCGGTCTGTTCATCTATATCTCGGGTTGGTACGTGGTACTAGTTACTACTCCTTCCGTCCCATAGTATAAGGGTTTTGAGTTTTTACTTACAACGTTTGACCACTCGTCTTATTTAAAATTTTTTGAAATTATTATTTATTTTATTTGTGACTTACTTAGTACTTTAAGCACAACTTTTTATTTTTTATATTTGCAAAAAAAAATTTGAATAAGACAAGTGATCAAACGTTACAAATAAAAACTCAAAATCTATATTTTAGGACGGAGGGACTACTAGATCAGCATCGTAGAATATCTGGTGGGAGTACGCGTAGGAGATTGGAAGGACAGTGTGATCCATAAGGGTACAATATCTGCCAAGCACGTGCTTTCCCTGAGCTAACTAAATTAATGCATCTAACTAGTACTGTACTTGATAAGATCGGGTGAGCAAAGGTGGACAATATAGTCTAGACTCGACTCCCAAGTCCCAACCATATGCATATAGCTCAGATTGGTATAGCTCTCGCCGTGGCTCCAAATATGGCAAAAGGGCAAGGAGCACTACTCCCTGACCGTGATGGGCAAGCTGCAGGGCCCGTCCCGTTCAAGGAGGTCGCCGGCGTCGACGCCATCCCGGCTCGCCCCGTCACTGAGCACGACGCCGCCATCTCCGGCATGCCGAGGCGCCTCGTCTACAACAACAGCCTACCGATCCTCTCCTACAGGGGGTTCTGGCTGCTGGAGGACTGGGCGCGGGGCACGGCCGCCATGGCCGACGAGCGCCGCGGCGGCTTCGTGGCGCGCCCCGGCGACGTCATGCTCGCGACGCTGCCCAAGGCCGGGACCACGTGGCTCAAGGCCCTCGCGTTCGCCACCATGGCGCGCGGCTTGTTCCCGCCGGCGAGCCCCGACCACCCGCTCCGCCGCCTCAACTCGCACGACTGCGTGCCTACCGTGGAGAGTGGCCTGTTCGAGTGTGGGCGGGAGGCTGTGCTGGACAAGCTGCCGTCGCCGAGGCTCTTGAACACGCACCTGCCGCTCTCGCTGCTGCCTTCTTCAATAACCGACAATGATGATTGTAAGATCGTATATGTTTGCAGGTACCTTCTTTTTCCTACTCCCTCCAGTTTTGGATTTGTTTACACTACACAAATAATCATTGGTGTTCGTTCCAAAGACCTCAACCAATTGGTCAGCACCTATGCCCATAGGGTTCATAGGTGCAGGATCTGGAATCGGCACCTATAGTTTTCACCGAATAAAAAAAAATCCTGGCCACCGCCACCCCACACCTCACCACCTTCACCACCGTAGCCGCCGCCGTTGGCTTTCTCCACCATTGGCGCTGTCGTCGGATGGAGAGGAGAAGGCAGCAGAGAGGAGAGGAGATGAAAAGCTGTCGCCGTTGGTGCATCTAGAGGAGGAGAAGGCCGGGGGGAGGATCTGGAGGAGGTGAAGGCTGGGAGGAGAAAACCCACCATCACCTCGCCGCTCCTCAAGGTGACGAGAACCACCCAACAGCGTCGAGCAACACCCTCCCCCCCCCACGCTGCCGCCACGAACCAGAACACGAGGCCGCTCGACATGTCCCGCACCTCCATGTCAACGCGGCCCCTAGAGCCGCCTCTTGACCACTGTGAAATCCACAAGTACGATGGCTGCCGCCGCCACCGAAACAGGCGGAGCCAGGCGCCGTGCCGTCTGGCTGCCGCCAGGCCATCCCTCCCTCCCAAGAAGCCGCCGCTGTCGAGTTAGGAAGGAAAGTCGGTCGCGACGAGGAGGAAGAAGAAGCGAAGAAGACGGAGAGGAGCGGCAGACTTGAGAGGGAGATAGACAGAGAGGGGATAAGGTTGTGACTTGCAGCGCATCAGTGGACTTTTTTTTAATAGGAGCCCTTTTTTAAAAGAACAGGCGCCTATAGTGCTAGTTTTAAAAGAACCGACACCTGTCCTAAATAGTATAGGTACCGGTTCTTTTAAAAAAAACACATATAGTATTGGTATCGGTTGTTTTCTAGAACCAACACCTATAATATAAACACCTATAATATAAGTATAGGTGCCAGTTTATCTAAAAACCAACATCTACAGTATTGATATCGGTTTTTTCCTTGAACCGACACCTATAATGTTTAAAGGTACATGTTATATTATTTTCATTGCGTGCAGGGGTGGAAAAAGGGGCATAGGTACTGGTTTTAAATAAATCGGCACCTATATGCCGGTCCTTATCAGGGTTTTTGCAGCAATGTTACTCTTCTTCAATTTGGTAAAATTCATAGAAAAATATAGCATCATTTTCAACATAGAATAAATACAATGTCTGATGTTTTTCATATCATGCCATTAACTTTTGTTATAACATTTGACCATTCGTGTTATTTAAAAATTTACTGTAAATATATGCTAAACTATAAGTCAAACCAAAAGTTTCTTTGATAATAAAACAAATCACATCAAAATAAATAACATGTATATAATTTTTTAAATAAGACAAATAGTCAAATGTCATGCTAAAAGTCAACGGTATTATCTATTAAAAATATCCCACCTAGAAAGATGTTGGGACACATGTCATTGACAAGCCAAAAACTTGTACCGGTCCACATGTCAATAGCCCGCGATAAAATATTTAGGAGATGGAACATTGGTATATTTCGACAAAAATATGTAACATATATATGTTAGTTTCTACAAAAGATTTAATATATTAAACAAGATACTATAATACAAAGAAAAAGTTCATCCCTAATTACATACTACTTGTTATACTCTGGGCATATGATAAAAAAAAAAAGACTATTCTAACTAATTAGTTGCTGCATAATCTCTTTGCCTCTGGAGCCAACGATTATGGCCGACCCCTGTCAAAGCACACTCTAGGGCCCGGTCAGCCGGTGCCATGGCGCTAGTGGTCGGCCCACATATCAGAGTGCGTGCTTGGGGAATGGGGACGACCGGGTCCTCACGTGAGGACTCTGGCTGCACCTTCTCCTCCACCTCTACTTTAGCAGGTGCCTCCTCCTCCCAGCTGGTTGATGCCCTATCCTTCGCCTCATGCGATGGCCCCACGGCTAGTCAATTACCCATCTCCTACAAGGAAGATGAACAAGACATGACATAGGTGGGCATTTAACGGCACGACCTGAAAAATTGCATGATATGAGCAGGGTATTAACTGCATCACACATGTAAATAAACCAATGTTTTCATTAGTAGAGTTATAAGACAGTCGCCTGCAAAAAATCATGTTACCTTGGCTTGGGAGGGCGCTTAAGGTAGTCGCCCATTGCATTTTGTTTACATAACGGTTGTGGACCTTCCCTACCATGGACCATGGTAAACATAAAGCAGGTGATTCGTATTTTTGTCCACCTCTGAAATTAAGGTAGGGGACATGCAAAAATTATTTTCCTACTAGTGCGATCCAACGTTCATGATTTTTGGATGACGTGGATCAATGCATGCCGTGCTTTGGTTTCACTATTAGAAAAGTTTTAAGAGTTAATTGCATCTCTTGAATTGAAATTTGTTGCTGACATGCTAATCTGTAGAGATGAGAAGGACAGAGCAGTCTCCACATGGCACTTCATCAAGCGTATCAAACGTATTGGATCAGATGTGCCATTCTCCGAGGTGTACAAGTCTATCTGCGAGGGCACTTGTGCATGTGGGCCTGTCTGGGATCACATCCTCGGCTACTGGAACGCAAGCAAAGCAGAGCCAAATAGGGTACTCTTTCTAACATATGAACGGATGCTCCAAGATCCGTTGGGCACAATTAGGCAATTAGCAGAGTTCCTTGGGCAGCCGATTTCTGATGCCGAAGAAGAAACGGGTGTTGTTGCAGAGATCGTAGAGCTTTGCAGCCTAGAGAGCATGAAGAAACAAAAGATCAACAAGGAAGGATCCCAGGGTGTCGGCATTACGTTCTCCAACGATGCCTACTTCAGAAAGGGAGTGGCAGGAGATTGGCTGAACCATATGACCCTCGAGATGGGACAGCACCTGGACTCAATCCTTAACGAGAAGTTTGATGGGTCAGGGTTCACTGTTTGATGCTTTCTCTATGTTTCTTGAGAGGTTGTTTGAATAGTCTGCTTTGGGAAAACATCTAGTTTTCCTACAAGCCACCTTTAGCACGCTATGTGGTAATGTGGAGTTTCTCGTGTGGACTTTCAACAAAGAATAAGCGTATAAGGAGAACCAGTTCTCACTGTATGGAGAATTATGTAACACTCACTGGTGGAGAAACCATCTTTTGTCGGTTTGGCAAAATCCATAATAGTCCCGGTTCCAAAAAGAACAGGGACTAAAAATTGCTTTTAGTCCCGGTTATAAAAATTTTAATCTTTAGTTCCGATTGGTAACACTAACTAGGACTAAAGATGATCTTTAGTCCCGGTTCATCCCTTGTCAGATGTATGTCAGGGGGCCGAGAATCTCTAGTCCTGGTTGGTGTCAATAACCGGGACTAAAGATCACCACTTTAGTCACGGTTGGTACTACCAACCGGGACTAAAGATCAAGATGATCTTACCAACTGGGACTAAAATTAAACACGTAGTATATAATCCCTATCACTTATCTTCTCCTCCACAGTTACAACTTAGACCGATCGAATCTCACCCCCTCTCCTCAGATCTATTCTCACTAACTCTCTTCCTCATCCCCTCTCCTCCAACTCCTCCCCTTCCTCCTCTCCTCCCCTTTCTCCCCTTCCCATTCGGCGGGCCGGCCGGCGGCGGGGCCGTGCCCGGTGGTCGTAGCGAGCGGTGGCAGCAGTGGCATTGTTTTTTTTTAATTTGTGATAATTCACTGAGATGTATTTGACTGAGAAGTTACAAATTTATGATTCATTGTTTAGATCTGTGATGTATTTGAGTAATTTCTTAGGATATTGTGATGTATTTGATTTGTGTGTATAAGTAACTTTATGATTTGTGATGTGGATTTGGTGATGTGAATTTGGGATGTTACTTTGATTTGGGGATTGATTTGGGGATTTGCCTACTTGATTCTGGAGAGAATAAAAAGGAAAAAAGAAAAAGAAAAGGGGACTGCCGCTATTGTCTCTTTAGTCTCGGTTGGTAATATCAACCGGGACTAAAGATTCCTTCTCTTTAGTACCGGTTGGTTGTCACGCCCTAAAAATCGCCTAAATTAATAATGCATTTTTTTAATCATTTTTAGAAATTATTTTAAAAGCCTACAAGTTAAACTCTAATAATCTAGGAAAAATTTCAACATAAAATTGAGCTAGATAAAATTTCATTAAATACTTTGCTTGTTTATCTATTTTCTAGATTTTTCTGGGAATTATTTGAGCAAGGAAAGTATTTTTAATAAATGAAACAATATTTCACGAATTATTTTAATTGAAAAAGTTTTAACAACCCTCCCCTAAGCCGTTGGGCCGAATTCGGCCCAACATCCTTTCCTTCGCGCGCGGCCAAACCGGCCCAAGCCGGCCCAGCCGACCCGCCCCGCCCCCTCCTCCTCTAGCCACCGACATGTGGGGCCCACATGTCGGATTCACCCCCAACCTCCAGCCGGCCGGCCGAGCAAGCCGAGCCCGAGCTGCCGCCTCTCTCCGCCAAATTCGCCCAAACCGGTTGCGTTCGAGTCCGATTGGTTAAGGGGTTTTTATCCCCTTGTTGTCCTCTATCTTATTCCCCAAAAATCGGAGCTAATTGCTTCGTGGTTTATCCGAATCAAACTCGTTTTCGAGTTTATCTCTCCAAAACTAAACCTAGATTTTCCCGGCTCGATTTCTCTCGGTTGGAGTCCGATCTCTCCAATCCAAGGCTATAAATAGCATCCCCTAGTCGTCCTCTTTCGTTTGCCTAGCTCCCGTGTTCCCTCGTCGCTCGTAGCGCCGCCGCCACGCCGCCCTAGCCGCCGCCGCCGCCGGCCGTCGTTCAGCCGCCTCGCGCCGCCGCTAGCGCCGTCGCCGCCGCTTCCCGTCGCCGCCGTTAGGTGCGCACGGAGGTGAGGAGTCCCGGCCGCCCCTTTGCCGCCGTCGCCGGTCGCCGTAGCGCCGTCACCGCCGCCGACCCGAGCTGCGCCGCTGCTAGAAGCTCGCCGCCGGCCGCCGTTCGTCGTCGTCCGTCGTGTTCGCTAGTACCAGTGAGTTCGCGTCGTCGCCCTCTTCGTGTAGGTGGCCTTAGATCGCCCGGCCGACCTCTCTGTCGCCAGCGAGGTCATCGCTCGTGTCATGCCGACGGTGATGACGTCATCGTGACGTCATAATCTCTTTCTTTTTAGTTTTTCTTTATTAGATGCAAATCGATTAAACTTCGGAAAATCATAACTAAATCATCGTAACTTGGATTCGAGTGGTTCAAGTTACTAAATTTTTCTAAAATCGGGATCTACATGTTAAAAATATCCACATGTACTGTTTTTGCTTGTTTTTGTACTGTTTTGTTGATTTTGTTGATTTGTTTTAGTTTCCGACGTTCCGGAGGAGAGCGTTTTCGTTGAAGAAGGTTCGGAAGCGTTTGCAGAAGCTCAAGGCAAGTCACGCAGATCCCAAACAACCCTTTGAGCATGTTGAACCCGTTTAAAGCTGATGTTTTATTTCAACTTATGCATTATTTTCGAATGTCATCGGGTGGTGAGCCTTTCCCAATTAATTAATGGCCGAAGATGACTTTATTTTCCTATGGGTTATAATTTGATTAGCTTGAACCTTATATATTGGATGGGTTCAGCTAAATGCTATATATATAATTGCTTAGCCATGCTTAGAAAGAAAAGCTCATTAATGGGATGGATCATATATACTACATTATTATTTATGGTTATATTCAATGGTAGCTCACGATGGATAATCGTGTTATGATAATTAATTGATAATTAAAATATGATTGATGGAGGGTTGTGAGCACATGGTTTTGATGGTCGTGCTCATGGCAATTAAGGACCGGTTCACGAGCTACTGTTGTGAAACATTTACCGTGCCAACCACAAGTCAGCGTGGGCAACGGCTTTATCTTTTGTATAGCATGATTCATTATGGTGTGCCAGACTGTGAAGCGGCGAGAAGTCCGTGGGGGTCGCTGGGGAGTCCATTGCCTCTGGTTTTGAGGGGGAGATTATGATCCAGGAACGGTGCACTGTGGTGAGTTGTGTTGTGCGAGGGGTATTGTCACAATTCCTTTCCGAGGTACCATGGTGGTGCTGAGGCGCATGGTGACATGTTGTGGGATTGTGTCTTGTGGGTACAGTGGTACACCTCTGATCAGAGTAAAACTATTCGAATAGCCGTGCCCGCGGTTATGGGTGAGTTTAACAGTGTTTTTCGTGATTAGTCTCACACTACTCATTATTGGTAATAATGTGATAATTAAATTGACTCCTGGTTTGGAATGGTATATTCCTGGTATGGAGGTTTGATTTGTACAACCGGGGTTGGTTGTTCAGATGAGGTTGGGTCTATGCAACACGGGTGTGTTGTATGGTGTTTATTTAATACTGATTAATTAATCAACTGTTTTACTATTCTCTTAAATATTTATTAAATGTTGTTTATGCAAATGAGCTATATTATGCCATCCTTTGTTATCCTGTGCACTTGCATATTTGCTGTGTGGCTTGTTGAGTATGTCATATGCTCATTCTTGCAATAATCATTCATCAGAGGAGGAGTACTTCAGTGAAGGTGATGATCTGGAGGATTAGGCTTGGTCCGGGTTAAGTTGCCTGTGGAGTGGAGTCGCCATAGCTGTTCCGTCTTTTGTTTATTTTTTTCCACTGCGTAGAATTTTATTCTTTGAGAGGAACTATCTACCTCTGTAATAATTTATTCTTTGAGAGGAACTATCTACTCTATTATCAATTTGTTATTGTGTGCCTCGACTGATTCCTGGACGAGGATTTAACACACATGTAAGCGTTTGAAATTTTGGATAGAAATTCCGGGCGTGACAAGTTGGTATCAGAGCCACCTTGACCTTAGGACAAGCCAAATGGTAAACCTTAAGTAGCCTTCAAAATATTTCGGAAAATAGGACTGCTCTTCTTTATTCTCTTACAAACTAATTAAGTTGGCAGCACATGCAAGGTTATGCACAAAAATTTATTAAATTCTACTTTTCAAAACGAAAGGCTGTTTTTTTAGAAAAAAAAAATCTCTTTTTCCTTTACTGTTCAAGGTATTAAATAGTTTTTTGAATTTCAGTGGTTAGTCGGCAATGTACATCTATTATGGTATTGATTCAATCAAGATAGCACTAGTACTACTCATCCCTCTTAATGGTGACACTGTACCGTGCTTATAGTAGATCTTAAGTATTTTAGTTTTTTTTTATTCTTTTGTCGAAAATTATTTGTCTCTGTCCAAAGTTGATTTAATTTCCACTCAAAAAAAGAAAAATGTATTTGTTTAGTTCTGTATGTTTTCTTTTCTTTTATTTTCTTTCTTTTTGGGTCAAATCAATTGAGTCTAGTTTGTGCAGCTAACTTAAAAATATGCAGTAATTCCTCCTTCCATGTTTCTTTAGATGCCGCCCCATCCACCGAAAAATTTGATCAAGGTGTTAGGGTTCGTCAGGGAGCTGAGATTGATGGCATTTGAAGTAGGCTATGAGGTTGTTCCTGAGTATCTCCAGATTCCCCATGACCCCAACAAGGAGAAGTGTCGTGTACGCGTGACGTTGGCTAGTGATCGTGAAGACCTTCCGTCGATAAAGTTCGAAGCTGGGGGAAGAAAGTACAGCCATGCTTGTCAAGAAGCAGCTTTGGTGGCCATTGGAGAGCTACGTCATCGTTTTGATGAGGAGTTAGAGTCATCAGCTTTCCAGTATCATCCACACAAGCCTCATGGTCAAGGCTATGGAACTTACACCTGTCCTGATGGTGAAGAGAGTGCTACTCTGACGCATGCTGTGCATATGCTTAGTGCTATGGATGCAGTAGGCGTGGAGCGAGAAAAAGCAGCTCATGATAGGGAAAACTGGAACCGTGGTAAGATCTGCAAGTTGGAGAGCAAGGTGTACCGTCTCCGCCAGCACCCAAGCTTCGCCTCACTGCAAGGAAGAGAGCCTGTCCACCACCTCGTCTCCAGTTAGCTTCGAAGACTCGTGTGGTGGGAGATGTTGTGCCTGATCATGCTGAACCTGTCATCCATGTCTTAAGTGATGAGGAAGAAGAGGAAGACCCAGAAGAAAGAGAGCCAGCTACTCCAGAGGAGGAAGATCCATCGCTTCGTTCCGACGCAAGGCGAGAGTAGTTGCCTAGTTAGACCGTTGCCGTAGTTCACTGTGTTAGTTTGCTTGCTTAGGTTTGCTTGTGTGCGTGTGGGTTTTAGCATGTTGCTTACATCATTGGTGGGATGTAACTGCATAAGCTAGGTTCTTTTGCTTGTCAGAGATTAAGTTAGTTGGTGAGATAGTGTTAATGCAATTTAAATGTAATCATACACAGTTAAGAGCAATATAGAATTTAAATTAATTAAAGTTCTCCGTTCTAAGGGTATCTCTCTGTCGCTCTTTCCTTTTGCCCATGCTTTTCCTCAGATGGTGAACACTCGCACCGAAAGTGGAAGTGGAAGTGGAAATGGTCACAATGAAGGAGATCCCACGCTTGCCCAAGTTTTGGCCCAGCAGACTCAATTGATTAATCTGTTAGTGCAGCAAGCGCAGAACCAGCAGGCAAACCACCACAATCAACCACCACCTCCACAGAACAAGTTGGCAGATTTTCTACGTGTGAGACCACCTACCTTCTCAAGCACCACTAACCCAGTAGAGGCAGGAGATTGGCTGCATGCTGTTGAGAAGAAGTTGGATTTGATTCAGTGCACCGAGCAGGAGAAGGTTTCTTTTGCTTCGCATCAGTTGCATGGTCTTGCTGCTGAGTGGTGGGATCACTTCCGCCAGAACAGAGCTGAAGGAGAGCCTATCACTTGGCGGGAGTTTACTGCTGCTTTCAAGAAGACACATATACCATCAGGTCTTGTGGCCCTGAAGAAGAGAGAGTTCAGAGCACTCAACTAGGGATCCCGTTCTGTCACAGAGTACCTCCATGACTTTAATCGCTTAGCTCGCTATGCCCCAGAAGATGTTCGCTCTGATGAAGAACGTCAGGAGAAGTTTTTAGAGGGACTGAATGATGAGTTGTCTTATGCATTGATATCTACGGATTACCGGGATTTCCAGCAGCTGGTGGACAAGGCGATTCGCCAGGAAGACAAGTACAACAGGATGGAGCAGAAGAAGCGTAGGGCTACTCAATTCAAGGCTCAACAGGGTAGTAACCAAAGGCCGCGCATTGCTTTGGGACCTCAAGCTGCACCATACCTACAGGGAGGATCCTCTTCAGTTGCTCGCCCTCAACGCCAGTTCTACAGCAACAACACTGGTAATCGCAGCAACGACAATCGTAATGTGGTCGTTCGTCCTGTAGCAGCTCTAACTCAGAATCAGCCTGTCAGGAAGGAACAAGGAAGCAAGCCAGGGGTGTGCTTCAATTGTGGTGATCTAGGTCATTATGCTGATAAGTGTCCAAAGCCTCGACGTGTGAAGAATGCTCCGGTCCAGAGCAACTCCAATGCTCCAGCACCGAAGGCTCATGTTAATCATGTTGCAGCTGCAGAAGCCCAGAATGCACCTAATGTGGTTTTGGGTATGTTTCCTGTTAACTCTATACCCGCAACTGTGCTTTTTGATTCCGGTGCTACACATTCCTTTTTGTCTAAAAGTTTTGCAAGCAATCATGGGATGGAAGTTATTAGTCTTGGGAGACCTTTACTAGTTAATACCCCAGGCAATCAAGTATCCTCAACGCAATACTGTCCTTCCGTTACTATAGAAATAGAAGGAATTCTTTTCCCATCCTCGCTTATCTTGCTAGAATCCAAAGATCTAGATGTTATCTTAGGGATGGATTGGTTATCTCGTCACAGATGAGTTATAGATTGTGCCAACCGTTAGGTGACTTTAACCAGTAGCAATGGGGAAACAGTGTCTTTCCTTGTGTCATCCCCTAGATCTCATGGTTTGACGTTAAATCACGTTGCTTTGCAAGAGATCCCAATAGTACAAGACTATCCAGATGTGTTCCCTGAGGATTTGCCAGGAATGCCACCTAAGAGAGACATAGAGTTCCGGATAGACTTAGTACTTGGAACCAACCCTATCCATAAGAGACCATACAGAATGGCAGCTAATGAGTTAGCAGAGGTAAAGAGGCAGGTGGATGATTTGCTTCAGAAAGGATATATCAGACCCAGTACTTCACCATGGGGAGCACCAGTCATCTTCGTGGAGAAGAAAGATCATACTCAGAGAATGTGTGTGGACTATCGTGCGTTGAATGAGGTCACTATCAAGAATAAGTATCCTTTACCTAGGATTGATGACTTGTTTGATCAACTGGAGGGTCCTACAGTTTTCTCCATGTTAGATCTCCGTTCCGGATATCACCAACTTCGAATTCGTGAGGAGGATATACCGAAGACCGCCTTTACAACTCGGTATGGTTTGTTCGAATGTACCGTTATGTCATTTGGACTCACTAATGCCCCAGCCTTTTTCATGAATCTGATGAACAAGGTGTTTATGGAATATCTAGATAAGTTTGTCGTGGTGTTTATTGATGACATTCTTATTTACTCCAAGACAAAGGAAGAACATGAAGAGCATCTTCGCCTTGCCTTAGAGAAATTACGTGAGCATCAGCTCTATGCCAAGTTCAGTAAATGTGAATTTTGGTTGTCAGAAGTGAAGTTTCTTGGTCATGTCATCTCAGCTGGAGGAGTGGCCGTAGATCCAAGTAATGTGGAGTCAGTGTTAAACTGGAAGCAACCCAAGACGGTTTTAGAGATTCGTAGTTTCCTTGGTCTTGCGGGGTATTACCGCAGGTTTATTGAGAACTTCTCAAAGATCGCCAGACCAATGACTCGTCTGCTTCAGAAGGATGTGAAGTATAAGTGGACGGAAGAGTGTAAGCAAAGTTTCCATGAACTGAAGAAAAGGCTAGTGACTGCACCAGTATTAGTCTTGCCTGATCGAAGGAAAGGTTTTCAAGTGTACTGTGATGCATCCCGACTTGGTTTGGGTTGTGTTTTGATGCAAGATGGGAAGGTGGTTGCCTATGCATCTAGACAGTTGCGCCCTCATGAGAATAACTACCCAACGCATGATCTAGAGTTGGCAGCTGTGGTTCATGCATTGAAGATTTGGCGTCATTACCTTTTTGGTAACCGTACGGAGATGTATACGGATCATAAAAGTTTGAAGTACATTTTCACTCAACCGGATTTGAACATGCGTCAGCGAAGATGGTTAGAGTTGATCAAGGATTATGATATGGAAATTCATTATCATCCAGGTAAAGCAAATGTTGTAGCAGATGCTCTCAGCAGGAAAAGCTACTGTAATATGTCAGAAGGATGACATCTGCCATGGGAGTTATGCCAGGAATTTGAAAGGTTGAATTTGGGAATAGTCAACAAAGGTTTCGTGGCCGCTTTAGAAGCTCAACCTACTCTGTTCGATCGAGTTAGAGAAGCTCAAGTGAATGATCCTGACATCCAAGAAATCAAAAAGAACATGAGAAGAGGAAAAGCCATCGGGTATATAGAAGATGAGCAAGGAACTGTGTGGTTAGGAGAAAGAATTTGCGTGCCCGATAATAAGGAGTTGAAGGATACTATCATGAAAGAAGCTCACGAAACTTTGTATTCCATTCATCCCGGGAGCACTAAGATGTACCAAGACCTGAAGCAACAATTCTGGTGGGCCAGCATGCGACGAGAAATAGCAGAATATGTGGCTCTATGTGATGTATGTCAGCGAGTTAAGGCAGAGCATCAGAAGCCAGCCGGTCTGTTGCAACCGTTGAAAATTCCCGAGTGGAAATGGGAGGAAATAGGAATGGATTTTATCACCGGTCTACCCAGAACGTCAGCAGGACATGATTCTATTTGGGTAGTGGTTGACAGGCTTACTAAAGTCGCTCATTTCATACCTGTCAAAACAACCTACACGGGAAATAAGCTTGCAGAGTTATATATGGCAAGAGTGGTATGTTTACATGGTATTCCCAAGAAAATAGTGTCAGACAGAGGTAGTTAGTTTACTTCGAAGTTTTGGCAGAAACTACAAGTAGAGATGGGTACCCGTTTGAATTTCAGTACGGCCTATCACCCTCAAACTGATGGTCAGACAGAAAGAGTGAATCAAATTTTAGAAGACATGTTGAGAGCCTGTTTTCTAGATTTTGGTGGAAGTTGGGATAAGAATTTGCCGTACGCAGAATTCTCATATAACAACAGTTATCAAGCTAGTCTGCAAATGGCTCCGTATGAAGCATTGTATGGCTGGAAGTGTCGCACGCCGCTCCTTTGGGATCAAACCGGTGAGCGTCAAGTTTTTGGGACAGACATATTGCGAGAGGCAGAAGAAAAAGTGAAGATTATCCAAGAAAGGTTGCGCATTGCCCAGTCACGTCAGAAGAGCTATGCAGACAACCGCCGTAGGGATTTGACTTTCGAAGAAGGGGATTTTGTATATCTACGGGTTACGCCGCTGCGAGGAGTTCATCGTTTTCAGACCAAAGGGAAATTGGCATAGCATTTTGTGGGACCTTTTAAGATTGCGAGTCGAAGAGGTGAAGTAGCTTATCAGCTAGAGTTGCCTCCGTCAATGGCGGGAATACATGATGTGTTCCATGTGTTGCAGTTAAAGAAATGTTTGCGCGTTCCTACGGAGGAAGCAGATCCTGAGCGTATAGAGCTTCAAGAAGATTTAACCTATGTTGAGAAGCCAGTCAGAATTTTGGAGGTGAGTGAAAGGAACACCAGGAATCGTGTCATACGGTTCTATAAGGTTCAGTGGAGCAATCATTCAGAAGAAGAAGCCACTTGGGAGCGAGAAGATGAATAGAAGTCAGCTCATCCTCATCTTTTTGCCAGTTCTTCTGAATCTCGAGGACGAGATTCCGTTTAAGGGGGGTAGGTTTGTCACGCCACAGAAATCGCCTAAATTAATAATGCATTTTTTTAATCATTTTTAGAAATTATTTTAAAAGCCCACAAGTTAAACTCTAATAATCTAGGAAAAATTTCAACATAAAATTGAGCTAGATAAAATTTCATTAAATACTTTGCTTGTTTATCTATTTTCTAGATTTTTCTGGAAATTATTTGAGCAAGGAAAGTATTTTTAATAAATGAAACAACATTTCACAAATTATTTTAATTGAAAAAGTTTTAAAAACCCTCCCCTAAGCCGTTGGGCCGAATTCGGCCCAACATCCTTTCCTTCGCGCGCGGACAAACCGGCCCAGCCGAGCCGCCCCGCCCCCTCCTCCTCTAGCCACCGACATATGGGGCCCACATGTCGAATTCACCCCCAACCTCCAGCCGGCCGGCCGAGCAAGCCGAGCCCGAGCCGCCGCCTCTCTCCACCAAATTCGCCCAAACCGGTTGCGTTCGAGTCCGATTGGTTGAGGGGTTTTTATTCCCTTGTTGTCCTCTATCTTATTCCCAAAAAATCAGAGCTAATTGCTTCGTGGTATATCCGAATCAAACTCGTTTTCGAGTTTATCTCTCCAAAACTAAACCTAGATTTTCCCGGCTCGATTTCTCTCGGTTGGAGTCCGATCTCTCCAATCCAAGGCTATAAATAGCATCCCCTAGTCGTCCTCTTTCGTTTGCCCTAGCTCCCGTGTTCCCTCGTCGCTCGTAGCGCCGCCGCCACGCCGCCCGTAGCCGCCGCCGCCGCCGGCCGTCGTTCAGCCGCCTCGTGCCGCCGCTAGCGCCATCGCCGCCGCTTCCCGTTGCCGCCGTTAGGTGCGCACAGAGGTGAGGAGTCCCGGCCGCCCCTTCGCCGCCGTCGCCGCCGCCGACCCGAGCCACGCCACCGCTAGAACCTCGCCGCCGGCCGCCGTTCGTCGTCATCCGTCGTGTTCGCTAGTACCGGTGAGTTCGCGTCGTCGCCCTCTTCGTGTAGGTGGCCTTAGATCGCCCGGCCAACCTCTCTGTCGCCGGCGAGGTCGTCGTTCGTGTCATGCCGGCGGTGATGACGTCATCATGACGTCATAATCTTTTTCTTTTTAGTTTTTCTTTATTAGATGCAAATCGATTAAACTTCGGAAAATCATAACTAAATCATCGTAACTCGAATTCGAGTGGTTCAAGTTGCTAAATTTTTCTAAAATCGGGATCTACATGTTAAAAATATCCACATGTACTGTTTTTTCTTGTTTTTGTACTGTTTTGTTGATTTTGTTTATTTGTTTTAGTTTCCGACGTTCCGGAGGAGAGCGTTTTCGTTGAAGAAGGTTCGGAAGCGTTTGCAGAAGCTCAAGGCAAGTCACACAGATCCCAAACAACCCTTTGAGCATGTTGAACCCGTTTAAAGCTGATGTTTTATTTTAACTTATGCATTATTTTCGAATGTCATCGGGTGGTGAGCCTTTCCCAATTAATTAATGGCCGAAGATGACTTTATTTTCCTATGGGTTATAATTTGATTAGCTTGAACCTTATGTATTGGATTGGTTCAGCTAAATGCTATATATATAATTGCTTAGCCATGCTTAGAAAGAAAAGCTCATTAATGGGATGGATCATATATACTACATTATTATTTATGGTTATATTCAATGGTAGCTCACGATGGATAAATGTGTTATGATAATTAATTGATAATTAAAATATGATTGATGGAGGGTTGTGAGCACATGGTTTTGATGGTCATGCTCATGGCAATTAAGGACCGGTTCACGAGCTACTGTTGTGAAACATTTACCGTGCCAACCACAAGCCAGCGTGGGCAACGGCTTTATCTTTTGTATAGCATGATTCATTATGGTGTGCCAGACTGTGAAGCGGCGAGAAGTCCGTGGGGGTCGCTGGGGAGTCCATTGCCTCTGGTTTTGAGGGGGAGATTATGATCCAGGAACGGTGCACTGTGGTGAGTTGTGTTGTGCGAGGGGTATTGTCACAATTCCTTTCCGAGGTACCATGGTGGTGCTGAGGCGCATGGTGACATGTTGTGGGATTGTGTCTTGTGGGTACAGTGGTACACCTCTGATCAGAGTAAAACTATTCGAATAGCCGTGCCCGCGGTTATGGGTGAGTTTAACAATGTTTTTCGTGATTAGTCTCACACTACTCATTATTGGTAATAATGTGATAATTAAATTGACTCCTGGTTTGGAATGGTATATTCCTGGTATGGAGGTTTGATTTGTACAACCGGGGTTGGTTGTTCAGATGAGGTTGGGTCTATGCAATACGGGTGTGTTGTATGGTGTTTATTTAATACTGATTAATTAATCAACTGTTTTACTATTCTCTTAAATATTTATTAAATGGTGTTTATGCAAATGAGCTATATTATGCCATCCTTTGTTATCCTGTGCACTTGCATATTTGCTCATTCTTGCAATAATCATTCATCAGAGGAGTACTTCAGTGAAGGTGATGATCTGGAGGACTAGGCTTGGTCCGGGTTAAGTTGCCTGTGGAGTGGAGTCGCCATAGCTATTCCGTCTTTTGTTTATTTTTTTTTGTGCTGCGTAGAATTTTATTCTTTGAGAGGAATTATCTACCTCTGTAATAATTTATTATATCGCGAATATTAATTAGCTATTTATTAGTACTCTATTATCAATTTGTTATTGTGTGCCTCGGCTGATTCCTAAACGAGGATTTAACACACATGTAAGCGTTTGGAATTTTAGATAGAAATTCCGGGCGTGACATTGGTGGTACCAACCGGGACTAAAGATATATCTTTAGTCCCGGATCCTTACTCCCGGTTAAAAAACTGGGACTAAAGGGGGTTCCCAACCAAGAGTAAAGATGGTTTCTTCACCAATGACTAGTCGTTGCTGACCCTTGCATTGCACGGGTATCATTATTTACATTGTAGACATATGTTAAACCTTTAAATTGAAATTGCAGGAGTGGCTGAAAAGTTTGTTGAAATTTTAAAGATGGTATTTTGACTAATTTGTATGGCTGTGGCATCGCCCATGTCCCTCGTGCGCCATTGCCACCGCTCTCGGAGGCAAGGCATAATGCATGTCATGCCCTGAAGTTTCCCATTTTCTGGTCTTAATTCATTTAATAAATCGCTAAAAGAAATTGTTTAAGTTTAACCTTGAGCTAACCCTAATTAATAATTTTATTTAATAAATGGAAATAGCTTGGTGGGATTTTTCTTGAGTTCCCTATGCTTTAATCACCAATTGAATTTTTAGTGGAATTTTTTGGCAACTTTTTTTAGCAAGAAGACAATCATGATTAGGGTACCTAAAGCCTTATGGTGGTATGGAGTCGCCAACCACCCCAACCTAGCAAAAAAAAACTAGATCAAGATGGGTTTCGATATATTAAACCGGCCAGCGGAGTCGATTTAGATGGAACTAAAGATGAACACATGTTTCATGGGCGAATAGAAGGTCTATGGGACAAACCTGCAAAGATATTTCGCACTCTCACGGCGAATGCGGACGATTCATAGCGCAAATAGACGAAGATGGACAAAACTAAGCTAAACTAGGCGAAAAGTAGATGCGATATCGAAAAAAATGATTCAATTGGCTATATTGTGTTGAAAGTAGATTGCTTCCAATAGAACCGGCCTTGGCCCTTATTTAGAGGTTGGTCGGATCAAGCCTCACCCGTTACATCGTATGGTAAGCCTAGTCTGAAATTTTGTGATTTTCACAAAAAGTAGAGGGCTTTTATGTAAGTACTAAGAATGGGGCACATCTCACGTTCCAACGAGACTACATCTCTTGAAAAGTTAATTACTATCCAACTCCCTCCATTAAAAAAATAAGGTCCAACTATATTTTTAAAATATTTTATAATATAAGACGTGCATACATGAGTGTAATTAACTAGCACCTCTTCTTTAGTAAGGCCCCCTTTGATTCAAAGAAAATTCATAGGAATTTTAGAGGATTTTATTCCTGTAGAAATTTTTTCTATATAGCCCTGCGAATCAAGGGAATGGATCTTATGTAATTCTATGAAATTCGTATGGAATGAATAATACCATGCAAGTTTTGGAGGAATTCTAACATAAGATAGAACCTCGTGGAAACTTTCCTTTCAGTCTTTATCTCTCCTCTAATTCATACGTTTTACCCGTGGTCCAATCAAATGGTTATTTCTGTGTTTTGTAATCCTCTGTTTTACACTTACATTTCTATCAAAATCCTACATTTTTCCTATTCCTATGTTTTCTCAATCCTGCGATTGAAGGGGGCCCTTAAAATTATTATTTACTTCACTTTCAAAATCTCTAATTATATTGGATACATGCATTGTATCATTTAAGGTGTTCCAAACGAGGAGGCGATAATTGTTGTTCTTTTATTTGGGTTAAAGGTGGTTGTGGCTTATATTTTGGATTGGAAGGAGTATTGTACAAGTTGTGACAAATCTCTAATTTTATTTTTTCTCATAAGAGCGGCACGGGTGGAGGGGAGGGGCGGTGCTGGCGGAGGGCGTCGGCGGCGGCGCGGCCGGAGGGGAGGTGCGGCTTCCCTCCCTTTCCTCTCCCTCAGATCTACTCTCCCTCCGCGGTCGGCCGCAACGACGACGCCGATGATGACGCCGCTTGGATCCGGGGAGGGGAGGAGAGGCAGCAGCAAGAGGAGCTGAGGCGGCGGCGGCGACGATGCGGATCCCCTCCCTCTCCTCTCCCTCCGCGGCCGGCCGCAATGATATTGGCTGCGACGACGACGCTGACAATAACGCCACCTAGATCTGGGGAGGGGAGGGGAGCTTTGGCGGTGGCGCGGCCGGAGGGGAGGTGCGGCTCCCCTCCCTCTCCTCTCCTGCAGCTCTACTCCTTCGCGCCCAGCCACGACAACGATGACTACCGCGACTGCGACGATAACAACAACGATGACGCCGCCGCTGCCGCCTGGATCTTGGGAGGGGAGGGGAGGCTGGCGGCGCCGCCGACGGGTTAGGGTGGTAGCGGCGGATTTTTTTTATTCGCTAAATTATTTTCGCGGGAGGGTGGTTCTACTGCCTGCGAAAATAGATACGGCCTGCAAAAATGATTTTCGCTGGGCTGCCTGTGAAAATCACCTATTTTCACATGCCTTTGCGTGCAGGTGGTCTTTTCCTCGTCTGGAAAAGCGATTTTCTAGTAGTGTGTGTTTTAGTGTTTTAAAAGATTGAAACATTTTCGATCTAGTTGGTGAAACTTTTTTTTTAATTAGTGAAACAGCACTCGATTTTTGACAAACAAATCGGGTGCCCGATTTATAGGTGCTCCGAAAAGGACCGGCCCTTAGGAGAATTACAGTTGTACAACTTCTGATCTTCCGACGAACATACAGGCACGTACGCACGCAGGCCAGCGGGTGGCGACACGTTGCCGTGGTCATCATCGGCCGGCCGGAGCGGTATGTAAAACAAAAGCGGCGCGCCGGCGATCGCTAGCTCACGGCATGGCGGCGGCAGGGACGAAGGGAAGCAGGCCCTTGTCCTGGAGGCTGACGACGGTGTCGTACAGGCACTGGCTCGCCGGCGTGACGGCGACGCCTAGCTCCGCCAGCTTGCGGCTGCTGAACCGGCACCCCTCGGCCGTCTCGCCGGCGTCGCCCTTGCACCTGGTGGGCACCGGGTACCCCGGGAAGAGGGCGGTCAGGATGCGGCACACCTCGCCGCGGTGCAGCGTGCGGCCGGCGCAGAGGTAGCGGCCGCGCGCGGCGGGCGCCTCGTAGGCGCGCGCGTGCGCGTCCGCGACGTCGCGGACGTGCACGTACGCCTGCGCCGCGTCGGCGTAGGTGCGCGCCGAGCCGTCCAGGTACTTGAGCACGTGCCACGTGCTGGCGTTCACCCCGCGCTGCAGCAGCGGGCCGAGCACCAGCGACGGGTTGACGACGACGAGGTCCAGCCGCCGCTCCTTGGCAAGCTCCCACGCCGCCTGCTCCGCCACCGTCTTGGCGTAGCAGTACCAGTTTCCGGTGTCCCTGCAGTGGTCGAGGTCGCTCCAACACGTCTCGTCCACCTCCTCGCCGGCGCCGGCGCCGCTGCCGCCCATGTACACGGCGCCGATCGACGACGTCATCACCACGCGCCGGACGCCGTCGGCGTCCGCCGCCGCTGTGATCACGTTCCTCGCCCCGCTCACCGCCGGCTCGATCATCTTCTCCTGCACGCATATGCATTCCGGTCAGTCAGTCTCTTAGACAATACGTCGAACACGGCGACGTCGTCTCGTCGTCGCCGGCGGCCGGCTGGTGCAGGTGATGAGTCACGTACCGGGTCGTCGGTGATGGGGGAGGCGGTGTGGAAGACGCCCTCGCAGCCGGCGAACGCGGCGGCGAGGCTCTCCTTGTCGAGCAGCTCCGCCCGGACGAGGGTCAGCCGCTCCGCGGCGCCGGCCAGCGCCATGAGATGCGCGTTCTTGGCAGCGTCATCTGCAGCAAATAATTAATTAATTAGTTAATGAGTTTGCTAAAGAAACTAGAATAATTAGCGCTGACTAATCACATCATTAGTGAGTAATTTTGCTACCCTTTCTGTTGGACTGTTGCTACCAGGGTTCTCGAGCGAGGTGTGTCAGCCAGCCATATGGGCCGGCCGTGTTCTTCGCTAATTACTTAATTAATTAAGATTAATCAATCGAGGGTCAAATGGTTGAGCTAGATTAATATCGGGAGTTACAAAGATTAGGAGATTGTGATAGTTATTTCTCAGCATCCCCGACATATTGCTGCAACGGCATGTACATGTATGTACGATGTTTGCTCATAAGATCTGGAGTACCTTTTTTTATGTGTTTAAACATGAAGGTCCTGTGTTTGACATATCCGGTTATAAGATTTTTCAGAGTTGGATATTTATAACTCTACAAATCCAAATACATGATTATATATATTGGTAAAATTTGAAAAAAAATATTTTCGCCTCATTTTAAATAAAATATAATTTTTTAAACAACTATGATTTAACATAAAAAAAATTAAACCCAGCTAGCGTGGATCTGGAACACCAAACAAACTGGAAAAATACTTTTATATAATACACATAATTACGTATTAACCTACACGGATTTCTTAAAAACTATATATATACTGATAACAATATATATACAGACCAGGGTTCCGGACGGTGCCGCGGACGGCGTAGCCCTTCTCGAGGAGGAGCTTGACGAGCCACGACGCGATGAACCCGCCGGCGCCGGTGACGCAGACGGTGCGCCCTTCGCCGGAGACCGCCGCGGCGCCACTGCCGCCGTTCGCCGTCGTCTTCTCGACACCCATGCTAACCTAGTGTTAATTATAATTTGCTAGGAAGAAGAGAAAGCTAGAGCTTAGCGCTGCAAATTAAGCTACTAACTAGGAGTATATACTATATGGCTCTCTTTAATTTGCAACAAGTTCAGTGTGTGCTGAAGCAGTGAAGTGATCGAAACAAACGATGAGAGGGCTATAAATAGTGCCGGGGGTATATGGCGGATGCACGCATGATGGCCGCCCGGGGGGTTTGGTGTGGCCACATGCGTGACACGTTGTGGCGTCTTCTTGGGGTTAACATGGCAGATAGTGTGCATCTATGAGAGAATCTCTTCTTCTCCAGAATATCGCTAATATTCTATGCTGGTTTTCCTTGTACTATTTGTTTTTGTTTTGACCATAACTTGGCAATCATCTGTTAACTGGAAACTTCGTTTTAGGGTGTGCATTCCTCGTTTATGTCCTGCCTTAATTACTTCTAGAAGACGAAACAGGGCGTGTTTAATTTGTTGTTCAGGGGAATCTGTTTTCAGTTTTCCTAAAAGGAGGCAAAGAAAGTTGTTCAGGTTCTGGATAACAACTCACAAGTCGCCTGTACTTTTACATGGAAGGTGCATAAGGGTAATTTTGTAAATATTTTTTATGTAATGTAGTGTATAATAAGAAGAAATATTTTAAAGGGATAAATGAAATCTATCAGTTCTATCATGATATTAGAGTCTCTCAGCCACAGTGTCGCCTCTCTCCGTGTGACACTGGTGTTTGGCACATGAGCTGCTCTTTCTTTCTCTCCCTATACCCCGATCCCCCCTCCCCACTCGCGCGCGCCCACACACACACTCTCTCTCTCTTCACTCGTGCCAATGTCATCATGGCTATTCACTCACTCTCTCCGGAAGATGGGAACTTCTCGCGAGATGCGTAGAAGTGAGGTCAGCGTGCAACAACTTCTCTGGCACTCGTAATGTTGGTGTCGGTGGTAGTGCTAGCTAGGGTGGGCCGATGGGCTCACAACAGATGCCATGATGAGAGCGACACGCAGCTACGCGGTGAGGTGATGTTGCAGCCGTGTTAGGCCCTATAGTACCATGGACGGGTTACGGTAGACCTCTTGCTCGCTGTCACGCCCGGAATTTCTATCCAAAATTCCAAACGCTTACATGTGTGTTAAGTCCTCGTCCAGGAATCAGCCGAGGCACACAATAACAAATTGATAATAGAGTACTAATAAACAACTAATTAATATTCACGATATAATAAATTATTACAGAGGTAGATAGTTCCTCTCAGAGAATAAAATTCTACGCAGCGGAAAAAAAAAACAAAAGACGGAACAGCTATGGCGACTCCACTCCACAGGCAACTTAACCCGGACCAAGCCTAGTCCTCCAGATCATCACCTTCACTGAAGTACTCCTCCTCTGATGAATGAATATTGCAAGAATGAGCATATGACATACTCAACAAGCCACATAGCAAATATGCAAGTGCACAGGATAACAAAGGATGGCGTAATATGGCTCATTTGCATAAACAGCATTTAATAAATATTTAAGAGAATAGTTAAACGGTTGATTAATTGATCAGTATTAAATAAACACCATACAACACGCCCGTGTTGCATAGGCCAAACCTCATCTGAACAACCAACCCCGATTGTACAAATCAAACCTCCAAACCAGGAATATACCATTCCAAACCAGGAGTCAATTTAATTATCACATTTTGTCGCCAATAATGAGTAGTGTGAGACTAATCACGAAAAACATTGTTAGACTCACCCATAACCGCGGGTACAGCTATTCGAATAGTTTTACTCTGATCAGAGATGTACCACTGTACCCACAAGACACAATCCCACAACATGTCACCATGCGCCTCAGCACCACCACGGTACCTCGGAAAGGAACTGTGACAATACCCTTCGCACAACATAACTCACCACAGTGCACCGTTCCTGGATCATAATCTCCCCCTCAAAAACCAGAGGCAATAGACTCCCCAACGACCCCCACGGACTTCTCACCGCTTCTCAGTATGGCACACCATAATGAATCATGCTATACAAAAGATAAAGCTGTTGCCCACGCTGGCTTGTGGTTGGCACGGTAAATGTTTCACAACAGTAGCTCCTGAACCGGTCCTTAATTGCCATGAGCACGACCTTCAAAACCACATGCTCACAACCCACCTTAACCAGGTTTTAATTATCATATAATTATCATAACACGATTAACCATCGTGAGCTACCATTGAATACATAAATAATAATGTAGTATATATGATTCATCCCATTAATGAGCTTATCTTTCTAAGCATGGCTAAGCAATTTTATATATAGCATTTAGCTGAACCAATCCAATATATAAGGTTCAAGCTAATCAAATTATAACCCATAGGAAAATAAGATTATCTTCGGCCATTAATTAATTGGGAAAGGCTCACCACCCGATGACATTCGAAAATAATGCATAAGTTGAAATAAAACATTAGCTTTAAACGGGTTCAACATGCTCAAAGGGTTGTTTGGGATCCGTGTGACTTGCCTTGAGCTTCTGCAAACGCTTCCGAACCTTCTTCAACGAAAACGCTCTCCTCAGGAACGTCGGAAACTAAAGCAAATAGACAAAATCAACAAAACAGTACAAAAACAAGCATAAACAGTACATGTGGATATTTTTAACATGTAGATCTGAATTTTAGAAAAATTTAGCAACTTGAATCACTTGAATCGGAGCTACGGTTAATTAGTTATGATTTTCCGAAGATTTAATCTATTAGAAAAACGGGAAAAAGAAAAACCGATGATGACGTCATGATGACATCATCAATGGCCGGCCCGAGTTGGCAACCTCGCCGGAGATTGGATGGTCGGCTGCGACTTTGGAGGACATGAACACGTAGAGGATGACGAGACGAACCCAACGGTACTCACCACAACGTCTACCGATGACCGACGACGGTCGGCGACGAGAGGGTGGCGGCGGCGGCTCGGGATGACCGGCGACGGCGAGTTACGGCGGCCGGCGGCGAAGGGGGAGGTGCGGCTGGGCTTCCCCACACCTTGGCGCACCTAGTGGTGACGGCGGCAAGCGGCGGCGACGGCGGAGGCGGCGACGCGGCGCGGATGGAGCTCGGCCGGCGGCGGCTCGGACTAGGCGGCGACGGCGACGAGGCTACGGGGCACGGGAAGGCTTGGATGTTGGGGCAAACGAAAGAGGGGGACTAGGGGGTCCTATTTATAGCCTTGGATTGAAGAGATCGGACTCCTCCTGCAAGAAATCGGCCCGGGAAATCAAAACTCGGTTTTGGAGATAAACTCGAAAACGAGTTCGATTCGGATAAAATACTCAACGATTTGCTCCGATTTTTTGGGGGTAAAGATAGAGGAGAATGAGAGGATCAAAACCCCTCAAACAATCGGAAGAAACGGGGCCGGATTGGGGTGGGATTTGGGGCGGCAAGGCGGCTCGGCGCGCCCGGCTCGGCTCGGCTGGCCGGCGGCTGGAGGTAGGGGATGACCCCGACATGTGGGCCCCACATGTCGGCGGCTAGAGGAGGAGGGCGGGGCGGCGTCGGCTGGGCCGGCTTGGGCCGCGCGGAGAGAGAGAATGTTGGGCCGAATTCGGCCCAACGGCTTAGGGGAGGGTTTTTAAAACTTTTTCAATTAAAATAATTCGTGAAATGTTGTTTCATTTATTAAAAATACTTCCCTTGCTCAAATAATTCCTAGAAAAATCTAGAAAATAGAGGAACAAGCAAAGTATTTAATAAAATTTTATCTAGCTCAATTTTATGTTGAAAATTTTCCTAGATTATTAGAGTTTAACTTGTAGGCTTTTAAAATAATTTCTAAAAATGATTTAAAATATGGATTATTAATTTAGGCGATTTTTAGGGCGTGACACTCGCCCTCACTGTTGGTGCACTTCTCTCCCCTATATACTGAGAAGCTGGCGAGATCTCCTACTGTAGCCCATGAGGTAAGGCTGTTGGGGAGGGTGGAGATGGGAGAGATTAGAGCCATGGAGGATGTCATTGATCCCATTGGTCTTGAGATGGAGGAGGGCAGATGAGGGCTCCTGTCACTTGTCATCCCTCTCTCTCACCCTGATGGCTCATCCCCACTTCATTAGGGCTAGATCTGGGTTCCCTGGGCTTGCTCGTGACCCAGGGCAGTGGCTTGTGGGAGGGCGAAGATGGCACTAGTTTGCGGCGGGCAAAATTGCCTCCTTTTTTTCAATTTCTTTTCTCTTTTTTTTTTAAAACTTGCGCACGATGTTTTCTGGATTTTTCTTTTCATTTTACTCTCTAGGAATTCCGTGCTTTTCTTTGATTGAAGAACCAAGAAGAAATTGAAAGGGGATTTATCTTCAGATTACAATGGGACATATAGTTGGGAAGCATCTACATTTTAACTTAACTTAATATTTTCGGGATTTTATTTATATTTTTATCCCCTTATTTGATTTATCAGGTAATGCTACATTTGTCTTCAACCTTTTTTATCATTAGTTTAGATTTATTTTTTTTTTACCCCTAGGTCACTTGGATCAAACCAAATTTGGAGGCTCTATATTTCTCTAGATTTTAATTTTTTATTCTTTTCCATGAGCTTGAAGTATTTTGAGTGATGACTCCTAAAAGCAACACGCGTCAACAATTTATATATTGAGCATCCGAGCATCCCTATTAACCAATTCAACTTGCAGCAATCCTGCCAGCTTTAGATGGTATAAGATACCCTACATTCCCCCACAGGCGTATTATGTTTCAGCCATGTGTGAACGGCGTCCATGATAATTTCAACTTGTGTACGTACACGGGATTTGCCACACATTTTCCACGAACACTTGCAAGGCCAATGCAAGTGGACTAAATTCAAAGACCAAGCAACAATGTGAACTAAATCTCATGCATCAAATTAGAACATTGTGGCCGGCGACGATCGAGTCAAACATAAGGCACGTATATAATTAATATGTACGGAGTATTAGGTAGCAAATGAACGTCTCGTTTTTTTTTAAAAAAAAAAAGTAGTACTCCTCGCAGCTAATTAATAAGGCCCCAGAGATTATTAATCTTAATATTCTAATCGTCTTCACACATGCACCTTCCCTAACATGCACTGTTACTCTGCATTGATGATATCCATGTGAATATTAAGATCACTGCATTGAGGAATAGGACGACGTGAGAGAATAGATTAATTAATAAGATTCCGAGTTCAATCTATTTGTTAAATTTGCAGATTAATTTATTTTAAGTGGTTTCACATCAGATGACCTGAGTCATGTTTGAATATCGATCGTATGTCATGCAAGCGGTAGCTGCATTTGCAGCTAATTAATAGCCTAATAACACTACTAAAAACCCCCTAGTCACTCAGAACCAGCACATATTAGCCTTTCCCATCCCCCGACCTCTAGGCGGGTTTAAAACCCACATACGAGATGCCTTATAAGTACTGATTTATTAAAAAAATGATATCAATAATAATAATAAAGGTGTCAATTTTTTTTAAAAAAAAGTGACACTGATATGTAATAAAACCAAAGTGCTGTAGTTTTGAAAAAACAACACTTTTAGGATGGAGCCAAACCGAGGCCGAGCATGTAGTGGGAAAAATAGAAAAAGAAAGCCACTAAGGTCTGCTTTAGTTCCCCAAATTTTTTTTCAAAAACGTTACATCGGATCTTTGACACATGTATGGAGCATTAAATATAGATAAAAATAAAAATTAATTATACAGTTTGCATGGAAAATCGCGAGACGAATCTTTTGAGATAAATTTGTATATGATTAGCCATAAGTGCTACAATAACCCACTTGTGCTAATGACAGCATAATTAGGTTCAAAATATTTATCTCGCGGTTTCCAGGCGAGTTATAAAATTAGTTTTTTTATTCGTGTCCGAAAACCCCTTCCGATATCCGGTGAAACATCGGATGTGACACCCAAAAATTTTCTTTTCGCGAACTAAACACACCCTAATAAGTTCCCCGTCCATTGTTTCCTCCGCTTATTATCCTTTCCCAATCTCTCTCATCTTCCATCTTCCCCTCTGGTCCCAATCTCTCGTCACCTTTTCCTATCTTCCCACCCACACCCGGTCAGTGGCACAACAAGGCTTTTTCTCTCCCTGACATGACGGCCATCGGATCCAGCCGATGGGATGAGCAGAAGGAGTCCTAGGCTGCTCCACGTCTTCCTCTTCACTGTCGTTGTTCCGCCTCCTCTATTTCTTCCCCCTCGTGTGCAATTTTGATGAGATCTGCTTAGGAGGGACCGAGGGAGGGAAAGGTGGAAGAGTGTGGAGATACGGTCACCACGAGCTTGGGGCTCGAGAACAGCAAGGTCAGGTTGCGCCACGCACTAATACAAAAGACATTTTCCCAAACGGTCAAAATCAATTTTTCCACGCGGTTGAGCCAGCCGTTTGCATCAAAAGGTCTTTAAAAATAGCGATTTTTCCATGCAGGTGCTTATGCGGACCGCATGCAAAGATAAAAAAACATAAACAAAAATAAAATTTCCAAAAAACCAAACCCTAGCCCCCCGCCATCACTCGCTCATTCGTCTGCGTCGGCCAAGCCCACCGTTGCTGCTCCTGCCATCGCCGGTGCTAGATCCGCTGCCGCAGCGCCTCCCTCGCCAGATCTGCCGGCGCAATGGGGGCGGAGTAGCCACCGGATCCGGCCGCCCTTCCCACTCGCTGTCGCGGAGGACGCAGCTGCACCCGAGATGGATCCGGTCGTCTCGAGGATGGTACCGTCGGATCTACCGTTCTTGTCGTCCGCCCACCGCCATACCCGAGGGCCGCCTCCTTGTCCTTCTGCCACCATACTCGAGGGCCACGTCCTCGT
Source organism: Oryza meridionalis (assembly GCA_000338895.3). Taxonomy (NCBI): domain Eukaryota; kingdom Viridiplantae; phylum Streptophyta; class Magnoliopsida; order Poales; family Poaceae; genus Oryza; species Oryza meridionalis. Next base: position 10,522,786 of record CM002531.2, on the reverse strand, counting down.
CGGCGGCACCGCCCATCATCATAGGAGAGAAGATGAGAGAGAGAGGAGAGGAGAGGAGAGAAACAGAGAAAGGAGAGAAAAATATAGAGGAAGACAGAGAGAGAAGGGTGAAAAAAAATTAAAGTGGTGAGGAGGGAAAGAGAGAGGAGAGGAGAAAAAATGAGGAGTTATTTTTGCATGCAGATCACATAAGAGGAGCTATCCATTATCTGTTAACTTTACAATTCAATAACATGAATGTCCAGTTTAATCTAGGATGAAAGTACTGTGAATTTGGATACCATGTCTAAATATGTAGTCCTAGAACGTACGGTGTATATTATGGAGGCGCCTACAAATCCCCCTTTTTTTTGCAAAAATTGGGCGTTGTTTCATCAAGTAAATCAGAATTGTTTCACTAAGTAGATCGAAAATGTTTTAATATTTTAAAAAAGCTGAAACACAACCAAATCACCTTGTGAAACATTTTGCTACAATGTATGAAACAACGGTTTTCAAAAAATTCAGATGTTATTTCACCATATATAAAAACAATGTTTCAGCATAATGAAACGGATTTCCTTAATAAAACGGATTGTTGAAACATTGTTAGAGGAAAAAAAAATGAAACGGATTTGATCCATACATAATAAAACATTACAAGTACACTTGTTGAAACATTGTTAGAGAAACAAAAAATTAAACGGATTTCCTTAATAGAGCGTTTCCGTAATATGCGAATGATTTGTTGCAACGGTGTGTGTGGTGGGGTGCGTGTGTGTGTTGGGGGGGGGGGGGGGGGGACAGCACAGAGGCGGCAGCCGCCCGATTTTTCTGCAGCTGATCGGGCGCCCGATCGCTGTCGTTTTGGGTATATTATCTCATATTAGGTTAAACCTAATATATAGTATCATCTAATTTCTACATGCCATCTAAGATCTGAGAGACAGACTTAATTAAAATTAGAATAATGCATTAACAATGTTAGTGTATGTACCGAGTTGGTTCCACTTGTACGTGCCAACCCATCGTGTCTTGCACTTTGGAACGCAGGAATTTCACAGGAAATAGTTCGGTTCGTCCAAAATTTCCCTGAAATTAATTTCTCCAATCCGAATATATAGGGCCTAATTATATATGCTGAACGAGATGAACCGGCCGGTAATGGCGCTGGTCAGCAGTAACAGATTGGTAAGATCTGTTGGAACTAGTTGGCGGCCTGCGCGTTGCCGCGGGCAAGAGATCTAAGTGGATCAAAAACTGACATTAGCTGTCAGCAAATAGAATAGATGCACCACCAGCTTAAAAAAACAGAGCACAAGAAATAATATTGTCTACTAATAAATCAAAGCTTTGAATGATGACAACAAAAGGCTACATCTATAATCATTTGCATTCAACATGACAACTATTTATGTGTAGATTCCCTGATGACAAATTTCATATATACAATTTGAAACCATGGTCCCCATATAATAAACACTATAGTTTAGCAGGAACGACAGATAAGGGAAAAGTAACTTTTAATCTTTGCGGGGATTTAAGATTACATCACCTAATGAAAACATATATAATGTGATACTTGTCTGTCCTAATCATAGCAAAAACACAGGTAGGTAAAACTTCTAAACTTTAAGCAATCAAACATGCTAACAGGAAAAGCTCCAGGTGCCTTCATCATTATTATAACAATCAAACTTCTAAAAGAAACAAATGGTCATCTCCTGTAAACACTTGGTTTCTTTGAAGAGCAAAAAATTCTTTATTATGCTCCTTGTAGCATGATCAGGACCATCTAGCCCACTACAAATGCATACTGCATGCCCCTGGGTGATGTAGGCTTTTCACTATCCAACACCAGCTCACCATTGCCTGATAATAAAACAATCAAGCAATTGTTCAGATCAATACAGGACTATTGATTGCTTCAGAGCATGTTCACAGCCACAACGTTACGTGTACATAAAAATTTTCAATCAGCTACAACATGAGTGTATATGGAAAGAGGATAACCAAGACATTGAGGTAGATTTAATCTAGAGGGGCATTGTTTATCCTCATAAGGATATCACCGAATCATAATAACATATTAACATTTTAGTTCAGCAAAGAGCAATATAAGTAAAATATAAAGGAAGGTTAGGTTATAGTTTCATACATGCCATGTAGCTTGGGCAATATTTATAGGAAATTAGATAGATCACAACAATACGGAATCACACATATGTATAACCACCTCCAAATCTGCAGAGCACACCTCTTAAAAGAAATCTGGAACCACATATATGCATAACATTCTAAGGATACTCCATACATGTATACAACTAAGTGGACAGATCACATACATGCACAACTGCCTCCAATTCTGCAGAGCACATTTTTTTGTAAAGAAATCTGGAATCACAGATATGCATATTGTAAGGATACTCCATACATGTATATTTTTGTTATCACTCAATAGCAAACAGGGTAAATACATTTAATACCAAAAGAACCACGACAAATTTGTTTAAGAATAACATATTAAAGGTGATTAGCTTTATTTATGTGCCTTGAATGTAATTACTTACCCATAGAATTCTGTAGAACAAATGAAGGAATTCTGTAGAACTCATGCTTCAACCATAGGCTCAGGCCCAGATAAATCTGGTGCGCTTGTGCTTGTCTTGTTTGACGGGTGCACAGAGCTGAAGAGGATATCCTTAATGACCTTGAAACATCATGTTGCAAAAATTAGCATAATGCAAGCAAATATACCAGGAGAATCAAACCCTCATCAACAGTGAAGGCATAAGCTTATGGCTTACCTGTGGCATGAGACCATGGACCTGTTCAGCAGTAATTTTCGAGCTATCCCGTGTTACCTTAGGCAGTGGAGACTCCTCTTGCTCAATAAATCATAAAAAGGAACAAAAAGAGGAAGCTTTCATTTAGCTATAGACATATGGGTCAAACATCACAATGTTGAGGTTCTTAAGAAATCCAAAAACATGTTTGTTATAGACATATGGGTCAAACATCACAATGTTGAGGACACATAATACAAATTTATACAATGACAAAGAACAAATAGACTTATATATTTGCAAGAAAGAGAATTGTTTGACTGATTCAATCTTAGTCTATTATACCCGGATACAAATTTAACCCATTCGTTGCAAGTTGCAACTCTGAACAAAACATAATCGGAATCATACTTTCCCAACTCAGATGGCTTTCCTATTAATATCTTGCATTTTACTTTATTATCGTCAATCTGTGAACTCAGCTTGAAATATCCTATCAACCCAAGTACAGAGCAACACAATTGCAGTACTCCAGATATGACAGAAGTAATGATCCTAATGGAAGTACGACAACTATATATAACATCCCCCCAAATTTCTCAGGGAGACAAAGCCCTAGCACATAACAAACGTCACCATGCACGATGTCACTAATTCATTATTTACATAACTAAATGTCTTTATGTTCAATGTTTCAAATCTAGTTGGCATTTATCTCATAGGTTGCAAGTTGCAAGCATACAAATACCACCACAAATATTGAAAATGACAAAGAACAGCAGATGGTAAAGAATATGACCTCTTTCTTTCGTTGTGATGGTATAAGCATGCCATATCGACTATGTGCCAGTTGGCCCTCAGCTTGCTCTAGTTTATCAGCTGCATAGCACAAATTGGTTTATAACTTTATCTGGTCTCATGGTAGAACAAAAATAGACGTGAACTTCCTTTTGGGTAAATATTCGTAAAAGAAATTTCTTACCAAAATCAAAGATCTGGACAGCAACATAATACATGTTGCCCAGGAGAGGTGATGAAGATACGTATTGACCCAGTACTTGTTCCAAAGCAGACAGAGGAGATGAGAATACAGGGATGACTTGAAATATGTAGCATATGAAATTTAGCATATAAAGATTTGGCTCAGGCAGCTGACAATAAATCACACGATGTTAGAAGCTGCTACCTATTCTGCAGCACAAGTGCATGTGAAGCACCACAGGGTGGCTGGACGGGCTAGCATGCATCCAATCCAAATCAAGTATGCCTGATTCATAGAGAAAGATGGGGAGAGATAAGAGGAGCAGCACCATACCTATAGCCTTTTCCTGGTTGAGCTCACTGTCCCATGGGAGGCGACGGCGCCGCCGTAGGGTAGGCGGAGGTAGAGCAGGCGGAGGGCGACGGCGGCAAGTAGGGCAGACGGAGGAGGACGGCGGCACGTAGGAGAGGCGGAGGGCGACGATGGCGCGTGGTGCAGGCGGACAGCAGCGTGTCGGCGTAGGTTGGGCGGCAGAGGAGGGGACGCCGCGGCGGCGGCGGCCGGCGCCGGGCCGTCGAGGAAGGGGGACGCGCGCGCGAGCGGGCGGGCTGAGCCAGAGGCGGAGCAGCAGCGTGCGGCGGGAGGAGGCGATGCCGAACCCTTCTCCGATGAAGACGCCGCTGCTCGCCGCGGCGCCGGCTCGTCGTCCCGCCGTGTGGCGGTGCCGGTGGCAAGGAGGGAAGGGAAGACGAGGGGAGGCGGACGGCGAGGGCGTGCGATGCGAAAGCGATGGGGACGGAGGGCGATGGCGGCGCGTGTGGTCGGCGAAGAGGAAGAGACGCGACTTCGACGATGGATGGTCTAGTCGAGGCTGCGGGGGTGCGGTGGATAAGGTTTGGCGATGGATGGTCTAGATCGAAGAAACACGTCAGATCGTGTGGCTACGAATGGAGGGATCACTGTTGCACTGTAGCAAGGGGAAAGCGTCCACGTAGCGACGGCAGAAACAATAGGTTTATTATGATGCGCAGCCCATCAATCTCTGCGTTTTTTTTTTTCTTCTCCAGCTTCTCACGTGGCCGATCGACGATGACGTACGCGTCTACGCCTGCATACAATGCATGACGAGATTTTCACCAGAAGGAGAGCCTAGCTTAGCTAGCAGCTAGCTAGATTATCGATCTACTCCAGAAGTAGCTAGGACGGCGACGGCCGGCCACCATGTGCGTACGTGCGTTGTGTCTCCCGCGGACAGACCGGCAAAAACGACGGTGGAGTGAGTGATGAGTGATCGTTGCCGAATGGGACGAGTGGGGTCGTAAGTACATTTTACCCACTCTAATCATTTATTTTTAAGAGTAAATTTCACTTTGAATCATCTTTATTGATCAAAATTTTACGTTAGGTTAGGGCTAGGCTCATGTTTTCACCTAACACCACGTATAATTATCATTCTTTATACTTTAGACCTGATTTTATAGTTACCATCACACGAGTTGTTATATAGGTGCTTAGCATTTTAAAAAGAAACAATAATATGGAAATTTTTGCCATGCAAATATGCTTAGCGCAAGAACAATGATTGTAACATGTTACAGGATATTCTATCAGATTAATGGGACTTCATTACTACTACATATGAAGATTCACAACCCTTATATTATAGACAAAATTGGAGAAATATTGAGTTTAAGAACTATTTTTTTAGAAATGATATTACATGTTTTACAATAGCCAACTGTAGTGTTAGTACAAATTGTTGAATTCTAAGTTTTCTAACAAAAAAAGAAATGAGATCAGCTCTACAATCATTATACTATGTGTAATTTATGAAACCCAGTCCAAAGTGCAAATGATGGTAACTATATATGGTGTTAAGTGAAAATATAAGTCTAACTCTAGTCCAATGTAAATATTTGGTAAATAAAGGTTGACCAAAGTGAAATTTACTTTAAAGAGAGAATATCTTATGTACCACTGGTTTAATCCCTTTTATGCCATTAAAAATTAGTCTTTCCCCTATATTCCATTGTTCCAAATTTGCACATCCTCTCATGCCACTCCCATGTGTTGATCGTTAACTCTCAAGTAAAAAAGATACATTTGCCCTTCTGAATATAGGACATGCCTAACAACTCAGAAGGGCAAATACATTTTTCTTACTTGAGAGTTAGCAGTCAACACACGGGAGTGGCATGAGATGCTGCGTAAATTTTCAGTGGCATATAGGGGAAGAGCCAATTTTCAGTGGCATCCCTAATCCCAATATATCAGAAATCTTTACTTCTAAACTGCACAAAACAGTACAACTTAGATCCCATGGCAGTATATACCTCCATTTTCTCCTATTTTTGCTAATGAGGCATATGTACGGGTCCACTTATCAACATGATGAGTCACCAATGCCATTCTGGATGAACAACGCGTGGACAGCCCAGCGATCGAACGGCTCCAGGAGCAACGTAACGAGAATGCAAGCAAGGCTCCAAGCGCAAAAACGGGGCTTCCCGTAGGCTCAATTTGAATCGCGTCGGCTTGCATCTTTCTCCTCTCCGGTGCATGCACAGATACGCGATACTGGTATGACGATACAGGGATACGGAAATTTGCAAAATCATGAATTTATTGATACGGTGAGTATATATATTTTGCAAAAATAGATTATGTTTTAGAAAAAAAAAGTAAGCCATATAGTCAATGTTTTAGACAGGTTTCAAAGACCAAACCTTTCAATACTTCTCAAACATGAATTGTACAGTAGTTGAAGGATGGAGTATGTTGCCATGGTAAGCTTGCATCATTTCATCATAAAATCACCATAAGATCTGAAAAAAAATAACTGAGTGAAAGACTAAAAAGGTGGACGGCAACAATGCTACAGCAGTAGGCAGCTCCAGGCTGACTCTTGAGAAGGGACTATATATTAAAAAAAAAAAGAGAAAATCCATGAAATGCCATCGACAAGCAACCTAATCTCAAAAATGCATCGATAAAGGCAACTTCCAAAAATGCCATTGCACAAGCCTCTTTCTCCTAAAAATACCATCACCGTCAACTCCACACCATCACAACCATTATTTTTTTAATAATAACCATTTTACCCACAGTGCAAAATATACCCAGTTTTCACTGTCAAAGAAAGAAAACGAAATTTCTAACCCTAACCCTACTGCTACCGATCCTGACCCTATCCAGCGCTCTCCCCGGCAGCGTCTCGGCGACAGTCAGTGGCGGAGGACGGGAAAAAGACTAGGTGTGGCACATGGTAAGAATCAATACACAACAAGAGAGTAAGCATTGGATCAAGAGAGTAAGCATTGGATGTTTCTCGCACCTGGTTACCTGCTAGCTGCTGCCGCTCAGCCTAACAAATTGCTGTTGATGCTCTGCCCAGCTAGCGGTCGTCGCCGCCGCAGCACCCAACTGCTTGCGGCCGCCCCCCAGTCCACCGCCCAGCAGCTTGCTGTCGTCACACCCTCGCACACATGCCGCGCACCATTATTGCCGTCCGGATCGCCGCACACCTGCGCCAACTACCGATGAGACAAGAGACGAGGGAAAGGGAAATGGGTCAGCCAGCAAAGGTTCTTCATTCTTCAGCTAGTCAACATTATATATTGACCCACATAAACAAAAAGCCCAATATCCAATGGGCCTACTTGGTGTGGGTGTTCAGCCTGGTGCGGCCAGCAGCTGATGCGCCTTGGCATCGAACGCACTCACGCGTCTCGGCATAAATATCGCCCTGGGATTTGGGGGACTCGCGGGCTGATCGAGGTATGGCGCGCGCCTACCCTCACCCTACCGAGTCCTCCGCCACTGGTGACAACGGCTCGGCGGCGGTCCCCGGCGGTGGCCCTGGCACCACTATGCCGGCGGTCCACGGCGGCGGTGGCAGGGCACGGCGAGGAGGTCCACGACGGCGTGGCAGTCACATGATGCGGCGCGGGGGCCGTAGGCGCCGGCGAGGAGAGGCTCGCAGGTGCCGGCGAGGAGGTCGAGGAGAGGCCCGCAGCCGCTGAGGTTGTCGTGGAGGAGGAGATTGCAGTCCTAGCAGGTGGCGCAACTATTTGATGTTGATTTTTTCCCTTTTGTTTGATTTTATTTGAAGACTTTGTGTTACATTATGTGAATCAAATTCTGTTGGTGGCTTTGTAGATGGATTGAACTAGGGTGAAGGGGAGCATGAATATGGGTTGTGATGCTAAGTACTGGGAACCCTTTGTTTTGTGAAAATTTATGTTGATCACAATTGGTACTTTGCGTATTGATTGCCTTGATGTTTTAGCTTAGATTGATAGCGAAAATTTCTGAAATTATTGATAGTCCTGTGGTGTGGTGGTCTCTCTGCTCTGTCTCTGCACTGAAATTTGATTTCAGTGAATTTAATTATGTAATTTGATTGATAGCAAAATAATGATATTGGTGAATTTATAAGCTAACATAAATATAAATTGTTGTGAGCAAACAATGCAAAATGATGTTGTGTGAGCAAATGGTTGCTGTTGGTATTTGATACGGTTACAGATAAAATCCGCAAGCGCACGGATATACCGATGTAGCACTTCCCCTACGGAGTATTCCAAGGGTATCGAATCCAAGGGAACGTGTGTGATCAGAGCTTTCTCCGGTTCATCCAAGGACACCAAGCAAATGATAGGCCAGGCTAGAGAGGATTTACTAGTGAGAAACATTGTCTAGGGAAAGCTTAATTTAATCCTAACGCAATACTTCAGGCACTGGCAACCCGCTGTTCCCAGATGTCGCTCTACTACGTACCCGGACAGGGAGGAATTCAGTGATCTTGAGGGCTGTCACCACCTCTACACCCACCTCAACGTACTGTGGGATACGCAGCAATTACTGGATAACAATTACCTAAACACCACGTCTAAGCAATTACTATCTACTTTAGTGTTTCTGCAGCCTAGACAAATGATCTGCTACAGAATTTTCTACTCTCTTTTTATCTTTAATTTCTAAGTCAAATTCTTGGAGCAGCAAAATCCATCTTAAGAGACGAGGTTTAGCATCTTTCTTAGTGAGCAGGTATTTCAAAGCAGCGTGATCAGTATAAATTATCACCTTGGCTCCTGTTAAGTAAGATCTAAACTTATCGATAGCAAAAACAACCGCGAGCAGCTCTTTTTCAGTAGTTACATAATTCAACTGGGCTCCGGTTAGAGTTTTGCTAGCGTAACAGATTGCATGATGCTTTTTATCTTTGGTTTAGCCGAAGACCGCACCAACAGCGAAATCGCTTGCATCACACTTAATCTCGAAGGGCAGAGTCCAATCAGGAGGTTGAATGATTGGAGCAGAAATGAGCGCCTTTTTGAGAATTTCAAAAGATTTTAGGCACGCGTCATCGAACTCAAAGGGCGCATCCTTGGCTAGCAAATTGGTCAGAGGTCTGGCAATTGTAGAAAAGTCCTTGATGAACCTTCTATAATAGCCGGCATGTCCCAAGAAACTGCGGATTCCTTTGATGTTCACGGGAGGAGGAAGTTGATCTATAACATCGATTTTAGCACGATCAACTTCGATTCCTCGTTCGGACACTCGATGCCTAAGAACTGTCCCTTCACGGACCATGAAATGACACTTTTCCAAGTTAAGCACTAGGTCCTTTTATTGGCATCGTTGTAAGACTTTGTCTAGATTCTGCAGACAATGACCGAGAAGTCGTCCATGAAGACTTCCATGATATCCTCGATCATGTCCGAGAAAATAGACATCATACACCTTTGGAAAGATGTAGGAGCGTTGCACAGTCCAAAGGACATCCTACGATATGCATAGGTGCCATATGGACATGTGAACGTAGTCTTACTCTGGTCCTCCGGATGGATGGGAATTTCATGATATCCGGAATACCCATCAAGGAAACAGAAGAATGAATGATTTGCCAGCCGTTCCAACATTTCTTCAATGAAGGGTAGTGGGAAATGATCCTTTTTTGTAGCCATGTTGAGTTTCCTGTAATCGATACACATCCTCCATCCGGTTACGGTTCGTTGCGGAATTGGTTCATTCTGAGCATTTGCAACGACCGTCATTCCTCCCTTCCTGTAACCCACTCGCTGTATGGTACGGGATAGATAATCCCAGCATGTAAGAGTTTCAAGACCTCTTTCTTTACAACCTCTCGCATTGCATTATTGAGCCGTCGTTGAGGTTCCCTAGAGGGAGTACTCTCGGGGTCAATAGTAATACGATGAGTGCAAAGCGCGGGATTAATCCCCTTAAGGTCCTGAAGCGAGTAGCCAAGAACAGAATGATGCTTCTCTAGCAAGGTGAGAAGACGTCGAGTCTCGTCTTCAGAGAGCTTGTCACTGGTTATGACAGGGGCTTCTCTGTCATTGTGTAGGAAGGCATATCGTAGGCCTGGAGCTAGAGGTTTAGGCTCAAGCGGAGGTCGAGGTGGTGGTTCCATGATTGGCAGGTCGAGAGTCTCACCGGGATCTGCTTCTTCCTTGATGAAGTCGGGGACCTCATCTTCCAGAAGGGCCTCGGGAGACTCATGAGGAGGAACTGCGGTAACCTCTTTCGCTGACTCAATTTCTGGGAGAGGGTCGGTCAAGGTGATCCTTGCCCGCGAAAATGGAATTGAGAATTCATTCTCTCCCAGTGTTATTTTAAGGCTACCTAATCGGGGTGTGTTGATGAGAAGTTGCTCAATGGGGAGCCCGATTAGGATATCAAAGTCTTGGATTTCAAAGACATGGAAATCCAAGATCGCCTCCCTGTCTTCAAAGCAGATAGGCACATCTTGTACAATCCCAAATCCTTCAATGATATTTCCGTTCGGATGCTTGAAGAATTTGTTTGTCGGGGTCACTGCCTTATCGCTTAAATAATCGAATGCAAAAGATTCAGAGACGAGATTGGCCCCGACAATTGGACTGTAGAGAATACCTATATTGTTCCCTTCCGGATGGCAAGGAATGATTCGGGGGGCGGTATTTATTCGAATTACTTCGGATGAAAGCTCTGCCTCCCTTAGCCATTCGTCGCTCATTATGGATGTCAACTCCCGGATAGTTTCTCGCAGGGACCCAAGTTCCATAGGATCGGGAGGTGACAAAGGAACGGGTGGTTTCCTCTTGCTAAAGTAGTTCAGGGTATTGCCGTAGTCTTCGTCAAAACCTTCCCTGAACATTATTGCGGCACAATCCGTAGTCTGAATTTCTTCATTCTCGACGGACGGCTGCTCAGGAACCTTCTCATCAATCAAGCTGGCAGAAGTGGATGGTTCAGCAAGTGGCTCGATCGTTAGAGGTTCCTCTATCTTGGACACGGATGCCTCCGGCTGGGGTTCATTGGACTGCGTCATGAAGGAAGTGTTTTCTAGGATGCGATCCAAAATCGTTTTTCCTTCTGATGGCGTTTTGTGCATGAATGATCCTCCAGCGGTTATATCTACATAGAATGCAGACTCCTTATCCAAACCCGTATGGAAATGTTGGAGAAGCACATACTCGGGTAAGGACAGGGTTGGTCCGGACTGCACTAAATTAGTGAATCTGGACCAAGTTGCACCGATCGATTCGTTTTTGATCTGCTTGAAACTGAGAATTTCTACACGAAGGGTAGTAATACGGGTAACTGGGAAGAAGGCAAGATCGAATCTGTCTCGCAACTTTTCCCAGCTACCGTTTACACATCCAACGGTAGAGGTGTACCATTGCTTGGCTCTCTCTTGAAGAGAGAACGGGAAAAATTTTCCACCGCACAGTTTCTTGTCTCATGCCACGAATCTTAAGGCATGAGCAGACTTGTTCAAAGTCTCGCAGATGATGGTAGTGATTTTCTAGAGCAAAGCCAGAAAAAGGATTTTCCCTAACCATACTAATTAGTTCGGGACGAATTTCATAGCCAGTTGTATAAATGAGCTCTGATGAAGGAGGTGGCTCATAGAATTCGCCTCGAGGAGCAGACAACTCAAAAAGAGGTTGCTCCATGGTCGAGAAGAGTTGACAGGAATACTTCTCTAGGATAGCAGGGGTGAAGGTAGAATGAAAAAGGGCACGAGGATGAACTGGGTTCGGAAATGATCAGCAACCATTCTCCGGCAACGGCGCTAGAAATGCTTGTTGGTATTTGATACGGTTACAGATAAAATCCGCAAGCGCACGGATATACCGATGTAGCACTTCCCTTACGGAGTATTCCAAGGGTATCGAATTCAAGGGAACGTGTGTGATCAGAGCTTCCTCCGGTTCATCCAAGGACACCAAGCAAATGATAGGCCAGGCTAGAGAGGATTTACTAGTGAGAAACATTGTCTAGGGAAAGCTTAATTTAATCCTAACGCAATACTTCAGGCACTGGCAACCCGCTGTTCCCAGATGTCGCTCTACTACGTACCCGGACAGGGAGGAATTCAGTGATCTTGAGGGCTGTCACCACCTCTACACCCACCTCAACGTACTGTGGGATACGCAGCAATTATTGGATAACAATTACCTAAACACCACGTCTAAGCAATTACTATCTACTTTAGTGTTCATAACTCACCAAAGCAATCACTATATTTTAGTTGATTATAGTGAACAATAATCTCGTATGCTAATTAGGAACTAACCAAGAGGTAATTCTCACAAGATAAATCTAAATTACTCAAGAAGAATATTATATTGAATTCAGAGTAATAAACAGAATAAAAGAAATAGAAGAAGATTACCGACAACTCCGGAATTCTTCCGATTCCTTCTACTCTACTCTCTTCCTATTCTAGTATACAATATAGTATAATAGAGCCTCTTATAATTCAGCTCAAGCTTGGAAGTGTGTCTGAGAGTGAATGAAGTGAGGTCTATTTATAGGATAGGTATGACGGTTATACGAAGGGGAATTGTCCGAAGTGCCCCTTAACCGCCATTAGGAATGCATCAGGAGCGTCCACGCCAAAACCTAGGATCAACGGTGATCACCAGGGTTCGGCCGAACCTGGGCTGGGCCCTCCTGGCCTGGCCTTCGGTCGGTGGGCTTCCTGGACCTTCCTCTATCCATTTCTTGGAGTTTTGGGTTGATTTAGTGATGTTTCGATGAAGTTCATACCCTCTCCTTGTATGAATACATAATTCTCCTCACTTTAGTCTGATTTTCCTCCCAACTTCAGGGTTTGTAATCTGCATACAAATATACACCAATACTTGTGGAATATGTGAGATTAAGCACCTAGCACTATATTGGATGTTTTATTATCTGATCTTTATGCAGATGTGGGCGGTATAGAATCGGCATTTAACAGCCGCCAACAGTTGCCTAGGGGTAAGATTATCTTTTCATGCAACTTAACGGAAAGATGCTAACAGCAGTTTGACGGTGATGGTATTTTTGGGAGAAAGAGGCTTGTACAATGACATTTTGGGAAGTTGCCTTTGGCGATGGCATTTATGTGATTAGGGTGCTTGTTGATGGTATTTCATGGATTTTCTCATTAAAAAACTGCTGCAAGTTTTGAAGGCAAAAACTTTCAAATCTAACTATATATAATTATAATTTCATTATATCTATACTATAACTATAATATATAACTATAGTATAACTTATATATAAGTATTAAATAATATATGCAACTTTATATCTAACATATATAGATATTATAACGTAGTTACTTAAACTGTAGTTACAATATAACTATAGTGTAATTATATAGTAGTTACACTACAACTATACTATAGTTCCACTCAAAAGTTTTTTTTTTTCCAAAAAATTGCGACAGTTAGGGCCTATTTGGTAGAGCTTCAACTCCTAAATTTAGCTCCAGGAGTTGGGTCTAGAATGGAGTTGTTCAGCTACCTAAACTTAGCTCCACTTCTCTAGTTCATTTTGTGAAAGAGCTCCACGCAGCTTCGCTCCCATTTTTAAGTGGAGCTGAAACTGTTTGACTGAGCTTCAGCTCCATGAGAGATGGCTCCATGAGAGATGGAGCTAGACCTGGAGCTGTGCCAAACAGACCCTTATTTAGCAATTCCTCTCGGGAACGCAAGCAGCGGCTCCCTGCGTTACAGGCTGTGGTGGGCTTCCTAATGAGGGTTTGGTTGCGCACCATATCGAACGAAGTATCAATGCTGTATCGAGGCCGTATCGCTAATTTTTCTAATTTATTTTCGCTAAAGAATTAGCGATACTCATCGATACCATATCAATGGCGTATACCGCCGTATCGGAGATATAGCTGAAAACTGCAGTATCTGTGCATCATGCACCACAGCGGATATGATGCGTCGAGCCTGAGGCTACGGTGGACAGGTCTGCCAGCTCTTGCTTTTGGGCGTGGGTGTGGCGTGGTCGGAGGCGCTGGAGTCAGTGGTGATGGCGGTGTAGGCGGAAGAAAATTGCTCTCTCCGATACACCTTTCCTTGGGTTGTTGATCTTGCTAGTGTAGATCAACCCTATTCCTGCAAGCAAATCAAAGAAACAAGCAAGAACAAGATAAAAGCAATCTAAATTGCAAATATGAATTGGATACAAATGATAATTTGGGGTTCCGAAGACAAGCACACGAACGTTCTAGCCTACACGCACGCTACAAGCAAGTAGCAATGGCTCAACTTTAATCTAATAAAACCCGAGAAATCCTAAAAGGTACCTATGCTATTTATGGAGGTGGGAGGGTGACCTAGGGATCCCTAGGGTCGTGCTTCATCTGGTTAAGGCGCACCCCACATGGCCCCACTTGGGCCGGAGTCCCAAATAAAGTTACAAGTCCAAAGACCCATGACAGGTGATGCAGCACCTTGTTTCTTTATTTGTGGATTACTGGGATAGAATTTGGCGCTGAGGCTAGATCCGTTGGAAAGAGAACTCCGAAAGCTTTCCAACAAGTACCCACGGGCGGAAAAGAGAGGTCGTATGCAAATTCGGCGGCCGTTTGAAGTTAGCAGTGTAGCAGGTGGCCGAATCGGATTCAAGTACTTGAAAGACTTGATCTTGATATCTTCTTCATCCATGACGTGAGCAACGGTATCCATAATAGCCATGGTCACATCACGCTGCCACGCCAAAAGGTTCAGTTTTCGAAAATACTTTTTGGATTGGTCTATTAATAAAATTAAAAAAAATAAAAAAATTTAGAAAAAAATTCCCGGCCATGCTAACTTGTTAAAAAAAACTTGCGTACTCCCTCCGTTTCACAATGTAAGTTATTCTGGTATTTCCCACGTTCATATTGATGTTAATGAATCTATATAGATGTATATGTCTAGATTCATTAACATCAATATGAATGTGGGAGAATAAAAAAAATATAAATGTGGAAAATGCTAGAATGACTTACATTGTGAAACGGAGGAAGTAGGTCTCTGGGTTTCGTGCTATGTTATTTTCTGTTAATTAGTACTCTCCCCAGTTTTTGCGTTAGAGTCTGTTTGAGTCAGCTCACGACTTTGCGAGATGTGCGGTCCTGATCAGCGTTGTGGAGTACTTCGTCGTGTTCGTTCTTCTCTCTCGCGTCCAAGCTCGTTCAGTTTGCAGGTTTAGCTACAGTACAATGGCTAATTTCGCTAACAATGCCTCTCTCGGCGAGCTGCCGAGCTCGTACACCAGGTACATGTACCCGCTCATGGCGCAGAAGCCGTACTTGGAGCTTGACGATGTTCCCGTAGCGGACGCGCTTCAGCACCAGCTCGTTCAATTCTCCAAGCTCTTCTCACTGATGTCCCAGCAGTCGCCGGTTTACTACACGTGCTTAACGGCGATAGAGCGCCATGGTTTGAAATTTTCGAAATTTCGGCCCCCACCAGCAAAGTCAAAATCTTCCTGAATTTTTCGGTGTTTGCCAAACATTTGTAAATTTGGTTAAAATTTGTTTAAATTCTGTCAAAATATGTTAAAGTTAAAAAAATTCGGCCAAAAAAAATCCGAAATTACCGAAATTTTGGTGATTTTGGATTTTTGGGTCCCCACTAGTAGAAACACAAGTTTCGAAATTACAAACCCTGTAGAGCGCCCGTCGATCGGCCAGTACATTCGGCGTTGTACACGCTCACGAAGCTCCCTTGCCGATGCAGAACGCGTCGTTGAAGTGCTCCGGCCGTGCCGCCAGAATGTCGCGCCTATAAGGAGAACGTCATGTCCTTGCTCTATATCGAAACCTGCACCGCCATCGAGCTCCCGCGCGCTCACCAACATGCGACATCTCCGCCTTTTCTAACGACGACGACCGACGGCTCGATCGCCTCGCTTACCGGGGCACCACGGATGCAAACCATAGAGACCATGTGATAGCATGCAGCAGCTCCAACACTACCGCTGGGCTGCTGCACGCGGCTGTCAGAAGGGGAAGGAGCTCGCGAGGAGGCGGTGTGTAGGGATGAAAGCAAGTATCGGCGAACCTAGTTATATGTTAAATAAATGGTAATCCGCGGGTTTCTGCGTCTTAGAGATGCAAGTAGATCGATCCATAAATCTATTTATAGGTTAAATTAATAGGTAACCTGCGAGCAAATACGCGGTTTACCCACTAATTTCATTTATAAGAGGGTTCTGTTAATAGTGAAATTCGGTAAGCCCCGAAGTCATTATCGGTCTAGAGTCAGTATCAGGTTTAGAGTTCTAGAATCGGCCGATGGAAATTATCAAGTCGCCAATAGTCGGATTCTTGCTATATTCGGTTAAGTAAATTAATAAATTAAAGAAGTTTAAGTAAATTAACCAATTAAAGAAAGTTTATCCAGAAAAGACCGAAGTTGAAGGAGGATACATCATGGTAGTTTATCTATTAATTCGAAAGAGTTTGTTAGTTTCCTTTTTACCTTTAGAAAAGTATGTTTAGTGTCCGATAAGAACTTTATGTTTTTCTTTTATCTTTAGGAAAGTTTATTTCTTATCCAACAATGCCATTGTGTTCGTCGACTTAGTTCGCGCCAACACAGTTCCAGCACCAATAGATTCGCAAGTTGATCTGCTTACATCAACTGACAGGTTGAGGCAGGGGTTGGTGGGGGCAAAGAGGCTGTCGGCGTCGACGAGGACCTCGCTCCTACCCACCTTGCCATGGTTACCAACGAGATAGAGAAGAAGAGACGAGAGAGAGAGGGGGGTAGAGAAGGATGTTAATGACATGTGTGCCTCATATCACGTAGCTACCACGTCAATCAAATCCAGCCTCAATAGTGCTTTAGGATTTCTTTTCCACCAGTATTGCGAGTTGAGGGGTGAAGATTTTTCATTGCGGTTTAGGGATGACAATTAAACTCAGCGGAAAAATGAGGATGCAACTAGACTTCCTTTCCTTCTCTTGTTACTAGACATGTATGTATGCTTGTGAAGGCAGACCAGAATGGAGGCCCACACCCGAGATTGATGGTAGCAGGCCTGAAGAGCTGGCGTGGATTCTCGACTATTATATCTCGGCCCATTCTATCTTGGACCAGAAGAGAAACAACAGATTGTGTTGCAAAATTTGCTCAAGTAAATTTTGTTTTTGTGGGTACAAAACACGATCATGATGACTCATGAGACGTGTCTACTTGAGATGCTTGTACGTGCCAAATAATATTATGTCACCCAAATAATAGGTTTATTTTCGACATGTAAAAAAATAGTTTTAAGGAGCGGTGTGGATCTGCGAGTTTGACACACTTGCACCCTTAGATCGGACGGCTCGGATCACCCTCGTCACAACCAAATATTTTCATTTTCACATCTTCCTCACAGCGATGTTACTATATTGGTAATTAAGCTGCTTATATATTGCTTTGCCGACATCTGCAGCTCCTTCACTCGCATGGCCGGTTTTGCTGGATTATGGCCCGAAAATGGTGCGGAATTTGGCAATGTTGGTCGGTACGATTCATAAGGACCATGGCATAGTATACCAAGGTTGTACACGCACTAATGTACTATGTACCTATACATTTGTGCAGTTAATATGTACAACTCATTGTAATGAAGCTGCAGGATGCGCGGTCCCCTGTTACCCGATCCGAACAAGACATCCCTATATATATAGCTGCAAATATGGGTGGTAGTAATAAGTGGTGGATGAATCGCATTTGGGATAGTCATCTCCATTTAGGGCTCAATTGGAAAAAAAAAGAGGAATTATGAAGGATCTCTGTATCCTATGGAACATTTTCCTAGTGAGTTCTTTGGAACAAAGGATTCAGGCCTACAAATTTCCCTAGAAAATCCTATGGAATATTGCAAGAAAACAAGCATATATAAGGTGTTAGCTCGTACTTTCCTTTTTCCTATACCTCTAAGGGCTCCTTTGGACGTATGAATTGAAAAACATACGAATAAGAAAAACATAAAAATAGAAAGTCACGACATATGCAATTCATAGGATTGAAAATACATGGAATTTGTCAAACAGGTTGTTTGAATACTCCACATGAAATTCACATGAATTTTAGGAAAAATTCCCTATGAAAATTCTTTGTTCCAATGAGGAGCCCTAAGTACCTATATATGTTTTTTTGCGCGTGTCATCCAAATGACGGTTTTATAACTAACCTGTGTTTCTATTTCCCGCAGGAATTGAATGGGCATGGCGTCCTATTAAATTTTCCCAAATGTTTTGGAATTAAGAATGACTTTAGGTTCATGTACGTCAATACACAATAGGTTTTAAATTTGACGATTAAATTACATTTTATGATTTTTAAGAGCCGAGTTAGTAATGCACAACAGGATGTAAAGACCAGGTAAAATAATACCCTTCTCTAGAAAATGATAATAAAAAAGTTAGTAATGCATTTAGGAGTAAATGATTTTTCAGGAATCATTCTTTTTTTATAATCATATATATTATATATATTTTAGGTAATCCGTTGTGAAATAAACCATGCACACCATCACAAGGCACACTACCCACTTATCTGTAAAGTAAAGTTGATGTCCACTAACTACTAAATCTCAATATGCAAGTGTGTCATATCATCACCACACTAGCAATTATTTTCTAGAGTATTTTAATTCACATGCAAATGTGCCACATCATCACCCACTAGCAATTATTATCTAAAATATTTTAAATATCATGCAAACATGACATATAATTTACAATTTTGTTATATTTTTAAAACTCAATATGCAAGCAATGCCAAACCATTATCTCAACATTATTTTTATATTATTTAAACATATTCATCTACCATTTCTATAATTAATATGCATTCATCCACATATCCCGCAGCGAAATGCGGGGTATCAACTAGTAAAAGCTAGATGAATACATTTGACTAAAACAATGCAATTACGTGGGTTTTACTTTTAACACAAGAAAAACAAGAATTCCAATTGTGTGATTCAACTTTTAACTCAGTAATCAACTTCCAATAAATGATTTTGACTTTTCAACAAAGAAAAAGAAAGAACTAACTTTCAATTCAAAGATACGTAACAAGCTATGGTCGTGGCAACAACCCAATTAATTGCTTCTAGGAGCAAGCTCGCTATTGTACAGGATCGACCAGATGTTATTTTGATTTATCTTTTATTTTGAGTAATCTATTTTTTCTATTGGATTCAGTTGGCATTTGATTAGCAAAAAGAAAAACTTTCTGCTCCAAATTAGAAATTTCGACTCCTCAAAACCGTCTAGAGTGAAGTGCAGTGCTAATTAAGCTGTTTTTTCTTCTTCAAGTCACTTTTTTGGAAAATTCTTGGTGTATATATTTGTTAACTAACCATATGAAGATCAGAAGATGGTACCAGGTTAGGCATAGAATTTTCACTGTTTGGCGAACACTTTGTATGTTAGAGCAGCTATAACTACTCCCTCCGTCCCAAAATAAGTGCAGTTTTGCACTATTCACGTTCAACGTTTAATCGTTCGTCTTATTTAAAAAATTTTTATGATTAGTATTTTTATTGCTATTAGATGATAAAATATGATTAGTACTTTACGTGTGACTAAATATTTTCAAATTTTTCACAAAATTTTCGCATAAGACGGACGGTCAAACGTTAGGCACGGATATCCACGGCTGCACTTATTTTAGGACGGAGGTAGTAGTTTTAGGGGCGTACCGTGGCAAACCGCCACACCTTCACTTCTGATATGGAAAACCCTAAAAAGTGACGACGGAGCCAAGGAGCAAGCAAGCTCGTCTGTAAAACTGTCATTTGACTGTCCTGACTACGAGTATACGACGTAGGCATGTAGTGCATTGCAGTTGCTAGTTTAGGGCCTTTGACCTGACTAGGTAGTCTCCGACGTTAAGCCACAACGATCAGTTTCCTTCCATTTTTCTTTGGTTTTGAACTTTATGGTTAAACTACTAGCTAGTCTATTTAATATGTACAAGCTAATATACTAATTAAGTGCTGTTGACTACATATTCTGGGTTTTTATTTGAGGATTTGAGCAAAAGTATCATTACTGATTTTGAGACAGTAGCAGCAAACTTTTGGAGAATATATTGGAAAATTGAAACATTGGTCCAGTGGCTCGCCTTCAACCTCCACCTAACATGATATATTCCAACAATACCACTTCTCTAGTTCTCCTAACAAGAAATCAGTCATTTCTATCATTTTACTTCATAATTGGATAGTTAGATGTGCGCATTGCCCCTTTTTACATATACATTATACATTAATGTTTTTTCATGTCATTAATTTTTAGATACATGTCACAGTATTGGTGTATTACGAATCGGTATTTGTGTGTCTAATAAGTGCACCCACCTATGATTTTGTGCTGGGTCAGCCACTGACCAGTTCTATTATCTACTTTTCTTATAACTCTTGTAGAACATGCAGTTGTTATTAGCCAAGCCAACAGCATGTGGTTTGGGAAACCAAACATGGCATACCCAACAACTACTCAAGACTCATGGATATGCATCATATGCAATTAGGATGTTGTGCAAACATGCATGTGCCTAACCTCTCTCTATCGATATCATCTTTTAACTAGAAATATGTTCAACTCATCGGTGTCTTGTTTGTTAAGTTATGACGAGAAAAATAAACGAAGCAACCAAAAATAGTTTTAAAAAAACTCTAAAAAATAAAGGTGCAGAGCAGAAGGCAAGAAAAAAATCTAAGTAGTTGTAAATTTTAGATCACTTTCGTATTAAATGTATTTTGCTATGTATTTTCATGCTTAAGATGAAAGTGTGAATCTAGTATATATCCTGGGAACTAAATTTACATGAGTATGAGTTACGAATATTTGAGATATTGTAGATCTTTAGCCATTTTTGTTAAGTCTCCTGAATGTGTAACATATGTGGTCGTCTCCTTCGAGTGGTTTGATAGGCACATCTCAGACTGAAGTTGACTGGCAGGCTAAAGGCCCAGCAATGTCTCCGATATTCTTCTCTCGAGGCGTCGGATATTTCATTATATTTGTTTGATGACTTGAATTATTCACTTTATTCCTCAAATATAATGGAAGATCAATGTAAATTAAATTATAAAATTAAAATTTTACCAGAATAAATTTCATTATCTAAAAATAAAAAAAAATTGGTTGGGGCTTATAAACTGAATGTACACCTATGGAAAAATTAGAACGAGACTCAACGTTCTAAGCTAAAGAATTTAGATAAAGTTGAAAAGAATAAAGAAAACAATTGAACAAACCTTTCGTCGTTTTTAACTAAATACTCACTCCATTTTATGTTACTTCTCATTTTAACTTTGTCCTAAGTCAAACATTTTCTAGATTTGACTATCAATTTCTTAAAATTCATATAGTTTAACAACATACTATTGATGAAAAACACGAGGCTTGGGAGATCTGCTTAACTCTAGTGCAGGTCCAAAACTTGCCTTTGGGTATGCTAGCGTGCCAGTTGATTTGATCTTGCAATCAACAAGAAATAAAGACAAAGAAACCACGGTTAAATCCATAAATGATAACCGATCGGCTAGGTGCCGATGACATATCATTTATCTTTGAGCCGATGTCATATTTGAATCGATCGGCGGTTGCAAATAGATGATAAAGAACTAAATCTACTCGATCGGCTGTAGGTATTAACAATATATAATCCTGGTGTCGATATATACTTAAATCAAGTGATTGGGATAGATCGGTCGCCGTACCGAGACAGTATAAATCACTTAGATCGAAATATATATTAACAACAAGACTATATATATTCATAGCGTAGCCGATCAGATAGATCTAGCATGTATCGGCTAATACTCCGATACAACTCTATGTTAAGATATTAAAACAAGCAGACTATACCAAACAGAAGCTTAATATACTTAGATGTAATAAGATCTTGACATAAAGGGTATATTTAACATGTCAATAAGGCACATAAAGTAAATATAGTTAAATCAGATAAGATCGGCTGAAACCCCGATGCTACTTTAATCGGCAACTAGAAGGCAGGCTAGAGATTGATATTCTAAGCACGACTTAATAGATCAAACTCAACTGATGCAGCATTAAGTATGAAAAGAAGAACAATATCTAGACTATCAAGCCGCTGGAAGTCTCATAGAGTGGTAGATATCCTATATAATCTAAGTCAACATCGATGTCTAACCTAATCGACTGCCCTCTACCGACAGATGTTAGCCGATTGTAGGTTAGATAACGATATTGCCAGATATTATGTAAGATATATGATAACTCGACGAATTACATAAACAAGATTAGAGTATCATAAAGATGGAAGCACTAATCCCGAGAATGCAAGCCGTCATAACAAGTTTTACCTCTTGATGAAGATCGAAATCAGCTCAACCCGAAAGCAAGAACTCGTCGAAATAAAACAAAAGCAATATAATTGTATTGAACGTGTCTGTTGAATAATTACATGGGGTTCGGGTCTATTTATACCCGAGAATTACAAACTATGTTCTTATCGGACACGACTGTTATCTCTAACAAACTCTAAAATACCATAAGTCTTCCCGGCAGACTTTTGCCTAAACATATCTCTAAGGAAATTACATAAAATATCCTAACTAATAGATACAATTGTCTTCCCAGGACTCTATCCACGCGTGGCAATCATCTTGAAGCATATCAACTCAACCCGATGTTGTACACCAAGTCGTATTGTCAGAATCGGCTGCATCATCAAACCAAGTCTGACTCGAATTTAGCCGATCCAATTGTAGCTAATCCGGACTCCAGCCGATTCTTACTCTGCTTCCGTGATAATCCTTATCTTTGATTCCGCTTCGATCTAATCTTCCTTTCCGATGCTGATATTACCAAATTTGGTCGTTAACACATGCCCTCCAAGTCCGGAATATTTGGTAATGTTTCGGATTTGACATACATCAACTCCGAGCAAGATTCGCACTCTGCCATTCCCCGATTGTTATTCCAGCGCTTTAAATACTAACCGTTGCACCCAAGAAACTCACACCGTTTTCTTCCGTTTTCACCGCCGAAGTTAACTTTGCCCTCTCTCTCTCCGGCGATTCCTCCGACCCACAAGGCGATCCCCAGGCGATTTCATCTCCGGTTAGATCTCCGCCCGTGGCGATGTCATCCTCCACCAATCCATCCGCCGCGCCATCGGCCGAACACGCAGAGGTAAGTACCCATCGGCTAGATCTCTTTCTTTCACAGCAGATTGATTTTCTCTTGCCTCATCTTGTTTTCTTCTTCTCTATCCCTATTTGCATCTGTAGCATCTGTCCAATCTGGTTGCGATTCCAAGCCTTTCGCACGAAAACCACTACTTTCTCGGCCCAGTTGGTAATCCCGATCCTACCGAATTCATTATCGGTGAAACAAATAGGGTTCCTTTCAGATTAGCCAACCCAGATCTAGGTCATTGGAAGAACACCTTCAAATCTTGGCCATCTCTTGAGAAAACCCCACCCGAGAAGAGCTGGATTACATGGTTCAAGCGCATGTCGGCTAGCAAAAAAATTCACTGGGATGAAATCGGAATCGGCCAAGTACTTGATCTTACTATAGCCAACTCAGCCAAAGACGAACCCTTAATGGCAGCTGCTTCTTATTTTTGGTCCAACATTATCAACGCCTCCTTGTTCAACCAAGGGCCGATGACTCTAACTTTGATCGACATCACATGATCACCGGATTAGATGTAACTTCATCGGCTAACCCTATGAGTATGAACACCAAGAACCAATTTGACTTCAGGACCAAAAGCATAGGGGGTTGGTCTGGCTATGTAGCAGCATATATTGGTAAAGGGCCTGTCACTCCTCGAGAGCATATAGCCTTTCTGCTGATGTGGCTGGAGAAATTTCTCTTTTGTGGATCAAGCTGTGGCCCTACAACTAACTGACAGTTCTTAGCCGAAGCCCTAGAAACAAAGAAGCAATTTCCCTTAGGCAAGATCCTCCTCGGCTATTTGTATCAGACACTGAACAACGCATCGGCTAAGATTGCTGTCGGCTCAATTGTTAGTGCAGGCGGGCATTGGCTAAACCTAGTAGTCATGAAAGCTGTCAATCGGCCATCCGTGACAGAAGCTAAATTTCCAAGATTAGAGCCGATTACAGATGATGATGGAGAAGAGCGCACCCACCGCAGGTGTATGTCCTATGGGGAATATGCATCCACACCAGCCGATGCAGGAGCAAAGTTATCGGCTGAGCTGCTCAAGGACTGGTTCTGCAGCTTTTATGAAGGCTTCCAGAAAGATGCCTGTGTTTGGTTCTTCTATGAAGATTCATCACTTCTAGAAAATCCATCGGACTTCAGATTTGAAGACATTAACCATGAAAGATACCAAAAGTCCAGGGAAGTTTTCTCAACTGCAATCAGCCCATGCATCTTACCCATCGGCATCCACCAAGGGAGAAACATTCAAGTCTCCTATAAATTCTACCACCCAATGAGTTCAGTTAGACAACTTGGAATGGGCCAACTCCCAATCGGCTTATTCTTTGCCGACAAGATCTAGTGCCGAGGAGAAATCTCATCAACTCTGATGATGGATCGGCTACTCAACATCCCAGGACCTCCCTTGGGCAGTATTGAGAACATAGAGCTGGCAAGGTTCAGGAGCAAGAACTTTGACAGATGGTGGGGTGAATGGAAGCTACACCTATTTCATCAATCGGCCTCGATGTATATGACAGATCTATTCCCCGATGTTATACCCCAGGTAAACCTTATCATTATTAACCCGAGTAATTGTTAGCCGATTCATTACTTGACTAATCTTTCGTTCTTGTTTTGCAGACAACATCAAAGCAATAGTGGCAGAGATATCAAATATGCCCCAGGCTTAATTCCAAATGGAGGTGGACCATCTCCCCCTGTCATCGGCTATAATGCCCCCAAGACTCCAACTCTTCTTCAAGGGCTCATTAGAGAACCAGCCGATGCTGGCAAGAAAAGAAAAACCAGATCATCGGCTGTGGACACATCAGCTCCGGCTCCCAAGAAGAAAACCAAATCAAAGAAAACCAAGCCAGCTGATGATCTGCCTGCCCTAGATCCATCTATCGAACAAGCGCTGGATGAGGAAGACATCGAAGATGATGTTGACCAAGCCGCAGCCGAAGTGAGCGATACAGAAAGAACACCATCGGCTTCGCCCAAGCAAACTCCTCCAACTCCTTCTGCTCCAGCTCATTTTCCAAGAGTAAGCAGCTTTCCTCAGCTCCTTTTACAATCACTTCACTTATAGCCGATTGCTCACTGATCTTATAGTTGCAGAAGAAGAAAACTGTTGTGAAGAAGAAATCGGCAGCACAAACTCTCAAATGGGCCCCACCAGTAAGACGTTCTCAATTATCTCATTAATTGATCTCAACCGATTACGCCTAACATTTGTCTCTTTTATAGCCTCCTCCTCCTCCTTCACCTCCTGTGCAACTAGAATCAAGCAACCGTACTCCATCGGCTGTAGACAGTCACAATGTTGAAGAGGAAGAACAACCAGCTGCTCCTGCTATTCCAGTAAGTTTTTGTTGACACAAATCTGAGATTGGCCAATCATGTTTTGATCCTTAACCACCCATAATATTATCTCTTGCAGGTCTTAGCCGATCTGCTTTCCTTCGACGTCAAGGATTATCTCGATGAAACAGAGGAAGACACCACCAGTAAAGCCATAGCTCCTCTGTCCGATGATGTGAAGAGAACGCTTGAGCATTTCTCTCATCGGTTAGAAGCATCACTAGACAACTTGGTGACCAACTGTGGCTCGATCCGGGCAAGGTTCACAGATATCCAAGCTCTACTCCCAGATGAACTAGCCGATGCCCTTACTCCAGCCGTCTACCTTCAGCAACACCAATTCAAGATGGAGAAGGCCAGGCAGAGATTAGCCGATCACCGGGAGCGCAAAGATATTGAAGCTACAATCCAGCACAATCGACAGCTTGTGCATGAAGAGAAGTCCAAGCTTGATCAGCTGTCTGAGGGCCCGATCAAGTCCAATATCGATCGGCTTGAAGCTCGTAAGATTGATCTCATGGCACAACTTCAAGAATGCAATGCCGAGCTGGATATGGAGCACAAGAAGCTAGCCAATCTCCCGCAAGCTGTCGAAGAACAGAAAGCAAGGCTGAAATCGGCTATCAAGAATGTCGCTGATATGACCAAGTCCTTGAAAGTCATCCCTGGAACCGACGCTCAAGATGCCCAAGCCATAGAAGAAGTAGAACAAATTAGGCAGAGGGCTATATCGGCTATCCAGCGATATTTGTCTCAAGTGACATTCTGTATAAAAGACCTTAAGAGTTTTTTGTAATCGGCTAAGATACTCTAGTACTTTACTTGTCTTGACAATCCTTTATGCCGATTAACATAACTTCGAAATACGCTAAAAAATTTGCAATTTTCCATGTATGTGCCCCCCTAATTTTACAATGTCAAAAACATTGATAAAATTATAAAAACGACTAAGGGCGATTTATGTATATCGACCATTGCACATTGGCAAACCACAACTAATTACAATATAAAACACAACTAAGGGCGATATAACCATATCGGCCATTGTACATCGGCAAACCACAACCGATTACAATCAAAAACAACTAAGGGCGATAGAACCATATCGGCCATCTCAAGGCGATGAAAACGCATCGGCTATCATGTATCGGCAACATCAGCTGATCATGCATTAACCCAAACACTTGGGTAATATTTCTTCAAGTATTTGCCATTTAGCGCTCTGCCATAAACCTCCCCATCGAGTCCTTACAACATATAAGCTCCCTTAGATACCACCTTATGAATTTGGAACGGTCCTTCCCAATTCGGCGACCACTTGCCGAATTTGCTATCCCGAGTCCCAATCGGCAAAATCAACTTCCATACGAGTTCACCTTCCGAAAAATCTTTAGGAACTACTTTCTTGTTGTAATGCTAAGCAACTCGCTCCTTATCCTTAGTAACCTTTGCAAGGGCTCGTAACCGTGATTGAACCAGATCTTCCCTTTCATCGGTCATAAGGTTATAATACTCATCAGCTGTTAAAGTATTTTGCAACTCTGTTCTCCTTGAGCCGATTCTAACTTCCCATGGCAAAACGGCCTCATGACCATAAACAAGCTTGTAAGGAGGGACTTGAATCGATCCATGACAAGCCATCCGATAAGACCACAATGCTTCAGCTAACCGAGTATGCCATTGCGGAGGATAATCAGAAATCTTTCTCTTGAACAAACTGTATAGCATCCCCAGAATCAACTTTCTTCAAAGGAATCGCCTTTACCCACTTGGTGAAATAATCGGTCGCCACCAAGATAAACTTATGTCCCTTACTCGATGGTGGATTAATCATACCGATCATATCGATTCCCCAACCTCTAAACGGCCATGGTTTAATGATAGGATTCATTGCCGACGCCGGTGCTCGCTGAATTGCTCCAAATTTCTAACAATCTTGACATCCTTTGTAATACCTGAAACAATCTTCCAGTATTGTCGGCCAAAAATACCCTGCACGTCGAAGCAACCACTTCATCTTATAAGCCGATTGATGAGTACTACAAATCCCTTCATGAACTTCGCCAATTGCAACCTTAGCCTGATCGGCACTCAAACACTTAAGCAATACCCCATCAATCGTCCGATAGTAAAGTTCATCACCCAACAAAGTATACTTCATCGCTTTATATCTCAATTTCCGAGAAGCCGATTGAGATGGATTCTGCAGATATTGATGCACATCATATCTCCAATCATCGGCTGTTATCGAGGCAACCTCAACCTCAACATCTTTGATCATCGGCTTATACCCCGATGCCCCTTGGGCCAAATCATTAGCTTCAGTGTTTTGTTCTCGAGATACATACTTCAAAGTAACCAGCCAAAATTCCTTCATTAGTTCTTGGCACTTCTCATTATAAACCATTAATGTATCATTCTTGCACTCATATTCCCCTGCCAATTGACTGATTACTAGCAAAGAATCCCCCATAATTTCAATAGCATCGACTTCAACTTCCTTGAGTAACTGCAATCCTTTGAGAACTGCCTCATACTCAGCTTGATTATTAGTTTCATAAGGTTTAATAGCATAAACAAACTCAAAACATGCCCCCCGAGGGGAAATTATAACCAAACCGATGCCACAACCATGAGTACATATTGATCCATTAAAGAACATAGTCCACAGTACCATCTCAACCGAGCCGATTGAATCATCATGATATTCTACAATAAAATCGGCTACAGCTTGCCCTTTGATCGCCTTCGGTGACTCATTGTCACACCCTAAAAATCCTAAATATATAAATTGTTGTTTAATTGGAATTATTAGAAATGATTTTAAAAGCCTAGAAGAAAAGATCTAATTTTAAATAATAAATTCCAATATAAAAGTGGGCCAGAGAAAATTTTATTAAATACTTCAGTTGATTCTATAGTTCCTAGATTTTTCTGGGATTTATTTGAGCCAAGGAAGTATTTTTAATAAATGGAATTGCATTTCATGAATAATTTAAATTGAAAAAGCTTTAAAAATCCTCCTTTTGGCTTTGGGCCGAAAGTCGGCCCAAAACCCTCTCTCTCTCTCCTCCCCGGCCCAAGTCGGCCCAAAACCCTCTCTCTCTCCTTCCCAGCCCAAGTCGGACCGCAGCCGAGCCGCCGCCCCCGCGCGCGCGCTCCCGCTCGCTGACAGGTGGGTCCCACCTGTCGGACCCGTCGTCTTCCTCGCGCCGTCGCCCGGCCGAACCCTAGCCGAGCCGCGCCGCCGTCTCCTTCCAAATTCGCTCGCCCCTTTCCCGATCCGGTGAAATTGATAAAGGGGAAATGATCCCCGGGATCCCCTCTATCTTTTCTCTTTTGGAATCGTCGGCTTAAATCGTTTGGAAAGCAGTGGATTCGATCTCGAATCGGATTCGTCTCTCTCTCCCGAACCCTAAACCTTCCATCGCCGTCGCCGGCCGCCGTGGGCCTCCATCGCCGCCCTCTAGCCCCTATATAAAGACCCCCGGTGTCTCCTCTCTCCGCCGCCACCCTCGCCTTAGTCCGCCGCCGCTCGTAGCGCCCTAGCCCCGTGTAACCCGTGCACCGCCGTCGCCGCCGCTTGTCCAGCCGTGCGCCGCCACCGCTCCGGTCGTCGTCGTCGCTCGGGAAGGCCACCATTGGGTTCGCCAAGTTGTCGCCGTCCTCGTCCCGCCCTCCGTTTTTGCTGAAGACCGCCGGAGCACCGCCGTCGTCGTCAAGCCGAAGGTCGCCGCCGCTTCTTCCTCGTCGCCGTCGTCGTCCAGTCGCCGTTCGCCGCCGTTCGTGCCTCGGTAAGGATCGCCACGTCGTCCTCTACGTGCTGGTGCCCTTCGTACGCGCCGCCACGCCATCGTTCACCGGCGAGCATGCACCGCCCGGGCCGTCGCCGGTGATGACGTCATCGCCGACGTCATTGTTGCCGTTTGCGTAGACCCGCGGTAGACCGTTTAGATCTCGGCCATTCGTTGTGGATAGGGTAGATCTCGGACGCCCGATCCGTAGACCGCAGCCGTGCACCCGGTCCACCGTGAACCCGAGCCCGCTGACGCAATAATCCTCTTTTTCTTTTCAAAAATAATTCCTTATTGCGTCATAATTCAATTAAAATCTATATAAATGGTTTAATCCGATTTAATCTTTGAAAATTCATAACTAATTCATCTTAGCTCGGATTTAGTTGGTTCAAGTCTCTAAATTTTTCTAAAATTGAGATCTACATGTTAAAAATATCCACATGTACTGTTCATGCTTGTTTATGTGCTGTTTTGGTGATTTTACTCTTTTCTCCTTAGATTCCGACGTTCCCGGAGAGTCCGATTTTGCAGGAGAAGACTTTGAAGAGTTCCAAGGCCAGCAAGGCAAGTCACACAGATCCCAAAACAACCCTTTGAGCATGTTGATCCCGTTTAAAGCTATTGTTTCTATTCAATTATTGCATTTATTTTCGAATGTCATTGGGTGGAATTAACCTATTGTTTGTTATAGCCCTTTTGTTCTTGATTACTTTATTCTTTGATACCTTGGGTTATTGTAACTTGACTAGTTGAGCTTTATATATTGGTTCAGCTAGATGTTAGATATAATTGCTTAGCCATGCTTAGAAACCTTAGCACACTATTGGGATAACTTATGAATCACTATTATTTAATGATGGCTTAATGATAGCTCATGATGGTTAATCATGATTGGTTAATTAATTAATTTGCCAACTAAAACCTGATAATGGTGGGTTGTGAGCAAATGGTTTTGATGGTTGTGCTCATGACAATTAAAGACCGGTTCACGATTTTCGGTTGTGAAACATTTACCGTGCCAACCACAAGCCAGCGTGGGCAATGGCTTTACTTTCTGTATAGTATGGTTCTTTGTAGAGCACCAGACTGTGAAGTGGCGGAGATAAGCCCACGAGGGTCGCTGGGGAGTCCATGCCTTGTTTACAAGGGGGTGATTATGATCCGGGAACGGTGCACTGCTTTGAATTGTATTATATAGAGGGTATTGTCACAATCTCTACTCAGGTACTTGTTAAGTATCACGACGCATGGTTGACATGATGTTGAGGTTGTGTCTTGTGGGTACAGTGGTACACCTCTGGCCAGAGTAAAACTATTCGAATAGCCGTGCCCGCGGTTATGGGCGGGTCTAACAATGTCTTTCGTGATTAGTCTCATATCTCTCACCATATTAAATGATGTTGTTAATAACTTGTTTAGCTCCTGGTTTGGAATGGTATATTCCTGGTTTGGAGATAGAACTGTGCAGCCGGGATTGGTTGTTCAGAATGGTTGGGCCTATGCAACAGGGTATGTTGTATAGCGTTGGATTAATACTGCTTAATTAATACTCTACTGTTTTATTAAATTCTGAAATATTTATTAAATGCTATTTATGCAAATGAGACTATATTATGCCATCCTTTGTTATCCTATGCACTTGCATATTTGCTGCGTGGCTTGCTGAGTATGTCATATACTCACCTTGCAATCATTCATCAGAGGAGGAGTTCTACAGTGATGCTGATGGTGTTGAGGATTAGGCGTAGCCCTGGTCAAGCTGCCTGTGGAGTGGAGTTGCGTGCGCTGTTTATCTTTATTTTTCGCTGCTTAGATTTTTATTGATTGAGAGGAACTATCTACCTCTGTAATGACATTTTATTCGCTTATTAATTAGAGTAATAATTGTACTCTATTATCAATTTGTTATTGTGTGCCTCGGCTGATTCCTGGACGAGGGTTTACACACATGTAAGCGTTTGGAATTTTGGATAGAAATTCCGGGCGTGACACTCATACCGAAGATCAAATTCAGTTAAGGAAAATATCCACTTTCCAACCCTTCCTTTCAAAATTGGAGCCGATAACACGTACTTGACCACATCGGCCTTGCATATGACAGTGCACTCATTGGACAATAGATAATGTCTCAACCTTCTACATGAAAAATATAAGCACAAGCACAACTTCTCCACAGGGGAATATCTAGTTTCTGCATCCAAGAGCCGACGACTTAAATAGAATACAACTCTTTCTTTCCCTTCAATCTCCTGAATCAAGACTGAGCCAATTGACTTCTCACCGGCCGACAGATATAATCTAAAAGGTATTCCTTTCTGTGGAGAAATCAAAACTGGGGGAGAGCTAAGATATTCCTTAATACTATCCAAAGCCTTCTGTTGCTCTGCCCCCCAAGTAAACTTTTGATCGGCTTTCAATCTTAACAATGGTGTAAAAGGCTCTAACCTGCCAGATAAATTAGAAATAAACCTTCTAACAAAATTTATCTTGCCGATCATTTCTTGCAATTCTGTCTTGTTCTCCGGAGGTTGAATCTTCTTGATTGCATTAACACTCCTTTGAGTTACCTCAATCCCCCTCTCATGAACAAGAAATCCCAAAAACTGGCCAGCCGATACCCCAAAAGCACACTTTATTGGATTCATCTTCAGGCCATATTTCCTAGTTCTCTCAAAAACCTTTCTCAAATCGACTATGTGGTCTCCTATTTCTTTAGACTTAACAACCACATCATCAATATAGACTTCCACCAACTAGTCGATCAAATCATGATATATATAATTCATAACTCTTTGGTACGTAGCTCCAGCACTCTTTAAGCCGAAAGTCATTACAACCCACTCAAACAAGCCGATTGCACCAGGACACCTAAAAGCCGTCCTGTGGATATCCTCTTCGGCCATAAAGATTTCATTGTATGTCCCGAGGCAGCATCAACCAGCTGATCGGCTATTGGCATTGGATATTCATCCTTCGGGGTAGCTTTATTCAAGTTTCGGAAATCAATGCACACCCTGACCTTACCGTTCTTTTTTATCACAGGAACTATACTAGAAACCTACTCAGCATATCGGCAAGGACGAATAAAACCAGCCTCATACAATCGTTTAATTTCAGCCTTGACAGCTTCGAACATATCGGCTTCGCATCTCCTTGGGGGCTGTTGGTGTGGCCTAACCCCTGGTTTGATAGGTTGCCGATGTTCAACAATCGATCGGCTAAGTCCTGGCATCTCATAATACTCCCAAGCGAAGCAATCTCTGAATTCTTTTAATAGCTCTATCAACTTGGTTCTAAATTCTGCAGATAAATTCTTACTAATAAACGTTGGCCTTGGTCGATCACCTAGACCTATGTCAATTTCTTCCAAATCATCGGCCGACATAAAACCCTGTCCTTGCTTGTCATTGAGATCATCTACTGTGTCCTTGGTGTAGACGTTTGAACCCTCCACGACGCCCTCAAAATAATAGCTTGGGTTCTCCATCTTCAACTGGCTGTATATCAGAATCGGACACTTTTAGAAAATCTCCATCCCAAACTTTCCCGGACAAACAATCAAGACCATCCATCTCCCAAAGAGCCAAATTGGCACTGGCAACATTTATTGACCTGTCGGCTGGCACAACTTCAATCTTGTCGCCTTGCCACTGAATTAAGCATTGATGCATAGTTGAAGGAATACAACAATTGGCATGAATCCAATCCCTTCCAAGCAACAAGCTGTAAGAACCCTTCCCATCGATGACAAAGAACGATGTAGGGATGGTTTTGTTGCCGACTGTCAGCTCCACATTCAAAACTCCTTTAGTCTCTGATGGGTTGCCACTGAAGTCCTTGAGCACCATATTCGTCTTGATGAGATCTTCAGTATTTCTGCCCAATTTCCTAAACGTAGCATAAGGCATCAAATTCACTACAGCCCCACCATCGACCATCATCTTGGACATCGGCTTCCCATTGACATAACCATTTATATATAGTGGTTTAAGATGTCGATTCTTTGTCCCTTCCGGCTTTCGAAGACTGCTTGTTCTGGCGACAAAAACAACTTAGCCGATTCCTCTTCAACCTCATCAACATCGGCTTGCTTGACCCCAAACTCAACAGGCAACGTGAAAACCATGTTAACCGATACGGTCACAACACTTTTCCCTTTTGCCAATCTCTTTGCTTCATCGGCCGTGGCCTCATCGGCTACAGGAGCTTGACTCTTAACGCGCCACTCCTGCTTCGGCTTTGTTTTCTTTAGCCGATGATTGATTTCCTGTTCGACCTCCTGAAAACGTTCCCGGTTCCTCAATCTTTGAACCCTTCTCTTCTGATTCTTTGTAAAGATACCAGGAGGACACCACTGAGCTTTCCTATTTTCATTGCCCTCCTGACCGTGATCTTGATTTACTGGACCCAATCTTTGATGAACAGGAACCCTTGTCTGCCCTAGCCGATTGCCTTTATTATACGATCGGCTTGAACGTTCTGCGACATCGCCGCACCCAGGACAGTCTTCAATAGATGGCAGCCTCATACCCTCATTCCAACAAAATCTAAAGAACTCACAACCCCAATGAGGATTAAAGCCATCATCATCTTCCTCATAACGCTTCTCCTGTTGTTTAGCATACTTCCTTTGGTACTTATTGATAATCTTAGCCGAATTTACTTGAAAACCTCTTGCACGACCTCCATCGGCTGTTCGGCCAGCTGTATGCACCATATTGACAGGAAAAGGATTACCATCAACCTTCATCAGCCTCTTAAAATCATCAAATTTGATTTTGCCTCCTTCAATAGCCGCTTGGATCTGCTGCCTGAAGACCTTGCAATCATTGGTAGTATGAGACCCAGAATTATGCCATTTGCAATACCCTTTCTTGCCCATTTCTTCAACCGATGGAGTTGTATGACCAGCAGGAAGTTGAATTTGCTTCTCTCGGAGTAGCAAGTGAAAAATCTTGTCAGCCTTAGTAATATCAAAGTCATACCTCTCGTTTTTTCCAAAACTCTTCACCCATTGGCAAGGTATAACCCTTTTGCTCCTTACCCATTCGGCTGCAGCTATTTCAGAATCATCATCTTCATCCAATCCACACATATAAGGACAGACATGATTAACCTTTCTAGAATTCCTCCTAGCTTCAGCAAACCTCTGCTCATGCAAAGTTACCTTCTGTGTAAGATGCGACAAGCTTTCGAAATCCTCAGATGAGAATTTCTCCCTGATTGGAGCAATCATACACTGAAAAGCCAAATCGGCTAACTGAGCATCAGTCAAACTTAAGTTGTAGCACTTATTCCTCATTTCTCTGAACCTCTGAATATATTCATGCACGGGCTCATCATGTCTTTGCTTGATTGCTGTCAAATCGGACAACTTCATCTCATGCACCCCACTATAGAAATAGCTGTGAAAATGCTTCTCCAGATCGGCCCAACTGTTAATCGACCCATGCGGTAAAGAAGAAAACCAAATGAAAGCCGATCCAAACAAAGACAACCGGAACAACCTAACCCTCAAGGCATCCACAGCCGATGCTTCACCGCACTGAGCTAAAAATCGGCTAACATGCTCATAAGTTGATGTGCTATCTTGCCCTAAGAACTTTGAAAAATCTGGAACTTTGAACCGGTTAGGGAGAGGAACTCTCTCAAACCATTCAGAATACGACTGTCGGTATAAATTTCCAGCATCTTTCGGCCAAAGCCCAAATTGCTCCTTCATGACATCCGCAATCAAATCGGCCCATGGTCGTTGCTGAGGCATCCCTCGAGACTGCTGTGACATGGGCTCAAATTGGTTGTATTGAGGAACAAACTGGGGTTGAGCCGATCCTGCCTGTTGGTATTGAACTTGCGGTGATGGCGGCTGATACTGATAATTCAAACTGTCCCCCTGATAATTTTGAAAATCCAGCTGAATATTGCGCACCAAATGCTCAGGAATGATTTGAGGAATCACTGTGCCATCTGGTTGTATGTGATGAACCAAATGCTCCGGGACAACTTGATATGCAGTATGCTGCATAGGCTGACCACCAGGTACCGCAAATCCAGCCGATGCATTGACTGAGCCGTGCCGCTGAATCGGCTAAACAACTTGTTGCCTTAATGGCGTCTGTTGAACCGGCTGCAAGGCCTGCCGTCTCTGTGGCGTCTGCTGAATTGGTTGCACAACCTGTTGGACTGGGGGTGTTTGTTGAATCGGCTGTTGCTGGGTTGGATCAACGACATGTTGAGGAGGCAAGAACATAGATGCAACCTGGTCTTGTGTTAGCCGATTCACATTCTGTCCACTGTGCTGTGGTGGTTCTCTCACCAACAATCGGGGATTAACCAATTGGCCTAGAGCCGAAGGTGGTGTAGTAGGTGCATGAGCTGGTAATGGTGCCGTCGGCTGAGCCGAAGGTGCATTAATGGCCGTCTGGACAAATGGTTGATTATCGGTGATTAATGGCCGATAATTCGGGAACACCCCTCCTAGTAAGTAGACTAGTCCTGCAGCTTGATACTCGGCCATTGAACCATCAACCATTGACTTCACCATGTTTGCTAAAGTATTGGTTAATATTCCAGATTGATTAATCAAAGCGTGGTGCACAGCATAGTCAACCTCATCTTGGAAGTTATTGAACTGCAACCGTGTTGCATTGCCGTCTTGATTAGGGCCTTCACCTTGAACTCCCTGGGCACCATCACCTTGAACTCCTTGAACTCCCTGAGAGTTGTCACCTTGATTTCCTTGAGAATCATCTGCAGCACCTTTGTTGCACGGTTGAGCCAAGCCATCTGGAGCTTGTTTCACTCCTCCATCCTTGGAAGAACTGGTCCCGGAGACATCAGCCACTACTCTCACCTGGTATTTTTACACCGCTATCCCCTTGCGGGTCTGCATAAATGAGTTTAAGAACTGGTTCCGTGCTTGCTGCATCATTGCTTCAAACTCCTTCTTCTGATCAGGTGTCAATTTGTCTGGAGTAATGGTCACGATGTTCCCCTCATTAATGTCAGATTGGTCTAACTACTGGTTCTTCTCCTTAACAGAACCCGGACTAGCCGAGGATGGTTATGTTGGTGGCTTGCCGTCCATGAGAGAAACTTCTGACTTCTAATCGGTCCCACCGGGCGTGCCAAAAGCGTCTTGATGAAAAACACGGGGCTTGGGAGATCTACTTAAACACGGGGCCAAAAGCGTCGTCCAGTGCAGGTCCAAAACTTGCCTTTTGGTATGCTAGCGTGCCAGTTGATTTGATCCTGCAATCAACAAGAAATAAAGACAAAGAAACCACGGTTAAATCCATAAATGATAGCCGATCGGCTAGGTGCCGATGACAGATCATTTATCTTTGAGCCGATGTCATATTTGAATCGATCGGCGGTTGCAAATAGATGATAAAGAACTATATCTACTCGATCGGCTGTAGGTATTAACAATATATAATCCTGGTGTCGATATATACTTAAATCAAGTGATTAGGATAGATCGGTCGCCGTGCCGAGACAGTATAAATCACTTAGATCAAAATATATATTAACAACAAGACTATATATGTTCATAGCGTAGCCGATCAGATAGATCTAGCATATATCGGCTAATACTCCGATACAACTCTATGTTAAGATATTAAAACAAGCAGACTATACCAAACAGAAGCTTAATATACTTAGATGCAATAAGATCTTGACATAAAGGCAGATTTAACATGTCAATAAGGCACATAAAGCAAATGTAGTTAAATCAGTTAAGATCGGCTGAAACCCCGATGCTACTGTAATCGGCAACTAGAAGGCAAGCTAGAGATTGATATTCTAAGCACGACTTAATAGATCAAACTCAACTGATGCAGCATTAAGTATGAAAAGAAGAACAATATCTAGACTATCAAGCCGCTGGAAGTCTCATAGAGTGGTATATATCCTATATAATCTAAGTCAACATCGATGTCTAACCTAATCGGCTGCCCTCTACCGACAGATGTTAGCCGATTGTAGGTTAGATGTCACACCCTAAAAATCTTAATTGTATAAATAGTTGTTTAATGGGAATTATCAGAAAATGATTTTAAAAGCCTAGAAGAAAAGATCTAATTTTAAATAATAAATTCCAATATAAAATTGGGCCAGATAAAATTTTATTAAATACTTTGCTTAATTCTATAATTCCTAGATTTTTCTGGAATTTAATTGAGCTAAGAAAGTATTTTTAATAAATGGAATTGCATTTAATGAATAATTTAAATTGAAAAAAGTTTTAAAATTCTCTCTTTTGGCTTTGGGCCGAAAGTCGGCCCAAAACCCTTTCTCTCTCCTCCCCGGCCCAAGTCGGCCCAGTCGGCCAAGCCGAGCCGCTGCGCGCGCAGCCGCCGCTCTCCTCTCTCTTTCCCGCTCGCTGACAGGTGGGTCCCACCCGTTAGTCGTCGTCTTCCTCGCGCCCGAAACCCTAGCGCCGCGCCGCCGCCGTCTCCTTCCAAATCCGGCCGCCTCTTTCCTTCTCCGGTGAAATTGTTTGAGGGGAAAGGAACCCCGTGATCCACTCTACCTTTTCTCCTTTGGAAGCAATCGCTATCTCGGTTTGGAAGTCCACGGATTCGATCTCGAATCGGATTCGTCTAACCCTAGCTTTCCTTCGCCGTCGCCGGGCCGCCGTGGGCTTCGCCGCCGCCTTCCAACCCCTATATAAGGATCCCCGAGCTCCCCTCTACCCGTCACCACCTTCGCCTTCGTCTCTCGTCGCCCGTAGCGCCCTAGCCCCGTGCGGCCGTGCGCCGCCGCCGCTCCAGCCGTGCGCCGCCGTGCTCCAGCTGTCGCCGCCGCTCGGGAAGGCCGTCGTCGTGGTCGCCGTCGCGTCGCCGTCCTCATCCGCCCCTTCGCCGTCGCTGTAGACCGCCGGAGCACCGTCGCCGTCGTCAAGCCGAAGGTCATCGCCGCCTTTTCCTCAACGCCGTCGCCGTCCAGTCATCCTCCGCCGTTCCTTTGGTCACCGGTGAGTTCGCCGTGCCGCCCGCATCGTTTTGGTGACCTCCGTTCGCGCCGCCGTGCCGTCGTTCGCCGGCGAGCATGCCCGCCGTCGCCGCCGCCGGGGGTGACGTCACCGCTGACGTCATCGTCGTCGTCTCCCGTGGTCCGGCCGTGGGCCGATCGATCTCGGCCGTTCGTTTGAGTTGGATCGATCTCGGCCGCCCGATCCGTAGACTGCCGCCGTGGACCCGGTCCACCGTGAACCTAAGCCCCGCTAACGCAATAAACCCTTTTTCCTTTTCAAAAATAATTCATTATTGCGTCATAATTCAATTAAAATTTATATAAATGATTTAATCCGATTTAATCTTTAAAAATTCATAACTAATTCATCTTAGCTCGGATTTAGTTGGTTCAAGTCCCTAAATTTTTCTAAAATTGAGATCTACATGTTAAAAATATCCACATGTACTGATCATGCTTACTTATGTGCTGTTTTGGTGTTTTTGCTCTTTTCTGTTTAGAATCCGACGTTTCCGGAGAGTCTGTTTTCGCAGGAGAAGATTTAGAAGAATTCCAAGGCCAACAAGGCAAGTCACACAGATCCTAATCAATCCTTTGAGCATGTTGATCCCGTTTAAAGCTATTGTTTCTATTGAACTATTGCATTTATTTTCGAATGTCATTGGGTGGAATTAGCCTATTGTTTGTTATAGCCCTTTTGTTCTTGATTACCTTATTCCTTGATACCTTGGGTTATGGTAACTCGACTAGTTGAGCTTTATATTGGTTCGACTAGATATTAGGTGTAATTGCTTAGCCATGCTTAGAAACATTAGCACACTAATGGGATAACTTATGATTCACTATTACTTAATGATGGCTTAATGATAGTTCACGATGGTCAATCGTGATTGGTTAATTAATTAATTTGCCAACTAAAACCTGACAATGGTGGGTTGTGAGTACATGGTTTTGTTGGTCGTGCTCATGACAGTTAAGGACCGGTTCACGAGTTTCGGTTGTGAAACATTAATCGTGCCAACCACAAGCCAGCGTGGGCAACGGCTTTATCTTTTGTATAGCATGGTCCATTGCGGAGCACCAGACTGAGAAGTGGCGGAGATAAGCCCACGGGGGTCGCTGGGGAGTCCATGCCTTGTTTATAAGGGGGTGATTATGATCCAGGAATGGTGCACTGTGGTGGATTGTGTTGTGCGAGGGGTAATGTCACAGCTCCTTTCCGAGGTACCGTGGTGGTATTAAGGCACATGGTGACATGTTGTGGGGCTGTGTCTTGTGGGTACAGTGGTACACCTCTGGCCAGAGTAAAACTATTCGAATAGTCGTGCCCGCGGTTATGGGCGGGTCTAACAATGTCTTTCGTGATTAGTCTCACCCTCCACACCATAATGAAA
The DNA here is from genome assembly GCA_000338895.3 of Oryza meridionalis. Taxonomy (NCBI): domain Eukaryota; kingdom Viridiplantae; phylum Streptophyta; class Magnoliopsida; order Poales; family Poaceae; genus Oryza; species Oryza meridionalis. Next base: position 10,483,043 of record CM002531.2, on the reverse strand, counting down.
GATGCTATGACTGGTAATAATTGATTATCTCCTGGTTTGGAATGGTATATTCCTGGTTTGGAGTTAGAACTGTGCAGCCAGGGTTGGTTGTTCAGAATGGTTGGGCGTATACAACAGGGTATGTTGTATGGTGTTGGATTAATATTGTTCTATTAATACTCTACTGTTTTATTAAATTCTGAAATATTCATTAAATGCTATTTATGCAAAGAAGCCTATATTATGCCATCCTTGGTTATCCGGTGCACTTGCATATTTGCTGCGTGGCTTGCTGAGTATGTCATATACTCACCTTGCAATCATTCATCAGAGGAGGAGTTCTACAGTGATGCTGATGGTGTTGAGGATTTGGCGTAGTCCTGGTCAAGCTGCCTGTGGAGTGGAGCCGTCTGTGCTGTTTATCTTTATTTTTCCGCTGCTTAGATCTTTATTGTTTGAGAGGAACTATCTACCTCTGTAATGACATTTTATTCGCTTATTAATTAGAGTAATAATTGTACTCTATTATCAATTTGTTATTGTGTGCCTCGGCTGATTCCTGGACGAGGGTTTACACACATGTAAGCGTTTGGAATTTTGGATAGAAATTCCGGGCGTGACATTAGATAACGATATTGCCAGATATTATGTAAGATATATAATAACTCGACGAATTACATAAACAAGATTAGAGTATCATAAAGATGGAAGCACTAATCCCGAGAATGCAAGCCGTCATAACAAGTTTTACCTCTTGGTGAAGATCGAAATCAACTCAACCCGGAAGCAAGAACTCGTCGAAATAAAACAAAAGCAAAAGGGTGGCGATACGCCGAGATTGTATTGAACGTGTCTGTTGAATAATTACATAGGGTTCGGGTCTATTTATACCCGATAATTACAAACTATGTCCTTATCGGACACGACTGTTATCTCTAACAAACTCTAAAATACCATAAGTCTTTCCGGCAGACTTTTGCCCAAACATATCTCTAAGGAAATTACATAAAATACCCTAACTAATAGATACAATTGCCTTCCCAGGACTCTATCCACGCGGGGCAATCATCTTGAAGCATATCAACTCAACCCGATGTTGTACACCAAGTCGTATTGTCGGAATCGGCTGCATCATCAAACCAAGTCTGACTCGATTTTAGCCGATCCAATCGTAGCCGATCCGGACTCCAGCCAATTCTTACTCTGTTTTCGCGATAATCCTTATCTTTGATTCCGCTTCGATCTAATCTTCCTTTCCGATGCTGATATTACCAAATTTGGTCGTTAACACATACTCCCTCAACCTAGCTAGGAGAGGATCCCCTCCTAGGAGGGGATGTGGCAACCTAGAACGGTGTCCTGATTCGTTGTACTAGAAGGGGTCACATCCCCTCCTAGGTTGCCTTTTTTTGGGACGGAGGGAGTATGAATTATATATAAATGAAAACAATTCTCCTAGTGAATCCAAAAGCATCTTATGGTGCTAAACTATATAGATTTATAGCAATTGCTGGTAAAAGTTATCGATATGTTTGATTTAGGAAAATGCTAAAATGGTTAGTAATTTGAAACGAATGGAGTATTTGTATTTTCTAAGTCTTGCCAATGAAGTTAAGTTTGGTCTTTCTTTTTTGAGAAGGGTATTTTTTGAACTCGGGATCTTGGGGTGTGTCACGGTTACGGATAAGGTATACCCTCTACCCTTGGATGTGTGCCGTATACTGATATGGTGTACCTGCGCGTATACGGATGTATCCGGTACACGTTGAGGAAATTCATCACGTAATAGAAACGTAGTCTGCGGATGAAAGGAGTCCTACTCGGATGAGACTGGGTCGTTACTATATCGTGTGAGGTCCGATATCTCCGACTTCTACTTGGAGATCAACTGACCCGCGGTATAAAAGGGACCACCCGGGAGGACCTAAGGCATCGAATCTCACCGCCAACATATCCACCACAGCCTACGAAGTCGGAGCCTACAGGAGCCAAGTCGCCAGGTGATCTAGTCGAACCAACTCGACTATGGTCTCGTCAGTATCATCGAATTCTGTTATTCCCTTTGTAATCTGTGGTTTCCACCATATAATCCCATACCAACTGGATTAGGGCTATTACCTATCAAGGGGCCTGAACCAGTATAATCCTTGTCTTTTATTTGCTTGATGTCGTACTACGTAGATCCTCATACCAGCGTACCCCAATACCCTCTATATCCGGTCTACGGGTATCCCCCGTCGACAATGGCGTGCCAGGTAGGGGTACTTGGAGCTCAAGGTTCTACTACTATGTCATCAAGTGTCGTCGACAACAGCGTCAAACCCGGAATCAACGAAGGAGTTTCTACTTCAACAATACTGGTGTGGACTCAAGTCGGTGAAATCGTCTTCCCGGTTTACACCACGGTGCCGATCTCGAGTAATCCATCAATGACCAGAAGCGATAACGCCATGGTTACAACCCTGGATGGCTCCATGTCGAAGGATCCTCCCGCAGAAGTGGAAAACGGAACATCGACGACATCCGAGCCCGAGAAGGACCCGATAAGGTCCTGGTGTCCTATCCACAAAACCAGGAAACACACTTTGCAAGCTTGCTGTGTTTTTCTCAACGTACAAGCTAAGATCCGTGCCTGCAAAGAGCGTGGAATTCAACGTACTTCCCCAACTCGTGATGTCTATTATCCTATTCACAAGACAAAGAATCACGACCTCTCAAGCTGCAAGGTTCTTCTCAGCGCCACGAGGACGTCACCTCCTAAGGTCCAGCAGTCACAAGTCTCTCTTAGAGATGCGGACAAGGAACGAGGAGCGACAGTTATCTCAGATCGATTCGTTGGGGTAATCGACATCGATCCCCATGAGCCGTCAGTTCTACACTTGCTCGAAGACCAGGCCTCGTCGTTGACAAGTACACCACGCGATGTGTTCGCTATCGATGGGACCAGTACGTCTGCGCGCGCTAACGCAGAAGCGGAGGATCAAGTGGTAACACCGGCTCAGCACATCAGGGCCATCAACACAATACTGAGGGAGACCCCTTATGATCCCGTTCTGAACGATGATCTCGCACAGTGGACAGAACGACTACGGGAATCAGTGGCCAACCTCAGCAACGCGTTCGAGGAGACGGCTGCCAGGGTACCGCTAGAACAACCGCCAACCGGCAGCGCTAATGGCGAACTGCCTGAGCAGCGGGCGTCACCTCATCAAGCCACCCCTCCACCTCGCGGCACTAGCGATCTCTGTGACCATCTGAATGGCCGCCGAGAAGCACGACGCGCGCGAGACAACGAAAACCGTTCCCGACATCGCGTCTCTTCACGACGTCGCGAGAACGAAGAGCAAGGAGGACACCCGAGCGAAAACCAAGACCGTGATCACGACGATCACGAATAGTGGATGCCGGGCGATACTGGTCGAGGACGCCGCCATAACGATGACGATGACGGAGATCGGCGCCGGGACAACAACGATGGGCGATGACAGGATTCTCGGGAACCCGGACGTCATCCTCGTAATCGTATCCCGGAACCAAGTCACTCATCGTCATCATCATCATCCTCATCATCTTCGTCATCAGACAAACATCCACGGAGGACATACGATCGCCGACAACCCACCGCCCCCGGCGGCGGGTGTAGAGCTTTCAGTCGTGCCTTATGAGATGTCTGATGGCCTGAGAGATTCCGACCGAGAGCAATAGAGAAGTACGATGGGAGCACCGACCCAGAGGAGTTCCTTCAAGTCTACTCCACAGTACTCTACGCTGCCGAAGCAGACGACAATTCGTTGGCGAAATATTTGCCGGCGGCATTGAAAGGATCTGCACGTTCATGGCTAGTCCACCTCCCACCATACTCAATTTCTTCATGGGCAGATCTGTGGCAACAGTTCGTCGCTAACTTCCAAGGAACATACAAGCGCCACGCGATCGAAGACGACCTACACGCGTTGACACAGAATCCGGGCGAATCATTGAGGGACTACGTTCGGCGCTTTAATGAGTGCAGAAATACGATCCCCGAGATCACCAATGCTTCCGTGATCCGCGCTTTTAAGACTGGTGTCAGAGATTGCAACACCACCCAGGAGTTGGCGACAAAACGAATCACAACTGCTCGAAAGCTATTTGAGATTGTCGATCGATGCGCTGGGACGACGCACTGAGACGCAAGAACGATAAGCGAAAGATGACGGGAGAGAAGAAACCAGGCAAGGACGCACCTGAGTCAAGCAAGAAGAAGAGTCGCAAGAGTGGGAAAAGGAAAGCTCAAACGGAAGTCCTCGCAGCAGAGTAAGCGGACCCGCCCAGGCACCCAGACCCACAAAGCAACGACACGAAGAAAATATGGTGCCCTATACACAAGTCGGACAGGCACTCTCTGGAGGATTGCTTCGTCTTCAAAAAGTCGCTCGCAAAGCAACTGGCATTGGAGAAGGGCAAGCGAGTACGTGTAGTCGAGAAGGCCGCTGAAGCAGCTACTCAGGACTCGGACTCAACATACCCAGATTCCGATCTCCATGTCTCACACATTTTCGGAGGTTCCACGGCGTACTCCTTGAAGCGAGAGTACAAGAAAGTCGAGCACGAAATTTGTTTGACATGGCAGGGGGCTACACCCAAGATGAAGTGGTCAGAGCAGAAGATCGAATTTTCAGAAGCAGACCACCCCAAGACTGTTGTCACCCCAGGGCGATATCCGATCATGGTCGAGCCCACTATTCGGAATATCAAAGTTGCACGGGTCCTCATCGACGGCGGCAGCTCCATCAACCTACTCTTCGCCAGCACCTTGGACACGATGGGGATCCCATGAAGCGAGTTGATGCCCACTGATCAACCCTTCCATGGAATTACCACTCAGTCGTCGTCCAAGCCATTGGGCAAGATCACGCTTCCTGTGACTTTCGGCCAAGCAAACAACTTCCGAACAGAGCAGATCACCTTTGATGTTGCTGAGTTTGACACAGCATATAACGCCATCATCGGGAGGACTGCACTCGCGAAATTTATGGCCGCATCTCACTACGCGTATGAAGTGCTCAAGATGCCCGGTCCGAAGGGAACAATCACTATTCAGGGTAACGCAAAGCTAGCGGTGCAGTGCGACAAGCGGAGCCTCGACATGGTCGAGCACATGCCCAACCCACCCGCCAAAGCCGAGCCACCCAAGAAAGTGAGCAAAACAAACAAAACGCCGAAGCCAGACGGCACAATCAAGATCGTTCCGCTCTCCAGTGCCAACCCCAACAAGACCGTCAAGATCGGGGCATCACTGGACGAGAAATAGGAACTCGCGCTCATCACCTTCGTCCGCGACAATGCAGACGTGTTCGCTTGGCAGCCGTCCGACATGCCGGGGGTCCCCAGGGAGAGGATTGAACACAAACTCATGGTGCGACCCAATGCCAAGCCAGTGAAACAAAAACTGCGGAGATTTGCACCAGACCAGAAACAAGCCATACGAGAGGAGCTCGACAAGCTTCTCAAAGCTGGCTTCATCAGAGAGGTACTCCATCCAGAGTGGCTAGCCAATCCAGTCATGGTGCGGAAGGCCAACGGGAAGTGGAGGATGTGTGTCGACTTCACCGACCTCAACAAGACGTGTCCAAAGGATCACTTCCCTCTTCCTCGAATAGACCAATTGGTGGACTCAACAGCTGGTAGTGAGTTGTTAAGCTTTCTTGACACCTACTCCGGCTACCACCAGATCAGCATGGCGAAAGAGGACGAGGAGAAGACAGCATTCATCACGCTATTCGGTGTATTCTGTTATGTTAAGATGCCGTTTGGACTGATAACTGCAGGAAATACCTTCCAACGGACGGTCCAAGGGGCACTTAACGATCAGCTGGGAAACAATGTCGAGGCCTATGTCGATGACATTGTTGTCAAGACCAAGACAAGCGACTCATTGATTGACGATCTCCGGGAAACGTTCGACAACCTCTAAGGATATCGCCACATGCTCAATCCAAAGAAGTGCACGTTCGGAGTACCATCGGGCAAGCTGCTCGGTTTCCTCGTCTCCGGAAGAGGGATCGAACCAAATCCCGAGAAGATCAAGGCAACCGAGAACATGAAGTCGCCTACAAGACTCAAGGAAGTCCAGAAGCTAACTGGATGCATGGCGGCATTGAGCAGATTCGTCGCTAGGATGGAAGAACGAGGACAACCATTCTTCGCTCTGCTGAAGAAGCAAGACAAATTTGTGTGGACACAAGAAGCGGAAGATGCATTCATCGCATTCAAATGCTACCTGTCAAATCCCCATGTACTTGTTGCTCCCCAACCTAATGAAGAATTATTCCTCTATATTGCCGTCACGCCATATTCTGTGAGTACTGTCATTGTTGTCGAGAGAGAGAAGGTGCAAAGACCAGTCTACTACGTCAGCGAAGCTCTCCACGACGCGAAGACAAGATACCCACAGATCCAAAAGCTGCTCTATGCAGTAATTATGACATCAAGAAAGCTACGCCACTACATCCAAGCCCATAGAGTCACAGTTGTTTCCTCCTTCCTACTTGGTGAAGTTGTGAGAAACAAGGACGTTGTCGGCCGCATCGTGAAATGGGTAGTCGAGCTAAGCCAGTTTGATGTTCACTTTGTGCCACGAACAGCCATCAAGTCCCAGGTCCTCGCTGACTTCGTAGCTGACTGGACTATGCCTGACAACAGGGCAGACAGTCAGGACGACAATGAGACATGGACAATGGCATTTGACGGCGCACTCAATAGCCAACGAGCAGGGGCAGGGTTCATCTTGACAACACCTTCGGGAGATCAGTTCAAGCATGCAATTCACCTCAACTTCAGGGCAACCAACAACACAGCCAAGTACGAAGGACTACTTGCCGGGATAAGAGCAGCTGCTGCACTAGGAGTCAAGCGACTAATCGTGAAGGGGGATTCCGAACTAGTTTGCGAACCAGGTGCACAAAGATTTGATAGGATCGAGGTCCGGCATGTGTACCGCAAGGACAACATCGAACCTGACGACCTAGCACGACGCGCGTCCAGCGAGAGCCACTCGAATCCGGCACCTTCCTGGATGTCCTGACAAAGCTATCAGTGAAAGAAGCAAACAACGAAGATAGCACAGTCGCCCCCGACATCAGCTCGGGGGCTACAGAGATAGAACGCGCCGTTGCCGACATCGAGACCTCAGACGACTAGCAGAACTCACACATCAAGTTCCTGAGTAGTGACGAGTTACCCGAGGATGACGCAGAAGCTGAGAAAATAACCTGACAAGCCAAGATCTATTGTATGATCGGCAACGATCTATACAAAAAAGCGCCAAACGGGGTACTTCTCAAATGCATCTCGTCCGACGACGGCAAACATCTCCTCCTGGACATACATGAAGGGATCTGCGGGTCACACGCCGCCAGTCGCACACTGGTCGGAAAAGATTTTCGACAAGGGTTTTTCTGTCCGACCGCCGTCAAAGACACTTGCGACATGGTTCAGCGGTGTGAAGCCTGTCAATTTCACAGTAAACACACAAAGCTACCAACGCAAGCACTTCAGACTATCCCTCTTACTTGGCCGTTCTCATGCTGGGGGCTTGACATACTCGAAACATTCCCACGAGGACAGGGCAGCTACAGGTTCCTATTCGTGGCCATCGACAAGTTCACTAAGTGGATCGAAGCGACACCCACGGGAGAAATCAAGGCCGACAACGCCATCAAATTCATTAAAGGGATATTCTGTAGATATGGATTGCCTCACCGCATCATAACGGACAACGACTCCCAGTTCATCAGTGCCGACTTCCAGGATTACTGCATTGGGCTGGGAGTCAAGATCTGCTTCGCCTCGGTTTCTCAACCTCGGAGCAATGGACAGGTCGAGAGGGCAAACGGCATAGTACTACAAGGAATCAAGACCGTGTCTACGACAGACTGATGTCACATGACAAGAAGTGGGTTGAAGAACTCCCCTCTGTACAATGGGTCGTGCGTACCACACCGATAACATCCAACAAGGAGACACCCTTCTTCCTCATGTACGGCTCAGAGGCCATGCTCCCCACTGAGCTACGACATCAGAGTACACGAGTACAGAAGTACTCCAACAAGGACCAGGAGGAGCAGCGAAACGACGACGTGAATCTACTCGAGGAACATCGAGAAAGAGTTGCCGTCAGAGCAGCCAGCTACCAACAGGCCCTTCGCCAATACCACGAGAAGCGCATCAGAGCACGCACGCTTTCGATCGGCGACTACGTCCTCCGACGGGTTCAAAGCTAAGCAGCGCGTGACAAGCTCTCACCCAAGTGGGAAGGACCGTACACGATCACGCAAGTCTTGCGGCCAGGTGCATTCAAGATTGCAGACGGTGATGGTCGCGAGTTAGCAAATTCTTGGAACATTGATCAATTACGTAAATTCTATGTATAAATCAATAGTATCCATACTTGTAAGACATCTTACAGCTTCAATAAAGTTCATTTTCAGGTAAAGATCGCAATCAAAGTGTTCCTTCCCAACGATCCCTTACCACGACGACACCTAGTGTTGAAACCTATCCTCATGTCCCTTTACGCCGTCTTGACAAGGCCTCTGAGGAACCTAAGGGAACTTCGGCTGGGGACGCCCAGAGCGGATAAGGCCTTGTCGGATCATGTAGAGACAAAAGACCATGAAAGATCTGGTCGTGTAAGAGTTCTTGTCGTGCGTATTAACCAAGCCGTGTAATCGGAAATTGGGTTTTCCAACTTCACGGCTGGGGGCTAGGATCAGTGCTCGTTCAACCAAGGCAGGTCAAGAGTCTAAGAGCCTTATCTTCCAAAAACAATTCTCTGATGACAAGGCTGGGGGCTAGGGAGAGTGTATGACTCATGTGACTGATCGAAGTCGCGAAGTGAGAAAACACTCATACACAGCACATCCGGAGTAAGAAAACTTAGTTAGATAGATTTCTTTTCTATTTCACAAGTACTTCTTACAATTTGTAAATATTCCAAAATATATTACATGTCTTCTTGAGATATTTGTTACAGGGTATAAAGACTACCAGGATGGCCAACGCCAATCCATGGACTGAAAGACCTTCTCGGCAAGCGGCGCCATCGACTTCGCCAGATTGTCTATCTCTGCGAGAGTCCTCCGAGAACGAGCAAACCCTTCGTGGAGGAACTCGAGGTCCAGCTGCGGGCGGTGATCTCAGATACAGGCTAGCATGTGCCCTCCGGCATATCGGCTCGACCGACGACACTCCTGTTTCAGGTCCTCGTCGATACGCTTGCCGATGCCTTCAAGCTGAGCGCAGGCCCCATTCAACCACTAGATGTATCCGGCCGCCGACTCCTCAGGATTCCCGCGAGGTACTCGAAGTTCCCTGCAGACTCCAGCCATTGCCGTACAACAGCTCCTAAGGTATGAGTTGAACCACACCTCGCGACCTCGGAGCGCCTCCACGGCTTGATCCTTCTTCACTTCCACCGTAGTCCTCTCGTGTTCGGCCACCTCGAACTTCGTCCTCCAGTATTGGATTCGACGATCTCGGTCGGCCAGTGCACTCTCGAGGTCTGCTCAGCACGGAAATGACTAACTCAAGTTGTCCTTCTCTCTCGAGAATACAACAAATTAAGTCAATCCGGACAAAAGAGTGAAGGAGACGAAGACCAAAGTACCAACCTAAGGAAGTCATCGCCATGTCCACCTCAACGAACAGGCTTTGATCGACATCGTCCCGCGGTGTGGACCCCCGTTTTTATAACAGGAATCAATCGTGTAAACAGTACCATTTCCCTGGATCAAGTAGTCTGGTACACACGAATTCATAGCTGAAATACCAAGTGCACATACACGAGTGTCTAGTACGAATTATTACATCATAAGCCCGCAGGCATAGTTTTAAATCATCGGACCGAGCGGTCCAGAATACATCCCAAAAATAGAAGTAGATAAGGCAGCGGCACGCCATTGCCACAGGTAACGACCGTAACTAAGACCTATTGAGCGCCATCGTCTTCATCACCCTCCTGGTAGTAAGCGTCGGGGTCCTCCGAAGCTTCATCTCCGTTTTCTGATTAAGTTTGTATATTGCAAGGGTGAGTACCAACCGTACTCAGCAAGCCACCACAGCAACAATGCACATGATAAAGGGTATTCAAGGAATGGCTATGGTTCTTTTGCACAAAGCAAGTTTTGTAATTCTTTTCACAAGCCTAAGACCTAGCATAGACTGATCAAGTTTTAATACCAGTGTTCGCATTAGACAATGACGGTTCTGTCCACCATCCATTGTGATCCCAAGGATAGCTTCCCGCCATTGAATCGTCATGGTTTTCTGAGGACGTCCACCTTCCCGCCTCCTAGGAAGTGGCTCTATCAGCATAGAAATCATTATGCAATATCCCATCCCATACAAGTTAAGAATTTAGAGTCTAGCCAAGTGTAATACATGTCCCGGTGCTCAATAACCGCGAGCATGGCTATTCGAATAGATTTGGTTTACTCACACTGCAGTGGATGTACACTTTACCCGCACTCCGCGACTGCCCAACACATGAGCCACGTCCCAACACATGAGACACGTCACGGCAAAGCTTTTCGATAACCTCACATTGGTTGTACCCGCTCCATGAACTTCAATCCTCATGCACTCTAGGCGTCCATGTTTCTAGCAGTGAGAGGAGTTCTGGCGCTCCCGGGAAAGAGAAGTCTCACACACATATTAAATTATGGTTCAAGTTAAGTTCTCTCTCACACACACTCATGGCAGTCCGACCAATGGCGACACTGATGTAGGGCATGCCTCTCGGCCCTACCTCAACGGCTATCCCACCATAGCGCACCTGCCTCACTCAGGGGTGAACCATTTATGCAGGGATACTGCCTCCGCTCGGCTATCTAATCCGCTAGGTCTATACCCATTCGAGAAGTACGGTTGTACGGGGGTCGTTTCATGCTTAACTTCATGGCTCGGTTCTTAATTGACCGGGGACGGTACTAGCCTTTTCCGGATACCACCCAAATCCTCCGTCCGCCCCAGTCGAAAATAGTTGTTTAATTTTATTTCTCCTTTCACGAATCATGTCATCAACATCATGGCAATGTGGCGCTCATGTCTCCACATGCCGCATCTCAATTACCTTCCCAAAGGTAATTGCCCAAGCATATAACTTTTGATAAATATGAGTATGCATAAATCTAGAGTAGCATTTCTAAGCATTTGTCATAGTTGACTAGGGACTTATACGTAAATCATGGTTACAAGGATTTAAGAGTAAACAATAATCAAGGCATGGCATAATCACAAGTAGGATGTTCATCATTGCATGCAATTTTATTTGTAAACAAAATAATTTTGCAAATGGGATCAACATGTTCAAAGAATAGTGATAACTAGCCTTGCTCAAAGTCTTGCGGGTCTTGTCCTTCGCTTGGATCCGCAACTCCCTCGGGCTCTATAGTTACGTGTGAAAATTGATTTGAATTCAGTTAGAATTCAACTAAAAATCCAAGTAAATCCAAATGGAAGTCGAATGCGGAAGTCGATTTTTTTTATATTAACTTCACTATTCGCGAACTAGGGCAAACCCAATTTCGATTTATATATCCTAAACTATTTTGCGGGTATAAATATTTTATTAGCACAAGTTTTTAATTTAATTAGCCCGAGTATTACATCCATTTAAAAGGTTAGAAATTTCCATCGCGGCTAAATATCGGACAAAATCCAAAAATTATCTTATAACATTATACGATTTAATTTAGCCTATGACTAAACGATTAAATATAATATACGTCTAAAATTCCTAGTGATTAAATCCGAATTTCTACCGTGAATCGATTACTTATAGAGATTACCAAAAATAATCTATAATAGTCTATAAGAATTCATCTAATTGTTTAGTTCTTAATTACATTTAAACTACTACCGCGAATTGATTTTTTATAGAAATTACCAAGAATAGTCTATAATAATCTATGATTATAGTATTATTTTGCAAATACTACACTTTAGTTAATCCTATAATTATCTCCTAATATCTTAGATATCCTAAATCTCCTCCTAATTTCTTATTTATTTTCCTTTTTCTTTTTCTCCCTTTCTTTTTTCTTTTTCCTTCCTTTCTTTTTCTTTTCTTTTTCTTTTTTTTCTCTCTTCTCTCTTTTCTTTTTCTTTTTTTCTCTCCTCCCTCCCGGCTTCTTTCTATCTCTCTCTCTCTCGGCTCTTGCTCCCTCGGGCGGTGTCGGCGGTGGGCGCGAGGTGGAGGGGGAAAAGACGGCTCACCGGCGGCGGCGGTGGCGGCGACGACGGCGACGGCGGCGCAGTCGCGGCACAGCGCGGCGGCTTCGCGGCGGCGGCGCGGCGGCTTCGAAGGCGGCGGCGCGGTGGAGAGGGAGGGGAATGGAGGAGGATTGGTGTAGGGTGAGAAAGAAGGGGCGCGGGGGTTTTATAAGGCGCGAGCGAGGGCGGCCGGCCCTAATGGTGATGGGGCGGCGCGGCGCGCGGGGCGTTGGTGACGCGCGGCGACGCGACGGGCGGCGATGTGACGGCGCGCGGTGCGCAGGCGGCGATGGTGACGACGTGGCGTGGCTCGGGGCACAACGCGGCGCGGCACAGGACGCGACGCGGGGCGACGGGTGACGTGACGGCGACGCGGCGTGGCAGCGGCGCGGGGCGCGAGGCGGCGGGCGCGCGGCGCGAGGCAACGGGACGACGCACGGCGCGGCAGCGGCGATGGGATGGCGACGGCGACAGCGGCACGGGCTCGAGGCGCGGGGCGATGGCGCGCGGCGTGACGGCGACGAGGCAAGCGGCGGGCGAGCGGCGATGCGACGGGCGGCGACGCGACGGTGGCGCACGGGGCGCGAGGCGGCGAGGCGGCGCGGGGCTCGGAGCGACGACGGCGACGGCGCGATGGCGAGGGCGACCATAGGACGGCGCGGCGCGGCGACAAGAGGAGAGGCTGGGCTAGGGGACCACGTCGAGCACTTAGAGTGCAATGAACAGTGTCTTTTTCCTATTTCTCTAATTTTAATCTATTTCTTATATAAATTTGGTTCCACAATTTCTAATTTTTGCATATATGCATTTTACTCAATATTTGTGTTATCTCAACTAATGAATTCACCCTAGATTAATATTACTCATATTTTATTTATATAATTTATTTGAATTTTTAATTAGGGTTAATTCTTATTCCATCGCATTTAAATTTAATTGATCCAAACATGGTCGCGACAATATTTTATTTATTTCTATCCACACCTAATCTTTATTTTAATTTATATTTATTTTACCAATTTGTTTTTAAGGTTTATTCCTAATTAACTATTCTTTACTCACGATTAATGAACTTCGAAATCAAATCCAAATAAAATAGGCGAATAAGATCGGCATGGTGCAATTAATTTAAAAGTTTTTGGAAATCCGTATTTTTAGAGTTTTGATTTTGTCGGTCGAATTTTCAGGGTGTTACACGCGGCACGTACGGCTCAAGCGCAAGTGCCGGAACGACTACCGGCGACTCAGGCTGCCTGCGCTGCTGGACATCCTCGATATCAACATCTCTACAATGACAACAAAGTACTCGGAATCAACATGCTAAAGAAAACGGAGGAAACAACTGCACAAAGGCAGTCTAAACCTACGGAAGTTTTACAAGCATAATTGATTAAGGAGTACAAGGGAAATAAAATCCTACTCTTCAAAAGGGGGGAGAACAGACTCCCCCAAGTCACCGACTTCTTCCATCACGTCCTTGCGCGCGTCGTTGGCAGCCCCCTGATCCAGAATCCTCCGGAGGTCGAGGTCAGGGTACGCCAGCCTCACGCACGCGAGGACGTGGCACGCCCCGGTGTAGTTCCCGTTAGACGTCTCCTCGCCGATCCTGGCCGCATGCTTGGAAAGGATCTCCTCCATCGCCGCAGCCAGCTCCGCGAGTGAGGACGTCAGCGAGAACTCGTCGAGGGTTGCCGGGATGGTGGTCGTGACGCCGTACTCCCCGACGAGTTGGTGTAGGCTGGTGTGAGACTCCCGCAGCGAGCCACGGATCTCCGACAGGTTGTTCTCGAGCTCCGACATCCGGTGCTCGAGCCCCTGCCGCTGCCTTTCGTTGCCGGCCACCAGCTCCCTCATCTTCTGGAGGTCCTCGCGGGCTTCCGCCAGATCGCGCACCAGCTACTCGGCGCGTTGGGTTGCCGACGACGCCGCCGCCCTAGCATCCTCGATCTCGCGGCCCACACCGCGAGCACCTGCCTGGAGGATACGCTCCATCTCAGATTGGAGCTCTCCCCAGGTGAGGACATCAGCGGGCGGGCCCCGAGCGAGTACAAGGCCACCGGTGGGGCCGCTGGGCGTCACCTCCCGCTCCCTTACCACGACCACGACATCCGTCGAGGCCGTTGCCAGGGATGCACTAGAGGCTGCACCAAACCCATCTTGCGCAGCCTTCGCCCGTGCCACCCTGCGTAAAATTCCCATGGTTTCGTGAAGTCAGCCAACCAAGACTTTGCGGATAGGGTGACTTCTAAAGCGTTTACTTACTTCTCGCCGAGCGTCACCAGCCTTTGCCTTCGCTGGGATGGCGGGGACGCATCCGAGGCCTAAGCAAGGTAGCGCGATATGAGGTCAAAGTATTCTGATTACACGATCAAAGGACAAGAGAGGCTTACCGACGGAGTGGGTGCTTTCCGACGGTTCCCGAGAACGGAGGAGAACTTCCTCCCCTTCTTTGGAACATTGCTGCCACTCGTCGTGGCAGCAACAGCAATGTCAGACGCCTCCTTGGCGACGCCCTCCTTTAACGACGCCGCAGCCTGGTGATCCGCGAGTGGCCCGATGATATCCGTCAGAGGGAGAGCCTGCATACATGAAGTCACAATGTGATCCCAGGAAAGCAAAAGTAAAGGAGTCATCAAATACACTCACGTTGATCGTAGCCTCGCGATCGGCCTTCCCCTTCTCGCAAAGGGGGATGGGGACGTTGCTCGCCGTTGTAGGGCCGCTGATCATCACCTGACCGATGCGGCGCTCCACGGTTTCGCTGTTCAAACCTGTAGGATCGAGAACCAGAACTCGATAAGTCAGGAGGAACATGCACATAAGGAATGGAATCCGAAATACAAGAAAAATACCCCGACAACCCTCGTACTCAGAGGTCATTGATGATATAGATGAAAGACTGAAGGGAGGGAGTTAGGGCGGGTTTGGCGGTCCATGCCGAAATCTTGTCTGGTTGTTCCTCAGGGACAACAAAGACTAGATCCGAATTTTTCTATCTGAGGATAGAACCACCTCGTCCGCCATTTGCTACAAGAAGAGGGGCACTGGAAGGGGATGTATCGCAACTTCAGGCCATCCCGAAGTTGGAAACCGGCACATCCGGATACCTTTTTAGGTTCCATCCAACGCAACTTATAGTAGAAGCGGAAGAGATCAAGAAACAACTCTACCCCAATGTAGGCCTTACAAAGATAAGAAAAAATATTGAGGAAGGCGATGGAATTGGGGTTCAGATGGAGCAAGGAAAGGCCGTAGAAATTCAAGACAAGAAGAAGGAACTCGGAGGGCGGAGGAAGAAAACCGCAAAGAATGTAGTACCTCCATTCAACCGCAACCATGCGGCCTAGAACAGGTTCAGGTTCAGTACCTCCTGTTTCTCTCTCCATGGTCCCGCGACCAGGGAGAGCACTGTCGTCCTGCAGCTTCTTCAGGGACGCATTGGTGGAGGTGGACTTGTCGAGATCCATCACTGCCGGAGATCGCCGGAGAGCAAACCAAGATGAACAAACCAGGGTTTTTCTACGGGAGCGGAGAAGGCGAGGGGCGTTTGGAGGCTGGACAGTTTTTTGCAGCCAACGGACTTCAAAATGGATCCCCAAAACTCCCTTAAATAAGCGCACTACCGACGGTGCGAATTCCAAGGAAAGAAGAGAGATAGCCGCCGGAAATTTCTGGGTCCGTTACACGCAGCAGTTTTCGGACTTCAATTTAAATTCACTCATGACCGTTGAACTTCACACGGCGTTGTCGATTACTCTTTGTCTCTACGGTTCTCACACCGAAATCGACCAGTCGAGAACGACAACGACTCCGACATCGGAAGTCGCGATCGCTCACATGAGTTCATTTAAGCAGAAGTCGGGGGCTACTGTCAGGGTTACGGATAAGGTATACCCTCTACCCTTGGATGTGTGCCGTATATTAATATGGTGTACCTGCGCGTATACGGATGTTTCCGGTACACGTTAAGGAAATTCATCACGTAATAGAAACGGAGTCTGCGGATGGAAGGAGTCCTACTCGGATGAGACTGGGTCGTTACTATATCGTGTGAGGTCCAATAT
Organism: Oryza meridionalis; assembly: GCA_000338895.3. Classification (NCBI taxonomy): domain Eukaryota; kingdom Viridiplantae; phylum Streptophyta; class Magnoliopsida; order Poales; family Poaceae; genus Oryza; species Oryza meridionalis. The sequence goes on along the minus strand of CM002531.2, from coordinate 10,466,745 downwards.
CTCCGAGTTCTACTCGGAGATCAACTGACCCGCGGTATAAAAGGGACCCCCCGGGAGGAGCTAAGGCATCGAATCTCACCGCCAACACATCAACCACAGCCTACGAAGTCGGAGCCTACAGGAGCCAAGTCGCCGGGTGATCTAGTCGAACCAACTCGACTACGGTCTCGTCGGTATCATCGAATTCTGTTATTCCCTTTGTAATTTGTGGTTTCCACCATATAATCCCATACCAATTGGATTAGGGCTATTACCTATCAAGGGGCTTGAACCAGTATAATCCTTGTCTTTTATTTGCTTGATGTCGTACTACGTAGATCCTCGTACCAGTGTACCCTAATACCCTCTATATCCGGTCTACGGGTATCCCCGTCGACAGGGTGCTACTCAGGTCACTGCAACCACAACACTAAATGCCCTTTCACAGTTAAGTTTGGTCTAGAAAATAATGTTGCATGGGTAAATATTATGTCTAGAAATTGAAGATTTTCTTTCCCAAATTGTTTCTTTTCCCTCAAATAATATTTCGTTGGGTTCATACTTCGGTTAACTAAACTATGACTTATCGTTGGACAGCATGTTTGGCTACCAAGAACATAATTTGGATTGGTGGTTATCGGTGACACCAACAATTTACAGATTGCTGCTCTGGTAGAGAGGTTCGATCAGCTAGTCGGGTGCAAAGAGCTTCCTTTTGTTCAGCTGTCGCGTTTCTACCTTCTTTCTTCTTCTTTTTTCTGCTTTCTCTCGGGTATCTCGTTCCTGTTATCGTTGACAGGCATTTTCAAGCTTTATTGTCCACCATGTTCGAGGATCAAGGTTCCATTCCTTACTTTTCTGCAAGCAGCTGGTTAGCATAGCTTGGTTAATCGCTCTGGCAAACACTAACTTAATACTTCGTTCGTTCTCCAATAATTGACAATGATACTATTTAAGTTTAAACTTTAATCTCTTGTGTTTTTCTTGAAAATTTATAGAACTTGAAAATATGTTATATTGGTAAAGTGTGCAACGCCATAAATATTACTATTATACAACTTTCATTCATCATAATATAATTATCTAAACATTTTTGTCAAAGTGAGGAGGTGGACGTAGTCAGCAGCGTCAATTATTCGAGAACGGTGAGGTACTGTCAAAAAAACACACCACCTTAATATTATAAAATTGGAAGTCTATTTCACCTCAATTGTTAATTAAAACTATACAACGCAAGGGTTTGAGCCAATTTTACATTGGTCACTCAGTTTTTTTTTAAAAAAAAAGCATTGGTCACTCCATCACTGTAGAGAGATGTATAAATTAAAGAATAAACCGTACGTGTACTACAATAGGGTTACGTGCCGACCGAATGGTGCATTAGAGAGCGGTGAATCTTAGAACATCAACCATTTGCGTGATGATACTTTATAACCAGTGGACTCCACTGTATCTCTACGTGGGTCAAACCATTTCCTCTAAAATATGAACCTGTGATCTTTAAGGCCTTGTAATCATTTAATTTAGTTTGTTGCTTATATGATGATTTATTTTGGGTCTGCACCCATCTCACCGTCTCAATTCATTCTTCTCTTATTCTTACTCAAGTTTGTAACAAATGTTCCATCTGTACCATTTATATACAATTTGACTTCAACCTCAACTTGTTTTGGGATAAAAAGAAACACATTGTTTTACTTTCATAAAACTCACACAGTAAAGCCTGGCCTCAATACAATCATTTGTACTATTCATTATACTTATATGATTTACCATATTTCTTTCGATCGTTACTCTCAATGTGTATGCCCGCATACGGGTGAGAGAGGGTGAACACGCCCCACCCCCCCCCCCTACCCTCCGCGCAAAAAAAAGTTAGGTGCCTATTTTTTAAAGAAAAAAATCAAGATATAACATGTTTTAGGACTTTCTCTTTTTTTCTGCCATAAGTTTTATACTTTCTCCAATTCTCCTCCTATTATTTAGTTGGAATGAACTTGTTTTCGTCTGCTCCAATTGTTTGATTATAATTATGGTCATATTAAAAAAAACTGTAGCTCAATTTAGACCTGATTTGTTATGTATTTTGGTTAATATTGATAGTCTAAAGTGAAATTCATTCTTCTGTCTCTTTTTATTTTCTAAAAATGTGAGGCCTCACTCTTTGTTTAGCACATATTAGGTGGGCTCTGTGTATTAGGTTTGAATTTTAAATTTATACCTACAGATGAAAATTAAAGGGTACATCATAAAATTTTCCCGGACTTCTTTAATGTTGATTTGGTCCCTAAAACAGCAGGACTGCACGTGTAAGGAGGATTTGGCGTACGTAACGCGTCGCCGATACAGAAGTAGTATGGTACTTGTATATGTAGCGTTTTGTTTCTACTTAGGTGAGAATCCACTATAGGATATACTACTATGCCAAAAAAAAAGAAAAAAAGGACAAACTCTAATTACGAATACAAATGTATATCCAGCAGTTCAAGATCTTAGTTATTGGAATTTTTTTTTACAGAGAGGGTATATCATTATGTAGTTAATTATGTTGTTCGTATATATTACTAATACTACCTCTGTCCCAGTTTAAGTTTAGCCATGGATTTCCGTATTCAACGTTTAACCGTCCATCTTATTTGAAAGATTTATAAAAAAGTTTAAAAAAATAGTCACATATATAAATAATATTCATATTTTATCATCTAATAACGATAAAAATACTAATCATAATTTTTTTTAAATAAGACGGACGGTCAAACATAGGACATAAACAACGTAAAAACTGTATTTATTTTGGGACAAAGGTAGTATATAGCGTATAAAACGCGTTAGCAACACTGGTCATTAGGCTTGACTTCCTGCGAGATCGATCCATATATTTATTCCTCCATAATTAATCCATAACATATCCGGTCTTACTTGGCAGCACATGTGTTTACTTTTTTTTATGAGTTGGCAGCAGTCTGTTATGTTTTTCCCCTTCTGCGTAATGCTTATAGACATGAGTATGAGCTGGGCTTGGACCGGGCCGGGCCAGGCCGGTCTAGGGTGACAAAAATCCCAGTGAAGCCTATCGGACCGATGACTTTTATGAAAAAAACAACAAAAATAAATATATTATAAGTAGCGGTTGGTTTTATTCGGTTTGATTTGGTGCTGCATGCTTAGCCAGTGTTCGATAGGAAAGTAACTCATTAACGCATGATTAAGTAATTATTAGCTTAAAAACTTTAAAAATAATATAACATGATTTTCTTAAAGTATTTTTTTATTTTTAATTTTGCAAAAACACAACATTTAGAAGGTAAGAAAGCGTGCATGTGAAAAACGAAGTAGTAGAAGTTATATCATTTATCCATTCTTCTAAGATATAATTTGTCAGAAAACTTTCTTTGACTATATTTTACTTACTTAGATCACTTATTATAAACTACTCCCTTCATCCCAAAACATAAGCATTTTAACATAGTAACAAGTCAAACAATTTTAACTTTAACTATAAATAGAAAAAAATTTAAAAGATCAATCATGTAAAATTGATGTTACTATATTTATTATTAAACAAACTACCATAATATGTAACTCTTTTTATTTAAAACATCTTACTTTTATATAGATATTGTTGGTTAAAGTAGCATATCGGAGACCGTGTCAGAGTCCAAAAATACTTATATTTTGGGATAGAGGGAGTAACATTATTATGTTTATAACATATAATATTTATTCTCTATAATCAAGTGGATAGTTCATCAACTTTTATCCTCAAATAATTAAAAATAGCGATACATTAATTTAGTGCTGCCACAACGCAAAGAACTGGAAAATACCATTAGATTTTGTTCCGCACTACGCTTTCTTAACTTCTACTCTCTCATTTTTTCATGTGTACACTTTTCAAACCACTAAATGGTACGCTTTTCATAAAGTTTTTCTATAGAAAAGTTATTTTTTAAATTTATCTTAATTTATTTTTTATTTTATCTAATAATTAATTAATCATCCACTAATTTACTACTCTATTTTGCGTGCTGATTACCAACCCCAAATGAACTCATCTTTAGGTTCTCATTGATATAAGTGGCACATGCCACATATTTTAGCCTACACATTATGCTATAGGAGATTATCTAATTCAATAATAAATGCGATGACACCGTGTAGAGATTCTCTTTATGTTTTTTTGTTGTTTTTCCTAATAATGAAAAAAAATAGAGCATGTTCACTTGTGCACTCATTTTTGCTTTTGTGAAAAAAAAAAGGATGTTTGTGGTCGACATAATTATATGTTGTGTCTTTCAGATAGTGAGTTTGTTTCTCTTGTTTACGTTCTCTCATACGGTACACAAGGAGAACAAAGTTACAATCATATCCACAAAAGGATGATGACGCATCATTTCCCCCGTTGTTATTAGTGTAGAAACATGGTTGCATACACTGTTTTGGGTATAGAGGGTTGGATTTTAATCCATTTTCTAAATAAATATTTTGTATGAGTCCTTTTGGAACATAGCATTAAGTATTTATTAAACGATTTGGTTCAAAATAGAATAAAAATACTAGTTGGTCCAAAATAAAAGGTTCATAGAAACAAGTATTTTTAAAAATACACTCATATCCTATTTGGGGTGAATATGACTAAAATACTTGTAGCTGGTTGTCAGTATAAACCCATTGTTTATACGTAGAAAGTACTTGCTAAAATTAATTTTAGGGTAACATTCGATATAAAACCTCTATTATAAAAATGGATAGATAAGATCAAATATAGTGACTAAATCGCAGTACTAGTACCGGTAGCATTATCAACAATATCTATCCAAAACATGAAAAGAGGATAGTGATATAGTTCTTCCTATTTGGTTTCCTACCCCAGCAAAAACATACTCACTCCCCCATCAGCGCCACACCACTGCTCAAACTACTCCACTTGCTCCTGCACACTGGCCAGCCATACTTGTGCAGTTGTGCCCACGAAAAAAAAAAAACCCTTTGCAACACTGCTCCCCTCCATCACTAGTGCTGCACCACCACCATCATCATAACCACCAAACCCCCATATTTCCTAGATCCACATTCAATCCTTTCCCCAGCATTTTCTCCCCTTTGTTTTTGATGCAAATTCCCCTCCTTTTCTTTTAAAGCAAAATCCCTCTTCTCTTTTCTTTTTTAAGCAAAATCCACCTCCTCTTTTTTTTAAGCATCATAACCACCAAACCCCATATTTCCTATATCCACATTCAATCCTTTCCCCAGCATTTCCCCCCTTTTGTTTTGGATGCAAATTCCCCTCCTCTTTTTTTTTAAAAAAAAAAGCAAAATCCCTCTCCTCTTTTCTTTTTTAAGCAAAATCCCCCTCCTCTTTTTATTTTATATTTGAAACAAAATCCCTCTCCTCTTTCTTCTCCCCAATTTACTCCCCTATTTACTCCCTCCACCTCCCTCCATTTATGACCTCTCTTCCCTCCACCTCCTCCTCCTCTCTTCTCCCCTTTCACACTCTAGCCATACTCTCTCCACCGCATTAGCTCGCCATTGCCAACCAGAGGAGAGAGAGAGGTGGTGGGCAGCGGCCACTTGCCTCTTCCGAGCTGTCTCCCATGACACCGCCGCCGCCGCCGGTGCCGCTTGCTCCGTGCCAACAACCGGTCGAGCAGCTGGTGGGTGGTTCTTGCTAGCACGCGCGGCGCGAGCGCCAAGATCTCACCGTACGCGTGCGGCGCCGCGGTGGGCGGCCATGGGTGCTCGGGTGGTGCTGTTCTTGGCCGTGGCCGTGGTGGCGGCGGTGGCGCAGGAGCCGAACACGGACGCCTACTTCGTGTCGAGGTTCTTCGCCAAGATGGGGCGGGCGGCGCCGGCGTCGGGCGCGGCGGTGTGCGGGTGGCCCGGGGTGGCGTGCGACGGCGAGGGGCGGGTGGTGGAGTTCTCGGCCGCCGGGATGGGGCTGGAGGGCGCCGTCCCGGAGGACACCGTCGGGAAGCTGGCGCGGCTGCGGTCGCTTGACCTCAGCGGCAACCGCCTCGCCGCGCTCCCCAACGACCTGTGGGAGGTGGGCGCCTCGCTGCTGGAGCTCAACCTCTCCCGCAACGCCATCCGCGGGGACCTCCCGAACAACATCGTCAACTTCGCCGCCCTCCAGGTGCTCGACGTCTCCCACAACGCCTTCTCCGGCGCGCTGCCCCCGGCGCTCGGCTCCATCGCCGCGCTCCGGGTGCTCGACGCCAGCCACAACCTGTTCCAGGGCCAGCTCCTCGGCACCGTCATCTCTGGCTGGACCAACCTCTCCTCCATGGATCTCTCCGGCAATGCGCTGGACGGCGACTTGCCGGACCTCTCGCCGCTCCGGTCACTGTCCTACCTCAACCTGTCCGGGAACAGCCTCCGGGGCTCCGTCATCGGAGCGTTCCATGAGCAGATGAAGGTGATAGACCTCAGCAACAACAGATTCTCGGGGCTAAACTTTAGCAGTGGATATGCAGGCTCATCTTTGGCATACCTCGATTTATCCGGCAATGAGCTCACCGGGGAATTCAGTGTCGGCAACAGGTTTCGGAACCTGAAGCATTTGAATCTTGCATTCAACCAGTTGTCCATGGCAAATTTGCTGGTGTCCATGGGTGAGATCTCTGGATTGGAGTTTGTCAATTTGTCGAGCACCGGGTTGCATGGGCAAATTCCTAGGGAGTTGTCTTCCCAATTGTCTAGATTGAAGGTGCTCGACTTGTCGCGGAACAATATCAGTGGAGTAGTGCCAGACTTGAGCTCGATTCGCCTGCAGGTGCTGGACTTGTCGGTGAACAACCTCACTGGGGAGATCCCTGTGGCATTAGTGAAGAAGCTGGTGTCCATGGAGCGGTTCAACTTCTCATACAACAACCTCACCGTTTGCGCCTCCGAGCTCTCTCCCGAGGCGTTTGCGGCTGCCTTTGCTAGGTCTAGGAATGATTGTCCGATTGCCGTGAATCCTGACCGTATCCAGAGAAGTGGGGGCAAACGCAAGGGGATGAAGTTGGCGTTGGCCATTGTGCTCTCACTCTTCTTCTCGGTTCTTGGTCTGCTCTGCGTGGCAGTTGCATGTCGGCGGCGGAGGAAGAGGGGTGATGTGCTGCCTGCTGTCAAGCAGGTGTCATTCAAGGAGGAGCCTGGGATTTCAGGCCCATTTGCATTCCAGACCGACTCGACAACATGGGTTGCCGATGTGAAGGTCGCAACATCTGTCCCAGTTGTCATCTTTGAGAAGCCCTTGCTGAGTTTCACTTTCGCCGATCTCTTGGCGGCGACGTCAAATTTTGATAGGGGAACTCTGCTGGCAGAGGGGAGATTTGGGCCGGTGTACAGGGGATTTCTCCCTGGTGGAATTCAGGTTGCTGTGAAGGTGTTGGTCCATGGTTCGGCAATGGCAGACCAAGATGCTGCAAGAGAGCTTGAGCGGCTGGGGCGGATCAAACATCCTAATTTGGTTCCTTTGACTGGTTACTGCTTAGCAGGGGAGCAGAGAATCGCCATCTATGAGTACATGGAGAACGGCAATCTGCACAACCTACTTCATGACTTGCCTCTAGGAGTCCAGACCACTGAGGATTGGAGCACTGACACATGGGAAGACAACAATGGCGGTGTTGCCACCGAAAACATCACACCGGAGGGTACCGCCACATGGATGTTCCGGCACAAGATTGCATTAGGCGCCGCGAGGGCACTGGCATTCCTGCACCACGGCTGCATCCCTCAGATCGTCCACCGTGACGTGAAGGCGAGCAGCATCTACTTCGACTGCGGGATGGAGCCTAGGCTGTCTGACTTCGGGCTGTCGATGATCGCCGGGACCAGCACGGACAACAACCTGCTGCACCATTCCCCGGGCTACGCCCCACCAGAGTTCTCCGACTTGGAGAACGCCATGGCGACAGCAAAGTCCGATGTCTACAGCTTCGGCGTCGTGCTGTTCGAGCTGATCACTGGCAAGAAGCCACTGGGGGACGACTACCCTGGCCAGAAGGAGGCCAGCCTGGTGAACTGGGCTAGGGCGATGGTGAAGGCGAACCTCGGGCCGGGCATCATCGACCCGAAGATCCGCGACACCGGGTTGGAGAGGCAGATGGAGGAGGCCCTGAGGATCGCCTACCTCTGCACCGCCGAGCTCCCCTCCAAGAGGCCGGCCATGCAGCAGATCGTTGGCCTGCTCAAGGACATTGAGCCTAAGGTAGCAGAGCAGGACTGAAATGATATTACTACTAGTGTTTTTGGGGTATTGAAAAGCAAGTGTAGGCAGTGAGCTCCTTAGTTGTTTTGGCATAGTGGAGCTTCACTGCATTGCCATGCCCTGCTCTCCTCTGCTGGGATATATCTTTTTCTTCTTTTTTGTTTCTTTTTTGTTCTTCCACTTGTTGAGATGTTGCAATACAGCTTTGCTACACCTGCTCCTTACTAACAATGTTACTACTACCATTGAGTCATGACACATGGAAGATAGCTCTCTCTCATCAATGTGCTTATTTTGTAAGAAAAATGGCAATTAAGCAGCAGCAGCAGTCCTGGTCCTTTGCTGTCTCTGCCCACTGTTATTGAACAATGTAGTATACTTAAGCAAAACATAGAACACCTTTAATACTGCTTCCTAGTACTACATGTTCAAATAAGCTGTCAAAAATTAAGAAAAAGAAAAACAGCAATACTACTCACTCGTTCATTGACATGATTGCAGCTACAAAACCCTGCACTGTCCTGAAAGTGTGCTAATAATCACTGTTTAGAAGATTAAAGTGTGTTCCATACCATCATTATGTTCCAACTTTTTTCCAGTTTTTATCACCCCTGCTGGACCTGCACTGCCATTGCATGGCAGATGGCTCTTCTTTACTCAACTCCTTTGCTAGTAGTGCTTTTTTTCACCTTTTTATTTTTTCTTAATAATTTTGGCTCTTCTTCTCCGGGTTACGCTATCTCTAAGGGCGTTAATTATGCTCTCGGCCATGCGTGGCTGCCTGTGTGATAGCCTTTTGAGAGGCCATCACTGAAGAGAAAAATAAAAAAAAAAATAATCACACACAAATCAAATCGCTTTCTTGACCAACCCTGCATCGAAATCGCTATCAAGCATGCGCTCCACTCCTGATCATTGTGCTTTTTCTGCTTGTGTAGAGCACAAGTGAGTGACTGATCCAGGCACAAACCCACAACTTTTCAGCTAAAATTCGGACAAATTTAGTGCCGGAAATTGCTCGAAAATCTCGTCTGATGTGGTCTGACTGGTGTTGTACTAGTGTTACCTGGCTACAAGCAAAGAGATACAGTAAGTAGTAGTATTTTTTTTTTTTTGCAACAAAAGGAAGAGTAACCGCGTGGTGATCTCCTGTCAACATCATAAACCTAGGCATTTTGCGCGGATTAGCGTCGTGATTTATGGGGAGATGTAGTGTCCGTCCATCCTAATTAAGTGCAATCATGGGAAGAGTATGACTAGAACAGTAGTAAAAGGGCAATTATCCTTAAAAAAAAGTTAGTAAAAGGGCAGGCAGGAAGGCAGGAACTGGCCAAATTGTGATTAGTTAAGCCATCAGGATCAGATCAAAGCTACTCCTCGCTGGGTATAGAGTTGTTCAATTAATTAAAAGTGGTCTCAGTAGTGTGCTTTTGTGGCCAACTAACCAGTACTAGTACATATGGTACATTGCATGTTTTCTGTATCATACTACCTGTTTGGCACAACTTGCAAATTGTTTTTCTTTTTCTTTCACCATGAGAGGTGAGAGCTACTTCCAATACAATGTGCTTTCGTGTCCAAGCTGTTTTGGCTCACCGCTTGTCCGCATTGTGTCACTGTCAACCATGGATTAATTACTGTTATTTATACTAGTCTTGCCTTTGATTATTATGACAAGAATGGATCAAAGTGGTTAGGTAACTAGCTAGGTACTAATCCTTGTTTACAATTTCCCCAGGTACCATAATCCAGGGAGAGTTGTTCAAAAATTTCTGGTGGCCTAGGAACTGAACTTAATATTTTGGACGTGTTCAAGCCAATTGTTTTAAATTTTCCTTTGTCCGATTCATTTTTAATTACATGGAAGATGCCTACACACAACACCCGGCCGCCAACTCGAAGCAGCCACGAGGGTAAGATGGACATTTTACAGTCACTTTATCTGTTTACCAAAAAGTAATTATTATAGTATTAATGGATATGATGTTCCATTACAAATTTGACAGATCAGGACTGTACTCCTAGGGTAAATAACTGACCTTGATGGTCCTTTATGGCTAATGACAACCTTGATCTCTGTCACTGACAAACTAATTAATTCTACCCTTAATTAATTAATTTCAAATTTCAAATTCGGAGTCATTGTCACTACGCAAAATGTACGTATACTCACAAGGTATCTGGAGAGCGAGGTTGTACATGGTCCAGTTGTTAGAATCTCTGCCCCTCAGGATCCCAACATCTCAAATCATGGCCTCCTGCTACACTCCAAACATGTCAAGACAAAACATGATCAGAATAACAAGACGATCAAAAGGAATTAAGCATGTCTATGTGCCGGCCAAAATCTCCACAGAATTTAATTAATTCAAAAGGCAACACCGGTAACCACCAAATTGAAATGTCTAGTTCATAGCAAATGAGATATGCGTGGCCATTAATTTGATTCTCAACTAACCCCTAGGACGCATTTCAAATCAATCCATATAGATAGTAATGATAATTTCATTGTACTATTATATGTACTTACAAACGCATCTAACCGTGAATATAATTCGTCCCTACATTGCCGCAACGATTACGGATTCATTAATAAATTAGGTAATAGTAGGAGATGATAGGTAGACCTGGTCCATACGGTAGTACAAATTATTTAGTTGTTAATTCAGATCTACAAAAGTGACTGCTTGGATAGATGTTACTACAAGAAATGAATTGGTAGATGAAGCTAATTCACATGCAGGTTAGGTCTATTTTGAATGTAACATGGACATCCAACTCCTACCTCTCTGATATATGATTTTTTTCTTTTTTAAAAAATAAAAACACAGCACAAATACAAACGCTTATACCCACTCTTTTTTATGAGCACATTTTAAAGACGGACCGGTATACTTTAAAATTGATAAATGCTCACTTCGCCTCATCTATGATCACAAGGCTAATGTCAAAACCAACTCACTTGTGTTTTTACCAAACATAAACTTAACGTGTGTACTCATACATATTCTTTTCTTTTCTACTTTTGCAAATCGATACTTTACTTGATTATGCTTTGGCACACACCCAAGTGCATCAGTAATCATACCAATGGGACAATATAATTCCTTGCTTAACAACACTAACAAACTTGATGGCTACACATGCTATTATGAAAGCGGGACAAAAGGTGTAAATGGATTTGTACTCACTAGCCAGTATGAATTTTTTGTGTGCAAATATGTTGATATAATGTGCACTTTATAAAGTAATGGCGTGCATTGCATAGCCGTTCTCAGTGATTGGCCTAAGATGAAAAAAAATAGGAGGCACCTTTAGTGTCTTTTTTTTTACTTAAATTTGGTTAAAAATATATTGGAGTGGTGGGAATTTTTTCATGTCATATGGGAATTAAATTGATTTATTACTGTGCTCGATTATTGTTTATTTTCGCCATGCGTCGCCTCCCTGGCACAGTCCTCGTGTGGGCAGGCTCGAGCTGCATGCACCGCGCACTGCCATGTGTCACCTCCTGAGAAGTCCTTGCATGCGTAGACCTTAGCTGCCCCGCGCACGATCACATTTTGGATTCTATGTAGCGTCCTCATGGTCGGCCCTTAGCCGCGAGCCCGCAGCCAAGCTCATGGTCGGCCCTAAACCACGAGCCCATAGTCTAGTCAAGGAGTGATCCTCTCTAGTGGGGGATCGTGAGATCGATCCTCTTTTGTGAGTTCGGCCGGAGGAAAAGGCTCACTTGTCGAGATCGTGTATCCGCCCTGAGTGCTCCTAGATCGCGTACGGGCGCCAAGATTATACAGGTTCGGGCCGCTATGGAGCGTAATACCCTACTCCTGTGTGTGGGATTTATGGTTGAGTGTTACAAAGGTTCCTAAACTCCGGAGAGCACTCTCGCTCTTCTCCTCCTAGAGTTCGGGCCTACTGAGCGTCGTCCTTTTTCTCGGTGGGTAAGGTCCTCCTTTTATAGTTCAAGGGGATACCACATGCACCGCTTCTACCTACTCTTTCACGGGAGAGGGACCCACTTTACCTTGACCGAGCCATGATCCGTGCCTTCGCCCGGAAGCTAAGCAGCAGTCCGTCCTTGAGTGGGATCCAGCGTCGCCCCCCACCTGACACGGGGGACAGCCCTGTCATTCCCTCTTAAATGAATGAAGATTTGTGGCGGTCCTTCTCACGTGGAAGGAGCTCTGGATGATGCTTCGATGGGACGGGACGTACATGCCTCCACTCCGCCGGGTACCGGGGCGAACGTGGAGGCACGGCCGCCCGTCCGATCGGACTTGACCGGCAACAGGCCGGTCACAGTCTGGTCACGCCTGATTGATGTGAGTCAAACAGGCCGCACCGCACGTCTGCCCTTACCGCATTGAATGCGGTGAGGGACGGCTGGGGTGCCGAGCATTGATGGTGGTTCAGTCTGAGTCCTCTCCCCGCTCGCTCCCCTCGCCACATGGCAGTTGAGCGAGGGCCTCGGGGCGAGGCAGCGCGAGGGCCCGAGGGGTGTGACGTGGCACCCCAAGGCCCCCTGGCTGCCTCTGCGTCTTCCGAGGCGCGGGGGGAGGGCCAGGCTATAGGGCCACGTGGCTGGATCGGGAGGTAACTCCCCCACACTTCGCATACCCTCGGGCCCATATCACCGACACAGGACGCTTAGTGTTTTCTAGCTAATCCCTCCATTCCATGATATAAAAGATTTTAGCTAAACAATCCGTCCCATAATATAAAGGATATTAGCTTTCTACATGGGTCTTGTTATGGGGAACTCCGTAGCAGAGAGGAATGGGCTGGCGCCTTGTGTCTAGGTGTAAGGATATTGGAGCATGTACACTATATCTGTGAGGTTGACACCTATGTTCCAAATTAGCCTTGTTATACAAGTGCCCGATAATAAAAATTGTTGATGAACGTGAGGATCACCCATAGTAACTAGCCACAGAGGATGAGTCCGAACCGACACCGTGCTAGTCCTTGACAGCAAGTCAGCAGCTCCAACTGCTTGTGTACCTTTATTCCAAATGGCGCTTACAAGGGTAAGAAAATGGCTGTGACCATAGCATAATAAGAGTAGCATTTGTGGGGGGGAACATTTGATGGTGCATTGGCGCGGATGAGTAATTTATGCCTGTCCGGCTCGGTTGGTGTGAATGTCTGAAATCTTTGACCTGCTGCTCCTTGAGTGGGCACGTCTGCAGACTGACTATTTGCTGCCAAAACAGAGATAATGAGTGACTATTCTTTCCTCGTACGGATGATTATTTTCTCCTGTAAGCAGCGTATATTTAGGATCTGTTTGGCTTGGACACGTTTGGAAAGCAATTTTATGGCTATGGTTTGTAATTAAGTTGAGAACATGTAACCCATGGAAAAAAAACTAATTTTGAGGCGGGACTAATTTTGTAATTAAGTGAATTGCAGTTTCTACTGCTCTCTATATAGCTAATTTAAATTTAAATGTTGTCTCAAATATATAGCTAGGGTATATAAAACTCCATTACTACCATATGCCCTATCACCTCACCAACCCTCAACACCAGCAACCCCACCCATACTATGGGCTTATTTGATTTGAGTACCATATGCCAAATCTTGGGCATGTTTTAGCACTACCAATATTTTAGTAAACTTGAACTATATGAGTAGTATTAGTTATGGCAAATATTGGTATTAATCCAAATATCTACAAATTACTATTGAAATTGTCAACTATTTGGTAGGGCAAGTTTTGGCAACAAACCAAAACAGCCCTATGTTTATTCTCATCGGTCCTCACCCAACCATGCATCAATGAGTATTTTAGACATTTCTTTACAATCCTTAATATCTCTAAAATACCCCTCTGCTATATTTGGGATAGAGAGAGTCCCTTTATTACTAAAGCTTTATTTGAACCATCCTTTAATATATATTTCCACTTTATACTGTGTAAGATTATTTTTGTTGTCCTTTAGATTATCCTATTTTTTTCTCTAGTCATATCTACACTCTCCTCTAGCAAAAGGTGGCCTATGCATAAGTGGAGGAAGATTGCCGTTGTATGAGCATGTGCTCGAGAAAAGATCCAGTGTGGTCAAAAGTATAACAAACGCAAAATAACATATTCCAATATGAAAAAGATAGCTAAAAGTATAGTTCAAGATGAAATTTTGGTAATAAAATGTAAAGAAAATGCAATTCACTCATTTTACTTTTGATATTCCTAATAAGCCAACAGTAACAACAATAAAAAAAAATTATGTTCCCAAACAAGTAAGTGTACCTATATAAAGTTTGATATGGTTTAAAGATTTACTCATAGTGTTTTTACAGTGAATATATTTTTTTCAGGACATGTTTAGCAGCAATCCAAGTATTGTGTCAAATACTTTGTACTTACAGAAAAAAATTTCCATGCACATAAATCACGTCATCAAAATTTTGGTAATATTCAAATTTAATAATATCCCTTAACTCCTAGATTCCCTATCATCGGTTAAAAAAAATATTGTAAGGGTGAATAACGAAATTGGTCCCCCGAGTTCCCGACGTTGCAATCCATTCATATTAATTAGTCATTCAGTTTTTCATTTGAGTTCAAACCTGTCCTTGAACCCACTTGGGACATGGCTAGTCAGCATCTCTTGTGTTGTGATAAACGACCTTTATACCCCTCATTCATATACATAAGAATGATTTAAAAGGAAAAATATGCTATAATATTTATCTATTAGACTAGACTCGACTATACCATGCGTAACTTCCCATCAAATATACATCCAACGATTATATATAGTTTCTTTTTATTAAAATAATTTTTCCTCATAGGGAAGGGAATACATGGTACTTTCGGGAGTAGTGCATAGCCATTGAAGCTCTACTACCCTTATGTGCACAGCTCACAATAATGAGAAGTACGTGTACAATGCTATTTACTTAGTTGTTTTCCCTTTTTAACCCGTATATTCAAATTAAGGGTATAAGGGACATTTTATAGTAGAAACCTTGACTAGGATTAGCCATGTGGCACATCAAGTGGGTCAAAGGATGATTTTGTGCCAAAACGAATACTTAGAAGACTTGTATGAATAAAATGTAACTTCAAGAACCAAATTAAACCTTTATTAAGACTTGAAGGATTAAATTGGCTATTCACCCAATTTGTAATATCAAAATACTGAACTTAACCTTACAAAAACTACTATTTTGGAAAGAAACTATTGTGGCCTTTCTTTTTTGCCTTTTTGGCGAGGACTAGTCCAAATTGTATTACTCACTCAGTTTTAAAATACCCACTACCGCTATCCTGAAATTTAAGGGATTTTTCAGCTGTATAATAACATGCCTATTTTTTGAGAGGGAGGTAGTATTTTTTTTCTTATGGATTGTAATTAAATTGAACCTTTTTTTTCTGCAAAGTGATGAGCCAATTCCCTAAACCATTCTACTAGCTTAAAGATTTGTACTTATGGTGTCATCATCATCTCTGATCATCCTCACTAGAGGCAATGTGGATGGTGCAGGTTCACCTAGCTAGATAGGTTGTTAGGGACTTAGGGTTAAGGTTTAGTTGAAGCTGTCCATAAAGGGATTATTTTATCTCTTATATGCGGCATTATGGCCGAGACAATGAATTATACCTTTTTTTTCTAAAATATAAGCATTTTAAAATATACATCTATACTACATCAAAAGAATGTAGTGGTGGCACGGTATTGAATCTGCCACCCCACCTACTTTCATTATAAATTTCACAAGTTACCCCTTCAACTTTTTAATATTAAAAAAAAGATCAAATGTAAATGGATAGTCACATACAAAATTAGATTAAGATGAATATCCGCTATAAAAAAGGGTAACATATTAATATATATTTTTTATTCATAGTAAAGCGAAGATATTTAACTAGTAGTTAGAAAAGAAATATTTATAGTTTACGATAGAGGGAGTATATAAAATCCATGCATGTTTATTTCAGAATCAGCCGAAGGTAAAAATTAAAATTTAAGCTTAATTTTATAGCTGATTTATGGGGTTTTATCGTAGTTTATTTGCATTTGCTTTTAAACTACGAATAATGCTAATATAAAAGTTTTGCTCATAGATGATTCTTAGTTACTTTGTTTTTTTTATGGCTTATCAGTCGTAGTAGTAGTACCAATCAGACGCATGATATTGCCATTATACGTTTACCTAGCCAGTTGTGAGCTATGCACAACAAGTTGAAGTGCTTATATTTAAAATTAACACTGGTGGAGAAACCATCTTTGGTCGGTCGACCAAATTCCACAATAGTTCTAGTTGCAATAAAAACCGGGATCTTTAGTCCCGGTTAAAAAAATTTTGATCTTTAGTCCCTGTTGGTAAAGATCATTTTTAGTCCCGGTTCAAAGAAGTTGGTGGGTACAGTTAAGCTCCAATTATTTTTAGTCTCGGTTGGTATAAACAACCGGAACTAAAGATCTATTTTTAGTCCCGGTTGTTACTGCCGATATCTCCTCGGTATCCCCTCCCCTTTTTTTCTCTCCTTCGTTAAAAACCACCGAGACTTAGTCTCGGTATCCGCCTCCTTCCCTCTTCCTCTCCCCTTCCTCCCCCTTCCGGCCTTCCCCTCTCCTCCGATCCCCCTCCCCGCCTCCTCCTCCTCCTACTTCCCCTCTCTGCTGCGGCCGGGCGGCGGCGATGAAGCGAGCCGGCCGCACTTCGGCCGTGTGGCAGCGACGGAGCGAGGCAGCCGCGCGGTCGGGCGGCGACGGCGGAGCGAGGCCGCCGTGCGGTGGACGGGTGGCGGTGGCGGCCGGTGGGGCCGCGCCCGGCGGCGGCGGAGCGAGGCGGGCGTGCGGCCGTGCGGCGGTGGCCGGTGGGGCCGTGCCCGGCGATGGCTGGCAGGTGGCCGGCGGCCGGCGGCAGCGGCAACCCATTTGCACATTTGTGTGGATAGTTTTGTGATTCATTGCACGTTTGTATGGATCTGTGATGTATGTGATATGTTTGTAATTTTTGTAGGATTTGTGATGTATTTGATTTGTGTGTATAAGTAACTTTAAGATTTGGAATGTTACTTTGATTTGGGGTTTGGGTTTGATTTGGAATATATATCCCACTCGATTCGGGAGAAAAAAAAAAGAAAAGGGGACCATCTCACTGCCGCTTCCCTCTTTTTAGTCCCGGTTGGTGTTATCAACCGGGACTAAAGATCCCCTCTCTTTAGTCCTGGTTGATAACACCAACCGGGACTAAAGATCGATCTTTAGTCCTGGGTATTTAAACCGGGACTAAAGATAGCGATCTTTAGTCCCGGATTGGTAGTCCCGGTTTGAAAACCGGGACTACAGGGGTTATAAACCGGGACTAAAAAGCACTTCTTCACCAGTGTAATATAGTTAGCATTGTAAGGTTTACATTTTTAGCCTGGTCTGATCTGTTTGGATGTGTGCTCAAGGATCCACTGATGAGCTTTTCGCATGCATGCTTGTGTGATGCAGGGTGTACAGTATGTGCATATCTTCTGGTTTGTTAAAAAAGGAGTGTTGGTGACCACTTAATTGGGTGTTTAATATAGTCCAAATTTTACTGCTTAACCAATAAAACCAGATCCCAACATATCGGTTATAATTTTGTCAAAAAAGTAGAATGTGATTAAGCGCAGAAACACCCAGACAAGCACTGAATTTTTTTTTCTGGAACCCTGTTGAAGCAACAGATATATATTAATTTGTCATATCTTTTCTCCATCAAATTAGTTGCGAAAATCAACAGAACTTTTAGGTTTGACAATGCAACAATTAATTGTGGTGAAGATTATCACATGCATGAAGCCATGAAGGGAAAACAATGTAATAGAGCACCTAAATTATGTGTTATTAGCAATAGCTGCCGGTAGATTTCCAGGTAATTAATTAAATAAAACCAGGCTACTAATTCTATATGATAAAAATAAGGTAGAGCTGTGCACATGGCAAGTACTAATAAAGTTGTACTGACAAGGATTTGGTGCTACGAAATCTAGCTGGAGGTGCTACTTAAAATAGTACCACACCAGATCTCAGCTTCTGTTGTTATTCATAAACATTTAATAGCACAAATAACACAAGGAAATGCAACAACTTTGGATCAATGATATGAGATCAGCATAGAAACTAAATTCCTTTTTCCGTTTGATCAGCATAGAAACTCCCAGATGCAGACGGATATTAATTAATTGTAGTCGAGGTTGATAATGGTGATTGAATCAACATCGCATGCAGCTCAGCAAACATCCGGCCTCTGTTTCCTTATTTTTCTTGGCGAAATTTAAATTCAAGATTTGTTCTGATGATGTTACAATTTTCTTAGTTTTAGCATATCAGAGAATGCAAACTGAGGATGCATATATAACAACTGCATTATGAGAACCGGACTGATGATTAGCGGCACCGGCATCATTTTTTTTTAACTAGATAGAGTAGTATGATATGTTCTTTTAGTTATCATTATAGAGTAAATTTCACTTCGGGATATATTTTATTATCAATGTTTCGCTCTGGACCACCTTTTAACCTATGTTTTCACTTTGAATCAGGTAATTTTGTCTTTGCTTTATTTTGGATCACCTCGACTCTTTTCTCAAACATGGGTACGCCAGCTCCTATTCGTCAATAAATTCCCTTAGCCGTATGTAGTCGTTTCTTTGACGTATGACAAATTGAATATGGGTGGATAAAAGAGTTGAGGGTGGTCCAAAGTGCCACAAGTGTAAAATTACTTGGGCCAAAGTGAAACCGTTAGTTGAAGGGTGATCCAAAGTGAAATAATGACAATAAAAGGTGAATCAAAGTGAAATTGACTCTTTCTACTATAATAAAAGGCAAATTTTGCTACAGGACATCACAATTGTATGGTTTTAGTCCAAGGACACCGTAAAACAAAGTTTTAGGGAAAAAACACTCCATAACCGTGGATATTTGCCAATAGAAGCTGCGCCGTCTAAAATAAACTTTCCGCGACGGGCCCCCGCCAACCCACCGTCCCCCACTCTCACCACGTCTCCCACTACCTCCATCCTCTCTGCACGGAGAAAATGTGTTGCCATCGCCACCAGAATGTAATAAGGGGTATTTTGGTCTGAACGCGTAAAAAAAGCCCCCGACCGCCTCGTTAGCACGGAAAGTTTATTTTAGACGGCGCAGCGTCCATTGGCAAATATCCACGGTTATGGAGTGTCTTTCCCCCCAAAACTTTATTTTTACAGTGTCTCTGGGCTAAAATTACACAATTGCGATGTCCTGTAACAAAATTTGCCTTTTAGTTATAGTAGAAAGACTCAATTCCACTTTGAGTCACCTTTTTTTGTCATTATTTCACTTTGGATCACCCTTCAACTAACGTTTTTCACTTTGGCCCGAGTAATTTTGCACTTGATTAAATAAGACGAACGGTGAAACATGTTTTAAATAATCAACGGTGTCAAATATTTAGGGAGAGAGTATATAAGGAAAAGATAGAAATAACATGTTAATGACCCGTTGCAACAAAGGACAATATATATGCTAATAAAAAATATGTTAAAAAGTTTGATGCCAGTCCCGCTAATCACAGTAGCATTAGTCAAATATTTCCCACTGGAGGTAGTATATATTAATATATTATGGTGTCCTAAATCAGTCCGGTTTCTCATAATGCAGCTATACGAAACCTTTGTTAATTAGCATTCTGATCTTCTAAAACTAGAAAATTGTAGCATCATCAGAACGTACAGATCTTGAAATTAAATTTCGCGAACAATTTTCTGCAGGAGTAGAGTTTTTTTTTTCTCTGAACGACACAGTAGAAAACAATTCATTGACTGGCGCAAGACACGAAAGATGATGAAGTCCTAGAGAAATATGCAGGCTAAAAAAAAAGTACTCTGACAGGAGCGAAATCGAGGAGATGCACAGAGATCCGACAAAGCTTGGGAGGTCGATGTACATATGTTTCTTTCACGATGCATCGTTTCAGGTTATTATCGTATTGGAAGCTTTGGAACAGAAGCTGTAAATTACGGAGAACGAGGTCAACGAGGTACACTCCTGTCTTAATTTGTTGGGCAACACAAATGCTTCTTGTTTGTTTGGACTTGATTTGAATACAAACCAGTAATGTAACAATGAACTATTTTGTATTATGTCGGTATCAGTTAATTATTGTGCTTGGACCTCGATCGAGTTAGCACTAGTAATTATCATAATATTTACAATCGAACAACCTTTATATTTATTTAGTTTGACCCATGTGGTCGTGTACAATCATTAATTTTCTTTCGAAGCTTAGGTTTTAAAAATGATTAATTTGGACCATATACCAAGGGGCAAGGGCCCTTTGAAAATCAAAGAAGTTGAGAACGCAAATGAATTCCAAAAATATTACAAATGATGGAATAATATGTATTGTTCTTTTCTTTTGCTCGAGGGATGACTAGCTTGTTCAGTCTAGGGGCGGATCCATGGCCCGACGATCCATGTAGCTGTTGGATAGTCTCACATTGGTTGTGAAAGGATAAGGAACCTAATATATAAGTAAGGGAGTTTTTCACCTTATTGACTAGCTTTTGAGGTGAGAAAGGCTCTTTACGATATTAAAATTGGTATCAGAGATTGACTAGGTCAACATCTCTAACTTGAGAGACAAAGTGTGATGTGACTATGGCTACTACGGATACACTCATTGCTCACATCATGAATGAACAACAAGATATCAAGTTCAAGTCCTCCAAGTGATGGAATCCGATTCGGCCACCTGCTATACTGCTGATTTCAAACGGCTACCGAATCTGCATACGACCTCCGTTTTCAGCCCATGAGTACTTGATGGAAAGCTCTCGGAGTTCTCTTTCCAACGTATCCGGCCTCATCACCAGACTCCATCTCGTTTGGCCACAAACACAAAAACAAGGTGATGCATCACCTGTCATGAGCCTTTGGTGTTGTAATTTCGTTTGGGACCCCGGCCCAAGTGGGGCCCATGTAGGGTGCACTCCAACCAGGTGGAGAACGACCCTTGGCACCCCTTGGTCGTCCTCCCACCCTTATAAATAGGTAGGTACCCCTTCAGGGTTTCTTAGGTTTTGATAGATTAAAGTTTAGCCATTGCTACTTGCTTGCAGCGCGCGTGTCGGCTAGACCGCCCGTCTGCTTATTCTTCGGAACCCCAACTTATCATTTGTGCTTAATTCCTATTTGCAATTCAGATTGCTTTTATCTTATTCTTGCTTATTTCTTCGATTTCCTTGCAGGAATAAGGTTGATCTGCACCGGCAAGATCAACAACCCACAGAGAGGTGTATCGATCGCTAAGGCGCAACACAACGTCTCGTACAGTTGTAGTCGAATCGTCAACGTTTCTCTCAAATCGTAGTTATCTCAACTCACCAAAAGATCAGGCCAATAACAGCCTTGAGTGCCGAGAGGAACTCAGGGTTCATCAGGTGGTATCAGAGCTTTTGTTGCTCGGTGAGTTTTTATCTACCCATCACCAGAAAATTGCCATACAAAAAAGTTACATCCTGTACCTAGCCATATTTGTGCCATTGCATTGTTCATTTCAGTTTTTGTTTTGTTGAGTTTGCGTTGCATCGTCTAGTTGTGTTGCTGGTCTTAGTGTCTAATCCGTTTAGAGTTTCGAGTTCTGGTCATGTTTTGTACCACAGTCGTCGCCGCCACCGTGTCTCTGTTGTCGTCGGGACCTACGAAAACAGAATCGGCTCTCTGCCACGGTTCTATTTTTGTAGTTTTCATAAGTTTATGTTGGTCGGTTTTGGAGTTGATGAGTTGCATGTAGGTTTTATTTCGTGTGTTTGAACCCTCTCCCGTGGCCGTGCTGTTGCGCGTGAAAAAGGAAGAAGGAAGGGGGCGTCTGTTTGTAGATTAGATCAATCTGGTTGGTTTGTTTCCATCCAACGCCGACCTTTCCAATTTGGCCGAGTCCGATCCCTCCACCCCCCTCGTGTGCGTTTCTTTCCATGTGAGTAAGTTCCACGTGCCCAGTTGCTGAGGCCAAAGTCCGACTCCCTCTTCTCTCGGTTTCCTTCCCACCATACAGTTGTTTTCTCTTCCATACCGTGAGTGCTATATCTTAGTGAAAATTTTTAGAGTGTCATATTGGATATCCGTTTGAAAAAACGGAACCTATGGGACGATTGAACTTTTACACTTGAATCCCTGTAATTTTTATATTCGCATTTAAGTCCCTATAATCTTGCATTGAGGTCCTTGAGTTTGTTTCTTTGTAAAAAAAAGAAAAAAAAAGGCAGAAAGGTGCTTAAAAAAAGAAGAGAAAAGAAAAGCCGCACCAAAAAAAGAGAAAAAAAGCAAAAAAATAAAAAAAAAGAAGAAGAAAGAAAGAGAGAAAATCAGTTTGCTATCATTGAGATTGCTTTCATATATCAGAGTTGTGCTTGGGTTGTTTCTAGTGCTATCTGGTGGTACCGTTTGTGTATAGGATCACGTCTCTAGTACGTTCTAGTCTAGGACCAGCACGGTACTTGACTTTGAACAATTATTCAACTTTGCATTCTCTGATTTGAGCATTTGCTATTCCTTTGCTACATACTTAAGCCTACCCAGAGCTTCACAGATTTAATTGCAGCCGTACAGCAAGTGTTTGCCAAGGCATCGATACATCCAACCTCCATTTGGGTGCTTGGTTGAGTCGGTGCATGTTACCATTCCGCTTGCTTTGGTAAGAACTTGTAAGAGCTTGGTTAAAAGTTTGAGTGTGTGTGATATTTGAGCTGCCACTACCTAGTTGATAGGAGCATGCATATTCTTGTGTGTGTTTCTTGTTTGCTACTAACCATGGCAGAATTGCGCAAGGGAATACGAGAACATCGGCTTCTTCACCGTATACAAGATATGACAACTTCTCCACGTGATGCATACGAGGTACATGACTATAATTTTGCGCGAGTTGAATCTAAATTACCATTCTATGATGGTAAGTATGATTCTGTTGCATATATTGATTGGGAACTAGCAGTAAACAATGAATTTGACAAATATGATTTTTCTGATGCTCAAATGATTAAGGCTGCTAGTAATAAGTTTACCTCTTCTGCATTATTTTGGTGGACTTATGTTAGTAACAAACCTGAAACTTGGGATGAATGCAAAAATATGATGAGAAAGCGTTTTGTGAGTTCTTATTACAAATGTACTCTTCGTGAGAAATTCGAACATCTGAATCAAGGTGACAGAACTCTTAGGGAGTACATCCATGAATTTAAAGTTTGTGTCATCTATAGTGATCTAAAAGAGTGCAATGAAAACACAATGCGCAGATTTTTCAAGGGGCTTAATTCTGAAATTCAGGTTTTGCTTGCTAATGTGACGTATAATCATATTGGACACCTATTCATGCTTGCTCGTAGCATTGAGAGTTAGATCATATCAAATGCGACAAAGCATGAACAATGTGATTTATCTCCTGCTTCTGAATCTCCTATATCCTTATGCAATGATGGTGTGCAAACATGCCAGGAGCAATCTTTTGTGTCTCCTGTTACTAACGTTTTGCAGGGAGTTCAGAACGTTCAACAAAAGGAAGAGAATGATGTCACTAAGAAGAAAGAGGAGCAGCATGAAGCACCCGTGACTAAAGATAGTTTGCAAGGTAAATTAAATGGTGCTGAGATAAATAAAGGTGA
This sequence comes from Oryza meridionalis, assembly GCA_000338895.3. Lineage (NCBI taxonomy): Eukaryota > Viridiplantae > Streptophyta > Magnoliopsida > Poales > Poaceae > Oryza > Oryza meridionalis. The sequence continues at coordinate 10,442,932 of CM002531.2, read as the reverse complement.
GTATACTCAAGGTGAGTTACACATGTTCACTTTTCATGCTATAGTAGAGCAACCATTAGTGGAATCAACTGTTGAGATTCCTTTGTCACAAGTTGATTTACTTGTTGTTCCTTGTGATAAAAAAGAGTTGTGTGATAATGCTTCACTTATACCGATGCCACAACTAGTGAATGAACATGTTGTTTCTAATGTTTCTTTGTTTGCCGATTTTAACCATGATGTTCACATTGCTAATGAAGTTATGGAACGTGTATTGCTATCTTCTTTAAATACTTTGGGCTGTGTACTATTTCATGATTTTTGTGAGCTCGATAATTTGAAGGATAAATTATTTGCTACGTCTGTGTTGCCATATCCAACTAATGCTATATTTCATATCTTTGGCAAATATAATGATAGAGATGTGTTTCTGGTGCATAGAGTTTACATATGTCCTGATTCAGAACCTCCTGTAGATGTGGATAAAACATGCAAGCTAGAGAGACATGTTATTGCTAATCATGTTATCTCGAGTTTGTTTTGTTTTGATTGGAAAAAACAAGTTGTGCTAAATAGACTACGCGAAGAGCCCCATATGGAAAAACCGAGGACGGTTTTCCGTGAAGAAGGGGAGGATGATGTGACCATGGCTACTACGGATACACCCGTTGCTCACATCATGGATGAACAACAAGATATCAAGTTCAAGTCCTCCAAGTGCTGGAATCCGATTCGGCCACCTGCTATACTGCTAACTTCAAACGGCTACCGAATTTGCATACGACCTCCGTTTTCGGCCCATGAATACTTGATGGAAAGCTCTCGGAGTCCTCTTTCCAATGGATCCGGCCTCATCACCAGACTCCATCTCGTTTGGCTGCAAACACAAAAACAAGGTGCTGCGTCACCTGTCATGAGCCTTTGGGCTTGTAACTTTGTTTGGGACCCCGACACAAGTGGGGCCCATGTGGGGTGCGCCCCAACCAGGTGGAGCACGACCCTAGAGTCCATTTGGTTGTCCTCACACCTTTATAAATAGTTAGGTACCCCTTTAGAGTTTCTTGGGTTTTGTTTAGATGAAAGTTTAGCCATTGCTACTTCCTTGCAGCGCGCGTGTCGGCTAGACCGTCCGTCTGCTTGTATTCGAAACCCCAACTTATCGTGTGTATTCATTCCTATTTGCAATTCAGATTGCTTTTATCTTGTTCTTGCTTGTTTCTTCAATTTGCTTGCAGGAATAGGGTTGATCTGCACCGACAAGATCAACAACCCACGAAGAGGTGTATCGATCGCTAAAGCGCAACACAACGTCTCGTACGGTTGTAGTCGGATCGTCAACGTTCCTCCCAAATCATAGTTACCTACAACTCACCGAAAGATCGGGCCAACAACAACCTTGAGTGTCGAGAGGAACTTAGGGTATATCAAAGTGTGTGAAGCTCTGATGGATCATAGGTGCCTGTGTGGTCTGCATACCTGAGGGACCGTAGGGATACGGTGAATGGGCGTGAATGGCTAAGAGACACTAATGTGTGAATGGGGTGATTGTTGAATAGTCTCACCATTGGTTGTGAAAGGACAAATGACTTAATATATAAGTGGGAGACCCTTCACCTCATTGGCTAGCTTGACTGTGGGGATAATGGTGAAGGGGCAGTGAACGGCTGAGAGACACCAATGTGTGAAGGGGGAGTTTGTTGAATAGTCCTATATTGGTTGTGGAAGGCCAAGTGACCTAATATATAAGTGGGGAGCCCCTCACCTCATTGGCTAGCTTTTGGAGTGGGAAATACCATTTACGATCCTACAAGACCGGCGGTACCATGGCTTTTAGACCAGCAACACCATTGCAGTTAGACCGACAGCGATGACAGTAGGAGGTGGTGACGCGACTGGTTGGGCCGGCCGATCTACACCAGTCAGACCAGCAGTACAGGGACGGTCAGACCGGCGCATAACCTGCGGTCAGACTGATCTCCACCGACTTGAGGATAACTTTTAATTCTGCTAAAAGTTTTAGTTTTTGGGTACTTCAATCATTCACCCCCATTTGGTGGCTTGGTTCTTACTATTCGATCCTATAGTAGTCGCTTGGGCTCGCCGACGGATTGCACCGGATAGCTACTAATTCTATAGTTCATATCTAAAATCTTTTTACACATGTGCTTAACTAGGCTCTTAAAGATTTCTACATCCACCGCCGGTTCAGTCCTTCATGACTTCCAAACCAAATAGATTGAGGAAAATATAAGCTTTCTATTTACTCCCTCCGTCCCATAATATAAGGGATTTTGAGTTTTACTTGCAACGTTTAACCACTCGTCTTATTCAAATTTTTTTGAAATTATTATTTATTTTATTTGTGACTTACTTTATTATCTACGGTACTTTAAGCACAACTTTTCGTTTTTTATATTTGCAAAACAAATTTGAATAAGACGAGTGGTCAAACATTGCAATCAAAAACTCAAAATCCCTTATATTGTAGGACGGAGGGAGTAGCTTCAAAAGTTGTGATTGGAGGTGGTTCACAACAAACAATTCAATAATTTAGGAGAGAACGCTTCTACAAAATCATGGAGAGAGTGGAAAATAACATGACCACCTCAAAAATAATTCAGCAAGATTTACTACGTGCAAAATGATAAATCGGGAAAAAAATCCACATTTGTTCGATCCCTCAGCTATATGGCCTTGGTAATTTTTGTTTCTCAACTATATACCCGGTTGCTATCTGTCCTTTAACTCAACAGTTAACATTTCATTCCTGGCCTTGAAAAAGGTAGTTTCTGATGACGTGACATATCCTAGTTAACAAATTAAAATAAAAAATAATAATATGTAGGATATATGGGTATAGGAGGAAATGGAGGCGAGGATGATATGCTTGTTCTATATTTTATTATTATTTTTTATTACTGATCGATACTCTTTTCGTCCTATAAAAAACCAACCTAATACTGGATAAGAAGCTATAATTCTGGACTAAGGTATGTCTATAATTCTATACTAACCTATGTCTAGATACTATAATTCTGGACTAAGGTATGTCTATAATTCTAGACTAAGCTATGTCTAGATTTATAGAATTAGAATGTGTCATATCCGATAATCGATTTTCTAGGTACGGAGGAAGTACAATGTTGTCGACACTCTTTATCCATGTAAGTTCTTTGTAGAGGTTACCTTACCAACCGCATTAGCTTGAACCAAGGCATGGAATATGAACCATTTAAGAGCTGTGGGACTAATAGTGAAGTCGTCGAGGGACCATGCTTATTAGTTGTACATAAAATGAGAAATGTAAGATCGTAAAGGGCCTTTCCCACCCTAAAAGCTAGCCATTGAGGTGAGGGGCTCCCCCACTTATATCTTAGGCCATTTGCCCTTTCACAACCAATGTGGGACTATTCAACAATATTCCCCTTCACACATTGGTGTCCCTCAGCTCTTCACCGTGTATAGACCACACAGAACAGGCCCACGGTCCATCAGGTATACGGGCCCCGTAGGCACCCACGGTCCATCTAGCCTTCATACACTGTGTCCATCGGGCCAGAGATGTTAAACTAGCCAGGATCGTAAAGGGCCTTTCCCACCCCAAAAGCTAGCCATTAAGGTGAGGGGCTCCCCCACTTATATCTTAGGTCCTTTGCTCTTCCACGACCAATGTGAGACTATTCAACAAGAAAGAGAACTAGCGTATAACTATTAAGTAGTATTAACAATTATAAATTTTAAAATGTATTTATTTGATTTTTTAAATAAACTTCTACATAATTTTTTTTATGAAGAGTGCACGTTTAGCTATTTAAAAGTGTGCTCATGAGAAACGATGAAGTCGCACAGCGGAATTGCTGATTCAAACTCAGCCATTAAATGCCATAGTTAAGTAAGTAAATGTTGATTTATCTCTTTCAAAAATATCCAAATTCGTCAGCAAAATAATTCTTACTTGAATTTCATCCAACAAAGTCATTAATTACGAATCCTTTTTCTCCTAGCTTACTACTATCATTTAAATTATACATTATGCTCATTGTATTGCTACAAAAACTTCAGCAATGCTGAAAAAAATACTTTACTTTTCCCGACACTTAAGGCTTGATACATCCAATGATCCAAACGATTTTAAGATATCTTTAGGAGTTCTATTCGTTCATTGTCTAGCTCTCTTTTCATGATTGTTGAGAAGATATGCAAATACATACATAAAATTATTCATAAAAAACCAAATTTCAAAACTAAAAATCGCTTTGCGGCCCCATCGTTTGGCTTATTTACGAATACGCCAAACGACATATTTACAAACGAAAAATAATTTGTGAATAAAACTTTTATATACGTATTCTTAGTGATCTAAAAGAAAAGACTGAAAAATAAATTTTAATAAAAAAACTCTAAAATCAACTCTAAAAAATAAATTTTAATAAAAAAACTCTAAAATCAACTCTAAATTTAAGGTTAAAAAATATAAATTTTGGCAAAAGAGCCCTTGGATTATAAAAAGAGTGTCAACCACTCCTATCTGCAATCTCCCAACTCCGTGGGGACTACCTATATATTTGTCGACAAATTTTTCCCCAAAAATTTGACAGATGTAATTATAGTACAATCGTAGTGTAATTACACTGTAACTTATATGTAATTACACTGTAACTTGCATGTAACTACAGTGTAACTTATATGTAAGTTTCACATAATTTTGAATCGTTAGATCTATACAAGATTTGTTTTGGTGAGGAAGAAAACAAATCATGGCGCACACATATGTGAAAGAATTTGTTCCCACGACCTCCATTTTACCGAAATAACATGTTACGGAGAGATTTTTGAAAGTTACATATAAGTTATACTATAGTTACAGTGTAATTACACTACGATTGTACTGTAATTACATCTGTTAAATTTTTAGGGAAAAATTTGTCGACAAATATATAGCAAAATCGACTCCGTGGGCGAAGGCCTGGCCCATCCAAACGAGCCTTTTGTGGGCCTTCTCGCAGTCCAGCCGGCTAGGCCCGAAGCGACGCGGGCCCATCAGGTCGGGCAACCAACGGTGGGGGCCCACCGCCATCCGACCGTTTCGACGGCTTCCCCCGTCCGTAACCGCTAACGCCGTTACGGATCCGTTTCCGCTCTGTCACCCCGCTTCACCGCTCTCCGGTCAATCGCAGTCAAAAGGCTCCCCCGTCCCCTTCCCCCTCTCGACCTCGCCTGCCCAACTTCTCGAACCCTCCAAACCCTAGCTTTTCCTTCCTCCCCCTCCTCCGCGAATCTTCCATGGCCGACGGCTATCCGGCGGCGCCGCCCGGGATGGAGCGCCCGGCACCGGAGACAGCGGCGGTGGAGGCGGAGCCCCCCGGGGCGAAGGCGGAGGAGGAGGAGGGGCCGAAGGATGTGGGGGTGAAGGGTACGGGGAAGGAGAAGGAGACAGAGAAGGTTGAGGCCGAGAAGGAGATGGAGGAGAAGGGGAAGGGGAAGGAGTCGATGGAAGTGGAGGAGGAGGGGAAGGAGAAAGAGGCGAAGGGGAAGGAGTCGATGGAGGTGGAGGAGGGGAAGGAGAAGGAGGGTAAGGGGAAGGCCAAGGAGAAGGAGACGAAGGTGAAGGTGAAGGTGAAGGAGGAGGGTGGGGAGGAGAAGGACAAGGGGAAGGTTGAGGTGGTGGAGGCAAAGCGGCGGCCGGCTGGTGTTGGCGCGGAGACACCCATCCTTGCGGTGCCGATGGTGGCCGTGCCATGCTTCTTGGCGTCTCCTGCATTTGCGGTGAGTGGTGCCATCTCTCTTTGTCACTAACTAGGGGCATTTTGTTTCAAGGCGAGGGAGAGATCCATGGGCGGAGGATATTAGGGTTTTGATGGGTTGGGTTCACCTCGGTCAGGTTATCCGTGGCATGTTAGTGATGATTTTATTCTGGTCACTAGTTAGCCCATCATAACTGCAGCTAAATTGTAGCGTGATGCCATTTCTGTGATACGAATCGCTAGAAATGGGCAGGTTTGCAATGCCGTATCCCCTCTGTCTGTTTGTGATAGATTTTGGGAGGCCACCTGCATTGGATTTAGGATATTCTTGATACTCTCTATCTGAAGCAAGCTTAGTTGATGGTAACTGTGGGAAATTATGCACTGCTATTGTGGGGGGATATGGTGTAACGTTGTTTTATTGAAAAATAACTTCCTACATATAATTGAACAACATTTACAAGACTGACTTCCATTATATATATTTTTTTCATCATACTGCCTAATATAATGCTATGTGTGATGTAATGGAACATGAAATTCCATTGAATTGGCATCAGTTTACATGTTAAGGTATGATTGAACAAATTAATATTGTACTAGTAGCCATTTCTGTTTATTTAACACTATGTTGTGCTATCTGCATGCTATCTTGTTAGTCTTTAGTTGAACACAGATAATAGAACTTGAATATAGTCCAATGAGAATCCCGTCAAATGCCACCTTGTATTTAATATGGAAAGAAACCGTGCAGTTGTTAGTATTCTTCAGAGTGACAAGATTCTTGACTGTGTAGTTATGCTATGAAAATTTTGATGATTGGTAGTGGGATCTTTTTATCAACAGGTACAGATTTATGGTTTACTGATTACATTAGCAGTCCCTAATGTTCATACTAGAAATGCAATGGCATATTCTTCTTTGGTTGTCCATATATCAACAAAGTTCAGATTATCTCTCTTTTAACTCGACATACGTTCTGTATTTTACTTTGGTGGTTTTCTTACATGTGTGCAAATAATCATTATGGAAACTAGGGTCACTTTTCAATGAGCCATCAAGCAGCTTTGGCGAGTGTGACGGCTCAGGCACAAATACAATTGCAGTCACCAACCACACCATATTCAGAAGGGCTGCCCAGTCCATTTCCTATAACACCTAAAGCTGTAATGCCCCTGCAGCGATCACCTTCAGGAACTGAAGGGAGTGTTCGCAGACCAGTGTTAGAGAAGTCAGCCTCATTTCAGTCAAGACCACACAATCATGTGTCTGTAAACATGGTTGGTGATGGCTTCAACTGGAGGAAGTATGGTCAGAAGCAAGTGAAAAGTAGTGAAAATTCCAGGAGTTACTATAGATGTACCAACTCTAATTGCTTGGCTAAAAAGAAGGTCGAGCATTGTCCTGATGGCCGCGTGGTGGAAATCATTTACAGAGGAACACATAATCATGAACCGCCACAAAAGACCAGATTTGTGAAAGAGAGAGTGGCTCATATTACTGCTTCCTCTGGAGATGATGAAACCTTGCGACTTGTGAACAATGAAATTATAGAATCCCGGTCACCGGGATGTAAATTAGAGCCGGGTGCTGTCTCTGAAGCTTCTGAACAGCAGCTTTTTTGCTCAAGTGATTGTGAAGGTGATGCTGGTAACAAATCAGAAGATGATTATCCTAGCACAGAGCCTCAGCCAAAACGAAGGTGAATTGTAGTACTAGGCTAATTTATTCATATTTTGTCGTTGAGTTGTCACTAACTTTGTTTTCTACATCTTATTGTTCTATCAGCAGAATAATTGAAACTAGCCCACCTTTGACTCCAGTTCTCAGAACTGTTAGAGAGCAAAAGGTTATTGTACAGGCTGGAAAGACGAGTGATGGGTATAGATGGCGCAAATATGGACAGAAAATTGTTAAGGGAAATCCAAACCCTAGGTATGAATTGTTATCTCATCCAATTGTTCATTCATGCTGCATCTTTTTTGTTAATTTGAATGTTGCTTCTGTTTTTATTATTTGAGTACCCTCCAATTCAAGTACAACAGTCTAGAGCAAATTTATAAATTGTTCACTTTGCCTTCAAATAGGATTAATTGCCTAAACCCACTTGCCATATTAATTGTCTTGTTATTTCTGAGGATCTTAGCACATATTCCTCCACTGAGGAGTCAATACTTATTTTTCACTTGCTAGTTTTTTTTGGTTATTATCTCCTGTGACACATTATTATTGTTATTTTTTTTGTTCTTTTTGTTGTTATATAGTATATTATTAGTCCTACTAGTAGAGGCATGCGAAGAAATTTGAGAAAATAGAAGGAAGGAAAAAAGAGAAGGAAAAAGAAAAGGAAGAGGAGAAAAACGGAAATAATAATGCAAAGAGTTAATTGCATATTGGACCGGCTTTCTTTACCATGGTTGCAACTTGAGCTAGGAATGCTATTGTTTTCACTTTGGGCTACTAATTTTTACAAAATGTTGCACTTAGGACCTAGTGTTCTTCTTCCAGCTCTGCTCCCTCACTCTCTCTACCTTCAGTTTGAGATTCACATGCTTGGCTGTAGTTGGTTCCGGTAGAGATGGAGCTCAAGCTCCGCCAGTACAGTATATGCTCGAGCTCTACTCAGCCTTTGCCACCCCTGCCACACCCACATTCATTCGTGCTCAAGATTTGATGTGCATTGTTGATTAAGTGCCCTAGCCCCAATCAAGCTAGTGCAGCCATGGATGAACTTAGGCTAGAATGGGCCCTATGGACTAGTTGGTGGAGCAGAAGTGTGGAGTGATAAACACATGGTGTTAGAATTTCCCACCGTGTCACCGTGATTCATTGGATATGCGCTTGAGCTCAAGCTAGAGCTCCGCCGTGCGCCGTGTCGAGCTCAAGCCGGAGACTACGACACACTCAAGCTCAGGCGCTAACGTAGGTCAAGCATGTGGATGGGACCAAAACAGAGGAAGAAGAAGAGAAGAGTGGTGAGCTTGAACCAAAACAGGGGAGAGAGAAGAGAAGAGGAGGAGATCCAGAGGAAGAAGAAGACCGGTCCAATATGAAAGTTTTTGCAAAGATTTCTGGTTCAAACTGAAAAGAATGTCCTACCTCTAGTCCAACATGCAACAATGGTCAATAAGAGTGGCCCAGTATGCAATTTACTCTTAACGCAAAATACATTTACCCCCTTCCTGCTGCACTGTAGCGGGAAGGGGGTAATTGCATTTTGCTGCCACGGTGTCATGCAGAGAGAGCCAAATGCAAAATGCTTGCCAGCGTGGAGGGCCTCATTGCCTAGTCCTACATTTTGGTGTGATGCACACGTGTACCAAACAAGGGCATTTTGGTCATAACTTCCAAACAAATCTCACCTAGTTCTATATCCTACCTCCACACTTGATCTCGCTAGTGTCAGTGTCATGCACTGAGTTATCACAACAATGCCCAGTGCACCAGAGCGACCATACTATTGATGGAAAAACAGTGCGCCGCCAGATCTGATCCTGTAAAATGTTATCCTATATACTGCTCTGCTTCCAATCTATCATCTCCACTGAATGTTGTTGACACCAGTCACAATTTCACGCTCACCTTCATCACTTTACCTGTGTTTTCATAAATAAATAGCCTTCATATATTTTGTGTGTTATGAAGCATTATCTTTCTGGACAAATTTTGCTCTAAGTCACAAAAGTTCCCGGATCGATGGAACGAGGAACTGGAACGCAGAACGCGGGACGCCATTTTCTAAAAGCATGGAACGAGAGGGGTATACCTCTTCCAAAATTACGGAACGCTAGGCGGAACGTGTTCCTAGCTTTTTTGGAACGATAATTGGGAACTCTATATTTTTCAATCAAGAAGTACATGTTATCACAGTGGTCATGGCGCTCATCTATGAAGACGACGTCGCGTGTTCGACTCTCTGGTTCTCCTCTATTTTTGTTTTGTTTTTTTTTTTTTTTTTTTTTTTTTTTTTTTTTTTGCCATTCATGCGACAGCTCATCACTAGCCAAAAGAATTTTGGGCCATGCTGCAAACCAGCCCATCACCAAACACACCCAAATGTGAGCCCTAGCACATGAGTACATCAACTCCTCGTCACTCGTCCCTATCCCACAGCCGCCGCCGCCGCCTCCTGTACTCCAGAGACCGCTAGCTTGATGCAACGACGGCGGCGCTGCGCGATGGCTTCCTCGTCAGTGCAGGAGCAGCGCGATGGAGGGAGAAAAGCGGCTGTGGCGTGCTGCTCGCCGGCCGGCCGACGCCCCTCTATTTCTCTAATCTAGCAGCATGATGGAGGGAGAAAAGCAGCTGCAGCACGCTGCTCGCCGGCGCCCCTCTATTTCTCCAACCTCCTGTGTTCGACGGCGGCAGCGAGCAGCAAAGGAGCAACGGCGCCGCTCATCGCTTGAAGCGGTGCCCGGTTTCCACCAGTGTAGATCCGGGTGTGTTTCCCTTCTCAACTTTTGCTCAACATACCTAGTTCCTCCACCGTACCACCCTTCTCGTTCCTCCATTGCCGTACCAAGTGTTGGGTCGACGATCCCTCTGTTTTTGGAACGAAGTTCCGCTTCGTTCCCATTCCTCGTTCCGGAACGAAATTCCCGGAACGAGGAACTCACCCACGTTCTGTGTTCCCTGTGACTTAGATTTTGCTACAGCCATGCTGCAATGAATTCTACTTGCATAGCGCAACTAGTTGCACAAATATAGTAGTTACAAGATAATGAAGGTACAGGTTAATACCACTTTTATCTATTTACTTAAGAAATTACTGTAAAATCTCTATGCAACAAAACCTCGTTAAGCTTGCATAAATCAATTTAGGTCTAATGCTCACATGAAATAAAATTGATTTTTTTTTTGTCCTTGCATCCTATTTTCCAAGCTTGTCAATTCTATTCCGGAGGTCATTCTGGTTTGCTCTTGGATGGAACATTCTGATAACAGCTGATACATGTGTACTGCTTAATAAAATAACATAAGTTTATTATTCCAATCATATGTGTTTAATTGTGGATATATAATATTCCAATGAATATAAGTTTAAGAATGCATTTATATTATAATTTAGATTTTAGAAGCAAGTTTAAGTGATGCGGTTATTAGGTTGTGTATTTAGAGTGCTTTTAAGCTGAGGCTGGAGTGAAGATGGACTACGATGTATGCTAGTGATGTACTTGGGGTGACAGCAAATTTAGAGTTGCATAGTTTCTAAATTTTCACTCTAATGCTATGTTTGAAGTATGTGGTCCTAGGGGCATTCTCATTTTTGCGATGTTTACCAGCAAATAACACAATTTTGAGTGTCCTGTAGCAAATTTTGCTGCGAAACAAGGCAAATGGTAACTCAAATTTTGGTCGGTATCAGTATCGCTGGAATGGTGCTGGAATTGATAAGCTTTTCTTTTCTGAGAAAAGATAGCCTATTATTTTTTAACCAGACGTCCTGTTTTGCACTGTACAATTTCTATTAGTGGTAGGCTTGCTGTTCTTTTACACTGAAAAAGTTCATTTCATTCTTTTTTCTGGTAGTGTGTACGACAAGTTAATGTGAGTGATTAACTTGTATAAGTTCTTATTAATGGCAGGAGCTACTGCATTTTTTATAAGTTCTTATTAATTTCTTTTGTTCTATACAGGAGCTACTACCGTTAATATTAGTGGCAGGAGCTACTGCATTTTTTATAAGTTCTTATTAATTTCTTTTGTTCTATACAGGAGCTACTGCATTTTTTATAAGTTCTTATTAGTTTCTTTTGTTCTATACAGGAGCTACTACCGTTGTACGCATGATGGGTGCCCTGTCCGTAAGCATGTTGAAAAGGCACCAGACGATGATAACAATATTGTTGTGACCTATGAAGGTAAGCACAACCATGATCAACCGTTTAGAAACAACAGTGAGTCGAAGGATGGGCCTGTTCCTATGATCATTCCAGCAGAGACAACATCTGAGCAGCCCAGCACAATGACTTCAACAATGGAACAGAAACAGCCGATCAGTCTGCTGAAGGATGGCGGCGATGAGCCCACGAAGGGCAAGACTTCAGAAATCGGTGGTGAGAAGGCAGTGGAGTCTGCGCAAACCCTTATCAGCATTAAAACTAATCCCGATGACATGAAGAATACCCTCTTGAAAGATACTTCCGCGGTAGTTCCTGTCCAAAATAATTGATCCTGTGAGGTTAGGGTTGATTTGATTAATGTATTAGTTTGTGGTATTTATTGGTTCGGGGAGCTATTGTTGTGTTAGATTCTGTACATGAGTTTGAGGGCCGGCATTCTGTGGAGCACCATTGGATAGAAGCATCTAGGCTCGGGAAGCCATGATACTTACAGTTGTCCCCCTTGTATAGATCTCCAAACCCCTAGTGTGTATAGGTACTGTATCGCTTACTGAGGCTACGCAACAAGGAGACCTGAGAACTTCATGTGTGGGGTGCTCTGCTTGGATTCATTGCACATCTAAGCCGATCCATGCCATGATATGTTTATTGTATCTGGTGTTATATCATAAAAATGTGCAAGGTGTATGCCATTTCCATTCTATTATCAGAGTAACACAGGCTGCATCGCTTGTCTGCTCGGTGAGCGGTAGACAAGGTGAGTTTGGGCATTTCATGTGGTTGTATGAGGAACATTTGTAGCTGAACTGAACGACTAAAAGACCAAGACACATTGAATCAGAACCAGGCAAGGAGCTTTTGCTGCTCACTTGCTCAGGCGAGCTCACTGTAACCGTGCAGATCTATGTACAGTGCAACAAGAAGATGATGGTCTTCATCATGTTTGAGCCAATGCAACGCTTGGGGCGGCCTTGAACTCCTTCACCGCCTTCTTGACGGCCTCGACGTCGATGTCGATCAGCTTCCCGGTCTCCGACGCGACGACGGTGCAGCCCTTCTTCTCCTCCAAGTACGGCAGGAACAGCCTCGCCTTCTCCTTGGATGAGAAGAGAGCCACGCTGCAAAGATTAAGGAAAACATCAATGCCATGAGCAGTTCATCCTCTGAAATAATAACCATTCCAAAATCTGGAGATGCAGATCGCAGCTCAGTTGATCTAACCATGGCTTGTCCCTGGCGTTGGCGAGCTGGACGGCGGCGGTGTTGGTCGCGACGACGCCGACGGAGTCGTTGATGAGGCAGGTGAGCTGATCATGGAACACAAAAGAAAAACATTCAGTAATGAAGAATTGTAATGTTACCTGTGAAAGATGATCCATGGTGTTTTCAGATTGCAAAGAGATTGCAATGAAGAAGCATCAAGAACCTACTTGGCCAGGAGTGGTGATGAACAGGATATTGGTGTCCTTCCCCACAATCTCCTCAACCTCTTCCCTTTGCTTCTGATGAGGGATCACAAACAGTGGCTTCAGACCATTGTCTTCAGACCTGCCAAGACATCACCAATTTTTTTGGCTTTAGTTCTACCTTCTCACAATCAATGCTAAGCTGGAAATGCCAAGTGTAAGAGCAGCAGTGACTTGGTGAGTGAGTGAAGTGAGGTGAAAAACCTGATCTCCTTGGCGATCTCAGCCCAATGCTCGAGTGGGAGGAGGCAGTCGTCGTCCCCCCTTGACCTCATGTTGGCGACGGAGTCGGAGGCGATGCCGTGGATGACGACGAACTTGCCCTTCTCGACGCCAGCGCGGCTATACTTGTCCTCCACGAACGCACGGAGCTTCTTGGAGATGGACACCCGCAGTGGCGGTACCGGGTGCTCCGGCACGCCCTTCGCGGGCCGTCCAATCCACTCCAACATGTCTTGGTACCTGATCCATCCAGTTGCACGCTCTTCGAAATCAGAAAGCATTTTGCAAGAATTTTATAGGATTTTGACGGTAATTGGTTCAACTCTTATACAAGAATAATCGAGCAAGATTCCTACATTGCAAAAGAAGAGCTAAGCAATATCTGTTTTACTTCGTCATCTGTTCTTTGTCTTATTAGCCGCAACTAAAATTTAAATTTTAAGATTTAATTCTAGAGTTGATTTTGAGTTTTCCTTATAATAGTTTATTTCTCAATATTGACTTTTAAACCATTATGAACAGTTAAAAGTTTTGCCCACAAATTATATTCGGTTGCTTAGTTCATTTTGTTATGGCTTTTCAACCTAAATCAAAGGCAAAAGATGATACTGTTCCCTCTATAATTAAATTCAACTACACAGCACAAGAATGCCAAAGCAGCAACTTTTTCGGATGAGGAAATTAAAACAGCTATGAATCAAGCGGAGGCGAAACGGCGGAGAAGAGGAGGATGATGATCTTACATGTTGTAGCCGCCGTCGGCGAGGTTGGTGGTCGGCGGCCGGAACATCTCGGTGAGGAACAGACCGGCGCCGGCGCTGTTGACGTTGGGGTAAACATAGCCGACCTTGTCGCGGGCCGACGACATGAAGAGGAAGAGCGCGTGCCCTATCCCGGCCAACTTAGTCGATATGATCAGATCATAGTACCTGTTCTGCCAACCTCAACACAAAATCAAGCTTCAGTTGGTTGAATCTTTCATGATAAATATAATCTAATCAAAATATTGAGCATATGTGGTGGGGAAGCAACATAAGCAGGTTTATCTGATATTATTATTATGTTTACACAATCACGATAAATTTTGAACAAATTCAGCTCATATATCGAGCTGGCTCGAAATGTGCATCTCTAATGGTTTGTTTGAAATTTGTCGAAATTAATGAAATACCGATGTCTCACTATGGCTCGAAAGTCGAAATCTGCTGACCATTAGAGAATGTAAACCTGGGCTTGACACTTCTGAAGGAGCGAGAATTCTAATCTCTCAAGGGGATATCTTCTCGTGTAATTTTTATTTTCTAAATTCAATGTAAATGGTTGTGAAAAATTCTAAAAAAATGACAATGCATAGTAACATCTACTACTCCATTAAAATCATATTTAAATTCGATCTACGCTTTGAGAAAACAAAAGACGAATTCAGACATAACACTAGGTCACTACTCATATGTTGGATTTGCTTTTCTTTTTATTTCTCAATGTGAGAGTTGAATTTTGACTTGATTTTTTGAGTAATTTGCATATACAGTGTGAATGTTGTCAATTTTTAAAGAATTCTTAACAATTATATTTAGATGAAGTTTGAATAAACGAGTGAACATCCATCCCTTCTCGAGTTTAAAACATATACATCCCCACTTTGAGTGACTATTTCTGTACGTAGCAGTGACATAATTTTTGGTTTACCTTGAGCACGCCGAGCTGGTGGGTGTACTCGGCGGGCTCCGGCCAGTCGTCGTCGGGGTCGTAGACGTCGGCGTACCTGACGTTCTTGCACATCTCGTACACCTGCTTCCCCCTCGCCGACGCCACCACGTCCACCAGCACCCCGGGGTACCTGTCCCGCAGCAGCTGCACCACCGGGAAGAAGAGCACGTTCTCGTACACCCCGCCGGACACCACGCAGCACGCCCGCCGCACGTCGCGCCGCACCTTGGACGCCAGGCTGTCCAGCTCCGGGTTGTACCCCGCCGGGAACCGCAGGAACCCGTACGGGTTCGCCGGGTCCTCCGGCGGCCGCGGGTCCTCCTCCTGCTTCCCCCCCGAGAACGCGCCGCGGTAGTCGAACTCGTCGTCGGGGCCGTCGTCGAACGGGTCCAGCCACGGGTTCTTCTTCTTCGCCGACGCCCGCGCCACGCCAGCGCCGCCGCGCCGCCCTAGCTGCAGCAGGTGGCAGCAGCATTGCCTCGCTATCGGCGGCGGCGAGGGGAGCTTCGCCGGCGTGGCCATGGACGTCGACATGGTTGGCGTCTGCATGCTTGTTGCAGAGTGAGTGTGCTGATGAGTTGCTTTGGATATTGCTATTGTTTTTATTTATTTTTTCTATGTTTTTTTGTTTTTTGGTGTGTGGAGGAGGGGTTTGGATGTGGTGGGTTAGGGATGTGTGGAGGAGGAAGGATAAAGTGCACGATGATGGTGCCAATTGGTCTTGTTTTCTTGTGCCACCATTCCTCGATCTCTTTTAATTTGGTTCATCCTTTTTGTTGATGTGGCAGCTGGCAAAATCCCTCCTAAAATTCTTTTGGAGTTTGGATTATACTTGTGAGTTTTTACAAGGATCTTTCGTAATGGAGTAATTGTAGAAGATTTATCTTTATGACAGCTGAACTAATCCTATGTTACTATAAAGTTATCCCCCACTAACTCATTTAAGCTTAACATACAAAGATGCCACATCATCATCCACTAACAAGATGCCATATCATCATCCACTAATCTACTAATTAACAAGATGCCACATCATCATCCACTAACGATCATCACATTTAAACATCATACAAACATGTTATATTATCTATAATTTTATAGTTTTTATAATTTAAGAGCTTTTAAAATACAAGCATGTTAAATTATCATCCCACATAATTCACATAATATTTCAATGTATATCTATGTTTTATAATATCCTACATACTTATATAGTTCATCCTCACTTAGTGCTTAAATGATTAATCTATGGTCCAAATTATCTTTCTCATTTTTTTCCTCTAACTAACTCCTTAATCTTACCATACAAAGATGAGACATCATCATCCACTAACAAGATACCACATCATCATCCACTAATTAACAAGATACCAGATCATCATCCACTAACTATCATCACATTTAAACATCATGCAAACATGCTATATCTTTATAGTTTTTATAATTTAAGAGATTTTCAAATATAAGCGTGCTAAATTATCATCCAACATAATTCACATGATGTTTCAATGTATATCTTTATTATGTTTTATGATATCATATATACTTATATAGTTCATCCTCACTTACTTAGTGCTTAAATGATTAATCTATGGTCTAAATTATCTTTTTCCTTTTTTATTAAGTCATATCACATCAATTGTTTTTAGCCTTTAAATAATTAATCTACGGTCCAAACTATCTCCCTACTTTTCTTCTTCCATAAAGTGATACTACCTTACTTTTTACGTTTGAATCACCATTCTACATACTATTTAAATTTAAATTATTATAAATCACATTAATTTACTTAATCTGATGTTATCTAGCTATCTTACATATTATTTGTAATAATTTGCCTTCCAAAGGATTCTCACTGAAGCATGCCCATTTTAGAAGATAAGGGAGGTAACCTAAGCCATACAAAGATAATATAGTGCATAGCTTTTGGGAGTTAGTTGAATTCTTAGAGCAAGGACAATAATATAGGGCTTGGTTTAGTTCCCAACTTTTTCTTCAAACTTTCAACTTTTCTATCACATCAAAACTTTCCTACGCATATGAACTTCCAACTGTTCCGTCACATCATTCTAATTTCAATCAAACTTTCAATTTTGGTGTGAACTAAACACACCCTAGATGTCTATTTATAGTAGTTTTTATCCAACTATAAATAACCTTGTAGCCAATAAACACAACAACTAACTATACTACTATGGCTCACACTTTGCATGAAATAATATTTTAATCTCCCACAATGGTCCCTTCTCAGGAGCTTGATGAAAAAAAGGAAGGTTGGGCTCCATAGTGTTGCATACTTTTTCTTGGGACAAGCGTATAGCTTGTTTCTCTCACCTCGTCTTCTTTCTCTTCCACCTAGGTAGGCATTAATTTGATGTGGAGACCACTATCATCCGCTGATATAGGTTTATTGTACCTGCTCTTACGTAGTATGATAATATAGGATCTGTTCGGTTGTCTGTGCTAGATTGTCTCATACCGTGGATATAGATATAGCATGTCTAGTTGTTACTCAGATAAAACTAACGATATATGCTTTTCAATATTCTTAAGATAATAAAAATTCATTCTGATATTTGTTCAAAAAAAGCTACACCAAATTATTATAGAGGTTACTAGATAAAAACGACTGCGAGTTACCAAATCTTAACTTGATTAAAAAGAACACTTAAAACACCATCTCAAAGACAAAGATTTTCATATGTGGTTAGTGAGAATCTACGTAACCGTGCGCATAACCATAGTTTCTTCACAATGGCTTATCCTTGTTTTCATTAAACTAAAAATATAGTCTTCAAAATCAGCGGCCGATCACTGTGTTAATCAAATTGCACACACATCATCATCAGTGAATTGAAACGAACCAAAGCGCAAAATAATGTTGGCCCAGATAATTGCAAGTCGATCCAACAAAAACACATCTACCAAGCACGCCGTATCAACATGGAGCCTCCGATGCGACATCTAGGACGTTTTCATTGCTATTCTAGCCTTATGGAACTAAGTTTTCAATCAAAGATTATACTTTGAAGCACAAAGATGAGGAAGGGGACGTCAACGACATTGCCTTCAATGCAAGAAGCTATGTGGCGTCCACAGGTGTCACTGACATCAATGCTCTCCTAGTCCAAGATTTGCATTGATATGAGCTCAACCTCCTCCTCGGTGTTGAGCAGCAGCAATGATAGTGAGGGAGGTGGTTGGCAATGGGAAGGAAGGGGGTGAGGCATGCACTCTGGTGGCACCCTGTCACGCCATGAGAGTCCGATGAAGCTATTGATAAGATGAAGGCATCTCGTAGCCCTAGCAGCAACTCTGATGGTGACAAAAATAGCACGCTTTTATATATAAATCACGGAAGCCAAATCCAGCTAGACCCCACCACTACCTTCCTCAAGGGTCACCATTTCCAACGTTCCCCTTCAGCGATGGTGAGGAACGGGAATCGCCTTGCTTACATGATTGGTGACGCGGAAGGTGGTATTATTTACCAACACACAATTTCTAACATTTCAAGTATTATTTACCAACACACAATTTCTAACATTTCAAGTATTATTTACCAACACACAATTTCTAACATTTCAAGTCTCATATGAATCAAACCACAATAACAACTCGATTGAATAAAAGTAGATGAAACATGTATGAGCAATAGTGCCTCAAATCTCACATATTAAATGCACTGATAATCTAAGTCAAAGCATGGGAGTGCTAAGTGCTAAGATAACAAACTTACATGACTTTGGTAGTATACAAGAAATAAATAAAAATTAAACTTAGGTGCACCAGCCACTGCTGAGTTGCAAAAACTGGACCCACGTGTCATCCAGTGCAAACATCAATTCATGGACCACACCACCCCCGGGCGCAGTGGAGCATCGCCGATCACCACCGACAGATCTCAGCTCCATTTCCTCCAGATACGAAACCTCCTACCCTTATCTCACTGACTAGTGGGCCCACGCAGCATGATGGTCCACACGTCAGTGGGTGTGAAAGGATACTTTTCCCACCACCGCAACGCCATCACCAACCAGCCTTTTTTTCTTCCTCCTCTCTATGGCCGCGCACCTAACCGTTCTCACTGACGTGTGGGTGTAACATCCCGGCCTAGGGCTTAATAGGATTAATAGAATACTCATATCAACAAGTTGCAACTTCTTTTCCGGAAGCCAATCTCCAAAGAACTTCAGGGTTAAGCGTGTTTGGCCTGGAGCAATTTGGGATGGGTGACCGACCGGGAAATTCTTCCTGGGTGCACACGAGTAAGGACAAAGTGTGCAGAAAAGACATGTGTTGGTCTGTGACATCAGTCTATGACCTATGAAAGCTGACGTGGCACGGTACGTGCACAGATAGTTTGCCGACGAGATGCACAAAGCACTCACTGACATGTGGGCCCAGATAGCCGGTAGGTGTTCAGTTTCAACCGTCAATATTACTAAAATAGGAGAGAACTAGTGATGCTTCCAATGCATAAGTATGTTAGAATAATAATATTCCAGTAGTATTAGGTTTACTAACCTTTTGCAGAGAATAATCATAAAGTGGAGGAGAATCGACATCAACACAAACGATAAATCAATCGGAAGATGTCGAGAACCAGACTTATGTATGAATGCGCCAAGAACTCAGAATTAACACGACAAACTAGGCCAAAATTCACAAGTCTGCGGAGAAGAATAACAGAGGAGGCCGCCAGCCAAACCATGGGCTGGTTGGGCCGGCCCTAGGTTCGGCCGAACCAGGGGGTTCGGCCGAACCTCCCCCATCGCTGCTGGATGCAGGGTTTCTTCTGGACAGTTTCAACCGTTGATATTACTAAAATAGGAGAGAACTAGTGATGCTTCCAATGCATAAGTATGTTAGAATAATAATATTCCAGTAGTATTAGGTTTACTAACCTTTTGCAGAGAATAATCATAAAGTGGAGGAGAATCGACATCAACACAAACGATAAATCAATCGGAAGATGTCGAGAACCAGACTTATGTATGAATGCGCCAAGAACTCAGAATTAACACGACAAACTAGGCCAAAATTCACAAGTCTGCGGAGAAGAATAACAGAGGAGGCCGCCAGCCAAACCATGGGTTGGTTGGGCCGGCCCTAGGCCCATCGCCGCTGGATGCAGGGTTTCTTCTGGACGGTGTGGATTAGCTCCCAATGACGGTTGGAGGGTATTTCCGACCATTCCAACTGTCACAACCGTCATTGGGAGGCTATATAAACCCCTCACCTTCTCACTTCACTCACACCTCAAGCAAGAGCTCTCTCATTCCTCTCAAGTTTAGTTTAGTAGTATCTAGCTGGTGAAATAGAAATAGAATATGAGTCAGGAGTCTGGAAGCCTTCGGAAGAGTTCGGGTATGACTCTAGTAGCTTTTCTCTTCTCTTTTGTAAGCTTTGTACTTTTATTAGAATACTCTTCCATATACATTTATGGTATTGAAATACTTTCCGAGTATATGAGTACCAACTTTACATTATGTTTTTGTTATACTGAATATACGGCTAGCTTATCTGGGAGATGATTTGGTGCGGGTATAGTGTTTGCTTATGCAATTACTCTATGTCATGACGATGATATTAGAGTAGTATCTGGTAGTTTAGACGTGGTGTCTAGATTATGGGATATGATTATTTGGGGTTATATATTGCGGATGAGAGGTGAGCCGCTGGTGGTGACAGCTCAGTACGGGTATTCCTCCGCACCTATATATAATCCTAAGTTAATTTCCTGGGGAGGGTATTCCTCCGTATTTAGCCCCGGTTGGATGGTCATGACGGGCTGTCGTAAGGATCTCGGCAGTCAGGGATGGCTTCTCGAAGTACCAGGAGGGCATCGGATAGAGGGTATTAGCTAGTATATCAGTTAACTAGAATGTATATATACTATGTATACTAGAAGTATAGGAGTAGATTTCTTTTCTCTTTTCTTTCCACTTAGCTTAGATAAATTATTATGAGGATGAGTAGTAATGCTTGTGTATCACTCTACCCTTGGATTATCTTAACCCCTATTTAGAATATGATTATCACAAGTAATATATAAAATATTAGTTGAGTTCTCTCTACATGATCTTCCCACAGGATAAAATAAATACGATACCCTTGGAATACTCTTGGGTGAAATGCTACAATGGTATATCCGTGCGCTTGCGGATGAACTCTGTAACCGTAATATACCAGAAGTATTTCTGCGCCATTGCTGGGAATTATGTTTCTAGTAATGTCGTTAAGAAATACCAACAGTAGGCTCAAGGTGGACCCACATGTCAGTGTGCGCGTAGTGGAGTGGCTCGCATGCGCGGAGCGGGGGGTGGTTTGACCCCTCTCGTCTCGCTCGTCGCGGCCACCTCTCTCTCTCTCTCCATTAAAACAGTACCTCGTCGCAACGGAAAAGCGCAATCTCGTCTCGCCATTCTCTCTCACACACACCTCGCGTCGCCTCCCTCCCCGAGCGAACGAGCGAGCGCGCGCGTTCCTACGCCCTCCTCTCTACCGCCATGGCGATCTCGCCGGCAGCGGTGACAGCGCTGGCCGTCGCCCTCGCGGCGCTCTGCCTTGCGGGACCGGCCGCCGGGTTCTACCTCCCAGGCGTCGCGCCCAACGACTTTGACAAGGTGCGCCCACTCCTTCCTCTACTCTCCCCTTTATCCTCTTTTGCGGCATGATCTCTCCGCGGCGTTTGTTTTTTTTGTCGGATCTGAGATTGGGGTGGCCAGATCTGTGGCCCGCGCCGTTGCGCCCGCTGCGAGATCTGGGTGTCGGTGGTGGTGGCATGTACTGGGGGGGGGGGGGGGTTAGATTAGGATGCGAGATCCTGCGCCAATGCGGGTGGCGTTGGGAATGTATGTCTGGATGCTGAGAAACCCACGCTGAAATCATGTTCCGCGTTCAGAGTGCGTTGAATGAAACCGTGTGCGTAGGGAGACGTGCTGATCAATGTGCGCGGTTTGCTGCATCAACAAATACCTGTAAGGTGGCATCGTAGTATGAGCTTGTTGGGTATTGATGCTTAATTGCGGTTGCTGTCGGTCATGGTAGGTTATTAAGTGATGTGTAGTTTTGGAAGATATGATTGGACATTTTGGGGCTGTAAACCTGGGTAGTACATGTCCAAACAAAACTTAGTTTTTCCCAATTGGGGTCCCAACTTGTTTTACCATGTGACAAACAATAGTTTAGGTCGTATGTTTTTAATTGTTCACCTTCACAAAAAAAAATAGTTATACTTTTTTTTAGTTGATTCCTTTTCTATGTTTGTGCTAGTTATTAACATCTGACTGTCTTTGTAGTAGTCATGCTCATAGATGAAACTAAGGGTTTAACGTTTTCAGTATGCATCAATATGAGGCTACCGGACAAATTACTTGCTATTTCTAACTATAGTGATATTTCTTTGTTTACAGAAAGATCCTCTTCAAGTGAAAGTCAACAAATTGACATCAATCAAGACCCAGCTTCCCTACTCTTATTATTCGCTTCCATTCTGCAAGCGAGATACTATAGTCGACAGCGCTGAAAATCTCGGTGAAGTTCTTCGTGGTGATCGAATTGAGAACTCTCCATACACGGTTTGTTACTCTATCGCGTTTTCTTTGATTATTTCTTGATATATTGGTCCTAAGGTTAATATTTTAACTTCTATTCTTTGCAGTTTGAAATGAGAGAGCCTCAAATGTGTCAAATAGTCTGCAAGATTTCTGTCGGGGAGAAAGAAGCAAAGGTTCTCAAGGAAAAGATTGAAGATGAGTACCGTGTGAATATGTAAGCTAGTGTAACTTGGTTTCTTGATTCTAAGAGCTTATTCATGGCTGCCAAATATTCTAAACATTCATTTTCTCAACAGGATTCTTGACAACTTACCTCTAGTTGTTCCAATTCAAAGAATCGACCAAGAAGGTGCATATTTCTATCAGCATGGCTTCCATGTTGTAGCCAAAGGACAATATGCAGGGGTAAGTGTAACTTTGAGAACTGATCACATGCTATGAAAATGCAAAGTTCTTATACCGTGCACTTTCTTCCCTTTTTCTGTTTGTGCTTGGCAGAGCAAGGATGAAAAGAGCTTCATTCACAACCATTTATCATTTACTGTGAAGTATCACAGGGATGCCCAAAGGGATGTTTCTAGGATAGTTGCATTTGAAGTGAAACCATACAGGTATGCTGCATGTGATTTATTAAACAAGTAGGCCTTTGAAGTATTTGGATGTTGACTGTCCTCCTTTGGTTCGGTATCTCAGTGCCCCTAGTATTTGTTGGGAGTTTCCTTGGCTTCAAGAAGCCTGCAATTGAGGATCCCGTGAAAACAAACAAGATACCCAGGCAGATTCCTAAGCAGGCCTGGTACATGAACCCGATCTTCTCAATTCTAATTCGAGGAATCCTTCCATTTGGTGCTGTATTCATTAAGCTCTTCTTTATCCTGACCTCCATCTGGCTGCACCAGTTCTACATCTTTGGGTTCCTCTTTCTCGTATTCCTGATCCTGGTCGTAACCTATGCTGAGATCTCGATCGTGCTCTGCTACTTCCAGCTGTGCAGCGAGGATTATCTGTGGTGGTGGAGGTCATACTTGACATCAGGGTCTTCTGCTATCTACCTGTTCTAGTATGCAAACTTCTACTTCTTCACAAAGCTGGAGATCACAAAGTTTGTGTCAGCTGTTCTGTACTTCGGTTACATGCTTATCGCCTCATATGCCTTCTTTGCCTTGACTGGTACGATCGGATTCTACGCATGCTTCCTGTTCACTAGGCTGATCTACTCTTCAATCAAGATCGAGTAAAGAGGCTGTCTTGCCTAATTCTTTATTGCCACGGCAAGTACTGATCTTGCGGAGTGCGGACAGTGAATATGGTCTCCAAGCTTAGTTGCCTGTGGCATCAGTTTTGAGTTTTCAAAGCTGGTAGTTAAGATGAACTGGTGATTAGTTATCCCATGATTCAGGTATCATAGCTAGCTCAGTGATTTTTTGTTTTCATTTTCTTTTACCTTTTCTTCTTTTTATGGATTTAGCCCTTGGATCACGGCCTATTAAGTGGTTGTTGCAGAGTTAATTGTATACGAATGCTGAGTAATCCATTTCTCTCCATGTCAGAATGTTATGTACTTGTTGACCTATAATGCGACTACCATTAAAGATATTACTGCAGTGGAAATATTCATCTTCCTATTTCCTTTTTGGTCATTCAGATTTTGATATATGAAAGCATGAGGTTGGGTATTATTCAGACTACTGTGTATTCTGTCGCCTGAAATGTTTCACGGGGAAAAGAAACCAGACAGACTCTCGTAAGACCAGTTCTTTTAGCTGATGGAGTTTGTTACAGAACATCAAAAGATTACTCCCTACGTCTCATGAAAACTCAATCTAGAAGTTTTTGTCTAGTCAAACAAATCCCCTCCTAATACAATGAATTTGGACCTCTCCTAGGTTGAGTTTTTTTTAATGGAGGGAGTACAATCTTTGCATGGACAATAAAATAATGTATAGTACATCTAAGTGAGAATCCATGTCAAATGTCAGTTTTGCTCTTTTCTTCTTTCACCATCTTCATTTCTTGTGGGCATTCCAGCCACCTAGGCGACCATAGGTGCACGCTGCTCTACTTCGCTGGTGTCGACTTCTTCTCCAAGGCCCACCTCGTTACGCCTGTCATTGACTGCTGCCCCGAGGACGCAGCTGCACAGTTGGAAAAAGTACACCGAAGGTCTCTCAATTTGTCATTGAGTTACCCTCAATCGCAAAATCAGATATCTGGCGTCTCTTAACTAATCAAAACCGGTCACAATAGATCCTTCGGTGGTTCTGACCCGGTTTTATCCAACGTGGTGGCTGAGTCAGCGTGGGATCCAGAAGGGAGAGCATATCAGGCTCCCACGTCATCTCTCTCCCTTCCTCCTCTCTCTCTCTCTCCTCCTGCTGCAAGCTGGCCGGCAGCGAAAACGGCGGCGCCACCGGAGAGGGTGGTGCGGCGGGGGGCACGCGGCGGAGGTGGGCGGCGCCAGTGCTGAGGAGGAGGAGATCATGGCGCTGTCGTCGTCGTCATCCTCGGCGCTGTGAAGAAGGTGGGCGCGGCGGCGGAGGGTGCTAGGGGGTTGCCGCGGCTGGTGCGGTACCAGGTGCTGGTGCTCGTGCTGCAGTTTCTGTACAGCGGGCAGGCGTCGGTGGCGACGCCTAAGAGCGGGCCGCTCCCGGGGTTGCTGGCACACGCGGTGCGGCGCTGCCGTCGACCTCGCCCTCGACATGCTCGCCGCCGCGCGCTCCTTCGGCGTCGAGCAGCTGGCCCTGCTGGTTCAGGTACTGCGAAAAATTCAGGAACACGACGTAGTGTACGCGTCATGTGCATCCTGCAGCTGCAAATAATCGAAATTCCTCTTCCATCCTTGCAATTCGAACTTGGGATCTGCTGCTAACACTGGATATTGATTAAGAGTACATGATGGTAGTTAGGCTGGCATGATTGGAGCATCTTTTTTGGTGACATTAAGGAGTCAGCAGAAGCAATGTTCAAGTCTGAGCTGATCCTGCTGCATGCTTGCCTAGATCCCTAGGTTGCATGCCCCCTTTGCCTTTTTTTCCCGACTAGTCAGGTGCCCGTGCGTTGCTACGGATCTTGAATAAGTAATATGATATGGTGTAACTTGAAAATATATAAACGTGTGTCTGCATTATTGTAAGTAAGCTAGAAGGCAATATTATATTTGAATAGAAAAAAGTTACTCCGACGTCTCCCAGGATGTCGATCAACAATTACAAGATATAAATTCCAAAAGAACAAATATGCCATAGATGTAGACTCATAGGTCCTCTTTGGGACCCAATTATAGCAACGGACAGCTTATGATGACTCTAATATCTGATTATCCCCAAACAACAAAATTATTCACAAATATCTTGCCAACCAAACAAGTCATCACTTTTATTTTTATTTTTTTTTTTGGGGGGGGGGGGGGGTTCTGGTCATTATGCACTCATGCCGTATATTCAAATATAGCAGGTACATATTTGGACAACTGCATATAATCCATAATCAAGATAATCAAAAGCTTTCATAAAGGTGGCCATATGCATAGCATTATCAATAGTTATGACATGCCGGATTTGTGCAGCCACGCCATCACCTCCACTTGACCCTCACCACGTTGCCAGACCTGCACGCGCCAACAACAGAAGTAAGAATGTCTTCATCGAGAATGTCATCACCTGCTGCTTCAGTTGCTTGAATGTTGCTTCTGAATCTGAAAATTAGCAGCAAATCAAAAGCTTTCAGTTTTAGAAAGTGGCACCATGGCACTCAAGTTCTTGGTTCCTTTATCACAAAATTGGCAAATTATCTACCACCATCTGTACCTTCATATGCATCCACCAAGATGTTATATGAAGCTCTGTCACAATCACCCCTCACCAAATGCTCCATCAAGGAGAGATCCCTCAAGCGCCTTGCAGCAATCCTGTATGGCTGTGGTGCATTGATATATACAATGTATATTACTCCAAACTTAAAGAAAAGTAAAAAATTCCGTCCAGATGTCGGTAGGAACGTAGGCTCGTGTAGCCATGGATTTATGATGACCACCATTTATCTTCCATGAGGACATCATAAGCATACACTTCGGTCTCGTGCCTAGCCTGTTGCATTCTTCAAACACTTCTTCAGTCTTCTCATACTGACTTTCCCTTGCAAAATGCATTCACGAGGGCAGTCTAAGTGTAGCTGGTAGGCTTGCACCCTACTTCATCTCATTTAAGATTACTATCAACAACATCGGTTGCTCTGCGTGTGAAATAATTAATCATAAGAAAAACATGTCTAAATGTCTTGAACTATTGAGGCCATTAAAGTTATTTTTAGGCACCCATCTCTATTTCATCCTTTATCAGATCAAATAAACCAAACATGGTAGAGCTTGAGATATAAACCTATATTATATTATATGAATAACTAACCTGATCTTGTCAAAAATGTTGGTCTAGAGGCCCCAAAATTGCTATCCATTGGAACCCTGTAATGCACAAGTTCAAAATTTTCAGTGCAGTCCAGTACAAACCATAAGGCGAAATCGAGGACCACACTTCTAGTGCATTCCAATTTCATACAAATGACAGACTCTAGTCATCAAAATATATTGTTTTTTCAATATATGTTGGAGTACATAAGTCAAGAGAAACACATGGCAAAGAGCATATGCTGAAAGGGTTACAAATCATGCATTCCTATCTACCGAAAGATGCAATTGAAAGCAAGAACAGACAAGAACCTCTCAGCTCATTCAGTTCTAGCTTATAACCAAAACTTTAGAGAAGGATCATTGTTTGCTGAAAAATAATTGGTTGCACCAAAAGAGCTCATCTTCCTGCAATTTGCAGCACAATAGCATAATAAAATATTTTTTTTACTTTATTCTACTTGGTGAAATAATAGCAGTGCCCTGAATATTTCGTTAGGGCTATAACACCTCAAGATTACAGCTTTATATATTGCAGTGAGTTCTGCCGAACAAATGCCCTGCAAGAGGCTTAATCCATACTACTTGAAATACTTTTCCCTGTTTTCAGTGGCAAAAGAACTTTTCCTCTATTTGGGTATTGGTAAATCTGAAGATATATCTTGGTGACTGACAGACTGGCAGTCATTCCAGAAACTTGGCTTGGCTTAAATAAGAGCTCAGATTAGGTAATTCAGATTATCCAACAGGAGAAATACAGGATTGATAAGATCTAAAATGTAAGCACAGTACAGTAATACAAAATTCAAACAAACTTAAGAGCACCGAAATACCCCGATCACATCGAACAATTTCTACTAAGCTTACATAAAACAAAACAAAAGAAAAAAAATCCCAACCTTTGGAATCATTGTCAGGAATTCGAAGAATAATTCACAACTTTTTCTGTCTAATTTAAGTAAACAAGAAACCTTTGGAATTTCAGCACATATATAATGATTGAAACTTGTTCTTGATGATGCAAATTCAGTTATGGAGAAACTGAAAAATGTTAAGAACATAAAGAATAACCATATTTAACCAACAAGTGACATGAATTTGTTTGATCATTGAGAAGACACACCTTGCAAACAAGATATATATCGCTGCACAATTAAGCCTCCAAATGAACGTGCAATTAATGTAGGTGGCAAGGAGATCTCCTTCCAGGTGAAATCAGCAATATGACAGTCTATCTGTATGAATCACCAAATGCAAGCATCTGTTTTTTTTTGTTGTCAAGTTCTTCGTCAGAATTAAACCGGGTTAAACTTGACTTCCCGTTAAACTTCGAGTACTGAAGAACTCATCTGAACTTTTCAGTAACCTGCTATTCATTGTGGCTGAAAAGAAACGCAACTACATGTTCAAGCATGAGGCTCTCCCAATAGCATGAGGAGTTGTTTTTCTGTTAGCTATGATGTAGGGGTGCTATCAGGTCAGCACGGTCTGCACAAACTTATCGGTAGCATGCTGTGCTCGATTCAGGTTTGATTTGGGCTCTCTTGTCGTTTTCACATAGGTCTTCTTAATTAGTTGTAGATGTCATCAAGCTAAAAAAATTCGTGTGCATGGCCTATGGAAAGAAGCTCAAAATCTTTAATGAAAAATGATTAAGTAGCAGTTTTCTGAAATCTGAACCTCAAAATGATTTTTTTTGTTCGATTGCTGACTCATGTTTCAGGGTCGGATTGCTTCTTGGTTGAAAACTTGAAATAGCATGTACAAGAAACCAACATAACAGTGGGAGAGCTTATCAAGATGGAGTTAACGAGGCAGTAAAGCGATATGGCAAGAGATTGGAATGGATTGGAAGAAGAAGAAGAGGAGGAGGAGGAGATGGGAGAAGTTACCATGAAACAGGTCTTGCCGATCTAGCAATCGCCGAGCAGGCTGACCTTGAGGCTGCGTCCTCGACATCCGGCGCCTTGCGGTCGGCGGCGGCGCCACCGTCGTCCCTGGGGAGCAGGGACAGAACGGCCCCGTCGGCTATGCGCTGCGGTTGCGTTGAGGAAACTGGGGTGGGGGCATGGGGAGTGGGAGCGGCGAGGAGGCGGGGAATCGGCGGTGATGGGAAGGACCACGAAGGAGAGGGAGAAGGCGGCGGTGTCGCGTGGCGGTTGGAGTGTTGGACGGAGGCGGTGGCGTAGAGGAAAATGGCGCCGTGGGTTGGGGGGTGTGGGGCGACGGACGGAGGAGGCATGGATTCCGCTGCAGGCGGGGCAGGGCGGTCGCCGGTGGCAGGGCGCGATGGCGACGGTCGTCGGCGGCAGGCGATGCGCGACGGAGTGTGGGCGGAGTAGGCGGCAGATGCGGAGAAAAAGGAGTGGGGGAGGCGCCGCTCGATAAGGATGCGGAGAGAAGCGCGTCTGCCTAATCTGAACAGATGGATTTGACGTTCGAATGGTTCACATTACACCTCTCTATCAGAGTTGGAGTCACCGTCACCACCACGTTCTTTCTAAGTAGTAGAGATTACTGAGCGAGCTGAGCTGCACGATTCATGCACTACTGCTCTCAACTGTGGCATCTGATCCATTCGCAGTAGCTGCAGCAGAATCTAGTGCATGCCCTCACTTCATTCATCGCAATTTTTTCAAATCGTCCGGCAACTCCGCGAACCGCACCAGCCGCGGCAACCCCCTAGCCTACGCCGCCGCCGTGCCCACTTTCTTCCCCGGCGCCGAGGACGACAACGACGACAGCGCCACGACCTTCTCCTCGGCATCGGCGCCGCCCACCTCCGCCGTGTGCCCCACGCAGCACCACCCTCCCCGGTGGCGTGGCGTTGTCTGCTGGTCGGCTTGCAAGAGAGAAGAGTGAGAGAGAGAGGAGGAAAGGTGAGAGAGATGACGTGGCAACCTGACATATGGGGCCCACGTGGGTCCCACGCTGATTTAGCCGTCACGAAGGATAAAACCGGATCAAAACCACTAGGATCTATTGTGACCGGTTTTGATTAGTTAAGTGACGCCAGGTATTTTTACGGTTGGGGGATGATATTGTAACTCGATGACAAGTTGAGGGACCTTTGCTGTACTTTTTCCTATTTGGATTTATCCTGCGTTGGGCCCCTAAGGCTAGTTGAACGGGCTGGGAGGACGTCGCGCCAGCGTGAGCTCATCAGAGAAGCCGCCGCCGCTCGGACTCGTCAAGGGCACACCATTGCTGCCACCTTGAATAGGCCTAGTAGAGCACATTGGATACAGACACCGAGAGTAAGCTAAAAGTTTGAAAGAATATATATATTTCAAAATATTTGAGACAAGTAAAATAAAAAAAGAGAATAAAAATATCATAAAAATAAATTATCACAAAAATAAAACAATGTACAAAAACTAAGGAGACATTATGATACATTATTGAATGCATAAAAATAATGTTAAAACTTTGCTACAATTACAATACTACTATCCATTCAAAATTACTTGAATTTCCTCTTCTCGTGGCATCTATCTAACCAACAGTTTCATAAAAGAAAATTACATCCATCAGGCTATGAATAATAACTTGGATGACATATTTTGCAACTTGCTAGCTTGCATTGCTCAAGCGTTCTTTCTTTAATGCCACCAAGTTAACTACTAGAGCATTCACGACTTAAGGTACAAGATGATGCAGAAATTCATTGCAGTGCTCCATTATTCCCAACCGAGTAAACTAAGTATGATCATTGCTACAATATCAATGGCATGCATAAACTATCCTCATGGAATGGTCCTTTTTTTTATTTTTTTATTTAGGAAGACAACGGCAGACCTCTGCAGGAATTCAATTTTGCTCATGGAATGGCCTCAATATGCAGGTATTTCTCATATAACAAGGTTACCTCAGCAATAGTAGTTCACGGTTTACTTTATGTACTGACAGTATATCTCAGTATCTGCACAACCGACAATTCACACTGAGCAAGAATACCAAGTTACCGAATACAAAAAATGAAAATATTGACAATCAGTCATCATAATAATGATCATTTGGAAAATTGTAAGTTTGTAACAACATTCAACAAATTAAAGAAGCACAAGGCAACTATCGAATCTACTCTCATGTCAATTAGTCACCATGAAGTCAGCCCTGAAAAACAAGGACTAGTTTACTTTGCAAATTATGGTGTACAACACAAGAGAAGCATAAAGATACAATGGTACATCTGATTATAACACCTTTGATGTTCTTATAATTGTTAATTGTGCTATTTCTCGTATCGAATTACGGGGTTAGACGTAGTTTATCAAAATCGAGCAGTTACAAGGTTTTAGATCCAAGGTACATCAAAATTATATATTTGCTGGTGGTATTATGAGGTACAGAGGTGATTGTAATAAGAACAAAAGGCTATGACAGTAAGGTATGCTGGCATCTAGGATTAGATGTAGTTAAACACAAAGTATTACTATATGGCAACATTTTTTTTTCAATTTCTTAAAATCTAATTGTAATACTAGATTACTGGACTATTGTAGTCAATCCATAGAAGCCTTTTCTAAATATAAAAAGGGTCTAATGGACTATCATCTAATTACTCTAGTAATTACTAAGACTCCTATATTTCTTTTTCATAAAAAAAGTGTCGTGTAACAAAAAGAAAAATTCAAAATAGGTGGCAAACAAAATGGTTAACCTTCACAAGAAAAGAAATAGCTACAAAATAAAAGGACCTTGATATCTCCTGAAGGGAGGGGGTTGAATAGGTAAATAGGTAATCCTTCCTTATATCTCAAGCTGGCATGGATGCTGCTCGCTGATTGGTTGAGATGGTGCACAATTATACGTTGACACGTGCCCCTCTTTCTTTCCCCCAAGAGGCTAAGAGTGTGGCTGGACATATTTGGGAACACAAAATACTAAAATCTAGAGAACTCTTTCCACACAATTCTAGATCTCTAGTATCTTCAAGTCTGGTCTCATTTCAAATGATTTAGGAGTAAATAAGACAATGTCGTAGTCAAACTAATGGAGGAAAAAAGTTACAAAAACAACATTTATAGGGGTCGCATTCACCTAATTAAATCAAAGAAGGAGCTGACAATTGAAAGAAGAATTGAGCCAAGCAATGAGATTGAACAGGAGCAATGGTGGTGGCGGCGACTGCAATACTGTATCGAACAAGCGCGCTTGCACAAAATGGCTCTTCCATGAACATTGCAGTGCTATTGAAGACTTATTGATCGATTGGACACTGCCACTGCAGTGAATGCCCTGCTTGCTGGGTGTTGGCGGCTGTTAAGTGCCAATTTTATGCCGCCAATACCTGCATAAATCAAGGAAATAAAGCATCCAACATAGTGATAGAATTAAATTCTTACGTATTCCACAAGTGTTGCTGTATATTTGAATGCAGGTAGTAAACCGCCGAAGTTGGATAAAAAATAGACTTAAGTGAAGGTGAAATCCTATCCATACAAAGAGTGGGCTAGAAACTACCAAAAAACACCGTCACATGGGCCTTCCACTCGCAGAAATGGATAGAGGAGGAGGAGGAGGAGAAGGAGAGACAACAGGCCAAAACTTGGGCCTATTGGGCCTGGCCTAGGTTCGGCCGAACCACTCTCGCAGCCCTCCAATTCAGGGTTTGGCAGGGACGGTCTGGATGAGCTCCTGAATGGCGGTTGGAGGGCAAAATGGACTTTTCGCGTTCTATAACCGTCAGCCCCTATATAAAGACCTCACTTCACTCACTTCAACACACACTCCAAGCTTAAGCTGAATTATAAGAGGCTCTATTGTACTTTATTGTATACTAGATTAGGGAGAAAGTAGAGTAGAAGAAGTCAAAGCAGTTCCGGAGTTGTCGGTAATCCTCTTCTTATTTCTTTTGCTATGTTAATTACTCTCACTATAATAGAAATATCTTTTGAGTAGCTTGGTGAGAATTATTTCTTGGTTAGTTCCTAATCAGCATACGGGATCACCGTTCACTATAATCAACTAAAATATAGTGATTTACTTTAGTGTGTAGCTAGCATTAAAGTAAGTAATTAATCTGCTTAGATGCGGTGTCTAGGTAGTTAATTGCCGGTGTTTGCTCCGCATCCCACAGTAGGTGTGAGGTGGGTATAGAGGTGGTGACAGCCCTCAATATCACTGAAGTCCTCCCTGTCCGGGTGCGCAGTAGAGCGATATCTGGGAGCAGCGAGCTGGCCAGTGCCCGAAGTATCGCATTAGAATTAAAGATAAGCTTTCTGTAGACACTGTTTCTCACAGGTGAAACCTCTCTATCCTTTTGCCTATCCGTAGCTTCAGGTCCTTGGATGAACCTAATTTAGAGTTGACACACACGTTCCCTGTGGAAATCGATACCTAAGAATACTCCCGGGTGAAGTGCTACATCGGTATATTCCGTGTGCTTGCGGATTCTATCTGTGATGTTAAGAAATACCAACACTGGGCTCACACCACCGCCACCCTCTCGATGGTTAGACGTGGCCTGTTTGTGGCTATGCCGAAACCTTTATGCCACCACCTTTACCATGACCGATGCTGGAGTTCGGCTAGCCATCTCCGGATCTGTCTATCTTACACCTTGGCACCCTCAGAATCAATGCCTCAAGAGTAGCCACCTGATCGAGTTGGCAGGAGCACAACTGCCACTAGATCAAATGGTCCTCAACCTCCACATCCCTCCATCCACATGGATCTGGCATTTGCCAACACGACCAACATCAGATCGGGCAACCCAAGGTACCAAGTACCATAGGCCTTCTAGAGACATGGGAGGGGAAGGAGAGGCCATCACCATAGTGATCGCCGGTGAGGACAGAGAAGGAAAAGGTGCCATCGACAAATTGCAGAAGAAAAAGTCTTAGAAAGGGAGAAAGAGGCAACGCGGTGGACTGATCGAGGCACTGAGCCGTCGAGCGAGACAACTTGAAAGTCTCACTCAATTAGCGCAAACAAGACCACTTGAATGTATATCTTTTAGAAATGTTACAAAAATGTATTATATTTTTTAAAAATATCTTATAAAATAAATATCGTTTAAAGAGCTTACGGGTTTAAAGCATCCAGTTGGCATGTCTAGTTTCTAGGTTAAAATGAAATGCGGAAGCTAACCAAAACAGTGTCGGGTTGTCCGATACCGGGTTAGACAGTCCGATGTTGATTGGATTGTCCAAACTGAGAGCGGACTATTTGACTTGTAGAGCAGTAGCACAAGCAAACAACGACCTAAAAGTTCTAGGACCACCTCACATACAAGTAGATAGGCACATACAACAACTAGATTAGCACAGAACAAAGCAATGCAACAAGAAGGTAAAGAGATGGAGGATATCATCGAGTTTTACGTGAAAATGTATTTTCCGAAGATCAAATCCTTGAGGGGATTCTAGCCTCCGTTGAGGAGCTCACAAAGAGCTGGGTCTTTTCCAACCCTATCCTCTTGAGGTTACACAAATGCACTCCTTCCGCTAAGGATATCTAGGGATGGCAATCTTTTCAAATCCATGCCCGACCCAGCGCCCGACTTTGCCCGCCCGAACCCTACCGGATAGGGTTAGCAGGCAAAACTCCATGCTCGTACCCATGCCTGACAGGTATGGGTATGCCCCATGGGTATCCAGTGGGTATGCCCGGTGACCTTGTTCCCTATGCTCGGCGCAACGGTGAGAAGGGAGCGAAACGACGACATAAGTGCGATGGAGGAGCGATGGCGCTCTCTCGCCAAATCTAGCAACAGTGGCCACCAGATCAGGTCAGGTGAGCGGCGGGGGTGACGAAGATAGCGGTCATGCGTGATGGAGACGATGAAGCCGATGCTGCCTATCATGGCAGCCACCACCCCCTCCTGCTTGCGCCGCTACCTGATGAAGTTGCATCTAATTTCTTTGCATCCAAGTATTTGGAAAGTTGTTTGTACAGGTATTGATGTACCCCATGATGACATGGAGCTCACCTCGGAGCAAGAGCAACTCATCCACCGCAATGCTCAAGCTTCCAATGCAATTCTCTCTGCCTTGAGTCCGGAGGAGTTCAACAAGATTGATGGACTTGAGGAGGCCAAGGAGATATGTGATACTTTGCAATTGGCTCATGAAGGATCACCCGCCGTTCGTGAGGCAAAAATTGAATTGTTGGAAGGCGGGCTTGGAAGATTTGTGATGGATGACAAGGAGACACCTCAAGAGATGTATGATAGGATGATGATCCTTGTCAACAAGATTAAAGTACTTGGGAGTGAGGACATGACAAATCACTTTGTGGTCAAGAGACTTCTCCGTGCTTTTGGTCCAAGAAATCCCACTCTTGTATCAATGATACGGGAAAGGAAAGACTTCAAGAGGCTCACCCCAGGTGACATTCTTGGAAGAATTGTGTCTCATCAGATGCAAGAAGAGGAAGCTCGTGAAGTGAGGCAAATGGTGAAGAATGCCGCCATGATCAAAAATCAAGAAGTGGCTTTGAAGGCAAAACAAGAAGAAGAGTTAAGTTGTGAAGAAAGTGAAGATGAAGAGATGGCTTTTATTGTCAAGAGATTCAAGCACTTTCTTCGCAAGAGTGGCTATGGCAAAGGGAGGAAAGATGATGACAAGGGAAAGAGGCAATCAAAGAGAGCTTGCTTCAATTGTGGCGAATATGGCCACTTCATTGCCGATTGTCCCAAGTCAAATGAAGCTAAGGCTAAGGGAGGCAAGAAGAAGCCGGAGCATGCTCATGTGGCGGAGGCACACATGGCGGAGCTGTGGTACTCTGGAGATGAAGAAGATCCCGAGGTCAAGCTCAAGCCCAAGCCAAAAGACAAGGTTGAAGGAGAAGGTGGTATTGCTACCGTCGCCTTCAAGTCATCCTCTTCAAGCAAGGAGCGTCTCTTCAACAATTTGAGTGATGACGACGACGACTCCTACCACTACTCATATTTCATGGCCCAAGGTCGCAAGGTGATGACTCAAAAGCCCTCTCACACCTCTCTTGATGTTGATTCTAGTGATGAGGAAAGTGATAATGAATTAGATGATGTGTTTAAGAGCTTTAGCAAACCCGCTATGCAACATTTGGCTAAGTTAATGAGAGCTTTGGATAGTAAAGAACAATCACTCGAAAGGCAAGAAGAATTACTTATTCTTGAGAAGAAAAGAAACCTTGCCTTAGAGGAGAGCCTAGTTAAAGAATGTGCTAAAAATGAACAACTAGCTAATGAGCTTAATTTGGCTAATGGTTCTCTAGCTAGCCTTAGGGATGTCAATGAGATTCTTCAAGACAAATTTGCTAATTTAGACAAATGTCATAAAGATCTTGAAATTCAATTTGACACTCTTTGGAATAGCACTTCTCAACCAAATGTGATTTCTAATCCTTCCAACCCATCTACTAGTAATGGTTGTGCTAGGTGTTACAATATTGATTTGAACTCTTATGCTACTAATGTTGATGCTATGCAAGCTCTTAAGAAAGAGAATGAAAGGTTGGGCACATTGGTGAAATATGGATGCATGAAGACATACCATTGGTGAAATATGGATTGTTTGGGGACTACTCGTGGGTTGCTTCCATACTATAGAGTGCTTTATTCTATCTTCAAGTGGTTATTGCTCCCTAAAGTGGGAGATGCTACAGCCCTTCCAGGTAGGCATGCGCTCCTCCTCAGTCGCATGCGGTACAACAAGCCAGATTTCAGCATCATGAAGCTTATCTGGAGTGAGATCTATGAGACAGTGTGTGAGCCAAAGAGGGGTTGCATCTATGGTCCTTATATAATGAAGATGATTGAGGCAAAGACTGGGATTTGTTATTTCAAGGACAATCAGCACAAGCCTTTTCGTCCTCATGTTCCTTCTTCTTCAGCTCCTCCTTCTACCAGGGCGACTCGTGCTTCTACCTCAGCTGCTCCTTCTTCCTCTGCTGGTCCACAGTGCTCTGAGTCTTCTTCCCCCATAAAGAAGGCTCTCCGGGCCATCTTTTGCATGTGTGCTAAGATAGCTAAGAAGGTAAAGAAGATAGAGAGGCGTCAGAAGGAATATTGGATTGCAGCAGGCAAGGATGTCTCTGATATTTCTGATGATGAGGAGTTTGTTGATCCTTTTGCTGCTTATGAGACTGCTCGAGACATTGCTAGTGGTGAGGGTCCCTCTGTCACTTCTCATTTCTTCAATGAGGAGTCCTCTCACTCTGAGGAGAGCAGCGATGATGAGGAGTTTGATGCCCCTACAGAGCATGTGCCTACAGATCCAAATGAGGCAGTGGACACCGCCGGGCAAGACATTGACTCACCTCACTCCGGCGACACCGAGATCATTCCTTCTGATGGCGATGATGATGAGGCTTGATACTCTTCTTCCCTTGTGATTTTGTCTCTTTTTGGTGCCTTGATGCCAAATGGGGAGAAAATTGCAATCGAAGGGGGTCAAAATTTTGTTTTTGCTGCCTGCTCTGTCTGTTTATCTGGAAGTTCCGGATCCTCTTATCCGAAAGTTCCGGACCTGGCAGCTCCCTCGCTATATTTTCCTGTCAGTTTGTCCGGAAGTTCCGGGTATTTTATCCGGAAGTTCCGGACCTGGCAGTCTTTTGGCCTCTACTCTTATGAACTTATGGACATGTAATAATTCTCTATTTGTGTGGATGTAATGACTGTTAGATGCTCTTAGCTGCTCTTTATATATATTGCACTTCATTATGCTATGAGTGTCTTATTTGTTATAATGTTGATTTTATTCTTTTTGAGTGCTCATCTTGTCATATCTATTCTTATTGCTTATTTGCATCCCACGAATGAGTAGAGATGAAGGAAACTCTCCTCGGTTGCTCCCTTATATATATGCATATGAGTTTCTCTCATATATTCTATATGCATACACTAAGGGGGAGTTTCATTCACCTCTAACCATTCAAATCAAAACTTTTATCAATCTTTTGTAAGCTTTAACCATGTTGTCATCAATCACCAAAAAGGGGGAGATTGAAAGTGCATTAATCCCCCTAGTGGGTTTTGGTGATTAATGACAAATGTGGTTAAGGGACTAATGAGTTCATTGAGTTACTTTCAGGAGTATTAGTCCAAGGTGTGGAAGATGGATGCTTGGAGACCCCCCAAAAGTATAAAATCAAAGCGGACCGGAACTCGGGAAGTGCATAGGATAGTTTATTTATCGCAATCGAGTTTTTAGGAAAAACCGTACTATTAACAGGGGTTCCAGGTGATGCTCTGAGATATGTCAAGTGCTCTTAGTGTGAACCAAGTGTCAAGTTTCCCTAGGAGTCATTGTTGCAATTTCTCCATCTGTCCAAAAGTGCAAATCCGGAACTTCCTGTCTTCTAGGTCCGGAAGTTCCGGTCTTGTGAAAAAGATTTTCCTAAGTGTTATCCGGAAGTTCCTGTCTTCCAGGTCCGGAACTTCCTGTCTAGTTTCCAGTTCAAAATTGTGAGTAACGGCTAGATGACGTCACCTAGCCATCATACATAACCAGTTCGTTCTTTGGCCATTCCACTTTCACTTTTGGAACCTAGAGCTGTTGCTAGCCTCTCCCAAGTGTTTCTTGCCTTCTCCACTCAATCTAGAGTCTAATTCTTGTGAGAAAGAGAGATTGAGAGGAAGAGAGGAAGATTTGGAGATGTGTGAAGACTAGGATCTTGGGTGAGCACTTGGAATATTTCGTGGGCTGTCATCTCGGTGCTTATTACTCTTGGAGATGATCTCCTAGATGGTTAGGTGTCGCCCGTGAGAATCTGTTGCATATTGTGGATATCCCGGGTAAGTTTGTGAAGGATCTCCTCTCCTCCGAAAGGGAACGAGGTAAGTTAATGAAGTTCTTGTGCTGAGATTCTAGAGGCTTTCCAAGTAGAGCAACCCACACTTGTGGCGAATTTCTAGAAGTAGGTTGAGTTAGATCTTGGTGGTCACTCAATTCTAGAAATTTGCCTAGGGGTGTTTGGGGTTGAAGGCTGTGGATTTCCTCTGGGGTTTTTGCACAAGAGAGGCAAGGAGTTAATCGAGACCCAGCTCTTTGGAGCTCCTCAACGGAGAGTAGGATTGCAAGATCCGAACTTCGGGAAAAAATCGCTCTTGTCTCTTTCTGTGATGTTTCTGTGGATGTTTCTGTGATCTATCCTCTGCTTAGAATACCTGTGCACCATCTTGTGAAGATTGGCTTAGTCTCCTGTTTCGAAATTTGAATTTCATCTCTGTTCTGTTACCCGGAAGTTCCTGCCCTAGAACACCAGAAGTTCCGGGCCTGGCAGACCGGAAGTTCCGGTGTTCCTTACCAGGAAGTTCCGGGTCTGTTTGAATTTTACCGCTGCGATTTGTTTTTAAGTTTTCAGGGACAACCTATTCACCCCCCTCTAGGCTTCATCAGCACGTTCACATATAAGATAGGCTTAATGGAGACTGAAAATTCTGAAGAAGATAAATTAACTAAATAAAAAGAAGATAAAGCTTACGTCAACGCGTAGGGGACCATTAAGACATCTTTGTCGGCGTGTGCCAACATTGCTATTGCCAAGTATGTTGCTACTTCTAGCTTCTTCCTCTTGTGCAATTGCTTCACATATTCTTCCTTTTCTTGCGGGGTCTTGCCAACCAATTGCTCGCATTCCTCTCTCAGCTCTACGGTGTGTTGTGTTTTGCATATTCTTGTTGGATCGACGTATCCAACCGGTGATCCAGTTCTATCAGTTTCGTGGAATTGCATACTGTACAATGAACAAAGAAATAATGAGATTTGGTTTCTTTGTTTGGAATGATACGTGTAACATGTAATAAAGAGTTTAGACTTACAGACAGAACGCCGTAATTGTTCAAGCAAAAATTTCAAGTTGAAAACTGTGGACACCCGTTTTTATAACAGGAATCAATCGTGTAAACAGTACCATTTCCCTGGATCAAGTAGTCTGGTACACACGAATTCATAGCTGAAATAACCAGTGCGCATACACGAGTATCTAATACGAATTATTACATCAATAGCCCGCAGGCATAGTCTTAAGTCATCGGACCGAGAGGTCCGGAATACATCTAAAAACAGAAATAGATAAGGCAGCGGAGTTAAGGCAGCGGCACGCCATTGCCACAGGCAACGACCGTAACTAAGACCTATTGAGCGCCGTCGTCTTCATCACCCTCCTGGTAATAGGCATAGGGATCCTCCGAAGCTTCATCTCCGGCCTCTGATTAAGTTTATATTTGCAAGGGTGAGTACCAACCGTACTCAACAAGTCACCACAGCAACAATGCACGTGATAAAGGGGTATTCAAGGAATGGCTATGGCTCTTTTGCACAAAGCAAGTTTTGTAATTCTTTTCACAAGCCTAAGACCTAGCATAGACTGATCAAATTTTAATACCAGCGTTCATATAAACAATGACGGTTCTGTCCACCATCCATTGTGATCCCAAGGATAGCTTCCCGCCATCGAGTCGTCATGGTTTTCTGAGGACGTCCACCTTCCCTTTTCTCAGGAAGTGGCTCCATCAGCAAGGAAATCATCATGCATCATCCCATCCCACACAAGTTAAAAATTTAGAGTCTAGCCAAGTGTAATACACGTCCCGATGCTCAATAACCGCGAGCACGGCTATTCGAATAGATTTGGTTTACTCACACTGCAGTGGATGTACACTTTACCCGCACTCCGCGACTGCCCAACACATGAGCCTCGTCCCAACACATGAGACATGTCACGGCAAAGCTTTTCGATAACCTTGCATTGGCAGTACCCGCTCCATGAACTTTACATCCTCATGCACTCTAGGCGTACACAGTTTCTAGCAGTGAGAGGAGTTCTGGCGCACCCGGGAAGGAAAGACTCACACAGGCATTAGGTTATAATTATGTTTAAATTCTCACATGGCAGTCCTACCGATGGCGACCCCACTGTAGACACCCGCCTCGCGGTTCTACCAATGGCTGCCCCACCGTAGAGCCCCTGCCTCACACATCAAGAAACCACTATGCATGGATACTGCCTCTGCTCAGCTATCTATTCCGCTAGGTCTATACCCATACGAGAAGTGCGGTTGTACGGGG
Source organism: Oryza meridionalis (assembly GCA_000338895.3). Classification (NCBI taxonomy): domain Eukaryota; kingdom Viridiplantae; phylum Streptophyta; class Magnoliopsida; order Poales; family Poaceae; genus Oryza; species Oryza meridionalis. The sequence goes on along the minus strand of CM002531.2, from coordinate 10,402,004 downwards.
GTCGTTTCATGCTTAACTTCATGGCTCGGTCCTTAATTGACCGGGGACGGTACTTGCCTTTACCCGGATACCACCCAAATCCTCCGTCCGCCCCAGTCGAAAAACAATTGTTTAATTTTATTTCTCTTTTCACAAACCATGTCATCAACATCATAGCAATGTGGCGCTCATGTCTCCACATGCTGCATCTCATTTGCCTTCCCAAAGGTAATTGCCCAAGCATAGAGCATTTTGATAATTATGAGTATGCATGATTCTAGAATAGCGTTGCTAAGCAATTGTCATAGCTGACTAGGGACTCATACGTAAACATGGTTACGAAGGAATATGGGGCAAACAATAATCAAGGCATGGCATAATCACAAGTAGGATGTTTATCATTGCATGCAATTTTATTTGTAAACAAAACAATTTCGCAATTGGGATCAACATGTTCAAAGAATAGTGATGACTTGCCTTGCTCAAGGTCCTGCGGGTCTTGACCTTCGCTTGGATTAGCAGCTTCCTCGGGCTCTATAGTTACGTGCGAAAATGGATTTGAATTCGGTTAGAATCCAATAAACATCCACATGAAAAATCGAGTGCAAAAGTCGATATTAACTTTACTATTCGCGAACTACGGCAAACCCATTTTGGTGTGAATTATTTATGAGTATAATTATCTTGTTGTCCTAAGTTTTTAATTTAATATTCCCGAGTATTATATCCAGGTAATAGGTTAGCAATTTCTATCATGAGATAAATATCAGACCAAATCCTAGAGATTTCATATGATTTAATTTAGTTTACGATTAACCGATTAAGTATTCTATATGTCTAAAATTCCTAGTGATTAAATCCGAACTTCTACCGTGAATCGATCACTTCTAGAGATTACCCGAACTAATCTATAATATTCTATAAGAATTCGTTCATTTGTTTTAATTATTGATTATATTTAAATCACTACCGCGAATTGATTATTTATAGTGACTATAAAAAGATTAACCCATAATTTACATTAAATTTTGCAATCCTACGACGGAAATTAATCTATATTTTAAATTCTAATTTTTCTTTAAGTCTTCTAAACTTTTCCTAATTTTTCCTCTAATTATACTTATTTTTATCATTTATATTTATTTAATATTTTATATTATTATATTTATTATTATATTTTTTTTCTTCTTTTCCCTTTTCTTTTTCCTTTTTCTTTTTCTCTCTTTTTCTCTCTTTTTCTTTCTTTTTCTTTCTTTCCTCTTTTTTTTCTCTCTCTCTCTTTTTTTTCTCTTTTCCTCTCTTCTCCCTCTCGGCCTCTCTTCTTCTCCCTCCTCTCTCTGCCGGCTCTCTCCCTCTCTCTCTCTCTCTCTCTCTTTCACCCGAGCGGCGGCGGCGGTGGATGCGAGGGGGGGAAAGGGGCGGCTCACCGATGACGGCAGCGGCGACGACGGCGGCGGCGGCGGTGGCGCATGGCGACGCAAGGGCGGCGCGACGTGGCGGCACCGAGGGCGGCGGTGCGGCAGCTCCCTGTGGCGGCGTGGCGGCGTAAGGGCGGTGGCACGGCGCTCACAGCGGCGACGGCTTGGTGGGGAGTGAGGAGGATGGAGATGGGGTGAGGAAGAACGGGGAGGAGGGGAGATTTATAGGAGGGGGGGAAAGAAGAGGAAGAGGGGAAGGGGGCGGCGGCGGCGCGGCAGCGGGGCGACGCGCGGGCGGCGACGCGATGGCGGCGCGGGGCTCGGGGCGGGCGACGTGACGGGTCGTGGGGCTCCGACGCGACGATGGGACGCGCGCGCGGCGACGGGACGGCTGCGCGGCGGGCGAGCGGCGCGCGGGTGCGGGGCGCAAGATGACGCGACGGCGACGGCACGCGACGATGTGACGCGGCGATGGAACGGCGCGGCGACGGGACGGCGGCTGCGTGGCGACAGACGGCGAGGGCGACGGCGCGCGTGGGGCGCGAGGCGGCGAGGGCGACGGCCGAGCGGCGACGGGACGGCGGCGCGGCGGCGAGCGGCGCGGCGGGGATGGTGACGGTGCGCGGGGGCTCGGGGCGCGAGGCGGTGCGGTCGCGACGCGACGGCGACGGGACGGCTGCGCGGCGGGCGAGCGGTGCGGCGGGAGAGGGGACGGCGCGCGGCGCACGGGGCTCGGGGCGCGGCGCGGCGCGGCAGCGGGTAGGGGTAGGGTTAGGGAACCGCGCCGAGCACTTGGCGGGCAATGAACAGTGCCGTTTTCCAATTTTTCCTTTTTCTTTTTTTTATTTATTTATATTTTTTTATTTATTATTATTTTATTATTATTATTTTTATTTATTTATTATATAAATTTGATTCTAAAATTCCTAATATTTGCATATATAATTCTTACCCAATATTTGTGTTATTCCCACTAATAAATTCATCCTAAATTAATATTGCTCACATTTTTATATAATTTATTTAAATCTTAATTTAGTGTTAATTCCATTCCATCGTATTTAAATTTAATTGATACGAGTAGGTTTGCGATAATATCGGTCTAAATTGATTGATTTAGTTCTTTTATTCAAAATCTCCAAACTCCGAAATCGAAATTCAATGGAACGGCGAATAAAATCGGCATGATGCAATTTATTTTAAAAAGTTTTTGAAAACCCGAATTTTAGAGTTTTGATTTGTCGGTCGAATTTTCAAGGTGTTACAAAAACCTCCCCCTAATTGTTGCTTGCTTTTGGAGAGAGAAAGCTTCGTTTTCAAATGGTCAAGCTCGGGCCTGGAGGAGCATATATGGCTGATCATCGCATGCGGTTCCTTAAGCCAGCCGCATGCGAAGATCCATTATCGCATACGGCTGCTTAAGACAGCCACATGCGAAAATAGGCCTATTATCGCATGCGGCTGCAAAATAATGGATCTTCGGATGCGGCTCGTCGACCCGCCCCCGAGGGGCGAGTTTTGCAGGCGCCGCCACAAGCCGCCCGCATGTAAACTAATGACCCCCTCTTACGGAAAAACACTTTCTGTAGTAGTGTGGGGTATGACCTGAAAATTGGTTTCACAGGCGGTGTATGACTTGAGACAGCCTCAACTATTCTCGTGACGCTATTTTTTCCGCCCGTAAAAAACCAAGAAGACCTCAACTATTTTGTGATGCTACTTTTTTCCGCCCGTAAATACCTGAAATTTTTTATTAGTAGTGCTCCTTACAGGGGTGACACTGCGAATAATCCATTTGTACCCAGAAGCTGCTCACATCTCAATAATCCACCGTTTATTTCTCTATTTTACCATTATATACCTTTTTTACAAATAAATACCATGCCACATTATCGCGTTAAATTAAGTTGCATAAAATGTACAAATAAGATACAATGTAATTATTAAACTAACATGAATTTTGAGTCTAAAAATAGTTATAATTACATGGTTTTATGGGAGAGGAAAGGAGACAATTTGAACCATATATATTGAATCCAAAAGCTAAAACTAATAGAGATAATGTGGCTTAATGAGAGAAGAGAGAAATAGTATTAATTATATTTAGTGGGGATTAACTATATAAGTATTAAACAGACTATGTTGCATAAATGAAAGAAAAAGGTGCACATTGAACCTTTCAACTTGAACGTTTATGTCCTGATAATTTCACCATGATATATACAAGAACCGTAACTTTCAGACTAGTCTACTTTATGACTTCATAGACTAGTCTGTTTAGTTTGTTCTTATCCAGCGAATCTTTGCGTAGTTTAGACCTGTCTACACGGATGATGATGGCGACACTACTATCAAGTCTCTATACTGGTGATCTACCTTGGACCAAAGCTGGGTGCAATTAAATTTGAGTAAATTTCACATAATTATAATATATTAACCAAACCATGATAAAACTATATATTTAACCTGATATAATAAATTTAGCAATAAACTTACCAGAAAATTATATATTTTTGGTAAAATATTGCAAAACTAGTGGTTCAACACCAATTTAATCACAAAACATGGACCTTTATAACACAAACTAATATTAGTACTAAAGATTTAAACCCTAAAGTATGTAGTTTTGTGATACTTAGCTTAAACCTGTAGTTTTGTGAAAAATTATCTTTAAATTTGTAGTTTATTGATACACTACCTTAAATATAGAGTTTTATGATAATTTTGATTAAAACATATGTAGTTTTATGAAATTTACTATGAAAAGAAAAGAAAAATTGGATACAAATAAACTTGAAATCTAGAACAGCTACCGCTATATAGGTGAACCGTCTAGGACTTAAAAAAAATCAAACCATGCATATACGCATGCATTTTTTTTTCATTCAGTATATTCATTTTTAAAAAAAAAACAAGACAGAATCTACATAAAAAAGTTGCCAGAATGTTTACTTTATCCACGAGCTATTTGCTTTCAGGAAAAGAAAAAAATACTCTAGCTGCTGTGTACGGTTACATGCACTGTCATGAAAAGAAGTACACGAGCTGCGGCGCATATGCATTGGTTCTACATGCCGGCCATTTTATTAATCTAGGTTTGCTAAATATTGTCTCATTGCCTTTTTAGACTCCAAACACGGTGCTTGAATTTGCTGCCTTTCCAGGTTCCAGGTAACATGCCCAACATGTTAACATCCCTTTTTTTATATGTTAAAATCCGGTGAAAAGGAAATAACTAATACATCGAAAGGTAGCATGCATGGAATATATATATATGCAAGAATGCAAATATGACTCAAGGTGAAAATATATTAGCAGAATTCGCCCGGCGAATTACCAATTTATCATATCATCTTGTGAAAAAGTAAACAAAAACGCACGAAAAAAATGGAAAACCAGAAAACACAATAACATATAAAATTAAGGATAATTTTTTTCTGAATATCCTTTTATTTCAGATGAAATTAAGTACTAAAATTAGATGCTAACAAATAACTTAAAATATCTGCCAAACATGAAGTGATTGGTACTAGCTCCTAGCCCACATGCTCGGCCATGTGAACACGGTGCGCAAAATGATTGTCGATGCATAGAAACAACACATGAAACAAAACGAAATGGAGTTCCTGTGCCCTGCGCTGACGGTCTTGCTTTTCTTGACACGAAATTTTGTCCATTTTGTTGCTCTCGATTTGTTCTGATATGGCAAAGAAAGATCACATGTGCGCTAGTTCAATTAAATGACGGCTTTGCATTTGTCCATTATGACGCACACACAAGAAATAACGTATTAAATATGGCTAGGTATATAATAGCGGGAAGTAATATTTATATTGTTAAGGGATAAATCCATATTACACCCCTCCCCTCAACTATTAGGTTTGTCTTACAAAATAGCACTCAAGTCTCAACTATCAAAACAACATTTAGCACCTCTCAACTATAAAAGCCTGGCAAAATACCTCCCAAGTACAATATAACCTTGTTTTGTATACTACTTCCTCCGTTTCACAGTGTAAGACATTCTAGCGTTTTTCACATTCATATTGATGTCATTAACATCAATATGAATGTGGGAAATGCTAGAATGACTTACATTGTGAAACTGAGGGAGTAGTGTTTTTCATGATTTTAACATCTAAATATGTGTTTTTTTGAAAAAAAAAATCAAAGTTACAGAAAACCACGTGTACTTTGATTACCTTCGGTGTAACGGTCTTAAGGTTTCACCAAACTCACCCCTATGCACGTTGAACATACATTTACTTAAAATTGTCATGAATAAAGTGTCTATGAAAACTTTTACTTTGATTTAATTTTTTTGACGGTTTACTTATTGATTTATTAATACAAGTGATTGCTAACTCTTGCACATAAATTGCGTTCATGGTATACAAATTTACGGGATAGGTGCAAATTGGTACAATAGCATGCAAATTACTCATTCAGGTGCAATTAGTCGGCTAGTCCATGCGAACCTAGCCCAACACGATTCACGCAAGTAAAATGGACGCAACGTGACGCACACCGATAATATGCTGACAGCTAAACACACAACTATGTTTTGAAGATACTATTTGGAATCTAAACAAAAATAGAAATAAGTTGTGCAAAAGTTCATTTTTTATGTTTAAGAAAGAAACAATTTATTTTATGTTTTGGAAAAATTGATCCTCTATATAATTCGTTCAATGTTAATTTCTATATATGTTCATGACCAAGATAATTTTCTGTCACACCATAGTACCAGCAACTTCTAAAAAAATAAGAAATAATCCAAAAAGTACCAATCACAAGTGCACAATTCCAAGAAATATCATCGAAGAGTACGAGTTCCATAAAATACCATCATACATACGACTTTGTCCCAAAAATGTCTTCACCGTTAGAGTTCCGTTAGCATCCCCCGTTGAATGCTATAGGATGAACAGTGCATTTAATGGCGCGGGATGGACGAACCCTAACGACAATGATATTTCTGGGATAAAATCACTTGTAAGATGGTATTTTATGGAACTTGCACTCGTTGATGATATTTATTAGATTTTTGTATTTGTCAATGGCATTTCTTGGTTTTTCTGAACAAACATAATTATAATTTTCATGGTCTGACATTTTTAGCATCTTTTCCCTTTTAGTCACGTAAATCTTAAAAATATCCTACGAATAATAATTACACATTCTGTTGGTCTAAAATCTGATATGTAATATAATTACACATTAGTATGTGCATGTTAAATCAAGTTTGCTTTGCATGGATAATTTTGGCTTGGGTTCTCATGACAAGTTATTGTTTGAGAATAAGCAATTTATAATTGTTGTAGCTATTTACATCCACCAAGTTTATGTCCTGAGAGTGTAATTAATTTACTCTTTTGGATATTATTGTTTCATATATATCAAATTTACTTGAGAAAGGTGGGGTTCTGTGAAACCCCTAGACCATAAAACCTATTCCACAAACAAAAATTCTCGTGTGTTTTTTTTTCTGCAATTTTGACTGAAATTACTCAAAAATATATTGCTTAGATGTCAAGCTCATAAAAATTGGATTGTATTAGCCTCACGTGTATTTAAGTACAATTTTGGTAGATGTTAAATGCTTGGTTTCATGGTTGAGAAGTATATGTTTTTAACAAACCCAATAAGGATGTAATTTGGATTTATCCCTCTCATAAAAGTAAAAAGTCTAATTTGCTCCTCAATTTGTGCTTTAGGCCAATTTATTCCCTCTAACGCAATACCGAACAATCTCAAAAACGAGTAAAATACACCAGCGGTCCTTGAACTTGTCAGCAAGTTTCACTTAGGTCCACGAACTTGCAAAGCGCACATCGAGGTCTCTAAACTTGGTTTATTGTATCATCCCGGTCCAAAGCCGTGTTTGACCGTGATCTTACCTACGTGGACGATGACATGGATTTTTTTTAATTTTTTCTCCCTTCTTCCTTCTCTTTTCTCTTTTATGAAAAGACGATGACATGGACGATGACGTGTATAAGGCATTTTCGTCTTTTCGACAAGGAAGAAAGAGAAAAAAAGAAGAAAGAAGGGAGAAAAAATAAAAAAAATCCATGTCATCATCCACGTGGCGTGCCATGTAGGCAAGACCACGGTCAAACACGGCTTTGGATCGGGATGATATAATAAACCAAGTTTAGGGACCTTAATGTGTACTTTGCAAGTTCGTGGACCTAAATGAAACCTCCTGATAAGTTTAAGGACCGCTGGTGTATTTTACTTCTCAATAACTGTTCGAACTGGATTACTGCCCTAACCAAATCCAAGGTGGATTTGGTCATATGTGGGGTACATATGACAATTTTGGGCCTGCGTGGCAGGGGGCTACAGTTCCTCTCCAGAGCTATATCCAAACCAAATGGTTTTAGCTTCACCCAAAAGAAAGCGGAGCAAGCTAAGGTGATCTAAAGAATAAACTAAAGGATAGAGCGGGGTGTGGGCCTCTACATGACAAACAAAACCTTCCAAACAAAACCTACCTAGAGGATCTATTTGGCAGGGCTCAAATTTCTAAACTCAAACCATTTGATTGGGTTCTAGTTTCACCTGAGCTGGAGCTATGCACTTGCCAAACATACCCTTAGGTCATCACCAATGCGTATCCCCGAGCGTGTCCCTGCTCACGGCTGTCTCCGCTCCGTCGCTTTGCTGTCCCCCAGCAGAGGGGCGCGTCCCCCAGCTGAGGGACGCGGCTCTACGAGCGCCTCGGCTGGGGTGGAGCAACGAGGAGGCGCGCTGGGCGGGGCGTGGCTAGGGAGTAGCCCAAGGACACCATTGCCTCCTCCTGTTTTTCCCCTTCTACCCTCGCCGGCCGCCGAAGGAAGAGAGAGGCCTACCGCGCCTTAGCTGTCGAGGCCACCGCATGTCGCGGCAGCCGTCGGCTGGGCTCGCCTTAGCTATCGGTGGAGGTCTCGAGCTGCGGCCGGAAATAGCAGCGACGAGAGAGAGAGAGAGAGAGAGAGAGAGAGAGAGCGGCGAGCACGGCGGCCGCGGCGGTCCTCCTCGTCGCCCTCGCGGGCGCTGCCGGAGAGAGAGAGAGCTGGGGTGGATGGCGACGATGGCGCGATGGAGGAGGCTGAGGTGGATGGCAACGATGGCGACGGGAGAGAGGGAGAAAGAGGGGCCGCGGTGAACGCCGGCGACGGGAGAGGCGGCCCTCCTCGTCGTCCTCGCGGCCGCCGGCGACGGGAGAGGCGAGCGGCAGCGGCGGCGAGAGGGAGAGGCGAGTGCAGCGGTAAGAGGGAGAGGCGCTCGTGCGCGGCGAAAAAAAGAGAGGGTGGCGAGAGAGAGATTAGGGGTAGGGTTGGAAAAATAAATATGGGGCAAATAAATATGGGGCTTTATGGACTGGGATACCCATTGTGGGTTTGAGTGTCTCTATTAGTTGCTTCAGATTTTGAGGAGCCTATCCAGGGTGTCCTCTATTGCGAGCTAAGTTTCCCTACGAGTGTCCTCAGTTAGTGAGGACACTTTAGGAGTAGCTTGTATTGTGGATGCCCTTAGTGTGCAATATTGGAGGAATGAGAAGCTGACATAAGAATTTGGATAAAGCCCTTGAAAAAAACCGTGAAACTAGAACGTGGATTTGACAACTGCTCCAGAACGTGGGAATTTCATTGTTTATTTCAATATTTGTTTGTTTTGTCCCTTCAAAATAAAGTTTATTTTGGATTTGGAATTTTGTGGAGTGTTATGATTTTTTTCTTATTAAAACTTTTAGGTCTAGTTTTTACGGGTTTTTACTTATTAGATGGTTTCACCGGATCAAATTTATGCACTAAATATGAAGTGAGCCTTGCTCAGCTACTTAGGTTAGGTTTTTTGATTTTGGAACATATTCACCGAGTTTAAGTGTTAGATTTGGCACGAGGTGCTCGTATTTACGACTAATTATTTTTTCAAGTTTTATGCAATGTTTTCATCGACAACGAGTCGTATATGAATATTTCGTGAATGTCAAGATATGCAGATCTTAGTCTTTGAATGTGTTTATAGGGATAGAGCGTGTGTAGGCGTTTATAGCAGTAGTATGCTCGCGCTTAGCACCGTTTATATGAACGTGCTTATGTATTGTGTTTCGGAAAAAAATGCAGTAAACAACACATACATACATACGGTGACGTCATGTCCCTGTGGCCCATGGCCTTGGATGAGCAGAAAACCCGTGTTCATGCGCTGGCACATTGTATATCTTAACTTAGCTGAGAAAAAAATATTTTGTTCCAATAATTATGCGTTCCCCCATGCTGTCCTGCACCAAATCCTGGCATATCTGCAACAGACATGAGCTGCCTAGCTAGAGGGAATTAGCACTATCGCATGAATTCGTGTGGGACCCCATATGACTCCGATTTATATATGAAGTAGAAGCAACCTGGCTCTAGCTAATGTTGTTGAGAAAAAAGAAATGTTCTTTTTTGTTTTGTTTTGTGAAGGCAAAGAAAAATAAGGTGAGAAATTCAGTGAGTCAATTCAGTGACATGGATGAGGATATCATGTTTAAAAGGTAAATTAAATGACGCACGCGGGAAAGACTTAACAAGAAAGACAAATCCAATAATGGAATTACGTACGACTCATTGATCAATTTTGTTGAGAAACGCCTTGATAAGTTGATAGGGAAATGAGAGTGGAGAATATTGACAATGAATTTTCTTTTCTTTATATTAGTAGTAGCAGTTAGAAATGTGATATCTCAAAACAAAGTACTGCATTTGGTACTCCATTTAGTCAAATATTAGTTGTATTTTGGACATTGACATGATCTCCAAAGCACAATTTTAGGTATATAACTTTTGTTGATATAAATTGTATAATAAGAGAAAGGACGGGAGCCCACGCGTCGCCCTCCCCCGGGCGGCTCGGGAGGCGACATGCCCACCGCCACCTTCCTGCCCCCGCCTCCTCCTCCGCCTCGCCGCCGCCTGAGCGGGCACCGACAAAGCCGCGCGGCCCCAAGGACGGCGGCGGCGGGGCCTCGTCTCGCCCACCCTGCGCTCGGAGGCCGGGGGAGCCATCCGTGGCGGCGGCGGTGCTGGCCAGATCCTCGCCGTGTCCTGCCAGATCTGGGAGGGGGTGGCTGGCGGCGGGGGTTGGCGGCGGCACTGGTGGGATATGGCAGCGACGGAGATGGCGACGACGGCGGCGGGCTGCGGCGCATGCCGCGACACCGGCGACGGGCTCGTCAAGAACCTCGCTGCCATGAGGGACCTCCGGCGTGGTGCCCTCGTCAACGCTCGGGCCATGAACGCCATGCCTGTGGCGCCTTCCTCCACGATGCCGATGACCCGCGCGGCGCGCTGCACCTCCAAATCCGCGCCACCCTGGCCAGATCTGGACGACTGGCGCCTGGCGGCGCTGGCTGGCGACGGTGGTGGCTGTGGCGGTGGCGGTGGCGGTGGCGGTGGCGGCTGACGACAGTGACAACTGTGGCGGCAATAGTTGGCATGCCATCAAACGAGGCTGACGGTGCGTCGGCGGCGGCGGCAGCATGTGGAGGTGGGGAAGGAGTTTGGGTATGGGCGTGACGTCAACGGCGGGAAGAACTGTGGGCGGTGGCCTTGGCCGAATCGCTAAGGGACAATGTTGTCGACCGACGACGATCCTTGTGCGGATTAGTGGTGTGGGTTTGGACAGGTAATCGCAGGCGAAAGCCTCACCAAGCCGTTTGGCCCGCTGTCACGCCCTGAAGTTCCCCTCCTTGCTTTAAAATTTGTTAAATAAATCTCCTGAAGAAATTGGTTCATATTAACCTAGAGTTGAATCCTTAATTAATAAATGCAAATAATAATCGGAATCGGCATGTGGAATTTTTCTTAGATTCTACATGTCAAAATATGCTAACAGGATTTTTAGTGGAATTTTCAGAGCCCTAGAAATAATTTTAACCAATTAAAAATGAGCAAAGTGCAATACTTAATCCCTGGGAAATTCCTTTTTTCCCTTTTCTCTTTTCTTTTTCCCTCCTTTTCCTTTTCTTGGGCCGCTGGCCCATTTCTCCCCACGCCGGCCTGCTCCTCCCTCCCACTCCCGAAGTTCACCAGGCCTCCCTCTCCCTCTCGGGCGCTGACAGGTGGGGCCCACCTGTCAGCCCTTCCCCTACCTCCAGCCTGGCGGCAACCGCCGCCCACGCCACCCATGCCGCCGCCTTTCCCGCTTCCCTGCGCCCCGCGCCTGCACCCACGTCGCCCGCCCTCTTCGCCGCCATCCCGCACCGCGCGCCCAAAAAGGGCGGGATTCGGTTTGAATCCCACCTCTCTCCCTCTCTCTCCCCACCTCCCCCACGTTGTCGCCGGCCAAATAGAGCCCAATCCCGGCCACGATCGGCTCCTCCGCCCCTATATAATCCATCCCCACATCCTCCTCCTCCCTTTTCCTTTTTCCGCCGGCCTCTCCCAAGCTCTCCACTGCTCCCGCACCGTGCACCCATCCACCGCCGCCATCTCCGCCTCCTCCGGCCGCACGCTGCCGCCGCTATAGCCGTCGCCGCGCCGCGCAATCGCCGCCGTCGCGCTCACCGAGCCCACCCGCACCTCGGCCGCCGTCCGATTGCCGTCAATCGTCGCCGGAGCTCCGTTATCCCCGAGCGCCGGTGAGCTATCCATCCCTTCCGCCTTCGGCCGACAATGGCGCACGCCGTGGACCTTTTCTCTCCCTTTAATTTCCCTCGATGCGTTCCTTAGGTCCTCCCGGAGATCGTCCGCCCGTCGCCGTTAGCCGTCGCTCCTCCCCGCGCCGGCCGAGCCCCTCGGTGAGGACCGGTTTCCCTCCTTCCTCCCTCTTTCCCCTAGCGTGGGCCGCACCACTGCCTTCGCGCCGCCGCCTCCCGCGCGGCCGGTTGCCATCGCCGGCGACCGCGCATGCCGCCGCCACCTCCATGGCCAGCCGGTCGGCTTGAAGCCGAGCCGAGCCCGGCCGGTGCCACCCCTCCCCCTGAGCCACTGCCTGGTGGGACCCACCCGCCAGGTCACCTCCTCCTCCTCTTGTGTCACTGACCCGTGGGTCCCACCTTTCGGCGCCCCCCCCTGCTGACGTCAGCACGGATTATTTATTGCGCAATAAATCAATTAAGGCCTTTCCTTTATTAGTAAAAACACATTTAATCTTCTAAAATTCATATCTAATTCATCCGAGCTCCGATTAAATCCATTCATGTCTCAGTAAATTCATAAAAATCCCTAGAATCCATTAAAAATGGTTCTGTTCCCTGTTTCAGTAGGCTTATAGCATGTTTTGCTTGTGTGCTTTGTTTGTCGCGTAGATTTCGGCCGTTCCGTCGATCCGCGGTTTCTCGAAGACGTTGCTGTGGCCCCATCAGTGCGAGAGCAAGGCAAGTCATGCATTACAATTGATCATATTGTACCCAATTTACAAATGTCCCGCATTTCTATTAAATGTTGCATTATTTTACAATATCATGTGGGATGGGTCCTACTACTCAGCCATATATTGTTTACCTTATGCCATTGATAACTTGGGTATCAAAATGATTAGATGTTGGATTAGGGATTGCTTAGCCATGCTTAGTTCAACTAGTACACAAAGGGGGATCACATTAAAGCATAGACTTTGATTATTGGCATAGCTTTGGATTAGTGCCACCGCAATGGTGTTAGTTAATTAAAATGCACCACATGGTGGGCTGTGGGTGCATGGTTTTGCTAGTCGTGCCCATGGCGATTAAGGACCGGTTCGCGGGAAACCCTGGAAGAATTTATCGTGCTTACCACAAGCCAGCGTGGTCAACGGCTGGGCTTGTAGTGTAGCTTTCCTCTAGCCGATGTACCCAGGCAAGGGTGGGCGTGATGGAGTTGGGTTGGCCGGGGTGTCCGGTTGATCGGCTTTCCGATTCACCGCGGCACGAGAGGGGGGCTGCCCGCTGCCTGCTGGGGACGGGGGTAAACCTTGAGGTGTGGTGCGATCGGTTAGAGGGGGTTATGCGAAGGGTCCTATCACGGCCTCTTTCCGGTATGTCGTGGTGGCATGTCGGCGCACGGAAACGTGTCGTGGGGCTGTGTCTTGTGGGTACAATTGTACACCTCTGATCAGAGTAAAACTATTCGAATAGCCGTGCCCGCGGTTATGGGCGGTCGACCAGATTCACCGTGATTAGTCTCACCCCTAGTTAGCTAATGAACTGGTTAGTTCAGGTGGTGGTTTGGGCCTGGCTCAACGTGGTGTAGCGTTGAGCAGTGATTGGTTAATATTGATTAATTACTACAACTATTTTACTGCTTTCAACTACTGCTTTTAAATGTTAGCTTTATGCAAATGAACCTTTAGCCTCCTTTGGTTATATCTTGCATCATACCTCCTCTTCCGGTATGACTTGCTGAGTACAGTGGGTAGTACTCAGTCTTGCTCTCTATTCCCCCACACCAGAGTTGAAGTTCTTCTCAGTTGGAGATGTCTCGAAGAAGTTGGTTTCGTCGCTGCCATCAAGGATGTCTGTGGAATGGAGTCGCCCGCTGCAGAAGTCAAGTCTTCAGGCTTAGCTCGTTTTTATCTTTTCCGCTGCATTTGTAATCTTTTATATTTTTGTAAGACGTAGATCTGTATATCAACAATTGTCGTTTGTGTACCCTGGCTGGTCCTGGACAGGGGTTTAATGCACATTCAGCTTAGAAATTCTGGTTCGTGAATTTCTGGGCGTGACACTGGCTGACGACGGTGACGTTGTTTCGCGTCGTTCCCCTCCTTGGAGGCATAGTTTTAGCATACCCCTCTCCTTTCCTTACCATATTCTTCGGGTGAAAACCTTTGCTTCGGCTTCCGAACGAGTGGTGGCGGCGATACACGTCACGTCCTCCTTGGGGGCACCGCTTTGCAGAAACCTCTCCATGCAAGGATATTGTCAATGGTCTATGCATTGGCTTCGAAGCTTTTCAGTCCTAGGTTTTGACATGGCCTTCGCTTTCTAGCTCCACATTTTGTTTTGCGGTGGATGACTTTCGCTCTTTGCTTGATTTTGCTAGGTAGAGTCGGAGCTGCTTCGTCGGGGTGACGAAGCTGGGCAACGATGATACGCTGCATTTTCTTTCTAGGGGTTTTGTTGTTGGCTGTGAATAGATTGTGGCGCTTAGGCGGCTTTGGCTGAGGTTCATCGTGGGAAGTCGAAGCCACTTGATCATTTGCAGCATGTAGGTTTAGATGATGCATCCAGTTTGAAGTCGGAGCTGCCGTGTCGCTTGGCAGCAAGCTCAGCAATGATGACACGGTTGCAAAGTCGAAACCCTCTGCTGTTTTGGTCAATTGTAACGACATTCTACGTTGGACTCCGTCAGTGGTTTCAGCTGTTAGTGAGTTCTGGCGTGTGCTGTGTAACTGTTCAGCCAGCCGGTGGTTGGTTTTTCTTTTCTTGTAACCCGTCTAGGGTTTTAACTCCTGTTTATTGAAAATATAATTGGCAGCTCTCCTGCCGGTTTAGTTTAAAAAAAATATAATAATTGATATAAATTATAGTGTCATAGAAAAATCGTACAATAACTTATTTTGATATAATATATTTCCAAACAGAAACACTGAATTCTTGTAGTGACCCTCTTGGATATCTGAATTAGTGCATGGAGTTTTATTTAGGTTTCAGTTTCTTAGTGCATCTCTAGCGTTGTTGCGATCGAGTAGTTCGGTCGATGCAATCCAACAAAATTACGGTTCAATCGCTGCAGTTTAGAGATAGACCAAGTGAGACCCACGCATAAAGAAAATCTCAGCCTTACCCATATGCCTCCCTCTCGCACAACCCGATGATTTTTTTTTTCTGTTCGGTTGTGTTCGACTTCTGTCATGAACCCTTTTTTTTCACTCACATTCGATTTTTTTTTTTGTTTTTTGCAAGGTTCGATTTTATCCTCTCGTTGGAGCTGCTATTAATTAGGATGTGTGGAATTTCAGTTGTCACCAAAGAAACTAGTAGCTGGCTTTTGTCAGCTGGTCTAGTGGATAGCAGTAGAATGTTTCACTTTTACTCTCTTTTCCCCTCTGCATTTTATCTAATCATATATGAACATCACATTCTTAACACTTTGCAAATAGCACTCATATCTTCAGTATCCAATCCATCCCTTCAGAAATGCTAATATACCCACCAAGATTTGCAGTATCTATCTTGAACCTTAATTTTTTTCAGGTCTAGAATTGCACTTTTAACAAACTTTTTGACCCTAAAAGACCATTAATTATCTTTAATGACTTGCTAGGATGGTAGGATCCAAAATGTGACAAAACATGAGTTTTATAAACAAGATAATGGCCAAAAGGGTTGTCTATCACAGGCTCACAGCTCAAACATTTCTTGGCATGGTAGATCAGGGACCATGTAAGTATGCAACCTTTTCCTTCTTTTCATGGCCTGCAAATTAAATTGACTGTAAAAAGGACTTTTCAGCCTTACAGGTCAACTTGATCCATCATGCACAAAGCCAGGTCATGCAGTTTGGGTGCTTTTGTCTTTTAACAAAATTTGACCATTCTATTTGTCCAGTGTCAGTCTCCTAGAAGAACTGACCAGTATGCACAGTGTTTAAGATGGTGAAAACAGTGCTTCCTGACAGAGATTTTCTACTAGCTAGTACAAAAAGCATCAGCAGTAACTTCAGCATTTTAGAACAAGATCTTTGCTATCTTCATTGGTTAACATATAGCCATGAGGATTCTTCAGTTAAGACAACAACTTGAAGAGTAGATGATGTCACAAGGCAAAGCATCCACTAAAACCATTGACCAGTAGTAACAAAGGATTGTCGCCTTGCCAAACTGAAGGAACAGATATGCAATTCCATTAGTCTAGTGCAGGGAGGGACATCTCACACCCTAATCAAACAAATGAAGGCCATAAACTAAAAGGAAATGGACAGCACTGGGAGCTGGAAAGGTCATGTGGGCAGTGGCAGTGGGAGTGCCACAGCAAGAACATTGTGGCAGCATTTTGAGTGCATGCAAAACCCACAGACTCACCATACAACAATCACCAAACACCATCTCCAACATCAGTAATCAATCTAAGGCTGAAGCTGATTCAGGGCCATCTAGATGGTGCTGGAGGGCAAAATGGCACTTTTGGACCATCCCACTGAAATGGAATTTGTGGGAGCTATGAAAGTCTCAAGAAGGAATGAACTGCGAAAAAAGTCCTCAAAAGGCGCAAGACGACAAAGAGTATGAATGAATTTTGTTCATAGAAACTCGGGTGGGCTCAAAGGAATATGAACGAAACATACGCGTAATCACCCCACGAAACATGCTAGGAAAGGAGAAGAGGGAGTTGTTTTGATTTTGGTTTCTGAAATTCTACAGGGAATTCTTTTGCCTTTCCTTCTTCAGACAACAAGGGATCAGAGTTGGTACCAAGAAGATTCACTTCACTTCATCAGGAATAGTTTTCACACGTGTATGAAGTAAATTTACTGAATATTTTTCCTGGGTTGTAGTTATCTCCTTGAGGAAAAGTAAGCAAAACCTTTATGGAAGGAATAGTAAAAGAACAAAACACCAACCATGTTTGATGTGTGGTTGGTGAAAATTGACTGAAAACACCAACCATGGATGCCTGGCAAAATGAGCTTTTTGAAACTTGTAGGAAGAAGTCACCCCTTTTGATCATTTTGAGACTATGAAAGTATCCTGATTTTGAATCTGCAGACTGGCCGCTTATTGTACAGGAAACTCCATTTGCTGCAGCAATTAGATTGAGAATAACGCAAAAATGTACTAATTGTAGTATTTCTCTAGGATCGGTTGTTTGTGAACATAAACCAACTTATCCAGTAGAGAATTTTGGAGATTTCAATTTTGTAGCGAGGGGAAGCAATCCAAACCTTTGGCTTTCATAAAGGTTTTTCATGTACAAAGGGTTGACTTCTATGCTACAAATCATTATTGTTATTTTTTTGGCTGAAGATTGATAGAGACGCATCGTATTTGACCTATATGTTTGGTCAATTTGGATGTAGCACTGAAAAAAATATCTGATCAACTTGATTACTCACTACCTTGTTCGTTTGTTTTTCTCCACCTTTGATAGAGACCAAGGTTTCATTTATTAAGATCAGGCACATGAAGAAATTACGCGAGAGAAATCAATTAAATCACACAAAAACGTTAGTGACCCTTGCAAGCAAGATACATCAAGAAATTGACAGGCAAAGAATTCCATGATAAGATGGATTTGGATCTCCCATGTACAAACATAACAATCAACAAAAATACTAGTACTGTTCTGCTAATTCTGTTGAAACTGACAAAGAAATCAGCAACTAAATCCTAAAAATCTATTGCTAATTTTTTGCAAGATGCGAGATCAATTGTTAGAATTGACATCCAAAGAATCCATTGCTCAATTAGGGGAAGAAGAATTGCTGCTATTGCTATGTACAAAAAAACAATACTAGTAGATTAGCAAAATTCGACAAATTTTGTTAAATCTCCTGCAAGAACACAGGGCATGGCAACTTGTAGATTGATCCCCAAGGATCAAATTTTTTCGGTGAGCAGAATTACCAATTCACTCGGTGGCATCGGGCGGCTGCGCGCGACGCGACGACCGCGGGAACGGCCGGACGCGCGGCGACGGCGAGTAGTCCACCGGCGGCGGCGGGAGGTCCATCTCGCCGGCGAGGATCTTGACGATGTCCGTGCTGTCCGGCCGTTGCTCCGGCTGCCGCTGCAGGCAGAGCAGCGCGAGCTGCACGCAGAGCGTGGCCTGGTCCTTGTCGTAGCCGCCGTCCAGCCTCTCGTCCATTAGCTCGAGCACGTTGCCGGCGCGCGCGAGCTGCCGGCACCAGCTCACCAGGTTGGCCTTCTCCAGCTTCATCGGCGACGAGAGGATGTGCAGCGGCCGCCGCCCGGACAGGATGACCAGGACGAGCACGCCGAAGCTGTAGATGTCGGCCTTCTCGAGCAGCTCGGCGCCGTGCTCGCACGGCCCGCCGCCGCACTCCGGCGCGACGTAGCACACCGTGCCGCGCATGCTCGTCGTCGTGCTCAGCTCCCGGCTGAGGAAGTCGCCGCTGTGCATGTCGCCGCTGCCCACGGACCGCCCGCGCCGCCGGCTCCGCTTCCGGTTCCTCCTGAAGCTGCTGATGTCCAGGCCGCTCGTCGCCTCGATGTTGTTGCCGCCGTCGCCGTTGGCATTGCCGTTGCCGGTGTTCATGCTGATCGACCGGAGCCACGGCTTCCCGCCGCCGCCTCCGCCGCCGCGACGCTTGTCGAAGCTGCCGCCCTTCTTGCTCATCTCCTCGAAGAACTCCTCCTTCCACCACTCCCTCATCTTGGTCGCCTCTGGTTTCTTGTCGCCGCCGCCGGCATTGCCGTTGCAGTCGGCGTCCTTCTTGTCCTCCGGCGAGGCTGCCACGGCGTGCTCGTCCGTGCCGGAGGGCGAGTTCTTGTTGTTATCGTTGGCGTCGCCGTCGTTGTCGTCGGCCCAGTCCGGGTTTCTCGCCGGACAGATTTGGCTGCCGATCCACTCGGCGACGTAGTCCCGGGAGTCGAGCTCGCCGCTGCCGTCCTGCTTCCACCACCACTCCTTCCCCCACGCGGCGGCAGGGCCGGACTCGTCCTTCGCGTCCGCCTTGACGCCGCCGCCGGCGGCGGCGGCAGAGGCGGTGGAGAAGAGTTCCCCGGCCTCGCCGAGTTCTTGGCTCATGAAGTCATCCGCGCCAGCGCCGGAGGCGGCGATGGCGTCGGGGGTCTTGAAGCGCGCGAGGCCGAAGTCGGCGAGCTTGGCGCGGAAGTCGGCATCGAGGAGCACGTTGCTGGGCTTGAGGTCGCCGTGCACGACCGGCGGCTGGCATTCGGCGTGGAGGAACGCGAGCGCGCGCGCCACGTCGCGGATGACGGCGAGCCGCCGGGGCCAGTCGAGGAACCTCCCGTCTCGGGCGTCGCCGAACAGCGCGCCCTGGAGCGAGCCGTGCGGCAGGTACTCGAAGATGAGGAGGAGCGGGCGGTCGTCAGCGCCGCCGCCGCCGCCGCCGCCGGGGCCGGAGTACCCGAGCAGGGAGACGAGCCGCGGCGATTCGGGCAGCGACGCGAGGAGGTGCAGCTCGTGCGGGGACGAGCACGTCTTCACGGCGGCGAGCGACGCGTCGGGGAAGGTGGCGAGGTACACCGGGGAGGCGGCGCCGCGCCCGAGGAGGCGGGACGGGTGGAACCCGCCCGTGGCGCGGCGGAGCGCGCGGCGGGAGTAGCGGTGGAGCGGGCGCGCGGGGGCCGGCGGTGGCGAGAACGGCAGCGTGGGGCTGCGGCGGCGGGCGCGGCGGCTCCGGAGGTAGAGCGCGACGAGCAGCAGGAGCAGGAGCAGCAGCAGCGCGGTGGCTGTGGCGGCGGCGGCGGAGGCGGCGAGGAGGAGGTGGTGGTGGTGGCGGCGGTTGAGGGGAGGAGGCGGCGGCGGAGGCGGCAGTTGCTGGAGAAGGCGGGAAGGCATGGCGGAGGTGGGAGAAGGAACGTGGTGTGTGCGACCAGCCGACCAGCTGAATTGAGGGGCACTGGGTAGGCTCGTATAGTAGGCGGGGACCGCTCACATAGCTGCAAATTGAAGATGGGAAACTCATTTCTTAAATGTTAGTATTGGTCAATTTAAATTCCGTGGAACTACAGATATTTTGATCAAATTATTGTTCAAGAGTGCTACAAACCTACATATTTTTTTAAAATTTATAAATCATTAAACCACATATTTAGCATATAATTTATCATGAAACTTTAGATTTTATGTGCTTCATCCAAACATTGTTATTCTAATATAGGCTTAAAATTCATAACTTCTATAGTTTATGATAAGATAAGCTTTAAGATTTGTAGTTTTGTCATAAAGCCACTACTGAATATGTTTTTCATATCATTCAAAAGAGCTTAAATACGTAGTTTTATAGTAAATTTGGCCTCCAGTTTGCAGTGTTGTGGTACACAAGTTTTAATTTGTAGTTCTTTTGTTAGTTTTGCCAAAGTATACGTATTTTTTATAAAGAAAATTTTAATCATTTTTTAGTCATTTGTTTTAATAAAGGAAAAGGTCCAAATTACTCCTGAACTTAAGGCGATAGTCCGAATTATTCCATGAACGACATAACCAGACATTCTACACCCTGAACGTCTCAAACTGGGCGAATAACCCCTAAGCACTATTTGTGCGGTTTTAACATGAGCTGACACACGTGGTGACAATGCTGTAATCCGATCACCATAAAAATAGAATAAATCCATAGGCCCACCTGCCATCCCTTTTTGTCTCTCCTCGCCCCCTCTCAAGTCAATCCCTCTCTTACCCCCCCCCCCCCCCTCCCTCCCTAGGATCTCTCCATTGCAAGCTCGCCAAAGAAGAAGTTGTTTGCCAAGGAGAGAACGGTGAGGTTAGGGAGCAAGATGAGGTTCGTCGAGATGGGACTGCCATTGCCTCCCCCTCTTGTCGGTTGGTGTGACCAAGATCCACCGGTCTCACTACCTTCTCTCAACTAGCTCCTCTCACACTGATTTCCATTGAACTCCGCATGCAATAGCCGCCTGGCATGTGTGCCAAAGAGGATGATGTACTCATGGTGAAGGTGGAGTCGAGGAGGTCATGTTCCGCCTCCTATGCCTAGGGACGTTGCTCCCATCGCTACAGTTACCCCAAATGATGCCAAGGTGTGGAAACAAGTGGAGGTCGGAGCTTTGTGGGATGTTGTCTTCCTCTGCCATCTCATGGAGGCTGTCACTGTCTTCCTCTCTATTATCCTCCACCAAGTAATTGAGAACGTTAGCCGCTAAATCATGCTCATGTTGAGGAGAGAGAGAGAGAGAGAGAGTGTGTGTGTGTGTGTCTTTGTTTGATAGATGGAAGGGGAAGGAGGATGTGAAAGAATGGAGAAGAGGAGAGTATAAGATGTAGCATTGATAGGTCGAGCCCACTTATTTTTATTATTTTTTTGGCTGACTGGACTATCATGTGTATGCTAAGTAGAATCAAAACCGCTTCAAATTGAGTTATTAGGGTAATTATTTGTCCGGTTTAGAAAGTTCAGAGTATAGAATGTCTGGTTTTATAATTTAAAGAGGTAATTCAGACTATTGCAATAAATTCATATGGTGATTCGAACTTCTTCCTCAAATAAAGAGTACCTTTTACTTAAAAGTTTTCACATCCCTTTTGAGTTCTCGTATTTGGGCTAAATTTGCAATCGCACTTATGTATCTTATATATTCTGATCTTCTAATATATTCGGCAAATCTTTTGCCGCTTTCACTTAAAAAAAAGTTTTCACAAGCCATGGTAAGTTACTAGAATGGATTGGTAAAATGTGAAATTCAAATCACGTGTAGTTTTAATAGTGAGCCTTATGTCACTCATGTCAACATTTCCTCACGTTGTAACTTCATTCCTTTTGTCATGGATGTTACACTCGTCACTCATCCTCAGCAAGGCTCCGTGAACCCTCACCTTTACAACTTGGTCCACACAACCTACAACCCTACCCTGCTTGTCATCATGCAAGTTAGAGTATGAATGTTCAACCGACAGTAAGGAATTTAGTTGAAATGCAAAATAATTCGGAGTGTGCTGTGCACAAGTTAAATTAATATTCTTTTTAAGACAACAACTACATAACATTTGCTATATTTCTTACGAACTGGTTCTACCATATTTTCTTGTAAAAAACCCTCTAAATGTCCATTTTCAATATACCATGGGAGCCTCCTCACTTTTTTACGGTAAAAAAAGTATGGCAGTAAAAATTGTAAAACCCCTGGGTGAATGAGGGTGTCTTTTGGACATGAGAATGTATTAATCTGATATTTATTATACCATACAATGATTTTCTGGGTTGATAATACTTATTGTTTTGAACAAGGTCGATATCAAACTTTAATATATTTTATTATGAATAATTTTTAAAATATTTGTCTTAGAATTATGGAGATCATATGCATAGATTAATCTTAAAAAGTATTTTTAATAAAATCATATATTTATTTATATTTATATTATAATAAAAAATAGTAATCAAAGTTTTTTGTAAGACCGTATTCTTATCCAAAACGATAAATATGGGTAGAAAAATATAGAGATAAAAAAAACTCATGTGCCCCTAAATGCTTAAAAGCAACAAAATAAATAGGAGCAGACAAAAATGTGACAAATTTGCACTTAGTTGTAGGTGGGGATGTAGACAATGATGATGTAGATTGATCCGCATGTATAACAATCCTTAGGACCTGTTCGTTCTGTAAATTGATAGTAGTGATATTTTCGGTGCACGCAAAACAAAAAAGCTCATGATTAATTAAGTATTAATTATTATAAAATTATAAAATAGATTTATTTGATTTTTTAAACAACTTTTACCTAGAAACTTTTTTTTTAAAAAACACAACATTTAACAATTTAAAAAGCGTGCTAACGGAAAACGAAAGTTGAAGTTTGAAGTTGATAAAAAGAACTGGGCCTTGGTGTGTTTCTCTCAACCTCTACTTCCTTGTTTTTCGTGTGCACTTCTCAAATTTCTAAACATTATGTTTTTCAAAAAAAAAAATCTAGGAAAGCTCTTTTCAATAATCATATTAATCCATTTTCAAACAAATACTCCCTTCGTCCTCTAATATAAGGGATATTTATTATTTTCGTGTAACGTTTGACCACTCGTCTTATTAAAAAAATTATGCAAATATAAAAACCAAAAGTTGTGCTTAAAGTACTTTGGATAATAAAATAAGTCACAAATAGAATAAATAATAATTCCAGAATTTTTTAAATAAGATGAATGGTGAAACAATGAAAACAAAATATCAAAATCTCTTATATTTGGGGACGAAGGGAGTAGCTAATAAATCGTTTTGTTTTGCATATGCGGGAGATTAGTTCTTAATTCATAGAGCTGAACACAGCCTTAGTCTTGCCAACAAGGAGGGGAGAGATAAGGAGGTAAGAGAGACATCGATGTTAAGGTTTAACGTCAGCTTAAAATCGATTCTGCCCAGCCAGACCACAATCTCAGAGACGAGCTGCGGCACTACGTTATCGGCATGTGACAGTACCGATATCCCGTCCATATGCACGTTCTTGATGCCGATCTACACGACATACTACTAGTATACTACACCAGAATCGATCGTGTGTGTATGTTTGACTGTGTGTCCGGTGTCCCTCATATAAAAAAGAAGAGGAAATTATAAGAGGGTGTTTGGGAGAGAGGGACTAAAGTCTCCAAAAAATAAGTCTTCAGGGTAGGGACTAAACTTAAGACCCTGTGTAGTTCCAAAGTTTTTTCTCCAAACTTTCAACTTTATATCACATTAAACCTTTCATACACACAACTTTTCTATCACATTATATTAATTTTAACCAAACTTCCAAACTTCAGTGTGGACTTAAACACAGCCCAGTCCCTCTCTCCCAAACACAGAAAGATGGACTCCGAGTGTGGAAACGCCACGGACCGACCGGCACCGGCAGCGACCACGAATCCACGTAGCCGAGGCGCAGGTTTTCACAGGGGAATGAATGAATAAATTGGGGCCCAGCCCACCCCGACAGCGACGCCCCGTGAATAATCCCGTTCGTCGCGTTCTCCGTTCGTTCGCCGTGGAGCACGTACGTACGGCATATGCCGACCCACCCCGCTCGCTCCGGTGTCACGTACGTACGCCGCTGCCCTGCCCGCGCGCTGCGCTGCCGCTGCGTCGTCGGTGTCGTCCTCTCCAGGAGAGATCTCGTACGCCATCTCGCGTCGCGCGCGAGTCTCGCTCGCTCGCTCTCGCTCTTGCGGCTGCGGCTGTGGCCGGCCGCGCGCGTCGCGACGCCGCTGCTGGTGGCCGGCCGCGCATATGGGCTCCGGGAGAGGGAGATCACCCGACGACGGCTGTTGCGCTGGCCACCACCCGCGTGCCGCCCTGTACATGTACGGGCTTCGCTTTGCATGGTGGACCAGGCTTTCACGGGTGGGGTTGATTGATGTGGTAATGACCTGGTAAGGGCACTCACAGTATAAGCACCAACTATGAGATACCACATGGTGGTACCTAGGATAAAGAGCTTTAAAGACATTTTCTTCACAGTGCAAGCACCAACTAGTGTTGTCTCACAAAATCCCCCTCCCTCACCCCACCACCCCACAAATGTCACGCCCGGCGCCGGCTCTCCCCTCCTCCCCTCCGCCGACGTCCTCTCCTCCTACCCCAACCGCCGGCAACTCTCCTCTCCTCCTTCTACCGCTAGCGTTCGCGGAGGTCCCTGAGGCGCGCTTCAATGGCTGCGTGACGGAGTGGCCGGTGAGCTCCCGGTGGCGCAGATGGAGGCTGGGTGTGTTCGGCGAGCTCCCGGCAACAGGCCTCAACGGCGGCGTGGATGGCGACGAGCTCGGGGTGGATCTGGCGGCATCGACGCCTCCTCACCGGCGCGGGCAAGAAGCTCAGAGTGGAGTTGGCGGCGTCGGTAGCGATGGTGCGGGCAGCGCGTGGTTTCTCCCCCAAATCCACCGCGAGATCGGCCGGCGTCCCCCTTCTCCCTCCACCGGTGCCGGCTCTCCCACTCATGACCGGCGCGTAGAGGACAAAGACGACGACGAGCTCTGCCGGCGTCAAGGAGCTCCCCCGACGGAGGAGTGGCGGGGTCGTCGTGACGTGGAGCGGCGACGGCATCCTCAGGCTTCCCCGATGGCGGCGGCCGATCTGCTCGCGGCAGCCCGACGAGGGTTTCATGCGCTGATGGTTGAGGCGAGCCCAACGAGGGCTATGGCGCCGGCGGTCGAAACAAGCACGGAGTGAGGGTTGCGGCGGCGTCGAGCTCCTCAATAGCGGTCCATATGGCCTCCTCCTCCGGTTGGATTTGGCTGCTCCCTTCCCGTTCTCCTCCTCTGGTCGGATTGCACGACGCGAGGGCATGGCGCGACGAAGGCACGCCCTCCACAGCGCATGGGCGACACGCTTTCCCCGCTGCACGTGGGCTCGCGGAGGCGAAGAAACGCGTTTTCCTCCATGGGGACGAGTCGCTCTGGTGGGACACGACTCGCACCGACACGTGGGCATTTTTCTGACGTGGCGCAGTGAAGGAATGCGCCACGTTCCCACACCGTGAACAGCTTAATAAGCAAAACTATTCCTATCGAAAACGTCCTTGAGCTTAGGCTGAGTTCTTTTCATTCACCCTTTTCATTAGGACGCTTCCTAACTGCTAAATTAAATAGCATATTTTTCAAATAAAAGTTTCTAAAACAAATTAAATAAATCAATATTTTAAACTTATAATGGTAATACACTAATGGCGCGTCCCCTTTTTTTGAGTCGTGAAAAGCTACAACCAAACTGTTGATTCCATCTGCCTCTAATTTCTTCAAAAGCATAATATTTAGAGTAATTTTCTCAAAACAACGTGTAGTTTTAACAGACTATCACAGAACTAGAGATTTAGCGATAAATTTATCACAGAACAATAGATTTAAGGCTAAGTATCACAAAACTATATATATAATATTGAAGTTATCATAAAACTACATATTAGTTCAAATCTCTAGCATTACCGTTATGTTTGAGCTGTAAACGTTGTAGTTTTGTAATTAAATTGACACTAAATCTATATTTTTTTGATATATTTACTACTTAATTTTTATTTTTTGACACTTCATCTTAAATCTGTAATTCTATGAGAAATTTTGTATAAAATATATCTTTAATCTATAGTTTTGTGAAAATATTTATAGTTATATAAAATTTACTCTAGTGTTTATAGACACAAGAATTTGAAACATGATAGAGCATGCCACCGGTGCTTGTGCTTTCCAGGACTTCCATGCCGCATGAAAATTTCCTCTGTTACGTACGGAGATCAGGCTAAGCAATGAGTGAAGGAGAACTTAAGGTTTGAATATGCAGCCCTAAAGCAGGAACTAGTACAAAATGCATCGATGGCCGCTGGTGGGGGGCTATCGACGGGATCCCCTAATAATTTGCCTGACGAGAAGGGGACACGCCGAGGCCAACAAAGGCTGACAAGCTACACCAACGCCCGGAGGGCATGTACTCTCCGATCCTAGCTACCAGTGGACCTACTGCTGGCTCGATCATGGCGATCACGCATGGCCACCTCGATCCACCTGCTCTTCCCACTGTTGCCTTTGCTCACTTTCTCGTCCGACGTGCACGTACCCCAAAATCAGAGTTTGATCTGGAAAAACAATCCATCGTTTGCTCCCATCTCGTCTCCTTTGCATAGACAGGCAGTTTTTCCGTAAAGCATATGGCAGGGATAATAAAGTGACGTAAATGATTTACTCCCTCCGTAAAAAAAAAAACTCAACATCCTATTCCCTCCTAGGTTGAGTTTTTTTTACGGAGGGAGTATAAGAGTACAATAGTAGACACAGCTATAAATATATATGAAGAAGATAAGAGCAAATACAATAGAAGGAATATAAGCTAACTACAAACACATATGGAAGAGAGGAGAGAGAGAACAAGCGTATTACATATCCTATGTACTTATATAGTTAATCCCGACTAAGTGTAGTTAATGCTATTTCTCTCTTCTCCTATTAAGCTATATCACCCTAATTATTTGTAGCCTTTAGATGATAGATCTATGGTCTAAATTGTCTCTTTTTCTTCTCTCATAAAACATGCAATCTCAATTTTTTAAGGCTCAAAATTATATCAAACTATTTTAGTTTTGATACTAAAATTACATTTTATTTGTACATATTATGCAACTTAATTTTCCGCAGCAACACAGTAGGGTATTCATCTAGTATTTAAATAGTACTCCCTCCGTATCAGGTTATAAGACGTTTTGACTTTGGTCAAAGTTAAACTACTTCAAGTTTGACTAAGTTTTATAGACAAATATAGTAATATTTATAATATCAAATTAGTTTCATTAAATCAATAATTGAATATATTTTCATAATAAATTTGTCTTGGGTTAAAAATATTATTATTTTCTCTATAAACTTAGTCAAATTTAAATCAGTTTGACTTTGACCAAGGTAAAAATGTCTTATAACCTGAAACGGAGATAGTATTAATGATGTAGTATATATTTATATGTAACTATTGTATGAATAGGCTATTCAATTGGCTGCAAATGATATGCCAAATTTTAAAGCTAATAGTTTGCTATACTATTAAACTTGAAAATAAAAAGTGTTGAGGGGGTGTGAAGTGAGTAACATTACAACGAAAAAAAAATAAGAGCCCAAATTATTTTATATTTTAGTCTATGTCAATGTATATTTAAAGATCACTCGCACCATATTTAAGAAGTTTCACTCTTACTCCTATGCTAATTTGGCTATAACAAACTCTTGTTTTCTTCTGCTCTGAAAAGCGTTCGATTGTTATCATCGCTAACACAGAGAGCTATAACTCATGACAATAATATGAACGTGTGTTTCGGGCAATAGTGATTTTATTTCTCCGTTTAATAAAAAGAAAACACTATATCATGACATAATTTTTTCCCAACTTTCACTTAAAACAATCTCCGCTCTATTGAAAGGAAAAAAAGAAACGACACTATAGGTGTCAATTCATCTAAAACAGGCGCTTACGAGTTACGACCCCTTCCCACCCCCCCCCCCCTCCCCAGAACATGAGTAAAAGTAAAACCGACACCTTTGACCTTATTTAAGTACATGCTTATTAAAAAGTAGGTACCAATATTATTAGTGCTGCTTTTTTTTAAATAAACTGACATTATAACAATGTTATAAATGTTGGTTTAAAAAAACAACACCTCCGAGGAGCCAAGTCGACCTGGCCTTTCACGAGCCAATTTTTTACGCGCACCGATGATAGAGGACGTGTCATCTCCCTTATTGTGGAGGATACGACACCTGGGTACCCCATGGTAGTGGCTCGGGCAAGGCTAGATAGGGTGGGCCGACGGCCCATACCAGGTATGGCAAGTCTAGCATAGTTGGGCAAGAGAACATGGATATAGTAACAGATCCCTAATCATGTAATAGAAGGCAAGTATCCAGATTGTTGAGATATGAGACCTTGATTGGTGCCGGTGGCCTAAGATTGTCTAAAGGTGGCCGGCACCCGAGAGGAGAAGGTTTCGGCTCCTCTGACCATTTTTCCACTACATACAAGAAAGAACACACTGGACGTAGGGTATTACCACAACTCGAGGGCCTGAACCAGTATAATCCCTTGCGTCATCATCTCTCCTTGATCTAGCGCACCCCATAAAATATATTGCCGATCCTAGAAACCGACAGTTGGCACGCCAGGTAGGGGACGCTCGATCGTTTTCAAGGCGGAGATGGCACCTGCTAGGTTCAAGATTGCCAGCACCACCACTTTCCCCACCACCACCCAAATCTCCTTCGGCGCATTCGACTTCATCGCCGACAACGCCGGCAAACTCCACCAGCTGAGCCCAGGGGTCATCGGGCCGGTCACGGCCTGCCGCTACACTCCGGGGACCAAGTTCTCCTTCGGCAGCCTCGACTTCACCGCCACCAGCCGCGGCATCCTCAGGCTGACTCCACGTGAGCCCGCGCCGTCGGCGACCCCACCGACCATGCCCCTCGGCATCAGCAACTTCACCGTGTCCACTGCCCAAGTATTGCAAGCCAGTGACATCGGCGCCACCATTTCCGCGATCGCCTCGCCCACACGTCCAACGGGGCACCATGGAAGCTCCAAGCGTCGCCGCCCCCGACTTCTGCGGGAACTCGGATCCCGTTGGGTCGGCTTCCTCGACAAAGCGGCATACCCCTCAGACTCAAGCTCAGGAAGCTCCAGCAACACGCCGACAGCGAGCCATCCACCCCGGGAAATCTTCGTTGTCTTTCAAGAGACAGATGAATAGAAGAAGGAGCGCGAAGAAGAAGAGCGCCGCATCCAGCTTCAGCAAGAAGATCTCACCCGACGCCTTAACGAGCTTCGGCAGCGAGGCCGCCTCGCCCAAGACGCAATCCTTCAAGTCAAGCTAGGAGACCACGACGTCTTCACCACACCGCAGAACAACATGATCGCCGCCAAGGCTCTCCTCGACAACATGCCGGTCCCAGTTGACCCGGCTGTGAACACCAGCATTGCCCAAGTGAAGGCCATGGTGGAAGCCGCTGCCGTCCAGCACGCTGACGCGCCACCAACGACTTCAACGGCCGGCGGTTCCTTCGGCAAGAGACCGTCTCGCCCACCGGTCTCCGAGTCGAAGCGTGTCGAGGCGTTCCAAGCAGTAAGTTCCCACCCAAGCCTGCGCTCCAGCGATCTGAGAGACAAGATCGAAGCCGGACGCCGGCTAAACACCGACCTCCGCAACGTCATGAACGAGCGTCGCCGACTGCGCGACGCCGAAAGGCTACGGATACACGAGGACGACTTCGACGCCGGCCGCCGCCATGCGGACGTTCAACCAGATGGCCGCATCGTGGTCCATCGGCCATACCAAGATTACGCGACCACTCGCCGGATCACTTCGTACCCCGCGACGACGGCGCCGAGGGCATACCAGCCTTCATCGACAAACTACGCCAGGTCTGCTGACCGGCCAACTTCAAGCCCATGGGCATCGACAAGTACGACGGCGAGACCGACCCCAACGCATGGCTCGCCATCTACTCCACCGCCATCCAAGCAGCCGGAGGTGATCAGCTGGCCATGGCGAACTACCTGCCGGTCATGCTGACTACCGCCGCCCGAGCGTGGCTGACAGGACTACCAAGGTACACCATCAACAGTTGGTCCGAGCTGAAGGGACAATTCATAGCCAACTCTCAAGGCACATTCCCTCACCCGGGCACCCAGTGGGACCTCTACCAGATCATCCAAGGCCACGACGAACGCTTCTCTGACTACATCCGCCACTTCACGGAACGGCGCAATACCATCCCGCATGTCACCGACACAGAGGTGATGGCCGCCTTCCAGCAGGGATGCAAGAACAAAGACTTCATCAAGTGGTGGGCCCACAAGACGTCACTCGGAGGATGCGCTGCTCTCACCGTCCGGCAGATGTTCGACTGTGCCAACAAGGATGCCAACTCCGAGCTTGCGGTCTACGCCCAAATCAAGAGGCCACCGTACCCGCCACGCCGAGAAAACGACTCCTCCCGTAGCAGGCCGCCCAAGCGCAAGAGTGAAGATGAAGTCAACAACCTCGACCGCAGCAGCGCCCAGTGCAAGTTCCATCAACCAAGGAAAGACGACTTCGACAAAATGATGGACGGTCCGCGCCCATACCACCCCGAGCTCAAGCACCCCACCAAGCAATGCTGGCTACTCAAACAGTACGCCCAGCAGCTGGCCGACAAGAACAGCTCAGGAGGAAGACCACATGATCCCTCCAAGACGGCGACAAGACCAAGTCACAAGCCTTCCCGAGCCCGCACGCTGAGCTCAACCACATTTATGGCGGTCCCGACACATACGAGTCCCGGCGCAAGCAGAAGCTGACGAAGCGGGAGATCAACGTAATCTCTAACACACTGCTGTATCTGCGGTGGTCCGAGACCCCGATCACCTTCGATCGATCCGACCACCCTGACCACCTCCCCCACCCTGGGCGCTATCCGCTCGTCCTTGACCCGATAGTTGAGGGGGTGCGTCTCAAGAGGGTGCTCGTCGACGGCGGCAGTGCACTCAACATCCTGTTCTCCAAGACATTCGAGGACATGGGCCTGTCTCGCTCCATGCTCCGCCCAAGCAAGTCGCCGTTCCACGACGTCATCCCAGGGACTTCATCAACTCCCTTGGGGCAAGTCACCCTGCCAGTCACCTTTGGCAACCCCGACAACTTCCGCACATAGAACATTGTCTTCGAAGTCGCGGACTTCGAAATGGCCTACCACGCTATCCTCGGTAGACCCGCCATGGCAAAGTTCATGGCCGTACCTCACTACGCTTACGCCATGATGAAGATGCCGAGCCCGGATGGCATCATCTCACTCCGAGTAGACATCAAGCAATCCTTCGCATGTGACAAAGAAAGCTGCGACATGGCGCAGTCCATCGAGGTCTCTCTGCAACAACAGTCTGTGACCGCAAGCATCACCGAAAAGGCACCCGGCGAGCCCGACCTCCTAGAGGCAAAGGTCCCGAAGCTCTCCATGGGCAGCGACGTCGCACCCACCAAGAAAATCGCCCTCGACCCCTCGACCCCAAACAAGACGGTGATCATCGGTGCCGAGCCGGGCGACAAATAGGAAAGCGCGCTCGTCGACTTCCTTCGGGCCAACAAGGACATCTTCGCATGGAAACCATCTGACATGCCTGGAGTGCCTAAGGAAGTCGTCGAGCACGCCCTGCACGTGCGCCCGGAGGCCAAACCAATCAAGCAGCGCCTTCGTCGTTTTGCCGCTGACCGCAAGGAAGCTATTAGGGAGGAAATTAAAAAACTCCTAGCTGTTGGCTTCATTAAGGAAGTGTACCACCCGGATTGGTTAGCCAACCCGGTCCTTGTAAGGAAAAGTAATAAACAGTGGCGAATGTGCGTTGATTACACTGATCTCAACAGGGCATTCCCAAAAGACCCCTTTGGGCTCCCGCGCATCGACCAAGTGATTGACTCAACAGCCGGATGCGAGTTGCTCTCCTTCCTCGACGCCTACTCAGGCTACCATTAAATAGCACTCAAAGAAGATGACTGCATCAAGACCTCCTTCATCACACCGTTCGGGGCATACTGCTACACCACCATGCCTTTCGGACTCAAGAATGCGGGGGCGACCTACCAGCGGACAATGCAGAGGTGCCTACACAACCAACTCGGCCGCAACGTATAAGCTTACGTTGACGACGTCATCATCAAAACCAAGACCAAGGAAGAACTGATCATAGACCTGGAGGAAATGTTCAATAGCCTACGCGCCTTCAAATTCAAGCTAAACCCTGAGAAATGCACCTTCGGCGTCCCATCAAGGAAATTACTTGGATTCATGGTCTCGCGGCATGGCATCGAAGCTAACCCAGGCAAAATAGCGGCAATCCACTCCATGCAGCCACCCGCCAGCCTGAAGGAGTTGCAGAAGCTTACAGGATGCATGGCCTCCCTCAGCCTCTTCACTTCTCGGCTGGGAGAGCGTGGCATGCCCTTCTTCAAGTTACTCAAGAAGGCGACGGACTTCACTTGGACCGATGAAGCTCAAGCCGCCTTCGACGACTTCAAGCGGTATCTCACCAGTGCACCCATACTAGCGGCACCACTCCCAGAAGAGCAGATCCTCCTCTACATCGCAGCCACCACGCACGTGGTCAACACGGTACTAGCAGTGGAACGGGAAGAAGAAGGGGCAGCTCAGAAAATCCAACGACCGATCTACTTCATCAGCGAAGTCATCACCGACTCGAAAGCAAGATACACCCAAGTACAAAAGATGTTGTATGCCATATTCATCACCGCCCGCAAGCTTAGCCACTACTTCCAGGCTCACCCGATATCCGACGTCACTACCTTCCCGCTAAAGGAGGTCATGTTCAACAAGGAGGCCACAGGATGCATCGTCAAGTAGGCACTCGAGCTAATGGCCTTTGACATATCCTTCCAGCCAAAAACAGCCATCAAATCTCAAGCACTGGCCGACTTCATTGCCGAGTGGACAGAGGAACAGCAGCCGGGAGACCAATCGAACTCGACACATTGGCAGCTCTACTTCGACGGGTCGCTCATGACGACAGGCGCCGGAGCAGGAGCCGTGCTGACTTCGCCTAACGGAGAACAGCGCCGCTACGTTCTCCAGCTCCACTTCCCCGCGTCCAACAATGCGGCTGAATATGAGGCTCTCCTCCATGGTCTGCGCATCGCCATCGCCTTGGGCATCCGCCGAGTACTTGCCAAAGGCGACTCCCAGCCCGTCGTATCTCAAGTAATGAAAGACTGGAGCTGCTCGTCATATCTGTGGCTTGTTGGCAGCAAATGGGCATTTCCTGGAATTGTAACTTGGAGTTTTTCCAAATGCTTGTCTTGGCGAGAATCAAATTTGCTCGAAAGGGTTTCCTTGAAGTTTTTTTCATGGTAGCATGGCATATTTGGAAGCAAAGGAATGGATTAATCTTTCAAGCTGTTCAGCCATCAATTCAGTCATGGAAATCTGCGTTTGTTAAAGAAGTTCTTCTGCATATGTGTAGAATGAAAGATCCACTCAAGCAAACCCTTTCTGATTGGATACAAACTTTGTAGCATATTTGTTTTTCTTTCCCTTTGTAACTTTGTACATATTTATATTTTATAAAATTTAAACTGCTGGGCAAAGCCCTGGCAGTACTTTCAATCAAAAAAACAAGTCCGCAAGTTGGAAGACAAGTTCGACGGCCTCGAGCTCACGCACATAAGCCGAGATGACAACACCGAGGCCGACATGCTGGCACGCCTCGGATCACGACACGAATCAGTACCACCCAGCGTCTTCCTCGAACAACTCGGCAAGCCATCCATCGACAAAGGAAAGTCCGCAGTACCACAAGTCCTCACCATCTCCGACGACTGGCGCGTCCCACTCTTGAGCTTCATCAGGGACGGCGTCCTGCCATCCGACAGAACCCAGGCCGAGAAAATCTCGCGGCAAGCTGAGTGCTACTCCATAGTCGGTAGCAAGCTCTACCGCGTGGAGCAATTGGGATTCTGATGAAATGCATCTCGCACGAAGAGGGCAGAACCCTGCTAACAGAGATCCACTCGGGCATCTACGGCAACCACGCAGCATCTAAAACCCTCGTCGGAAAGGCCTACCGCCAAGGATTCTTCTGGCCGACTGCAGACTCCGACGCCAAGGAAGTAGTCCGCACCTGTGAGGGATGTCAGTTCTTCGCCCGCAACGCCAACATGCCAGCAAACGAGCTCCACACAATACCGATCTCCTGGCCGTTTGCTGCATGGGGCCTCGACATGGTCGGACCCTTCAAGAAGGCACCAGGAGGCTTCACACACTTGTTCGTCTGCGTCGACAAGTTCACCAACTGGATGGAAGCAAAACCAGTCGCAAAGATTACTGCAGCAAATGCCAAGGAATTCATTAAAAGGGTGATCTATCGTTTCGGAGTGCCTAACCGGATCATCACAAACAACGGCACCCAGTTCACTGGCTCCGTATTCCATGAATTCTGTGAGGAACTCGGCACCAAAATCTGCTACACGTCTGTCGCACACCCAGCAGGCAACGGTCAAGTTGAGCGCGCTAATGGCATGATCTTACAAGGTATCAAGACTCGCATCTTCGACCGGCTGAAACCCTATGCGGGCAAGTGGGTGCAAGAGCTCCCGTTAGTACTATGGTCCCTGCGAACCACGCCAAGCCGGGCCACAGGGCAATCTCCCTTTTTTCCTATGTTACGGAGTAGAAGCAGTACTCCCCACCGGCCTAAATTTGGTAACCGCATCATCCCGATCAAGTCCGGAATTCCTCCCTCGAGAAGATGAGTTTCTAAACAAAGGCAGAGCCTGAATTGAACCCGGGTGCCTCATAATTGGAAAGTTTAAAGAGGAGTACTCATCTGACTCGGGACCTTCCACGCGGACTCGTCGATTCCAGAACCCGTGATAAGTTAAGTACTCGGGGGCTACTGTGGAGGATACGACACCCGGGTACCCCATGGTAGTGGCTCGGGCTAGGCTAGATAGGGTGGGCCGATGGCCCATACCAGGTATGGCAAGTCTAGCATAGTTGGGCAAGAGAACAGGGATATAGTAACAAATCCCTAATCATGTAATAGAAGGCAAGTATCCAGATTGTTGTGATATGAGGCCTTGATTGGTGCTGGCGGCATGAGATTGTATAAAGGTGGTTGGCACCCGAGAAGAGAAGGTTTCGGCTTCTCTGACCATTTTTCCACTACATACAAGAAAGAACACACTGGACGTAGGGTATTACCTCAACTCGAGGGCCTGAACCAAGATAATCCCTTGCGTCACCATCTCTCCTTGATCTAGCACACCCCATAAAATATATTGCCAATCCTAGAAATCGACACTTATCCTCTCCACCTCCCTCGAACCCTCTCCACCTCTCCCTTATCCTCTTATCTATCCACCTCTCTCTCTCTCTCTCTCTCCGGGACCCCCAGTTGGCAGCGGTGGCGGCAGCGTCCCTTCCTCTCCTTTGCGGCAACGTGACGGTGGCAAGCGGAGCGGCGCGCTGAGAAGAATGCGCCTCCATCGCCTCCCCTCAGCAGCAGAATGAGCGTCGGCGGCCTCCCCTTCCTCTCCAGTGAGCGGGCGGTGGCGGTAGGAGTTCTCCACTGTGATTGGTGTATTCTTTGATTTGGTTTTTCAATAAACTTGTTGATGAATGTTTGGTCCTATAATGTTAACTTATCAATGAATATTTCTCATTCTATGAACTTGTTTATTCTCTTATATGAATTTGTCTATTTTTTTTAATTTTTGGATTTAATTTTGGTGCTTTTGAGGCATCGGCTCCGAGCCGGCTTTTCTTTTCAAACAGTAAACTGACATATTTGATTCCTCCTCATAAGTGCCAATTGGGAAATCTGACATTTTTATGGGTTCCCAACTGGCACCAATAACATTTTCTGTAGTTGTGCTTCTTGCAGAGCCATATGGCTAATTTAGCTTTGTTTCTTAGCATTCTTATAGGTCTCAAATTGTGTTTCGTATCGGGTTATCAAATTCCTAGGTACGGTCCTGAATGTGAGGTTCAACATGCTCTAGCACTCTGAGGTAGCAATCAGCCCCCTAGCTAGTCGACGTTTTACCGGCTGTGGCGTCACCGGTGGCTACTAGCACCGTTGGCGTAGTGGAGGTGGATGCAGAGATCAGAAGAAACGGCTGGCAGCGGGTGGAGAGATGAAAGAAAGCAACAGTACAAGCAGCGCCATTCTGTTCTGTCGAGGATACGGTGCTGGTGGCTCAACGCCGTCGTCTTCTTCCTCTCGTCGTCTCGTTCGTCTCCTCCTCCTCCTCTCTCTCTCTCTCCCGTGACTCTGCCTCGCGCGCTGCCTCCGCCGCTGCATCACGCATGTGGCAACAAAGCGACGTCACTGTGCGTCCTGCATGCTGTGCCGGTATGGGACGGAGGAGAGGATTCATTTGGTTATATAGCAGCATATGGTGTCGTCAGTTGGGTCAGTGTGGAGAGGGAGAGTACAACCAGTGTCCCCGAAGAAGACACTTCGGTATCTAGGCTGTAGCTAGAGCACTGTGGGAAAGTCTTAGGATATCTACCACTGCTATCGTGCCATCCAGTCTAGTCTACTGCCAAAAGAAAATTGTTTTTGACTATTTTGCATAGTATCCCCCCAACAAAATCAGCATGCATATCCTTATTAAAATTTATTTAAAAGAAGGGTGAGGCTCGAAATTGGGCCTTTCTCACATGCATGTTGTTCTGGCAGAGCCTGGCACAAAACTGTGTGACACAGAGTAAGGCCATTTACAGTGCACTAAATTGTCATTCAGCCTCTATCGGTCAGCTCGGAGATTCCCCTCCACCTCAGCATATTTTGTTGCCTCACCAATAATAGGGAGCCAAAATAAGCTACACGTTCCTGATCAGATTTGCAGCTTTGGGCCTACAATCTTTTGTTCCGCGCCCCTCAGGAAGGGAGAGAGAGGATCGGAGAGAGCCCGGCGACAGCAATGGCGACACAGCGACCAGGCAGATACTGGCGACGAGGACGCAACGACGCAGGAGGGACGCAGGAGGGGAGGGGAGAAGCATCGCCGCTGTCGTTGGGGAAGGAGGAGAGGCCGCTGACAATGAGGAAGATAGGAGGGGGTGGGGAGAGGGAGAGGAGCTTGAATTCGAGGCCACGCCGCCG
The DNA here is from genome assembly GCA_000338895.3 of Oryza meridionalis. NCBI lineage: Eukaryota > Viridiplantae > Streptophyta > Magnoliopsida > Poales > Poaceae > Oryza > Oryza meridionalis. The sequence goes on along the minus strand of CM002531.2, from coordinate 10,364,898 downwards.
AGGTCGAACCAGAGCCCGCGAGCTTGATCCACAGCTTGGTGGTGCCATCGTCCGTGGTTTCCGGCCCCAACGAGGTAGAGCTCCGCTTGGCACCGCTTGGGCCACGCGCCACCGCCGCTACTCGCGACCACGACCTCAATTGCTCCTCTCGTCGAGCTGCCTCGAACGCCACCTCGCCCTGTCCACCCATTTTGTGTCGTGATGGCCGAAGGAGGAAGAGGGAAGGCATGGCGGCCAAAGGAGGAGGGGGAGGCACGGCAGAGGAGAAGAGAAGAGGATGACCAACAGTGCAGAAGAGAAGGGGACGAAGAGGGAAGCGATGGAGAGGCAGAGGAGCATGAGGTAGAGACTGAAATCAATTCAGAGCCAGCGAGCTCGATCCGTAGCCAGCTCCGCCGCCGCTTAGGCCGCCCGATGTTGTCGCCGCTTGGACTGCCTCGCCGGCCACCACCACTCAGCCCCAGCGCCTCGCTTTCTCTGGCCTCAGTTTCCTCCACCGGTGGGGAAAGAAAGAGAAGAGAGGGGGAGATGAAAAGTGAAAGATTGGTATTGGTGGAACCCGTTACAAGCAACTTGCAGTGTGGAGTATATAGTTTAACATGTTCTTAATTTAGGTGACGTATGAAGAATGGCAAATAGCAGGGACACACTGCTATTGCCCTAATGGCTTCAAGACCACGAACTTCTCTTCGCTTGCACAGAAGGTGCGCCACACATCACTATGCAGTTAAAAATATGTATTACGCATTTCAGTGATTCCAAAAGGCAGGAATATAATAACTAACTGCCCTTTGTTCAAGAGGCTGTGTTGGTTGGCCAGCCACCAGATCAGAATGCACAAACGTGTGATCTCCGAACGGAATTGTTTCACTTTTGGTCTTCTCTTACAGCGACATATTAATCAAGTATACATACATCAGCTCAAGTACACTTTTCCATACAGAAGAACCTAAAACATGGTTCAAGGTGCAGAAGGTCCATCAGGCAGTTTTGTCTTCCTTTTCCTACCAAGAATGGACGCTTTCTGCAGCCTCACACCACCAGCGCGCCACTTCTTGAAAGCGGTCATCGAGTCCCTAGCAGATTCGAACACTTCGCGACAGAAAAAAAAACAGGATTACTTGAAGTGATAATAGTTGGGAGCTTGGAATGGTAATGGAAGAAATGCAGGATGATGAGTAAAATCAGAGTTGAGAGAAGTATTTACCTTGAGCTTCTTCTTTTGTAAGGCGCGGAACAAACTTGGGCACTGTCATCATGGAAGAGCTGTGTGACTTGCTTAGTATCTCCTTGTACCTACTGGTGAATGCATAGCGCAAGAACAGTCCAATGCTCCTGTCATTCACCCTGTTCACGCAACGATGCAAACGAATAAATCATTATACACCTCTGCATGTGCAAAGTACACCAATTTAGTAAGATATCAGCATCCAAACATCTAATAATCCCACATATCACTAGATACATAACTTCCATCATCAGATTCTTAACTCTTGTTGACAGACTGCAACTCTGCAAGAAAATAATACAGAACATCTAGCAGTTCGAAAATTTGTGACAACAGCAGTGAAGACTGAAGACTCCCTCTGGAAGTGCATCTCCAAATTGAATGTGGACTTTGTTCTCTGTCCTCATTGCACCTTTATTATGAAACCACCTGAACCATTAGGAGAACCCGAATCCCGATAGGATGACTAATGGCGAGCATGAACAAAATCATGTTCAAGTGGTAGACTGGTAGCATCAAATGATAATCAAGTCGCTCACACCCAGTGCTAAAGCGAGAGACCAAATGAGTAGTTCCATGACTTGTGTTCTATTGGCCAGTAAAATTGAAGGCAAAACACACTGGGGCATCTGACAAGGCGACCCTTCAAATGTTCTGCAGGACAGCCAAATCCACTTGCTACAGTTTTTTTTCCAAAAAAAAGTATAATATTGCCCAAATATACAAATGATTTTGCACCAAACATGTCCTATATGGGACAGTTCAGCCACTTTGGACCTTCCCATACTGAATTTGATTTTTTTTTTTTTTGGGGTAAGGGCAAATAAGGAGAAATGTTGAAGATCTACAATAAGGAACTTGAAGGGATTCATAAAAATGCATTCTATAGGTGGGATGGCAAATTCGTAACTGCTACAGTGCCATCACTGCCATTACCTTCTTTTAATTACTATCTATACTATAATCTTTTCTTATCCTCACAAAGTTTAGAGGATGTCCTTAGCACAACTACAGTTCTGATGTACTCTGCTCTGTGTTTATAATCTGTTCTCAGTGTGTGTTGATATATTAAAAGAGTAAGTTGAACTGGTGTCTTGGTGGCACTAGAGAACATTTGTCAGGACTACGATGAAATTTATAAAGTGATTGTTTGGTTGAAAACAATAGAGGAAACATCAAGGAACTTTGTTCCAGTATTTGAACATATTGTCAACAAAAGAATGATCAATCACATTCCAAAAAAGTAAGAGCTTCTTTCAATATTCTTAGGATAAATTTGAGAAAAAAAAACATAAAAGAACAAAAGATGCCTTAATAAAATTGTCAATCACAAAGGGAAGCTAATTGCAAAGCACCAAGTTAGGGTATGCTAACATCATAATGCCGTGGTTGCAGGCCATAGCCAACGATGAGCATTGAAGCAGCAACAGCATTAAGAGCAGCATCCATTAGATCATCTGGTAGTTGATTATTGTGTTTGTATTCAAATATCTATCTAATATCTTTGAGTTGCATGCAGTGTTCCATTAGGGTACTTTGCAAGGGATCCTTAGGCCATAATATCTTGCATTCCAAAGGCAAGAATAGACCAATAATTTACCTCTTCCTCTCTGCACTCCCTGCTCCTCTAATAGGCCTAGTCGAAGCCCTCATCTATCAAGCTACTCTTTTACTATTCAAGACAACAACACACAGTGAGATACTCCATTCCAGTCACAAGTATAAGTCGTTTTGAACATTGGTAGAGCCTTCAAAATACAACTTTGACAGCTAATTTTTATTGTAATGTATATTTGTAAAAACCTAACAAGACTAAAATATTACGAAAGTACTTTTCAGGACAAATCTACTATTTCCATACAAATTACTCAAACCTGTCATGGTTGATTTACAGAGATAACTAAAATCTGCAAAATATTCAAACTAAAATTTATCAATATCCATAATGCCCTTTAAAAAGGCAATGGTGGTAGTGGTGACGAATCTACCACTCCACCTCTACATCACAGTTTTACAAATTGCCATTCAATAGTCCTTGCACATATTGTTATCTTTTCTTGTTTGGCCATCTAAATAAAAATAGCACAAAAGATACTGTATCTATATAAGCTAATTTTACAATTAGAACTGTGGAAACATATCAAGTGCTTGCTTTAACAAAATATGAAGGGTATGTTAATAAAATACACAATTTGTATAATTCATGATCATCTGTACATTATGGTTGGTTAACATACAGAAACCAAAGATTAGATTAAACAACCTGAAATCACTAGATGGCAAATAAAAATTTGTGCAAAACAAGAAAAGCATGACAAGATACCAAGAAGTGGCAAGGCATGGCCAACCAACCTCTTCTCTTACTCTGCCTCCACATTTTTTGTTTATACTTCTCACTAGAGTTTCAATTGCAGATGGTTTCTTTAATTTCGGATGATCTACCAATGCAAAGTCCAACTCAGAATGGGAGATATATTTTATTATTAATACAAAGTAGCTATGTTTGAGCAATTTCATGGTCATCAAGCAGCACCTTCACAACCATCAGCAAGGCTGCAGCCATAATTTGGAGAAGAGCAACTCACTGTTGCTGACGAATTTTTGCTGTGAAACCAAGCAATTTGTTTGGATAAAAGACAGGGGATCAAGAAGATAGAGAGATTGATTAAACAGAGGGACATTACTTTAATAAAGTGACTGTCGGTGTCCATAGTGAATCAGTGATAATTGCCAACGTGGTATTTTAAATGCTATTTGAAGTGATAATTGTCAATGTGGTATTTTCAAGCTGTTATGGCACGAATGTTGGTGTCCATAGTGGCAAAACAAACTGCAAAACCACCCTTGCTCTATTATTTGAAGTCTAGAGATAATCAGATAAACATATCTGCTTTTATAGTTGGAGGAATTAAGTACACATTTTGCAAAGTTCTTGGTTTAAGATGAACTTATTTTATGAAAATATGAAAGAAGCTATCTTCAATGGACTCGAGCATTATAATATTGGAAACAAACATGCAGAAAGAAAAATGTATTTGGAGGTTGTATGCCTAAAGAATTACTAGGTCATTGTAAAAGAAAAGTATTATAGCGTAGGTCAATAAGGTTATTTGTGCACAAAATTTTGTAAAGTAAATTTTGTGGCTATTCTAACAAATACCACATAGAAACATTTTAATATTAATTAATAATTTAGTAATAAGATTTTTTAGCACATAGGCTAATAATACTTATGTTTTCTTTTACCAGTGAACAAACTTGGAATTGTTGACGGCACGGATTCTAGGGCATCAAGTAAAAAGAGGATGGAGGCAGTAAGCTAGAACTATACCCTAAAAGTACATGAGACTGAAATCATTTCAGAACTTACAAAGGGACTATCTTGCATCCTAGCTCATAGAAATAAGGGCAACGTATCCTCAAATCAACACAGGCTGCATCAGCTTGGATCTCCTTCCGGGTTCTGCAGCAATGTTATATGTTATGATCTTAGGACAACTTTTCTAGGAAATATTGAAACTACCAGGCATTTGCAATTACTGAAGACCTCTACAGTAAGTTGACAACAGATGAACAGATACTTTCATGTAAGTCTGTTGAAACATGAGTACTAGCTAAGAATCTCTGTATACAACAATGCAAAAACAGGTTATGATGAAACCTACTGCTGGGTGAAGCAAGGAGGTACGTTTATTGACACTGCTTGTTCCAGAGACAGCAGCCCATGTGCAAGCCAAAATGGAAGGTCCACCTTAGCACCCTTTTCAACCTGGAGAAAAAGAAGATACAATTTTCTTTAACTGCAGAAAATCTCTCATTTTTGTTTCCGACCAAAGCAAGAAATGATGTGAAGGTGTTTGCAAGACAAACTAAAAAAGCATCCACCACCAGATCGTGTTTACTAGAAAATGTGTCATACAAGCCAACAAGAGTACACCTAGCATTCGAAAGCAGTTTTAATAAATAAAAGTCAACGGTCATATAACACTCATCTCAGATAAACTCCATTAACTACTACATAGATTCCAAACCAACTTCCTTCTAGAAGGATAGGGATGGAGGAAGAACTGTCAGTAAGAGCACTAGGAAGTTACACCATAGCACTAAACCATAGGTGCAAAAGTTACTGCACAGTCACTTACACTGTTTCTTTCAGCACCAGGATCTAGTAGTCCAACACCATTTGCACTTACTTGAAAAACCACTGAAATAGGCTGCAGTTAGAGTAGAAACACATTTAGATCATATTTGTGCAAGCAGACCAGAAGAGATAAAACAATCATAAAAGTACCTCCTCCTCCATCAGGATATCATCGATGTCATAATAACCAGGCATTGTACCAAGCAAACAGAACACTACTGCTTATTCTTGATCCCTGGCACCCTTTAGCATAAGCAGCTACACAATACGAAGAAGAAATCAATGCCCAGCCTGGTTCATTCTGCATGACAAATTTGCACATTGCCGATAAGCAGCAGTAAATGCACGAATCCAGGATAAAAACAGGGAATGGGCTCAGAGTAGCTAAAGATATTTGGTCATTTTGTTCTCTCATCAATTGGATGGGTATTACTAAAAGAGTGAATTGCATATTGGGTCACCATTTTTTACCAAACTTTCACTTTAGACCACCCCTTATCCTATGTTTTCACTTTGGACTAGCTAATATTTACTATTATTGCACTTTGGACCTCCCTCTCCTCCATCTCTTTCACCATGTCTTCAAACTCCGGTCTACCAAACTGCAGTGTGCTCGTGTATATTGGGTCACCCAAGCTTCAGTAGCTGCAGGGCTTGGCAAGCTAGCTACCACTTGTCAGCTCAGTGCTTGAGTAGAGGAAGCAAGGCAAGGTAAAAGGCTCTTGACTCTTGGTGGCAAATGGCGATAAGGGCAGTGGAAATCAAGGTGCCAATAAAATTCCTCTTTCGCTGCCTCCAATTGTTTTCTTGCTTGATTTCTCTACCATGTCCATTTCGAGTTCTCTCTTCAAATCCCCACCCTGTAATTCATCGAGCTCGAGCACATGAGCACATCACGGCTGCAGGGGCAGAAATCAAGCTTGCTGCACAAGCTTTATGGCTTTACCTCCACTTCACCTATCATTTCCAGCATATACATCGAACTGATTTAAGCTTGGCCTTGGCCGCCACAAGCTAGGGGATAGAGAGTCTGGAGGAGGAGAGAGGAGATTGAGACAATGGCATGTGCCCCTCTAGTCTAAATTGAAAGTTCTGGTAATAATGACTAGTCCTAAGTGAAAATATGTACTAATACCTGGTTCATTGTGAAACTTAGGTAAGAAAACATAGCCCAAAAATGCAATTCACTACTTCCTCTGTTTCACAATGTAAGTCATTCTAGCATTTTCCACATTCATATTGATATTAATGAATCTAGATATATATATTTGTTTAGATTCATTAACATCAATATGAATGTGGAAAATGCTAGAATGACTTACATTGTGAAACGAAGGGAGTAATAATTAACCAATGTTGTTTTCTCCCCCACTGCAAATCTATCAAAACTATGAAAAATAGGGCTCAGTTACTCACAGATCCCATTACCTCATCATTCACTCATTCAAATTCAATAGACCAAAAAAAAAAAACGGTAGCACACTAGCAGGCAGCAAAGAGCACACTAGAAGCGCGTCTCTCGCCACACCCTCCCCCGAACCTCTTCGCTCACCATCGGCCGGTTGCTTCCCACACGCCCTCCAGCGGCGCACAGCCGCATCACGTCGCCGCCCGTTGCCAGCCGCCTCCAATCCCGTCTGGCCCCAGCGGCCGGTGGCCCCACCCCGCTCAACCTCGGCCTCCGCCGCCGAGCGGGAGCTCCTCCCCTCGCCGCCGCGCGGTCTCCTCGCGCCCCCTGCCGCCATCCGGCCCCCTCGCGCCGTCGCCGCCGCTAGCCACCCTCTCTCCGCGCCTGAGGGGGGACCAAAACCGAGCCCCGCCGCCACCATCCTGGCTACCTCAGGTAGATTGCCGCCGCAACGCCTAACCCCCTGACGCTCGCGGCTGGTGCCGCCGTGCAGACCACTGTGGAAGACCGGAAATGGAGACAATAAGAGGTAGAGGAGGAGAGATTACCGTCGCCGGCGTGGACCTCTGTCGGGGGAAGCTCCCGCGCGGCGTCGATGTCCAAGTGGATCGGAGGCGGCGGCGGTAGGGAATTTTTTGGCTTCGCGGCTTCTTTTTTCACTTTCCCCGCCTCAAAACGACCAAATTTGGAGGTGCTTGGTTGGGCCTATTTGGGCTGTAATTGTTCTACTTGGGTCCTATAATCGATTGGAATAAGTCCACTTTGACTCCCTTAAAACTGACCCGAATCTAATCCGTAACCCTCAACCGCAAAACCGGATAGAACGACTCCCCGAACTATTGAAACCAGTGCAATTTGACTCTCACAGCGGTTTTGGAGGGCGGTTTTGCTGATGTGGCGTTGACGTGGCAATGTTGACCTAGTTTTCGTCCCATGTAGCGCTTACGTGGCATTAGAATTTAAAAAAATATCTGTGAGACCCATATGTGATTCACACAAAAAAAATATCGTGGGCCCACTGACACGTGGGGCCCACATGTCATCCTCTCTATCTTCTTCTTCCTCCTCCCTCTCTCCCTTCTCTCTCTCACCCCTTTTCTCTTCACCTTCTCTCTCGTGGAGAGATCGATGGGCAGGGGCAGCGACAGCAGGCGGGAGCCGGAGCGGCGGCGGCGGGCGGGCGCTAGAGTGTGCGGGCGTGGCCAAGGCGGGAGGAGACGCGAGATATATAGAATCAGTTTCTCCTTTGTATTAGGATCAGCCTAACTACGTAATCAGCCATATATATATATATATATATATATATATATATATATATATATATATGTATATATATATATATACATATATATATATATATACATATATATATATAGGCCTGTTTGGTCACTGAGATTAATACGCATCCGCCTCACCGAAGCCGTTCCACGCTTCACAGTCCGTGTCACCCACGACGGTGACCTCGAGACCGTCGGGAGATACGACTTCCATGGACAGCTCGACGGCACCATGATCGTGCACCCCAAGCTCGACCCGGTCACCGGCGAGCTCTTCGCGCTCCGCTACAATGTCATGTCCAAGCCGTACCTCAAGTACTTATACTTTCACCGCCGACGGCCGCAAGTCCCGCGACGTCGACATCCCCGTCAACGCGCCGACGATGATCCACGACTTCGCCGTCACCGAGAACTACGCCATCGTCGCTGACCAGCAGATCGTGTTCAAGCTCCAGGAGGTGGTGCGCGCTGGCTCGCCGGTGGTGTACGACAAGGAGAAGACGTCGCGGTTCCGCGTGCTGTCGAAGCGCGCCGCCGATGCGTCGGAGCTCCAGTGGGTGGAGGCGTGGAGGTCCCCGACTGCTTCTGCTTCCACCTCTGGAACGCGTGGGAGGACGACGCCACCGCCGAGATTGTGGTGATCGGCTCCTGCATGACGCCGGGGGACGCTGTGTTCAATGAGCCGTCGTCACCGGACGAGGAGAGAAGAGAAAGAGAGGAGGGAGGAGGAGGGGAGGAAGAAGAAAGAGAGAGAGGATGACATGTGGGGCCCACATGTCAGTGGGCCCCACATTTTTAAATGTGTGAATGACAAACGGGCCCCACATATACGTTTTTAATTCAAATGCCACCTAAGCGCCACGTCAACCCCGCATGCTAGGTCAACACCGCCACATCAACGCCACATCAGCGAAACCACCCTCCAAAACCACCAAGGGAGTCGAATTGCACCGGTTTCAATAGTTCGGGGGTCAAGATATCTGGTTTTGCGGTTAAGGGTCATGGATTAGATTCGAGTCACTTTTAAGGGAGTCAAAGTGGACTTATTCCTAATCGATTCCACACAAATCAAAGGAATAAGTTCATCTGAGGTTCCTTTAACTCGCCAACGAATCCGATTTTCATCCATCAACCAGAAAACCGGATACAACAAGTCCCTCAACTGCCAAAACCGGTGCAAAATGAGTCCCTGGTTTGGACAGCGGTTTTAGTTGAAGTGGCGTCTACGTGTCTAATTTGACTCGATCTTCATATGATGTGGCACATGGAGCAAATTTAACAATTTCAAAAACAAAACGAAATATGTGGGCCCACATGTCAGTAAAATAATAATATTGATAAATAGTGGGATCCACAAGTCAGTTGGCCCCACTTCTTTCCCTTTGTATCCTATCCCCTCTCCCACCATAGGAGTCCCATAGGAGCAGGCGAAGCAGTAGTGCGGGAAGTTGATGGGAGCGGATTAGGGCGATGGCAAGCGGAGCGAGGCAGCGGCGGCCGGAGTGGGGCGATGGAGTAGGCAGGCGAAGTGGGTCAACGACAGGCAGAGCGATAGCAATCCACCGTCGGCGCCGATCTTCACAGCGGAGGTGTGCGTCCTCCTCCTCCTCGAACCCGTCACCATCGTCGTTGTTGTCTTCAATGATCGTGGGGTGGCGGGTAAGCAGGTGGGAAGCAGGAGCTCACCCGCCGCCGCTCATGGCAAGGACGCTGCCGAGGTCGGAGGGTGGCATGAAGGATGGCGGAGACGGGGGCGAGGGTCGCGATGGTGAGGTGCACGTCCTCCTCCTCCTCGAACCTGTCGTTGTCGTCTTTGGCGGCGAGGAAGCAGGTAGGGAAGCGAGAGCTCGTCCGCCGGCCTACTCCTGCCACCGCCCGCTTCACTTCACCGGCTGCCACCGCTCCACCCTGCCCATTGCCTGCCCCACTCCGTCGCCTGGGCACTCCTGTGTTTTCGTTGCAGGGGAGAGAGAGAGGATTGAGAGAAGAGGGAGGATGACATGTGGGGCCGCATGGGCCCCACCATTTTTTATTTTTTTTTTGTAACTGACATGTGGGCCCCACGGGTTTTATTATTTCTCGGGATCGAAATGCCACGTGGGATATGTAGGCATCATGTGAGCTAAAATCGGGATCAATACTGCCGAGGGACCTTGTTTGTACGGTTTTGCAAGTTGGGGGATGTGTTGTATCTGGTTTTTCAGACTGAGGATGAAGATCAGATTGAGTGACAAAATTGAGGGACCTAGAGTGAACTTATTCCCAAATCAAATACAAAGCTGATGCTTTGGCATCAATTATAGAGTAGTAATAAAAAATTTTAATTTAAAATACATACTTTTGCAGAAGAAAAAAAACTCACGATGTTTCATATTATAGGTTATTTGACTTTTTTCTCAATCAAACTTTTTCAAGTTTGATAAAGTTTATAGAAAAATATAGTAACATTTCTAATACAAAACAAACATATTATCAAAATATGTTTAATATTAAATTTAATGAAACTAATTTGGTATTGTCGATGTTGCTAATTTTTTCTATAAAATTGGTCGAACCTAAAGAACTTTGACTGAGAAAAAAGTAAAACGATTCATAATATGAAAACGAGGGAGTACTGTATAATCGTCACTAAGCATAGGGTGACATATGTGTTAATAGTTCAGGGCAAAAGAAAATAAAGGATTGTGGAAATAGCTAAGAGAATAAAATGGACGTGACCAGCGCTTCCGGCTAGCACCCAGTGTTGAATATCTTTGCAGTCTCTGGAAATAAGTAACAGAATATTGACTGATGGAGCTGACATTGTATAATCCAAGGGAAAAGGAGAACTAGCAAGGTATGTTCACAGCATCTTCAAACAAGACTTCCACTGGAGTAGCATCAGTGAGAATAATCCTTTAGCCGAATCATAGCATTCCATAGACAATACTCGCAATCATTCAGTATTACTACATTGAAACAGGAGGAACTCTGCCTCAGACAAGAAAAACCAAGTTGTTTCTATTCTACAGCAACACCCACATCCACTAGTTACAATCTAAACAACTGCAAGAGTGAAAAGTCATTCCTCTATACAACAAAGGCAGACATGAAAAAGGGCAGGAGGTCTGAAAACTACTTTTAAAACTCATCCGGTGCTGGGATTGGCTAAGCATTAGGGTCATGCCTTTCATCAAGTTGCTAGCTCAGTTCGTACCTTCACAAAGGGTGAAGCCTTTCTGCATGCCGCAAGCTCCGTGCATACCTTTCCATACAATTCGTTCGCTTCATGATAATCAGTAGTGACAACAAATGATTGAAGAGATTCTGCTCTGGACAGTACAAACTTCAGAAAGCACATCAGATTTGATGAGTACTTGGCACCAGTAAACACTACTACAAAAATCGTTTTTCTGTACGAGGGGGTCGGTAGGTTCCATGCGGGCCGCTTGTGGCGGCGCCTGCAAAAACCGCCCCCCTCGGGGGCGGGTCGATGAGCCGCATGCGAAGATCCATTATCGCATGCGGCTGCTTAGGACAGCCACATGCGATAATAGGTCTATTTTCGCATGCGGCCGTCTTAAGGGGCCGCATGTATTAGGGCATGCGGCTGCTTAAGACGGCCGCATGCGAAAATAGGCCCATTATCGCATGCGGCTGTCTAAGCAGCTGCATGCGATAATGGATCTTCGCATGCGGCTGGCTTAAGGGACCGCATGCGATGATCGGCCATATATGCTCCTCCAGGCCCGAGCTTGACCATTTGAAAACGAAGCTCTCTCTCCTAAAGCAAGCACCAATTAGGGGGGGGGGGAGATTTTCAATTCAAAATTTTTGCTTGAACTCTATACGAAAGGTGAAGAATTCTCTCTCCTTCTTCATTTGGCTCCATTTTTGTTATATTTCGTTGGTGGAAAGTGGAGTTTTTTTAATATTTTGACAAGGTTTGTTCTAACTAGTTTTTGCAAAATCTAGCTTCAAAATATATGTTTTGATGAGCAAATTTTGCATGTAATCACTTGAACATACTAGTTACATGTATTGTTGTAATTTTTTTTGGGAGACAAATGCATTTAAACTTTTGTATGAAATACCTGCGGTCTATTTTTTTATCTGTAACTTTTTTGTCTTTATATAATTAGATGGATCGGTCGTCATGGATGTATGAGATGCGGAGAACGCAGTCGATATTTATCAAGGAAGCATCTAAATTTATTGATCAGGCTAAGGCGCATGCTTTGAGGGAGAATATGACAAAGATCTTTTGTCCGTGCCGTCATTGCAAGAATCAGAAATTGTTGGTAGATCCTGGTGAAATATTGGGTCACATAATGGAGTACGGATTCACCGCCAACTACAAGGTTTGGACCTATCACGGGGAATTCGCCAATCCGGAAGATGACGATGAAGAGTTAAGTTTCGAGATGAATGAGGCAGAGAATTTTATAATCGAAGACATGTCCCGTGAAAGAATGGATGTCGATGTTTCCACCGATAGTGATGATTTCGATGGTGGTTTTGATTTAGAGGATATGCTACGCCATGTTGAACCAGAGGTGCTAGCGGGCAGGTCACGAGGATTGGAGAATTGGCAGGCATTAGAGAAGGCGATAAGGGATGTGATAAGGATTTTACAGTCTTGCGTTCAGTGCTTGTGAACTTCTGAGATTGAAGGCTAAACATGGATGGTCGGGCACAAGTTTTAATGATCTGATGAGTTTGTTGCGTGTGTTGCTTCCTAAGCCTAACTTTGTACCATCAAACACGTATCAAGTGAAGAAACTCATATGTCCTTTATCTCTTAGTGTAGAAAAGATTCATGCTTGTAAGAATCACTACATATTATACCGTAAAGAATATGCGGACTTGGAAAGTTGCCCAACGTGTGGCACAAGTCGGTATAAAACGGGGAATGGGCCCGTAGATTCAGAGTGTACCGATCCAGATTCTGATAAGGGTAAGCGCGGAAAGATTCCCTCAATGATGATGTGGTACCTACCAATTAAGGACCGCTTGAAGCGTCTGTACTCAAACCCGACTGATGCTGAGTTGATGAGATGGCATCAAGAGAGCCGGAAGATAGATGGTATGATTCGACATCCCGCCGACGCTCGCCAGTGGAAGACATTTGATGCAAAACACCCAGAATTTGCTAAGAATCCCAGGAATGTAAGGTTTACGTTGAGCACTGACGGAATGAACCCGTTTGGTGACTTAAGCAGCTCGCACAGCACATGGCCAGACCTTCTCACAATGTGTAATCTTCCAACATGGATATGTCAGAAACGAAAGTACATTCTTCTCACTATCCTCATACAAGGTCCAAACCAACCTGGAATCGACATAGATGTTTTCCTTGAGCCTTTGATGAAGGACATGGAGGAGCTTTGGAAAGAGGGGTTATGACTATGGGATGAGTTTAAGCGGGAGCACTTCAATCTACGTGCGATCATATTCGTTACCATCAATGACCTACCTGCAAACTTTTCATTATCTGGGCAGATTAAAGGGAAGACTAGATGTTTGATATGTTTGGAGAAAACTTCGTACAAATACCTGACGGCGTCTTTGAAGACAGTGTACATGCGGCATCGACGGTTCCTACCACAAAGACATAGGTACCGTAAGATGGCTAGATTGTTCGATAATACAGTGGAGAATGACACTACCCCAGCAGCAAGAGGTGGTACATACGTGTATGAGATAACAAAGAAGATTAAGGTTGTATATGGAAAGGGAAAGAAGAAGCCAGTAAAGAGGAAGAAAGCTGATGGTGACAACGGTACTGCATTGCTTTTCAAGAAGCACTCAATTTTCTTCAAATACCTAGATTACTGGAAGGACCTAGAGATTCGACATGCAATTGATGTTATGCACCTCGAGAAGAGCGTGTTTGATAGCACCATTGGCACATTGCTGGACATCCCGAGTAAAACGAAGGATGGATTGAAGTCACGTAACGACCTTGTAGATTTGGCCATACGGCATGACTTTCACCCAGTAGTGCTGCCAAATGGGAAGACTGAGATTCCTCCTGCTTGTTACTCGCTAACACTTGAAGAGAAAAAAGCCTTCTGTAAATGTTTACAAGGGGTTAGAGTGCCTAATGGTTTCGCATCAAACATCAGGAAGCTACTATCAAAGAAGGATTTGACCATTTCTGGATACAATGCGCATGACTGTCATAGGTTGCTAACGGTATTCCTACCAATTGCTATAAGGGCAGTCAAACCAGTCCATACAAAATATGAGTTTATTTGGTAAAAAGATCTTTCCATGCGGGCGACTTAAGCCAGCCGGATGGAAATATCTTTTTCGCATGCGGCCGGCTTTACGGCCCGCACGGAAAAATGGTCTTTCCATGTGGCTGGCTTAATGGCCCGCATGGAAAAATCATTTTCGCATGCGGCCGGCTTAAGTCGCCCGCGTGGAGAGATCATTTTTCCATGCGGGCGCTTAAGCCGCCCGCATGCGATGATCTGCGCCTATATATAGGGAGCACGGGGAGCAAAAATTTTCTATGTCCCGACGCCCGCGAAACCCTAGCCGCCAGGCTGCCAAAATTTTCTAAGTCGCCGTCGCCGTCGCCACCGCCAAGTCGTCCCCGCCACCTTCGGCTCCTCCCCGAAGTCGCCCCCCTCGCTGTCGCCGTCGCCGCCGCCCGGACCTCTCCTCCCTCGCCGCCGCCAAGTCGTTGTCGCTGCTGCCAAGTCATCCCTGCCACCGCCGGCTCCTCCCCGAAGTCGCCCCCCTCGCCGCCGCCAGGACCTCTACCCCCTCGCCATCGCCGTCTCCGCCGCCCGGACCTCTCCCCACTCGCCGCCGCCAAGTCGTCGCCGCCGGCCGCCAAGTCGTCCCCGCCACCGCCGTCTCCTCCCCGAACTCGCCCCCCTCGCCATCGCCCTCGCCGCCGCCAGCACCTCTCCCCCCTCGCGCGTCGCCGCCGCCAAGTCCTTCCCGCCACCGCCGGCAATACCTCCTCCGGTCCAAAGTCCCCCAGTAACATTTACTTTAAAAAAAAGAAATGTGAAATGTGCAATTGTGGATCGTGGATTGTTTAATTGTGGATCGTGGATTGTGATATGTGCAATTGTGGATTGTGGATTGTTTAATTTTGAGAATGTTTAATTGTGGATTGTTAAATTGGGACTTATGTTAAATGGAGATTTATGTTTAATTGGGAGTGATGTTAAATTGGGACCTATGTTAAATTGGGACTTATGTGAAATTAAGTTAAATTGGGACTTATGTTAAATTGAGATTTATGTATAATTGGTTCTTATGTTAAATTGGGCTTATGTCAAATTGAGACTTATGTGAAATTAAGTTAAATTGGGACTTATGTTAAATTGAGATTTATGTATAATTGGGACTTATGTTAAATTGGGACTTATGTCAAATTGAGACTTATGTGAAATTAAGTTAAATTGGGACTTATGTCAAATTTTTTTACGTCAAGTTGGAAGATGTTGAACGATAAGGTTCCATCGAACGCACCAATAGCGCCAAAATCCGGTAGTAACAAGCAGCCAGACACTTCTAGTGAAGAAACGTGGCGCACACCAAGTGACCTGTTTCCAATAGAAATAACACAAGTCGCCCGTCACGATGATGATCCGGATTACATACCTATGGAACAGGCCATAAGTGCTGAAAATCGTTAGCCATGTATTATTTCCTAAATATGATGTGACATGAACCTAATGGTGTACAGAGTTACCTATTCTGTGCAGATGGTAATCCGACGCCGCTCGAAACATAAAGCCGCAAGGAACAGGAGAGAGGAAGAAGTTGAGATGGACACCGCTACGTCTGCACCTGAACGTACGGAGACATCTGCAAGTGCAGGCGGGAGTGGAAAAAAAAGATGTGGTGAGAGAAGCAAGAATAAATTACCCAAGGAAACTTACAACGTGATTGCTCTCGATCAGGATGGGAAGCCCGTCGAGCCACCAATAGTGCGGTCCAAGTTTAGCAACGCCTGTGGCACTCTAGTCAGGATGCATTGTCCCATTAATGTCAAGTTGTGGGAAATGGTGGACGACAACATCAAGACACTTCTCTGGAATGAGTTGCAGAAGTATTTTGTGTTCCCTCCTGGATCAGAGGTTAGGGGGAGAGATTACGCACTTAAAAAGATGGGAGATCGATGGCGACAGTGGAAGTCCGATCTAAATCGGGATTATGTTCAGAACAATCTCCCACCGTTCATGGATTATGGACATATATCGCAGGCTGACTGGGATACGTTTGTTGCGGATCAAACAACAGCTGAAGCATTGGCTTTGAGGAAAAAAATGTCCAAGCTCGCGAAGAAGAACAGATATCCCCATAGATTGGGGTTGAGCGGATACGCTGGTCACGTCGATCAATGGCGGGAGATCGAGCAAAGATTTGCCGCGGCCGGCAAACCCCTGCCGGTAGACCCCATGGTTGAACGTAGCAAGAACTGGGTTTGGGCACGCAGCACAGGTCAAGTCTCAGATGAGGGAGACATACTATTCGAGACTCCAGACATAGAAGAAGTGACTACTAATTTGCAGCAGATAGTCGAGAAAGAAAGATCAGGACAGTTCGTCCCACGGAGGGAGCGAGACCAGCTTACTGCAGCGTTGGGACTGCTGAACACTCTGGACGTGTAAGGGGTTTGTCCTCAAAGACAAGTTGGAAGATAGGGTTTCCACAAGACGCACCAAGTTATAAGAAGAGAGACAAATAACAAGAAAAACTATCAGACAAAATCTATGCGCAAGTGAAAGAACACTTCTACTCGTTGGCAGCAGAAAACCCGACAGCCTTTCCAAGGTTATTCCCTGATGGCCAGCAACCCACACAATCCGCACAGCAAACAACTAATGTACCCAGCAGTGTAGGCTCAGTGCAGACAACTCCCTTCCCTGTGGATAGTATAACTGGACCAACTCCGTGCAGTCTCGTCATACCAATCGGCCGCGCTGGAAAGACTAAGGAGGTTGCAACGGGTTTAGCGATACCCGGACGTCAATTCCACAACACAGCAATCCCTGAGCATTACGCAAGGGTACAGGTCGCCAAGGTCCATAGCGACCATGTTTCCTTGGAACTAGACATACCTGCACCTGAGGGGATTGAACTTCTCGGTGATGCAGCGAATCAGTTTATCTTGTGGCACCGCAGAGACATAATCCTGACCGCGGCCGTTCCAGCAGCAGGATCTTCAACTCCATCCTCATCGCAGGCAAGGACAGCTGCCGCTCCTGCACCACCGTCGCCTCCTGAACCACCGTCACCTCGACATCCGTCGTCACCACCACCGCTTAGGTCACCGCCTCGCCAACCTACACCACTACCCTCCCCTTCTCAACAGCCGCCTCTCCCGGCCCCGCAACCAGTTCAAGCCTCTCCCACCTCCCCAGCTAAACAGCATGCTCCCCCGGCTCCGCCCTCAGTTCAAGCCTCTCCACCTACACCCCAATCTGCTCTGGTAGAACAAGTGCACATACCAGAAGGTACTACATCCGAACAGAAGTCTAATCCTTTGGAACCTCGTCATATAATTCCAAAGTTGATATCGACATACGACCCAAAGGAGATTGACAAGGATAAGGAGAAGTTCATGTTTTCAGCTTTCAGGAATTCTAAGAAGAGAAAAGAACTTGCTCACGTCTTGTCAGACTCCCAGAAGTCAGTACTAGCGGCCCAAGATGAATTGCAATCCTAGTTATCTGCCGATGTGCCTGAAACTTATGAGTATGGCAAGCCATTCTTGCCAACTTATCTTATGAACAAGCTACCATGGGAAATGAGGGTAATGCACGAATGGTATATGAAGGCATCTAAGAAAGGTCTCGGTTTCATAAGCGTCGCTGTCCCGGAAGGCGCTTTCATGAGTGGTCCTAATGGGATATTTTTTATCTCTTTCCGAGACCTTTACGCCCTCTACAAGCTAGATAAAATGGACGTTAATCTCGTTGCAGCGTTCTGTCTGTAAGTCTGAACTGTTTATTACATGTTACACGTATCATTCCAAACAAATAAACCAAATCTCATTTCTTCTTTGTTCATTGTACAGTATGCAATTCCACGAAGCTGATAGAACTGGAGCAAAGGTTGGATACATCGATCCAACAAGAATATGCAAAACACAACACACCGTAGAGCTGAGAGAGGACTGCGAGCAATTGGTTGGCAAGACCCCTGAAGAAAAGGAAGAATATGTGAAGACATTGCACAAGAGGAAGAAACTAGAAGTAGCAACATACTTGGCAATAGCAATGTTGGCGCACGCCGACAAAGATGTTTTAATGGTCCCCTACGCGTTCACGTAAGCTTTCTCTTCTTTTTGTTTAATTAATTTATCTTCTTCGGAATTTTCTGTCTCCAATAAGCCTATCTTATATGCAGAGACCACTACATATTATTCCTTGTATATCCGAAAGGCCAATTGATCATATCATTGGACCCCGCACACTATGACAAGGAGACATTTATGGAATTCCTCACTATTTTGAATTTGTAAGTGATAAACATTTCATTAATATAAATTGTTTAGGTCGATCACCAGTCTTCTAACTAGTAATAAAACAATTGTTTCCTTCAAACAGGGCACACAAGTACTACCGCAAAAGAGGTGGACCAGTACATATTCCATCCCAGAAGCAGTTATCCGTCAGGACTGGCTGGCCGGTACTATCAAATCTATACCAATACAACTAATTATCGAACAATACATATATACTAAATATATCTACTGAGATCGGTCCCCATAATTATATCGCAGTGCTACAAACAACCACCAGGAACCAACTTGTGCGGTTATTACATGTGCGAGATGCTCAAAGTAAATGGGAGGTACAAAACAACCAGTAACCGAGTAAGTCATCGAACTCTTCTCTACAAAGAAACCCATCTCGCACACACTTCTCATTGAGTATCATTTTATTTTCCTTTTTGTGCGCAGATCCCCGAAATCCCATATATTGCACAACGATTCAACGACAGTACTATCTTGAACATGGCCGCTGACCTCTGCCGATTCATCCGTCGTGATGTCTGCAACGCAAGAGGTCTCTTCTACGACAACCAGAGCGAATTCGCAATGGACGACAAATTTAAACCTCTCAGAGAGTGGGAGAAAGAACATATGCAATGACATGTACACTATTTATACATATGATGAAAAAATTGTGGCACTTGTATTATATATTTCGTATGTAAATTACGATTGAATTTATGGTTATGTATTACATGTTTGTTACTGCGGCACTTGTCTTATCTCATATGCTTACTATTCCGAAATACGATAATAAATCCTTCAATAATTTAATATTAATTACGAGACACATCTCACCAAAAGGCTAGAATAAATATTATTTGAGCTATTCGGAAATTGAATTTCGCATGCGGTCTACTTAAGACGCCCGCATACGAAAATAGATCTTCGCATGCGGTCTTGTTAAGTCGACCGCATGGGAAAATATATCTTCGCATGCGGCTTCCTAGATGGACCGCTTGCGAAGATCTATTTTCGCATGCGGACGTCTTAAGTGACTGCATGCGAAGATCGATCTTCGCATGCGGCTGGACTGGCCGCATGCGCAAATGGTGATCTTTGCAGACCATTTCGCGCATGCGGGCCGGCCAACCGCATGTGAAGATCGATTCTGCCCGTATGCAAAAACGCTTTCTGTAGTAGTGAAAAGACATATATTTGAGGCCAGCAAGTAAGTTGTAGCTCATCTCTGAATTCAGAAAATCTTCATCAAATCCATGTTCCTTCCATATGAAGCCGTGCGCCTAAGGAAAGAAGACCAAACAGAACCAGAGACGATTAGATAACTCGATCAACTGAGACATTTCTTCAAATTATGTTATATAAGTCCAAGGGGAGTATCTAATATTACCACAATATTGAAGTTTTCAATGTGTGGAGCACATCTCAGTAAAGAAAATATCAACGAGATGCTTTCCAGTCCGCCAAAATCTGAGCTCAGACATGCTTCCCTTAGATTATCAAATTTCCAAGAAATCCCCTCCAGTGGATTAGTCTCCCATTGATAATCATCAGAACATAGTTTACATTGAGATGATATACTAATGTAAGAAATTATGCATTTATCCTGTAAGTATAACAGTTCTTGGAGCTGCATCTTGAGAAGCTAAAAGTGATTTTGTTAGCACGCATTTGCATCTCAATTCAAGCTTTTGGGTTTAGATCACATGCACTCCCAAGTCCCAAACTACAATGTCATGTTAGTGCCTGTACAATGCCTCACACCAGATTGCCCTCACACGGAAACAACAGCTCAGGAGCCAAGTTTTTAAACAACACTGCAAAAACAAGAAATTTGCTCTGTCATAGAGACCCATCTACAAGTTCCGACAACTTTTTGAGAATAAAAGCCAAAGCTCCAATGCCCCTGTCCTAATCCATGAAAGAAAGCTGGACTGTTTGTTTAAAGTTCACATTGCTATTTTTATTATAGAGAGCAGCCTTGTCATACCGGACAAAACTAGAATAGCACTTCAATCGAGTTAAACAGTCACAGCCAAGCTCTTTCCTACTATCTCAAATCACTGCCCAAGCCCAATACCCCAAGCAGCGAGATACAATGTTAAACACAATTTCGAGCTTCATATTGTTGAAATTATAAGCACATAATGATTTAATTTATTCCATAAATAAATCATGAAATTGCAGATGTAAACTAGCATGAACGCATCATTAGATCTACACATGTAAACTAAGTAGTAAAACATGGACAGATCAAATATGCGCAACATGTCGAAAACATACTGAGGTGGCGGAAAGACGGGTTGCTCGGCAGGAACTATTCGCGGTTGCGTGCATCGACGAAGGCGCGCAGCATGTGAGAGGAGAGGAAGATGAGCCGTCGCGGACGAACAGGGAGCAGTCGCGCGAAGCGCTTCCCAAAAAACCTTCTTGCCGCCTTCTCCCGGTGCAGGACATCGAAGGCAGAGGTTCCGGAGACCTGCTCTCCCGATCGCCGGTGCACGCCGGCGAGCAGGATGGAGTAGTCTACGAGCGACGGCGCAGCACAGAGGAGGAGGCAAACCCTAGATTGATTTCGCGTGTGTTGCGTGAAGGCGGCGGCTTGGTTTATATAGAGATAGGTCGCTTGATCAGGGCGCCCGCACGATGTCTACTCCGCGTAACCGAACCGGATAAGTCGCGCGTTATTTATCCGGACTCCATGCCGTTTTCACGTACCGGATTTTTCGGAATGTTTCCAAAACAAAACAAATCCGAATTTCCCGCAGCAAAACAAAACTGTAAAAGGAGGCTGCATCTGCGCAAGGGTGAGGAGCCAATTTTGCGAACCATTTGACGCGTACGTCGTGCACGCGCGCCGCCTGCCAGGCCAAGGCAGGCGAGCGAGCGAGCGCGCGCGTGTGTTTCCCCTCTTCTCTCCACCACACATGCTTCAAGTGGCTAGGAGAGCATCCTCCCTTTTAAAGAGGTCCCCCTCTCCTAGAATAAGCAAGGTGGTACTAAATTACACATGCATGCCATCCCATGAGGTGGGCTTTTGTGATTTTCCAAAGAATTAATCTTCGAATGGGCCTTAGCCCATCTATTAATTCCAACAATCCCCCACCAAATCTCAAAATCCCACTGAGATTTGCCTTTTCCAATGTACTGTTTATATACCAGTGGTTCGATGGAGACCGATTAAGGTTGAACATCCATCTAGAACTCCAAGCTACACTTACTCACAACTTGAACAATGGACTACGCCTTGAATTGCAAGTCTTGTGCAAGCAAGTTTTATTCAGAGTCTTATCTGGTACTAGACCGTCTGTAAACTACCCCTCGGGTGGAGCATATAAGTCATACTCCTATATCTTTAGTAAGCTTCCTAGAAGATTCACCCAAAATCTTCATAGACTGCGACCAACAATCAAGCTCACAAAGGTGAGTTCTTTCAAGAATGCTCTGCAGGACAGCATCTTCACTAATTAAAGCCAACAGAACTCATTAAGGCATAGCCAACCTGCCTTGCAGCTCACGAGAGTACATGCATCTTCACTTAGAGAGGGTATAGATTGGTAGTCTCCTCTAGCTTACTAATGGTTTGTTCTTCCTAGGTTCTAATTCACGGGATCTCCGATCATATAAATTGGGTTACCACCATAGTATAACTCACATGGGTCTCAAACCCATCTTGTTCGATGCATTGTCTATCACATTTCGTGATAGTCCCTTCGTGAAGGGATCTGCCAGGTTTCTAGCTGTTTGGATGTAATCCAACGTTATAACTCAGGAGTTTCTCAATTTCCTGATAGACTTCAATCGTCTTTTCACATGTCTAGACGATTTCATATTATCCTTAGAACTATTCACTTTGACAATTACCGTTTGATTGTCACAGTTCATAAGTATAGCCGGCACCGGATTTTCAACAATAGGCAGATACATTAATAGATCACGCAGCCATTCTGCCTCAACAGTAGCAGTATCCAGTGCCGTTAACTCTGCTTCCTTGGTTGACCTCGTCAAAATGGTCTGTTTGCAAGACCTCCACGAAACAGCACCACCACCCAGTGTGAAGACATATCCACTGGTGGCTTTAATCTCATCCACATTAGAGATCCAGTTACAATCACTATAGCCCTCCAGTACCGTAGGATACCCAATATAGTGAAGCCCCAATTCCATAGTACCTTTCAGATAGCGCATTACTCGCTCAAGCGCACGCCAGTGATCATCTCCCGGATTAGAGGTAAACCGGCTCAACTTGCTCACAGCAAAGGAGATATCAGGTCTAGTTGCACTAGCCAGGTATATAAGCGAGCCAATGATTTGGGAATATTCCAGTTGATTCCTAGCAATTCTCTTGTTCTTGTGAAGCAACAAGCTAGGATCATAAGTTGTTGGAGAAGGCTTACTATCAATGTAGCCAAAGCGATTCAAGATCTTCTCCACATAATGGGATTGCAAGAGTGTAATCCCATTCTTATCTCTAATTAGCTTAATGTTTAAGATAACATCAGCTACTCCCAAATCCTTCATATCAAAATTTTGAGACAAGAATGATTTAACCTCATTTATCACCTCAAGGTTTGTTCCAAATATTAGTATGTTATCAACATACAAGCACATAATAACTCCCTCACCCCCACCATGGCGATAGTACACACATTTATCTGCCTCATTGACTGCAAAGCCTGCAGATGTCAATGTTTTGTCAAATTTCTCATGCCATTGCTTAGGAGCTTGTTTCAGACCATACAAAGACTTCAACAATTTGCACACTTTGCCTTCTTGACCTTCAACTACAAACCCATCAGGTTGATCCATATAGATCTCCTCATCCAGCTCTCCATTAAGAAAAGTTGTCTTAGCATCCATTTGATGAACGAGAAGACCATGTGAGGCTGCTAGGGGAAGTAGCACACGAATTGTGGTCAATCTAGCAACAGGTGAGTAAGTGTCAAAGAAATATTCGCCTTCTTTCTCAGTATAGCTGTTGACGAAAAAATCGAACACACCGGCCTGGGAGATCTGCTTAGCTCCTGTGCACGTCCAAAGATTAATGAGATGCAGGCGTGCCAGTTAGTTTGATCCTGCAACTGACAAGATATGTAAACAGCAGATAAAACGGTCGATCGGCTGACAAGCCGATGTAGTGATTCCAGCCGATGCCGATAATAGCCGATGCCGATACCAGCCGATAGCGATAGGGTTTAAGCAATCGGCTATATGTCCAATGTAGATAATGATATAAAGGCAATCGGCTGATGATAATATAATATAGCAATATAATCCAGTAGAAACCAATCGGCTAACAATATGAAATATTAGAACAAATATTGATCCGAAGGTTAAAGCACACATCGGCTGGAGGTCCGATGTCATAAGATCCATAAGATTAGATTAAACAGTGAAACCTTTATTGCCATCGGCTAAATCCAACTTATATGTATATGCAATCCCTACAAGCCGATGCAACGTCTAGATAACTTATCGGCTAGCACCCCGTTAAAACATTAGCATGAACCTATCGGCTTAACAAGACTTATATTATCAACAACAATCTAGTAGATCGAACCTAACCGATGCAGCACGAGATTGTATATGATAATCTAATACTTAATGAGCCGATAGATCTGTCTAATGTGATGGATATAACAAATCTATTTAGAACAGCATTATGATCGTAGAGATATATCGGCTAAGACAGGAGATCAGACCTAACCGAGATAGTCCCAACTAAACCGATGCGTCTCTAAACACAATGCAATTAAAGATAGAATTGAGATATCAGGTAGGCAAATATATCAACCAAACCACAGCGATCCAAGAGATCGAATCGATGCAGCCTTGAACAACACCAACGTTGCCGACAGATTCACCAGGGCCCGACAAAACGTAGGACTTACCCCTTCGCTGGAGATCGAAAGCTGATGCAGCCCTGCGTCAGGTGCCCAAGTTCCGCCGGAAGATAAGTAAAAACCTTAGGGAAGAGGGTGGCGATGCGCCGAGAGTATTGTTGATCGATAGATTGATAGATTACAATGACCCCGGGTGTACATATTTATACCCATAGGGAGATACTAGTCCTTATCGGACAAGAAAAAAACTAAAAAGGAAAAGATAAAGTCCTTATCGGACACTAAACACACTTTCCTAAAGATAAAAGGAAACTAACAAACTATGACTAATTAATAGATAACTGTCATGTCGCATCCTTCTTGAACTTGAACTCTTCTAGATAAGCTTCCTTTGATTGATCCGACTCCACCAAGAATACGACATCGTGGCGACTTGACTCCCATCGGCTGATTCTAGAACTTTGAAGCCGATACTGATTCTAAGCCGATGGTAACTTTGGGCTTACCAAATTTCACTGTTAACAATAGCCCTTAGCAACAAGCCGAGCCTTGTACTTTTCAATAGTACCGTCAGGCCTAAGCTTCTTCTTGAACACCCACTTGCACCCCACAGGTTTACACCCATAGGGTCGCTCTGTCACCTCCCAAGTCCCATTAGCGATAATGGAATCCATTTCACTACGGACAGCCTCCTTCCAGTAGTCTGCATCAGGAGATGCATATGCTTTTGAAATTGACTTAGGAGTGTCATCCACGAGGTACACAGTGAAATCATCACCAAAGGGCTTAGCCGTCATTTGTCTCTTACTCCTTCGAGGAGCTTCACTGTCATCCTCCTCAGTGACATGTTCATGTGTATGTTTAGTTTGTTCTGGTGGTGTGATTGAACTGGGAATTATTTCAGAAGGTTGGCTAGAACTACTATATGTATCCTTCATTGGGAAAAATCTCTCAAAGAAGGTAGCATCACGAGACTCCATAATTGTACCAACATTCATGTCAGGTACCTCAGATTTAACTATTAAAAATCTATAGGCAATGTTGTGATGAGCATATCCCAGAAAGACACAGTCCATAGTCTTAGGTCCAAGTTTGCGCTTCTTCGTTATTGGTACATTGACTTTCGCCAAGCACCCCCATGTGCGCAAATAAGAAAGTGATGGTTTTCTCCCAATCCATATCTCATATGGTGTTTTGTCCTTATTTCTGTTAGGAACTCTGTTTAACACATGATTCGAGGTCAACAATGCCTCCCCCCACCATGCCTTAGGTAGTTCCGCGGTGTCCAACATGGCATTCACCAAGTCAGTCAGTGTGCGGTTCTTCCTTTCAGCAATCCCATTAGACTCGGGAGAATAGGGAGGCGTCCTCTCATGTATGATGCCATGTTCCTCACAGAATAAGTCAAACTCGTTTGAGAAAAACTCTCCACCACGATCAGACCTGAGTTTTTTTATCGTTCTGTCAAGTTGATTTTCAACTTCTGCCTTATAAATTTTAAAATAGTCTAGAGCCTCGTCTTTCGTTTTCAACAAGTACACATAGCAAAATCTAGTAGCATCATCAATCAACGTCATGAAATATCGTTTTCCACCCTTCGTCAACACCCCATTCATTTCACAAAGATCTGAATGTAGGAGTTCTAGTGGTGCCAAGTTTCTCTCCTCGGCAGCCTTGTGAGGCTTGTGAGGTTGCTTCGATTGCACACAACTATGGCACTTAGAACCTTTGGCAATGGAAACTTAGGAATTAAACATATGCTGGAAAGCCGAGACATCAAGCCAAAATTAATATGACATAAACATGAGTGCCAAACATTAGCCTCATCATCCACACTGCCACAAATATGGTTCACAGACTTATTGCAGAAATCAGAAAGGGAAAAGCGGAACAAGCCTCCGCACTCATAACTTTTACCAATAAAATATCCATATTTAGACACGACTACTTTATTAGACTCAAAAACCAACTTAAATCCGTCTCTAGTCAGACGGGAGCCACTAACAAGATTCCTGTCGATAGAAGAGACATGCTGCACGTTCTTCAGCTGCACGATCTTTCCCGAAGTAAACTTCAGATCTACCGTGCCAACACCATGAACAGAAGCATGTGACCCATTCCCCATTAGGACGGCGGAACCCCGTGCGACCTGATAAGAAGAAAACAATGAGATGTCAGCACAAACATGTACATTGGCCCCAGTATCAATCCACCAATTAGTACCCGCTTCCATCTCCAGTGTTGCCAATGGTCACATTAGCAAACTTAGAAGTCTGCCCTGCAGGTGCCTTCATCCCCTTGCACTGTGGACACTTCCTATCCAGATGACCAGGTTGGCCACACACAAAGCAAATCCTCTCATCCTGATTAGGATTGTTGTTGTTGTTCTTCTGCTTCTTGAAGTTGGTGGTTTGTTGAGCTTTGTATTTCCCCTTGCTCTTGTTTTGGGCCTTGTCCACAACATTGGCACTGGACTGCCCACCATCGCCCTTAGACGTGGCGTCCTTTTCTCGAGCTTTCTCCTCAACATCAAGAGACGCTATCAACCCCTCAACGGAGTATTCCTGTCTCCTGTGTTTGAGTGCAGTACCGAAACTTCTCCAAGATGGAGGTAGTTTCGTAATAATGCACCCGGCCACAAATTTGTCGGGTAAGACACACTTAAGGAGTTCGAGTTCCTTAGCCATAGTTTGTATCTCATGAGCCTGTTCGACTACAGAACGTTTGTCAGCCATCCTGTAGTCATGAAACTGCTCCATGATGTACAGATCACTGCTAGCATCAGTAGCACCGAATTTAGTATTCAGTGCATCCCATAACTCCTTAGTGTCGGTCATGTGCATATACACCTCAACCAGACGATCACCAAGAATGCTAAGAATGCATCCCACAAAGAGAGTAGTGGCTTCCTCGAATTGCTTCTGATGATCAGCAGTAAGAATTCCTTCAGGTTTGCCAGTACTCACCCAGAAGCATTTCATAACTGTCAGCCACAGAGTGACCCTGATCTGCCATCTCTTAAAGTGCACACCGGTGAATTTATCCGATCTCAGTGCATCGGCAAAACCAGCCATAGTAAAATCACAGTGCCTACAATAAGGTTTTTGGATTGTTGAAATTATAAGCACATAATGATTTAATTTATTCCACAAATAAATCATGACATTGCGGATGTAAACTAGCATGAACGCATCATTAAATCTACACATATAAACTAAGCAGTAAAACATGAACAGATCAAATATGCGCAACATGTCGAAAACGTACCGAGGTGGCGGAAAGACCGGTTGCTCGACAGGAACTATTCGCGGTTGCGTGCGGCGACGAATGCGCGCAGCACGCGAGCGGAGAGGAAGACGAGCCGTCGCGGACGAACAGGGAGCAGTCGTGCGAAGCGCTTCCCAAAAACCTTATTGCCGCCTTCTCCCGGTGCAGGACGTCGAAGGCAGAGGTTCTGGAGACTTGCTCTCCCGATCGCTGGTGCATGCCGGCGAGCGGGATGGAGTAGTCTACGAGCGACGGCGCAGCACAGAGGAGGAGGCAAACCCTAGATTGATTTCGCGTGTGTTGCGTGAATGCGGCCGCTCGGTTTATATAGAGATAGGTTGCTTGATCAGGGCGCCTGCACGATCTCCACTCTGCGTAACCGAAGCGGATAAGTCACGCGTAACTTACCCGGACTCCACGCCGTTTTTACGCACCGGATTTTTCGGAATGTTTCCAAAACAAAACAAATCCGAATTTCCCGCAACAAAACAAAACTGTAAAAGGAGGCTGCCACCACACATGCTTCAAGTGGCTAGGAGAGCATCCTCCCTTTTAAGGAGGTACCCCTCTCCTAAAATAAGCAAGGTGGTACTAAACTCCACATGCATGCTATCCCATGAGGTGGGCTTTTATGATTTTCCAAAGAATTAATCTTCGAATGGGCCTTAGCCTATCTATTAATTCCAACACATATTTGAATCCTTCTCAATCAGAATGCAATTTAGACACCAGAAGGTCCAAGGTTAACCCGGAACGGTAAAACTAACAACTATATATATTATCAGTTTATCACAAAGCAATATCAATAAGGACATAAGGGTCTCTGCCTCTCAGAACATGACGAAAGAGAAGGCAATTAATGTGGATATATACACCAGCCTTTTCCTACAGAACATATTCGGGGATGATTATGCGTGGATAACCTCATGCATGTATTCACAAGAACTTCAAAAAAAAAAAAGTATGTAACGCCCATCTATGAAAGGACATGATCTCGAGTTCACATGCCACTTCAAATCGATGACCTGGGCATCTAACAACCTTTAGATTTTTTGACTTACGGACATTTTTCTCAAGAATTTTCCATGAAATAACACTGTTGACTGTTTTCGGAGACTCTAAACTGGACGTGACATACAAAGTGGTAATAAAATAGATGCAAAACTATGGTACTAATCAACTCACCATCAGGCTAAACCAAATATAACAATTTGCAGCAAGCATTTAAGAAATAATCTGGTTAAGACCTTGATCCCTTGACTCAAGATCAAGTCTATTTGGTAAACTTGGCAAACATTTGCTATGAATTCTTCACAACAATAGGTAATTGAAAAATTCCACAAAGGCGTGTCAGCGTGTGTACATGTTAATGTTGATTAAAAATGCATGATGAAATTGGATATGCGTGTAGTTATGATAAGAATTCAACAGATCATTGCAAGGAGATAAAATGGGCAGCAGTGTAGGTACCATTCTTGTAAAGGTGTCGAACCAAAGCTTATTGACAGTAACAATCCGTCGAAAAGTATCGAGGAAATATGGGGTGTCGAGGAGCCAATCGATGCTAAGGTCTGCCTCCTCCAGTAGTGGGAGATCCTCCGCGATCCGGCCATCGTCCCACATCACCATCTTGAGGACCCGGAGGTTGGGCGCATGAATGGCCCACTCACAAACGCGGCCGAATCGGCCACCATCTTCCCTGATGGGTTGGGCGACCACGATGTTCAGACTGAGCTCAGCGAGGCGCGGCGCCGCGGCGATCAGGTGCTCGAGCTGCTCCCCGCCGCCCACGAACGGGAGGGAGACGTGGTCGAGCGCGAGGGAGACGAGGTTGGGGAAGCCCGGAAAGCCCAGCGGCGCGGGCGGCATGTGGCAGCGGTGGAGGTGGAGGCGGAGGAGCGCGGCGCCCGAGAAGGAGAAGAGGGCGGGGTCGAGGAGAGCGTACGGCGGCGGCAAGCTGAGTACGCAGTGCACGTCCTCGTCCTCGTCCTCCAACTCAAGGGTGAGCTCCTCGACGCGCTTGCGCGCCAGGTCGCGGAGCCAGAGGAAGGCGCGGTCGAAGTGGCTGGTGCGGACGTAGGCGCGGAAGCCGCGGACGGGCGCGGCGGCGGAGCCCCGGGGCAACCGGATGTCGAGGAAGGGAACGGACTCCCACCGGCGGCGCCACTCGCGGGAGAGGCAGCAGGTGCGGACCAGCTCCTCGAAGGGGATCCGCGCGAGGATGATGTCGAGGATCTCCGGAGGGAGAAGCATCAGCATGTCCGTCCCCGCCACCGGCGGCGGCGGCGGCGCGTCCGCATCCCGCCGGCGCTTCGGGGACGAGGAGGAGGAGGAGCCCGGGCTCGCCATTTTTCTGTCGCGTGGATGGTGGGAGGTGGCGGTGCGGGTCCTGACGACGCGATGCCCCCGCCACGGCCTTCGGATCCTCAATGGGTTATGCCATCGCCAAACGATTGGTTTCCCTTAACGGTTTTGCTAGGTAGCTGTCGACAGTTTTTTAGGCTGAAAACTTTCGATTTTTCGACCATGCGATCCGCGCCGTGATTCGTGTTTTTGATTTTTTTGACCGTGTGATCCGCGCCGTGATTCGTGTGAGATTTGGAAAAAAAATCGACGCGTGTGCGCTTGCAGGGGCTCGAACCCAGGAAGGCGTGCACGCTAGCCACTTGATCTGTTGTATGTTTTTGAGGAGTTAGATGAGTTATATTTTAGTTATACTCTAGTTACACCCTAGTTATAATATAGTTACAATATAACTACAGTGTAACTGCATTGTAACTACATCGTAACTACTATTTAACTGAACTGTAACTATATTGTCATCTCTATATAATTTAGATATAGTGTTATATATATTATTTTAATATTTATATACTAGTTACATTATACTTATATACGAAATTATATTATAATTATACTATAGTTAGATTTGAAAGTTTTCTCTTTAAAAAACTTTCGACAGTTCTCTAGATAGTCCCTTCCCTTAATGCTATTGTTTGAATGGGTTTCAATAAAATGTCACGTTTTATTTCGATATGTTGGCTCCAATGCCATGTTGAATATAAATGATTTTGGAATCCTTCCTCAGCTTCTTCCTCCTTATCACCTTCTACACGGGATACGCCTAGCTTATCGATCGAGTGGCGGGGATGACCACGGGGCTCACTACGGCTTTGTTCGGTTACACCTGGATTCAATCCGGACCGAGAATGAGAAGTATAGTAACAAATTTATGATAGATGTAATGAGAGACCGGAATTTATTCCGGGCCGGGAACCAATTTACTCATGATAGGGACAATAAAACATTCGGATTAGTTCCACACCTCTTGACTAGTGGATTGATTCCCGGTCTCTTATTGTCCATATCATGAGTAAATTAGTTCTCGGCCCGGAATAAATCCCGGTCTCTCATTGTATCTATATAAATTTCTTACTAAACTTGTCGTTCCCGGCGCGGATTGAATCCGGGCGTAACCGAACAAGGCCTACACGGGATGCACCTACCTTGTCGGTCGAGTGGCAGTGACGGACATAGGGCTCAAGCGCGTGGTGGAGGAGGCAGTACTTAGAGCATGTCCAACAGCCTCTCCAAGTGACTCTCTAGTATAAGCAAAATTTTAGCTATTCCAACCAAAAAAAGTCCTCTAACAGCCTCTTCAACCGGATGGCTAAGCCATCTAGCTAGCCAAAACCCTTCCTCCACTAGCCAAATTAGGCTAGCCAAAAGTCACTGGTCAACCGTGGCCCCACAGACGTTCTGTAACATCCTCAAACTAAAATTTGACTGCATCATGTTGGCTTTTGACTCTCTTTACTTTTAATTTAGCAAATCAAAATCCTTTTTAAAAGTTTTTATTTAATTCTTGATTTTTGTTCAAGTATTGCCCCTAGAATTCCTTTAACCTACTCTATACCATCCTACCCAAAATATTCAAATATAAGATTCAATTCCATTATTCAAATCTCCTCCAAAAAATCAAAAAGAGTTCTTATTCACTTTGGGACGAAAATCTTTAATCTAGTCCATTCCTTTCTCCCCTTCGGCCCATCTCTTTTCCTTTAGCCCAAGTCGGCCCAGCCACCCCTCCCAGCCTCCCAGCTGAGCCGCTCCTTTCTTCTCCGTGGGCGCCGCCACCGTGCGCCATGAGCGCCGCCGCCCACAGTCTGCGCTGCCGCCCGCCGTCGTCCAGTGCCGCCCACGGCTTGCGCCTCCGCCGTCGCCGTGCCGTGTCCTCCTCCTCCGCCGCCCAACACACCTGTAGCTGCCACGAACGCGCGCCGTATTTGTCGTCCAACGGGAGGAAAGAGCCGGCACCGTCGATCTTCTGTCCACGCTACCGTCGCCGTGTCCCCCTCGTCCTCCCCCTCCAAACCGACCTTTGGAAACCGCCTATCGCCTCCTATAAATAGCCGAAGAGGTCCTCTTCTCCCTCCACACAATCGAGCTCTCTCTCTCCTGCCATGGCAAGCCCAAACCAGCCACCGGCCGATCTCCCTCACCGGAGCATTTTCGACCAAATACTTGCACCATCGGGCTTACGTCGACGAGGAGAATCCATTTTACCTATTTCCCCTCTTCCCTACCCACTTCATCAAGCCACCACAGCCACTTCTTTTGCCGTCGGAGATAAGCTCTTCTACTCGCCGTTCCGTCCATCTCCCTCTCTCCCTCTGCTTGCCACCGACCTCCCCGGATGCGCAGAGAGCGGGAACACGCTTGGACGCCGCCGTCGAGGCCGTTAAACCACCTAAGCACCGGCGCCCTGTCCCTCTCCCTCTCTGTTTTGCTCGTGCTGGAGAAGAAGAAACAGGAGAGAAGGATGAAGGAGAAAAGGAAAAAAAAAGATACTGACAGGTGAGCCCCCACACAGTAACTTTTCGCATTTTCCCAAATTAATTTGAAGCCCATATCTTTTTAAATATAAATCCAAATCCAGTGAAGCTTGGACTACAATTCTTATAAATTCATTATCTATCTTTTGATGCCACTTTTGCTATTTTCTCATTTTATTTTATTTTTGCCCTATTTTTGGATTTCATTTGAACTCCTTTTGAATTTGAATTTTCTATTTAACCCTAGGTCTTGAGGGTACTTCTGACATATTAGATAATATCAATCAAACTCAGGACATCGAGCAAGGAGTTATTGTTCACCTCTTGATCATATTACGCCTATATTTTCTAAATTATTTATTTATAGCCTTTCTATTCAAATATCTCTTTTTATATATGCATAATTCAATATAGAAACCCAGATAATTTAGCTTGCTTATTCTTGCTTACAATCTGGCTAAAATACTTTATACTTAGATTAAAACAGTACGTTAGATTTGGTTGATTTCCAAGTGGCTAGTACTGTTTCGACCGTCATAAATGTTGCCAAGTACTTGTGACAAATGAACGAGTACGACCGCAACTCTCAAATGGGTATAGACCTAGCTATTACGTTATTTAACAAAGTGGTGCCTCTATATAGTGATTCTCATTTTTAAGTCCTCGAGCAGGAGGCAACAATAAGCCGCGCAGGGCAATTTATGCCATTACCATGTACAGGTAAATGGTTTATATATTGAGCTCAACTATAACTATATTATGTTTACAACCCTGATAGAGATGACATGGTGCCATACGATCAATATCCCCTTAAATACCTTGGAAACGCCAGAACTCCTCACGTTGCTGATAGCGTACGTTCAGAGCGCATCGGGTTAGAGTTCATGGAACAGGTGCCACTATTGTTAGTAACCTAATAACTGGGCCATGACTAAGCTGATGATTATTAGCATGTTATGGATTGCGGGTAAAGCATACATCTACTGCAGTAGAATAAACATGAAACTATTCGGATAATCGTGCTCACGGATTTGAGCATCGAGACTCACTATGGTACATTGGTTAGAAACTTGAGTAATTTACTTATAAACTCTTGCTTTAATATTACCAGATTGTATATTACTGCTTTATGCAAAGAACCCCACCTTATATATGTACCAATGCATGACATGTTTCCATAATAACTTGCTGAGTATTGCAAATACTCACACTTGCTCTTATTAACCTTTTTCATATATGAGTCAAGAGGAGGACCATTATGACTATTATTATGATGACCCTGAAAACCTAGAAAATCCCTAGAGTCTATACCTTCCTAGTCAAAATGTACTAAAGCTTCTTTTGCGTAATACTAGTGTCTATGTATAATTAGATGAGTACCTATCTTTGTAAAACCTCTAGTATTGTAAACTTTGACATATGCAATGAAGAACCAGTTGTATTATATATATCAATTTTACTGATCGAGGGGTTGATACAGTAATCCTTATCGGTTACAAAGTTATTAATTTTGGGACCCGACAGAACTGGTATCAAAGCATATGTTTTGACTATAGGACAAACCCTAAGGATTTCTAACCAATTTAAGTTTGTGCTCTTTTCAAACTTAATAACTTAGGTGGGTAGACTTAATTTTTATTGCGAACACACGAGCGCGCGCACACACACACACTATATATTCTACTTGTATATTTCAGGGTAATGGCAAAAGTACATGAGCGGGAGTGTATTGAAACTATATTCATCCATAACAATGATTGTATGGATCAGTTAATTGGCTTAATGACGAAGCTGAAAATAAATCAATAGCCCTTCTTTTCTCATGCCTATCAAAAAGGAGACATATGGGAATATGATATGACTATCCAAATTAACCCACCGTCAGGAGAAAAGGATACATATTATTTCCGGATTTGACATAGACGGGATACCTTGCGTGCTGCCTTATATGATGCATCCCGGGATGCCTTCTTGCGCCTCAGTCATATTTATCATGAAAGGCTACAGCATTCCCTTTACTCTTATCATCCTATGCGAGAGCCCGGAGAAGATTATTGTACTCTTCAAGATGTAAATTTTCTGCTACAACCAGTTAAGGGCAAATATGTCCATATGGAAGGAAGCTGCTGATGATATGTACAAACAAGCATTAGAACATATAGATATGCAACGCCAACATTTAGAAGAAGCAGAACGACGTGAAGCCGCTCTTAAACACAAATATCATGTGCTACAAGACTTATATGATCAAAAGGAGAAGCAGGATTCTATACTTAATATTTGTGTTGCTGGCGCGGCATTCTGTCTTCATCAAGTCCCTGGGATAGATAGTGATGATGATGATGATGACGATCTGGATGGACACATCTCACCACCACGTGGGGATGAGCCTCAGGGGCCAAATCCTCAAGATGATGGTGAGGGTGTTCTACAGGGTTTACCACCATCACCACCCCCATTATATCCTATCCATTCCGAGGATGAAGCTGGAGAATCGCCTTCAGACATGGATTTTAGCGAGCCAAGTCAAGAACCTGAGACAACAAGGGGACCAAGATGTTTTACATCAATGATTTAAATGTTCCACCAATATGGATAGAAACTCCAGAAGAAGAGGAGGATCTAGAGGAACGGGTTTTCGAAACACAAGAGCATATTTCTATACATGCCGAAGCACGAGAAGATGACAAAGATGGAACTCCCTACTCATGCTCTGTCCCAGACACTACTGCAACAGCTACTACATTCTCTGCTGGGTTTTTACAATTTGCACCTGCATCACTATTTCCTAACCCCGCGGAAGGCACTAGTGGTTGGCTAGATGAGTAGAAGTTTGTAGAAAGAGGATAGTTTTGGGTAGTGCAAAAATAACCTTGCTAGTATAGGATAGCAAGCAAAACCCCTCTCCTCACTAACTAATATGTATAATTACTCCTTGTTTTGTTTTCGTTTGCTTTCTCTTATATTTCTTTTCTTTGTTTTTAATTCGAAATAGCTTTATGAAACTTGAAGTAAATGCTTTTGGATTGGAAGTCTGCCCAACTGTATTTTGGCGATTGGGGCATTGCCAATCTAAGAGAAAGCAAAGGTTATTTTAGCACTACCCAAAACTGTCCTCTTTCTACAAACTTCTACTCATCTAGCCAACCACTAGTGCCTTCCGCGGGGTTAGGAAATAGTGATGCAGGTGCAAATTGTAAAAAAACCCAGCAGAGAATGTAGTAGCTGTTGCAGTAGTCTCATCTTTGTCATCTTCTCGGGCTTCGGCATGCATAGAAATATGCTCTTGTGTTTCAAAAACCCGTTCCACTGGATTCTCCTCTTCTTCTGGAGTTTCTATCCATATTGGTGGAACAAATCATTGATGTGAAACATCCTGGTTCCCCTTGTTGTCTCAGGTTCTTGACTTGGCTCACCAATGTCCATGGCTGAAGGCGTTTCTTTAGCTTCATCCTCGGAATGGATAGGATATAATGGGGGCGGTGATGGTAAACCCTGTAGAACACCCTCACCATTATCTTGAGGATTTGGCTCCTGAGGCTCATCCCCATGTGGTGGTGAGATGTGTCCACCCAGATCGTTATCATCATCATACTATCTATCCCAAGGACTTGATGAAGACAGAATGCTGCGCTAGCAATACAAATATTAAGTATAGAATTCTGCTTCATAAGTTTTGTAGCACATGATATTTGTGTTTAAGAGCGGCTTCACGTCGTTCTGCTTCTTCTAAACGTTGGCGTTGCATATCTATATGCTCTAATGCTTGTTTGTACATATCATCAGCAGCTTCCATCCATATGGACATATTTGCCCTAACTGGTTGTAGCAGAAAATTTACATCTTGAAGAGTACAATAATCTTCTCCGGGCTCTCGCATAGGATGATAAGAGTAAAGGGAATGCTGTAGCCTTTCATGATAAATATGACTGAGGCGCAAGAAGGCATCCCGGGATGCATCACATAAGGCAGCATGCAAGGTATCCCGTCTATGTCGAGTCCGGAAATAATATGTATCCTTTTCTCCCGACGGTGGGTTAATTCGGATAGTCATATCATATTCCCATTTGTCTCCTTTTTGATAGGCATGAGGAAAGAATTTGGGCTATTGATTTATTTTCAGCTTCGTCATTAAGCCAATTAACTGATCCGTACAATCATTGTTATGGATGAATATAGCAGTTTCAATACACTCCCGCTCATGTACTTTTGCCATTACCCTAAAATATACAAGTAGAATATATATAGTGTGTGTGTGTTCACAATAAAAATTAAGTCTACCCCCCTTAAGTTATTAAGTTTGAAAAGAACTCATAATTGGTTAGAAATCCGTAGGGTTTGTCCTATAGTCAAAACATATACTCTAATACCAGTTCTGTCGGGTCCCAAAATTAATAACTTGGTAACTGATAAGAATTACTGTATCAACCCCTGGATCAGTAAAATTGATACATATAATACAGCTGGTTCTTCATTGCATATGTCAAAGTTTACAATACTAGAGGTTTTACAAAGATCGACGTCGTCGGCTCTTTCCTCCCGTTGGACGACAAATACGGCGCGTGTTCGTGGCAGCTGCAGGGGTGTTGGGCAGCGGAGGAAGAGGGCACGGCACAGCGACGGCGGAGGCGCAAGCCGTGGGTGGCACTGAATGACGACGGGCGGCGGCACAGACTGTGGGCGGCGGCGCTCATGGCGCACGGTGGCGGCGCCCACGGAGAAGAAAGGAGCGGCTCAGCTGGTAGGGGTGGCTGAGCCGACTTGGGCTAAAGGAAAAGAGATGGGCCGAAGGGGAGAAAGGAATGGACTGGATTAAAGATTTTCGGCCCAAAGTGAATAAGAACTCTTTTTGAATTTTTGAAGGAGATTTGAATAATGGAATTGAATCTTATATTTGAATATTTTGGGTAGGATGGTATAGAGTAGGTTAAAGGAATTCTAGGGGCAATACTTGAACCAAAAATCAAGAA
Organism: Oryza meridionalis; assembly: GCA_000338895.3. NCBI lineage: Eukaryota > Viridiplantae > Streptophyta > Magnoliopsida > Poales > Poaceae > Oryza > Oryza meridionalis. The sequence goes on along the minus strand of CM002531.2, from coordinate 10,327,458 downwards.
TTAAATAAAAAACGTTTAAAAATGATTTTGATATGCTAAATTAAAAGTAAAAAGAGTCAAAATCTAGCATGATGCAGTAAAATTTCTAAAATTTGAGGATGTTACAAACCTACCCCTTAAATTTTAGATTAAAATTTTAGATCACGGTACTCAGTTTACTTCTCAATTTTAGATTAATTTATCTTGATTTTTTAATTTTTTTTATAACTATCTAAGTGCCATACAAACAACGAGATAACTTCCTGTAGCAGTGTTGTCATCCTAAACTGTACTCCTGTGCATTGTCTAGATGGGCAACTTTTTTCATAAGAGCAAGTACAATAGACTATAGGTTGGCTACAAGCTTATGTGAAAGAGATAAAAAGAGAAAAGAGAAGAGAAGCGAGCTACAAATTTATAGCCAGCTACAGCACGAACTCTAAAATATCATGTGTGTATGACATGTGGGATCAATTATTAATGATATAGTATATATTTGTAGTTAATTATTGATGAATTAGCTATTAAATTAAATATATATGATTTAGAGCTAATAGTTGGCATAGTATTAAACTTGCTCTAAAGAGGCGAGTCCTCGTGTGCGCACCGTGCTGGCGTCTTGTCTTGTTTGGACAGGACAAGAACAGAACCGACCAAAAATGGACTGACGCACCAGATGAGTGAGGTCCGAGTAAGCAACGGCTGTTATGCAAACAGCCTAAGCAAAATGTTGGAAACTACCGCTGCTTGGCTTGGATTTTGCTAAACATATGTCACGATTTTGCTACTACTTCGTACTTGTTCATTTTGATTTGTTGTAATTTGAGACCGTGTGGCGATTCATACAGGAGGGGAAGAAAATAATCACTGAACCAGAAAAGACCAGACTAAAACGAGATCTTGATGCAACCATGTTCATCAGATAGATTCATCATTCATTTATAATTTATGAATTTATCCCCATTCTTCTACAGACAGAAGAAGCACTTTCTTCTTGAGTTCTCATACAGCAACCAAATCTAGACAAAATCAAAGAATCCCCAAATCCTCCCCCCAAGTTCCTAAAGCCCCAAGCGAACACCATCTTCTCAGAACCCGGCCACCGCCGCCGCGCCGAGGAGGGCGGCGGCAACGAGCACGGCGACGCTCGCCACGGTCCTCCCGGCGTTCCCAGTCGCCGGCGCCGGGGCGGGGGCCTGGAAGAGGCCGGCGGCCAGCGGGGACTGCGCGGGGGCCGGCACGGGCGCGAAGAAGCCCTGGCCGCGGCGGCTGTGCTTCTCCGACATGACGAGGACGATGACGCGCTCGCCCTTGTCGCAGCTCCCTGGCGCGGCGCCGACGAAGAAGTGGTACCCGGAGCTCGTCAGCGGCACCGTGGCGGCGCCGCCGGTGGGCTTGTAGGTGGCGACCGGGCTCCCCGTGCCGCAGCGGTTGTAGTCGTCCCGCGTCACCTCCAGCACCGCGTCCGCCGGGCCGTCGAACTTGAACACTGCGCCAGCCCAAAGCCAGAGAAGGAGAAGAAATCAGAACAAATCAAGAAACAGAGGAATTCAAGAAACACCGAGGAAGGAATCAACCTTTCTTGACTCACCGAGTTTGTCGCCGACGTGGAAGCGGGTGGCCTCGGCCCACCTGTTGAGCGCGTCGGGCTGCGCCGGCACCTTCCACCCGCCGCTGTTGTTGCCGCCGACGACGAGGTCCCTGGCGTCCGCCACGGCCACGGCCGCCGCGAAGGCCAGCGCGGCGCAGAGCACGGTAGCCAACACCTTCGCCATCGAAGTAGGGTGGGAGGACTAGCAGAAGTAGAACGCGAGAGCACGAGAGGAGGGAAATGGGGGAACGAGGAGGAGATGATGCTGTGGCGGCCATGGGAGGCGGATATAAATAGGGTGGTGGAGTGGAGGTAGCCGTTGGGTATTCGAACGTTCGGGAGGGGAGGCAGTAGCATCGGGTGCCGCGAAGATGCGTGGCGACGCATTCACTGGCATTGGGATGGGATGGGAGGAGTGGCAGGCTGTTGCTGGCTTGCTGCTGCTGCTTCAGCACTGGGAAAGGATGCTTCTGTTTTGGACCTTACCGTTGCTGTTTTGGCCTTTTGAGGAGGCACTGGGCTGGATGGGATGGCACTGTTCTGCTGTAGGGCTGTCACCTATGGCCTGTGGGGGCAGTGGGGCTGGGGAGGCTTGGGACCGGTGGAGTGGGGTCCACAGGGGAGTGAGTGAGAATTGTGTGAACCTTGGAGTTAATATTCCTCCTGGAAGAAGTGTTTGTGTTGTGGCAATAAAATTCTCATTTTTTTTAAAAAAAGTCACATGAATCGAGTGGACTGTTGGGTTCAGCCTCGTTATCAAACCCCTCAAAAATTAATCTATGTCACGTCAATCTATATGATAATGAAAAATTAAGGCCTAGTTTAGATGGCGAAATCTTTTGGGATGGGCCAAAAAATTTTGGCATGGGGCCACTTTTTACGTTTTGCGAACTAAACGAGGGGCAAATGTGCAGTTACTGTTCACCCATGGACAAGTAATGAGTACCCCTCACCCTGCTCCACCCCGCTCCACCAAAATCCCCAACGCAGCCGCTCGCCTCTTCGTTCGTCCCACCGCCGCCACATGCCATCCCTGACACCGCCTCCTCCTAGATCGACCCCCTCCTCCCCTACGCTCGCCCTCCCTCTCTCCGCCGCCTCTCGCCTTCCCTAAAACAGCCGCCGCTCGCCGTCCGTGAGACCCCCGCCGCCCAGATCCAGCAAGTTCTGCTGCTCCGGCGTTCGTCGCTCACAGCGGCGCCGCCCATCGTCTCTCACACCGCCGCCGCCCACCTCCAACTCTTCCACCGCTTGTGTGGTCGTCCCTCCCCCGCCGACACACGTCATCCCTCCAACCGCCGCCGCCCACCCTTCCGATTCACCGCCGCCGCCCAGATCCGCCTTCATTCCCACGATGGCCAGCTACGGGGGTGGCTACAATGGCGACGAAGGCGGCAACGGCCACGACGATGACGTGTACGGCCACGACGGCTGCACCAGGGACTTCCTTGCGTCCGGGCCTTGGTGCGCACGCCGAGGGGGCGCGGTCGGCGCTGACGCGGCGCATCCCTCGCCTGATTCCTCTAGCGGCAACACCTCCCGGGTGCGGTTCGAGTCGCTCGACCTCAACGACAGCGACGGGTGGTCGGAAATGGCTACGTACCTGGGCATGCTGCAGGCCGACGACGACAACATCGAAATTCCTCCACCGCCCGTTCAAGTTCCTCCCCGGCGAATATCTCGCACCCTCGGAATCCGGCCCACTCGCAGCGCGGGGGGAGGAGGAGTACAAGGCGCGGCCGCCGGAGGAGGACGAGCAGGGGCCGCAAGCGCTGGAGGAGGAGTCACAGGCGTGGTCGTCGGAGGAGGAGGCACGGCCGTCGGTGGAGGCGGTGCGGCCGTGAGCGCACGGCCTGCATCACACGCATCAGTGCGCCGCAATGTCTCAGACCTTGCGGCCGGGCACTCCGATGCTAACAACGGTATTCCGGTATGTACAATAATTCCAATTACAATTGATCGCCTGCTTCCGACTAGTTTAAAATTTTGTTAAATGCAAACTTAGTTCACATGTTCGGTGTTGTTTTCCATAACTATTGATGCATTTAGGTTAGGAAAGATAAGGCAAATTGGTCAGCGAGAAATACTCGCACCTTTTGTTCCATCTGGTGCCATCAAATGGACATAGGAAACTGTGTTCGCGGTATTATGCAAAAAAAATGGCTGGAGGGACATCATTAAGAGATACTTCCAAGCCACTGGTTTAGTTCACGACAGGGAGTAATAAGCTCCGCTCCAGCTCTGGCTTAGGGAGGAACCCTGATGGGACTGTTGTCGCCGAGGATGATTGGTGGGCTACCAACACCAAGGTAAATTGGTCATGTCTCTCTAATGTTGTGAACACATGTTAAGTTCAGCAGGTCATGACATGTGCTTTCGTTGGACAGGGACATCCCGATTAGAAGAAGTTCAGGAAAGGCTTGCCTGAATATTTGCCTGAAATGGACAGAATGTTTGAGGGTGCTGCAGTGGATGGTTCTACATCCTTTGTTGCGACTACCGACCAGCCTGTAGAGTGCGACAACTCTGATGAAGCGGATGATGATGAGGACGACGATGAGCTGACCCCTCTTAGTGTCGGCAACAAAAGGACAAGCAACACGAGCACCACAGCCTCTAGTCCAAGTAAGAAGTCTAGGAGTCCAGTAGTGAGGGTAATGGACAGAAACATGAGTGAGTACAACGAAATTTCAAGGAACAAACTCAGTGTCCTGCAGACCATGTTGCAAGTAAAGCAGGATGCTATGCAGGAAGAACGCAAAGCTATTGAGCGTAAGGTGGCAAAGGTTAACGAGCTGGCAAAGGAGTGTGGGGTAACTCCCTCAGAGACCCCAACATTGTTCATGGGCGTCCTCGAAATCATCAAGTATCAAAGTGTGATGGACTTGTTCATTGTCACCGAGCCTGAAGGAAGGATGCTCATCATCAAGAAATATGCAGGGGTCGACAACTAGTCCAACTAATGTTTTGTCATGGCTATATTTCCTACTTTATGTACTAATGGCCGTATGTTCACTCGGATGTATGGTGCATGTATTTGTGTGTTTGGACTATGTTCCCGATGTGTGTTATTTAAACATCAGCATGGTACTACTATTGATGAACTCTATGTATGCTGCTGATTTGAACTATGTAATGCAAGGCTGAGAAAGAAATGCATATTAATCATGTCTATGTATTTTTCATTGCTAATATTTTGCATTGCTTGTTTTGACAGGATGATGACCAATCAGGTTATGTGGAGGATGATGACCAATCAGGTTATGAGGAGTCGCGCCGTCGGCTTAAGCGTTGGGAGGATGAGATAGACGAGTTGATGATTGCATTGATAGATGATGATGAAGACGGTTATGTATACGGTATGTACCAGTATGCCATGCACATGGACAAGCATTTGACTAGAGCTGAGTATAGGCAACCTGCCATGACTGTGTTGACAGAAAACACGAGGCCTGGGAGATCTGCTTAACTCCAGTGTAGGTCCAAAACTCGCCTTCGGATGTGTGAGCGTGCCAGTTGATTTGATCCTACAATCAACAAGAAACAAAGACAAAGAAACCACGATTAAATCCATCAATGATAGCCGATCGGCTAGGTGCCGATGGCATATCATTTATTTTAGGCCGATGTCATTTGTACATCGATCGGCAAGTATTAATAAACAAATCAGAACTAAACCTACTCGATCGGCTGTAGATATTAATGATATACAATTCTTATATCAATATATACTTAAATCAAATGATTGGGATAGATCGATCACCTTGCCGAGACAGTATAAATCACTTAGATCGAAATATATATTAATAGTGAAACTATATATATTCATAGCATAGCCGATCAGATAGATCTAGCATGTATCGGCTAATACTCCAACACTACTTTATATTAAGATGTTAAAGCAAGTAGAATATACCAAACAGAAGCCTAATATACATAAATGCAACAAGATCTTAATGTAAAGGGCAGATTTAACATATCGATCAAGCATGTAAGATGAAAGAAGTTAAATCAGGTAAGATCGGCTGAAACTCCGATACTAATCTAATCAGCAACCAGAAAGCAGGCTAGATATTATGGTTCTAAGCACGACTTAATAGGTCAAACTTAACTGATGTAGCATTAAGTATGAAAAGAAGAACAATATCTAGACAATCAAGCAGCTGGATGTTTCATAGAGTGGTAGATATATCACCTAATCCAAGTCAACGTCGTTATTTAACCTAATCGGCTGCCTTCTACTAACAGATGTTAGCCGATTTTGGGTTAGATGACGATATTACCGAAGATTATGTGAAATATATGATAACTCGACGAATTACATAGACAAGATTAGAGTATCATAAAGATGGAAGCACTAATCCCGAGAACACAAGTCGTCATAACAAGTTTTACCTCTTGTTGAAGATCGAAACCGATGCAGCTCAACCCGAAAGCAAGAACTCGTCGAAACAAAACGAAAGTAAAAAGGGTGGCGATGTGCCGAAATTGTATTGAACGTGTATGTTAAAAAATTACATAGGGCTCGAAGTCTTATTTATACCCGAGAATTACAAGATATGTCCATACCGGACACGACTATATCTCTAACAAACTTCAAGATACCATAAGTCTTTGCGGCAGACTTTTGCCCATATTTATCTCTAAGGAATTTACATAAAATATCCTAATTAATAGATACAATTGCCTTTTCAGGACTCTATCCATGCGCGGCAATCATCTTGAAGCTTATCAACTCGAACCCGATATCGTACACAAGTCGTATTGTCAGAATCGGCTGTATCACTGAACCCAATCTGACTTGGACTTAGCCGATCCTAGTCGTAGCCGATCTGGACTCTAGCCGATTCTTACTCTGTTTCCGCGACAGCCTTTATCTTCGATTCCGCTTCGATCTAATCTCCTTCTCCGATGCTGATATTACCAAATTTGGTCGTTAACACATGCCCCCCAAGTCCAGGATATTTGGTAATGTTCCGGATTTGCCGCATATCAACTCCAAGTAAGTCTCGCACTCTGCCGTTTTATGACCGTTATCCTTGGTGCTTTAAATACTAATCGTTGCCCTCGGGAAATCTCACACCGTGACTTCTGTCTTCACCGCTCAAGCGAAACTTTGCCCTCTCTCTCTCCGGCGATTCCTCCGACGCATAAGGCGATCCCCAGGCGACTTCATCTCCGGCCAGATTTCCGCCCGTGGCGATGTCGTCCTCCGCTAGCCCGTCTGCTGCACCACCAGCCGAGTACGCTGAGGTAAGTCCCCATCGGCTAGATCTCTTTCTTTTGCCACAGATTGGTTTTCTCTTACCTCATAGCGTTTTCTTCTTCTCTATTCTCGATTATTTGTAGCATTTGTCCAATCTGGTAGCAATTCCAAGCTTATTGCATGAAAATCATTACTTCCTTGGCCCAGTCGGCAGTCTTGACCCTACTGAGTTCATCAACGGCGAAACCAATAGGATTCCTTTCATATTGGCCAACCCAGATCTAGGTCACTGGAAGAATACCTTTAAATCTTGGCCATCTCTAGAGAAAACCTCACCCGAGAAAAGCTGGATCACATGGTTCAAACGCATATCGGCTAGCAAAAGGGTTCATTGGGATGAGATTGGAATCGGCCAAGTACTCGACCTTACCATAGCCAACTCAGCTAAGGACAAACCCCTAATGGCGGCTGCCTCTTATTTCTGGTCCAACACTATCAACGCCTTCTTGTTCAACCAAGGGCCGATGACCCCAGCTCTCATAGATATCATCATGATCACGGGTCTAGATGTCACCTCATCGGCTAACCCTAAGAGCCTGAACACGAAGAACCAATATGACTTCAAGACTAAGAGCATAGGCGGCTGGTCAGGCTATGTAGCAGCATATATGGGCAAAGGGCCTGTCACCCCTCGAGAGCATGTAGCCTTTCTGCTGATGTGGCTGGAGAAATTTCTCTTTTGTGGATCAAGCTGTGGCCCTACAACTAACTGGCAGTTCTTAGCTGAAGCCCTAGAAACAAAGAAGCAATTTTGTCGGGTCCTAAAACTAATGATTCGGAAACCGATATGTTTAGACTGTATCAAGCCCTGGATCAGTAGATTGATACAGGTTCAACAATCTGGATCTTCATTGCATACATTTGAACAGGGCTCCAGAGGAGTTGTTATTACAAAATATATGGGTATTTACAAACTTGTGGCTAACTAATACAACAGAAGCTATAGAATAAACCAACTCTAGTGTATTGCTATAGACTTAAACCATCTAATTGTGCTAGATTTGGAGACGAGGTTAAAAGGGAACTAACTTAATTATATGATTGAACTCTCAGCTTCGGCAAGAACTCCAAACTGATTCTAAAAGAGGGTGTTGAAGCAAGTGTGAGTACAACGTACTCAGCAAGTTATTATATTATTCAACAATGAATGCATGAGAGGTAATATCTGAGTGGAGCTAGGTTTACTTGCAGAAAGAAGAGAATGTAGAAGTAAGACAACCAGCAATGTTTTGTGATGCAATAGTATTTAATAAAGTTTGGAATTAAGTTTCTAACCAAGATGCCATTGTGAGTCCCAATGCCCGATAACCGCGAGCACGGCTATTCGAATAGTTTTAGGAATATTCATACTGCAGTAGATGTACGCTTTACCCACAATCCATGACGTGCCAAACACATTAGCCTTGTCATGGCAAAGCTTTTCGGTCACTAACATTAGTGGTACCTGTTCCATGAACTCTAGTCCCCATGCGCTCTGAAAGTAACGTTATCAGCAGCGAGAGGAGTTCTGGCGTTCCCGAGGTTTTTAGAGAGAACTGATTGAGAGACCCCCGTCATCCCAACCAGGTTTTCACAATACACACACAACACGCAATAATCAATATATTTACCTGCGCCTCGGTAAATATTACAATCGCCCTGCTCGGCGTAAGTTTGCCTCCTTCGCGAGAACTTAAGAAGAACCACTATACAGAGGTACCACCTTTGCTAGATAACTTAATCAGCTAGGTCTATGCCCATACGAGAATTGCCATCGTACTCGTATGTTCTTCACATGTACTTGGTAGTATTATGTCAGTTGGAACAGTACTAGCCACACAGAAATCAACCATTTCTATCGTACTGTTCCAATCTAAGTTCATTATATTTTATGCAATCTAACTAGGCATGGCTAAGCAAAAGCTAGCATATCTGGTTTGCTATGTTCAGGTTATGTATTTGAAATCATGTATGACTAATGCATAGAAAAGAGATATAGAATATAGGATAATTATACTCAAGGGGAGGAATAATAACTTGCCTTGGTCCAACGCAAATAAATCCGAGATAGGCAACCTGATTATCCGATCCTCGAAACATCACAGGTTGCCATCCAAAAGATATAGACTCTACTAAGAAAGATGAAGAACTAAATTCAATAAAAGCCATAAAATAGCAAGAAAGAGATAAACGGTTAGGAGGGCTAGGGTTTGGTTGTGTGCTAGTCGATGCTAGAGCATAACGACTAGGTTTGGTATCTTCTCTAGTCGGTGTCGACAGACAGCATAACGGCTAGAGGGATAGGAGGTTTGTGTGGGTTTAGTGGGGCGGAAGTGTTACTCCGACAACCGTGAGTGGCGGCGGAGTGGCTAGGATCACACAGAGCCTGAGAGCTAACTGTGCGGCGTGCTGTGGAGGTCGAGGGAATAGTGAAGCTCCGACCGCTGTACGCATCGAGGCGTGGGGTGCCAGGAGCAGCACTTCGACCTTGGGTTTGGGCTTTGCCGGGCTTTATAACCAACGGTTCGACATCGGGGATAGAAAATCACGAACGTCCATATGGAAGGCATAAAGTTCCAACCGGCGGCTTTTTAGTGGCTAAAGGGGTAATTTGGGACAAAAGAAAATATTTGAAAAGGCAATATAAATTCAAACGATATTTGAATAAATTCAAATAAAATTATAAATTAGCAAATTTGGTGTCAAAAGATAGGGTTTGAATTTAGATAAATTTAGGTCCAAGTTTCACTGGAATCAGATCTACGGTTTAGGAGATATGGGCTTCTAAAGAATAGGATTTGAATTAAATCTAGAAAATATGAAAGTGTACTGTGCAGGGGCCCACCTGTCAATCCCTTTTTCTTTTTCTTTTCTTTTTCCTTCTCTCCTTCTCTCGTCTTCTTCTCCCTCTCTTCTCTGTTCCAGAGAGAGAGAGAGCCGAGAGAAGAGAGAGGAGAAGGCGAGCGGGGCGGCGGCGCTCCGGTGGCTGGAGGGCGGCGACGTCGGCGTCCACGCGTGTTCCCGAGCACGACGCACCCGGGGAGGGCGGTGGCTGGCGGAAAGAGTGAAGGAGTTGGCCGGAACGGCGACGACATGAGCTCAACCGTGGGAACAAAAGGAGTGGCAGTGGTGGCTTGTTGTGGTGGCTAAAAGGGAGAGGAAAGGGGAAAAATGGGTTCTCCTCGTCGAGGCAAACCCGTTGGCGCGATGGTTTGGCTTGCGAAGCTCCGGTGAGGGAGATCGACCGGTGGCTGACATGGCCGGACATGGAGAAGAGAGAGAGAGAGAGCTCGGTTTTCATGTAGAGAAGGGGAGGGATGGCCGGCTATTTATAGACATCGGGAAGTCGGTTTGCCAGAGGAGGGCGAGGAAGGCACGGCGTCGGTAGCGTGAGGAGGAGGATGACGGCGCCGATTTCTTAGCAACGACGGAAAAGAGTTTGCGGCGGCGTGCGCCGTGCGCAACACGCGCACTGGGAGGAGGGGAGAGAGGCGGCTGGGCTGACTTGGGCCGATCTGGGCCGAAGGAAGAGAGGGAGAATTCGGCCCAAATGAATAGAAAGGCTTTCTAATTTATGTAGGGAATTGAGGGATGGAGTTTGAATCCAAATTAATATTTGGAAGAAATTTAAGTGGCCAACCTTTGAGATGAATTTATTTTGGAGATAATTTCCAAAGAGAGATTTCCTAATTATTTGAGTGCAATATTTTAGAAGTAGTATATAATGGAATTTATTTGATGCACTCAAATGAAAGGGTGAGGGATATATGAATAAAATTTAATATGTAAATAGGAAGGTGGGAAGAAGGATATTGGAGAAGGATAAATAGGGTTTTGGCCTCAAAATATATGGCATGGGTTTCAAAGAATTGTTTGAGGCTAATAGGAAATTTGAATGACAAAGATATAATCTATTTTCTTAGCACAAGAGCAATTATTCACAATATTCGTAATAATTTTATTCTTGTGTCGAGGAGGAAATCAAGCCACGGGAATTAAATTGGCGGCTAGATTGAAAGAAGGAATTTGGATACTTGAAATTTGGAAAGGGAACTAAAGATAGGTTTAGAATCAAAGGATAGGTTTAAGATTAAAGGATGGGTCGACAATTAATTCCAATTAAAGTTGGAATTGCACAGAGTTGGTTTGGAGGGTTTTTTTGGACCATAATTCATACAAATGAAAAGGGTTTTCGAACTAAATTTGAATAAAACGAATTGCATCGAAAGAAAGTTTTTAAATTAAAACCCAAAATCAAGAAACACCTTAATTTAACTAAATATATTTTTAAAGGAAAGACACAAAATAAATTAAATAACAGAAAGAGATTTTATGCAGGTTAATTTTAGGAGGTTTCTTTAATTATAATATTCTAGGTTTAGGAGGTTAATAAAAACATAAGAACTGGTATGATGCATAATTAGAAAATAGCTAATTTTTCAGTATGTTACAAATTTCCCTTAGGCAAGATTCTCCTCGGCTACTTGTATCAAACACTGAACAACACATCGGCCAAGATCGCTGTCGGCTCAATTGTTAATGCAGGCGGGCCATGGTGGTTGTTGCAAACTTGGCTAAATCTAGTAGTCATGAAAGTTGTCAATCGGCCATCTGTGACAGAAGCTGAATTTCCAAGATTGGAGCCGATTACAGATGATGATGGAGAAGAGCGCACCCACCGCAGATGTATGTCCTATGGAGAATATGCATCCACACCAGCCGATGCTAGAGCAAAATTATTAGCCGAACTGCTCAAAGACTGGTTCTGCAGCTTCTACGAGGGTTTTCAAAAAGATGCTCGAGTTTGGTTTCCTTATGAAGATTCAGCAGACCTTGAACTCCCATCGGATTTTAGATTTGAAAATATCAATCATGAAAAATACCAAAAGTCCAAAGAAGTCTTCTCAGCTGCAATCAGCCCATGCATCCTTCCTATCGGCATCCATCAGGGAAGAAACATCCAAGTTTCTTATGAGTTCTATCATCCAATGAGTTTGGCTAGACAATTCAGAATGGGCCAACTCCCAATCAGTTTATTCTTTGCCGATAAGATCCAATTTCGAGGAGAAATTTCGTCAACCTTAATGATGGATCGGCTGCTCAATCTTTAGGTAGCATTGAGAATATAGAGCTGGCAATGTTCAGAAGCAAAAACTTTGACAGATGGTGGGGTGAATGGAAACTGCATCTATTCCATCAATCGGCTTCCATGTACATGACAGATCTCTTTCCAGATGTTGTTCCTCAGGTATGCCTTGATTTAACTGTCTGAATAATTGCTTAGCCGATTCATAATTTGACTACCTTTATCTTCCGTTTTGCAGACTACAGAATCTTCTCCTCCACACCAGAGCAATAGTGGCAGAGATAATGAATATGCTCCGGGATTAATTCCAAATGGAGGTGGACTATCTCTTCCTGCCATTGGCTATAATGCCCCCAAGACTTCAGCTCTTCTTCAAGGGCTCATTAGAGAACCAGCCGATGCTGGCAAGAAAAGAAAAACCAGATCATCGGCTGTGGACACATCATCTCCGGCTCCCAAGAAGAGAACCAAATCAAAGAAAACCAAGCCAGCTGATGATCTGCCTGCCCTGGATCCATCTATCGAACAAGCGCTGGATGATGAAGAGATTGAAGAAGACATTGATCAAGCTGCAGCCGAAGTAAGCGATACAGAAAGAACACCATCGGCTTCACCCAAGCAGACTCCTCCAACTCCTTCTGCCCCAGTTCATTTTTCAAGAGTAAGCAGCTCTCCTCAATTTCTTTTGCAATCACTTCACTTATAGCCGATTGCTCACTGATTTTATCGTTGCAGAAGAAGAAAACTGCTATGAAGAAGAAATCGGTAGCACCAACTCTCAAACTGGCTCCACCAGTAAGATATTCTCAATCCTCTCATTAACTGATCTCGGCCGATTATGTCTAACATTTGTCTTTTTTACAGCCTCCTCCTCCTCCTTCACCTCCTGCGCAGCTAGAATCAAGCAACCGTACTCCATCGGCTGCAGACAGTCATAATGTCGAAGAAGAAGAACAACCAGCTGCTCCTACTATTCCAGTTAGTTTTGTTGACACAAATTTGAGATCGGCCAATAATGTTTTGATCCTTAACCATCCATAACACTATCTCTTGCAGATCTTAGCCGATCTGTTCTCCTTCGACATCAAGGATTATCTCGATGAAACAGAGGAAGACACCACCAGTAAAGCCATAGCTCCTCTGTCTGATGATGTGAAGAGAACGCTTAAGGATATCTCTCATCGGCTAGAAGCATCACTAGACAACTTGGTGACCAACTGTGGCTCGATCCGGACAAGGTTCACAGATATCCAAGCTTTACTCCCAGATGAATTAGCCGATGCCCTTACTCCAGCCGTCTACCTTGAGCAACACCAATTCAAGCTGGAGAAGACTAGGCAGAGATTAGCCGATCGCTGGGAGCGCAAAGATATTGAAGCTACAATCCAGCACAATCGGCAGCTTGTGCATGTAGAGAAGTCCAAGCTTGATCAACTGTCTGAGGGCCCGATCAAGTCAAATATCAATCGGCTTGAAGCTCGTAAGATTGACCTCATGGCACAACTTCAAGAATGCAACGCCAAGCTGGATATGGAGCACAAAAAGTTAGCCGATCTCCCGAAGTCTATCGAAGAACAAAAAGCCAGACTCAAATTGGCTATCAAGAATGTTGCGGATCTGACCAAGTCTCTGAAAGTCATCCCTGGAACCGATGCTCAAGATGCCCAAGCTATTGAGGAAGTAGAACAAATTAGGCAAAGGGCTATTTCGGCTATCCAGCGATACTTGTCTTAATGACTTTCTTAGAAATTTCTGTAATCGGCTAAGATACTCTAATTATTTTGCTGTCTTGATAGTCCTTTGCGCAGATTAATACAACTTCGAAATTGCTCAAATTCCATTATTTGTATATATATGCCCCCTAATTTTACAATGTCAAAAGCCAGTAGAATTAAGATAAATCGGCCATTATATAGGAGAAAGAACGTCAAGCGACTGCTGAGGAGGAGGTGAAACAGTAGCGGCAGCGGGAAGCTCAGGGCCACAGGGGACATGGAGATGGAAGGGATCTGTTGGGTTGGGTTTGCTGTTGGGCTTGGCTCACCGGCAGGAAAGAGAGCATATGCATCTGTTCAAGGATCAAACGTGCGTGGCGTAGAAAACTGATATGACGGTTCTCCTTTTGAAGTGGCCGATTTATCTTCTACTGGCTTTCCATCTTATTGTGTCTGTTCAATTCTCACATTAATTCTATATAGGATCCTTGGAAGTCTGAACAAAGCACATGCCATTACAGAGGAGAAAGAATGTCAAGCGACTGCTGAGGAGGAGGTGAAATGGCAGCGGCAGCGGGAAGCTCAGGGCCACAGGGGACAACATGGAGATGGAAGGGATCTGTTGGGTTGGGTTTGCTGTTGGGCTTGGCTCACCGGCAGGAAAGAGAGCATATGCATCTGTTCAAGGATCAAACGTGCGTGGCGTAGAAAACTGATATGACGGTTCTCCTTTTGAAGTGGCCGATTTATCTTCTACTGGCTTTCCATCTTATTGTGTCTGTTCAATTCTCACATTAATTCTATATAGGATCCTCTGAAGTCTGAACAAAGTACATGCCATTACAGAGGAGAAAGAACGTCAAGCAACTGCTGAGGAGGAGGTGAAACGGCAGCGGCAGCAGGAAGCTCAAGGCCTCAGGGGACAACATGGAGATGGAAGGGATCTGTTGGGTTGGGTTTGCTGTTGGGCTTGGCTCACCAGCAGGAAAGAGAGCATATGCATCTGTTCAAGGATCAAACGTGCATGGCGTAGAAAACTGATATGACGGTTCTCCTTTTGATGTGACATGGCTGCAGCAGGAAGTAGGAAAATAACTTAGTGGAGATAAATTGTATAGGTATATCGGATTAGAGGAATGAGCTAGAGGTGAGGCTTGCGCGCCAACAAGACCCATTAGTGGATCTGCCACTGGCAACAACAGCAGCAAGACAAGCAATGGCCACGGAAGAGGCGGTGGCAAGACAAGCAATGGCCACGGAAGAGGCAGTTGTGGGATGTGGGTGACGGAGCAGCAGGTGGCGAACACTACCACAAAACCCCTAATATGGATCGGCTCATAAATACTAGTTCATTTAAAATCGGTACCTTTAAGGAACTATAGGTACCAGTTCGAAAGAAATAAACCAACACCAATAATATAGATACCGGTTTTTTAAAATAACCGATACTTATAATGTATTTATAGGTACCGGTTAATTAAAAATCAGCACCTATAATATATTATAGGTGTCGTTTTTTAAAAAACCGGCGCCCATACCAAACCGAGCTAAACCACTGCTCCTCCACACAACCCGGCCTTATCCACTCGGAGTCAAACCACACAACTGTGCGCCTCCTAAGTCCCAGTCCAAGTCCTCCTCCTCCTCCTCTCTCTCTCTCTCCCGGCGGCGGCGGGGAGGCCGACGCGACGGCGTGGCAGTGGTGGTGGTGGAGGAGGCCGGGGCCACCTGGATCTCGCTGGCCGACCCCCTTCTCTCAGGGACCCCTCCCCCTTTTCCTTCTCTAGTGCTGCGCGGGTGAGGTAGCGTCCAACGCGGCGAGGTGGCCACGACAACGCTAGTGGTGGAGGAGGTCGGGGCCGCTTGGATCTCGCTGGCCAGCCCCCTTTCTCCCGATGGTCCTCCCCCTTCTCCTCCTCCAATGCGGTGCGTGCAGCAGCTAGTGTGGAGGTCGACACAGCAAGGTGACGGCGGCACCGCTAGTGGTAGAGAAGGTCGGCGCTGGTGAGGTGGTGGCTCCATCGACTTTTTTTTTAATTAAATACTATAGGTGCTGGATGTGGGTTAAGAACCGGCACCTATAATCTTTATAGGTGCCAGTTCTGAAACCAGCACCTATATCCGAGGGTGTTAGTGCCGACAAATAGGTGCTGGCTGGGAAACCGGTACCTATAGCCGGTTCCCAACCGACACCTTTTAGTGTTTGTGTACTAGTGGAAGATGATGGAGAGGATATGGGAACGGCGATGCAGTACCTACAGGGGAAGGGGTTATTTCTGATGCTCATCTCTCTCTTTTCCACCATCACCTCAGCGACCTCGTCGGTGTCGCTTCCCGTCGGTGAAATTATTTCAAAATTTAGCAAACTTTAACTGAATTTGAATAAGTTTTGATCAAATTTACAAAAAGCATGAAAAACCCAAAAATTTCAGGTGAGATATTTGGTTGCTGGAGGGGGTGAAATTTCCAAAAGTTTGGAAATGGCAAACTGAAATTGCATTCCCAAGTGCCGGCCCGACCTCTATGGCGGTGATGTCTAACGACGCTGCTGGCATCGACGATGACTCATGGAAGGCAAAGGCGGATGACGAAGATGTAATCGAAGATTGTACCATCGTTATTGCGTCTTCCACATTTTGTTTTGCTCTCTTAATCAATTTGTTAAAGAAAAGACGAAATAAATACTGGTGAGTTCTATAACAGTTATAAGTTATCGTAAATGCAGAGAATGTGTCCATTCCTAATTACCGCCTCTAACTACATCATTGCACATTTTGCTTTTGCTCTGATCAGAGAGCACCCTTAAAGAATAGGTTTTATTCCCACTAGTTCGTGTTTCTATATACCTTTCCCAATTTGTTTTCCGGGAGAAATGTGAAACTGAAAGCGGGCATAATGGTGCACGAGTCTCCTCTCCATCACTTGCCACCCCTTTACCATCTCGATTAATCTCTTTTCAGCGGGGGTGCGGGTGCTTTGATCTGGCACCAGGATAGCCTCCAAACCTAGATCCAACATCGGGAGCCAGGCGAGCTCATCGAGTGATAAGGCATTGGTATATTGGTTCGGTGAGTTATGCTTGAAATTTTGGTCCTTCTCAAAACTTATTTTAAGAATGGACCATGAAGAAAAGATCAACAAAAAATCCAAGCTGTTCTATCTTATTAGTATCTTAGTTGGAGCAGGATTGCATTGCCATGGATCTATAGCTTATACAATTGAATGATTAAATTTCATTTAGTATTATATAAAGCCACCTGTATAGACCAGCTTAGGATAAAGGCAGGGCTAATCAGCCATGGATTGGAAGTGTGCATATTACGCATAGTATGGATTGGAAGCATGCATATTACGCATGGGGCATATATAGAGAAACATGAGAACATCACCAAGAGATTACATATAATCACCCCTCCAAAAATTTGTTTCTGGGTTTCCTAAAGTGAAAATAGAAAGAAAAAAACTAATCTCTCCAAGAGAGCCTAAGTTTTATCCCAAAAATTAAAAAGTGGACCATTCTATTGAACTACCAACAGAATTCTCTGTTTTACTCCATATGCATGGATTAGATTGCACACTCTCTTGGCGCGGAGAGACACGATTGGGAGTTGGAGTGGAGCGCTCACTCTCCCTCAAATCAACGGAGCGAGGAATACAGGGAAGGGAACTCCAAAACATGTTGAGGACCATAGGGGATCTGCTGGATCCGATTTTTCAGCTAAGAGCATTCCCAACAGCTTCGTTTTCCTATTCCCTATCCTACAATTTAGGAAATTTTGGTCAAAAATCACATCCAACAGATTTCCTAACTGATCTTCTAATATCTCTAGTTTCCCAGTGTAGATATATCGTTCCTCACAAACTGGGAAGCGACATTCCGTTCCCAAATTTTCCTCGTCGCTCTCTGGCGCGCGCAAAGGGAAAATATTCCCACGCCCTCCCTCCTCGGCAAGGAGCTCCTCAATGGCGGCGCCTTCTTCCTCGATCTCAGCCTCGGGTTCGGCGTCCTCACGAGCGGGCTGGACCTCGGGGCGCAGACGCTCGGCCACGCACAGGGCGTGTGTGTACGTGGCGAGCGCTACCGACGGATCGGCGATGATTAGGGCGGTGAGTACGGCGACACGCTCAACTTCTTCGGGGTCTACAAGGTGGGATCCGCCATGTGCAAGCTGTCCATCACTGGCAGCACCGGCAAGTTTAAGGGCGCTTGCGGCTTCGCCGAGGTGCGTCCACTGATCGCCACCGGGCAGCACATCACCGACGGCGCCGAGACGCTGCTCCGGATCACTATCCATCTCGCCTAGTAGTACCTGGAGTGCTCGACCATGCACATGAGTTTTGCTGTTGGTTCTCACGTCCTTGGTTGTCCGGTTGGCTGGCAGGTGATGATGGCGCTAGGTCACGGCGGCGCTGGTACGCGGAGGAAGAAGTCGATCGCGAGGAGATACAGGAACGATAAAATTGATGGATCAACCGACTGGGTCCCACCTTACTTATGTGGCAAACTAACAAATGATAAAGAATCAATTTTTGGGTCTCTCTTGGAGGAGGGGGTGATTTGTTAGGCCCAATTTTTATTTTGGTATTCCTAATTCAGATTTTTTGGGAATCAAATATTGGGTGATTCTTGGGCATGCTCTAAAAACCATTAAAATCAGTTTTGGGAAGAATATAGGAGGACGGTTGGTAATGCTCTAATACGAATATAAAAAATTGCTTTATCGCTAGTTAGTTTTAATGAACTTGCCAAATCGGAGGACAATGAAATGATGAAGACAGGAAACACGTAAGCAAGTAGATAGTTGGTTTGCTCTCATCGTTTGCAAACACGAAAGAAACACAACACATGAAAAATAATCGAGCAATGTGTAGCATTGTTGCACGCGCGTGTGAGGACAAGACGGTTGAATACGAAGCTATACTTAGATCACATAGTTTTACTTATGGTGACGTGAATAAATTTTATACATTCATTTTTATCCTAGGTAGTTTTCACCTTAGCACTATAATTTGATTTTCACTACATATTTCCCCGAGGATAGCTGAGCAGATGAATGTGATTTTCTCTACATATTTCCCCGAGGATAGCTGAGCGGATAAAATTGCTGTAAGAGCTAGTCCCAAACGATAACCAACATGTTCACTCTAACTCACATCTCATCTGAAACATTACATTCCGGTAGAATTAATGAATCATATGTAAGAGAGTTGCATCGTCAATAATATTTTTCTTTTTCCCCTTTTTTCTACTCTTAAAGAACTGTCTTCGAATTGAGTGGCTGATGAAAATAGAGAGCAGTGAATAGCACATGGGCACATTCGATGCATTGATGTGCCTAATTTGTAAATGTTTTTCATGACAATCATGAGACCTGAATGCATGGACGGATCTAGAGTATATTTAGTGGGGCTCTTGGCCCAGTCAATTCTACATCCTGCGGGGGCAATGCCCCCTATCATGTTTTTACTTGTACGTGCACCTATTCTAACTAAGAAGTACACTGTCGACCCCACTCGTGTTACTTATTGTATTTGCCCTGTCCAAAAGGAAAATAAATCAATAAGTACGAGCCTTGAAATAATGGCTTTGTTCAATAATACCTTTTGGCTTAGGTAGTTCTAGGAACAGAAATCAAAATGGGTGATTAGCATATGATTAATTAAGTACTAACTATAATATATTTTATTTACGAAACATACCATTTAGCAATTCGGAAAGCGTGATCACAGTAAATGATAAAGTCGCCAAGCCCAACCGTACTATAGAGCACAGAGTTAGCTAGTATGACCAGACATTGAGTTAATAGATATATCGAGCCAAGTCAATAACTCCAACATAAATACAAAGTAGCCAAGCAAATGATCCTCTAAATGTATAAATCATAACAAATATGTTAGATTAGCACAAAATTCTAAAAGCCTGCAACAAAATGGAAATTTGAAAAGACAACTGGAACTGACACAATCCAAGTGAGGAGTTTTCATTCTCTAACAGCCATATAAAATGAGTTGCTTTATGATGGAAAGTATCAGTCGAACCATGATCTAATTAATTTAAAAACAAAATGGAACACATTTCATGATAAGACCAAATGTAGAATATACTCTCAAAATTTAGAATTGAAAGAGCTCCCCCAAAAAATTTAGAAAGAGTTTGTCCCTCTTCATGTCATTTTAAAAGAAAAATGTAGTTGTCATTATTTTAAGTTGAATAAACGTTCTTTAAATTCTGATTTCAGATTTGTGTAGCAACCACCTGAAATGATGGCAATTGCACTGGTTATGCTAGGATTTCTACTATTATCTGGATATGCCACGGGATTATCCAATTATCTTTAGATTCATTGTGAAGGCAAAAACTACACAACGGAAAACATATACAAGCAAAAAATGCAATTTTTATCAATGACACTGCCACTTAAGGTCTCCTCTACCCAAGATTTGCTTGCTATGATCATGGCCAATAGCACAAAAGAGGAGATATATGCAGTTGGATGGTGTCGTGCTGATATTACTCCATACAATAGTTATGTTATATATGCAATACGGAACGTGCAAGTAGTTTGAGCTTCAAAGATGGAAGTTACCATCTTTTACGACTTGTGTGGACTTAGAATTTCTTGTCACACTATTCATTTCAATATTTATAAAAATATAGACAAGATAGCAATACTTTGCGACCCATTTTCCTTTTAGAACCCATAATATAACTAGATTGTTCTATCACTTATTTTTGCCTTGACAAGTAAGGCAACTAACTTGTTTATAAGGTTCGTCACATGAAGGAAAAATCTCATAGCAAATGGCTACAACTACACCATATATGGCCTTGCTGAGTGCTCATCTGAGGTGACAAGTTTTGAATGCCAAATTTGTTTTGAGGATCTTACAACTGTACCAGGCCATAAGGGAAAAGGTGAAATAACATCAACAGTTTGGTATAATTTCCACTATCAATTTTACCCTTTATTCATTGGTTTTCCAATGTTGTATGTGTCCATAAATCAATTTACATGTGCATTTGATGCATTGTTGTGCCTAATTTATCATCGTTTTTCATGACAATCACAAGGCCTGAATGCATGAGCGAATCTAGAGTATACTCAGTGGGGGCCATTTTTCATGACAATCGGCCTAAATGAGTAGCCGGATCTAGAGTATACTTAGTGGGGGGGCCTTGGCCCTCTATATCGCGTGGGGGCAAATGCCCCTATCATTTTTTTTTACATATACATTAAACTATTCTAACTAAGTTGTAGACTGTCGACCCCCACTCATTTTACTTCCTGCCCCTGTCCAAAAGGAAAAAAAAAAACCAATAAGTAGGCACTGAACCTAAGGCCCCGTTCGATCTCCACACATGGAGATAAATTTTGGTTGCACACACAATGAGAAACCTTATTAACACATGAGTATTAACTATTATAAATTTGAAAAATGGATTTATTTGCTTTTTTTACCTTTCGCCAAAAGGCCAGAAAACTAATCCACGTGATTTCTAAAGGAACTCCCATTTTTTCCTAAATAAATTTGCTCCTACTAGATAAAACAAAAACAAATGAAATCCCTACACCATTTCATATCCCGTACATATTTTTCCAATAAAAAAATATTGGAGAACACATTAGACCAAACTCGCTCAATTTCATAGGCTTGGACAAAGACTATGGTTCATGGACAAGACGGCACGGTGAAAGGCAAGCGATGCTCGCCCGCCATGGACCATGTGTTGGTGAAGGGAAAGCAAGGGGCTTGGTACCGAAGGACCAAAACCGCTGGTGAAGGGTGATTGACGGCTTCGTCATGATGGACCGTGCGAGGCCATTTGAAGCTACAAGGAGCCCACATCAACCTTTGAAGAATATATGATGAAACGTTTCGGTGTTGGCATCCCTTAAGACAAATAAAGGAAGATGGCATGAAGACATTCTTATTGGTATAATTATTTTTCTATTTATATTTGAGCATAGAATGCCATACTATTAAGAGGGATGCAATGCATTTTCTTATGTCTCGGTGCTCAAAGTGACAGAGTGGTTTTAGACCTTCCTTTTGGTTGAGTTGGGTAATCATCTGAGTGAGCTTTCCATAAAGTTTAAGATCATAAAAAATGGACTTCTGAGCAAAAAGTTATGGCCATTGTGCTCTCTGGTGTTTTTCAGAATGTCCAAAAATATTTCGAAAAGTCCGAAAATTTTTGGAAATTCCGAAAATGGCTGCGAAATGCATTTCGGCACATCCGAAAAATGGAATCTTTGCCTCAAACGACTAGTTTTCAGGGGCTCGGGTATATAAACTCCTCCACCCCTCCATTAGTGGTGGTTGTTCTTGAGTTCGAAACATATCTATCTAAAGTCACATATCCCCTCTCCTATCCCCTGCCTAAGTGGTAGATCTTTGTGAGTGAGATTTGAGAAAAGAATAGAGTTGGGGTTGAGAAAAGGATTGGGAAGAGTCACTTATATCTTTGTGAGTGAGATTTGAGAAGAGAAGAGAGTTGGGGTTGAGAAAAGGATTGGGAAGGTTCAGAGCTAGTTAGTTTCACTCCATACTTTAAGCACTCGAGTTCATACTTCGTAGCCCCTCCATTAGTGGTGGCTGTTCTTGAGTTTGAAACATATCTATCCAAAGTCACATATCCCCTCTCCTATCCCCTACTTAAGTGGTAGATCTTTGTGAGTGAGATTTGAGAAAAGAAGAGAGTTGGGGTTGAGAAAAGGATTGGGAAGAGTCAGTGAGTGAGATTTGAGAAGAGAAGAGAGTTGGGGTTGAGAAAAGGATTGGGAAGGTTGAGAGCTAGTGAGTTTCACTCTATACTTTGAGCACTCGAGTTCATACTTCGTAGCAAGCAAATCTTCGATCTCCATCTACATATGTGCCTTGTTATGTCAAACAGTAATATACTAAACATAATGAGAATAATTTAGTGAATTATAAATTATACATTGAGATTGTGCTTGGTGGATCTTCAGAATAACGATAGTTGTGCATTGATGAAATCAAATTTACACAGTACCAAGATACTCGCAGATCGGACACACTACAAGCAGCAACAACTGTGACCACGAAGACGATGACCCAAGGACTTGCTGGCGACCATCGAGAGTTTCAACCAAGAAATCAGGAAAGTGGAAATGGAAGGTAGTGGAACCCTACCCCTTTAGGTCTTGTTCGGTTAATCCCTATGAGGAAGGGATTGTAGGGGATTTATTCCACACCTATTGTGGTGTGGAATTATTCCTCCTCAATCCCCTCCAATTCTCTTTAATCCCCTCTAAACCGAACAAGGCCTTAGGTCTTGTTCTGTTAATCCCTCTCTCACAAGTGGACCGAGAGGATTCGAAAGGAATTTATTCCATACCTACTATGATGTGGAATTGTTCCCCCTTAATCCTCTCCAAACCCCCTTTCTCTTGGGGATTAAACGAGCCCTTAGGCCTTGTTCTTTTAGGGCGGGCCAAAATCCCCGTGTGCCATCCCGGCTGGGTCTAATTTTCTTTCGTGGCCCATGTACGCGTTCGCCTAGGCCGGGGTGGGGTTCTCCGCCCGATCCACGCCAAACCCCCGGGTACAGAAAAATCGTCTCGGAGACGATTTTTTTCTTCTCGAGCAGACACGGCGCTCGTCTTCCTCGACTCCTCACAGCGCTAGGGTTTGGAGGCGGCGGGAGATCCGGGAGCAGCATATCTCCAGCCGCCGCCGGTTTCCTTCGCGCTTCTGGCTCAGCCGCCGCCGGTCTCCATCCTGTCCTCAGCCGCCGACGGTCTCTCCATCCCGCCCTCGGTCGCCGCCGGTCTCCATCCCGCTTCAGCCGCCGCCGCTCTCCTTCCCGTTCTCCATCCCGCCCAGTCGCCGCCGCTCGCCATCTCTCCTTCCTCGCTTCGGATTACCGGTTGCAGGAGAGGGCAAGGTCGAGGGCAACAGCCCGGACATCAAGAAGCAGGTCTGATTCTTGATCTCCTCTTTTCCCACTCTGAAAAGATTGTGACTTATCTAGTGGATCTGTGGATGAATTTGTTGCTAGTTGATGTATTGAGTGGCTGTATGGATTGAAGTATCAGTCATATTTCTAACCTAGTTGGTGCTCGGTGTCTGTTCTTTCTCCCACCAATCATTAAAATGAGCGAGTAGAAGCCAAACCAGTCTTTCTGATTTTGCACGATCTCCCTTTGTATACGTCAAGCTGACAAGATCAAGTGAATTAGACAGCTCCATTTCAGTGTTAGGTGCTAGTATTAGCCTGTCATTGTTCCAGTTGCTTCTCTCATGCAGAGGTGCAGAGCACAGCTTCTTGTCCTGCTGCTTGCAAAGATCAATATTTTCGTTGGCTTTGTTCCTTCACCTGATATGATTCAATCAACAAAATTAACAGAATAGAGAGATCTTCATGAGTGCAGGGCCTTTGACTCGTCTTATGTGGTTAAGAACGATGTTGGTAAGTTTGAATTACTGTAGTTACTAGCATCATCTTAATTTGTGCAATTCTGAAATTCAATTATGGGACTAACCCTATCCCCCCGTGGGTGAATCTCTCTGGGGAAATGCCTCCCCTGTTGCCGAACAAGGCCTTATGGCGGCGATGAACTGCTGCAGATGGAGGGGAATAGGGGGCCGAACTACAGAGAAGCTAGGGGGGATTTTGAGTTTGCCTAATTTGTTGATTGACTGAGAATTAAGGAGAGAAGGCAATGTACTAACCTAGATCGATTCAATGCGCAATAAAGAAACAGCAAGAAGAATCGGCTGAGGTTAATTGACCCACCGGTGTGCAAGGAAGAACGGAGGAACAGCACCGGCGGGCGCCGGTGGTGGATAGCCGTCGCCAGATTGGGTTTTCCTATTCTGTTACAGGAGAGTGTAGAGATGGAGAGGTTCAGGGATGAGGCGTGGAAAAGTAGATCCGTGATATATATAGTGAACTTTCCAATAAAAAAAATGCCGCCAAAAAAATCAGGCGGCAGAACAAAATATATTTAGGAATGCTATTATGTATCTGTACACTAGGGCAGTCGATATATATACCGCGGATGCTTCCAAAAATATGCCGCCAAAAGAATTCCGCCTTAGGCGGCAAAACAGGAACGTTACTACTACTACTACGTATCTGTACAAAAATACGTGTAAAGAATTTCAATAATTGTTGTGGTCTATTGGTTATCAGGTGTGATTTGTGTGACATAGATACATGGTTCGAGCTCAAAAGATCGTTTTAAATAATTTTGTATGTTCATCTCAGATTTTTTTTATCTATTCATGTCAGATTAACAATTCGAAAATATATTTTTATTTAATCTGGGTTTGCATGACTTTGTTTCAGAATTTTTTAGTATTAATAAATTTTTTTTTGGAATTAGCAAGTAATAGTTTGTATTCGGAATTAGTCAGGGGCGGATCTAACTCGTCGGTAGGGGTGAAATAGGGCGGGTATTTCCCACCTGCCCGACCCGAGACTCACGGGAGGAAAATGGGAGAAAAAAGGGGATACCCGATACTATCCTAATTCGAATCCGAATTCATTAAGAAATATATGGGTTAGGATACGGGAAGACAGGTATCTGCCAGTATGTCCTGTGTTATAAAATATATATGAAAATTTATTATAAATCCACAAAAAAACATGATAAAAGATCAGTTAATCACTATTTTACGTGCTCATATGTAATATTGTATATTTTTTTTTGATGTATCTCGTTTAATACTTTAATTACCTTATTATATTTAATATCTATGAATTAGAGATACAAATTAATAGCCGTTCACGAATCCGATTCAAAGGAAATAATATGGGATTTGATACGGTATGTATGATATGTTATACGGTACGAACCGTACTCGGCTCCGATTTTTTTTAGAATTAATAAATAAAAGTTTGTATTTATAGGAGATTTAAACAATTACTGCGAACGCTTCACAAAAATATCTCTAATGTACCCATATATAATTTTTCGGTTTTTAATAAATGATGCCATTGATTTTCAATACTTATTTGACCATTTATCTTTTTTCGAAAAAACTACATAGCTATCTTTTATTGTATTGTGACTTGGTTTGTAGTTAAAAATATTTTATGCATGACTTATATATATGGGTAGATTATATATATTAAAAATCATTTTAACCATTTTTAAAAAATATTCACATCGGCAAGGAAAGGGGTTCGAATTCATAAAAGTACAATTCATAATAGATGTATTTTTCAAAAAAAAAATTAGGTTATGATGTAAGAAAAAGGGGGAAATATGAGTGTGTATTTCAGTTAAAAAACCATAACCTATCAACAGAAAGAACAATTGGTCTTACTCTAATTTTGAGTTGGAATAATTTCAAACACAGAAAACACTTCTATATTTAAACCCAATTGTACATACTTCCAGCCATAAAAAAGTCGTCTTAAAGGCCAAGAATGCAGTCAAACTTTTCAGCTTGAATCTTCTATCGAATCCTCTGATAGTCTGAATTTCAGATGATTTCATTATCAACAGTGAACAGAACAAAACCAGTCGACAAATTCACCATAAGTCAAAACTCACATCATTGCTCATTCAAATATATGCAATCAAATCATGCAGCTAATCAAAAAGTAAAATCAGTGTATGGGTAAACAGACAAGCTTTAACACAGTATTGTTCAAGATAAAATAATTTCCTGCTACTGCATTTTATTAGTATTTTCCTGCTACTGCATCACTGAAAGCACACAACCATCATCTACTCTGTTTCATTAGATTGCTGTTCCACACCCATATCACAAATATCTCTGGGCTTAAATCTCGTTACAACATGCCATCCTTTAGCTTTGGGGCAATTGCATTCTTACCCCTACTTTCAGTTACTTTTGCATCTTCAGCATAAAAAACCTGTTCCACTTGTGACAAAAAGACACACGGATCATGATCTAATTTATCTCCACTACGTATCTTTGGGGAGAAGTTCACAAGGGTGAAATCAAATTCATCCTTTTTGATGCCGCCTTTATGATGGACGTCATACCAATCACATCTGAAGAGCACTACCTTGTATTTTCTATATGACAATTATACAATGTCCGATAATCTGCCATAGTAATTAACACCATCATCAGCAATGTTAAGGTCCTGTTTGGTACAGCTCTAACTCCTAAATTTAGCTCCAGGAGTTGGGTCTGGAGTGGAGTTGTGGAGCTGCCTAAACCCAGCTCCACAACTCTAGTTCATTTTGTGGGAGAGCTCCACCCAGCTTCACTCCCAGTTTTGGTGGAGCTGAAACTGTTTGGCTGAGCTTCAACTCCAGGAGGGGTGGAGCTAGAGCTGGAGCTATGCCAAACAGGCCCTAACTACACCGCTATGTAAAATCAAGGAGTTGATTTAGATTGTGTGATGAAAATATTGGTGGTTGCTAATGTTGATTTGGAGATTTTGTAAGATGGTTGATTTTGTGAAGTGTGCAGTTTTGGTTGACCCTGGTGGTCAGACCGGTCGTGTGCCGCCGGTCAGGCCCCAGGTGTTGCGGCGGTCAGACCGGCCGACCCGACGGTCTGACCGGCAGGATCCTGATCGTGTTCAGTTTCGGGTCGTCTTGTTGAATTTGGATGTTTCCTTCGGGGATTTGGCTTCTAGATGGTTTCAATGCGTATGAATATTGTTGTTATACTAATGTGAGTCAAGTTGGGACGAACTTGTGTTCGGAATATGGTTTCTTGATTGTTGCATATGCAGGTGTTGCTTGAGGCCTCGGGAGAAGTTGATGTCCAAGGATCAAGAGATCAGACGGGATACTAAAGGCTAGAGGATACAATGCACGTGGTGATGAAGAAATTCATATGGTATATGAGAGGGATTGTGTACGTATGGAAAGAGGAGTCGAATTTGGAAGGGAGCCCGAATTCGGTAAGATTGATTGAGATAAGGAAAGAGATGAGTTGGATATTTGCAAGAGAGTGTTTCCTACGTGGGTTAGGAGTCCTAAGTTGTGTTAGATTCGTGGGCTTTGCATAGCCTACCTCATGTATAAATATAGAGGGAGGGTAAGGCCTCCCGGTATCAGTTTTAGAGTGACTAGAGTTGAGAGAAAGTTAGGGTTTCGAGTTTAGTTCGAGATTTTGATGAGGAGTGCTGTTGGTGCACTTTGTAAGCACTAGTTGATGCAATAAAGTCGAAACGTTTCAATCTACATCATCGAGTTTGTTATATACCGGTGTTTTTAGGTCCCGATGGTCTAACCGTAGGTGTGCGCACGGTCTGACCGGTGGGATAGTGGCGGTCTGACCGCAGGTGTCCAGGCGGTCTGACCGGCAAGGCTTCAGCGGTCTAACCGGCGGCAGGAAGACGGTTCGACCGACGGTGACAGAGCTTCGTCATCAACTCTGTTCGAGGTTAATTTTTCATTCTGCAAAAGATTTGTGGTCTTTTGGTTTTCACTACTATTCACCCCCATTCTGGTAGGTTTGTTTGATCTTGTGCGATCCTACAAGCTATTTTGAGTGGAGCGGCCAGCCTCATGGATCATACTGTGGATCCTGAAACCATTAATATTATAGCCACTGTAGCGCAAAAAGGTTTGTTCGGTTTTGCAGCCAACGCTCTTGTCTTTTCATCGATGTCTACTCCACCATTTTGCAAAACCTGTTGTTGATATGAAAACACGGCGACCTAGGAGATCTTTTTAGTTCCAGTGCAGGCCAAAAGTTGATGAGATGTGGGCGTGCCATTCAGTTTGATCCTGCAACTGACAAGATATACAAAGAACAAATCAAAGAGCCGATCGGCTAACAAGCCGATGGAATAATTCCAGCCGATGCCAATAGGGTTTTGAGCAATCGGCTGTATGTCCAATGCAGAATCTGGCGCTGGAGTAAATAAAGATAATCGGCTGATGATAATCAATATAATTCAACAATATAATCCAATAGAAACCAATCGGCTAATAATGATACGATAGAACAAATGTTGATCCGAAGGTTAAAGCATGCATCGGCTGAAGGTCCGATGTTATAAAATCCAAAAAATAAGATAAAACAGTAAAATCTTTGTTGCGATCGGCTAAAATTAAGGGTGCGCTCGTTTGGGCATATAGTAGTACCGAGTTAAATCTGAATGTAATAAGCACTCTGTGTAGTAAGTAGTTAATAGGGTTGTTGGATGAATACTAGGTAACAGAGGATAGATGGAGTTTGATGCCGGTTGTTGTCGTCCGTGAGTTCGGCGACGGAGCACTGATGCCATGGCGACGTGACCGGACGATGGAGGCGTGGCAGGGCCCAGGCAGCAGTAATGGCCCTGCTGCTGCTGTCGGCTTGACTATGGGAAAAAGGTGATGGTGCATTTGCTGCTCAGCTAGGTGTGGAGGCATGGGAGCCGATACTGATTAGCCAAAAAAAAAAAGAAATGTGATCAACAGGGTTGATTAGTAGCAGTGCTATACACAAATGTTGTGATGAATAATTTTGTAGGTATTTTATTAAGAAGATCTATATAGTAATTTTTGGCAACAAATAAACTTTTTTGCGAATGAAACGTCGATTGAATGGGAAATGACTGATTAAAAATACTGAAGTTGACATACTTAACAACATAATTGCGATGCGCAAAGTCGATTACAACAACATGACAGTAGTTTCTAGAGAACACACATAAAATAGGCCAACATTCCGAATGACAGGAGCGAGTACTAATTTATTGTGGATGGAAAGTGATGCAGAACTAGTTGTTGTAAACTTCATCTGCAATGGCGTCACGAACAGCTCGCATCCCCGTGGCACTATTCGGTGCGTCGTACCAGTCGCGTAGCGGTGGTGCCTGTGGGATGGGCGGGTACCCGTTGTACAACCGGTTCTGTGTCAGGAAATGTGGGTCCGCACTGTCCATCCTGAAGTTGTGGAGAGCAAATACGCAGTGTATGATCTTCGTTTGGGTGTTTGGCCTAGGGAAAAGAGGTATCTCCCGAGGAATCCGCCACTGACTCTTCATAACTCCAAAAGCTCTCTCAACTGAAGTACGCATAGAGGTGTACATATAGTTGAATGTTTCTTCCCTCCCTTGCGGTTGACCAGCAAATTCATTCAAATGGTAGCGTACATGCGGGTACGGTGGCAAGAAACCGCACCGGCATGGCACCCGGAATCCACTAGTAGCTATTTACCTACACAGCGAACAGAACGATTTTCAAATGAAAATTGCAAGGGGGAGTAATAAGATGCGGCTCTGTACTAATGGATTAAACAAACCTTCAACAAAGGTACCTACCCCATGGCAGCCTTGGAAAATTATGGGGATAGTTGCGGACAGCTTCTGTGAGCACCCTCTGGTCGTGGACAGCTCCAGGCCATCCGGCATCTGCAAATATGATACGATCATCCCATCCAATCACAACTAATACATTCCTTGATGTGATATGGTGACGATTGTGGTGCAAATTTGCTTCTTCAACTGCAACACGAATTGGGATGTGGGTCCCATCAACAGCTCCTGCGGCCCCAGCAAAAGGCAGGAAATGTTCATCTTGCACGACCCGGTTATGCACTCTTCGAAAACTAGGATTCGCAGGCTTGTTGATATCAGCTGCCATGGAGTAAACTGCATCAAGCACTTTATGGAAGTACTTCCATATGGTTGATCCCGACCGGGTCATCCTATTATTTGTTGCCCTTTGCGACTGCCCACCTGCCATGATGTACAGAAAAAGCCCTAGTGCTTCCATAGGGCAAACCTCGTTACTTCCATTAAGATGGTAACGATTAGTTAAAATCCCAAACAATGCATGAATTTGGTCAGCCCTCATGCGAAAGACGTTATGGCACGGAGTAGCGTTGGCCATTGTCTCCATCATCCACTGCATCCCTGCCTGTTGTCGCGCCCGCCTTGCAGCTCTACCTTGCACTTGGGCTTCCAAATCAGCTATCAACATATCGATTATGTTGTCTTCCTCATCTATGTAGTTTCCAGCCGATGACCCACTCGTGATATTTGAAGAAGTGCTCATGTTCCTGAACATAATACGTATACAAATAACTTCGTGGTTAATGCACTTTCGAAGTGGACAACATATATAGTAAACATGAATGCTCCATGCAATGTACATATTAGTGCAGTAAGTTAGCAATAAGTTTTGTTAGTGCATTAAGCTCACAACCTGCATAGCAAAGACACAAACATGTTAGAACTGTTAGTGCTACAATAATACTAAAAGTTAACTTAGCCAAGAAAATTGTGAACCTAAAAG
Source organism: Oryza meridionalis (assembly GCA_000338895.3). Lineage (NCBI taxonomy): Eukaryota > Viridiplantae > Streptophyta > Magnoliopsida > Poales > Poaceae > Oryza > Oryza meridionalis. The sequence goes on along the minus strand of CM002531.2, from coordinate 10,296,647 downwards.
TTTAACAACCTAACATTGGACAGTGATACGCATGAGCAATAATTAATGGCCCTATATGCACGTCACACATAAATACGGGAAGTGCATGCTGCAAGTATGAACTCATGTACTGTAGTTCATTAAATACTTCATTTAATTCGGTTCCTGCCAAAAAAACATCATCAATTAGCACTTGAATGAAGTGCTCAGTCACTTTTCACCAGGCAGTACAACCTGCATGTCAGTCTTCACTATAGATGTCGATACCAAAATACAATGTCGCCAACCTGCATGTCAGTATAGAATGCAGCACATAATAATAGGCAGAATAACAAGATAATTAGGGACTAAGCAAACTTATTCAACAGCTACATCAAACGATATGTGCTGAGATTGTTTTGACCTACACATTCAACATAATAAAACAGTTACGTTGCTCGAGACGAAGTCGAGCAAAAATTATTTGAGACAGACAACACGTTCAAAAAAAGAACCCAGGTCTGGCACACTCATCGTTCGACATGAACTCCTGAACGGATCGATCATCAGATAGTGTTAACCAGAAAGATCATAACTTCCAGGGACACCCCCTAGAGAGCACCCCCATAACCAGATCCCCCGTAGCCGGCAGCACCACCATTTCCATCATCGCCGTCATCATCACCACCTTTACCATGACCACCTTGTCCTCCCTCATCGTCCCCAACTCCCTCGCCGTCATCATCAGCAGCGTCCTCGTCATCTCCAGCTCCAGCTCCTTCAGCATCGGCAGCAACACCAGAACCCTCTCCAACCACAGTACCATCTGCATGAGTGAGCACCACACAGATTATGTATGGTAAATGTAACAACAACTTTATGTAACTTTATGTAACAACAACTAGTGCAATATTGATCAGCACTTTATGTAACTAGTGATCATTTATTGTGTCCTCGGTTAACAGCAGTACAACTAGAACCTAGAGGTGACAATCAGTAATGGTAATAAACCTTAAATAGTAGGTTGTTATCATTGCAAATTATGTCATTGCATAAAGCTTAACAACAGCAGGAATGAGTTTGCTACCAACAGTCTAGGTATGAACAAGAGCAAGTATGAATGAAAATAAATTGTATGATGAACCTAAACAAGCTCGATGCAACATACATACCGGGAGGAGCTGACTGGAGGTATCCTCCAAAACCAGGCGGGGGTAGTGGCTGGTACTGGGCCATGTCCTGATACTGGGACTGGATGAAGCAGAGCCTCCTCTCCGGTGTGGGGCAGTCGTCAAGGAAAAACTCACGCAGGAAGCCATCACGAAATACCCGGAGGGCCATGTGGTAAATTGGGTCCCTGGAGCTGTAACCGTTTGCCTTCAACAGCTCCATGCAAGCCCTATCACTCTTTGCTTGCTTGAGCTCTTCGCGCCTAGCCCTGCTCTCGTTTGACTAAACGCGGAGGTCCGCCAAAAGGTTCAATGCGTCACTGGCATAAGATCCCCTTGACCGCTTCGAGCTAGGGGTGGCAATGGGGCCCCGAAACCCGATACCTGGTGGGGAATTACTCCATTAGGGGATGTAAATGGGCTAAAACCATCACCCATGGGGCTGAAAACGGCCAAAAATGGCCACCATCGGGTGCGCCAGGGGAGGGGCCGTTCAACAGCCCCCCGGCCCCGGCCCATTGGTCCCCGAGGTGGATAGGCCAGACCATATTTCCTAAGCCCACAGCCCAATTAGACTGGTCCAAGTAGGTCCACACATATATAATCTGAGCAAACCCTAGTCTATCGTCTCCACTTCTCAGTCTTCCCATCCCCTCCCTCAGATCCAATCGACCAGGCGGCAGGGCGAGGGAGAGAAATGCGCCATGGCGAGGGAGCGAGACGCCGCCTTCTTCTGCGCGGCTTCATCTGCGTCACCCCATTGCAGTGCCACCGACCGAGTCCCTGGTCGAAGCTGTGAACATGAATTACTCCAGCTTGTTCCCATGGATATTAACGCTTGATGCGTTTCTTTGATTTTCCTTAATTCCTTTGTATTTCTTGATCTTTTTTATATGTAATGCATTAATTTGATTCGTCGGTGCCTGTGCATGGCCGCATAACCTTGATTGCTTGTTAATAGAATGGCTTGCTTTTCGTTTGATTTTCATTAGCTTGGTTGGCTTATTCATTGAGATGCATTCTTGCCAGACATGAATGGGGATCTTGCTCCTCGCATGGTGCGGCCGTGCGGGTGTATGTCCCCATGGGGCCCCGAGAACCCAGTTGGGGATGGGGACGGCAAAAAATCAGCCCCGAGGCCAGGGACGAGGACAGGGAGCGGGGCTTTTTGAAGTGCCCGGGGACGGGGACGGGGTAGCACTATCCGTCGGGGATGGCCCCGTTGCCATCCCTACTTCGAGCTGCTGCCAGAGGATGTTCCTCCAGTCAGTGTTCTCTTGCCACGCCGTGGAGTTTGCTCCGAGGGTTCTTGCAGCGCTTGCTTAGTCAAATCCTCGATGTCGAGGATTTCAGCCTGCTGAGGAGCTGCAGAGATGGAGCGTGTGCTCACAGGGACCCCAGAGTGGTTTAGGGTACATACCCTACCCCTAAACACCGTGTGGGTGCTCTGGAATGAAGAGAAGGGGACCGTTGCGGAAGGCACGGGCCCCTCTCCTCATCTGCACAGGAATAAGCACAAAAGGGTTAATGAGTACGGTATTCGTAAAAATCGTACTAAGCAGTATGCAAGGCATATGTTTGTTACGAACAGCACCATGACGTCATACTAAAGTACTACAGCTACAACTATTGCTCTTTAATTTGTCCTAACTTATCAAATAGAATTGGTTTAAGTCACATGAAACTAGAACAAGTGAATCTGAAATTAGGCCTAACTTGTAATTACAAGGTTGGTTCGAACTAAATTACAGCAAACTACGTTATGTACTTCTAAACAAATGATATGTAATGCTACCTTTAGTACTCTTAAAAGTAGACTAAATGAGCTATACATTACAATAAACTACTACAGCTAGAACCTTTTCTTAATTTAGTCGTAACTAATTAAATAGGTTGGTTTATGTCAAATAATAGTGGTGCAAGTTTTTATAAGATCAGTCCTTACTGGCAGATGCCATGGTTGGTTCGAACTTAATTAGAGGAAACGACGTTATGTAATTCTAAACATATTATTGATAAATGTACCTTTAGTACTCATAATCAGTTCACTACTACAGCTAGAACTAATTAAATAGCTAATTAAATAGTGTAGCAAGAGTCGTAACAAATTAAATAGCTTGGTTGATGTCACATAAAAGTAGTACATGTTATTGTAAGATTAGTCCTAACTGGCCGATGGCATGGTTGGTTCCAACTAAATTCGAAAAGGCTACCTTATGTACTTGTAAACAAATTATTTGTAATACTACCATTACTACTCATTCATTGTACAGTAAATGACCTTTACATTACAGTAAATTACTACAGCTACAACCATGACTACCAATAGTCCTAACTAATTAAATACCTTGGTTAAAGTCACATAAAACTAGTAATAGTGATTCTGAAAGTACTCCTAAACAGAAGCATGCTCACTCATTAAACAATAGCGCTAGCTCTGTACAACACTAACTGAAGAGTATGAGCCTAAATGAACATGACAACAGAGAGAAGTACTAGAGCAACAAGTATTTGTATCTAATTACTCCTAACTAATTAAATAGCTTGGTTAAACTCGCATAGTACTATTACATGTAATCAAACGGTGTGAAGTACTTACATTAACACTGGTCTCTAATGCTACACCTGTTCAGCATACATTTTGGTTTGCTAATTACTAAAATGTATATGAACCTATAATGGCATTAGATTGACGACAAGAACAGGAATGAAATGAACACATACCTGGTCCATCCTTGTCCACCACTTAGGGCTTGCAAGGATGTTTCCCGTGAACGGGCAGCGCCCAAGGCCAGTTGCCATCGACTCTAGCCAGCACCATGTTTGGAAGCGGCAGCGACAAGTGTCCCAGAAGTTCTTCAACTGATGGCGGTTGACAACCTTCTGGGCCTTCTGGTACATTTTGACCTCAAGGTTGGCGTAGCCTTGGCGGTTTGGGCAGGTGCTCGTGATGGTTCGTGTCTCGATCTCTTCCATGCAAGCCTCGAGGAAAGCTTGCAGCTCCGCCTCGTTCCAAGTGGTGTGCCCAGCAGCCATCTATGAACCAAAGTCATGCAAGCAAAAAAATGGGGAAAAAATCACAAAATGTTGGGCTCTACCTTCTGAAGGTGATCGGAGTCGAGGAGGTCCCAATCGAGCGCCGTAGCAACGTTCCCCAGGGTGAGCCGTTGCACCAACTGGCAGATGGCTTCAGGGAACTTCAAGGCGATGCGGATGACGGCGCGAGCTACAGCTTGCACATCTTCTTCGGTGGTGGCGGTGTACGCAGCGTCCGAACGGAGAGAAGTGGAGGAACCCTCAGAGGATTCCAGATCTAAAGGTAGCCCCCTCCTTCTAAGCAAAGTGATGGGCGACAGAGGCGAATGGAGGAGGTGATGGGTGGGGGATTTGTCGACGATGAGTTTGCGCTTCACGGCTAGCGCAGCCATGCCCTTATATAGAGTTGGATTGACCACGGAGTAGCTCCTTCTTTCGGCAATGGGGATGCAAGGGCGCCAAATCCCCTTCAACTGTGCAGCACGAGATCGGAGATGACCAGTCTCTGCAATGGCCGTAGCGATTCCGGAATCAGCCAGCTGATGCCTTCCCTCTGCACGAAGCGCCGATGCCCCTGAGCATGGCACCTTTCTCCTCCTCCGATGTAGCACACCAAAGTGGGCTTGTGGATGCTACCTTTTTAGGCTAAGCAGCCTATGCCATGCACGTGGTCTACCAGGCTTGCCCGGACTAGCGACGACGGAGACGATGCAAGATGACGACTGCCCTCTGTGCTTGCTGCCACGATTCGAGATTCGACGACCGCCGGTCTTCACACTCCTGCAAGCGACCTCGAGATGTCCTCTGTGCAATACGATGTGGCGGCGCAAGGAGGATGAACAATGGGGAGGGCACAGCAGTATATTTTGGGTAATAGGTGAGCTCGAGCTTGGACATGCAACAATGGTGGTGCGGTGCTCTGGAAGGAACGATGAATGGTAAAACACAACACGCAAGCTTTTGGGGAAAGTTCAGCTCACTATGAAAACCGATGGGTAATAGGGTGTCCGAACCAGACGAAAAGGCAGATGGCCACCTAACTCTCGTCACCACCGTCACCATTACACGCCTGTCCACGTTACTGACTAGCGCCCCCTCCTTCACGCCTGATGCCTGTCTGAACGCGCAGCACAACCAAACCTACACTAACGAGCACACCCTAACTTGTATGTAATCCTTGTAAACCGATGCAACGTCCATATAACTCATCAGCTGAAACCCTGATGAAACCTTTATTATAATCAAAGACATGTTAGCTTTTATGATTCTAAGCACGATTAGCGATGATGCATCGCAAAGTATGCAAAGAAGCATAAGTCTAAACAATCAAGCCTTTGACTATTTTTCAGGGTGGTGGATATCTTAGCTAATCTAATATGGTAAAGCAATTTAGCCGATATCGGCATAAACCCTAAAGTGAATCTTAGCCGATATAAGTAAATCGAGCTACCAAACTAGATTAACCAACATATATGATAAATAGGTAAGTAAATATATCAACCAAACCAGAGCAATCCAAGAGGTCGAATGTATTGATGCAGCCTTGAACGACGCCAATGTACCCGATACAATTGCCAGGGCCGGCGGAACGTAGGACTTACCCCTTCGCCGGAGATCGAAAGCCGATATAGCCCCGCGTTAGGTTTCAAGTTCCGCCGGATGATAAGTAAAAACCTTGGTACAGAGGGTGGCGATGCGCCGAGAGTAGTTGTATTGATCTGTGAGATGATTTACATTGACACCGGGTGTACATATTTATATCAATGGGTAGATACTAGTCCATGTTGGACAAGAAAGAAACTTTCCTACAGATAAAAGGAAAACATAAAGTCCTTATGGGACACTAAACACACTTTCCTAAAGATAAAACGAAACTAACAAACTCTTCCTAATTAATAGATAACTTGCCATGCCGCATCATCCTTGAAGTTGGTTACTTCTGGATAAGCTTCCCTTAATAGATTAATTTTCTTAACCGAATCCTCCAAGAATCCAGCTGCTGGTGACTTTAACTCCCATCGGCCGATTTCAGAACTCTGAAGCCGATATTCATTTAGGTGGCCGTTCAGGGTGGCGGCAGCGGCTCACTGGTGCGCGTGGACGGGGCGAGGTGGCACTCGACACGGGTAGTTTTCACACTCTCTCTCCCCTCTTCTCTGTCATTGCGCCAACTTTTTCAGACTTTTAGTGGGAAGAACGGGTGACCAAAACTTGGTACCCATTCCTCGTGAGGCTCCGAGCGTGGTCTATGTGGCTCAAGATGAGAATGGTTAGGATATGGATCGAACCTAAACCGTTTTAAGTGAGTTCACTGATCTATGGTTTAGTAGGATCAATCCATCATGAGTCCATTATATCAATAGGTTATCCATGGATATCCAAATGGATCATCTATGTTACTAGCAGACAAAAATAACTCTTATTACATGTATATAAAACTCGGACCCAAAATTTTTAAACTCGCGTTCAAATTTAGTTGAATTTTGTAGAGATGATTTATTATGTGGAGAAGCAATTTTGTTCAAATTTTAAGCCATTTAGACATGCGGGGCCCATGATGCATTACTAAGATTCAAAAAAATCTAGTTACATGTATGTAAAACTCAGACGCAAAATTTTTAAACTCGCGATCACACTATGAAAACTTGTTAAATTTAGTTGAATTTTGTAGAAATGATTTGTTATATAGAGAAGCAACTTTGTACAATTTTTTGAAACATTTATACATGTGAAGCCATTTTGGGTCGAACCCCTTAAACCTAGGTTCTAATGGTTTGAGCCATTAGGTCCATTTATATTTTTGGAGCGACCCTAAAAATCTATTGTGACAAGTTTACGGATAGGTTTAGTGGATAAATGGATCGACCCTACCCATTCCCATCATGATATGTGGCATAGAATATCACTACTAAAAAAAACATTTTTCCCAACGTAGGGGTCTTATTTTCGCAGGCAAAAATCTATTTTCGCAGGCGGACCACTTAAGCGGTGCCTGAGGTGCGCCTACGAAAATTAGCGTGGTATATATAGATGGCAGATGGGCCGAGTTTTTTCTAAGCCCTTTCTTCTCCCCCTCACTCTCCTCTCCTCTCCTGTCCTCTCCCCTCCCCTCCCCTCCCCTTCACCTCTCCTCTCCCCTCACTCTCCCCACCGGCAGAAGGGGCGGACGGCGCGGGGAAGACGGCGCGGGGCGGCGGCTCCCCTCCCTCCCTTCCTCCCCTCCAGATCTGGCCGGATGGGGGAGGGGGGAGGCCAGTGGCCGGGCGTGCCCCTTGTCACGCCTAGAAATTCCCGAATAGAATTCCAAGCCGAATGTGCATTAAAATCCCCGTCCAGGACCGGCCGGGGTACACAAACGACAATGTTGACATTCAGATCCACGTCTTACAAACATCATAAAAGTCTTACATAAATGCAGCGGAAAAACGAGAGATAACAGGAGCTAAGCCTTGACTTGAGCTGCAGCGGGAACACCATTCCACAGGCATCCTCGACGGCACGGACGAAGCCTACTCCTCGGAGAAACCACCATCTGACACATACTCGTACTCTGGGGTTGGGGAAAATAGAGCAAGACTGAGTACTACCCACTGTACTCAGCAAGTCATACCGGGATAGGGGTATGATGCAGGGAATTATCAATGGAGAGCTAGACTGGTTCATTTGCATAAAGCGAGCATTTATAAACAGGAGTTGAAAGAAGTAAACAGTTGTAATAATTACTCAATATTAATCATCCACTGTCCAACGCTATCCCACGTTGCAACAGGCCCAACCATCCACCTAAACTATCCAATTTCAATAGACTAAACTAGGGTGAAACTAATCACGGTGAATCTGGTTGACCGCCCATAACCGCGGGCACGGCTATTCGAATAGTTTTACTCTGATCAGAGGTGTACAACTGTACCCACAAGACACAGCCCCACGACACGTTTCCGTGCGCCAATATGCCACCACGACATACCGGAAAGAGGCCGTGACAGGACCCTTCGCATAACCCCCTCTAACCAAGCACACCACACCTCAGATTTCACCCCCACTCCTCGCAAGGCAGCGGGTAGTCCCCTCTCGTGCCTAGGTGAATCCGGAAGCGACAGAGGCCGTCGCAGGGCCCGCCCCGCTCCATCACGCCCACCCTTGCCTGGATGCGTCAGCTAGAGGAAAGCTACACTACAAGCCTAACCGTTGCCCACGCTGGCTTGTGGTAAGCACGATAAATTCTTCCAGGGCTTCCCGCGAACCGGTCCTTAATTGCCATAGGTGCGACTAGCAAAACCATGCACCCACAGCCCACCATGTGATTCATTTTAATTAATCAACACCAAAGCGGTGGTACTAATCCAACATTACCATTAGAACCTGCAGTCTATACTTTAATAGGATTTTTCCCCAATGTGTGCTAGTTGAACTAAGCATGGCTAAGCAATTCCTAGTCCAAAGTCTATTCATGTTATAGCCCAAGCTAACAAGGAGTATGGTACCAAAATAGCATGGCTGTAACAATAGGTAAACATCCCATAGTATTGTTGCAAAGCGATGCAGTATTTGAAAGAAAACATTAGAACATTTACAATATAGGATCAACATGATCAAGTGACAGGCATGACTTGCCTTGCTCTGCTGCTGGAGGAATCTCGGCGACTATCTCGAAGTACACCGGAGCGTCGGAAGTGCCGGAATCTAATCGACATACAAAGCAAACAATGCAAACAGGCTATAAGACTACTGAAACAGAGAACAAAACCATTTTTAATGGATTCTACACATTTTTCTTGATTTACTGAGACTTGAATGGGCTTAAACGGAGCACGGGTGAATTAGATATGAATTTTAGAAGATTCACTGTGTTTATTACTATAACAAAAAGCCCTTAAATCATTTATTGCGCAATAAATCCCAGGGCTGACGTCATCAAAGGGGGGCGGCGCCGACAGGCGGGACCCGCATGTCAGCGGCGCACGGGTGGCCAGTCTACCGTGGACCGGGACCACGCGGGTGGTCCACCGCCGGTCCACGGGATCGACGGCCCGGATCGGCCCGGGGCCGATCGGACGGTGCGGCGGCGGCCTGGCTCGGCTCGGCTCGACACAAAGCTGGCTGGCCGGCCATGGCAAGGGCGGCGGCGCGCGCGCGCGTGTTGCCGACGACGGCAACCGACGGCGCAAAGGCGGCGGTGCAAAGGCGGCGGCGCACGACCGGGGCGGCGGCTCGACCCGACGTGGCTAGGAGGGAGAGGGAGGGGAATAGAGGAGGAGGGATGCCTCACCGAGAGTGGCCGGCGCGGAGGAGGACGACGGCGAACGGCAACGACGAGCCAAGGGAGGACAACGGCGGCGGGCGGACTAGCTCCGGGTTGCCCTAAGAGAGGAAAAGAGAGAGATTAGGGGAAGGGAGATGAACCACGGCGATCAGAAACCATGGCCGAAGGCGGCGGTGGAGGTGGTGCTCACCGGAGTGCGAGGGGATGTGGGCTCCGGCGACGGACCTCGATGGAGGAGGTGCGGACGGGGTGGACCTTGGCCACGCGAACCCGACGGTGGCGACGGCGCGGTGTGGCGGCGAGCCTAGCGGCGGCTAGCGGCGGCCGGAGCAGCAGGAGCGGCGGCGGCGGATGGGTGCACGGCGCGGGAGCGATGGAGAGCTCGGGAGAAACCGGCGGCAAAAGGAAAAGTGAGGAGGAGGATGCGAGGGTGGATTTTATAGGGGCGGAGAGGTCGGGAACGGCCCGGGGTGGCCCCATTTTGCCGGTCGACGTGTGGGAGGTGGAGGTGGAGAGAGAGGCGGGATTTGAATTTCGAATCCCGGCCATCTCGGGCGCGGGCGCGGGCGAGAGAGAGGAGGAGTGGGTGCGGGAGGCGCGGCGCACGACCGGGGCGGCCGACGTGGCCCGGAGGGGGCGGGACGTGGGCGCGGCGGCGGTTTCGGCGGTGGTGGCGACGTGGGGGAGGGCGGTCGGAGGAAGGGGACGACCCCGACAGGTGGGGCCCACCTGTCGGCGTCCCGGGAGAGAGGGGAGGCGGCCGGCCTGACTGGGCCTCAGCCTGCGGCCGGCCCAGCGGGAAGAGGGGAAGGAAAAAGGAGAATGGGCCGGCGGCCCAATTGAAGGAAAAGAGAAAAGAAAAAGAAAAAGAAGGAAAAAGGATTTTCTTAGGATTAAATATTGCTTGTGCTCATTTTTAATTAGTTAAAATTATTTCGAGGGCTCTGAAAATTCCACTAAAAATCTTGTTAGCGAATTTCGACATGTAGAACTCAAGAAAAATTCCACATGCCAATTCCGATTGTTATTTGCATTAATTTATTAAGGTTTACTCTTGCTTTACACTGGTATTTTCTTGAGACCATTTATAACTTCAATTTAGGCTTGGGAAAGAACTTCAGGGTGTGACACCCCTCCATCCCGCGGCGGAGGGTGGCAGCGGCGAGGAGGGTTGAGGCGGCGCGGCTCCCGGCCCCTCCCTCCCAGATCTGGCCGAAGGGGGGCGGGAGGAGCACGGCGGCGGGCGGTGGCGGCGACGAGGGACGAGGCGGCGCGGCCACGGCGGCGAGGGGGGTTGAGGCGGCGGCGGCGGCGGCACGGACGACGGCGGGCCGCGGCCGTGCGGCGGCAGCTTCGGCGGACGACAGCGCGGCGCGGACATGCAGCGGCGGACGACGGCGTGGCGCGGACATGCAGCGGCGGCGACGAACGACGGCTGGGCGATGGCGGACGACGGCTAGGCGGCGGCCATGATTTTTTTGAATGTTTTTATTTGCTTTCTTTGCTACAATTGATTCGGTGATTTTGGATGAATTGAATGGATTGGATGGGGATATTGATTTTGGATGAATTGAATGGATTGGATGGGGATGAATTGGATGGGGATTGGATGGGGAATGGATTGGGAACGGGAAGCTACCGCCGTCCGGCGGTGGCTGCCCATTTTTTTTTAGCGCTCAAAGCTATTTTCGCAGTCGGACGTGTTACCCGTCTGCGAAAATCAACTATTTTCGCAGGCGTTGAGTTGCAGACGGATAACTTGTCCACCTGTGAAAATATGATTTGGCCGCCTGGAAAAAGTCTTTTTCTAGTAGTGATATGCCGTTCCTCAAGCTGAGGCTTAATGCCACGAAGGCGCATTGTGAATGGCATAAGAGCTATTACTTGGATTCGATTTGGCATGTGAGGGAAACCGGTTCGTGCGCATGAGGGAACACACGTGAATATATAGAAATATCACGTTATATATCCGATCAGTTCCCATAAGAAAAAGAGTATATATCCGATCAGTACCCATTAAAAATAGGTAATATATCCCATCAGTTTCCATAAAAAAAATTATATATATCCGTAAAGAAAAAAGTACAGACCCGTGCAGATACAGCTCGCCTTCTGTTTGGCATGGGGAAGAGAAGACGACCACAGCCAACGTCGACGCACATATACGTGCCGCGCGCCGCCGGCCGGCGCGCATGGGCAAACTAAGACGCGTCGGCGGCGAGGGAAACGACCTCATCAGCGAGCTCAACGATGACGTCCTCGTCCGCGTCCTCGACTCCCTACCCACCATGGCCGACGTCGCGCGCGCGTGCGCGGCGTCGCGGCGGTGGCGCCACCTCTCGACGCGCGTTCCTTCCCTGCGCTTCGGCTTCACCGAGGACGGCGTCGACGCGAAGCCGAAGCGGCGCGAGAAATTCTACCGGTTCGTCGCCTTCGTGAACCACGTCCTCGACGCGCGCGCCGCCAGCGCCGGCATCGAGCAGCTGGCGATCTCCATCGAACTGTATGACCGCGGCGCCGCGCACGCCGTCGCCGCGTGGATTCGGTACGTCATGCGGCACGCGGCGAAATCTCTCGCTCTGGATCTTCACCTGCCGGAGGATCCTAGCTTCGCGGACTTTAACACCATAGATCTGGACGATCTTTCGATGGTTTCCAGGAGACTGGAGACCATGACGCTGTCGTTAGCCTATGTAAGGCTCCGGCTCCCCGCTGCTGCCACCGCTACCGCCGTGGTGTTCGACTCTCTGGTGGACCTTTCGTTCAAGGGGATACGGCTTGTCGGCGCCGGAGCCGATAGCAGCCGCCTATGTGCTGCTACGCCCCTGGAACATTGAGAATCTCGGCGCCGAGGCTGGAGGAGTTGAGATCCTCCAACAACGTGATAGACATGAGGTGGCAATGCGTAAAGCAACTCGACGTCGGTGACCTGTCGTGCGTGCGGGGACTCAGGGAGATCGACCTGAGCTCTCGTGGGCACCCCGTCCACGATGCCGGCATTAACGATGGCCCCATTCATCTCCTGCAGCGTTGTACCGCCGTCGAAAGCCGTCGAAAGTCTTGGTGTTCACCTTGTTTATCCAGATAAGGTATATATATGTATGTGCACACTCCTTGGTTTTTTCCCCATATTATCCCTCCTATATGTATATTATGAGTACTACAGGGGAGTATTTTAACTAACAATATTGTCACTTGTAATCGTAATCTTAACGGTTGATTTATGAGTAGTACAACTATCTATAGAAAAAATATATATTTTACTATGAATAGTTAACTTGTGGTAGTATAAATAGGAATGATCAATTGGATTAGAAAAGACGGTGAATGGTATAAAGGGGTACTTATATTATAATGACCATTGTAAAAAGGGGTACTTATATTATAATATATATCCAAGCTATAAACTGTACATGCATATATTTCTATATAGGCTGTGTTTAGTTTGTATGCCAAAATTTTTTTAAAGTACACGGACACACATTTGAAATATTAAACGTAGACTAATAACAAAACAAATTACATATTTCACCTGTAAACTGTAAGACGAATTTATTAAGCCTAATTAATCCATCATTAGCAAATGCTTACTGTAACATCACATTGTCAAATCATGGCGTATTTAGGCTCAAAAGATTCGTCTCTTGCATGCAAACCATGCAATTGGTTTTTCTTTTTTTTTTCCCATTTAATGCCCCATGCATGTGTCCAAACATGATGTGATGTTTTTGGCCAAAATTTTTTGGAATCTAAAGGCCATATTATCTTTTCCGAATGACATTGATTATCCTCTGTGCAGGAATATGTAGTTATCTGGGATGCAGAGGCAGAGGAACTGATAGATGAAGAGAAAGAGGAATTCATAGAGGAAGAGAAAGAAGAGGTTGATGACATGATGAAAGATGTACCACATTTGCCCGGAGTCACATCTTTGACAATAAGGGATTCTCCCCTAAACGAACGTGCTCTTATGACTGGCGTAACATGTCTCCTTGCACGATGTAACTCTCTCAGATACTTTAAGCTCAACATGACCAGCCCGATTATGGTGAGTTCCTCTTGCATTCTCGCATTGATCGTTGCGTCCATTTCGCTGGCTTAGATTTCTTTTCAGGTTTTTAAGTACAGTGATGTGTTAACTGACAACAAAATAATATTAGAAGTTATAGAAGTTATGGTTTCACAACCTCTTAGACAACAGTAGTAAAAAAAACTTTACTACATGACTACTCTCTCTGTGGTTCCATAATTTAAAGTTTTGGACAACAACATTGTCTCCAAAAACATATCTTCGATTTTTTATTGTAACACATATATAAAAAAATAAGTAAATATTTATTTTATAAAGTACTTTTTATAAGACTAATCTGTACATCGTGGTCTAGTGTCCTAGTGTCTTTAAACTAAATGTTCTAAAAGTTACTATTAACAGTCAAAATATTATTCCATCTATCTTAAAATATAGGTTTGCACTGTTGATATACAACGTTTGACCGTTCGTTTCATTTGAATTTTTTTTTATGATTAGTATTTTTGTTGTTATTAGATGATAAAACATAAATATTACCTTATGTCTGACTAATTTTTTTCATATATTTTTCAAATAAGATGGACGATCAAACATTAGACTGAATATCCACGGCTGCACTTATTTTGATACGGAGGTAGTAATTGTTTAATACCTTGTCTAAAAATTAAAGAATTATGAAACGGACACTCTAACCAGAGTAGTACAATTATTTGGTTTCTTGTCTCCAGACATGCTAAGATTTGCTGCTCCTTTATTTAATTGCATTTGCACAGGATTCCACCATTGCTGCTGGTGATCAAGCTAGCATCTCGCTTCCACATCTCACCGAAGTTGAGATAAGTGGCTTCCGAGGACGGGAGTGCGAAGCCCGCTTGATGGAACGGCTGCACGCAAGCGCCACTGCTCTCAACAAGATCACTTTACGTTTCGACTGGCTGTTTACAGTAGAAAGTAGCAGAGAGGAACACATAAATTCGCTGCCCCGAATCCCTTTCAGTGAGGTTGGCAAGTGGGCGGCGGCTTCTCGTGATTTTGAGACGTTCGTGTGGCGCCCGTGCGTGAACAAGACAGAATTCTGTGGTGAGAGGAAGCATGGCTAGAAAATATTTATTGGGGCAGGAGAAATTATGTCATGACATAGTACTTGAACTAATTAAGTACCTTTTATCGAAAAATATAAACATTACCTTATATGTGATAATCACTACTAGAAAAACTCATTTTCAACGTCGTAGGTGTTCGATTTTCGCATGCGGGCATGTAATTCGGAGCCAAAACCCCGCCGGCAAATATATACCTGGGGTAGAGGGGTACATAATAATCTACCTGCAAGAATTTCTAATAACATAATGATCAGCGCATAAAGTAGAGACATTCCGATTTGATCAGCGTATTAACACTAGTAGCATGTGCATGTCGGATGGATTAACTAGTTACCACAGAGATCGAGTAGACCATGCGATTTTCGAGCTGCATGCAGCACGGAACATCCCTTGCATGTGCAATCATGCAGCGGCAGTAACGTCGTTTCGTTTCTCCAAGCCGATTAATGTGGAGATTAATTATAAGGATTAAATAGAAAATGGGTAGTGGGTCTCTCCTTGGTCTTGATGCCACAACGAAATATGCTGATCATTATGGAATGGAGGGAGTATTAAATTTCAAAAATTTCTAAGTATCTTCACAGGCTGATTTTTTTTTTTGTAGGCGGCAGTATCCTATTTTCGCAGGCGGACCGGACTAGCCAACGTCCGCCTGCGAAAGTTATCTTCACAGGTGGACGGCCTCCCCGCCTGCGAAGATGGGCGATCTTCACAGTCCTTTCCTTAAAGGCGGACAGCCGCCCCGCCTGCGAAGACCGTTTTCGGCCGCTTGCGATAGTAGTGAATCCTATGTGCCAGCAACATTATAGGATTATTATACCATGAAATTCATATCTTTGTATAACTTTTCTGAGGTGGTTTTTCTAGGTTTCTTTGATTTTTTTTCCAGTTCTTCAAGTACATGCATAAAGAATTAAATTTGAAATTATACTGTTCATTCGATTTTTTTCTCAGAAATATTCGGTATGCAAAATTTTTTACAGAAATATACCGTCGGTTTTGCACAACCATTACACGAAAATAACATGAAAATGACGTCGAGCACGGTATCGCGCTGGAAAGCGCCAGACCGAGCGGATTGAAAGTGACGTCTCGCGGTCTCGCTCGTGCAATGAGCGATACCGGTTCACTGGCAATTAATTATCCTGATTAGTGATTAATAAATTATTAATTAATCAATAATTAGGATAATTAATCACTAATTATTATTAGTTAATTGTTAATTAAGTAATTAATCATTAATCAAATAGAGCTGTTGGACAGTGTCGCTGTTTGAGTTTGCAAGACCGTTCGATCTCGCCCTTCTATTCCGCGAGACTGTGCGGTCTCGCGCCGCTACCGCGTGATACCGTGCGGTTTTGCGTTTTCTCTGCGCGATACAGCCTGCGACGTCATTCCCACATCACTTTCGCACAACGGTTGTACGAGACCGACAATATATTTCCATAAAAAGTTTTGCATCCAAATATTACCGAGAAAAAATTAAATGAACAATATATTTTCAAATTTAATTCCATGCATAAACGTACTTTCAACCAAAACAAGCATATATATGAAGATATACAGTTTTGTTTTGGATGAACTCCGGTTAGAATTCTCTCTGCTAAAATCGAAAGTGAGATGCTTTGTTTGAAATCGGTATTGACCTCTTGGATTTTCTATGAGCTTTCCTAAGGGAATTTGTTTTAGCTGTGGCTAGACCATGATGTGGACCACAGTCTCCGAGGTGTGACGACTTTGATCACAATTTTATATTATAAAAAGATTATTAAACCTAACAAGTTCATGGATAACGAAAGTACTTTTCATACAAACCTACACTGCCGGAGGAGCGATTCACGCATAACGAGGAAGAGGAAACCCCCCCCCCTATGAAGATTCGGCCAAGGGGCAAGTTGAGGTCGTGTTCATTTCACGTGGGGGTGTGCAAAAAACAAAAAGGAATACAATAAGCACACAAGAGGTATACAGGTTCAGGCCGCTCGGAAGCGCAATACCCTGCTCCTATGTTTGGTACTATGTGGATGCGAGAGTGCACAATACAAACTTGCTCCATGAACTAGGGTTCTAGGGTTGCATTTCTAAGGGTTTCCATCTCAAAAGTGCTCCATTATGTGGCATGTCCTTTTTCTTTTATAGTACAAGGAGGGATTTACAGCGCCATTATCACCTAGGGAATGTCTATGTCTAATCTTGTCATTGTCCCCTCTGAAACCCTTGAATTTAATGGGAGAGTTACTGTGGACGGTTGTTTTTACCATGCCCTGGGATCCCTGACAATGACAAGGGCCCGGGACAGCTGGGTCTTGCTTCCCTCACCACGTACTCCAAACTAGGCTTGGTGTACCCAAGCCAAGTCATAGCACATCCATCATTTTTCTCCTTTCTTGGCGGTGAAGTATCAAACCACCCGCGGGACTCGACATGTCACCCCGCTCCCATTCCTTCGAGTAACGAGGCACTGCCAGCGACTCAAAACCTCACAACCTCCTGGTAGATCAAGATAAAGTTGTAACCTCGATCTGTGGGCACCGCAATTGGAATGATGGTGTCGCCCTTGAACAGATCGATGGGTCCACCATGCCGTTCAAACCGCCTGCGACGGTCACAGTCTCTTATACAAAGGCGGTAAGTCCTTGGCAAAGATATTCATGATGAGCCCGGGGTAACAATTATCATCGGGCTCATCGTTTGGCATCATCCTAGTCCCATGTCTATCTTGAGAAGACATCAGCTCCCCATGTCGTTGATGGAGTACATGATGGTCATTACATCGGAAGCCCTATCATTGTATGTCTACTTCCGTACTTTGAATATCATTGTATGTCTACTTCCGTACTTTGAATACGTAGATCTTGTACATCTCCACACTCTTCTTGGTATATTGTAGATGTAAATCTTAGTGGTCTCCACACTCTCAACAAGGTATAATAAATCACTATACTTTCCATATATTTTGTCCATAATTCAGAGGTAGCATGTCTTACGAAGAATGACATAGAACAAATATCGTCGGGTTCAGCACCTCCACATCTGGCTCAGCAGTTTCTGAATGCACCAAAATGTTATAGATCAATTCAACAAGAATTCATTTTAATGTTCATCAAGTATTTCCTTTATTGGCAAGGTGGGTCTCCTATTCAACTTTAATTCATCTTACAGGAGGCACCCGTTCTGCAACGCATATTATTTTGAACCATCAAATTTGACATCTAGGAGAACACATATACATATAGAAATAAATCAAAAAACAAGAGTCTGGTTGACATATTGAAAGTTGGACCTTGGATAGATGAACATGTCAACTCAGAAACGCGACTGCATTATTACAGCAAAAAGCATCACATTGAAAGCTAAAATATAAACTCACATGCCCCGTTCCTTAGGAGCCACCTCTGTTTTCATATCAAAAAATTAAAGTAGGCTGAGGTGAGGAGATGAGTGACTTGAATCTATCACTCTTAAGTCTTAAACTGAAATCAGTTTAGCTACAAAGAAACATAATACAAACGTAATATTCAAGCATGAAGGTGTGACTACAATATTGGATGTTTTTGGGCACTTGATTCAGCACACCATTCAAGGGGCCCCCCTTGAGGGCGGCTTCCTGCAACACCTTGATGTAGTCAGACGGTTAAAAGCAATATTGTTTATATCGTTTATATAGGTGACAGTAACTGCATTGTACCATTAGTTTGTCATATTTTTTTCGACATACACTGATCTTCAGATTCTGCTGTTACACTCAATAAACACTAATCACTAATGAACAATTTCAATATTCTGCAGCATCATAGATATATATATACTTCAGTTGAGGCATCAGACATGAAAATACTGTTCATGTAAAAGACAATAACCGTGTTGTACCATTATTTTACTAATCTGATTTCTTCAGGCATCTCCAATCTAACAAAAGCAGAGGCTTGTGCAAAACTAGAAAGATGTGAATTACTAAAAGATAATGGGCAATTTTCTTTTTTGGCCAATGGAATATGTCAAAAGCATGTTGATCCCATAGTAAAGGTCTGGCATTGGTACTTATCTCTACATCATAAGTGCTAACATTCTGTTACTAACTATAGCTCTAAAAGAATATCACAAAGAGAAGGATAATCCCAAACTCCAGCGTAAGCTAAACCATTAAAAACCATAAAAGTCTGATTCCTTAAATTTGCCCCCAAAAATAAACAATAGTTGTTTCAGTTCCAGACATGAAAAGATTGTCTACAAAATAACATACAAGATTAACATCTTTTGAGATAAAATATGATCCATGACCACATTAGAAATTTCTATAGAGGGCAACAATTTGTAGGTAGAATCCAAGATCAAAAAAGAAATAATTTCCGAAGTGTTAGCAACAAAAAAAAAAAAGCTATGTTTGTTACTATTTGGAAATTAGGTTCATAGAAAGTTCAGTAGTTATTCATTAGTCACAAATGACTATATGTACCTCAGATGTCAGGATCACGAGAGATAAGTGGGGCAAACTGTTCAGACCAAAATATGCACCTTCGTTAATGAAGTCCTCACAATAATGGCACAGAATGTCACTGAATTCTTGACCGCCTTGCAAAATGTTTGCCACGCTGTGGAATAATATTATATTTTCCAGCTCCTCTCCAATGGTCTCTGTTGGCCAACAAAAAGGTTCTGAACTCCTTTTCCAGTTTTGGATCAGAAGCAAAGCCATTTTCCTTCATTTCATCATAATACTCTAAAGCTCTTTCCATGCATCCGTGTTTGATCAAACCTTGCACAACTAACATATAGTGTGAATAAGAAGGTCTGATTTCATATCTTTTCATTTCATACCAGAGCTTCAAAGCATGTCCAGGTTCATTCAATTGAAAAAATCTATCAATAAGCATGAGAAATGTATCACTCTTAGGACCACAGCCATCATCCTTCATTTTTCTCAAGAGCTTCAGTGTTTCATCAATGTTTTCTTGTCTCAAAAATGTATGGTATGTCAAAATGGTTGGAACAATTCCCTTGAGCATCATGTCCTCCAACACCATCCGTGCTTCATCAAGCTTGCGACATTCGCAAAGCGGAACTATCATACTGTTGTATGTTTCGACGTTTGGTTGGAGCCCTTCATCGATAATTCTAGTGAATATATTCTGTGCATCCTTCATGCAATTCTCTTTTGACAGGACATGGATAAGAGAATTATAAACAGTAATACTAGGAGTCCAACCCCTCTTTTTCATCTCATCGTAAACCCTCAGGGTATCAAAAAGGTTTCCAACTTTTGCAAAACAACTGACCATGAGGGTATAAGATGTGCCATCAGGAGTAATGCAATAATTTGACATTTCTCTCCAAATTCTCTTTGCTTCAGATATATCAGTGATTACATTGCACCAACCATCTAGAATAATATTGAAACCTTCTGCGGTAAGTGGGAAGAATTTCTTTCTCACGAGAAGCAATTCCTCAGCATCCTCTATGTTTTTATTTTTGCAAAGAGCACGAAGAAGGGAGTAAAATACAGTTTGATCTGCTTCCGTTTTAAACTTCTCCATTGCATCGAATGTCTTGATTGCTTTGTTCACTTCATTGGCAGCTGCATACCTGAACTAGCCATGTCCTTACAGTGAGATGACTGTCGACCATTATGCAAAAAATAAAAACAACTCAACTAAAACAAACAAAAAAGAACTGCTACTACAATATGGACTGCTGCAAAGCAGGGATTATGATGTCCCCCTCACAGCAAGGCGACAAATGGACCCGTATATATTTTCATCCAATGCATAAATTCAACAAGATTAAAGGAGCCCAATCCCAGAATTACCACTAGTTAAAACACTAAACAGCACAGGAAATGGTAACTTACGGACTTGCGACAGCTTTATATTCCCAAACACTAATCCATTCAATAAATCGATCCAACCTTGAATATTTGTTGACCATCATAGACAATAGCACAGTTACAACATAATAAATAATATTCAAGTGGATCCTGAATCCATAGAAACTGTTTGTTTGCAACATTTTTACTTCCTAATACGATTGTGCAAGCTGATAACTGCTTGTTCACCAAATCAATATGATGTACAAGTCCCTTGAGGGAGGCGCGCATTCAGTGGCAGTACCAATCAATAAGGCGAACCAAACCATTCAAAATGAAGGCACACATCACCACAAACAAGTAGCAAACACATAATCCAGACAAGCCCATCAACAACAGTTGAATACTGCCCAAGCAATCAAATACTTATGCCATAGCAGTAGCACTATCACAAAGTTGTTTCTAATATCATCAACATGGAAAGCTGTATACTCCTCTGTACAGAAAAATGGAGACAGATTCCGAAGAGGAGAGAACCCACCTCTCCATCACGATGACCATGGCGCGGCTGGTGAGCACCCTGCGGCGCAGCATGCGGCGCACGACCGCCCACGCGAGGTCGAACCGCCGCGCCTTCCCCGCGGCCCATATGGCCAGGTGCCACGCCTCGGCAGGCGGCGGGGGAGGGGGCGGTGGCCCCGCGCGCTCCCCGGCGGCGGCGCACCCCTCCTCCCCCCACCGGAGCGCGAGCGCGGCCGCGTCCGGGTCGCGGCGGAGCTCCCAGAGCGCGCGGACGAGGAGGTCGCGGCGGGAGGCCGGAGACGGGCCCGGGGAGGGCGGCGAGGACAGGAGGAGCGACAGCGCGTGC
This sequence comes from Oryza meridionalis, assembly GCA_000338895.3. Lineage (NCBI taxonomy): Eukaryota > Viridiplantae > Streptophyta > Magnoliopsida > Poales > Poaceae > Oryza > Oryza meridionalis. The sequence continues at coordinate 10,275,417 of CM002531.2, read as the reverse complement.
TTCGGGGAGGACGCGGCGGTGGAGGCGTCGGAGAGGCGGCGGAGGAAGGCGGCGAGCTCACCCTCGCCGTCGGGGGCCCGGGGGAGGGGGTGGTCGGGAGGCTCGAAGTCGCTGTCGTCGGAGGGGGAGGGGGAGGGGGAGTGGGCGGCGAGGAGGCAGAGGTGCCGGGATTGGGGGAGGAGGGCGCGGAGGACGTGGCGGCGGAGGGCGGCGGCGGCGAGCGGCGGCGGCGCCATGCGAGGTGGGGAGGCGAGGCGACGGCGAGTGGGAAATGAGGTGCGGTGCGGAGAGAGGGGGGTGTTTTGGGGAAGATTTTTTGGTCGTGCGGGTTCAATCTCGAGGCGTCGTCGATTGGTGTCATACCGTCCGTTTGATCACGAGAAACATCATGGAAAATGACAATCCAGTCCAAGCTCTTTTCTCTTTGCATTGATCCAGTGCGATCATCGCAACAACTGTGGCGGCCGCTCGAGCTGAAATCAAGCACAACGTTAATTCCTTTCATATTATTATGTTTTTCTTATCTTATGTTTTTCCAATCCTACATTGCAAATAAGCCTTTATATTTTTAGAAAAAAAAAATTCAAAGGTATAGGGGTTGTTTTGTTCTCCCAAACTTTAGCAAATTTACTAAAGGTTGTCACCCCTTATGTTTAACAAGGTCAATTAATCAAGTTAGTCTATTGATTCGTAGTCACGTTTGTGATAAAATTCCATTTAATTCTTCTGGTTTCATATGTCACCAACTCAAAATAATATGTTACAATTTAGATAAGAATTTCAAAAAAATATGATAAATGTTGGCATCCAAGCAACCTATTAGTTTAGCAACCTACTATATTTTAGAACGAATGGAATATTAATTTTTAGCTTTAGCGTCAGCTCTAGGCTCTAGAATAATCTTGAATTCATCTATTTATCAAAAGATAGAAACATGTAATGCATTTGCTTTACTTTTCTTGCATATTATATAGCCAAATAACACTTTTAAATATTTCACACTTTCACTGAAAAAAAAAACATCTCATTTCGCAGAGGAAAAGTTTCATTTTTTGCACACTTGTCACTTCATCGCTTCTCCCTATGACTAATTTGCCTACAATCAAATTTCCTTTGCGAATTCACTCCAAACTAAAAAAAAAACAAAAATAAACCTTAATAAAATAAGATAAATCCGATCTCAACCTCTAATCGGATGTAAAAAAAAAATCTTAAAATAGACGAAAGCAGCAACTACGCACGTGCAGCCGTGGAGGCGTGGACTCACTCGCAATCGCACAAAAACGAACTACGGCGGCGGCGGCGATGGGAGGCGAGACCACCGGTGTTAGCGGCGGCGGGTTCCGCGGGCGGTTGGAGCACTACCTGTACAGCGGCGAGAAGAAGCACGTCGTCGCCGGCATCGCCATCTTCGCCGCCATCTTCGGCGTCCCCTGGTACTTCATGAGCCGAGGTACCCCTGCCCTGATCATCACTGCCCTCGACCTGCTCTTTATCATTTCGATTTTCTTCGAATCAGGCGGTGGAGTCGTCAGATTCACCTAGGCCGGAGTTCTGTTCCGCGTTCAAATTTGACCCGCAGCCTTTAGGGGAAGCTAGGGTTCTTGGTAATCTCAGCCTTAGCACAGTTCGTCGTGTTGCTTCCCCCTTTCTGGTTGCTGGATTGGGGCTTCGAGGTAGTACTGGTAGTAAGGTTGTTAAGGCGAAGGTTCCATTTTGCTCTTGTAGTGGTAATGGTATTTGGTAGGACGGAGCAGTGTGCAAAATAGTTCAATATGAGGATTTTTGGTTTGAGTATTCTCTGTTTCTTTTTCATGATTTGAGACCATTTTTTAGGGGAATTGCGTGAAATGTATTTGGATCGTATGAACTGCTATGGATTTAAGGTTCTCTGTTTCGTGCAAAACTTGGGACATTTGACCGGATGGAAATGCAAGCATTTTAAGTGGAACATATTAACTTCAAAAAATCATAATAGTAGACTATTACTGGCCTTCGTTACTACATCGTGTTCAGATCTTCTTTACCATTGTGGTTGCAGTGTTCTAAGATTGCCATCGTCAGTAAGAAGTATAAGCTGAGATAACAAAAGTTGGAAGTAAATCGAACATGAAAAGTTGCTATTAGTGGATAATGAATTATAAGAGATGTGTGCTCCCCTGTTGATTGATACATAACACTATATGATGCTCTGAAATTTGTAAATTTCTTTTGCTTGATAGCTTCATTTGACAGCTTTAGAACTAAAGAAGCATATGCATGTGCACTGGGTGAGGAGAATTATAGCTTAAGGCTTCTTGCAACCCTGAATTAGCAACATTTTGGAGGTTAGCATTTGATGTGTCATTACCTTGATATTCTTATGAACCAAACAGGGCACACATTAATTCCAAACCATGTAGTATTGGATTTCAATTTGTTATACACTTTCTAATTTCTATATCCTTCTATTGAAATTGATACCCCAACTTAATATATGGTTACAGGTGTTCTACTCAAAGTCTCAAACCATTCAGCATTTAGTTATGGCCTCTGTTAACTTATAGGACACAATGTATAGCTTTATCAGTAAGCTATATGCATAGGCCATAGGGTGCGTTTGGATCGTGGGCAAGAGAGATCCTAACCTAACTTAGCAAAGAGAGTTGCTTGGCATCTAAAATAATAATAACTCTCTGTGCGCAAGTTTGCTTCTTTTAACTATCCAAAAAGCTTGACCAATGCAGGAAGCCAAATTGGCTCGCTTTCGTTGACAATCATGCAACCCCAAGAGAAAAAAAAACATTCTGTTGGAAGTTACTGCTTGCGAGGATCTTAAGAGACATGGCCATAACAAACCACTGAAAAGATATTGATGATAAGAATCTCATCAGACTTGACTAAATTAAAGAAGCTGTTTAAACTAAACTGAATCCAGATTTATTGATATGCTACTGCTTTTTCAGCCTTCCCTTGCACAATCTACTTTGACCCATATAGCTGGAGCTGGTCCTATGACAATGTGTGCATATGATGGTGTTGTTATTAGTGTATCATTGGAATCTCCATTTCTGACCGTCTTTCTGGTTTTACTTTTGTTTACTGCTAAATTCTAATGACCAATTGAAAATTTGTGGGGCCTTTGTTCCTTTTTGTAGTGTTTTTTTAATGATAAGGACATCTAATTGATTTTGCCCCTTTTCCTAAGGGGTGCTATGCCACTAAACTGTTAGCTATTTGTAACACACATTTCTGCATTGTCAGGGTGATGAAAGTGTTTCTCATTAAAAATCAGATATGATTAGTGCTGATTTTTGTTTGAGAATGCATGTTGATTTTTGTTGAAGTAGCCCTTAAATTACCGAAGTTTCTGAATACTATTTTTGGTACATGAATACCAATTGATTATGCAATATGTTGCATATCCTGCAGGGACAAAGCATCAATCTCACCAAGATTACATGGAAAAAGCTAACAAGGCGAGGTCGGAGAGACTTTCTTCTGGACAGTCATCAGCACCAAAAGCATGAAGTAGTAATCCCTAACTCAGATATTTGAAACCTCAGCATTCATAGTTGTGATCATCTATAATCTATCTGAGCACTTTATCTTTTGGGTGAAATAAGCAGACCATCTCTTGAATATTGACCCTGATGACATGATCTTGTCAGTTTCAGAAACCATGTGTAAACTTCACATGATTTTTTGTCAAATGTAGCCTTTCTGTTCACTTTCTGCACAATTCTGTAGGAGATGATCAACAAGCACCAGATTTTTGTCTATCAAATATTCAAATGGTGGTTCTCGAGCCAATTTAACCTTTGTGTTTGACTTTAGAATCATTATTTAATGATGTTCCTACGGTGTGTTTATGATATTGACTACGGCAAATTTTGCCTTTTATAGGGTTGCCTACTAATCCTAGCAGTGATACAAATCTAAGTTATTCTAGCAAAATTCTCTACGGAGACGAAGATGGCGCCGCCTCCGGGGCACACGGCGTGCGATGTGATCCGGCGGTGCGAGTGGTCGTTGTCGAACGGGACCGGCGACGGGTCGTGGCTCCAGGACCACCGCTCCGTCGCCGACGGATCCTCTTCGAGGCAGTGCATCGCCGCGTCGATGCGAGGGCGGCAGTCCACTGACCGGTCGGACGGCGTGAACGCGTACAGCTTGTTCCCGGCGGCGGCGGCGGCGTCCCACCGCTCCAGCGCCTCCGGGAGGCGGCGCACAAAGGCCTGCGCCGCCGTCTTGGTGTCGTACACGACGGCGAGGCCATCTTTGTCGCTGAACGGGTAGCCCTTGGCCACGATGTTGCTGCCCAGCGCGGCGAACTGCGCGCTGCTGCCCATCATCGGCAACCGGGAGTGCGCGTACTCGAATCGGACGGCCGGCGCCGGAAGACGCCGGTAGGTCCGCGCCGGCAGATAGTCCGTGGCGGCGACGGCGACGAGCTGATCGTCTGCGTCGGCCTCGTCGCCGTCAAGGTCCATCTTGTGCACGCTGAATCCCCTGCTCCAGTCGTCGAGCACAACGTACAGGTGCTGCCTTTGCGGCGGAGGCGGCGGCCGCCAGCTGCGACGCGACGACCCCTCACCGTTGCTCACCGACGACGTCGTCGTGAGTGTGGAGACGACGAAGTCATCATAATCGTCGTCGTCGTCGGTGTAACTGTAATCATCGCAATCCGTGAAGTATCTCCGTGGTGAAAGGAGCACACCACCTGCGCCGGCCGGAGTGGCCAACGAGACAGCGCGTGGATGGTGGCGGGCGGCGGCACATGGCTGGAGATGACGATTAGATCGGCGGAGAAGCGATTGCAGCATGCGGCGGATCTTTTGCTCCCACTCTCCCGAGGATTCCGAAAAGGTAAAACCTATCGGACATATATATAGGTTCACGGTTTTGGGCTCAAACCGCTGAACCAAACCAAGCCCAAACTGCACTATGAGCCCCCCAACGGTGCGCAATGCGGTCGAACCCCAGCAGCGGATGGAAATTTTACAGCACTAGAAAAAAAAATGCTTCATAGTATGAGAATTTAAGAAAATATATATTCCTAAAAAATAAAGAAAGTTTAAAAAAGGAAAAACAAAACAAAGGCCACTTTGTACCCGCCGGCCTGCTACGGCATTTGCGCATGCAGCCCATGTAATGCGCACGACCCAATGTTGCTGCGGTCTAAGGATGGAGGCCCACCCGATGGGGGATCGATCTGAGCCGTTTATTTTGATGGACGGCTTGGGTCAATGCTGAATCCATCAAAACAATCGGTGATAAGAACCCTAGCCCTAATTCACATTTTCCCCTCCCCTCCGCCTTCCCCTCTACCCCCATCAATGCTCTCCCTTCCCCCACCGTTGGCCCATTTCCTCCTTGTCGGGTGCTTCTGCCTCCCCGCTCAGGGGCGGAGCCACGTGTGGGGCAGCTTGGGCTTGGACCCCACACATGGCCAAGAATTTCAATGGCAAAATACCAAAATTTAGATAGAAACTCAGTGAAAATTTTGAAACAGCATAGCTCAGTCCTACTCTTGGTGAAATCTTGCCTCCGTCCCTGTCCCTGTTCCTCGCCATATATAGCCTTAGGAGGCGGTGGCGGTGCAGCTCGACCGAGCCACCGCCGGCGGCCACTCCGCGCCCCCTTATCGCCGAATCTGGCCTTAGGAGGCAGTGGCGGCAGCTTGAAAGCGACAGCAAGGGCTGAAGCTCGACGGTGGCAAGCTCATACTGCTCGTGTCTCTAGCAAGGTCCGGTGACTGGATTTTCGTTCGATTTGTATTTTTTTTTCCCGTTCGCCGTTCTTCAATTTTTGTATTTTCAAACTGAATTTTAAAGTAGATTTTAAGATATTTTCAATGTAATTTCTATTTCAATTTTAAGTCAATGGCAATGCATATATAAATGTTTTAGCTATAAATTAATTTTTATCTCTAAATAAGTTGTTTTTTGACTTATTAGAGAATATTGACAACCAATGAGGACCTTAATCTGTGTTCGACGGTGTGAGAAAGTGAAAATAAATCTTGTTTTCCGCATGCATGTTATCCGAATTGATAAATGACGTGTTTTTTCAAAAGAAAAATCTATAGATTTTTACTAAAAATCATATTAATTTATTTTTCAGGTTTAAAATAGTTAATACTCATTAATCATATGGTAATGACTTAATTTTCTGTATCTTAACATTGTTATCTTTTCTCGTTTACTCAAACACTCTAAGGCTGTGTGTTCGGCATTTGGGGATGGGAACTAATCACTAGCGCACACAAAATAGAGTAACTCACTAGCACATATTAATTAAGTATTAATCTTTTTTGAAAAAAAATGATTAATATGATTTTTTTAAAGCAACTTTCATATAGATTTTTTTTTTGTAAAAAACACATAATTTAGCAGTTTGAAATGCGTGCACGCAGAAAATGAAAGAGGTGAGATTGGAAAACTTGGAAACTAACTCAGCCTAAGTGGTGGTAATTTTGGGATAAAATTTAAACCCAAAATAGCAGCTTTTTTTTGGAACGGATGGAGTAAATTAGCGACCTCACATTTTCGCTTATGCTTATGCTTATCAGCCAAAATTTGAATTTTCAACCTCAAATTTGAAGTTGATTTTGAGATTTTTTCATCGAAGTTTATTTTAGATCACTAAGAACATGTATATAAAAGTTTTATTTGCATATCACTATTCGTTTGCAAATATACCGTTTCAAACGATGGGGCTGTAGAATGCAAAGTGGGCCCACATGGTGTCTATGTAATTAACTAGGTGAAACCCCGTGCATTGCTGCGGGAATTTAGTACGATAAAAATAAAAAAAATAACGTATAAGATAGCTAGATAACATCAGATTAAATAAATTAATATGGTTCATGATAATTTAAATTTAAATAGTATGTAGAATGGTGATTCAAACATAAAAAGGTGGTATGACTTTATAGAAAAAGAAAAGTAGGGAGATAATTTGGACCGTAGATTAATCATCTAAAGGCTAAAAACAATTGATGTGATATGACTTAATTAGAGGAAAAAGGAGAAAGATAATTTGGACCATATATTAATCATTTAAGCACTAACTAAGTGCGTAGTATATAGGATATCATAAAACATAATAAAGATATACATTGAAACATTATGTGAATTATATTGGATAATAATTTAACATGTTTGTATTTGAAAAGCTCTTAAATTATAAAAACTATAAAGATATAGCATGTTTGCATGATGTTTAAATGTGATGATTGTTAGTGGATGATGATGTGGCATCTTGTTAATTAGTGGATGATGATGTGGTATCTTGTTAGTGGATGATGATGTGGCATCTTTGCATGTTAAGCTTAAGAAATTAGTGGGGGATAACTTTATAGTAAGATAGGATTTTCTCATATATGGTTCATACGATAAAGAAATGATAAACCGTGTGTTTTTGCAAATGAAAAGAAGAGTAAATCACTTTGGGCCACTTTTTATCAGCGTTGTTTCGCTTTGCATCACCCTTTAACCATTTTTTTTACACTTTTGACTCGATTATCTTACTTTTATAGTATTTTTTATCACCGTCAGTTGTTTTATCCATATACATCTAAATTGTCATATATCAAATAAATGGTCTACATACAGCTAAGGGAGTTTATTGATGAATAAGAGCAGGAGTACTCGAGGTCATTCGTAAGCATGAGAAGAGAGTAACAAAGACAAGATTACCTGGTCTAAAGTAAAAATATTGGTTAAAGGGTGATCAAAAGCGAAACATCAGTATTAAAGATGGTCCAAAATAAAATTTACTCTAAAAGAAATTTTATAGAAAAAATATCTTAAAAAATATTAATCCATTTTTCAGGTTTAAAATAATTAGTACTTATTAATCATATGCTGATAACTTGTCTCATTTTACGTATCTTACCATTCTTCTCTTCACTCAAATACACTCTAAGAGTTAGTTAATTTGGGACAAATTTTAAACCGAAATGAGCGATTATTTGGAGATGGAGGGAGTAAATTAGATCGTGAAGTGGGCCCATAGGTGTCTATGTAATTAATTTTCTTATCTATGATTCATAAGGTAAAAAATCGAGAAATATTTATTAATAAAATAAGAGGACTTAAATAGAAGAGGTAGAGAGCTGACATACAAAATCTACCATGGGTACAATAAGATTATCGTGCATCCTGAAACATATGTGATATGTGCTTCCATTGTGAATATCTCAAAAGTGCACGATCTTCACAAGAATTCAATGAAAAATTGAGCTAATTCCTATAAACTCTAGCAAAATACTCCATCCATATAGTCATATTTCCAAATCTAAAAAAAATTATTTTGATAGGCATATTTCAATCCAACAACCTATCCTCTTAATGACTTTCTCGGATTTAATGCGTGACTATCCATTTTTCCACATAAGATTGGCTACATGGGCATCGAGAAATGTAAATATTAATGAATCGCTTATTTACGAGAAATGACTAATAGCATGTTTAAATGGATGATAAGTAGAATTACTTATCATTGGTCTGTGTGCCAAGATAAAATATGACTATTAAAAGTAGATGTAGGGAGTAGCATTAATTACCCTTAGCAATTATACAAGCCATACAGAGAGCACACTGTTAACGCTAAAATTTGGTAAGCCCGAAGTCATCATCGGCCTAGAGTCAATATCGGCTTCAGAGCCTTGGAATCGACCAATGTGAGTCGTCAAATCGCCAGCAGTTGTGTTCTTGATAGAGTCGGATCAATTAAAGGAAATTTATCCAGAAGAGTCCGAGTTAAAGGAGGATGCGGCATGGCAAGTATATCTATTAATTAGGAATAGTTTGTGTCCTTTTATCTTTAGGAAAGTGTGTTTAGTGTCCGATAAGGACTTTGTGTTTTCCTTTTATCTTTAGAAAAGTTTCTTTCTGTTCCTACAAGGACTAGTATCTACCCATGAGTATAAATATATACACCCGAGGTTATTGTAATCTATCAATCTCTCGATCAATACAACTACTCTCAGCGCATTGCCACCCTCTTTACCGAGGTTTTTACTTACCATCCGGTGGAATTTGGCACTTGACGCGGGGCTGCATCGACTTTCGATCTCCAGGCGAAGGGGTAAGTCCTACGTTCCGCTGGCCCTGGTGAATCTATCATCTACATCGGCGTCGTTCAAGGTTGCATCACTCTGGTTTGGTTGATATATTTACCTACCTGATATCTTAATTCTATCTCTAGTTGCATTGTGTTTAGAGACGCATCAGTTTAGTTGGGACTGTCTCGGTTAGGTCCGATCTTCTGTCTTAGCCGATATATCTATACAATCACAATGCTGTTATAAATAGATTTGTTATATCCATCACATTAGACAGATCTATCGGCACATCGAGTATTAGATTATCATATACAATCTCGTGCTGCATCGGTTAGGTTCAACCTACTAGATTGTTGTTGATAATATAAGTCTTATTAAGCCGATAGGTTCATGCTAATGTTTTATCGGGGTGCTAGCTGATAAGTTATCTAGACGTTGCATCGGCTTGTAAGGATTGAATATACATATAAGTTGGATTTGGCCGATTGCAACAAAGGTTTCACTGTTTAATCTAATATTTTGGATTTTATGACATCGGATCTCCAGCCGATATATGCTTTAACCTTCGGATCAATACTTGTTCTACTATATCATATTGTTAGCCGATTGGGTTCTACTGGATTATATTGCTACATTATATTATCATCAGCCGATTGCCTTCATATCATTATATACATTGGACATATAGCCGATAGCTCAAAACCCTATCGCTATCGGCTGGCATCGGCTACCGGCTGGAACTACTACATCGGCTTGTCAGCCGATAGGCTATTTGATCTACTGTTTGCATATCTTGTCAGTTGCAGGATCAAACTGACTGGCACGCCCACATCTCAACAACCTTTGGACCTACATTGAAGCTAAGCAGATCTCCTAAACCAGTGTGTGTTTTTCGCATCAACACACGCCAACCAGCATGTTTATTTTCCCGAAGAGCCGGCTCTTCCCTTCTCCCAAAACTGTTAATTATATTGAAGACTTGCTAAATAGTACGGCAGGTGAAACATTTACATAATTGACCGAATAAAACATTCTGCATTAAACATTCTGCATTCTAGCACATTAATATGTTTTTACTTGTTGGCCTATTATGCGGCAAAGCCACGTCTCTTTTGAGATGTTATTTTGAGCTTAGGTTTTTTTTTGCAAGTTTTCATTTATCTAAGTTATCACAAATGCTACCGGCTATTGTTATTTATTTAATTTTTACTCTATCTCATATATATCTAAGAAATCAAACTCATTCCAAATAATTATTTATGTATTCTAACGAAAAATATAAATATTCACATGATATTGTTAGTTGCCGCACCAAAGGCGCACCTATTTTCTAGTCTACTAATCTAAAGCCGGCACTTTTACCGACAGTTCATTGGTCCACGTGGAAAGCAGATCCTCTGACTTAACTGTACATGCAGTTGAGTCACTAACATGTGGGTCCCACTTTGCTATGGCCCACATGTCAGTGACTCAACTGCACAGAGGATCCCTTTCCGTCCACGTGGCGTCGTAAATTTTTAGCGATGTAGTGAAACGCGTGAGTGGGCTGCGGCAACCAAGCGTCTTCGCGATTGATCTATACGTCATGCAATCACGCCGAAAAAAAAAAAAAACAGTTCCAGACTTTATCTACCGGTGGTGCCTAGCTGGGCTGTAGAGCCCAGTAATCCGTGCATGGGCCTTGCCACATGGCCCTGCGCAGCTCATATGCTAGCGGACAGCGGTGCACCATTAGAGAGAGCATGCAAAACAAAAGGAGAGGAAAAGTATAAAAAATAAAAAAATAATTTTGTAAAAATATATAAATAAATACGATGTACTGAATTTATATAAAAGGTAAATTTATGAAAAAAAATATAAAATTAAATAATTGAAATAACATAATTGATTGGACTGTAATATCCATAAATGTATTTTATGATATGTATCTTCCACCATCAATAAAAATTCTAATGAATTGTTAGCAAAACTTTCAGGTTTGGTGAAATCCATTTTTTTTAGAAAACATATATTTTCTTTTCTTTCCCTAATAGCATATGAAATCATTTGTCAAAACTAAACAGCGCGTCCACAAAATTAACCAACAAATTTTTTAACAAGTGTAAATTACTATTCTATTTGGATTCATCTTAATATTCAACAATAAGGCAAAAACAAATCTAAATATCATCCAAATTTTTCTATGTTCTAATGAAGCCCTAGATAATATACACGGGCTATATACAAACTAGCGCCGATTTTCTAGTGTTTGATCTACCGGTTGAGAGGTGTACCAAGAGCAGGGTTTGCAATACCGCTGGCTGGTTACCGTACCGTGGGGGTCCGTTAGGGTAACCGGCGGTATGTTTTGATAAATTTCAGAATTTAAAATTAAAAGAAAAATGTGAAAAGCTCAGAAAAAAAATCATGGAATCATGGAAGTAGTACTTGAATCGCATAATTATCTGCTGAAGGAATGTTTTGAAAAAGTCTGTTAACATCATAATCTCGAGGCAAAGTAAATTTAGATTAAAAATAACAAAAAGAATAACGACCTCATCTTTTCGTTTATACTTATACTTATCAGCCAAAATTTAAATTTTCAACTTTCAATTTGAGGTTGATTTTGGGGTTTTTCATCGAAGTTTATTTTTTAGCCTTTGCTTGTACATCGCTAAGAACATGTATATAAAAATTTTATTTACAAATTATTCTTCGTTTGCAAATATGTTGTTTCGCTTATTCCCCGAATAAACAGAACTATAATGCCATAACTGAGATAGGGCAACTAGAGGACTATTCATCATGGGTGGTGCTGATGGGTGGCCGGTCGCGCGGGGGCCTGCATCCGCACGATCAGTTCGGGCCTCTTAATTCTCTATATGTATATAGGTACGTATATACTTTATATGCATAGATATAAACTTCATATATACACAGATTATATATATGTATACGAAGTATATACATATGAATATATAAGAGATAATACATAGCACACTATGTGTCATATAGTTACGTGTAGCACCTTTGATCTAGCGTACTAGTATTTTTTTTACTATATCAATAGCCCTAGTGCACTAGTATTTTTTTTTCCTATATCAATAGCCCGTGCTACTCTTTATATAGATTGGTTGACCAGCAGCCAAGCGTTGTACTAGCCATAAGGCCCAAAAGCCGCCGCCGCTGTCGCAGCGCTGCCCTCTTCTCCCGCCTCGCCCCGGCAGCCTCCTCCTCAGCTACCTCTCCCTCTTCTCTCTGTGTTGGTGCGGGGAAGAAGGAGGTAGAAGACACCCTGACAAGTGGGCCCCATCTAAGAAAGGGATATAAAAGATGGATGACGTGGCACGCTGACATGTGGGGCCCACGTGGGTCCCACGTAGACTCAGCCGCCATATAGACCGAAACCAGGGTCAAAACCACCAAACGAACTTGGGTGACCAGTTTTGTTTAGTTAAGGGACCCCGTATATCTGATTTTATGGTTTGAGGATGTTTTTATCCCGATGACAAGTTGAGGGACCTTCGGTGGACTTTTTTCCAAAAGAAATTAGGGAAGGCCCAAAAGATGGAATTGGACGGGATGAGATAGTCCGCGTGCGAGCCGTTTCGATCCCCTTACTTCCTCGTCCTCGTGCGATAAGTACGCACCCCAAGCGCTCACGCGCTCCGCATCCCGCAAAACCCCGGTGGGACCCGCACCCGCACCGCCATGGAGTTCCGGTACCGCGACGGCGACGACCGCAGCCGGTCCTCCCCTCCCCCGCCGCCGCCGTCCACGGCGAGCTCTGGATCCGCCCGTGTGCTCCCGGCCAACGAAGGTTACTTAATTAATTATTCTCGATCGATCGATCGATCTCGCTATCTGCGTCTTTTTTTTGGTATCGTTTCCTTTCTTGATCAGACGATGGCCATCGTGGCGCAGACGGCGGGGGCACGGGAGACTACCACGGGGGTGATTCGGACGTGTCGCTGGGGCAGTCGTCTCCACCGTCGGCGGCTGGTCGCGACGAGCTGCGGCAGGCGAAGAAGCAGAAGATAATGGAGCGGATCCTGCGGGAGGAGGCGGAGGAATGGGAGCTCGAGTCGGAGGTCCGCCGGGAGATCATGGAGCACATCTTCCCGTTGCTGAGGAGATCTGGGAATGCACGGCCGCCGACGACGGCGGCGGCGGCGGCGGCGGCGCTCCTGCAGGTTCGATCATCATGTCTTTTTTCGTCTACCTCGATTTTGGGTTGTTTTAATTTTGATCGATATTGAATATTTGTTTCTAGATTCTAGCTTACCTTCTCCTACTGCTCCGACTAGCCACTTGGACTAATAGCGTACCACTAAATGTTCCGTTAAATTAATATAGACCGTGTAATGAAGACCATACCCTTAGACATTTTACAAAAGCTATAGAGATCAAATAATAATATTGTATAACATGTATCTCGATCGTTCATGTTTTTCCATTACATGTCTTATTTTGATGACATATAACTTTTTTATCAATAATATACTAATAGGATTGATAATCCATATATGGATTCATTACTAGAATGTAGCCCTTTTTATCTAAAATCAATAAATTTCAAGTCATGTTAGATATGGATAGAAATTAATGTAATCACCGAAATGAGGTGTGCTGTGAAACTTCAAGGATATATGCTCTCCTATTTAGAAAACTCTTGGTAAAAAAAAAGGTTAGAAAACTGAAAAAAAAAACACTTAGAAATTGCGTCAACTTTCAGAAACATACAATGTCAAAAAAACTAAAGTTGTGGATGATATTTCACATTATTAAATATATGTTTGTACTCTGAGCATGAGTCCAGTTGTGGATAATATTTAGAAACAAATCTACGTGGTCTTCTCAACATTGGTGGCCATTCTAGTTCAATTCATAAGTTGTAATTGTATAAATAACACCATGAATTATCTAATACCATCTAAATAATCTGAACGGTGGGTTTTGAAGGCTAGTTTCATAGGCCACGATTATGCCTATAAGTGCAAAATAATTCAGTTGCCCATATGGCTTGCCACATCCCGGTGGATCTATTTTTGGAGAGTGTCACTAAGATGGTCATAGTTATTGATTTATAGCATATTGGCCCCCGATGTTCATGTGTATCTAAATAGACTAGTTTAAATTATTCTACAACATGCAGTTGATCTATTATCAAGATATGTTCAAAACTTTTAGAAAACTGAAAAATATACTTTAAAATTGCAACGACCATCTACTCCCTCCGTTTCATATTATAAATCGTTTTGACTTTTTCCTTGGTCAAACTTCTTAAAGTTTTACCAAGTCTATAAATAACATAGAAACATCTCTAACACAACAAAAGCATATTATAAAAATATATTCAATATTACATTTAATGAAATGAACCTATTATTGTAGATATTGCTATTTTTTCTATAAACTTGGTAGAACTTAAAGAAGTTTGGTCAAAGCAACTTTTAATATGAAACAAAGGGAGTATTGTTGAAGAATCATGATTTTTTTGGATGATTTTTCACATCATTAACTACTATGTGTTCATACTCACAACATATGAGTCGGGTTGTAGATGATATTTAGAAACAAATCTATTTGGTTTTCTCAACATTGGCGGCCAGTCTACACCAATTCATGAGTTGTAATTGTATTAACAACACCATGAACTATCTAATACCGTCTAAATAATCCCAACGATGGATTTTGAAGGTCGGTTTCATAGTCCACAATTATGCCTGCAAGTGCAATATAATTCATTTGATTGTATGGCTTGCAACATCCTCGTGGATCTATTTTTAGAGTGTTCATGGGTACCTGAGTTAGTCATAGTTCTTGATTTGTTGTATATTGGCCCCCCAATGTTCATGTATCTGAATAGACTAGTTTCTATTAATCTACAACATGCATTTCTATTATCAAGATAGGATCAAAACTGTTAGAAAACTAAAAAAACACTTTGAAATTGCAGTGACCATCTATTGTTGAAGAAACATGCAATGTTTGTGGATGATATTCTCCATTATTAACTATATATTTATACTCACAACATACGAGACAAGTTGTGGTTGATATTTAGAAAGAAAATCTATTTGACCTTCTCAACTTTGTGGCCAGTCTACTCCAGTCCATGACTTGTAAGTATATAAATAATATCCTGAACTATCTAATACTATCTACATAATCCTAGAAGTGAAGTCCTGTTTATAGGCCACACTTATGTGCGCAAGTGCAATATAATTCAATTACCCTATAAGGCTTGCCACATCCTCATGGATGTGGAGATCAAGCGTAATTGAGATAGTCATTGTTCTGGGTTGTACTATATGGCTTTCAATGTTCACATGTCTAGGGAAACTCTATTCATCTTGTAATGGGATATCCTTTCAATTTTCATGTTACTTGAAAGGTCATAAAAAAGTTAAATAAATTAGTAAGATAAATTAATATGTGATATGCCACTTAACAAACATGCACATTCAAATTCAGCTTATATAAGTAGAAACAAAATTAACAAATTTGATTTTGAACAGAACTTTCAATTTGCAGTCAAATTTGTTATTTTTCTTTCTATAATTGTTTAATTCAAATTTGAACTTGGCATGTTTGTACAACGACATGATCTATCTTGCCATTTTTTAAATAATTTTAGTGACTTTTTTCATGAAACGCACAAGACGAGAGAATATAGATGGATAAATTCCATCTCAGTCTAAATATACTACTCCCTCCGTCCTAAAATATAAACATTTTTAGCTATGAATATGGATAAATTCATAGCTAAAAGTTGTTATATTTTGGGACGGAGGTAGTACTAGTTCTTACTATTTCTCCAACATCTGGTTCTGTAATTTAGGATGGTTCTAGCATTAATATATGTGTTGTTGTACCTTATGCCCTATTTGGATGCCCCTTTAGTCCCTATAAGTATCTCTAAGATGGACTAATTGATTTTAGTCTCAATATATATTTTTAATCCCTTTTAGTCACTCATGTTTGGATTCTTAGAGATTAAAAGGGACTAAAATTTAGTCCCATGAACCATAGAGAACCTTAATTTCTAATTCCATCTTTGTTTCAAAATGTAAGTAACTATAGAAGTATCAAGGTTAGTTAAGTCGAAAAGACGGTGCTGTCCACTAGAATTTTTTTTTTATTTTGTATAGTTGACTTTGGACTTAAATTTTGTATGCCTACTATATTGATGTTGTGTCAATACTGACTCAGTAATATTTCCTTCCGAGCTGTTCTTATATATACGTCTGTTAATTAAAAGTTGATGAGCGTGTTCATTTCACGCAGGGCGCCGTCACGAATGCAAACGCATCATCATCGGCGGCCGCCTTGCCGGCCAAGAGGAAGAACCCCGCCGCCGCCGTCACCGCCACCATGGCGTCCGCCGTCTCCGCTGCGACGAGCAGCAAGATGCCCAAGGCCGCCGACCTGACCTGCGCCGTGTGCGGCATCACGTCGACCGGCGAGAAGGCCATGCAGGACCATCTCAACGGGAAGAGCCACAAGAAGAAGGCGGCCGCGCTCGCGCTGTCGCCGCCGCCGCCGCCGCCACCGGAGCCGGAGCCCAAGCAAGAAAAGGAGGAGAATGATGCGGTGGCG
Source organism: Oryza meridionalis (assembly GCA_000338895.3). NCBI lineage: Eukaryota > Viridiplantae > Streptophyta > Magnoliopsida > Poales > Poaceae > Oryza > Oryza meridionalis. Next base: position 10,258,784 of record CM002531.2, on the reverse strand, counting down.
ATGATGCCGCCGGCTTCGGACGGCAGCTTCAGTCCGACGAAGCTGAGCATGCTGACGAGCGCCGGCGTCGTGTACGAGGTGATGCAGATGGACGGCTACCTCCTCTGCGAGGGCTGCAATGTCAGGACGGCCGACCGCGTCACCATGATGTGCCACCTCGGCGGCGGCAAGCACGTCTCCAAGGCCACGAAGCTGAAGCAGCAGCAAGCCGGAAACGGAAAGCCGCCGGCGCCAGCGACGGCGACTGCCTCTCCTATGAATGGCGTGAAAGCAGCGGCGGCGGCGGCGACAACAGTGGCTGCCGCCGACGGCGAGCCTGGAGGAACGGTGGTGGTGGAAGTCGACGGCGAGCCACACGCCATGCGGAGGCTGGACGAGGTCTTCATTATCTGTGATGTCTGCAACGTGAAGGCGCCGTCGGTGACTGTCATGCGGTCGCACCTCGCCGGGAGGAAGCACAAGTCCATGGCCGCGGCGACGGCGGAGGCGAAGGGCGCCGAAGCTGCCGCCTCCACCACCATGGCCGCTGCTGGCAAAGTTGGCGGGAACCTTGAGGCGGGAGCCATGGCAGTAGCAGAAGGTGTCGCCACCAACAACGTCGCCGACAACACTTGTCCGGAGAAGGGAACCGTCGACATCGTCGTCGGCGGCGAGCACCACGCCGTCACGCAGATCGGCGAGTTCCTCGGGTGCACGTCCTGCAACGTGATGGCGACGTCGGAGAGCGCCATGAGGCTACACCTAGCCGGAAAGAAGCACAAGAACAAATCGATGGCTGAAAAGGCGGCCATGGACGACATGGAGATTGTGAAGGCCAGGTCGAAGGAAACGGCCGCCGCCGCCGCCTCGCCATCGTCTGCACCGCGAGCTGTCGTCGCTGCACAAACGGGCGATGGCTCTGTGGCGCCCATGGAAGTCGACCAAACTGCAGAGGCCAGAGATGGCGGCGCGCCGGTGGCCGCTGACGCCGCGGCGGCGGCGGCTGCCACCGGCGGGCAGCAGCAGGTGAAGGTCCAGGTGGAGGGGAGGATGTGGGCGGTGCAGCGTCAGGCGAACGGCGCGCTGCTGTGCGAGCCCTGCGGCGTGCGCTGCTCCGGCAAGACCGACATGGTGCTGCACCTCTACACCAAGGAGCACTCGGACAAGTGCGGCGCGCATCCACCGGCTTGAGTCACTTGACGCGAACGTGGAGTGGATTTTAAACTTTGGATGTCCTCACATTATTTACATATTATCTAAATGAATTTCTTTTAAAAATTTTAAGAAGATAAATTAATACGTGATATATCACTTTATAAATAATAAGTTAAAATTTAACTTTTAAAAGTTTAAAAAATAAATTAAACGACTGTTAACATATTTATTGTTAAATTTGTTTTTTAACATATAAAATTTAAATACGATCTTGCATGTTTATGCAGTGATCTATCAAATATTAATATATCTTTTCGAAACTGATTAGATAACATATAACGAGAGAATATCTTCCCGAGTGTTTAAAATAGTTTCGTGATGATTCCTAGATCGTCTCATGTTAGGATGACTAATGTGATGGTTAAGTTTTGGTGATATAGGCTGTGCTTAAATTCAGGAGTGTAAATGTTTGACGTGTCACATCGAATATACGGACACATATTTAAAGTATTAAATATCCATGCTTCAACTAGTTCCTACTAGTTCCTAGGAGAACTTTTTAAGCGAACTTTAAATTATTTTTTCTCTTAAATTATTTATCCAAATTATGATCTGATTATACCATTAAATTCGTTGCAATTAAATCTTTAAAACAAAACCACACATGGATATATTTCGATGAAAAAAATATTTAGTTTATCAATGAATTATTTTTAAATGTTGCACGTTGTTCCACTAAATAGATCGGGATTGTTTCACTGAGTAGATTAAAAATGTTTCAATCACCTCATGAAACATTTTGCTACAACGTATGAAACAACGGTTTATCATAAAATCGGGCGCTGTTCACCTTATAACGAAACAATGTTTCAGCGAATAGCGAGAGAATGTTTTAATTCACTGCAACATTTGATCTATACATAGTGAAGCATTATGAGTACACTACGCGAAACATTTTTTGTGAAAAAAAATAAAACGAATTTCCTTAACAGAAGGTTTCCATAATATGCGCGTGATTTGTTGCAACGACGTCTTCCATAATATCAAAATCTACTGCAATATTTGATCTGTACATAGTGAAACATCACGAGTACACTAACTGAAACATCGTAAAACTACTGGTTGAAACATCAAAAGAGACCATATGCAACATTAAAAAAATCAATAAAAAAGCTAAAATATTTTTTTATCGAAATATAATCATGTGTGGTCTTGTTGTAAATATTTAATTGTAACGAATTTAGTGGTACAATCGGATCATGAATTAAATAAATAATTTAAGAGAAAAAATAGTTTGAAGTTTGTAAAAAAAAAGCTGTAACCATCCTACTATTGTTTGTTTAGTGTTATGAATGCATGGCTTCTGATGGAGTGGCTTGCGTCTACGTGGTGGCAGTAAAAAAGCTAGGAGGAGGCTCCCTTTTTGATTAAAAGATCGGGCGCCCGATCCATAGATAAATCCATTAAATATAGACTAATGACAAAACAAATTACATAACCTGCATGTAAATTGCGAGATAAATTTTTTAAGTCTAATTAATCCGTCATTAGCAAATGTTTGTTGTAGCATCATATTGTAAGATCATGGAGCAATTAGGTCTCGCAATTTATATAATTAGTTATTTTTTCATTTATATTTAATACTTCATGCATGTGTGAAACATTCGATGTGACATGGTGAAAAATTTTGCTAGGGATCTAAGGCCCAATTTAGTTACAAACTTTTTCTTCAAACTTTCAACTTTTCCATCACATCAAAACTTTCCTACATACACAAACTTCCAACTTTTCCGTCACATTATTCTAATTTCAACCAAAGTTCTAATTTTGGCGTGAAACTAAAAACACCCTAAACAGAGCCATACTGTTTGTCTTGTTGTGATGAATTTCTGGCCATCTGCGATAGTCTGGACGTGTGGCCGCGCACTAGGCCATTTGGTTGGGGAAATGCCGGTGGAAGTAAATCACTTATACCCAACGTTTAACTGTTTGTCTTATATAAAATTTTTTATTAGTATTTTTATTTTTATTTAGATGATAAAACATAAATAGTATTTTATGAGTAACTATTTTTTTTATTTTTTTATAAATATTTTAAATAAGACGAACGGTCGAACGTTGGACACGGATCCTTACGACTGTATTTATTTATTTTGGGACGGAGGTAGTACTTGTTCATAATTGTGAGATGTCCTGTCAATCGAAAGTGCTCGTTTTAAATTGTGTCTGTGGATATTGTTCCTTGATTCACTATTATGGCTGTGTTTGGATCCTCTGAGTTATTAAATAGCCCTTCGAAATCTTGCTATTTAGAAGTATTAAACGTAGATTATCGATAAAACCGATTCCATTACCCCTAGGCTATTTTGCGAGACGAATCTAATGATGTATATTAATCCATGATTAGCGGCTGATTACTGTAGCATCACTGTAGCAAATCATGGATTAATATATCTCGTTAGATTCCTCTCATAAAATAGCTTAGGGGTTATGAAATAGGTTTTGTCAGAAATCTACATTTAATACTACTAAATAGCAAGATAGCCCTCCGGATCCAAACAGGGCCTATGTGCTACTAAGGCTCTATTTAGTCACCACGCAAAATATTTTTACCATGTCACATCGAATGTTTAGACACATGTATGGAGTATTAAATATAGAAAAAAAACTAATTACACAGAGTGCGTGTAAATTGCAAAACGAATCTTTTAAGCCTAATTGCACCATGATTCGATAATGTGGTGTTATAGTAAACATTTGCTAATGACGGATTAATTAGGCTTAATAAATTTGTCTCGCAGTTTACAGACGGAATCTGTATTTTGTTTTTGTAATATTAGACTATGTTTAATAGTTTAAATATGTATCCGTATATTCGATGTGACATGCCAAAACTTTTTACCCTCGATCTAAGAACAGCCTACATGAGTCGATAAAATCTGCACATTCGCCATCATCGTCGATAATCTTAATTCATTGATGGCGATGTCTTAAGATAATCGTCAAATGATTATGCCGTCCAATACGGTTTCTCGGTACTAAAATAAATCAATCCAAAATAGTATGCGATATTTTCTAATATAACATCCATGTGCAGATTCTAATTGTATATCACATCTTACCTTTGATTAATTTATTTTAGGAATGAGGCTGTAGAGAGGAGGATGGAAGCAAAGAAAGAAGTGCCCACTGACATATAGGCCCCACATATCCTCAAACCCATATATTAGCGAGCAGTACTGCAGAGAGGATCAGGATTGGAACAAGAATTGCATCTACCACTGATTCCAGCAACACGAGAGGAACAGCATGATAGTAGGTGACATGAGTCTTCAATTGCAATAATCTCTTGCCCGAAATCATGGCGACAAGATGAGACAAACCTGTAGAAGCAGCCATAAATCATAATGCCACCACATGCGAACCCATCAGCAGAGAACCAGTATTCCTGGGGTTAGAATCCTGCTGAACTACACTACCTAAACATCAGTTTTTACCAGCACCACAGTTGTACTGCTGCATCTAAAGGCATGTTTAGTTCACACCAAACATCCCCCAAACTCCCAACTTTCCATCACATCATATTGTTAGATAGATCTCCCACCCATCGGACCCAACGGCACAACGGACCTTGACCGCGCCCTGATCGGGGGCGCCTAGCCCAATGGCTAGTGGGCCCCCGTCACACTGCGCCATATAAAAGAGGGGTGGAGGCCGACATGGCACAAGGAATGAAGTTCGTCGCCGCCGCCAACTCCACCCCACAAACCCTAATCCGATCGAGGGGACGCAGCCAGTGACGGGAAATGCCACCGACGCGCCACGACCTCGCCGGGATCGCCCACGACCACCGCTGCAATGACAACTGCCGCTGTCAAGCACACCGTCGCCGCCATCCACGTCAAGCCGCGACGACAACGACGATGTCCGGCACTTCTTCCTCCACGAACACCTTAACCGGTCGGTATCTAAACCCCTCTCCCTTTCATCTACAATGTCGTTCATCAATTCCAAATAGAACCATCCGACTAGATCTAACCTAGGTGATCCTAGTGCAAAGTCTAACAATGGTATCAGAGCTCCCTAGCGCTTAGATCAGTTCGGGGAAAGAAACCCACAGAGAATGTGAATGTTGTGTCCTCGTTGACAAAAGAAAACAAGAAAAGAAAGCGAACTCCCGATGTCTCATCGAAATTATGGCACTGTCGTTTGGGCCATATTTCGAGGGGGAGAATTGAGAGACTCGTTAAGAATGAAATTCTTCCTCCATTGGAGTTCTCAGACTTAGAACAATGCATAGAATGCATTAAAGGAAAAATTGTAAAGAGCATCAAAAAGGGTGCAAAACGAAGCATAGGAATTTTAGAGATCATTCACACAGATATTTGTGGTCCATTTCCTGTGAAAAGTGTGGATGGCTATGACTCGTTCATAACATTCACAGATGATTACTCCCGCTATGGTTACATTTATGCAATTAAAGAGCGATCAGAAGTATTGGATAAATTTAAGATATTCAAAGCTGAAGTTGAAAATCAGCATGATATAAAGATTAAAGTAGTAAGATCTGACCGTGGGGGGAGTACTATGGTCGACATACGCCTTATGGGCAAGTCCTTGGACCTTTTGCAAGGTTCTTGTTAGAGAATGGAATAGTAGCCCAGTATTCAACACCGGGCGAACCTCAACAGAATGGGGTAGCTGAAAGGCGCAACCGTACCCTTATGGATATGGTGCGCAGCATGATGAGCTACTCCACACTACCACTGGGTCTATGCATGGAGGCGTTAAAAACCGCCATTCATATTCTCAACAGAGTTCCAAGCAAATCGGTGCCCAAAACACCGTATGAGCTATGGACAAGAAGAGTACCCTCGCTAGCTCACCTCCGTGTGTGGGGGAGTCTTGCAGAGGCTAAAGTATTTAACTCAAATATTGGGAAGTTGGATCCCAAAACAGTCAGCTGCCATTTTATTGGCTATCCTGAAAGATCAAAGGGATATCTTTTCTACTGTCCAAACAGTTATACAAAGTTTGTAGAAACGGGACACGCCGTCTTCTTGGAAGACGAAATGATTAGGGGGAGCTCGGTAGTTCGAGAAATTGATCTTGAGGAGAGACGGGTGTCTGTACCTGCTCCGTCGACTCAGGAACATTTCTTCTCTCTACCTGCTGATGTTGTGCCTGCAATGCCTGTCATTGCGGTACCAGCACCTGTTGTTACCTCTCCTGTGACAACAATGAATGAAAATGAGGAACTTGTTATACAGGATTCAATAGAAATGGTTGCCACACTAGAGGAAGAGCTGCAACAGCCTCAAACAGATAATGTGCCAGTACAGGAGACTCAACAAGAGCCTCAGGTACAGGATGTGCCAAATGTGGAGGCCCCTATAAGGTCTGAAAGAGTCAGAAGATCGGCTATCCGTGATGACTATAAAGTTTATAATATAGAAGAGTCGCATATGGAGGATGATCCCACCTCATATGAAGAGGCCATGAGAAGCGCTCGCTCATCTGAATGGTTGAAAGCCATGCTAGATGAAATGAAATCAATGAAACTAAACGATGTTTGGGATTTAGAAGAAATTCCTAAATGAGCCAAAACAGTAGGCTGTAAATGGGTCTACAAAACCAAATATGACTCCAGAGGGAATATAGAAAAGTTTAAAGCGCGACTTGTGGTAAAAGGCTTCACGCAACGAGAAGGGATTGATTACAATGAGACATTTTCTCTAGTCTCTTGTAAAGATTCCTTCAGGATTATAATGGCACTGGTGGCACATTATGATTTGGAGTTACATCAGATGGATGTAAAAACGGCATTTCTAAATAGAGATTTGGAGGAAAAAGTATACATGGCACAACTGAAAGGTTTTGTCATGAAAGGAAACGAAAATATGGGATGCCGTCTAAAGAGATCTATTTATGGATTAAAGCAAGCTTCGAGACAGTGGTACTTGAAGTTTGATGGAACAATAAAGAAATGTGGGTTTTAAGAGAATGTTGAGGACAACTGTATTTATTCAAAGTTTAAGAATGGGAGATTTGTTTTCCTAATTCTGTATGTGGATGACATTCTACTAGCTAGTAGTGATGTCAGTCTACTGCACGAAACAAAGAAATTCTTGTCCTCAAACTTTGACATGAAAGACCTCGATGAGGCTTCATATGTTTTGGGTATAGAGATTCACCGAGATAGAACAATGTATGCATTGGGACTTTCTCAAAAGACATATATAGAAAAGGTATTGAAGAAATTCAACATGTACAGATGCAGTGCTACACCTGCTCCTATAGTCAAAGGGGAAAAGTATGGGGCATCGCAATGTCCCAGAAATCAGTATGAGCTCAATGAAATAAAAACAAAACTATATGCGTTAGCACGCGCAAGTGTGCACACGACATGACTTGGCATTTGTTACCGGGTTACTTGGCAGATTTCAGAGTAATCCAGGCCCAGAGCACTGGAAATTGGTAAAGAAAGTCTTGCGTTATTTGCAAGGAACAAAAGGCCTCATGCTGTCTTACAGAAGATCAGAATCGCTCCAGATAGTGGGGTATTCAGATTCTGACTTTGCAAAAGATAATACAAAGTCAATATCAGGATATGTGTTCACCCTGGCAGGAGGAGCTATTTCATGGAAAAGCTCAAAACAGACTATCACTGCAGGGTCTACTATGTATGCCGAGTTTATAGCATGCTATGAGGCAACGGGGAAGGTGAATTGGCTAAAGAAGTTCACCCGGTTTAAAGGTGGTTGACAGTATTGAGAAACCACTAAAGTTATACTGCGATAACGAACCCGCAGTAATGTACACTCACAACAATCAGTCAAGTGATGCTGCCAAACACATTGACATAAAGTACTATGTTGTGAAGGACAAAGTCCGGGATCAAACAATAAGTCTCGAGCACATTAGAACAGAAAAGATGCTCGCGGATCCGCTCACGAAAGGCCTACCACCCAACGTGTTCAAGGAACATGTAGCCGGCATGGGTTTAAGGGAAGCCTTATGAATCTTGGACTACAGGGCGCAAAAGTTAAAGTATCTATTTCTGAATAGAGATGTGTATAGTGGCTGTCGAATCCATCGGTGATTAACCGTGACGATGAAACATGCTCTATTTACAAATCTGTGATGGAATAGAAAAAGCTAAAAGAAATAGTGAGATCAAGGGGGAGAATATTAGACAGATCTCCCACCCGTCGAGCCCAACGGCACAACGGACCTTGACCGCGCCCTGATCGGGGGCACCCAACCCAATGGCTGGTGGGCCCCCGTCACACTGCGCCATATAAAAGAGGGGTAGAGGCCGGCACGGCACAAGGTACGAAGTTCGTCGCCGCCGCCAACTCCACCCCACAAACCCTAATCCGATCGAGGGGGCATAGCCAGTAACGGGAAACACCACCGCGCGCCACAACCTCGCCCACGACCACCGCTGCAACGCGACAACTGCCGTCGTCAAGCACACCGTCGCCGCTGTCCACGTCAAGCCACGACAACAACGACGATGTCCGGCGCTTCTTCCTCCACAAACACCTCAACCAGTCGGTATCTAAACCCATCTCCCTTTCATCTACAATGTCGTTCATCAATCCCAAATAGAACCACCCGACTAGATCTAACCTAGGTGATCCTAGTGCAAAATCTAATAACACATCACATCCAAAACTTTCCTACTCACATAAACTCCTAATTTTTTTTCCAAACTACCAACTTTTCCCAAACTTCTTCCCAATTTCGGTAACTAAACACAGCCTTACTGCCTTACTGTAATAATTCTAAACCAAAGACCAGGAAAAAGAACACATGGCTGCCAGAACTAGCATGGCATTGCATCACAGTACCCAATTAGCCACTACCAGAAATATAAAACATCACTATGGAGTGAACATATATGCTGACATTACTATAGTAATATTCACACATGGATATAATCTACAATGGTGATGGGTTCCATGACTTCCATTCTATTCCCTAGTGTTTACATAAAACAAGATTGAGCTCAAGAATGAATTACAGCTCTACAAGAATATAAACATATGCAGCTGCAGCACCTACTACAAGGCATCAGACAGCATTTATATTAATTATTCATTTGCTCAAATACTATTAGCCCTAGAGTAGTTGTTGAGATGGCATTCACACTAACAAAACAGATAAGTGATTGATTATACACGACTACGATCTCAACAAGTGCCAGGAGCATTACACCCATCCACCGATTCCTCTTAAGGATTCTTTTACAACTCGAGGAACAGGGATGAACGAAATTCAGTTCCTCTTCCCAGCTATCTCAACACTGTTATTATTAACCTATACTCTAAGAGCTAACTGATCCTGCCATGATATCTTCCTCTTCCCAGCTCGGGAGGCGGTGGCGCTCCGGACATCCCAGAATGCTGCCATTTTCGCATCACTAGGACCGGCGGCAAAATCACCCTCCATTGGGTACCTCATAACCCTGCCAACCCTAACAGGCTCCTGGTAACCATGAAGCTCCTCCATCTCTTCAGAACTCTGGAAAGAGCAAATTCAACCACATTCAGATGATAATTTCTGCAGACAACGTAACTTAACCGAGTTCACCCCAAATATTACCGGCTCGCAAGCCTCGTTGAGGTCAATCACCGGAGAAGCTCTTGGAGCAGCATTCAGCCTCTGGTGCGCCGATGGGCCTTTGCTAGAGCTTCCGATAGCCCGAACCGTGTGGTACTCTTGGTCATGAGACCAACCAGTTTGCCGCAATGTGGGCGGCAATGCCGGATTCTTTAATCTATAGACAAACGTCTGGGATGGATTTTCAGACATGGATTTGTACCTTTTCCGCAAAAACCTACAGCGCGGCACAATTATGCGCAGGATAATGAGACAATATCAACATGTTTGCATTGTCGTAGAGCATAATCATCCAGGAATGTAAATCACACTGGAGAAGATGATGAGTTCAGTGCCCTTACTTGACTTCAGCCAAAAGCCTCTGTTTCTTGAGCTTCTCCATCTGTAGTCTCTTCTTCTTTGCTTCAGTTTCCTGGGTAAGCCAACACAGCTAATCATCAGCAAACATCATAATAGAAGTAATTGAGATGGACACCAAACACCTTCAAACTTACAAGAACCACATTTGTAGAAATCCTAGATTAATAGAGACGCGATTCTTAGAAGAAAGCTTAACTATGAACCAGAATGAACTGATACACTTATTAGCTGACTTGGAACACATCAAAACATGCTAAATCATTCAATATTAGGAGAAGGACAATAAATTTCAGAACCCCACAGATCTAACCCAAAATATCGTCACAAGTAAAAAAAACCAGATCCACAAAATACACCAAGAAAACCCCTCGAATAATCAGAAAACCAAGAACACCGAAAATAAAATCGATCAAGAATCAAAGCCGCCAAGATCCAATCAGAATCACAAAATCCCCAAATACCGAGAGGAAAATCAAACATCACAAAACCCCCTTCCGGAGAGAAATCGATCGAAACATCGCCAAAAACCCCCAAAAATCAAGATCAGATCGGGAAGCCCAACCAGGCCAGCCTGATTCCAAGAACGCCATGAACCCACCTACCCACCCACCCACCTCGAGGAGCTCCTTGTAGTCCTGAAGAAGATTCTTGTACTTGGCCCTCGCCCTGTACGCCTCTTCCCCGCCGCCGCCGCCACGGCCGTGCCCCGGCGCCCTCGGCAGCAGCGGCGACTGCGGCGCCCTTGCCGCCGGCTGAGCCAACACCACCTTAGCCTTCTTCATGCCCGCCTCACCTCACCCGCCAAGAAACCAAGAAACGCCCCGCAAGAGCAGGAGACCAAGAAAGCCAAAGGAAGAGAGAGAAAGAGAGAGAGAGAGGTAGAAGGAGATAGGAACAAGCAAGGGAGGAGGAGGAAGAAGACAATATAGAAATAAAGGAGGAGGGGAAGGTGGAGGTGGGGGAAGTTTCTTGCGGCCGCTGCTTCTCTCTTGGTGCTCTCGCTGCTGGCTGGCTGGCTGCTGCGGCGCCGTGGTGAGGTGTGAAGGAGACCCATGGATGTGGTGCCAAAAAAAACCCGAAAAGGCCCATGCATGGTCATGGATGGTGCTAGAGTAGACGGACTGGACGGCAAGAGAGAGAGAGAGCAAGGAAGGGAACACCAACCAACCAAACCAAACAATCTCTCATGTGTTTCTCTCTCTAGACTTGTAGTAGTAGCGGTGGTAGCGGAGAGGGAGGGTGGGTGGTGGTAATGGCGTGGCGCATGTGGTAATGGAGTGGTAGTGGGGCGCTTGCTTGCTGCTGCTGCTGCTGCTGTCTGCAGCGTTGGCTTCGTCGTCGGTCCAGCTCCGTCTCCAAGACCAAGGAGGAGAAGAGAGAGAGAGAGAGAAAGAGGGGGCATTCTTGGAAATTGGAATCTGTTGGGGTTGAGAGGTCAGAGGAATCCACCATGAGTGAATGCTGCAGCAGCTACCCTCTCTCTCTCTGTGTACACACAGATGTCATGGTCCATAGGCAAAAGCGAGATGACGATACGGGACATGGATGTGTGTGTCTCTCTCTCCTGGCGTCCATGGCTGGGGGTGGCTCCATGGATCCATTCTTTCGTTTCGCTTTCTTGCTGTCCTCTTGAGAGAGAGAGAGAAGCCGAACGCTCCCGGGTCTTGTGCGAGTGGTGGTGGCAGCAGCCCAGCGTACAAGCGTTGCAGTGGTTGGGAGGAGGATGATCTGATATGATGGCGTTTGCACGCATTTGATGCTCTGATAGGGTGGGCGGAGGAGGAGATGATGGATGGCGCAGACCGTACAGGCGGATGGGCCAGTGCGTGCGGTTGGTGTACAACGGCGTGTGTGCGTGTTGCAGAGGCTCTGCGGCGTTGCTGTTTGCTTGCTGATGCTGTGGCTGCGAGTGAAATGGCGTGATTGCCATCCCATTCCCAAACAAACATCAAACCTACCTGGGTTTCTCTCTCTGCCGTTGACACGGTCGCCTCCGCTCGTTTTTAAGATGGGGGATTTGGGAAGAGATGAGAATTCTTGTGTGAGATGAAGATGACGATGAAACGATGATAGGTGGGGTGGGTGACTAGGACGTGTAGAGATAAGATGCTGTGGACTTTGTGGTCCTGTGGTTTGCTCGTTGCATCTGTCTGTCCGGTGGTTTGGTATGCATAATACAAAGTACTGTATGATATTAGATAAATTTCACTGTTTGATACCGTGACTTTATAGTTTTAGCTCTAGGACATGGTAAAAATCGATCTTTGGAAAAAGACACATCCAATATGTGATTATTTGCTGTTGGACACCGTCCATATTAAAATATTGATTTTCGATTCACTAAGAGAGATAAACATCGTGAAAGTTCAAAGTACCTCTAGCCCCACTTGCCATCTTCTTCCTCTTCCTCCTTATTTCCCCTTTCTTGGAGCCAACATCGAGGTGGATCCAAGGTGGCCTAGAGGAGGCGAGGTGGAGCAACATGGATGAGTTGGGGTGAAGAAGATCGGCACGTCGAGTGGTGAGCTGGTGGGGTGGTCGATGGGGTCCGCGTGGAAGCCAAGGATGAGCCGGCTGATGGCGCGGTTGCAAGAGAGGGCGCTGGCCGGAATCGGAACTGAGGAGGACGACGGAGAAGACGGTATTATCCATGATCCGGAGAAGCGGTGGCAAGGAGGAGTGCTAGGCAGAGCTGGGGTGCCATGCGGTGATGGAGGCGGAAGAAGACGACACCGAGCTGCCAAGACTGATCTGGAGCTGGCGAAGCCTAGCCTGAATGGTATGCATCAAAAGAACGGCGTACTCGAAGGCGGCCCTCGCAAACGCGGTGAAGAGGGGCCCATCAGAGGCATGCAGTGCACAGACTAAAGTTAGCAGCGGTGGTTGTTGTCACTACAAGAAATATGACCTTCTGTGACGAATTCCTCGTGACATCGGAGCTATTCGTCATTAGCACATTTCATTTTATAACGATTAGTATGAGATGGGGTGGCTTTGTGACGAAAAAAAGGTGTTCGTCGTTAATACCAACTAGAAATCGTCATAAAGTATTTTAATGGGATATCATGACGAATATTAATTTGTCGTAAGGGGCACAAAGCATAATATAAGGCGCAGTCAAAGATATATATAATGCATTTCTAGAAAAATATACTTCCTCTATCCCATAATATAAGGCGCAGTTAAAGTTCGCACGGTCTCTAAAACTAATTTGTAGCTTATAATTTCTCATATACTATAAGATTTGTAGTAATAAAATTATAACCATATGAAAGTAAATTTAAATGTCAATCTAATGATTTTTTTAACAAATAAAATTCATTTCATATTATACTAAGTCTTGGTCAAATGTTTAGAAGTTGAATCTTGAAATACGTACACGCCTTATATTATGGGATGGAGGGAGTATTAAAAGTTAAAGCAATTTAATGAAGTGAATTAATGAGAGAACTAAAATTTTCCTTTAAAAATCATGGCCAGAAATATTTTTGTAATATTCTACGTGGTCTAAATTATTCTTTAAAATTTTTTCGTGAATTTTCGGAGCTCAATAACTAATTTTAATACCAGAAAACTCATTTAACCTATTAAAATAAATGAAAAAATAAATAAAATTCCTCTCTTGGTCATTGGGCCTTTTTGGCCCAAGTATTACTCTCTCCCTCCCTCATCCCGCAGCCTCTCTCCCTCCTCCTCCCTCTATGGGCCGTTGGCCCACCCTTTTGATCCTCCCTCGCCGAGAAGTCCATTTTTTCTCCCTCCTCTCGATTCAAATAACATTTTGGGTAGTAAATGATTTCAAATGAAAAAAAAATTTAACAACAAAGTTGTATAACTTATCAAGATCTACAAATTTTGTTTTGGTCATTTTGCTATATGACTTGGTTTCAATAATTTGAATTTGAATTTCAAATTATGACAACTTCAAATAATATTTTCAAATACTAAATGATTTTAATTGAAAAAGTCATCAACAATAAAGTTGTATAACTCATCAAGACCTACAACTTTTGTTTTGGTCATTTTGCTATATGACTTTGTTTCAATAATTTGAATTTGAATTTCAAATTATGACAACTTCAAACAACATTTTCAAATACTAAATGATTTCAGCTGAAAAAGTTATCAACAACAAAGTTGTATAACTCATCAATATCTATAACTTTTATTTTGGTCATTTCTTCATCGAACAAAGTAATAGTAACATTGTTCACAAAATTGACATATCTCTCTTATAGTTTATAAAATCATATAAGAGATATGTAAAAAATGTGAACAATGTTACTATCATTTTATCGGATGAAGAAATTACCAAAATAAATGTTATAGATATTGATGAGTTATACAACTTTGTTGTTGATGACTTTTTCAGCTGAAATCATTTAGTATTTGAAAATGTTGTTTGAAGTTGTCATAATTTGAAATTCAAATTCAAATTATTAAAACAAAGTCATATAGCAAAATGACCAAAACAAAAGTTGTAAAATTTGATAATTATACAACTTTGTTGTTGATGACTTTTTCAGTTAAAGTTATTTAGTATTTTAAAATGTTGTTTGAAGTTGTCATAATTTAAAATTCAAATTCAAATTATTGAAACAAAGTCATATAGCAAAATGACAAAAAACAAAAGTTGTGGATATTGATAAGTTATACAACTTTGTTGTTGACAATTTTTTCATTTGAAATCATTTCCCTACCAAAAAAAATTATTTGAATCTCTTATATATTCAAATTCAAATTTTATATAGGACAGTCAAACTCAAATGGAGAAATAACAAAAATAAAATTGGTATATCTCAATAAGTTATACAACTTTGTTTTTGACAACTTTTTCACACAAGCTTATTTAATATGATAAAATTCGATTCAAAGTTTTAATATTTTGAAATTTCTAGGTTAAATGACCATTTTGTGCAAGTAACTTGAATAATAGGTTTCCAAATAGCAGGGTTATTATGGTGAAATCACATCAAAATTGCTACTTCCCTCCACTCTAGCCGATTCCAAATCTGAGTCCAGATCTCGTTCTTCTTCTTTCCTCAAACCAGCGCCTCTCCTCTTCCCGCACCACGGCCGGATTCGACGAGACCCCCGCCTCGTCCTTCCTCCCGTTCGCCGACGACGGCGCGGCCGCTGGGGTCGGGGGCCGTGGCGCGTCACGGTTCCCCTCTCCTCTTCTCTCACCTCGCCTCCCATGGCGGCCGCGCTCCTCCGCCGCGCGCTCCAGCTCCACCTCCGCCGCGTGCTCCCCTCCCCTCCCCGCGCCGGCGCCCTCCTCCTCCATCGCCTCTCGCCTTCCGGCTTACTCCCCCCTCACCGCTTACCGCGCTTACCGCGCCGGCCTCCATCTCCGCCGCCGCCAGGCTCGGGAGCGGCGGATCTGTCGCCAACGGCGCTCCCGGGCCTAGGGCGGCCAGATCACGCGGCGGCAGTCCCCGGGCGGCTCGACGACGGTCTGCGGCAGCGTCGATGGCTTGCAGCGCCGGCATCCGTCTCCGCCGCTGCCGGGCACGGGAGCGTTGGATCCGCCGCCACCATCCACTCCCCCACCGCCGCCGATCCCCTCTCTATCCATCCACTCCCCACCGCCGCCCATACGCTCTCCCTCCCCCCTCCAACGCCGCCGCCACATCCCCTCCAACGCCGCGGCTACACGCCGCAGCAGCCGCATCACCGGCCTGCCCTCCATCGACGGCTGGAGGAGGCGAGGTCGGGCCTTCTCTACGGACGCTCCACGCCGCCGCAGCCCACAGCCCCGTTGGAGCCGTCGCTTCGTCGGCAATGCTGCTGCTGCCATTGTTCATCGCCATCCATGCCATCTCGAGCAGCTCGTTGAACTGAAATTTGGTAGGTTTCAGTTTCAGGTAATGCAGCTCTGGAAACAATTTGATTCCAGCATGAATTCAGAAATAACTAAGACAAATTTGGCATCCCCTCAGTTGCATCCATTGTGAATTTTGGAATATGCTTTACAAACATAGAATTAGGAAATATAGCAAATATCAATTGAAAACACAAGTCACACTGGGCTGTTGTTGAGTTGCTCAAGCAATCCGCAAACATTCTGCATAACTTGAAAGACAATCCGATCACGTGTGACATGTTCATATTAAAAACATCAGAGATGCACTCATAGATTTTGTTATAAAGGCCAAAAAAAAAATTCCCATGCTGACTTCAACTCAAAATGTGCACTGCAGATCAATTTCACATTTGGGAATTCTTGTAATGCTGCATTCAGTTCCAATGTTGTGAACATCACCGGCCTGCCCTCCATCGACGGCTGGAGGAGGCGAGGTCGGGCCTTCTCTACCGACGCTCCACGCCGCCGCAGCCCACAGCCCCATCGGCACCGTCGCTTTGTCGGTCCATCGCTGTCCAGACCTTGAAGGTGAACCGGCTAAGAGTACATGGGTGTTTGGTCTGTCTTAGATTGGCTATTCTAGCTGAGGTTCATGTCGCTCTTTTTCGAAGACTGACTGGATAAATGGGTGTTTGGTCTGTCTTAGAATGGCTAAGCTGCCACCTTCCTGCCTGCATGGAGTTTGGCATCAATATCTCCTACCTGGTGTTTGATCACGTACTGCCAAAAACTGGTCCATCAGTCATCCAATGGAAACCAGGTGCTACATGCACACATTTATTTTGAGAATTGCTACAACAAATAAATTCTCGTCTGGCATACAAACTTCCTTATCCAAAGCCTGCCTAGGGAAATAGGATTTGTCATTTGAGATATGGAGGATGGACATTATAGCAACAGAACACACAGTTACATTTTCTTGCTTGAGTGTGGATTTGTATTCTTGCTTCCATGAGCTTTTTATAGCTGACCTGGCATATTTGATTAATTTAACTATATAGGACTTATTTGTTATGTTCAGGGTAACAATACTGTTAACTTCTGCAACAAATCATGGATTGGAACCACATTAGCATGGGAAAGCATCTTGGCGGGTGGGTTAGTACATAATCTATTCTGAATATATAAATGCATCATGGAAACAGATTTTCAAGCCAACAACAATTTATAGATTGGGCAGAATATGCCAAAAAACAAATGGAATGATGCGTAATGATATTTTGCATTCTATATTATAATTTGTTCATTTGTTCGTTTTCCTTCTTTACATGCAGCAAACTTTTGCTTTAGGTTTACTTTGGAGGGTTCACAGGGGCAAGCAGGGAAAATTAGATGTGACCATCAAAAGGCTATTATTGATTACGGTATGATTCCTATTGTCGTATGTTCAAATATGTATCACATTATTTGGGAAACTGGAGTTGGCCTAAACTTTGACCTGGTGCATCTCTGATCCAATTTCCTCACACTTTAATGCATATGCTACTGTCCAATTCCATTTTTTCCTTGCAAGCAGCAATGGCTGGAAAACAACTGAAAACTTCTCACATGAACTTGCCTGGTTCCAGGGGTAGGCCCTATTTCACTGTCATCACATCTGAATTTTCCAAAATAACATTTTCCATTGTCTGGAGCTTACTTTTCTTTATTAACCCATTAACAGTTGTGATTTTCCTGATTGTTTATTCTCGTGAAAATTGTTCATAGTCATACTGAGTTTCAGTTTCCATTGTACTTACAGCTATCTCATCATCTGAATATACTCTTTAATTCTTTATATTTCATATTGACATCTTCTAGACAATGGAGTATTGGAGTATTACATATGGTATCCTGTGTTAACCACATTCCCTGTTGATATGAGTCACATTTCAAACTCATTTGACATCATAGTGTAAGTTAGAGTTGATGTTATTTTATTTCCCGTTGGTAATAAAATGCCTTTTTTTTTCATTACTGAAATGGATAATAACTATGGATCATGATTTACATTCACATGTGTATAATACAGACATTCAATTGACTAACATATTTCATACTCTGGCATCACTTCTTTATCCACACACTAACAGGCTTTACAGACTCCCAAATCTTACATGTATGAGGCATCTAATGACTGTTACAACGATGTGATGGACCCATGAAGCAACGATTAGCATCTCAGTAATATAATGGAGTCATCAACATCATTTCCTTTTTGATTGTTTCTCACTGACTTTACCAGAGAAGTTAGCAAGGCAGACAACAGACCAATCATGTGGCTGGATTTGGCTGTTAACTGGGTTGCAAGTGTTGTGTTGTATTGGATGTTTGTTGGGCTGTGTTGGATGCTAATTGGGTTGTAACCTTTGTGCTATATGGGTTGCTATTGTGTTTGATTGTTGGGCCTATATGGGCTTAGCTCACTTGTTATTTGATACTAATGGAAATGAATATAATATAATTGTGTTGAAAATGGTGTATATAATGTTTGGGTCTATATAGGCTTTTGTAATGTACTTGGCCCATTTATTATTTGATATTAAAACAAATGGATATAATAGAATTGGGCTGAAAATATGCTATATTATAGATGGACTAGGTTAAAATCTAGTTGGGCTTGTCATTGGGCTAAAGCCCATAAATAGGATGTTCAATACATGGATTTTAATGGGCCATCAGGTATTTTATGACGTTTTTTAGGCCAGATAATGACGAATATGAGCGTCACAAAGTTATGACGATAGAAGGATCGTCACTAGATTAATGACGAAAAAATAAGGTTTCGTCATAGAATGCCATTAGAGACGCATGATAGGTGACGAATGAATTTTCGTCACGCGAGCATCACAGATTACGAAACGTGACGAAAAATTCAATGTCTGTGACGTAAATGAAGCGTCATCTATCATAAGATCTCTTGTAGTGTGGTGATGCGCCGTGTCGACGACGCGGGAGAGGCTTCGCCCACGGATCTGCCGCCCTCACCTCCTCTAGGCCACCACCTCGATGCTGACTCCTCTGTTGCGTCAACAATACACTATTTTAATCGACGTAGTTGTAGGATCGAGATGTCGATTAGAAGGGGGTGAATAGACGATATTAAAAATAAATAGCACCTAATTAAAACTAACCTAAGTGCTAGGCTTGGTGAAGGGTAAGACTAACTAAGCAACTAGGTTATGTTTTGCAATTATAGGGTGATAGGGGCTCAAGTATGTCTGCATGAATGTAAATTGCACAAAAGTAAATACAATAAATAAATGAGACAAGAGACAAGGAATTTTTCACCCGAGGTTTGGAAACTCATTGGTTTCCTAATCCCCGTTGAGGCGAGCCCAACTTTACCGCTCAAAACCACGAAGCGACAACAATATTTTAATAAATCTCTACTATTATAAAAATTGAAGATGTTTTTGTCGGTTTTTTAGTACGTCAGCTGTGTTTGAGTCGTTTTTAAGTCCTTCCATTTTTGGAAGACATCTGTGTTTGTGTTGCATTTTAATCTTAAATACAAAAGGAGTTGTATAAGAAATCTTTTTAAAAAAACTCGTATAACTTGAGATGAAATACAAACTCCTAATTGCAGCCCATGATTTTCTTTAAAAAATTTATTCATACGAATTCGCAAAATGAATTTTACCCTAGCTAAACCGTATAACAATGATAAAATTAAAATAGTATTTACCCATTGCAACACACTATCATTTTTTTCTAGTCTCTACTATTATAAAAATTGACGATGTTTTTACCGGTATTCTGGTACATTATCCATATTTGAGTCGGTTTTTAAGTTTGTTCGCTTTTGGAAATACTGATCCGTGTTTGAGACGGATTTTAAGTTCGTTCACTTTTAAAAATATATATCCGTGCTTAAGTCGGATTTTAAGTTTGTTTGCTTTTGGAAATACAAAAAGAAGTCTCTTTGCTAACTTGAGATGAATGTCAAACTCGTAATTACAGCTCATGATTTTAAATTTCACTTTAACTAAACCATATAACAATAATAAGATTTAAATAGCATTCACCCGTTGCAACGCACGGTCATCTTTTCTAGTAAAATTAAAAATTTTAAAAATTCTCATCTGGAGCGTTGCTGGGCTCGCGCGGCCCACGTACGGCGCGGATTGATCGGGGCTGTTTGGGCCTGCCGCCTGCGCGGGAGAGACGCGCAAGGCTATAAAACACGCCGGATTCTGCTCTCCCCGCACGGGAAGCACGAGCACGACGACATCGGATCGGATCAGATCGGGTCGGTTTCTCTCCTGTCTTCTCGATCGATCGATGGCTCCCACGGCGGTGGGGCTGGCGGCGCGCGATGCGTCCGGCCACCTCTCCCCGCTCACCATCTCCCGCAGGTTACGAAACTTCAATTATACTCCTATATCTAGATAGGATTCTCTAGATAGTAGTATAATGTTGCGAGGGGCTGGCTGTTCCGTTCATACGCGTGATGCCGTTCGTGAGCGGCGCCGGCGCCGGACCGCGTAGGGAATACGGTGAAGCACGGCGGCGGCGGCGTTGGCGTGCGTGGATGGATGATTCTGTTGAAACCTCCATTCCCATCGATATCCATGTTAGTTTATGATAGTTCAGGCTTGGTACGTTATCTCGTACAATTTCGTTCGATTTTGCCAACATGCCATCAGTCGTAGTACATGATACTGCCTCCGTACTATAATATAATAAATTTTAGGGTTAGACACATATAATAAAATGGTTGAAAGATTATGATTAGCTGAGAAGTGGAGATATGTGGGGAATTAAATTGTGATGGGTTACGATTGGTTGATAAGGGATTGTTGGTGGAGAAGTTGTTATATTTTAGGATAAATTTTAAAGGCTAAAAGTTGATATATTTTGGGACGAAGACAATAATATCCAATTCAGGTTCCGAGACCTTCGGGATTAATTTCTTGGCATCACACAAATTAATTAATAGGAAATAAACTTATATCAGCAACAACTTAATTATATTTTAGTCTGTTTGTCCTAGAAAATAATCAGAATAATATATATACCGCTGTTTAGGGTGCATGCATAGTAAGATGACACTATCACGTACGTCCCTTCATGCGACGGTTTAATTTGTCGATCTAGTGGCAGTCCAACCTATTACACCCCAAAATCGATCAACATGTGGTTTTGCACTGTTCTTTTGTGAGGTACATGTATGCACCGGGAGGCTTATGTTGACAAATAATTCAAACCGCATTGTTTGTGATTATGTGGTCAGATCGATCACCTCGTAGTCTTGGTCTCTTGGATCTGTCATTTTCTGTAGTACGTACTGTTTGGACTTTTAGAGGTATGATGTGTTGAGTACAACTGTATATGCACAGTAATTGGCCATTGTCTCTCTGTTCATATCTAGTGCCCGGGTAGCGTTGCACCTAGGACTTTCCTGTGTGATGGGTTGTATTTCTTCGACTATTGTTACAATCTGTATAATTCCTAGCCACATAATAATTTGAGAGCGTTTTAAAGATGATAATAATTTGAGAGCATAAATAATAATATTGATACTGAAAAGCTGAAAAATGATTTAAGAATATACAAAGAAAATACTGATGAACAAAGTTTTACAAAAAGACGCACAGACGCACCGTTTAGTAGTTGGTGCTTGTGCGTAGAGTTTTTCTTTAATCAACAATATAATAGCGTTTGTGCTAATTACTTGAAAATCTGTAGGAGCACTGGAGATGATGATGTGGTGATGAAGATTCTTTACTGTGGGATCTGCCACTCCGACCTGCACAGCATCAAGAACGAGTGGAAGAACGCCACCTACCCACTTGTTACTGGGTAATTATTAATAGGAGTAACTATATTTATGGCGCCATATTTTTTACTAAAAAATAGCTGGCTTCAAAAAAAGAAGAGTGCACCAAAACAAAAAAGAATAAAGAAAAAATTCCGCAACTTACGCTCTCATTGCAGCGGCACAAAGTGGCAACAAGAAAGAAAAGACCAAAAAGAAGGTTTTTTTTAATACCTCTGACGAACCAAGCAGTCTGATCATCCTTGCCCGTCCCCCTCTTCTGTCAACCGTTGAAAGAGCATAGCCCAGGAATGAACCATATCGATCCAAGGTTGCAAGGAAAAAAGAAAGGTAAAGTATTTACATTGTAAGTCCCTAAATTACATATGTAATTTTAGTGTATTTACGATGTAAGTTCTAAAATTACATATGTAAGTCATAAAATTACATATGTAATTTTAGTGCATTTACAATGTAAGTGTCAAAATTACATATGTAAGTGATATAAATAGAAGAGACGCTAGTGCAAATTCAATGAGAAACTAATGTATAACAGGAGCAACAGGTTCGTAACACAAGAGAGATAGAATAAATACAGACTTAGCAAATCAAACGTTCGTTAAATCAATCTACATGATATCTAAGGGTTAGATTGACTGATTGTGATCAAGCCAATTTTGTGTCGCCATAAATATAGCATGTCCGTTTGAGCAATCTCAAAGGTTACTTTTTGTGGAAAGATGTTTGCAAACTGATGGATCTTTTCATGGGCATTGCTAGATGTATGGTGGGTGATGGTGTCGCTTGCTATTTTTGGGAAGATGTTTGAGTGATAAGGCTCCTTTGTCTTTCCATATGTAAAGATTATTCTCTTATGTTGCTAATGCGAAGATATCAGTAAGAAATTTTTGATTTGGAGGAAAATTTTCATCTCTCTTTTTGCACAAGCTTTTCATGAGTTGCAACCCTTGTTAACTCTTTTGGAGAGTGTCAATCTTTCTCAGGATAATGATGTTTGGGTTTAAATTTGGGGTAATCTGAAATATTCTTCTCAGAAATTTTATGCCCTTAACTTCAGAGCTTTACAACCACCCTCTCATTTCCTTTGGTTATGGAAGTGCAAAACTACTTCTAAAGTTAAAGTCTTTGGTTTGTTGCTGCTGATGAATAGACTGAATACCTAGATCACAAACATACATTGTGCGCCACCCAATTGCGATCTTAATTATGTTCTTTGTTCTGCTCATATTCTGGAAGATTTGCATTTGTTCTTCCAATGGCCTTTTGCTCAATCCTACTGGGCTATGCTGGGTATCTCTTGGGACACTACCCTAAGCTTCAGTTCTATGTTTCTGCATACAAAGAATAGTTATATGTTTCTGCATACAAAGAATAGTTACCAAGGCAAGTGTTTCATGGAGAAGTTTCTATATGGGGCTTGAAACATCTGGAAGCAGAGGAATGGTTTCATTTTTTTTTAAAAAAGTCCCCTCTTTGGTGTCTTGAGGCAGCTATTTAAGGGTGATCTTCTCCTTCTGCTGTTTCGTCTTATTGAGAGAGACAAAGATGCAGCTATCAATTGGATTGCTATGTTGTAATATTTTTGTACCTCTCTTTTTATTAATATTTATTAACAGTGGGGGCCTCGCCTGCCGTATTTCTTTCAAAAACAAAGGAGAGGAAATTATAGTGTAGTTATAGTTTAATTATGCAATGTCTAAACTTTGTACCGTGCTTCATGTAATAGGCAAAGAAATGCTTGATTGATGCTAATTTAGTGTTAACCATACTGTTTCTTTGCAAAATTACGGGAATAAAGTCTGAATTAGTTTCATCGATTAACCATGTCGTAGTGTGCAAACAAAATCCTTTGAGGCCTAATCTTTTCTTTGGGTACGTATCCTGTGGTGGAAAAAATCCGACAGATTTCTGTTCCGTTTTCTGTCGAAAGTTATCTAGACAGTCTGTTGCTCAAATGGGGGTACTCCATTCCCATAATAAGAGTTCCAAATTAAATTAACCCAAGGTAGATTTTTTCTATTATAGAACTTGTCCAGGTATTTCAAGAGAAGTGCCTGATTCTGTATAGAAAGGTTTATAACCCCCAAGCCATCCTTATTTTTTAGTTTGCAAACCTTGCCCGATACAACCAAAGATTTTCGGTTAGAGTTCACATCAGAACCCCTCTATAAGTAATACCTTTTTCCTATCAATACTAGTAATATGCCTGCACTAAATGCTACAGTGCAATTATATTCATCTTTAATAAAACCTTAAAATGGATTCGGATGTCACGAATAGAAAAAATATATAGAGTATAAGAAATATATTTTCCTCATGTCACAAATTCTAATGTTCTCTTAGGTCAATTCCATTCATTTCTTTTTGTGTTATGTACTTAAAAAAATATTGATTTTTTCTATTTGTCACACAAGGCACACGCCTGTTGCAGCCCATTGAGGATAACATGAGGGTGTGAATATAAACCCAAATATCAGTTTAAATAATTTCACAATGTATAATAATATAACAATTGTTGGTCATCTCATTAACGTCTTCTTTCAAGATCTATATGTAACGACTGCTAAAATTAGTCGATGGCAAAAGTGCATATTTAGAGAGACACAAGTGTTAACATATTATCAGCCTGCATATTTAGAGAGACACAAGTGTTAACATATTATCAGCCTAGTGCAAACTGACTCACATAGAACACGATGGTGTGAAGAAGATAATCATGCAATATTCCACCTGAGGTGATGGCGTGCTGTACAAAACAAGAGGATATCGATGAGTAACATTTCGATCAGCAATTTACTATCTTCTAGAATATGTTATTGAATTAATTTTGATCATGCGAGCCTACCTTTGCTCACCAGTTAAGAACGTTTTTATACACGATATTCCTAGTGCTCTTCCCTGTGGGGTCGACTTCTTTTTTTTTGACTTTGCAAAAATTCTTGTTGTTTGCCTTGACACACCTCTTGACAATGCGCATTTATCGTTGTTGTTTGCCTTGTCCTTGACACACCTCTTGACAATGCGCATTTATCCTTGTTGTTTGCCTTGCCCTTGACACACCTCTTGACAATGCACATTTATCCTTGTTGTTTGCCTTGACACAGGGGTTCCTAAGGGGGGTGCTTGCGCCGGCTGCTTAACTCGTGCAGCCGTGCACCCCCCTCTCCCACGCTCACGCGTGATTAGCGCATCCCGCTAATTACCATCATTAACATTAATTACCCTTATCAGAATTATTATTTTAGTACGCGAAAAATTGGAATAATTACGGAGAGTTCAACGTAGGTTTGAAAACCTTTAAGTAAAGATTTGAAACATTCAAATCAAGATATTTTGAAATTTTTAACTCGGATTTGAAAAATTTCAAGTCAAGATTTAAAAACTTTCAACTCGGATTTAAAAACTTTCAAATCAGATTTGAAAACATTCAACTCGGATTTGAAAACTTTCAACTCGGATTTGAAAACTTTCAACTTGGATTCGAAAACTTTCATATCAAAACTAAAAAAAATTCAAGTCAAGATTTGAAAAGTTAACTTATGTTTGAAAACTTTTAACTCAAATTTAAAAACTCTCACCTCGAAATTCGAAATATTCGATTTAAATTTGAAAACTTTCATCTCAAAATTCAAAACATTCAACTTTAATTTAAGAAACTTTCAAATCAAATTCAAAACTCTCAAACCGATATTGAAGGTGAAAGAATCAATTTATAAAAGTCGCAACAAAAATCACGCGCGCGTGTAGAGAAAAAAAGGGTGCGATTTCCGAAAAAAAAATGAAAACTAGCGCCTAATTTCCAAAAAAAAGGAGAAAAAAAGAGAAAGAAACATGCACCACCGCCGTTGGCAACGATTGCGACACGCGGGCCGTGTGGGCCGGAAGTGCGTGCGACACCTCTTGATATACCTCATATGATAATTGCCAGAATCAAATGAGGAAACATCAGAATCAAATGGCTGAAGATAAAAAAAATTCTTCCACCTCCATCCCGTCACCACTTAACAGAATTTTTTGGAAGTGCAGCAACTTTCGAAAAAAACCCCTTGCTTCTGGCAACAATTCTATTTCTAAATCCATGCACAGTAAAGCTAAAAAAATAAATTGATAAATGCGCTTCAGTGATGTATAACACATGTAATGAATCTTTTGTTTTCATATAATTAATTGAAAAAAGAGGGGGGTAAAGGATGAAATGTCAATTTTGCTCTCTGAATCATTCAATTGAGCCCACATAAATCCATACACTCAAGCGCATTTATTATTAAGGTACTATACTTTAGATGTCAAGATTAACCAAATTTCTCAATATTAACCAAGACTATGCCAAATTCACAAAAGCAAATGCTGTGGAAATAAACCCGCACCCAACAATTATCCATCTACATATGTAGAAGTGAATATCACTTGCATTTTTCTGAATAGTTTGTCATCTATGATAATTTTTCATGACAAACACAAATTTCATCGTTTCAGATATGAGATTCATAACTGTTAGTGGCCATGAGAAATCAGTAAAGATAAAATTAACATGAAATGATGCTGAACATCTGATATTGGAGTTAAAGTGACTGTAGCATACATATTGAAGCCCCCAATTACACTAAACATCTAATATTTCCTTTTCATAAATTTACTACTCCCTCTGTCCCAGAATATGAGAAGTTTTAGAGTTAGACATGGTTATTAAGAAAGTAGGTAGAAGTGAATGGTAGAGGGTTGTGATTGGATGAATAGTGGAGGTAGGTGGGAAAAGTGAATGGTGGAGGGTTGTGATTGGTTGGGAAGAGAATGTTGGTAGAAAAGTTGTTATATTTGGGACAAATTCTGAAGACTAAAAGTTGTTATATTTTGGGATGGAGGGAGTAATAAACTAAAAAAATGTTCCTTTAGGCAATACATCAGTTCACATTACTAATGCAAGACATTTTACATATCCAGGTGTCATGAATAAATATGTGTAAAATCTTATATTTTAATAAAGGAAAAAAATTACCACTGCACAAAGCAGAAGTTGGATGTCAATTAAAAGATTTTTTTTTCATAAATTCACTAATAATCTGAAAAAAATGTTCCTTTCGGCAATACATCAGTTCACATTATTAATGCAAGACATTTTCCATATCCAGGTGTCATGAATAAATATGTGTAAACCAAATCTTACATTTTAATAAGGGAAAAAATTACAATTGCACAAAGCATAAGTTGGATGTCAACTAAAAGTACAAGAAGCCTATGTCAATTTGGATGATGATGTATTCAATGAGAAATCACTCTCATAATTTTATCGGTTTGACCAAATCCATATAACAAATAGATAAATTGCATTGTACTTTATCGCCGCAACAATATAATACTTAAAGGTAGTATACACACACTACTAATTTTTTCAGCTTAAAAATGCAATGAAAAATATAATCCAATTAAGGTAAGTACTTGTATAAAGATCCAGTATATGAATAGCTCGAACTGAACAAAACTACAACCTAAACTGCCCTTATCGAATCACCATTGAATTTCTCATATAGGCTATAGCTACTTCCGAAGAGAGTGTGTGTGTGTTATATATATATATATATATATATATATATATATATATATATATATATATATATATATATATATATATATATATATATATATATATATATATATATAAATGAAATAGACAATGCAGAACAATATAATGATTTTATAAACACATTAGATGAAGTAGGGTTACATAATCTTGATAATGCA
Source organism: Oryza meridionalis (assembly GCA_000338895.3). Lineage (NCBI taxonomy): Eukaryota > Viridiplantae > Streptophyta > Magnoliopsida > Poales > Poaceae > Oryza > Oryza meridionalis. The sequence continues at coordinate 10,231,296 of CM002531.2, read as the reverse complement.
ATGGAAGCTATGGAAGTGGACTTAGGAACAGGAAAGAGAAAAAGATATGGAGAAGGTACTGTGAAAAACGAAGGAGAAAGAGAAAGACCAGCTAGGGCAGCAGGAAAATGGCCCCCTGATAGAGAAGAATTTTCATATAACTATATACCAGGACAATATAGGCACATGGGTACTAAGAGAAGAGACTTTGAGAAGCCTGTTAAATTTCAAAACCAGAGGAGTGATGGTGCTATATTAAATTTAGCCGCACATGACCCTATTGATTGGCCTAATATTATTAGTATTTAGAAAGGTTTAATAGTTCAAAAATATATACAAAACCAGCACAATATAGGAAGTAAAGTTGAAGATATGATAACCTACTTAGAAACATTTTTAGGTGAATCTGCTAAGATTCTATGGGAACAATGGGTTGAAAAGAATCCTAATAATTATGAAGAATTGAAAAGAGCTGGTAGCAATCCGCATAATTTTGCAAATGTTATATCTAACATTATTATAGCTGAAGATCCGGAATTAGGATATACAACTTTGCAGAATGAAAGGTTAAAAGAAATAGAAAAATTAACGTTAACAAGTTGGAAAGGCATAAAAGAATTCTCCCAACATTATTTATATAATGCTACAACTTCTAAACAAGGATATAACAGGGAAATAGTTGAACGTTATTTCAATAAATTACCTGACCCACTAGGAAGTATGATATTTGAAGAATATAAAAAGGAAACTGAAGGAGCTGAAATCAACATCTCGCAAGCCATAACTTTTGTGTTTAAGCAACTAAGAAAAATATGCACGGGTATCCAAGCCCAAAGATCTATGAAACACTCAGATTACAATTTCTGCAATAAAATAGTTCAAATACCCTTGTCATATGGAGAAGATAAGCCTAGAAGTAAAAGGATTTATATATATATATATATATATATATATATATATATATATATACACACACACACACACTGAACCCAATGTATTCCTAGTGCTTAATTGGAAAAAAAAACTATATTCGTAGTGTCCTTGTTGACGATGATTTCCTGGGCATCAAAGTCCAGCCAAGCAATACACATAGGGTGAATACTCTATTGCATGACGCAAACAGGTAGGCACCACAGAAAACAACAGAGGGATATATTTATTCAAAGCTAAAATCCCTGTGATGCTGAACTATTTATAACAGCGACATGATGAGAAAAAACAGGGATCCACAAATCGACACATATTTCAGGGGACAAACAAATAGGCATGGTCTAGTCTATTACTGAATTAGCTAGAAAAAACTCCTAAATGGCTGTGCATTTGGAAAATGTCATATATAGCTACATTGCTGAACATTTGGCAAATGTCAAAATAAATAAATCAAAGACCAGATTGTAAATTTAGAATTGTTTTACCAAATTCTGGATTAAATGCCATCTGAATTCCAAAATAAGAAAAAAGAACTTCAGAATCAAAATCCCAACACCACACATAAACCAACACCATATTCTGATCTTTGACTCCATTCTGATTTAAACCAACACCACACATTCCTAGTGCCGAACAGCCCCACTACAGAATAAGAAGCAGCAGATGCACATGATTAAGTACACACAATTCAAACATGTGTGACACCACCTAATGCAGAGAGAGAGAGAGAGAGAGCATCTAGGTGAGCTCCGTATACACAACCTCTAAACTCCTTACTGAAACAGTAATAGATAAGCATATTCTGGTACTGTTTTTGTCAGTGATTTTACGAATTTGGATTTTTCTTCAGAATCAAGGCACAACATTTATACGCAAACATGCATATGAATATGCTAGAACAGTATTACCATTTATACTAATTATGTCATTCCTGATCAAAGCAGTACAGGGTTAGTATTCGCAAAAATCAAAACACCTGTCCAGTCAGCAAATAGTTAGTCTATGTAAATTCTAGCAAAAGGGATCAAATATAGAACAATTCAGAGCGTAGCAAAAGTATTCAGGAAATATCTAGTTGTAACACATGGATGGAGTTTTACTGCAAATTAAGGCCAGTTCATGCACCAATAAACCATTCCATGCATGAATTACATCATCCACCATTCAGATACTTGAAGAAATACAGATACTTGAAGAAATAGGGTTAATTGAAAAGACAGTGAACAATAGAATCAGTTGAAATCCATCTCCCCGTCTAGATTGAAGTAGTAAATATAGAAATCCAGGGATCATACCTGAGTGGGGCAGCCTAACCCTAGAACACTGTGTCGACGCAGATAGTGTTGGAAATATGGTCATATATCGGCATATTTTAATCCAAAATATTAAGACAGTAATCATGGCATGAATAATGTGGGGTGATCTAGTGACAACATGTAGCTTAACCAGTAGCATGTTTAAGGTATCATAAGCATTATGCACATACCAAGGACGCAATTGACTTGCGACTAACACGACTAACAACGGTATGAATGAATGAGTTAACAGCAGGAGAAGGACATACCCCGAGAATGGCCCTCCGCTGGATTGTGAGGCAGAATTGCCTCCGTTGGTGTTGACGTTCGCAACGGCTCCGGCTCCCGGCGCGCCATCTCCAGAGACAGCAGCAGCGGCGCCGGCGGCAGCTCCGGCTCCAGGCGCAGACATGGTGGACGACGAGACAACAACGAACAGAGCAGTCATGCGGGAAGCACTCCCCAAAAACCTGATCACCCACCTACCCGGTGCAGATCTCAGGTGAAGGTGTGGTTCCGGAGGCCCTGCTCCTTCCGATCTCTCGTGCGTGCAAGCGATCAGAAGCGAGGAAGCGAAAACAGAAGCAGCACAAGCACGCGCGGAGGAGGAAGAACACCTGGAGAGGAAAGCAAGCGAATCGTTCTGATCGGACTAGCACGCGCGGAGGAGGAAGAACACCAGGGAGAGGAAAGCAAGCGAATCGTTCTGATCGGACTAGCGGCCTCCTTATATAGCAGGAGAGATTCCGCCAGTTGCCGCACACGCGTCGTGGGATCGTGCACGCGCCGTTACGGAGGTAGTCGTGGGAACGTGGGATCGTGGTTGCAAAAAGGATAGAGGCAGACGTGACGTGACGTGACGGCACGCACGCACGCTAGCCATGCCTCGCCCACGCCCACGCCCACGCCCTGGCCCTGGCCCGGCCCGGCCCGGCGTGCGCACGCGCGCGCGTGTGGCTTTCCGATTCCCACCTCAACCGGTCAACAGGGAGCCTCCAATAACTCCCTATTTAAGTTGAGATACTCCTCGCTTAATTCCTGAGGTGGTATTATTATCCTTAACACTTATTATGGGCCTTTGAGATTTAATAGAATAAATCGGGCCTAGCCCAATTATTCTAACAATCCTCACCAAATTTGAAGGCTCATAAGAAATGTTCTCAAGGTTGTGCCTGTTTGATATACCAGTGTTTTGGTGGAGACTGTTAAGTTATACTTCCACCTAGGAAATGAGCTATATCAGACCACAACTGAACAATGGACTATGCCTTGAATTGTCAGTCTTGTGTGATCAGGTTTCACTCAAACCCTTGACTGGTACTGGGCTGCCGTTTGCATCCCCTCTGTTTGGAGCATATAAGTCAAACTCCAGGCCTTTCATGAGTATCTAGAGATCGCCCAAATCTCGTAGACTGTGACTAGCAGTCTAACTCATATAGGTGTGTTCCTTCTGAGATGTTCTATAGGTCAACATCTCTACTTGGAAAAGCCACTCGGATCACATTAAGGCATGAGCCATCCTACCATGCAAAAAAGAAGAGAAGTACATCATGAAAGTGAGCCTTTTTCAAGGGTCTCTTCTCTCAGTCACACAATAGTTTGTTTCGCCATCCAAATTCACGGGATCTCCGATCACAATGGACATGTTTCCACTATTGTTTAATCTTAGGTGGGTATCAAGCCCATTTCCCTCGATGCACTGTCTATCACATTACGTAGTAGCCCCTTGGTAAACTGATCTGCCAGATTTCTAGCCGTTTGGACTCCAATGCTATCACTCCGGAGTTTTTCTGCTTTCTGATAGATTTCAGTCTTCTCTTGGTATGCCTAGATGACTTCATGTTGTCCTTTGAACTATTCACTTTAATAATCATTGTTTGATTATCACAGTTCATTAGGATAGCTGGCACTAGTTTTTCAACCACCGGCAAATCCATCGGGAGTTCACGAAGCCACTCGGCCTCAACTGTCGCAGTATCTAGTGCTGTAAGTTCTGCTTCCATTGTTGACCTCGTTAAGATGGTCTATTTGCAAGACTTCCAGGAAACAGTGCCACCTCCAAGTGTGAACACATATCTACTTGTGGCTTTTATCTCATCAGCATCAGATATCCAGTTTGAGTCACTATACCCTTCTAGTACTTTTGGATACCCGGTATAGTGAATTCCATAACTCATAGTGCCCTTTAGATAGCGCATTACTCTTTCCAGAGCCTGCCAATGATCATCTCCCGGATTTGAGACAAACCGGCTCAGCTTGCTTACAACAAATGAGATGTCAGGCCTCGTTGCACTAGCCAAGTACATCAATGAACCAATGATTTGAGAGTATCTCAGTTGATCCCTTGCTATTCTTCGGTTTTTTTTTAATAGCACGCTGGGATCATAAGGAGTAGGAGCTAGCTTGCAGTCACTATATCCAAAGCGACTCAAAACATTTTCCACATAGTGGGATTGCACAAGTGTAATCCCACCCTCATCTCCTCTTTGTAGCTTAATGTTAAGAATAACATCAGTCTCTCCCAAATCCTTCATTTCAAAACTCTTGGACAGATAGTCCTTGACCTCCTCAATCACATTGAGGCTGGTCCCAAAGATCAATATGTCATCGACATATAAGCACAAGATCACTCCTTCTCCCCCACCATAGCGATAGTACACATATTTGTCAGCTTCGTTCACAACAAAGCCTGCAGATGTAAGCGTGGTGTCAAACTTCTCATGCCATTGCTTAGGTACTTGCTTAAGGCCATACAAGGATTTCAACAATTTACACATCATTCCCTCCTGACCTTCTAGTACATACCCGTCTGGTTGATCCATATAGATCTCCTCCTCCAGCTCTCCGTTTAGAAAAGCTGTCTTAACGTCCATATGATGGACGAGAAGACCATGAGAGGCTGCCAGAGCAAGTAGTACTCGAATCGTGGTCAAGCGAGCAACTGGTGAGTATGTGTCGAAAAAATCCTCGCCTTCCTTTTGAGTATAACCCTTGGCCACAAGTCTTGCCTTGTACTTTTCAATTGTACCATCAGGCCTAAGCTTTTTCTTGAAAACCCATTTGCATCCTACAGGCTTGCACCCATATGGACACTCAACGACTTCCCAAGTACCATTAGACATAATCGAGTCCATCTCACTGCGTACTGCTTCCTTCTAGTAGTCAGTGTCAGGAGATGAATATGCCTCTTCTATGGTTCTTGGGGTGTCATCCACGAGGTATACAATGTAGTCATCTCCAAAGGATTTTGCAATCCTTTGTCTCTTACTCTTACGAGTATCTACAATGTTGTCCTCCTCAGGATTTTCCTTAAGCGTTTGATCATTGTGTTCTATCGGTGCAAAGTGCTCATGGGGCATGACAGTTTCTTGACTAGAAGTGCTAGGTGTATGTTTCATGGGAAATTCATTCTCAAAGAATGTAGCATCTCTGGACTCAATAATGTACCACATGCATGTCGGGTACTCCAGAGTTTACTATTAAGAATCTATAACCCACACTGTGAATAGCATAACCAAGGAACACACAATCAACAGTATTTGGTCCAAGTTTTCGCTTTTTGGCTATAGGTACATTTACCTTGGCCAAACAGCCCCATGTTCGTAGGTATGAGAGATTTAATTTCTTCCTTTCCTATTCCTCGAATGGTGTCACTTCCTTATGCTTCATTGGAATTTTATTCAGAACATGACACGCAGTCAAAACTGCCTCACCCCACCATTCCTTGGAAAGCCCCGCAGTGTCTAACATGGCATTCACCATCTCAGTTAGAGTACGGTTCTTTCTTTCGGCCACCCCATTTGATTAGGGTGAATAGGGAGACGTCCTCTCATGAATAATTCCAAACTCTTCGCAAAAGGATGCAAACTCATTGGAAAAATACTCCCCACCTCTATCAGACCTCAACGTTTGATTTTCCTTTCAAGTTGGTTTTCTACCTCAGCTTTATAGGTCTTAAAGTAATGCAATGCTTCATCCTTTGTTTTCAATAGATACACATAACAAAATCTAGTGCAATCATCTATCAGTGTCATGAAATATTTCTTTCCCCCTTTAGTCAACACGCCGTTCATTTCGCACAAATCGGAATGAACAAGTTCTAGAGGTGCCAAATTCCTCGCCTCAGATGCCTTCTGAGGCTTGCGAGGTTGTTTCAATTGAACACAAATATGGCACTTAGAACCTTTGACCAAAGTGAATTTTGGAATTAAACTCATGTTAGCTAAGCGCGTCATACAACCGAAATTCACATGACAGAGTCGCGAATGGCACACATTAGACTCATCATTCTCGCTAATATGGTTCACAACATTATGATTATTACACATGTCATTCAAAGAAAGCGGAACAAGCCTCCGCTGTCATAACCTTTTCCAACAAAAGTTCCATATTTAGATATGACACATTTATTGGATTCAAATACAAGTCTAAAACCTTCTCTACACAATAGAGAGCCGCTAACAAGATTCTTCTTTATTGAAGGGACATGCTGCACGTTCTTCAGCTGCATGGTCTTTTCTGAAGTAAACTTCAGATCGACCGTACCAACACCATGAACAGCCGCAAGCGACCCGTTTCCCATCAACAAAGAGGAACCTCTCTCGACCTGATAAGAGGAAAACAGAGAAATGTCAGCACATACATGAATATTAGCACCAGTATCCACCCACCAATCAGGTGAGTGAAAAACAGAGAGAACTGTAGGTAATATTTTACCGTAACCCGATGTTCCTCCGCCCTCACTAATAACCATGTTGGCAGACTTCCTGTCTTTGCGCTCAGGACAGTCCTTAGCCCAATGCCCAGAATTGCCACACACAAAGCAGTCTCCCTTTGCCTTTCCCTTGCCTTTCTTCTTAAAGTTGGTTGCAGCCTTGGGTTTGACATCAGGCTTGACTTTCTTGTTGTTGTGGGATGCATGAGGGTTCTTCTTCTATACCATATTGGCACTAGAACCTCCCACAACCTTTTTGCCCCGGTTGTCCTTTGCCCTCGCCTTCTCCTCAACACCCAAAGAGCCAATGAGATCAGAAACACTGAACTCTTGTCTCTTGTGCTTTAGGGAAGTGGCAAAGTCCGACCAAGAAGGTGGCAATTTGGCAATAATGCCACCCGCCACAAACTAGTCCGGCAACTCACAGTTGTTGTTCTCAAGTTCCTTAGCCAACATTTGAATCTCATGAGCTTGTTCTACTACAGAATGGTCATCAACCATCTTGTAGTCATAGAACTGCTCCATGACATACAGCTCACCGCCGGCGTCGGAAATTTCGAACGTGGCCTCAAGTGCATCCCACATGTCCTTCCCGGAAGGCATGTGCATGTACACGTCCACTATGTTGTCAGTGAGTACACTGATCAATGCTCCACGGAACAGGCAATCCGAAGCCTCGAACTTAGCCTCTTCCTTAGGAGAGAGAGGTGGTTCACTTCATTTGCCCCGTGAAACATAGAAGCATTGCATCGCTGTTAACCACAATAGTGCACGTGCTTTCCACCTTTTATAGTTAGAACCATCAAATGCATGTGGTTTCAGTGCAGCAGCAAAGCCAACTACCAAAAATGACCTATCAGGTTTTTGGATTGTTGGAAATATGGTCATATATCGGCATATTTTAATCCAAAATATTAAAACAATAATCATGGCATAAACAATGTGGGGTGATCTAGTGACAACATGTAGCTTAACCAGTAGCATGCTTAAGGTATCATAAGCATCATGCACATACCAAGGACGCAATTGACTTGCGACTAACACGACTAACAACGGTATGAATGAATGAGTTAACAGCAGGAGAAGGACATACCCCGAGAATGGCCCTCCGTTGGATTGTGAGGCAGAATTGCCTCCGTTGGTGTTGACGTTCGCAACGGCTCCGGCTCCCGGCGCGCCATCTCCAGAGACAGCAGCAGCGGCGCCGGCAGCAGCTCCGGCTCCAGGCGCGCCATCGGTTCCAGGCGCAGACATGGTGGACGACGAGACAACAACGAACAGTGCAGTCGTGTGGGAAGCACTCCCCAAAAACCTGATCACCCGCCTACCCGGTGCAGATCTCAGGCGAAGGTATGGTTCCGGAGGCCCTGCTCCTTCCGATCTCTCGTGCGCGCAAGCGATCAGAAGCGAGGAAGCGAAAACAGAAGCAGCATAGGCACGCGCGGAGGAGGAAGAACACCAGGGAGAGGAAAGCAAGCGAATCGTTCTGATCGGACTAGCGGCCTCCTTATATAGCAGGAGAGATTCCGCCAGTTGCCGCACACACGTCGTGGGATCGTGGGATCGTGCACGCGCCATTACGGAGGCAGTCGTGGGAACGTGGGATCGTGGTTGCAAAAAGGATAGAGGCAGACGTGACGTGACGTGACGGCGCGCACGCCAGCACACGCGTCGTGGGATCGTGGGATCGTGCACGCGCCGTTATGGAGGCAGTCGTGGGAACGTGGGATCGTGGTTGCAAAAAGGATAGAGGCAGACGTGACGTGACGGAACGCACGCACGCACGCACGCCCCGCCCCGCCCCCCGCGCGCGCGCGTGTGGCTTTCCGATTCCCACCTCAACCGGTCAACAGGGAGCCTCCAATAACTCCCTATTTAAGTTGAGATACTTCTCGCTTAATTTCTGAGGTGCTATTATTATCCTTAACACTTATTATGGGTCTTTGAGATTTAATAGAATAAATCGGGCCTAGCCCAATTATTCTAACAGATTGAGCACTGGAGCACCGTCGCCGACGTGGAAGAGATAGGGGCGCGGCAGAGGGGAGGGGACCGACCGTCGACCGGTTGTGGGCTCTGAGGAAGAGGGGCGGCGAGACATTCCCCAGCTTTCGGCTGTGGGCGGCGGTTCCCCGGTGATAGGGCGACGCGGTTGAGGAAAATGCATTGAACCATGGGCGGCAGCAGAACAGCTTGAGGGGAACGACAGGAGAAATTTGGGCCTGTTTGGTTGCTACCAAGAATATGCCTGGCCTGAGACTAGCCTGACTCATTTTATTCCTTGTTTGGTTGCCACCCTGAGAGCCCTTCTCCCTAGCCTGGCCTGAAGGAACCGGACAAGTGATTATTAGCCTGAGTCAGGCGACCAAAATCGGTCGCCTGAGCTCCAGGCGCGCGCACGCAACAGAAATCAAGGATAACCTATCGTAGCGATGTCCCCTGTGCGCACGAGGCCCACACCCCCACACCTCAGTCTGCAATTCTGCATGCTGATGGAGATTAATTTGATGCATGCTTGGATTTGGAGGTCTCTTTTCTCGCGTTCTCCTAATTGTTTCCCCTCTACAGGTGTGTTGTAGATTTGTCATTTGTAATGGAAAGCTAGATAGCTAGCAGATAGATTTTTGGTGGGCGATGCAGTTTTGCCAATATTTTGTATCTTATTCCGATTATCACTTGACTTAGCAATAATCATGTACAGCCTAATCATATTTTTACTTCTCAGGCAGCGGTTGCAAACCAAACAAGCGTAGCATCCAGCTGCCTGACCAGGCAAAAATCTAAACTCATCAGATGCCTTTCAGGCATGAAAAAAATCTCAGGCATGAAAAAATCTCAGGCATGGTGCTCAGGACACCAACCAAACAGACCCAAAGTCACAGAGGAGGAGATCGTGTAAGGGGATGGGGAAGAGATCCCGTCATGATCCGGGATAGGGTGAGGCTTGCGCTACGGGAGAGCGGGAGAGAGAGAGAGAGAGAGGGGGGGGGGGGTGGGGGTGGGAGGGGGAGCGATGTGAGGCGTTGGATCTTACGGAGAAGATCCTGACCAATGAAGAATGAGTAATGAAGTCTGTAACACTGTGTTGGTGGATTATAGGGTAAATTATCTATTACTATCTTGGGCAGCTGCAAAGTGCACATGTAGTACTCCCTCCATTTCACAATGTAAGCCATTCTAACATTTCCCACATTTATATCGATGTTCATGAATCTAGACATATATCTGTCTAGATTCATGAACATCAATATGAATGTGGGAAATGCTAGAATGACTTACATTGTGAAACAGAGGAAGTAGGTAGGCAGTGAAGAAAATACTGAATTCACCAAGGTACGCCTATCGCCATAAGATAAAAAGGTTGAATTAGCATACAGTTTTCTATCAATTCTAACAACCAATAGAGCAAAGTCAACCACTCTGGGCTTATTAGTACCGAGAGGCAAACCAAGATATGTGAAAGGAAGTGAGCCAACTTGACAACAAAAACTCCTGCCAATATTTGTGCTTTTCCCTCATCTATATTAATTGGTATGAGGCATGATTTATGATAATTCACTTTGAGAACTGTCCTCTGTGCAAAAAATTTACAGTAAAGCTTTCAAAGTTAATAATTCCTTTCCACTGGTTTTGACATGATTTCAAAGTGAATAATTCTTTTCCACTGGCTTTGACATACAAAAGAGTATTATCAGCATATTGCACAATTGGAAAATCTAGATCATTCTCATTAGGGATAGGTTTTGACAACAAGCCAAGAGTATAGGCCTTGTTAATAATAACCTGGAGCAATTCTGCACCAAGCACAAAAAACAAAGGAGATAGTGGATCACCTTGCCTGATGGTCGTTAACAATCAGTTTCCCCCGTCAATGTTAGTAAAATAAAGGAGAACTAGTTATGCTTGCAATGCATATTATGTTAGAATGACAAATATTCCACTAGTACTAGGATTCTAACTTCTTGCAGAGAATAAGCATAAAATGGAGAAGAACCGACAGCAAAATAGACGATCGATTAATCAGACGCTGTCGAGAAGCAGACTTATGGATGGATGGGCCAAGAGCACTAAATTGACATGACCAAAACAGCCCAAAATTCACAAGTCTACATAAAGGAGCAAGTGAGGAGGCCACCTGCTGAAAAATGGGCTAGGAAGGCCCAGCCTATGGTTCGGCTGAACCATGGGTTGGGCCGAACCCTCCCGGGCGCCGTTGGATGCGAGGTTTCTTCTGGATGGCTTGGATCACTCCCCAATGACGGTTGGAGGGCATTTCCGACCATTCCAACCACCACAACCGTCATTAGGAGGCTATATAAAGCCCTCTCATCTTCCACTCCATCACACACTCAAGCAAGAAGTTCTCATACTCTCTCAAGTTTAGTTTAGTGTCTCAAGTTCAGTTTAGAATAGAGTCTTCACTCCTCAGAGTCTTCGGAAGAGTTCGGGTATAGCTCTAGTAGCTTTTCCTTCTTTTGTAAGACTTGTACTATTTTTAGAATATTCTTCTGAATATATATACGGTACTTTGCTTCATTCTAATCATCTGAGTACCGACTTTCCGATATATTATTCGAGATATAATTGTCTAGCTAGCTTATTCGGGAGATGCAATGGTGTGGGTATAATGTTCATGTATATGATTGCTCTATGTCATATGACGATGATTATAGAGTAATATTTGGTAGCTTAAGGGAGATGCTTAGGCTATTGAATATCATTATTTGGGGTTATATGCTGCGGGACAGTAGAGGTGGGCCGCTGATGGTGACAGCGCAGTACGGGTATTCCTCCACGTTATCATATAGTCCTAAGTACAATTTCATGGGAATGGTGCTCCTCTGTATTTAGCCCCGGTTGGATGGCCATGGCGGGTTGTCGTAAGGAACTCGGCAACCAGGGGTGGTCTCTCGAAACACTAGGAGGGCATCGTAAGAAGGGTATTGGCTATACAATTATATAGTAGATAATATTGACTAAAGTTGCATGTATGTATATTAGAAGTATTGGAAATGATTCTTTTCTTATTCTTTCCACTTAACCTAGAATTAGTATATATGAGAATGATGAGTGCTTCTGCTTTGTGTCACTTTACCCTTGAATTTACCTTATCCCCTGCTTAGACTTTGATTATTACAAGTAACATATAAATATTAGCATAGTTCTCTCTATTATAATCTTTCTACGGGATTAAACAAATACGATACCCTTGGAATACTCTCGGGTGAAATGATACAATGGTATATCCATGCGCTTGCGGATAAAATCTGTAACCATAGTATACCATGAATATTTCTGTGCTATTACTGGGAGTTATATTTCTAATAATGTCGTTAAGAAATACCAACAAGCATTTCTGGCGCCGTTGCCGGGGAAGATTTATAAAAGAGATTACTATAAGCTAATATCTTAAATTTACCTTTGTATAGTCATTGCCCTTTGCATGCTAACATTGGTTGTTTTTACTCTTGTTGTGAAAACATGGTAGCGCATGACTGGTTTCAACTTGCCAAAAAATTTCCAAGAAAATCTAGAAGTTTTCTTTCGGAGCTTAAAGCCGTGCGTTGTTCCTCTACAGAAAACTCTTCCGACAAAGAAACCAGCCATCCCAGCGCCACTGATCTTCAAAACAATGGCCGAGAAGACTCTCCGCGAGTTTGCTGCCCCCTCAGCTGACAACGTGCCCATTGGGCCGCAAGTCAACTTAGGAGACACGGACTTTAATCTGAAGTCAAGCCTAATAACCATGGCGTAGGCTAGCCTGTTTTGTGGCAAGCCTAACAAAGATGCCAGCACACATCTGCAACAATTTCTAGAGATATGCAGCACGTACACCATGAAGGGCATTAGCCTAGACGCTGTCAGGGTCCGATGGTTTCCCTTCTCCCTCTTGGGGAAGGAGAAACAGTGATTTTACGCCAACCGTGCTACCATCAACTCCTAGGATAAATGCTCTATGGCATTTTTGTCCAAGTTCTTCCCGATGGGCAAAACCAATGGATTTCGCGGGAGAATTTCTGGGTTCCGGCAGACAAGGGACGAGTCAATCCGTGAAGCATGGGAATGACTCTAGGAGTGTGTGGCCGCCTATCCTCATCATGGGATGGACCAGTAGCTGATACTCCAGAGCTTCTACAATGGGCTCACTCCCACGTCCCGTGACCATCGGGACGCAGCAGCTGGAGGAGCTTTCTTCTCTAAGACGGTCAGAGGAGCCGTCGACCTCATAGAGAAGATGGTCTCCAACATGGGCTGGAGCAAGGAATGGCTCCAGTCCCGTCAGCGAGGTATGCACACCGTAAGGAGATGGAGATGCTCGTTGCGAAGCTAGACATCCTCATGAAACGTCTGGACGAACACAAGAAGAAGCCCCAAGGCACCGTCAAGGCCATAGACTCACACGTTACGTGCGAGGTCTGCGGCAGTATGAGTCATTCTGGGAATGGCTGCCCGGAAACCCGTGAAGAGGCGATGTACATGGGCAATAACAATAACAACAATGAGTTTCGTCCACAAGGAGGTCAGGGGTGGAATCAGCCCCGCCCATATTTCGAAGGAGGCAACAATAACGGTAACTTCTCGAACCAACCCTCCTTGAAAGATCTTGTTTTTGCGCAAGCCAAAACTACTGATGCGCTTAGCAAAAATATGGCCGTCAACAACAAGATTCTAGAGAACATAAATGTCAAACTAGATGGTTTTGCTTCCGCATTCCAAAACCAGCTAAGCTTCAATAAGATGATTGAAACTCCGCTGGCACAATTGGCTGCTTTAGTCCCTGCAAATGAGTCTGGGAGGATTACGGGGCAACCCGAAACCTCCATAGAAAATGTTAAGGCGATCACAACGAGGGGAGGTATGTCCACTCGCGATCCGCCATATCCTAACCCTGCAGGAACTGGCAGCAACAACAGGGAAGTGCTATCTGGTGACACGGCTGAAGAAGAGGTTCAGCTAGAGGAGACTGTGCCGCAGGAGTACTGTGACACGAAGCTGCCGCCATTCCCTCAGAAATATAAGAAGCTGTCGGTGGACGAGCAGTTCGCTCGTTTTGTTAAGGTAATCCAGAAGATCCACATCCACGTGTCGCTGCTGGACGCAATGCAAGTGCCCACATACGCACGGTACCTCAAGGACATCCTCAACAACAAAAGGCCACTACCGACAACTGAGGTGGTCAAGCTGACGGAGGAATGCAGCAATGCCATACTCCACAAGCTCCCGGAAAAGAAGAAAGATCCGGGGTGTCCCACGATCACCTGCTCGATCGGGGCACAAAAACTCGACCAAGCCCTCTGCGACTGTCACGCCCGGAATTTCTATCCAAAATTCCAAACGCTTACATGTGCGTAAACCCTCGTCCAGGAATCAGCCGAGGCACACAACAACAAATTGATAATAGAGTACAATTATTACTCTAATTAATAAGCGAATAAAATGTCATTACAGAGGTGGATAGTTCCTCTCAAAACAATAAAGATCTAAGCAGCGGAAAATAAAGAAATAAATAGCGTAGACGACTCCACTCCACAGGCAGCTTGACAAGGACTACGCCAAACCTTCACCACCATCAGCCTCACTGTAGAACTCCTCCTCTGATGAATGATTGCAAGGTGAGTATATGACATACTCAGCAAGCCACGCAGCAAATATGCAAGTGCACAGGATAACCAAGGATGGCATAATATAGGCTTCTTTGCATAAACAGCATTTAAAGAATATTTCAGAATTTAATAAAACAGTAGAGTATTAATTAAACAGTATTAATCCAACACTATACAACATACCCTGTTGTATAGGCCCAACCATTTAGTACAACCAATCCTGGCTGCACAGTTCTAATCTCCAAACCAGGAATATACCATTCCAAACCAGGAGCTAATCAATTATATCCAGTTATAGCATCTTTCATGATGGTGTGAATGGTGAGACTAATCACGAAAGACATTGTTAGACCCGCCCATAACCGCGGGCGCGGCTATTCGAATAGTTTTACTCTGATCAGAGGTGTACCACTGTACCCACAAGACACAGCCCCACATCATGTCACCATGTGCCTTAGTACCACCACGGTACCTCGGAAAGGAGCTGTGACATTACCCCTCACACCACACAATCCAATGCAGTGCACCATTCCCGGATCATAGTCACCCCCTTATAAACAAGGCATGGACTCCCCAGCGACCCCCGTGGGCTTATCTCCGCCACTTCTCAGTCTGGTGCTCCGCAATGAACTATGCTATGTAAAAGATAAAGTCGTTGCCCACGCTGGCTTGTGGTTGGCACGGTTAATGTTTCACAACCGAAGTTCGTGAACCGGTCCTTAATTGTCATGAGCACGACCATCAAAACCATGTACTCACAACCCACCATTATCAGGTTTTAGTTGGCACATTAATTAATTAACCAATCACGATTAACCATCGTGAACTATCATTAAGCCATCAGTAAATAATAGTGAATCATAAGTTATCCCATTAGTGTGCTAATGTTTCTAAGCATGGCTAAGCAATTACATCTAATCATCTAGTCGAACCAATATAAAGCTCAACTAGTCAAGTGATAATAACCCAAGGTATCAAGGAATAGGATAATCAAGAACAAAAGGGCTATAACAAACAATAGGCTATTTCCACCCAATGACATTCGAAAATAAATGCAATAGTTGAATAGAAACAATAGCTTTAAACGGGATCAACATGCTCAAAGGATTGATTAGGATCTGTGTGACTTGCCTTGCTGGCCTTGGAACTCTTCTAAATCTTCTCCTGCAAAAGCGGACTCTCCGGAAACATCGGATTCTAAACGGAAAAGAACAAAAACACCAAAACAGCACATAAGCAAGCATGAACAGTACATGTGGATATTTTTAACATGTAGATCTCAATTTTAGAAAAATTTAGAGACTTGAACCAACTAAATCCGAGCTAAGATGAATTAGTTATGAATTTTGAAAGATTTAATCGGTTTAAATCGTTTATATAAATTTTAATTGAATTATGACGCAATAATGAATTATTTTTGAAAAGAAAAAGGGGCTTTATTGCGTCAGCGGGCTCGGGTCTACGGTGGACCGGGTCCACGGCAACGGTTCACAAGATCGGATGGCCGAGATCTAATCCGACCGAACGGACGGTCGAGATCCAAAGGCGCATGGCCGGCTCACGGAAGGCGGCGATGATGACGTCAGCACTGACGTCATCCTCTCCCGACGGCGGCGACGGCGGCTCGGACTCGCATGCCCGCCGGCGAACTACGGCGCGGCTGCGTGAACGGAAAGCGGCAACGGGATGCGGAGAGCACGGCGAACTCACCGGCGACCAATCTAGCGGCGGAGGAGCAACGGACGACGCCGGCGACGGGGACGAAGCGGCGGAGAGGTTCGGGTCGACGACGGCGACGGTGTTCCGGCGGGAAACAGCGACGGCGAAGGGTCGGACGAGGACGGCGACGCGACGGCGACCACGTTGGCGAGCTCCCCGAGCGACGGCGATGACCGGAGCGACGGCGGCGCACGACTGGAGCGGCGGCGGCGACGGCGGCGCACTGGTGCACGGCGCTAGGGCGATTCGCGCGACGAAAGGCGAAGGCGAGGGCGGCGGAGGGTAGAGAGGAGCGCGGGGAACCTTTTATAGGGGTCGGGAGGCGGCGGCGAAGCCCACAACGGCCCGGCGACGACGATGGAAGGTTAGGGTTCGGCCGGCTCCGAATCGAGGTCGAATCCTCCACTTTCCAACGCAATTCGGCCGAAGCTTCCAAAGAGAAAAAGGTAGAGGAGATCACGGGATGCATTTCCCCTCAAACAATTGCACCAGATCGGGAAAGGGGCGGCCGAATTGGAAAGGGCGGCGCTCGGCGGCGCTCGGCTAGGGTTCCGGCCCGAGGAAGACGACGGGCCTGATAGGTGGGCCCCACCTGTCAGCGAGCGGGAGAGAGAGAGAGCGACGGCGCGTGCGCGGCTCGGCTGGGCTGGGCCGGCTTGGGCCGAAGAGAGAGAAGAGAGGTTTTGGGCCGACTTTCGGCCCAAAGCCAAAAGAAGACTTTTAAAACCTTTTTCAATTTAAATAATTCATGAAATGCACTTTCATTTATTAAAAATACTTCCTTAGTTCAAATAAATCCCAGAAAAATCTAGGAATTATAGAATTAAGCAAAGTATTTAATAAAATTTTATCTGGCCCAATTTTATATTGGAATTTATTATTTACAATTAAATCTTTTCTTCTAGGCTTTTAAAAATTTTTTCTGGAAATTCCATTTAAACAACAATTTGAAATTTTAGGATTTTTAGGGTGTGACAGCGACCTTGGAGCAAGCGTGAGCGTTATGCCCAAGGACGTCTACGACAAGCTCAACTTCCTGGTGTTGGCACGAACACTGATGCGCCTGCAACTGGCCGATTCATCGGACCGTTACCCAGCTGGGATAGTGAAGGATGTGCTAGTCAAGATACAAGATTTCTTCATCCCGGTTGATTTTGTGGTGCTGGACATGGAATTTGATAAGGTGACGCCACTCATCTTGGGGTGTCCGTTCCTTAGCACCGCAGAAGCCAACATTGATGTGGCAATGGGAAGTATCCATTTCCGCATTAACGGGAAGGAATAAAAGTTTGAGTTTCAGCCGAGGACTGAGCAATGCTCCATGGTGAGGATCAAATACGGGCCAATCCCGCAGAACACCAAGTGGTCAAAGTTTAGCCACCCAAGACGGATAGCCTGGTGAAGTTCATGCAGAACTTCCTTGAAAAGGGAGCACCTGTAGCCAGGTCCCGTCAGCGAAAGATGCTGGTAAAACCCAGTGCACTTGCCAAGAAACCTGAGAAGCAGGCTCAAAAGAAGCCGCTGCCCACACCAAAGACAAAGAAGGTGTGGCGAGTGAAGCAAACTACGCTCGCTCCATCACCTCCGGAGACAGGTGGAAAATCCGTGAAATGAATGAAGGAGGTACGGTCTTGCTCGTCGGACCCAAAATGACGCCACCCTCGCCAATAGGTAAATTGGTATGTATCCTCATATTTACTTTCATTAAGTTGATTCCTGCATCAAAGCATGTTTGAATTTTCAAAATTTGCATTTAGGTTTGAACTTTGAGGTAATTCTTCCAAATGAATTTTTTAGAGCAAAATAAAATAAAATGTTCAATGAAAATTTACTATGCCACGACCACATTGGCTGTTGGATGCCAACGGTCAAAAGTGGGGCTGGTTAGGCCCACCAGGGGTTCGGCCGAACCGGCCAGGCAACGGTCGGCTGCCACTTTTGGCAGGGCAATGGCTAATGGGGCCCGCATGTCACTTTCGACCGTTGTTGGTGCCCTATTTAAGCCAACAGGCCGGGAGAGGGAAAACCACACCATTTCAACTCATTTTCACACCCTCTCAATCTTTGCTCTCAAAACTCATTTCAAGTTTTGCATGTTCTCCTCAAATTCAAGCATTTTAGTTGCATTCACAAGTTGTCTTGGTGAAGCTAACCGGCGGGTAGAAACTTTGCTATCCTAACCCCCGCTGAGTTAGTCCATTTTTCTTGCTCATTTGTGCAGAATGAGGAAACGGTTGTCCCGCTTGTTCAAGAATGGACCCAGCTGTCCAACAAGTCATCATGGTGAATCAAGTTCATCACTCGACGTCTCGATGAAGGATGCCGATGTTCCACCATGTCTCTTGAATGACACCGACCTCGACCTTGTCGGTGACCGGGAGCTGCAAGCCTACCACATGATGAAGGACCGGACGTTCGCTCATACCCGAGCGTACGACCCGTAGCTTCTAAAAAGGATAGGTATGGATGCTGACTTTCGCATAATTTGGAAAGCTGTAGGTTGGTAGAGATTTGCAGTAGTAGATGAGCCTAATTCTCGTTTGCTTACTTTGCAATTTCTGTGCACTTTGAAAGAAATAGAAGATGGAATATCATTTCGCTTTTTCAGAAAAGAATATACACTTACATTGAAAGGATTAAGTACACTTCTTGGTTTTCACAATTCCTGTAAAATCGATCTTCGGAAAGGAACTTCCGGGTTCGAGAAAAACATATTTTGGGAAGACATTTCTGCTGCTTCAATTTGCAGAAAACCTAGAACAAATGACATCCATAATCCTACACTTAGGCTTATGCACAAATGGATTGTTATGACTTTGTTTCCTAGAGGTGATCTCGGACCCATTAGAGAAGATGAGTTGATAATTCTTTTTGTCATGGTTAGAAAAATCAAAGTTGCTCATGTTAAATGTATGATTAGACAATGGTTGGAAAGTATAAAGAATATTGCTCCTGTTGAATGTACTTCATTGATTACTTGCATAGCGAATGGACTCGGGGTGATTAATACCGACCAAATTGAGTATATATCTACCCCCGTTCCTATGTTGATGAGTCTTATCTAGTGCAAGGGCATATACTTAAGCATGGAGCCGATGGCTCTTTGATATACTTTTTCCCAGGTTGCACGAATGAAATCCCGTTACCTAACCCAGGATATCATTTGTACAAATGCCAGGAACTAACCATTTCCCTGCAGACCATAGAAGAATCTCGTGCATGTACATCATACAGGGAAACACGCAACATGGCAAGAGAAGAACGTGTAGGATCAACATCATCGACACCCATGCCGATGTACGAGGCGGACTGGGAACCAACTGGGGATGCACCCGGATGGACCCAAGCCCCATGCCACAACATCGGAGGTTCAACCTGGCAGAGTGCCAGTGAGAACCGGTGACAGGTGCCTCATCACATACGTACAATGGGGGAACATGAACGCCCGTTCCTCCAGCTCAAGTGGTATGCCTCCATTCTCCAACTAGTGGAGCTCAATTTCCTCTCGGGACCTGGGTGAAATCACAAGGAAGTTGGATACCCTTGACATACGGACGAGAGAGATCCATCACAACCTCGAGGAACACATAGCCCAGATGCAAGAATGGTAGCAAAATGCTGATGCTTAGTTAACCAACATCAACAATCTGATGCAGCAACAACACACTTTTCACCAAGCGTACTTTCGCTTCCAGGGGTTCAATCCTTACCAAGGACCCTGAGCGAAAGGCAAGCTTGGGAGGAGACGTCTTTCCCCCCACTGAAGTAATTTGTATGACATTGCATATTTCCCTTTACAATTGCATGTTTGAATTTCCGCATTGCATCTTATAAATTGAAAACAACATAAAAATTTGCAAAATAGAAAATACCAAAAATATAGGATAGATTTTATTATGCTAGGTAAGACAACTTAGTTCTCTTGTTGAAATGATGAATAGTTGTTTTGTTTTATATCTCTCATATATGGGTTCATGGTTAAGTACTCTCTCAAAAATTGAATAAGATTAGCCAACAATTATTCGGGAACCTAATGGAAGTAAGCTGCACTTTGCTAATCCGAGTCTAGGTTGTTGCGAGATATGAGATAGTGATAAGAGTTGCTATGATCCTGTTCTAAGTTTGACTTGAATTCCAGATGATTTATTTTCCAAAATGATAAATTTGAAAGTTTCTCATTTGATATAAATTCCTACGAGAGCCAAAAATACTCATATTGATTAAGCCATATACATTGTTGGTTACTTGTAATTCCATTGAACTTTGTCAAATCCATGTGACTTGTGTAGATACTTTTCATGCTCAATGATCAAGATCATGCACCCACATATATGCACATGCTATACTTCTACACTGGAAGCTAGCGTCCACTCAATCCACTTATATCCACCCGAGGATCATAAAAATAAATTCTCCATGCTTGTATGTGCTTTCTTCTCCTAGAAAAGAAAATATTTTCTGAAAAAAAGAAAAAAAAGGAGGGAACGACATGGTTATGAAAATGATAAACATATGTTCTCTGAAAAATATTGAGCATGGGATGAAAAAAATATAGCCATGCCCTCTCCATGTTTATTAAAGGAGGATTTTGGATAAGAAAGCAAGCCCCCTTCGTAAGGGTTAGGCAAGGTAGGAGCCGGTCCACGAAGTGGACTACCCAAGCCTTGATCACTAGGGTAGTTCTTCCTTCACTCTGAAGGTGGTGAACTCCAAACCACTCACAAACTGGCACCGGGATTTCTCCACAATCTCCTTGGAGAGATCACCGGGCAACATATCCACAAGCTGTCTAGGAGGCAACTACCTCCAAGAGTAACAAATAACATCCCGGCTCGGAGATGATCCAGTGTCACATTAACTCTACAATGAAGTAATGAACTTGTCTTACCTCAATCAACTCTCAAACACACCAAATGGATAAACACAAGCTCAAGATAGTGTGAGAGTAGATGCAAGGGATGTATGTAAATGAAGCAAGTGCCAAGAGAATCCCCTTGCTGCTGATGGGGGAGTATTTATACCCCCATCTACAAAAACTAGCCGTTGGGGTCGAAATCCCCAACCTCTGTTGCCTGCCGGTCAAACCGCCCATCAGTGTAACAGCTAGAAAGTTAGCCACTACTATGCATTTAATGCGCAGGCACAACTAGCACAGTCTGACTGCCATAGGTCGGCCTGTTAGACCGCCTGAGGCTTGGTTAGACCTCCAGGGGCTCAGTCAGACCGGCCTCGACTCTGGCGGCTCTGGATCACTAAGCCAAGGGCATCCAACTGGCTCAGAGAGGGCCCGGTCAGACCAGCCAACACATGCCGATCAGACCGGCTTGGGTCCAGCGGTGAGACAATACAAATGATCTAATATGGCATTTTAATAAACTCTTTGTTTAGGTCATAACCCTCTTGATAGTACGTCAAAGCTATAAATAAGTCTAGACAAAATTTGATCGTCCTCGACTCTGGCGGCTCTGGATCGCTAAGCCAAGGGCATCCAACTGGCTCAGAGGGGGCCCGGTCAGACC
This sequence comes from Oryza meridionalis, assembly GCA_000338895.3. NCBI lineage: Eukaryota > Viridiplantae > Streptophyta > Magnoliopsida > Poales > Poaceae > Oryza > Oryza meridionalis. The sequence continues at coordinate 10,209,536 of CM002531.2, read as the reverse complement.
AGCCAACACTCCAGCGGTCAGACAATTCAAATGATATAATATGGCATTTTAATAAACTCTTTGTTTAGGTCATAACCCTCTTGATAGTACGTCAGAGCTATAAATAAGTCTAGACAAAATTTGATTGTCCAACACCTCGATCAATTAAAATAAAACCACTAGATTTACCATCTTCATCGCTAAGCGTCATCAATTTTATTCATCGGTGATCATCCTGTTAACGGTGAAATTTGATAAGCCCTGAAGTCATCATCGGTTTAGAGTCATTATCGTTTTTAGAGTCCTAGAATCGGCTGATGGGAATTATTAAGTTGCCAATAGTCGGATTGTTGCTATATTCGGTTAGGGAAATTAATCCATTAAAGGAAGCTTATTCAGAAGTGACCGAGTTCAAGGAGGATGTGGCATGACAGTTTGTCTATTAATTAGGAAGAGTATGTTAGTTTCCTTTTATGTTTAGGAAAGTGTGTTTCGTGTCCAATAAGGACTTCATGTTTTCCTTTTATCTTTAGGAAAATTTCTCTCTTATCCAAGAAGGACTATTATCTACCCATGGGTATAAATACGTATACCCTGGGTCATTGCAAACTATCTCAACGATCAATACAACTACTCTCAGCACATCGCCACCCTCTTTACCGAGGTTTTTTATTTATCATCCGACGGAACTTGGCACCCGACGTGGGGCTGCATCGGCTTTCAATCTCCGGCGAAGTGGTTGTTGGCAACTTTTTGTGACAAGTAGACAAGCACGATCGCAACACCTAAACGCCTTGTGGTTATTGTAGAGTCGCCGACCACCCTAATCTAGCAAAAGCTTGATCAAGATGGGTTTCGATAGAATAAACCGGCTAGCGGAGCCGATTTAGATAGATTGATGTATAACTACCCGTCTCGTGGGCAAAATGGAAGGTTTTTAGGACAAACCTATAAAGGATTTCACACTCTTGCAAGCGAAGACGGACGATTTACGGTGCAAATCGACAAAGATGGACGAACTAAACTAAGGCTAAATGCAAAGTAGAAAGCAATATTGAAAAGAACGATTCGATTGATTGATTGTTGTATGTTACATTGTTTGAACCGGCCTTGTCCCTTATATAGGGTTTGGTCTTGCCCTCTACAGGCCCTCCTCCACGTCTAACTCAGGGTAGAAACCAATGGAAACCGGAAACATGCCTTCCCGAGAAAGGAATCTCGAGACCCGACAAAAACAGACTCGAGCTCGGACTCAGCGGGTCAGACCGGCCACACACCGCCGGTTTGACCAGCCCACTGGCAGCAGTCTGACCGGCCCACACACGGCGGTCAGACTGGCCCTCCTGGAGGAAAACCGACAGAACTCCAAACTTTGGTAATTTTTCCTATTTCAATCCTAGGTGCCAAATTTGGGTGTAAACACATGCCCCCTGCCTTTTTGATGAACATCGTGAATCTAAAAGCATAGAACATGTTGTTTTAGGGCGATAATCTAGTTACCGGCCATAGGTCTTCCTAAGTATCTTGCCAAACACTTAGGAAGTATTTCTTTAAGTATTTCCCATTGATTGCTCTCTAAAAACGCTCTCTTTGAAGTGTCTCCAAAAAATACGCGTTTCCTCGAACAATCCCGCATACTCGATAACGACCTTCCCAACTAGGAGACCACTCACCGAACTCCATTGATCGATAACCCAAAGGCAAAATTGTCTTCCAAACCAAGTCTCCTACTTGCAACAACTTTGCTTTCACCCTTTTGTTGTATGCCTTAGCCACTCTCTTCTTCTCTTTCTCTATTTCTTCCAAAGCCTTCAAATGCTTGTCGATGACATTGTCAAGATTATCTCCTGTCAAGGTCTTGTCATCTTCAACCAGCAAATCGTCTTGCTTGATATATCGAAGAGAGCCAAGATTTACCTCAACCGGCAAAACGGCTTCTCGTCCATAAACCAACTCAAAAGGAGTGAGCTTAGTAGCACCATGTTTAGTTTTCCTATGTGCCCATAATGCCTCAGAAAGGACCTCATGTCACTTCTTGGGGGGTTCATCAATCTTTATTACTTGACTCGGCTTGTTCATTAGCCTAAGCGTAGTAAGGAGAAGAACTCAACAACTTAATACCATAAGATTCGGTAAAATTCTTCAGTTCCTTAGACATAAAAGAAGCTCCTTGATCCATAGTCAATGTTTGCGGAATACCGAATCTATGAACAATATGCTTCAAAATAAAGTCAATTACCTCCGTATGAGTCATATTCTTGAGTGGCATGGCTTCGGCCCACTTGGTGAAGTAATCTGTCATAACTAGTACGAACCTATGCCCCTTTGATGACGAAGGATAAATTTGAGCAATGAAATCCAAAGCCCAACCTCGGAACGGCCATGGTTTGATGATAGGGTTCAACACGGCGGCGGGCGCTAATTGAACATTGCCGAACCATTGACAAGCTTCGCATCCCCTATAATACTTGAAACAATCATCAATCATCCTTGGCCAATAGAACCCTGCTCTACTAAGCAACCAATTCATCTTATAGGCCGATTGATGAGTTCCATAAATTCCTTCATGAACTTCTCCCATAGCAACTTTAGATTGATCATCATCTAAACACTTCAGCAATACTCCATCTATATTTCGGCGATATAGTTCTCCATCAAGCAAAGTATATTTAAATGCTTGTTGTCGAATCTTCCGATCAACCTTAAGGCTAGGATCTTTCAAATACCCAATCAAAGGAATTCTCCCATCTTCTTCTGTTTCCTAGGCACAAACGTCCGAATTTACAATTAGTTTGGCCTAAAAATCCATTGAGATGTGCCCCCAAGCATCCTACCTAGAGCTGGTCAGACCGGCCACGCAAGGCCGATCAGACCGGTTGTACTAAGCCGGTAAGACCGCAGGTGGTCACCGGTCAGACCGGCCGTACAACGTCAGTCAGACCGCCCCTGGTCTGAAACTTTGCCAATTTCATCCAAAGATTTAAAATCAAGTACCGGCTTTTCCAATATCAGAAATACTCATTTCTTCACATTAATGCCAGATGCTTGTTGAGCTAAATCATTTGCTCTAGAATTATCACCTCTAGCAATATGTTTAATGGTAAAATCATCAAAATTGGCAATAATATCCAAGCATTGATCAAGATACCTATTTAGTGACCCATCAAAGCACTTGTAAACTCCGGCAACTTGTTGCACCACCAATTCCGAGTCACCAAATGCTTCCATATGTGTAGCCCCTATAGTTTCCAACACTTGTAAGCCGAGTAACAAAGCATCATATTCGGCTTGATTATTTATACAAAAATATTCCAAACGAACCGATGTTTCAAAACATGTACCATTAGGAAAAAACAAAACCACACCTATCCCTTGACTCTCCTTGCAAGAAGAACCATCAAAATAAAGTCTCCAAGGTGTAACACTAAGCAAGCAAACCTCATCATCATAAGCAATATCAACATGATGATTGTTGACGGTCGTTATCGATCAGTTTCGACCGTTAATATTACCAGAATAGAGGAGAACTAGTGATGCTCGCAATGCATATATATGTTAGAATAATAATATTTCACTAGTATTAGGTTTACTAACCTTTTGCAGAGAATAACCATAAAGTGGAGGAGAATTGACATCAACACAGATGATAAATCAATCGGACGATGTCGAGAATCAGACTTATGTATGAATGGGCCAAGAACTCAGAATTGACACGATGAATTGGGCCAAAATTCACAAGTCTGAAGTGAGCCACAGAAGAGGAGGCCGCTAGCCGAAATTGGGCTGGATTGGGCCGTCCCCTGGTTCGGCCAGGTTCAGCCGAACCGGCTGTGCAGCCGCTGGATGCAGGGTTGGCGATGGACGGTGTGGATTGCCTCCCTATGGCAGTTGGAGAGTATTACCGACCTTTCCAACCGCCATAACCGTCATTACTTGCCTATTTAAGGAGATCACCTTCTCACTTCACTCACACACCTCAAGCAAGTGCTCTCTCATATTCTCTCAAGTTAGTTTAATATTCTTAAGCTAGTGGAATAGAAATAGAGTAGAAATCAGGAGTACGGAAGCCATTGGAAGAGTTCGGGTATGGCTCTAGTTGCTTTCCTTTCCTCTTTTGTAAGCTCTGTACTTGTATTAGAATACTCTTCTTTATACATTTATGGTATTGAGATACTATCCGAGTATATGAATGCCTACTTTACATTATGTTCATGTTATACTGAATATGCTGCTAGCTTATCTGGGAGATGCTTTGGTGCGGGTATAATGTTTGCTTATGCAATTACTCTATGTTATGACGATGATATTAGAGTAGTTTCTGATAGTTTAGACGTGGTGTCTAGAATACGGGATATCATTATTTGGGGTTATATGTTGCGGGTGAGAGGTGGACCGCTAATGGTGACAGCTCAGTACGGGTATTCCTCCGTGCATGTATATAGTCCTAAGTTAATTCCCTAGGGAGGGTATTCCTCCGTATTTAGCGCCGGTTTTATGGTCATGACGGGCTGTCGTAAGGAACTCGGCAGTCAGGAGTGGCTTCTCGAAGTACCAGGAGGGCATCGGATAGAGGGTATTAGCTGGTATATCAGATGACTAGAATATATGTATACTATGTATACTAGAAGTATAGGAATATATTATTTTTCTCTTTTTCTTTTCACTTAGCTTAGATAATTTAGTATGAGAATGAGTAGCTACTGCTTGTGTGTCACTCTACCCTTGGATTATCTTAACCCCTGCTTAGGATATGATTATCACAAGTAATATATAAATTATTAGTCAAGTTATCTCTACATGATCTTTCCACGGGATAAAAAAAATATGATACCCTTGGAATACTCTCGGGTGAAATGCTACAATGGTATATCCGTGCGCTTGCGGATGAACTCTGTAACCATAATATATCAGAAGTATTTATGCGTCATTGCTGGGAATTTGTTGATGCGAAAAACACGAGGCCTGGAAGATCTGCTTAACTTCAGTGCAGGTCGAAAAATCTTGTCTTTAGGTTCGTGAGCGTGCCAGTTGATTTGGTCCTGCAATCAACAAGAAATAAAGACAAAGAAACCGTGGTTAAATCCATAAATGATAGCTGATCGGCCAGTCACCGATGACGTATCATTTATCTTTGAGCCGATATCATATTCAAGTCGATCGTTAATCATGAGCGAGTAAGAAAGAACTAAATCTATTCGATCGGCTGTAGGTATTAACGGTATATAATCCTTATGTCGATATATACTTAAATCAAGTGATTGGGATAGATCGGTCGTCATGCCGAGACAGTATAAACCACTTAGATTAAAATATATATTAACAAAAGGATTATAAGCATTCATAATATAGCCGATCAGATAGATCTAGCGTGTATCGGCTAATACTCCGATACCACTCAATATTAAGATATTAAAGCAAGTAAAAAATACCAAACAGGAAGCTTAATATACCTAAATGCAACAAGATCTTAATATAAATGGCAGATCTAGCATGTCAATTAAGCATATACGATTGTTTGATGAATTTTTGTGCTAAATATTCATAGAAGAAATAATAAATTATTGGGCATTTAATTTTATAAGAGAATATTATTTGCAACCCAATTTTACTGAATACATGATAGACGTGTCTCTATGACGTGTGGGCCTAGAAAATTTCAAATATCACACGATGTCCGAATATAACCAATATTGGACTCGTTTTGTTGTACATTTCAAATAGAAAATAATGGTTCGAATAGAATTCAAATTTGATGCACAATTGAAGAGATATACGCTTGAAAAGAGAAGAGATCAACTAGTACTAGCAGTATTAATCGGTTTGTTACTTCACCGGTGGGTAATTATCACCGGTAACAAATTCAAAGAAGACGTGGGGCCCACCATCATCAGCCATGTTAATCTCAGTGTTTATCTCCAACACCAGCAACTCTATCCGCATGCATCAGGTGGCCGGCATCTGCATGCGTCGCACTTATCTGCAGCAGCAGATCGATGAGGCCTAAACAAACCAAACGCGTCATCACGCTGGATTCGCGGGAGGGTAAGCCTAAGCCGTTTGTGGCGATGGCTGCCTATATAAAGCAGTCGACCCTCACGTCGCGGAGGAGGAGGAACACACGATGCAAGCGCTGCGCCATTAAGCAGCAGTATGCCCTAGAGAGGTACACACCCGCACCCACACATATTCGCAGAGAGATTAGAAAGAAGAGGAATACACGCGCATGGCGCAGGGTGCGTGATCGCGGATCAGCAACCTGTAGTCGCCGGCGCTGATGGCATCTCTATCGGTGAGTCCTAAACAACAAGCTGATCATATTCTCCATCAAGCTGTTTATCCTACATATATAACACAACAACGCCGTAGTGCTGTGCAGATATTATGCATAGCCCGGCATCATCTCCTAGAGGGAGCAAATATACACCGTAGTGTTGTGCAGTTGCGCAGCCTGGACGGTAAAAATAGTAAAGTGGAGTACCGACGAATATGTCGGGAATACGTTGTGAACTTGTAGCCATGGATATAAGTATCTCCAGCGGCGCATGCACGCGCACACGTCATCTTTGTTAAGCGATTAACAAGGGCTTCAAATAAATACAAGGCGAGCCTGACCCTCGTGAGGGTTGGACCGTCTAAATTATCAATATCAAATATTGGATGTGGATATTTATTTATATAAACTTGGGATGAGTTTGAGTCTTATTGGCATCAGACCAACCATAATTTATACATATTTATACTCATGCCGGATGAATCACATATTGCCTCATGCATGTCATGTACGGGAGCGATCCCTTCCCTCTCCAAATTCTACCGGATGGACGGGAGCAATTCTCACAATTCTTGAAGTCAAGTATTATTCTCTAAATAAAACAACGCTAGCCATGAGGGTGAGACGTGCAGATTTAAAATACACGTCAACATCGTGGCTGAATGCTGACGAGATGAAATGGCCGATTCATCAATATTTGTGTTACATCCGGGACCAACGAGGCTGGATGACATATTAGCTAAAGCTAACAAGGCTGTAGCTATTTATTCATTCATTCATTCCATCCGTCTATGACCGATGAGGCTAGACGAAACCATGGCCGAGTGCCGACAAGGCCAGGTCACTACATTATTAACACGTCTAAAATGGATGGGAGCCGGATACACCGTTTCTGGGCACCGACGAGGCAAAAGCAACCACAAAATCCATATTTAGTGAAGGCCGGGGTACATGACTGGGCACCGACGAAGCAAAGGTCACCTGTTTCACCAAATTCCCTCCGCACACCGACGTGATGGTAGTGTACTGTGACCGGGTTTTGGCGAAACAAAGCCATCCGTTCCACATTCACTATATTCACAATGTTAAATCTACACCAACTTCAACCTTCGGCGAGCAATTAATTTTGAAGACGACGATCACAAAGCGCAGCTTAATCGGAGGTATTCCATAGGCTCGTCCTATGGATGTAATTAACCGGTAGCCTCATTGCTAGGCGCCGGGAATCAGAGGACTGCACACAATCTCCAGTCAGCATACCTTTCTATTAAGCATTCCTCGCGAAGGCAAAAGGCGAACTCCTGCAGGAGCCCTCATGTATTTGTAAACGTTCATGTTAATGAATCATAATTAATAAAATACAGGGTTTCCCTATTTTCTGTGTGTTCGTTGTTTTGTTTTCATCAAACAACGATATAAGGCTAAATCAGGTAAGATCGGCTGAAACCCCGATACTACCCTAATCGGCAACCAAAGACAGGCTAGAGATTAAGATTCTAATTATGACTTATAAGGTCAAACTCAACTGATGCAGCTATAAGTATGAAAAGAAGGACAGTATCTAAACAATCAAGCTGTTGGATGTTTTATAGGGTGGTAGATACCCTATATAATCTAAGTCAATCATTGATATTTAACCTAATCGGCTACCTTCTAACAATAGATGTTAGCCGATTAAAGGTTAGATAACGATATTGTCAAAGATTATATAGAATATATGATAACTCGACGAATTACATAAACAAGATTAGAGTATCATAAAGATGGAAGCACTAATCCCGAGAACGCAAGCCGCCATAACAAGTTTTACCTCTAGTTGAAGCAATTCCTAGCCTATCTCATGAGCATCAGTATTTTCTTGGTCCAATCGGCAATCCCGACCCTACTGAATTCATTATGGCTGAAACCAATAGAATACCCTTTAGATTGGCCAACCCAAATCTAGGTCATTGGAAAAATACTTTCAAGTCTTGGCCTTCCCTTGAAAAAACCTCTCCCGAGAAAAGTTGGTCTATGTGGTATAAGCGCGTATCGGCTAGCAAGCAAGTCCACTGGGATGAACTCGGAATCGGCCAAGCCCTTGCCCTTATTTTGGCAAATTCGGCTAAGGATGAACCCCTAATGGCTTCTGCAACATATTTTTGGTTCAACACTCTCAATGCCTTCCTGTTCAACCAAGGGCCGATGACCCCCACTTTGCTTGACATCATCATGATTACTGGTTTGGATGTGACTTCATCGGCTAATCCCATGAACTTGAATTCCAAGAACCAATTCGACTTCAGGACCAAGAGCATAGGTGGCTGGTCTAGCTATGTTGCTGCATACATGGGCAAAGGATCTATCACCCCCCGAGAGCACACAACCTTTCTTTTAATGTGGCTCGAGAAATTTCTATTCTGTGGATCAAGTTGTGGTCCTACTACTAACTGGCAATTCTTAGCCGAAGCCAAGAAGCAGATTCCTTTAGGTAAAATCCTCCTTGGCTATCTGTATCAGATGTTGAACAATGCATCAGCCAAGATAGCCACGGGCTCAATAGTAGGTGTAGGTGGACCATGGTGGTTATTGCAAACATGGCTTAACCTTGTTGTCATGAAGGTTGTGAATCGGCCATCTTTGATAGATGCTGAATTTCCAAGACTGGAGCCCACCACCAATGATGATGGAGAAGAAGTCACCCACCGCCGATGCATGTCATATGGAGAAGCTGCATCAACATCAGCTGATTCTGGAGCAAAGCTATCGGCTGAACTGCTCAAGGACTGGTTCTGCAGTTTCTATGAGGGCTTCCAGAAAGATGCTCGAGTCTGGTTCCCATACGAAGACTCAGTGAACTTTGATCTTCCATCGGACTTCAGATTTGAAGATATCAACTCTGAGAAATTTGATAAATCCAGAGAAGTCTTTTCAGCTGCTATCAGTCCATGTATTCTTCCTGTTGGCATCCATCAAGGGAAAAACATACAAGTATCTTATGAGTTCTATCATCCAATGAGCTCAGCCAGGCAGTTTGGGATGGGGCAACTGCCAATCGGCTTGTACTTTGCCGATAAGATCCAATGCAGGGGAGAAATCTCATCAACACCGATGATGGATCGACTGCTTAATATCCCAGGACCCCCTCTTGGCAGCATTGACAACATAGAGCTAGCAAGATTCAGGAGCAGGAACTTTGACAGATGGTGGGGCGAATGGAAGCAACACTTGTTCCACCAATCGGCTTCCATGTACATGACAGATCTGTTCCTGGATGTCATCCCTCAGGTAAATCTTTACTTTGTCAATTCTGTTAGAATAATTGTTAGCCGATTTGTATCTTGACTAATCTCTTCTTCTACTTTGCAGACAACAGAATCTTCCCCTCCTCACATAAAGTATCCTCCAGGCCTCATCCCAAATGGAGGTGGGTTAGCTCTCCCTGTCATCGGCTATCATGCCCCCAGGACCTCAAGTCTACTCCAAGGGCAGCTAAGAGAACCAGCCGATGCCGGCAGGAAGAGGAAGACCAAGGCATTGGCTGTTGTTCCATCGGCTCTGGCTCCCAAGAAAAAGGCCAAGAGGAAGAAATTCAAGCCAACCGATGATTTGCCTGCCTTAAATCCATCCATAGAGCAAGCCCTTGATGAGGAAGAAATCGAGGAAGATGTCGAGCAAGCGGCAGCCGAACTGAGCGACTTAGAAAAAACACCGTCGGCTTCCCCTAAACAGACTCCTCCAACTCCTGCTGCTCCAGCTCACTTCTCAAGGCTAAATCACTCACATTGATCACCTCTTGTAACTATTTTATACAGCCGATTATTCATAAGTCTTATATTTGCAGAAAAAGAAAATTGCCGTGAAGAAGAAATCGGCACCAGCACAATCTAAACCAGCTCCACCCGTAAGATTCTCTCTATAAAAATCCTTTAAATCTGATCATAATCAATATTGATTAACACTTGTCTTTTTAGCCCCCTCCTCCTCCTTCACCTCCTGTGCAGCCGACGCCTAGTGATCGCACTCCATCGGCTGCAGGCAGACACAATATTGAGGAGGAAGAACAACCAGCCGCTCCTGCCATCCCAGTAAGTCCTTCATTGTCAAATCTTAGATCGGCTAAATTTGTTTTGATCCTTAACTGTCTTCAATTTTCTCTCTTGCAGGTCTTAGCCGATCTGTTCTCCTTTGACATCAAGGATTACTTTGATGAAGAGGCAGAAGAAGAAACAACAAGCAAAACTCTAGCCCCTCTAGATGAAGATATCAAAAGAATTCTTGAAGACATATCTCATCGGCTGGAGTCATCATTAGACAACTTGGTGACTGACTGTGGTTCAATTCGGGCAAGGTTTACAGAGATTCAAGCTACAATCCCGGATGATCTTGCGAATACCATTTCCCCAGCTGTATACCTCGAGCAACATCAATTCAAGTTGGAGAAGGCCAAGCAAAGAATAGCCGATCGACGGGAGCAAAAGGATATTGAAGCCACAATCCAAGTCAATCGGCAACTTGCACATGAAGAGAAAGCTAAGCTTGATCAACTCTCTGTTGGGCCAATTCAGTCTAACATAGATCGGCTTGAAGCCCGGAAGATTGATCTCATAGCTAAACTCGCAGAATGCAATGCCGAGTTGGATTTGGAAAAGCAAAAATTAGCCAATCTCCCAAATGCTGTCGAAGAACAGAAATCACGGCTAAAATCGGCTATCAAGAATGTGGCTGATATGACCAAGTCCCTTAAGGTCATTCCTGGAACCGACGCCCAAGATATCCAAGCTATCGAGGAAGTAGATCAAATTAGACAACAGGCTGTATCGGCTATCTAGCGTTACTTGTCTGGATGATTATCTCTGTAATAGGGCTTAGAAAATTTTTGTAATCGGCTAAGACACTTTGGTACTTCTGTCTTGCTAATCCTCTATGCCCATTAATATAACTTCTGAATTTGCTCAAAAATTCTCAACAAAAAATTCTCAACTTTTGTATATATGTGCCCCCTAATTTTGCAATGATGAAGACATTGATAAAATTATAATTTGGACTAAGGGCGATATATAAAATATCGGCCATCATACATCGGCAGAATGCAACCGATTATGACAATAAAGAAAAAACAACTAAGGACGATATAACAATATCAGCCATCATATATCGGCAAAACACAGCCGATTATGATAAGAAAACTGGTAAGGGCGATATAACTGTATCGGCCATCTGAAGGCGATGTAAACACACCGACTAACATGCATCGGCAAAACCCAGCCAATCATGCATTTACCCAAACACTTGGGTAATATTTCTTCAAGTACTTGCCATTAAGTGCTTGTCCATAAACTTCTCCATCAAGTCCTTGCAACATGTAAGCTCCTTTGGATATAACCTTATGGATTTGAAACGGTCCTTCCCAGTTTGGTGACCACTTGCCGAATTTGTTATCTCAAGTTCCTATCATCAAAATTAACTTCCAAACAAGTTCTCCTTTAGAAAAAGACTTGTCACACCCTAAAAATCATAATTGTATAAATTATTGTTTAAATGGAATTATTAGAATTGATTTTTTAAAAGCCTAGAAAAAAAGATCTAATTTTAAATAATAAATTCCAATATAAAATTGGGTCAGATAAAATTTTATTAAATACTTTGCTTAATTCTATAATTCCTAGATTTTTCTGGGATTTATTTGAGCTAAGGAAGTATTTTTAATAAATGAAATTGCATTTCATGAATTATTGAAATTGAAAAAGTTTTAAAAATTCTTTCTTTTGGCTTTGGGCCGAAAGTTGGCCCAAAACCCTTTCTCTCTCCTCCCCGGCCCAAGTCGGCCCAGTCGGCCTGCAGTCGAGCCGCTCGCGCGCGCAGCCGCCGCCTCTCTCTCTCTCCCGCTCGCTGACAGGTGGGGCCCTCCTGTCGGATCCGTCGTCTTCGTCGCGCCGCTGCCGCCCGAAACCCTAGCCGCCGCTGCCCTTCCTAATCCGTCGCATCTTTCCATCTTCGGTGAAATTGTTAGGGGGGAAATGGTCTCCGGGATCTCCTCTACCTTTTTCGTTTTGGAATCGTCATCTATTTCGGTTTGGAAACTCGCGGATTCGAGCTCGAATCAGATTCGTCTCTCTCCTTCCGAACCCTAGCTTTCCTTCGCCGTCGCCGGGCCGCCGTGGGCCTTCGCCGCCGCCTTCAGCCCCTTTAAAAGGATCAACGAGCTCCCCGTTACCCGCCGCCACCCTCGCCTTCGCCTCTCGCCATCTGTAGCGCCCTAGCACCGTGAGTCCGTGCGCCGCCGTCGCCGCCGTTTGTCCAGCCGTGCGTCGCCATCGCTCCGGTCGTCGTCGTCGCTCGGGAAGGCCGTCGCCGTGGTCGCCAAGTCGTCGCCGACCCCGTCCGCCCCTTCGTCGTCGCCGTAGATCGCCGGAAGACTGCCGTCGTCGTCAAGCCGAAGACCGCCGCCGCTTCTTCCTCGTCGCCGTCGCTGTCCGGTCGTCATCCGCCGCCGTTTTGGTCATCGGTGAGTTCGCCGCATCACCCGCATCCCGTTGGTGCCCTCCGTTTGCGTCGCCGCGCCGTCGTTCGCCGGCGAGCATGCGCGCCCGAGCTGCCATCGGTGGTGACGTCACCGCCGACGTCATCGTCACCGTGTCCCGTGAGCCGGTCGTAGACCGTTAGATGTCGGCCGTTTGTTTCGGATAAGATCGATCTCGGCCGTTCGTTTCCGTGAGCCGCCGCCGTGTACCCGGTCCACCGTGAACCCGAGCCCCGCTGACGCAATAATTCCCTTTTTCTTTTCAAAAATAATTCATTATTGCGTCGTAATTCAATTAAAATTTATATAAATGATTTAGTCCGATTTAATCTTTGAAAATTCATAACTAATTCATCTTAGCTCGGATTTAGTTGGTTCAAGTCTCTAAATTTTTCTAAAATTGAGATCTACATGTTAAAAATATCCACATGTACTGTTCATGCTTGTTTATGTGCTGTTTTGGTGATTTTGCTCTTTTCTATTTAGATTCCGACGTTTCCGGAGAGTCCGTTTTCGCAGGAGAAGATTTAGAAGAGTTCCAAGGCCAGCAAGGCAAGTCACCCAGATCCCAATCAACCCTTTGAGCATGTTGATCCCGTTTAAAGCTATTGTTTCTATTCAACTATTGCATTTATTTTCGAATGTCGTTGGGTGGAATTAACCTATTGTTTGTTATGGCCTTTTGTTCTTGATTATCTTATTCCTTGATACCTTGGGTTATTGTAACTTGACTAGTTGAGCTTTATATATTGGTTCAACTAGATATTAGGTATAATTGCTTAGCCATGCTTAGAAACCTTAGCACACTAATGGGATAACTTATGATTCACTATTACTTAATGATGGCTTAATGATAGTTCACGGTGGTCAATCGTGATTGGTTAATTAATTAATTCGACAATTAAAACCTGATAATGGTGGGTTGTGAGTACATGGTTTTGGATGGTCGTGCTCATGACAATTAAGGATCGGTTCACGAGTTTGGGTTGTGAAACATTAACCGTGCCAACCACAAGCCAGCATGGGTAACGGCTTTACCTTTTGTATAGCATGGTTCATTGCGGAGCACCAGACTGAGAAGTGGCGGAGATAAGCCCACGGGGGTCGCTGGGGAGTCCATGCCTTGTTTATAAGGGGGTGATTATGATCCAGGAATTGTGCGCTATGGTGGATTGTGTTGTGCGAGGGGTACTGTCACAGCTCCTTTCCGAGGTACCGTGGTGGTATTAAGGTACATGGTGACATGTTGTGGGGCTATGTCTTGTGGGTACAGTGGTACACCTCTGGCCAGAGTAAAACTATTCGAATAGCCGTGCCCGCGGTTATGGGCGGGTCTAACAATGTCTTTCGTGATTAGTCTCACCTTTCACACCATAATGGAAGATGATATAACTGGTAATAATTTGATTAACTCCTGGTTTGGAATGGTATATTCCTGGTTTGGAGTTAGAACTGTGCAGCCGGGGTTTGGTTGTTCAGAATGGTTGGGCCTATACAACAGGGTACGTTGTATAGTGTTGGATTAATACTGTTTAATTAATACTCTACTATTTTATTAAATTCTGAAATATTCATTAAATGCTATTTATGCAAAGAAGCCTATATTATGCCATCCTTTGTTATCCTGTGCACTTGCATATTTGCTGCGTGGCTTGCTGAGTATGTCATATACTCACCTTGCAATCATTCATCAGAGGAGGAGTTCTACAGTGATGCTGATGGTGTTGAGGAATTGGCGTAGTCCTGGTCAAGCTGCCTGTGGAGTGGAGTCGTCTGCGCTGTTTATCTTTATTTTCCGCTGCTTAGATCTTTATTGATTGAGAGAAATTATGTACCTCTGTAATGACATTTTATTCGCTTATTAATTAGAGGAATAATTGTACTCTATTATCAATTTGTTATTGTGTGCCTCGGCTGATCCCTGGACCAGGGTTTACATACACGTAAGCGTTTGGAATTTTGGATAGAAATTCCGGGCGTGACAAGTTGGTATCAGAGCCTCCTTGACCTTAGGTTATGCCAAATAGCTACCTATAAGAGCCCTCTAAAAATATTGGAAAATTAGGACTGTCCTCCTCCCGTTCTCTTTTAATTAAACCAAGCTAATGGCACATGCAGTTTATAGTCTCTTAAATTGTTCCTTTTAAAAATTTACTTTTTCTGTGTTGTTAGTACCGTACATCTATTACTGTACTGATGGCCCATTTACCAGCAAAGGTTTTACAACATTGTTTTATTTAATCTTGCTGCAATGTAATAAACTTAGCATGCTGATTTTATAACCCCCTTTTAATTTATTTCTTTTGAAGCCTGCTATTCAAAAGTGCAAAACCGGTGATCCTGTTTCTAACCGTTTCAACTTATCTTGCAAGATTGGTTTACTTTATTCATTTACCTTTCACTTTGATTTTCTAATTTTGTTCAAAGTAACCCAAAAACTTGTGCTATTAATTGGATAAATGTCTTAACTCCCTCCTTTCACTTGTCTTTAGATGACGTGCTTCCAGTCTGAGTACTTGTTTGGTACTGAAGGATTTGTCTAGGAGTTGCGTACGATGTCCTTTGCCATAGGATTTGGTACTGCCCCATTGTATGCCCAGATTTCTCATGATCGTGATGAAGAGAAGTGCCGTGTCAAAGTCACCTTGAACAGTAATCGTGAAGATATCCCATCGGTGATGTTCGAAGCTGGAGGGGGAAACTATATGCATGCATGTCAGGAGGGGGCAAGGATCGCCATAGAAGAACTCCGCGACCGCTACAGTAATCAGTTGGCCAATACTGAGTATCGCTACCATCCTCGGCAACCCTAGGGAAGTGACCGTGGCGGCTACCTTGAACCTGCAGGAATTGAGAATGATGCTACCATAAGACATTTGGTCGAGATGCTGTGGGCTATGGACGAGACCCGTGCTGAGATTGTGATAGCAGCTCAAGATCGTGAAGACTGGAATCGTGTTAAGATTTGCAAGCTGGAGGACAAGGTGGATCGTTTGGAGAAGGAGCTAGCCGCATTGAAGGGAGAAGCACCACCACGAAAAGCCAGAGTTCGTCTTACTGCAAGAAAGAGAGACCTTTTTGTCCCTCGCTACCAGTTGGCGCCAAAGATTTATGTGGTGGAAAAAGAAGTTACTCCGGCCCTAGCGGATCCTCAGGTCGTCAACATAAGTGATGATGAAGGAGAAGAGTCAAAGCGCACCCATTCAAAGGTCGAGTGGGGAGCAATTCAAGATGATGATGAAGACGAGCCGAACGAACCTTCAATCAACTCCGATGGTCGGAAGACCTAGAACGCCTTGTTAAGCCGTTGCCATAGATCGTTGTGTTAGCTTGCTTGTTTAAGTTTGGTTGTGTGTGTGGGTCTCGCATGTGGTTTACATCAGTGGTGAGATGTAAGTGCATGCGTTTGTTTGCTTTCGAGTGTTAGGTAGTTGGTGAGTTAAGTGGTGTGAGTCTTCAAATCTATGTAATAATGAGACTCAGTTAAGATCAATAAAAGATAAGAAAAATTAATTCTATGTTCTAAGTAGTTTTCTCCGGTTTCTCTTCTTGTGCTCCTGTCCATGCCAGATGGTGCTCACTCACAGTGTTGGAAATGGTCCCAACAGCAACAACAACAACAGCAACAACAACAACAGCAACCACAACAATGGAGAGAATCCCACGCTTGCCCAAGTCTTGGCTCAACAGGCACAGCTTATGAACATGATGATGCAGCAACTCTAGAATCAGCAGAACAAAGGAAATAACCATGCACCTCCCCAGAACAAGTTAGCAGAATTTCTTCGTGTGAGGCCGCCTACTTTTTCTAGCACTACTAATCCGGTAGAGGCTGGTGATTGGCTGCACGCCACAGAAAAGAAGTTGGACCTGCTTCAGTGCACTAATCAGGAGAAGGTTTCTTTTGCTTCACATCAGCTGCATGGCCCTGCTTTCGAGTGGTGGGATCACTTTCGTCTCAACAGGACTACGGTGGAACCTATCACTTGGCTTGAATTCACTGCTGCTTTTCGCAAGACGCACATACCATCGGGAGTGGTGTCTCTCAAGAAGAGGGAGTTCAGAGCGCTCACTCAGGGATCTCGCTCTGTTACAGAATATCTGCATGAATTCAATCGCCTGGCTCGTTATGCTCCGGAAGAAGTGCGCACTGATGAAAAGCATCAAGAAAAGTTCCTGGAAGGGCTGAACGATGAGCTTTCTTACCCATTGATGACTGGGGATTATCATGATTTCCAGAAATTAGTGGATAAGGCTATTCGCCAGGAGGATAAGTACAACCGCAAGGACCAGAAGAAACGCAGGATTGCTCACTTCAAAGCTCAGCAAGGGAATAGTCAGAGGTCACGTCTTGTTTTGGGACCTCAGTCAATGCCACAGGGAGGTTCTTCGTTTGTTGTTCGTCCTCAGTGGCAGTTCTTCAACAACAATGCTGGCAACAACAACCGCAATCAAGCTCCACGTCCGGCAACAGCTCCGACACAGCATCAACCTACCAAGAGGGAACAAGGAACCAAGCCCGGGGTATGTTTCAACTGTGGTGAACCAGGCCATTACTCTGACAAGTGTCCGAAGCCCCGACGCGTGAAGGTTATCCCGGCACAAAACAACTCCACCGCACCAGCGACAAAGGCTCGTGTCAACCATGTTGCTGCTGCAGAAGCTCAAGGTGCTCCAGATGTGATTTTGGGTACGTTCCCTGTTAACTCAGTTCCTGCAACAGTACTTTTCGACTCCGGTGCTACGCATTCATTTTTATCTATGAGTTTTGCGGGAAATCATGGGATGGAAGTAGAAGATCTTAGACGTCCTTTGATGGTTAGTACCCCGAGTAATCAAGCACTCTCAGTGCAACGTAGCCCCTCTGTCAGAATAGAGATTCACGGAGTGCCATTCCTGGCCAATCTTATTCTGTTAGAATCCAAAGACCTTGATGTCATCATAGGGATGGACTGGTTAGCCAGATATAAAGGTGTGATAGACTGTGCTAATAGAAAAGTAACTCTCACCAGCAATGATGGCCAAGTTGTAACTGTTCAAGCATTGCATTCTGAGCCCTTAAGGTCAAGTCTGAACCAAATAGCTTTGGAAGAGATTCCTATAGTACGAGAATACCCAGATGTGTTCCCGGACGATTTACCTGGTATGCCGCCTAAAAGGGATATAGAGTTTAGAATAGATCTGGTACCCGGTACAGCTCCAATCCATAAGAGACCTTATAGAATGGCAGCCAATGAATTAGCAGAAGTCAAGAGGCAAGTAGATGATTTGCTTCAGAAAGGGTACATTAGACCAAGTTCGTCTCCATGGGGTGCTCCAGTTATTTTTGTTGAAAAGAAAGATCATACCCAGAGGATGTGTGTAGATTATCGTGCCCTAAACGATGTGACTATCAAGAATAAGTACCCGCTGCCCAGAATTGATGATTTGTTTGATCAGCTCAAGGGTGCCACTGTTTTCTCCAAGATCGATCTTCGATCAGGGTATCACCAGTTGAGGATTAAAGAGGAAGACATACCTAAGACGGCTTTCACTACTCGGTATGGGTTGTTTGAGTGTACTGTTATGTCTTTCGGACTTACCAATGCCCCCGCTTTCTTCATGAACTTGATGAATAAGGTGTTTATGGAATACTTAGACAAGTTCGTGGTCGTCTTTATTGATGACATTCTTATCTACTCTCGAACCAAAGAAGAGCATGAAGAACATCTTCGCCTTGCATTGGAGAAGCTACGAGAACATCAATTGTATGCCAAGTTTAGCAAGTGTGAATTCTGGTTGTCTGAAGTAAAATTTCTTGGTCACGTCATCTCAGCCGGAGGAGTTGCCGTTGATCCTAGTAATGTGGAATCTGTAACCAACTGGAAACAACCACAGACAGTTTCGGAAATTCGCAGTTTCCTGGGTCTCGCAGGATATTACCGGAGGTTTATAGAGAATTTCTCCAAGATTGCTAAGCCCATGACACGACTGCTTCAGAAAGATGTGAAGTACAAGTGGTCAGAAGAATGTGAGCAGAGTTTTCAAGAGTTGAAGAGTCGCTTAATATCAGCACCCATTCTGATTTTGCCTAATCCAAAGAAGGGTTTCCAAGTGTATTGCGATGCATCTAAGCTTGGGTTAGGATGTGTTCTGATGCAAGATGGGAAGGTGGTCGCCTATGCATCTCGTCAGTTACATCCGCATGAGAAAAACTACCCTACTCATGATCTTGAGTTGGCTGCAGTGGTTCATGCGTTGAAGATTTGGCGTCATTATCTTTTCGGTACTCGTACAGAGGTGTACACCGATTACAAGAGTTTAAAGTATATCTTTACTCAACTAGATTTGAACATGAGACAACGGAGATGGTTGGAATTAATTAAGGATTATGACATGGGAATTCATTATCACCCGGGAAAGGCTAATGTTGTAGCAGATGCTCTTAGCAGGAAAGGCTATTGCAATGCTACGGAAGGACGACAGTTGCCAATGGAGTTATGCAAGGAATTTGAAAGATTAAATTTGGGAATTGTCAGTAGAGGTTTCGTTGTAGCCTTAGAAGCAAAGCCTACCCTCATTGATCAGGTTAGGGAAGCCCAAATAAACGACCCTGATATTCATGAGATCAAGAAGAATATGAGAAGAGGAATAGCTATCGTTTTCTTGGAAGATGAGCAAGGGACCGTATGGTTGGGCGAAAGAATTTGTGTTCCAGAGAACAAGGAGTTGAAAGATGCAATTCTGAAAGAAGCTCATGACACTTTGTACTCCATTCACCCTGGTAGTACCAAGATGTATCAAGATCTCAAGGAAAAATTTTGGTGGGCAAGTATGAAGCGTGAGATAGCAGAGTATGTAGCTGTGTGTGATGTTTGCCAGCGAGTTAAGGCAGAACATCAGAAACCCGCAGGTTTGTTGCAACCTTTGAAGATACCAGAATGGAAGTGGGAAGAGATCGGTATGGATTTCATCACGGGTTTACCCAGAACGTCATCGGGCCATGATTCTATTTGGGTGATAGTCGACAGACTCACCAAAGTGGCTCATTTCATCCTAGTAAAGACAACATATTCCGGAAGTCGTTTGGCGGAATTGTATATGGCAAGGATTGTGTGTTTGCATGGCGTCCCTAAGAAAATAGTGTCTGATTGAGGTAGTCAGTTTACTTCAAAGTTTTGGAAGAAGCTTCAGGAAGAGATGGGTTCTAAGCTGAACTTCAGTACGGCTTATCATCCGCAAACAGACGGACAAACTGAAAGGGTAAATCAGATTTTAGAAGACATGTTGAGAGCTTGTGCTTTAGACTTTTGTGGAAGTTGGGATAAGAATTTGCCTTACGCGAAATTTTCGTACAACAACAGTTATCAAGCTAGTCTTCAAATGGCTCCTTACGAAGCACTGTATGGTCGTAAGTGTCGCACTCCGCTTTTGTGGGATCAAATGGGAGAACGTCAGGTTTTCGGAACTGATATCCTAAGGGAAGCAGAAGAAAAGGTAAAGATCATTCAAGAAAGATTGCGTGTGGCTCAGTCTCACCATAAGAGTTATGCCGACAATCGCCGAAGAGATTTGAGTTTTGAAGTAGGAGATCATGTGTACCTTCGTGTCACGCCCCTCCGAGGAGTTCATCGTTTTCATACCAAAGGAAAATTGGCGCCGCGTTTTGTGGGACCTTATAAGATTGTCAGTCGAAGAGGTGAGGTTGCTTATCAGTTGGAGTTACCTCAATCGTTGGCAGGAGTCCATGATGTGTTCCACGTGTCACAATTGAAGAAGTATTTAAGGATACCCACTGAGGAAGCTAATCTTGAACAGATAGAAATCCAAGAGGATCTGACATATGCCGAGAAACCAATTCGTATTTTGGAAACAAATGAGAGAAGGACCAGGAATCGAGTTATCCGTTTCTGTAAAGTTCAATGGAGTAATCACTCAGTAGAAGAAGCTACTTGGGAACGAGAAGATGAATTAAAGTCCGCTCATCCGCATCTTTTCGCTAGTTCTTCCGAATCTCGAGGACGAGATTCTGTTTAAGGGGGGTAGGTTTGTCACACCCTAAAAATCTTAATTGTATAAATTATTGTTTAAATGGAATTATTAGAATTGATTTTTTAAAAGCCTAGAAGAAAAGATCTAATTTTAAATAATAAATTCCAATATAAAATTAGGCCAGATAAAATTTTATTAAATACTTTGCTTAATTCTATAATTCCTAGATTTTTCTGGGATTTATTTGAGCTAAGGAAGTATTTTTAATAAATGAAATTGCATTTCATGAATTATTGAAATTGAAAAAGTTTTAAAAATTCTTTCTTTTGGCTTTGGGCCGAAAGTCGGCCCAAAACCCTTTCTCTCTCCTCCCCGGCCCAAGTCGGCTCAGTCGGCCCGCAGCCGAGCCGCTCGCGCGCGCAGCCGCCACCTCTCTCTCTCTCCCGCTCGCTGACAGGTGGGGCCCACCTGTCGGATCCGTCGTCTTCGTCGCGCCGCTGCCGCCCGAAACCCTAGCCGCCGCCGCCCTTCCTAATCCATCGCATCTTTCCATCTTCGGTGAAATTGTTAGGGGGGAAATGGTCTCTGGGATCTCCTCTACCTTTTTCGTTTTGGAATCGTCGTCTATTTCGGTTTGGAAACTCGCGGATTCGAGCTCGAATCGGATTCGTCTCTCTCCTTCCGAACCCTAGCTTTCCTTCGCCGTCGCCGGGCCGCCGTGGGCCTTCGCCACCGCCTTCAGCCCCTTTAAAAGGATCCCCGAGCTCCCCGCTACCCGCCGCCGCCCTCGCCTTCGCCTCTCGCCGTCTGTAGCGCCCTAGCGCCGTGAGTCCGTGCGCCGCCGTCGCCGCCGTTTGTCCAGCCGTGCGTCGCCGTCGCTTCGGTCGTCGTCGTCACTCGGGAAGGCCGTCGCCGTGGTCGCCAAGTCATCGCCGACCCCGTCCGCCCCTTCGTCGTCGCCGTAGATCGCCGGAAGACTGCCGTTGTCGTCAAGCCGAAGACCGCCGCCGCTTCTTCCTCGTCGCCGTCGCTGTCCGGTCGTCATCCGTCGCCGTTTTGGTCATCGGTGAGTTCGCCGCGTCACCCACATCCCGTTGGTGCCCTCCGTTTGCGTCGCCGCGCCGTCGTTCGCCGGCGAGCATGCGCACCCGAGCTGCCGCCGGTGGTGACGTCACCGCCGACGTCATCGTCGCCGTGTCCCGTGAGCCAGTCGTAGACCGTTAGATGTCGGCCGTTCGTTTCAGATAAGATCGATCTCGGCCGTTCGTTTCCGTGAGCCGCCGCCGTGCACCCGGTCCACCGTGAACCCGAGCCCCGCTGACGCAATAATTCCCTTTTTCTTTTCAAAAATAATTCATTATTGCGTCATAATTCAATTAAAATTTATATAAATGATTTAATCCGATTTAATCTTTGAAAATTCATAACTAATTCATCTTAGCTCGGATTTAGTTAGTTCAAGTCTCTAAATTTTTCAAAAATTGAGATCTACATGTTAAAAATATCCACATGTACTGTTCATGCTTGTTTATGTGCTGTTTTGGTGATTTTGCTCTTTTCTGTTTAGATTCCGACGTTTCCGGAGAGTCCGTTTTCGCAGGAGAAGATTTAGAAGAGTTCCAAGGCCAGCAAGGCAAGTCACCCAGATCCCAATCAACCCTTTGAGCATGTTGATCCCGTTTAAAGCTATTGTTTCTATCCAACTATTGCATTTATTTTCGAATGTCGTTGGGTGGAATTAACCTATTGTTTGTTATGGCCCTTTTGTTCTTGATTATCTTATTCCTTGATACCTTGGGTTATTGTAACTTGACTAGTTGAGCTTTATATATTGGTTCAACTAGATATTAGGTATAATTGCTTAGCCATGCTTAGAAACCTTAGCACACTAATGGGATAACTTATGATTCACTTTTACTTAATGATGGCTTAATGATAGTTCACGGTGGTCAATCGTGATTGGTTAATTAATTAATTTGACAATTAAAACCTGATAATGGTGGGTTGTGAGTATATGGTTTTGGATGGTCGTGCTCATGACAATTAAGGATCGGTTCACGAGTTTCGGTTGTGAAACATTAACCGTGCCAACCACAAGCCAGCATGGGTAACGGCTTTACCTTTTGTATAGCATGGTTCATTGCGGAGCACCAGACTGAGAAGTGGCGGAGATAAGCCCACGGGGGTCGCTGGGGAGTCCATGCCTTGTTTATAAGGGGGTGATTATGATCCAGGAATTGTGCGCTATGGTGGATTGTGTTGTGCGAGGGGTACTGTCACAGCTCCTTTCCGAGGTACCATGGTGGTATTAAGGCACATGGTGACATGTTGTGGGGCTGTGTCTTGTGGGTACAGTGGTACACCTCTGGCCAGAGTAAAACTATTCGAATAGCCGTGCCCGCGGTTATGGGCGGGTCTAACAATGTCTTTCGTGATTAGTCTCACCTTTCACACCATAATGGAAGATGATATAACTGGTAATAATTTGATTAACTCCTGGTTTGGAATGGTATATTCCTGGTTTGGAGTTAGAACTGTGCAGCCGGGGTTTGGTTGTTCAGAATGGTTGGGCCTATACAACAGGGTACGTTGTATAGTGTTGGATTAATACTGTTTAATTAATACTCTACTGTTTTATTAAATTCTGAAATATTCATTAAATGCTATTTATGCAAAGAAGCCTATATTATGCCATCCTTTGTTATCCTGTGCACTTGCATATTTGCTGCGTGGCTTGCTGAGTATGTCATATACTCACCTTGCAATCATTCATCAGAGGAGGAGTTCTACAGTGATGCTGATGGTGTTGAGGAATTGGCGTAGTCCTGGTCAAGCTGCCTGTGGAGTGGAGTCGTCTGCGCTGTTTATCTTTATTTTCCGCTGCTTAGATCTTTATTGATTGAGAGGAACTATCTACCTCTGTAATGACATTTTATTCGCTTATTAATTAGAGGAATAATTGTACTCTATTACCAATTTGTTATTGTGTGCCTCGGCTGATTCTTGGACGAGGGTTTACACACACGTAAGCGTTTGGAATTTTGGATAGAAATTCCGAGCGTGACAAGACTTAGGCACCACCTTCTTGTTATAATGTCGAGCAATCATTTCCTTATCCTTGGTATCTTTTGCAAGAGCTCTCAATCTTGATTGAACCAAGTCCTCTTTTTCTTCGGCCATAAGATTATAATACTCATCAGCTGTCAATTTATCTTGTAAATCCATCCTTCTTGAGCCGATTCTAACTTCCCATGGCAAAACCTCCTTATGTCCGTAAACAAGCTTATAAGGAGGAACTTGAATTGATCCATGACATGCCATCTGATAAGGCCACAATGCTTCAGCCAACCTAGTATGCCATTGCCGAGGATAATCAAAATTTTTTCTCTTAATTAACTTGATCAAACTCTTGTTAGATGCCTCGGCTTGCCCATTAGCTTGTGCATAGTACGGCGAAGAATTCAACAATTTGATACCAGTGCTATCGGCAAACTGAACAAACTCATCGGACACGAAGATCGAACCTTGATCGGTTGTAATAGTCTGAGGAATACCAAATCGGTAAATAATATGCTCTTGAACAAATTGTATAGCATCCCCCGAATCAACTTTCTTCAAAGGAATCGCCTCTACCCACTTGGTGAAGTAATCAGTTGCCACCAATATAAACTTGTGACCCTTGCTCGAGGGTTGATTAATCATACCGATCATATCGATTCCCCAACCTCTAAGTGGCCATGGTTTGATAATAGGGTTCATAGCTGACGCTGGTGCTCGCTGAATTGCTCCAAACTTCTGACAATCTCGATAGCCCTTGTAATATCTGAAACAATCTTCCAGCATTGTCGGCCAAAAATATCCTGCACGCCGAAGCAGCCACTTCATCTTATGAGCCGATTGATGAGTAACACAAATTCCTTCATACACCTCACCTATCGCAACCTTGGCTTGATCATCGCTTAAACATTTAAGCAACACCCCCGTCAATCGTCCGATAATATAACTCATCATCCAACAAGGTGTATTTCAAAGTTTTATAGTGCAATTTTCGAGAAGTCGATTGGGATGGATTCTGCAAATATTGAAAAACATCATATCTCCAATCATCGGCTGTGATCACAGCTACCCCCACTTCAATGTCCTTCAACATCGGCTTGTATCCTGATGCCCCTTGAGCCAAATCATTAGCTTCAACATTTACATTTTGTTCTCGAGACACATGCTTTAAAGTTACCAGCTGAAATCCATTCATCAACTCTCGGCACTTCTCATTGTAAACCATCAATGTATCATTCTTGCATTCATATTCTCTTGCCAATTGACTGATCACCAACAAGGAATCACCCATAATCTCGATAGCATCGGCTTCAACCTCCTTGAGCAATTGCAACCCCTTGAGAACCGTTTCATACTCAACCTGATTGTTAGTTGCATAGGGCTTAATAGTATAGGCAAACTCGAAACTTGCCCCCCGAGTAGAAATTATAATCAAGCCGATACCACAACCATGAGTGCACACTGATCCATCGAAAAATAAAGTCTAAGGCACAACTTCGACTGAGCCGATCGAGTCATCACAATCACCCACAATAAAATCGGCTATAGCTTGTCCCTTAATCGCCTTCGGTGACTCATACCGAAGATCAAATTCCGTTAAAGCAAATATCCACTTTCCAACCCTTCCTTTCAGAATCGGAGCCGATAGCATGTACTTAACCACATCGGCTTTGCATATCACAGTGCATTCATTGGACAATAAATAATGCCTTAACTTTGTGCAAGAGAAATATAAGCACAAACATAACTTCTCCATAGGAGAATACCTTGTCTCTGCATCCAAGAGCCTGTGGCTCAAATAAAATATAGCTCTCTCCTTCCCCTCAAGCTCCTGAATCAAAACTGAGCTAATTGACTTCTCACCGGTCGAAAGATATAACCTGAAAGGAATTCCCTTGTGTGGAGGGATTAAAACTGGAGGAGAACTAAGATATTGTTTAATATTATCCATAGCCTTCTGCTGTTCTGCCCCCCAGGTGAATTCTTGATCGGCTTTCAATCTCAACAACGGTGTAAAATGCTCTAATCTTCCAGATAAATTAGAGATAAACATTCTAACTAAATTTGTCTTGCTGATCAACTCCTGCAACTTCTTCTTGTCCTCCGGAGGTTGAATCTTTTTTATTGCATTAATACTCCTTTGAGTTACCTCAATCCCTCTCTCATGAACAAAAAATCCCAAAAATTGACCAGCCGATACGTCAAAAACACACTTTGTCGGATTCATCTTTAGGCCATATTTTCTAGTTCTCTCAAAAACCTTCCTCAAATCGGCTATATGGTTTTCCATTTCTTTTGATTTAACAACCACATCATCAATATAAACTTCAACCAACCAGCCGATCAGATCGTGGAATATATAATTCATAGCCCTCTGATATGTAGCTCCAGCACTCTTTAAACCAAAAGTCATCACAACCCACTCAAACAAGCCGATTGCACTAGGACATCTAAAAGCTGTCTTATGAATGTCTTCTTCTACCATAAAGATTTGATTGTAACCTGCATTCCCATCCATAAAACTTAATATCTTATGTCCCGAAGCAGCATCCACCAACTGATCGGCAACCGGCATTGGGTACTCGTCCTTTGGGGTAGCTTTGTTTAGATCTCGAAAATCAATGCACACCCTGACTTTGCCATTTTTCTTGATAACTGGAACTATATTGGAAACCCACTCAGCATATCGGCATGGACGAATAAAACCAGCATCATATAAACGTGTAACCTCAGCCTTGACAACTTTAAGCATATCGGCTTTGCATCTTCTTGGCGGCTGCTGATATGGCCTGACCCCCGGTTTAATAGGAAGCCGATGTTCAACTATCGATCGGCTGAGTCCTGGCATCTCATAGTACTCCCACAAAGCAATCTCTATATTCTTTTAAAAGCTCTATCAACTTGGTTTTGAATTCTAGAGATAAATTCTTACTGATGAATGTCGGCCTTGGTCTATCACCTGGACCTATATCAATTTCTTCAAAATCATCAGCCGACATGAAACCCTGTCCTTGCTTGTCATCGAGATCATCTACTGTGTCCTTGTTGTAGACGTTTGAACCCTTCACGATGCCCTCAAAACAATAATTTGGGCTCTCCATCTTCAATTGGCTGTATATCACAATCGGACACTTTTAGAAAATCTCCATCCCAAACTTTTCTAGACAGGGAATCAATACCATCCATCTCCCAAAGAGCTAAATCGGCACTGGCAATGTTAACTGACCTGTCGGCTGGCACGATCTCAATCTTGTCGCCTTGCCATTGGATCAAGCACTGATGCATGATCGAAGGAATACAACAATTAGCATGAATCCTTCCCATCAATGACAAAAAATGTTGTAGGAACGGTCTTGCTGCCGACTGTCAGCTCCACATTCAAAACACCTTTAGTCTCTGATGGATTCCCACCAAAATCCTTGAGAACCATGTTAGTCTTGATGAGATCGTTTGAATTTCTGCCCAACTTTCTGAATGTAGCATATGGCATCAGATTCACAGCAGCCCCACCATCGACCATCATCTTGGACATCGGCTTCCCGTTGACATTTCCATTAATGTACAATGGCTTGAGATGCCGATTCTCTGTCCCCTCTAGTTTCTCAAAGATTGCTTGCTCCGGCGACAAAACCAATCTAGCAGAGGCCTCTTCAACATCATCAACATCGGCTTGTCTGGCTTCAAATTCTGCTGGTAGCATGAAAACCATGTTTACCGATGCAGATGCAGTAGCCTTGCCCTTGAGCAATCTTTTTGCTTTATCGGCCTTGACCTCATCGGCTGTTGCAACCTGGCTCTTAACACGCAATTCCTGCCTAGGCTTTGCTTTCCTCAGCCGATGGTTGATTTCTTGCTCCACCTCCTGAAAGTGGTCTCTGTTCCTCATTCTCTGAACCCTTCTCTTCTGGTTCTTTGTAAAAATACCAGAAGGACACCATTGAGTCTTTCTACCCTCATCATCTTGATCATGATCTTGGTTCACCGGGCCCAATCTCCGATGAACAGGAACCCTTGTATGCCCCAGCCGATTGCTTATATTGTAAGATCGGCTTGAACTCCCTGCAATGTCACTGCATCCAGGGCAATCTTCAATCGATGGCAGTCTCATACCTTCATTCCAACAGAATCTGAAAAACTCACAGTCCCAATGAGGATCAAAACCACTATCATCTTCCACATAACACATCTCCCGCTGTTTATCATACTTTGATAATTCTAGCCGAATTCATCTGAAAGTTTCGGTTCTTCCCCCAATCGGTTGTCCTTCCAGATGTATGTACCATATTAACAGGGAAAGGATTACCATCAACCTTCATCGGCTTCATTGAATCATCAAATTTGATCTTTCCCCCTTCAATGGCCACCTGGATTTGCTGCCTGAAAACTTTGCAATTATTGGTAGAATGAGAGCTAGAATTATACCATTTGCAATACCTCCTTTTGCCTAGCTCCTCGGCCGATGGGATTATATGACCAGCAGGGAGTTGAATTTGTTTCTCCCGAAGCAACAAATCAAAAATCTTATCAGCCTTAGTGATATCAAAATCAAATCTCTCTTCTTTCCCAGAATTTCTCACCCATGGGCCTGGCACAACCTTTTTGCTCCTGACCCACTCGGCTGCTGCTACTTCGGAATCATCTTCTTCATCGGAACCATACATGTAAGGGTACACATGATTGATCTTTTTGAAGTTCTTCTTAGTCTCTGCAAATCTTTGTTCATGTAGAGTTACCTTCTGTGCAAGATGAGACAGGCTTTCAAACACTTGAGATGAGAATTTCTCCTTGATCGGAGCTATCAGACCCTGAAAACCCAGATCGGCTAGCTGAGAATCGGTCAGAGCCAAACTGTAGCACCTATTCCTCATATCTCTGAACATCTGAATATAATCCTTCACAGATTCATCATGCCTTTACCTGATTGCTGTTAGGTCAGATAATTTCATCTCATGGATCCCACTGTAGAAATAGCTGTGAAATTGTTTCTCCAAATCGGCCCAACTATTGACAGAGTTGTATGGCAAAGAAGAAAACCAAGTAAATGCCGATCCAGATAAGGACAAAGGAAACAATCTAACTCTCAAGGCGTCAACAGCCGATGCTTCACCACATTGAGCCAAGAATCGGCTAACATGTTCATAAGTTAAGACATTGTCTTGTCCTAAGAATTTTAAAAAATCTAGAACTTTGTATCGGTTAGGTAATGGAACCCTCTCAAACCACTCAGGGTATAGATGCCGATACAAGTTTCCAGTATCCTTCGACTTCAGTCCAAACTGCTCCCTCATCACATCTGCAATCATATTGGCCCATTGTCTCTGCTGAGGCACCCCTTGCACATGTTGCTGTATCGGTTCGAACTGGTTGAACTGAGGAGCATACTGAGGCTGAGGCGATCCCCCTTGTTGGACATGAGGCGAAGGAGGCTGGTAATAATAACTCAAGTTACCCCCATGGTAATTCTGGATATTCGGCTGAATATTACGCACCAAATGGTCAGGGATAACCTGAGCCACAACCGACTGATCTGGCTGCACATTATGGACCAAGTGCTCAAGGATAACTTGAGTTGCAACGTGCTGCCTATCATGTGTTCTCAACCTAGCCGACGTATGTTGCAAGTTCTGTTGCTGAATCGGCTGAACCGTCGGCTGTCTTTGTGGTGTTTGCTGAATGGATCCGCCAGCCGGCTGAGTCGGCAAAAACATTGAAGCAATTTGCTCTTGGGATAGCCGACTGATATTCTGACTAGCATGTTGCGGTTGTTCTCTGGACAAGAGGCGAGGATTATTAATTATTTGTCTTGGTGCCAATGATGGTGCAGCTGGTGCTGGAGTCGAAGCTGATGCTGTCGGCTGAGCTGGTGGTGCATTGGAGACATTGGAAACACCTTGTTGGTTACCAGTGACCAAAGGCCTGTAATTTGGGAAAACACCACCTGGTAAATAGACTGGCCCCGTAGCTTGATGCTCAGCTATCATGCCATCAACCAATGATTTCACCATGTTTGTCAATGTTTTGACTAAGACTCCTGATTGATTGATCAAAGCATGTTGTACTGCGTAGTCAATCCGATCTTGAAAGTAATTAATCTGTGGTTGCACTTCATTGCCATCTTCGCCAAGATCCTCAACCAATCCTTCCTGAAAGCCGTCGCCTTTATCACCTGAGCCACCCGCAATGCCTTTATCACCTTGGGATGAGCTCGAGCCGATTTCGTTGGCAGTAACTACTTTTACCTTGTACTTTTGGTAAACTTTCCCGTAGGTTTCTGCGAAGGACTTCATGAATTGCTCCTGAGCGTTCTTCATCATTAGGTCGAAATCCTTCTTTTGTTCTGGCGATAGCTTGCCTATAGTGACTGGAACAATGTTCCCTTCATGAACTTCAGACCCAGTCTTGCTTTGAGGATCTGTCGACTTGCCCGTCGACGGCGGAGGTTGCTTGTCTCCTGACAAGTTTGCCGTGTCCCACCAGGCATACCAAAAGCGTGTTGATGCGAAAAACACGAGGCTGGAAGATCTGCTTAACTTTAGTGCAGGTCCAAAAATCTTGCCTTTAGGTTCGTGAGCATGCCAGTTGATTTGATCCTGCAATCAACAAGAAATAAAGACAAAGAAACCGTGGTTAAATCCATAAATGATAGCTGATCAGCCAGTCGCCGATGACGTATAATTTATCTTTGAGCCGATGTCATATTCAAGTCGATCGGCAATCATGAGCGAGTAAGAAAGCACTAAATCTATTCGATCGGCTGTAGGTATTAACGGTATATAATCC
Source organism: Oryza meridionalis (assembly GCA_000338895.3). Lineage (NCBI taxonomy): Eukaryota > Viridiplantae > Streptophyta > Magnoliopsida > Poales > Poaceae > Oryza > Oryza meridionalis. The sequence continues at coordinate 10,178,976 of CM002531.2, read as the reverse complement.
TTATGTCGATATATACTTAAATCAAGTGATTGGGATAGATCGGTCGTCATGCCGAGACAGTATAAACAATTTGGATTAAAATATATATTAACAAAAGGATTATAAGCATTCATAACATAGCCGATCAGATAGATCTAGCGTGTATCGGCTAATACTCCGATACCACTCAATATTAAGATATTAAAGCAAGTAAAATATATCAAACATGAATCTTAATATACCTAAATGCAACAAGATCTTAATATAAATGGCAGATCTATCATGTCAATTAAGCATATACGATATAAGGCTAAATCAGGTAAGATCGGCTGAAACCCCGATACTACCTTAATCGGCAACCAAAGACAGGCTAGAGATTAAGATTCTAATCATGACTTATAAGGTCAAAGTCAACTGATGCAGCTATAAGTATGAAAAGAAGGACAATATCTAAACAATCAAGCCGTTGGATACTTCATAGGGTGGTAGATACCCTGTATAATCTATGTCAATCATTGATATTTAACCTAATTGGCTGCCTTCTAACAATAGATGTTAGCCGATTAAAGGTTAGATAACGATATTTTCAAAGATTATATAGAATATATGATAACTCGACGAATTACATAAACAAGATTAGAGTATCATAAAGATGGAAGCACTAATCCTGAGAACGCAAGCCGCCATAACAAGTTTTACCTCTAGTTGAAGATCGAAACCGATGCAGCTCAACCCGAAAGCAAGAACTCGTCGAAAGTAAACGAAAGTAAAGGGATGCGATGCGCCGAGATTGTATTGAACGTGCATTGTTTGATTACATGGGTTCGGGTTATATTTATACCCGAAATACAAACTATGTCCTTGTTAGACACGACTCCTATCTCTAACAAATTCTAAGATACCATAAGTCTTTGCGACAGACTTTTGCCCAAACTTATCTCTAAGGAAATTACATAAAATATCCTAATTAATAGATACAATTGCCTCTTCAGGACTCAATTCGTGCATGGCAATCCATATGAAACACATTAACTCAATCCTACAACGTGTACCGAGTCATATCGCCGGAATCGGCTCAATCGGCTAACCTTGTCTGACTCAAACTTTGCCGATTCTAGTCGCAGCCGATTCAGATTTCTGCCGATTCTTGTTTTGTTTCCAAGACGATCCATCCTTGGATTCCGCTTCAGTTTTACCTTCATCTCCGATACTGAATTTACCAAATTTGGTTGTTAACAGAATTATATTTCTAGTATGTCGTTAAGAAATACCAACAATGATCTACTATAAAATCAACTAAAATTTGGTCTTTCATAGATTTTAAAGGTTCATACTCAATCAAAGCATACGCCCACTTGCCAATTCTCCCACTTAGAATTGGCCTTTGCAACATATGTCTAATAACATCAGCTTGGCAAGCAACTATGCATGTACTAGAAAACAAATAATGCCGCAATTTGGTACAAGCATAATATAGATATAAACAAAGTCTTTCTATAAAGACATACTCTTTTCGGTATCCAAAAGACGGCGGCTCAAATTTGTAATGATATACTCCTTGCCATCTTCCTCTTGTGTCAAAATGGCACCAATGACTTTGTCTTCGGCGACAATATACAACTGAAACGGAATTCCGGCTTTAGGCGCTCGCACCACGGTTTAAGAAGATAAATATTTCTTAAGTCCCTCAAACGCCTCTTGTTGCTTTGCCACCCAAGTAATATCGGCTTCTTTCTTAAAGCTGTTGTCGAAAGGACAACCGCATACGTCGAAAGACGTGGTTACTCAACAGTGACTGGAAAACGGTAAAGTGTATTAAATTGAGAATTTTTCTTGGGCCTCCCCCTTTACATGACCCTAGGGGTCTATTTATAACCCTGTTACAGGTCCCTCTATTAGGGTTCAGGTTTTACAGAGGAATTTACATGGTTGTCGTTATAAAAGGGACATTTACATCGGTATACAGTGTCATTTGCACTCATGGGCTTCTAATGGGCCAGTAGATTAGGCCCGGCCTATGGCGAATGGGCCGGTCGGGCCGAAGCAGCCCGTGGGGTTGCTTGCATGCGGAACCTGTCTTGACGGGGGTCTTGCAGCTTCGCCATATGCCCTTTGCTATATGCCGTTCGCCCATGATGCTCTTGCTTCACGTGGACCCGCCGCGGCTTGTCAGCCTTCGCCATCTCCGCTCATGGCCTTCGCCATGGGGCTTCGCCTAGTCTGCTCTGATGACTTTGGCTTGAATCCTTGCTGGTTCTTAGGTTTCGGCAAGTTTGGCCAAAGGGCCTCATGGCATACTGCCAACAAGCCCCTCACGGGCAAGGGTGAGTAAGGAGCTTCGGCCGAGACCGTGCAAACCATGTGGTATGGTATGAGGCGCCCTCTTTCGGCCGACGTTCCTGCCGAAACCTCTTCTCAGAGTCCTGCAGAAAAAACATGAACACTTGGTGTTTTCGTGGTTTGGTTAGAGAACGTTAGCATTCGCCCTTTTCGGAAAGGGCGAAACTGCATCGCCTTGATTCTGGCTCGAAATGCGACAGTAAGGGGCCTTTCGTGGGCCGGTACGCTCCTCTTGGGCTTCGGCCTGTACTGTGCGGCCCAGCCCGATGGGAATTTACCATTTCGTCTGCCCCTGGACACGTGTCGTGCCCTGATTGGGTGGAAGCCGAACCGTCGTGCGATGGGGTTATATAACCCCGCCCCGGGTTACTGCTTTTCTCCCCTCGCTTTTTTACTTTTACTGCTGCTACGCATTCGTGCTCTTAGGATTCGATACTTTCGCCTTTGCGCGCTCTCGTGCCTTTCGATCAGCCCCCTCCTTTCGCCACGGACTTGATGGCCCCTCGCAAGCCTACGAAGGCTAGGTCAACTGGCGAAGACCCTGGCAGCCTTAGCGAAGGGTGGTCGTGTTTCCTCGGCAAATCACTTGTCAAGGGGGCCGCCCTGGCTGAGCTTGTCCTTTCCGGCGCTCTCACAGAGGGCCAGGCGACCTGTGGAGGCGACGTCGTCGTCCCTTCGCCCGGTGACGGCCAGACTATCGTCTTTGCTGCCTTCTTCGCTGCCGGGCTTCGCCTCCCTTGCGACGACTTTCTGCCGTCTGTATTGGAGATGTACGAGGTCAGGCTTTCCCAGCTCAGCCCATCGGCATTCCCGAAGTTAGCTATTTTCGCGTGGTTGTGTCGAACATGCGGGTTCGATCCCACTGCCGAGCTGTTCGCCGTTCTGTTTACGGCGTGCGCGACACACCGGCCGGTCCGAGGAAGACGGTGTTCGGGTGCGTGAATTTCATACTCCGCCCTGAGCGCTCAGACGTCTGGCCTGTGCCCGCCCGGATGGCGAAATGGGAGCGAAACTGGATGCAGAAGTGATTTTATATCAACAAGCCGTATTCCACCGAAGATAGCAAGGCGAACTAGCTTAGGTTCGAACGCATTGCTGTTTCGATCGCCGCTAAGCCGATCGTGGAGGTCGACGGTGTTCTTGAGTCTCGGCTTATTCTCCTTCGCAAGGTGGCGCGGCGGCTAAGCACCCGCGACCTCTGCGAAGGCTTCTGCCTGCTTCGGATTTCTCCCCTCGCCCACGAATAGGGGGTGTCCGTTAGTGAGGACAAAGAGGTGCTTGGGCTCCCCCACCTCGCTTTTCCTCCTGGAGTCAAGCGTAAGTTCCTTGTGTTTATCAGCGCCCTCTGTATGCATGTGGACACCTTTCGACTCATTCCGTTTTTTGGTCCAGTTCGCACACTTGCAGACGCTGACGCGGAGGCGTCGAAGATGGTTGGGGGCCTTACTTCGGCTGAATTTGCCCGCCTGCTTTCGCGTCAGCTCGACGGCCGGGCGAACCGGGTTTATTTTGGCGAACTGCCCGGTCGATCGATCCCCGCCAAGGCAAGTGACGACGACGTCGGAATGTCGCGAAAGCGCAAGCGGGCGGTCGCGAAGGGTGGGCACGTGCGAACTCGTCGCGCCACGAAGGACACGGCCGAAAGCGGCGGTGAAGAAGAGGAAGACGACAGGGATGCCGGGTCTGAGGACGATGGCTCCCATGGCTATTCCCCTAGTCCGACCCCGGTGAAGTCTGGGGCGGGCTCTTACATTTCACCCGTTCGCCCGCAAGACATTGTTGTGGCAAATGCTCTTCTGGCGATCTCTAGCACCGCGGCGAAGCCGGTTTCAGTCGCCCAAGGGAGGAAAAAGGGAAAGGTCGTCCAGGTTGGTCGTGCCTTTTCGGACAGCGAGGGGTACAACGGGACATCGACTTCGCCGGTTCTTCAGCGCGTTCATCCTCGGGGGAGGCGCGCGTCTCCGCCGCCTGCTGGCGACGCCAAAGCGGCGACAGGTGGGAGTGCTTCGGCGCCAGCGGCCGGGGCGAACGCCCCGCAGGACAAATGGGCTGAGGTGATTCCCTCGCCAGCTCGCCAGCGGGAAGGCAAGGCTCCAGCGGATGAGGGGACTGTGTCAGATGTGACACTTACTGCCCCGCACTTCGTTCCCGCCGATTTCGCAACTCGGCCAGAGATCACCCCTTTTGTGGATGGGGTGCGCCAAGTTATCGCCCCCTCCGAAGGCCTTGGTCTTTTTACTGAAATGAACAAGTTCGGCGAAAGCTGTGCCGCCGTGGTAAGCTTGTTCACTCGGGTATGTGTTTTTTTTTAAAATTTTCCCTTTTCGCTCTTGATGGTTTCGGACTCCCTTTCGTAGGGCCTTGCTGCGCACCTGAGTGTGAAGAAGTCCGCCTTGGAAAGGCTGGATGGTTATCGGCTTCGGCTCCGTAAGGCCGAGGACGATCTTCGCCACAAGGATGATGAAAGGCGCGTTGTGGCGGACACCTTGAGGAGGGCGAATTCAGAAAACAAGTCCTTGACGGAGGAGAACAAGTCCCTCCGTGCCGATCTGGAGGCGGCAAACAAGCGGGGCGCCGAGCGTGATCGCTAGCTTGCTGCGGCCGGAGAGAGGATCAAGTCTCTTAAGACTCGCCTTGTTTCGGCCGAAGCTGCTGCTTCGGCTTTAGGGCCGGCAACGGAATCCGCCAAGCAGGCCTGCTACACGCTCAGGCTGGCCCTGAATGACCTTGGTGCGCACGCGGAGGACACCCCGGGATGTGACGGGACGGCTTTCGACTTTTCTGAGTGGACACAAGAGGCGGCCGGCTCAGTTGTCGAAGTGTCCGGCGCTTACGGGGATTGCTGTGCTCGTGTTTCGGCGGGCTTCGTCCTTAGCCTGCTACATGCGCATGGTTGTGAGCATACCAGGGATTTCCCCCACCATGTGGCGGGGGAATGGACTTCGAACTCGCAATGCTCCGAGGCGGCTTTGAAGGCCTTCCGGAAGGGTTTCTAGGAGGACGGTGGCCGAAATTGCGCGAAGACCTGCCTTCGCGAAAACCTTGAGAGGATCGTGAAGGAGGAGGAAGCTGCTGCCGCCCACACCGGATGGGACCCCGGGTCGTCGGAGCCGCCTGCCGAACACGAGGGCGAAGGCAACATAGGCCAAGACCACCCTGAGGTGTGAGGCCCTTCGCCCTCGTATGACTTCCCTTTTTTTTTGTTAGTAGCCCTACTATGGATAGGCTCTTTGTATATTCGGCTTTTAGCCGCTTTCGTCTTGTAACTGTTAAGACTTCTTGTTAATGGAAAAACTGTCGTTTCGCCAATCCTACTATCCTGTTGGGCAGTGGTATTGATTACGTCTGGATCTTTTCTCGTTTTGCACTTGTTCTTTGGTGCTTTATTAGCAAGCTTGTGGCCGAAAAGCATGCGTTCGGCCCCCTACTAGGGATTGGCGAAAGGAGAACGAGAAGTTCTTAGCGGCGAAATGTTTGCCGAAGGTTAGGCGTCCTCTTCGGCCCATTTACCGCGAGATGTTAATAAACGGCAACAGGTACCAAGTCGTAAAGGTTGCTGAATGGATGCGCACAAATCCGGGTCGGACCTTAGAAGATTATGATCGCCATCGTGTTTCGTGCTGCGAGGACAGCGCACGCTTTTGGCGAGACTTTAATAGGTCGATTCGCCAAGAGGCGATCGCTTGTCGCCGCTATGGCCTAGTTTGTGCTGCGCCCCCTTTTCCTCTTAGGGTACTGTATGACATTAGTAGCGATGATGAACCATGTTCGTCGAATCGTTCCTTAGGGAGTGGGGATTGCTTTGGGGGCGAAGATGTAATTTATTTGTAAGTTGGGCTGTGAGGCCTTTGCTTTGTATGCTTGTAGCATGTTGTATGGCTGTAACCTTCGATTATATTTCCAAGGTTAATAAAGATGTGTTTTATTTCCTTTTCGCTATTTTCGCATTGTCACCTTTCGTGCTTTCGTTGGGTCGAAACATGTCGGCCCTGTTGCGTATATTAGCGAAATAGGTATGCTGACTTTTCAGCTTTCGACTTTCGTTTTCGATCTATGATGTTCCGCGCTGAAAGGAGCGCTTATGTTTTCACATGGATCGAGTATAACGGTGTTCGGTTAGTTATTTCAGAAATAAGCTGTCGTGGTTTCAACGTTCGGCGAGCGATGCTTCGGCCGATTCGTTTCGCCTCCCTAGCGTTTTCGCTGATCAAGCGTTTGCCTTGGGGTTTTTCCACGAATTATCATTCACACAGGTAAAGAGGCGAGAAACACAAAGATTTTATACTGGTTCGGGTCTCCAAGGTGGATAATAACCCTACATCCAGTTTTTTTTTTCATTTTCCTCTTTTTTTTTTGTATTTTTGTGCCGAAGGGCTTACATAGTGCCGAAAGGCTTACATAACAATATGTACATTTTTACAAGTTGGTGATTTGGGTGCCACCTGTTCTAGACATAGAAACGCTTAAGGGGAGCAGCGTTCCAGGAGTGGTCGAACTCTTCGCCTTCCAGTGTCGCTAGGCGAAAGGAGCCTGTCCTGGACCTGTGCTTGATGAGGTACGGCTCTTCCCACTTCGATTCAAGCTTCACGACTGCCACCAAGTTCGCCTTCTTCCTTAGAACGAGATGGCCAGGCAACAGCTCTATCGGTCGAACTTTTTTGTTATAAGTTGCCGAAGTGCTTGTGGCGTATTTGCGCATGTGTTCTAGTGCTTTGACTCTTACCCCTTCAAGGAGTTCGAGTGACACCTTGCGCCTATTTTCGCCTCCCGAGAACATTACCCTTTGTCACGCCCAGAAATTCACTAGTAATTTCCGAACTAATTTGTGCATAAAATCCTCGTCCAGGAATCAGCCGAGGTACACAAACTGACAATTTAATGTACAGATTCATCATAAAAATAACGTTACATACTTACAAAAGAAAAGAAAACAGCAGCGGAATTAACAATCTAGCGATGGCTTCAGCTCCACTCCCACAGGCAGCTCAACTGGGGTATAAGCCAAACGTCTTCTCCTTCGCAACTTGTCTTCAACTGAGGTTTGATTGATTATTGCAAGGTGAGCATATGACATACTCAGCAAGCCACGCAGCAAATATGCAAGTGCACAAGGATACCAAAGAATGGCATAATATAGGCTCATTTGCAAAAGCAGCATTTAGCAAACAATTGAGAATTGTGGAACAGTAGAGTAATTAATCATCGATTTTAATCAACACTGAACAGCACACCCATGCTGCTCAGGCCCAACCATCCTGAACAACCATACCCGGCTGTACAGATCTATCTCCAAACCAGGCTAAACAAATTATTACCATTTATAGCATCAATAATTATTGTGAGAGGTGTGAGACTAATCACGAAAAACATTGCTCAACCCGCCCATAACCGCGGGCACGGCTATTCGAATAGTTTTACTCTGGCCAGAGGTGTACCACTGTACCCACAAGACACAGCCCCACAACATGTTACCATGCGCCTCGATACCACCACGGTACCTCGGAAAGGAGCTGTGACAGTACCCTTCGCACAACACAATCCATCACAGTGCACTGTTCCCGGATCATAGTCACCCCCTTATAAACAAGGTATGGACTCCCCAGCGACCCCCGTGGGCTTATCACCGCCACTTCTCAGTCTGGTGCTCTGCAATGAACCATGCTATACGAAAGGTAAAGCCGTTGCCCATGCTGGCTTGTGGTTGGCACGGTTAATGTCTCACAACAGTAGTTCGTGAACCGGTCCTTAATTGTCATGAGCACGACCATCAAAACCATGTACTCACAACCCACCATTATCAAGTTTTAATTGGTAAATTAATTACTAAACCAATCATGATTAACCATCATGAGCTATCATTAAGCCATCATTAAATAATAGTGAATCATAAGTTATCCCAATAATGTGCTAAAGTTTCTAAGCATGGCTAAGCAATTATATCTAATATCTAGCTGAACCAATATATATATCCAACTAGTCAAATTTTAACCCACGGTAATCAAAAAATAGGGTAATCAAAGCAAAGTGGTCATAACAAAGGAATAGGTTCACACCACCCGGTGACATTCGAAAATAAACGCACAGTTGAAATAAATAGAGAATTTAAATATAGGATCAACATGCTCAAAGGAGTTGTGTTTGGAATCTGTGTGACTTGCCTTGCAATAACGAGTCTTCAATTAATCTTCTTGAACACTTCCGACGCTCTCACGAACCTTCGAAACGACGGAAACGACAAGCTAACACGCAAAACGAGGAAAACACTAAGAAACTCCAAACAAACAATACATATAAAGTAAACCAACATGTAGATCATAATTTTAGATGAATTATGAGACTTGAACGGCCTCATTCTGACTTCATATGAATTAAATATGAATTTCACAAGATTTATTCTAATTAAAGCCCATTTAAAAAGAATTAAATAAATTTAATTCGATTTATGGATAATTTTGATATGTAGATCTTTATTTTATACAACTTTAGAGACTTGAACCAACTAAATCAGAGCTAAGATGAATTAGTTATGAATTTTTAAAGATTAAATCGGATTAAATCATTTATATGAATTTTAATTGAATTATGACGCAATAATGAATTATTTTTAAAAAGGAAAAGGAGGATTATTGCGTCAGCGGGGCTTGGGTTCACGGTGGACCGGGTCCACGGCAGCGGCTCACGAGAACGAACGGCCGAGATCGATCGGACCAAAACAAACGGCCGAGATCGATCGGCTCACGGCCGGCTCACGGGAAACGGCGACGATGACGTCGGCGATGACGTCACCACCGGCGACGGCTCGGGCGGCGCACGCTCGACGGCGAACGGCGGCGGGACGGCACAAACGGAGGGCACCAACGGGTAGAGGGCGACGCGGCGAACTCACCGAGCTCTTGGACGACGACAAACGACGACGGAGGACAACGGCAGCGAGGTTGAAGCGGCGGCGGCCTTCGGGTCGACGGTGACGGCGGTGCTCCGGCGTGCTACAGCGGTGGCGAAGCGGTGGACGGGGACGGCGACGACCTCGCGATCCCGATGGTGGCGACGGCGACCGACGACGGCGGCTGCAATGGCGGCGCGACACGGCTGGACCGACAACGACGGCGGCGGCGCACGGAGAGACGCGGAGGCGGCGCTAGACGCGACGGCGAGCTAAGGCAAAGGTGGCGGCGGATAGAGGAGGTCCTGGGGATCCTTTTAAAGGGGCAAGGAGGCGGCGACGGAGGCCCACGGCGACCGACGGCGAGAAGGAAAGGCTAGGGTTAGAGGAGAGAGAGGAATCCGAATCCAACTCAAATCCACCGGTTTCTAGAGAGAAATAGCGAATGTTTCCAAAAGAGAAAAGGAAGAGGAGATCTCCAGGATCATTTGCCCTCAATCAATTCGGCCGGAGGAGGAAAGGGGCGGCGGAATTTGGAAAGCGGCGGCGGCTAGGGTTTCGGCCGGCAGCGGCGCGAGGAGGAAGACGACTCCGACAGGTGGGTCCCGTCTGTCAGCGACTGAGAGAGAGAGGAGGGAGGGGCGCGGCGGACTGGGCCGACTTGGGTCGGACGCAAGCAGGCCGAGGAGAGGGAGAGAGAGACTTGGGCCGACTTTCGGCCCAAAGCCAAAAGAGACTTTTCAAAACCTTTTTCAATTTAAATTATTCATGAAATGCAATTCCATTTATTAAAAATACTTCCTTAGCTCAAATAAATCCCAGTAAAATCTAGGAATTATAGAATTAAGCAAAGTATTTAATGAAATTTTATCTGGCCCCATTTTATATTGAGATTTAACAAATTAAAATTAGATCTTTTCTTCTAGGCTTTTAAAATCATTTCTAATAATTCCTTTTAAACGACAATTTATAATTTAAGGACTTTTAAACAAGAAAAGCACTTAACACTTATAATTAGATCATTAATGATGAAATAATTACTGATCTGTTCTTTGTATTATTTAATAATTGAGCTCTGAAAAATCCGAGAAAATTTCAGAGAGTATAATTAATCATGGAGAATTTAATAAAAATTAAATCCAACCATGCTTTATATTTAGGAAATTTTATAACTTCACTTATAAATTAATGAACATTTAATATAAATTCTATTAATAATTTATTAGATAATTTATAAATCCTAAAACAAAAATCAGGCTGTGACACCCTTGGCGAATTAGCCCCTAGCTCAGTCGGGGTCATTGCTTCGTCGCCATAGAGGAGCATGAACGGGCTGAACTTGGTTGGCCTTGTGGGGGTCGTTCGAAGGGCCTAAAGAACGGATAGTATTTCGTCTGGCCATTTACCCTTCGCCGCCAACTCAAGCCTTTTCTTGAGTGCCTCAAGGATTTTGCCATTTGTGCGCTCGGCCGCCCCATTTGACTATGGGTGCGCGACCTAGGCGAACCTGATTTCCAGGTTTAGCCCCTCGCACATTTCTCTGAACTTGTTATAGTCGAATTGCTTGCCGTTATCAGTGATGAACTCCTTCGGCACTCCGAAACGGCAAACAATGTTTTTCCACATGAACTTCTGTACAGCTGTCGAAGTGATCGCACCGAGTGGTTCAGCCTCGATCCAGCGGGAGAAGTATTCGGTGGCTACAATTACGAACTTGTACCTATTTCTTGCCACAGGGAATGGGCCAATGATGTCTAGCACCCATCTGGCGAATGGCCATACTGGTGCGATAGGCTGCAGCTCGTACTGAGGTGCAGTTTGGTTTCGGCCATGCCGCTGGCAGCTTTCGCACTTTCTGGTTTGCTCGACACAAACTTTCAGCACGGTGGGCCAATAGACTCCCTGGCAAAACACTTTGGCGGCGACTGTTCTTGCGGCTTGATGTGCACCGCACAGCCCCTGGTGTATTTCTTTCGCCATTTCTTCTCCTTCGACGAAAGAAATGCAGCGAAGTAAGGGTTGGAGCACCCCGGAGCGATACAGCTGGCCGGAGACAAGCTTGTATTTTGTGGCTCTGAGCTGTAAGCGCTTCGCTTCTGCTTCCTCCTCTGGGAGCCAGCCGTTCTTGAGGTACTTGACGAACGGTGTTCGCCAGTCCTCTGGGTCTTCACCTAGTTCTGCCTGGTCGATTGCCATGATGTCTAAGCTTTCTGTGGGCACACTTGGTGCGTACAAGACTTCAGAAAAGATGCCTGGTGAGTGCGGGCCTCCATAGGAGGCGGATTTCGCCAGGGTATCCGCTTCCTCATTCTGGCCTCTAGGTAAGTATTCGACCGTTTTGCCAGCGAAGCACTTTTCCATAGACCGAATAGCCTCCAGATATCTCTTTCCTTCTTCTTTTGCCTCGAAGGATTTGTCAACATGACTTGTCACCAGCTTAGAGTCTTTTCGGATGAGCAAGCGCCGAACCCCCAAAGCTTTTGCCTTTCTTAGGCCCAAAAGTACAGCTTCGTATTCGGCCGTATTGTTGGTCGTGTCGAACTGCAGCCTTGCAGCATACCGAATGGGCACGCCCCCTAGCGAAGTGAGTACGGCCGCGGCGCCCGCCCCCTTGTGCGACCACGAGCCGTCGGAGTGCATTACCCAAGGCTGTTCGATAGGCTCGGGCTCGGGGGCGAACGCCGGTGTCCATTCAGCCACGAAGTCGGCTAGGACTTGGGACTTAATGGCCGTGCAGGCGACAAAATGCAGGTCGAAAGGTGATAGCTCTGCTGCCCACTTGCTGACTCGGCCAGTGAGCTCCTTACCTCGTAGCACTTCGCCCAAAGGATACTGCGACGGCACAGTGACTTTGTGGGCCTGAAAGTAGTGCTTAAGCTTGCGCGAAGCCATTACTAGGGCGTAAGCGAGCTTTTCCATTTCGATGTATCTTATCTTCACCCCTTGCAAAGCTTCGGAGACGAAATACTTTGGTTTCTTGCTTGACTCTGTCTTTTGGACAAGAGCTGCACTGACCGCCACCGGCGAAGCTGCTAGATAGAGCAGCAGTTCGCTTCCCGGTGTTGGGCTGACCAAGGCGGGTGGGCTTTGCAGATACTGCTTTAGCTCGTCGAACGCTACTTGGCATTCGGGTGTCCAGCTAAACTTTCCCGCGCCTCGGAGGGTCTTGAAGAAGGGTAAACCTCTTTCGGCTACTTTTGAGAGGAATCGACTTAGTGCCGCAATTCGGCCTGTGAGCTTTTGTACTTCGCGTACGCTCGACGGAGGCTTCATTTGCTGAATGGCATCGATTTTCTCGGGGTTCGCCTCGATGCCCCTTTCAGAAACAAGAAAACCCAACAACTTGCCCGCGCGAACACCAAAAACACACTTTTCAGGGTTTAGTTTCATACCAGCTGCGCCCAAGTTGTCGAAGGTCTCCTATAGGTCGGATGCATGGTCGAAAACCTTGCGGCTTTTTACGACGATATCGTCGACATGGGCCTCCACATTTTGTCCCAACTACTTGTGAAGGACCTTGTACACCAGCCTGGCAAATGTTGCTCCAGTGTTCCTCAGGCCGAAAGGCATCCTGAGGTGGCAGAAAGTGCCGAACGGCGTGATGAAGGATGTCTTTGGGATGTCTGCCGGATTCATGTGGATCTGGTGATAGTCGGAATATGCATCCAGAAAGCTCATGAGCTCACAGCAGGCTGTCGAATCGACAAGCAGGTCGATCCGTGGCAAGGGAAAGTCATCTTTTGGGCACACCTTGTTGAGGTCTGTGAAGTCGACGCACATGCGCCACTTGCCGTTCGACTTCCTCACCAGAACCGGGTTCGCCAAACACTCTGGGTGGTCGATCTCTTGGATCACCCCCGCGTTGAGCAGCTTCTGCACTTCGGCCTTTGCTGCCTCTTGGCGATCGGCGGACATCTTGCGTAGCTTCTGTTTCCTTGGCTTGGCATCCGGCTTGACTGCCAGATGGTGCATGATGAGGTCCATCGAAACACCTCCCGTTTCGTCGGGGCTCCAGGCGAAGATGTCAATGTTCTTCTTGAGCACCTCAAGGATAATTTCGACTTCCTCTTCGCCTAGATCGCCCCCGAGCAGAGCAAGCTTTGCGGGATCGGCGTCGTCGATCTGCTTCTTGATTACCTTGCCACGAGGGGCGGGCTTCGGCATGTGTTTAGCATGATCATGTGGTTTGGCCTCAACATTGTGCACTGCTCTGTTGATTTCGGCCAGATTGCCCTTTGATGTAGCCGAAGGTTGAAGCCCCTTGACGACGATCACGCCTATTGGACCTGGCATCTTGAGCTTGAGATAGTTGTGGTGGGAGATGGCTTCGAATTTGTTCAGGGTTGCACGGCTGAAGATGGCATTGTAGCTGTATGGGATGTCGATGACATCGAACAGTATTTGCTCTTCACGCCTGTTCTCATCTGTGCCGAAGGCTACAGCCAGCTGTACTTGGCCCGAGACTTGAACTGCTTCAAAACCGAAACCACGAAGTGAGGCTGGTGCTTGGGTGAGGGCTAGGGTTGGCAGCCCCATCTTGGCATATGGATCGGCGAAAATGACGTCGGCCGAACTTCCCCCGTCAACCAGGATTCGCCGGACTTCGAAGCCAGCTACCTCGGCTGAGATCACTAAGGGGTCTTGATGTGGGAATAGGACCCCTTCGGCGTCTTCTGGTCCGAAGGAGATTTGCTGGTTCAGGTACCTCAGAGCCCCTTCGGCTGCCGCAGTGATGCTGTGCACCGCTCGTAGCTGCATTTTCTTTTGCCGCTTCGACTGTTGGGCTGGTGGATCGGCCCTTGTAATCACTTGGATTACTCTACGCTAGATGTCTTGGCGCTGTTCGACCGGGGGTGCTTGTTCTTGAGCGGTTTCGCGAGGTGCTTCGACAGCAGCCCCTTGTTGCGGCCTTAGGTCTTTATTGTTGCCACACTGCCAGATATTTCGGCATTGCTCGGTGGTATGCGAGGATCGCCTGTGGTACGCGCAATAGAGGTCCTTCCTAACCTTGTTGCGAACAAGCTGTTGATGGCTGCCTGCTTGCTGAGCGTCGAATTCCTTGCGGAGGGCTTGGACCTCTTCGACGGCCATCACAGCCTTGCCCGTGCAGTCATTTCTGAATTTCCTCCAAATCGCGGGAGCTAGACTTGGCCTTGGTGGCTGTCCCTAGTTCGCCGGCTAAGTTTGGCGAACGTTGAGAGGAGCCGGTTCGGCGACCTGCGCTTGTACTTGGGCTTGGGCAGCGGCGATGGAGGCTTTGTCATACTCGGCTTGGATTGCTTGCCGTCGCTTGGAATCCTCTTCGCCTCTTGCATACCCATCAATGATGCGAAGCAGGTGATCGAGTGTCTGCGGCTCCTTGTTGGCAATTTTTCTTGTGAGTTCGCCTTCAAGCAGCCCGGCCGAAGTGGTGTTGATAACAGACGCTTCGGTTATGTTTTGAACTTGGCATCGGGCTTGGGAGAAACGACACATGTACTCCCGTATTGATTCGCCGGGCCTTTGGCGAATGCCGAGCAGGTGTTGCTGTGTCTTCGGCTCCTCATAGGTGCCTCGAAAGTTAAGAACAAAGACATCGCGCAATTGCTCCCATGAGTAAATGCTATTGGCAGGTAAATTGAAGTACCAAGAGCGGGCGATGCCATCTAGAGCGAGATGGATTACCTTTGCCTTGGTGTTTTCATTGCCATGAGTGGCTTCGATCGCGGACTCGTAGATGGACAGAAACTCTTTTGGGTCTGTTTCGCCCGAGTATCGCGGAACGGGTGGGAACTTGAACTGGGGTGGGATTGGATGGATCTTGATTCCCCCACTCAGCGGTAGCCCCTTTTCGCCCCCCGCTTTGTTCGCGGCACCTTGCTGCGGATATGGCATGGCGAAGGGCGAAGTCATGGCTTGCGCGTGAGGTTGGGCTACAGTGTTCGGCTGCCCGGCTCCGAATGCTGACGCTTGGGGCACCGCCATGGACTGGTCGAATGGAGGCTGGGTCCAAGCCATGGCGATCTGGTTCGGCGCCTGATTTGCTCTGAAGCCTAGTGTCGGTGCCTGTGGTTGAATGGTTGGTGCTTGAGTAACGTTGCTGAAGTCGAACTGCGGTCCTTGACTCCAAGGCGAAGCCCCCGGACCTAGCTGGTTCGACGGCAGCCAACTGGTTGCACCTTGGCTTGTGTTCCCCTCCGGTCAGGCCGAAGGGGCTGTGTTTGAAATGTTGTGCGGTTGGCTGAGTTGCTGAAGGAAAGCTCGAAGCTGCGCCTGCAAAGCCGAAGCCCCTTCCGCCATTGCTTGTGACATTCGGCCAGGTGGTGGGGGGTGTACTTGGGTAGCAACCGACCTAGCCTGCGGCTGTACACGAGAGGCCGGGTATACTGTTGCGGCCGAAGTCTGCCCGGCAAAGTACGCTGGCGCTTGCGTGGCTTGCGGCGGAAGGGCCTGAATCGATGCTTGCGGGTAGACTGGAGGAGGAATGTAGCCTGCCGAATACTGGAGTATTGGGGCCTATGCGACCTTGGCTTGTCATATTGCCTCATACTCCTGTTGCTGCTCTTGCATCTGGCGAAGCATGTCTTGGAGTCGAGTCACGTTTTGGCACATGGCCTCCATATTGGCTTCGGCTTGTGCTTCGGGGTTGGGGTTGACTTGTGCAACGGCGAGCGCGGTCGAAGTCATCACTGGCTGTGACGAAGCGGCTAGGGGCACCAGCAGATGGCTTGTCGAAAGGATCTCCGCGCTGGTCTGGAGCACCCTTGCCGCCGCAGCCGCCTTCGCCGCGTCGACCGTGTTCGGCACTTGCCCCGAGGCGGCAGGAGCCGAAGACGGTAGTGATGGCACAGGTGCGGAGGCGCACAGCTCTCCTCCATCTTCGGCGACGGGCGCCGAAGGCTCTGCTCTCTCTTCGGTGGCCATCTCTCCCCCGGCTTCGCTTTCCTTCCGCCTTGCAACCTTCTCCTTCACGACTCTCTTCGGTGACATTCGCTCTCAGTGGTTTCGCTCAGAGGTCCCCACGGTCGGCGCCAGCTGTTGTCGAAACGACAACCACATACGTCGAAAGACGTGGTTACTCAACAGTGACTGGAAAACGGTAAAGTGTATTAAATTGAGAATTTTTCTTAGGCCTCCCCCTTTACATGACCCTAGGGGTTTATTTATAACCCTGTTACAGGTCCCTCTGTTAGGGTTCAGGTTTTACAGAGGAATTTACATGGTTGTCCTTATGAAAGGGACATTTACATCGGTAAACAGTGTCATTTGCACTCATGGGCTTCTAATGGGCCGGTAGATTGGGCCCGGGCTATGGCAAATGGGCCGGTCGGGCCAAAGCAGCCCATGGGGTTGCTTGCATGCCGAACCTGTCTTGACAGGGGTCTTGCAGCTTCGCCATATGCCCTTTGCTATATGCTGTTCGCCCATGATGCCCTTGCTTCACGTGGACCCGCCGCGGCTTGTCAGCCTTCGCCATCTCCGCTCATGGCCTTCGCCATGGGGCTTGGCCTAGTCTGCTCTGATGACTTTGGCTTGAATCCTTGCTGGTTCTCAGGTTTCGGCACGTCCGGCCGAAGGGCCTCATGGCATACCGCCAACAAAAGCGAAGAATAGGTATAAAAGCATCGATTTTACCTGCTAGGTTAGATATAAACCTCCTCAAATAATTCACTTTACCTAGCAACTTTTGAACTTCCTTCTTGCATGTCAGCGCCTTGAAATCACGAATCTTTTCTATTTTCTTAGGATCCATCTCAACTCCTCTCTCATGCACCATGAATCCTAAGAACTTCCCCGCTGACACACCGAAAGCGCACTTGAGTGGATTTATCTTTAAACCATACTAGCGCATCCTCTCAAAAGCTAACCTCAAATTGGCTATATAACCATCCATGCCATCCGATTTGACAACAATATCATCAATGTAGATTTCTAAGATAATACCTAGCAAATCATGGAAAATCAAATTCATTGCCCATTGATATGTTGTACCGGCATTCTTCAATCCAAAAGTCATAATGACCTACTCAAATAAGCCAACAAATCCCGGACACCTAAAAGCCGTCTTGTACATATCCTCCTCCGCCATAAAGATTTGTTTGTATCCGGCATTACCATCCAAGAAACTAATCACCCTATAACCCGAGGCATCATTTGTCAACATGTCGGTTATAAGCCTATAGGCATAGGATATTCATCTTTAGGAGTAGCTTTATTTAAATCTCTAAAGTCTATGCACACTCTAATCTTACCACTCCCCTTCTTTTCAACCGGGACAATACTAGACACCCACTCCGCATAACAACATGGCCTAATAAACCCCGCTTTCAATAACCGGTCTATCTCTAAACCCCGCTTTCAATAACCGGTCTATTCCTCCTTGTCCCGATCATAAAGCAAAGGATTAAAATGACGGGGTGGTTGTTTATGGGGTAAGGCCTAAAACCCGGTTTAATTGGAAGCCGATGCTCTACAAGATCACGACTAAGACCCGGCATCTCATGGTATTCCCATGCAAATTAGCAATCAACATATTCTTCAAGCAACTCTATTATCTTGACCTTATAATCCGGCTTTCATATTTTTGTTTACAAAAATCGGCCTTGGCTTAGTTCCATCACCTATATCTATTTCCTCCAATGGATCGCCGATATAAACCCTTGCCCTAGCTTCTCCACATCATAAAAATCTTCAATGGTTTCCCCAATATCATTCTTTGTAGACCGATATTCTTGCACCCTCTTTTGCAACCACTCTAGATTAGCTTCTTTACTCATGATACAAAGTAACATAGCCTAACCGTGCTAAATTAGTCGGCTTTACAAAGATAGGTACAAAACCACCTTTAGAAACACTAATGAAATCATAGCTAGAAAGATCTAACCCCGATAAGCATTGAATATTCCCATGTTGCCACTCAATTGAAGCATCGGCCATTGCAACCTCGGCCGATGTATCCGCTTGAACAATCTCAACATCATCGCTGTCCCATTGAATTAAACATTGATGCAAGGTAGAGGGCACAAAACAATTGGCATGAATCTAACAATGACCCAAAATAACACTATAGTTACCTTGCACATCGACGATGAAGAAAGCGGTTGGCAACGTCTTGTTTTCTACGGTAAGCTCCACCGAAAAGATACATTTCATCTCTGTTGGTTCACCATTGAAAGCCATTGAGAGTCATATTGGTCTTCTTCAACTTATCATCTCCACGCCCCAACTTCTTGAACAACGAGTATGGCATCAAGTTCACGGCGGCACCTCCATCTACTAGCATCCTAGAGATCGGTTTTCCATCAATATGGGCCTTAAGATAAAGAGGCTTCATATCACGATTAGACTCATCGGACTTCTCAAAAACCGCATCTTTTGGACCTAGTGAAAGTTGAGCAACTTCAACTTCATCCATAGCACAAAACTCCATACGCAACATACACACCATGTTGATGTCCATGTCCTCCTTTGGAGACAAATCATCTTTAGTAACCGATTGTTCTTCCTTCTCCTTTTGCACAACAACCGGCTCTTCAATCTCTATGGACTTACGCCTCCACATCTTCATAGGCGGTGGTCGCAACTCATTGAATTTTCTATCTCTCCACTCTTCGGCTTCTCTCTCCTTCAATTCTTGAGTCTGAAGACGATGCAACCTCCTCTTTTGGGTAGCTGTTAAATTCTTAGGCATCCACTTGATTTCGGCTCAGTTCCAGGAGGAATATAATGCCCCCTATTGACTTTTCTTGAAGACGACGAAGCCCCCGAACTACCCTTCGCCAATCTCTTGTCAAACCGGCGCTGGAGACTGGTCAAACCGGATGAAGACCATCGGTCAGACTGGCCAGAAGGCCCGGTCAGACCGGCGCTCGTCCGGCGGTCAGACCGGCCAGAGGGCCTGGTCAGACCGGCCACCTGCGTAGAGCTGGTCCCGGCGTCGGATTTGTTGCTTGAAGTCTCCTTAGCTTCATCTCCAGAAGGTATTGGCACATCATAAGACCCCACTTTGATAGTAATCACTTCCGAAGTCCTTGTTTCTACCTTGACGCACTTTTCTTCCCTCCTTTCTTCATCGACCCGATTTCTAGATGAAAACCGGCCTTTGTTTGGTGAAGACAAATGCTCATGTGATGACCTCCGTGGTCCTCCTCAACCTTGATGAAATTGTATTGGAGGCATATGATCAAACATTAGTGGCAGTGCCCCCCATGGCATGAAGTAAGGAAAAGGATAACCCGACGACGGCATTGGACAATGCCCCCATGGCATGTCTTGGTGAAAGACCAAATCGCTCCCTAGGAGGTGATCTTGGTCTTTTGCCCTTATTGCGACTTCGCTCACCACCCTGCTTCCCATCCTTATTCAAGAGCATATCAAAAGTCACCTTAGGCTTCCGTGGAGTTTTAGAACTTGAAGCTTCATCTTTGTTCTCCTTCCAAACACCAACTTCTGGATTTTTTGGCACAATCATCTTAATCCTAGGCTCCCCAACTACCACTTCCTTTCCCTTGGTAGATTCGGCTTGCTCTGGCCGAATCAACACCTTCTTGTTATTGAAATCAATAGTATTCACCAGAAAAGGATCATGATCTAACTTCATCTTGGAGCCCTCAGTAAATTTCAATCGTCCTTCCTCCATGGCCGATTGAAGCTGTTGTCGAAACACATTGCAACCATTAGTAGAATGAGAATGAGAATCATGCCATTTACAGTAAGCTCGACGTTTCAAAACCTCTTGAGATGGGATGACATGGCCTTTAGGTAATTTAATTTGTTTTTCTTTGCAAAAGATAATCAGAGATATTATCACACTTGGCCACATCAAAAGTATACTTAACCTAACTTTGCCGATCTTTACGAGGAATTAGCATTAGGTTAGAACAAATAAAAGGCTTGTTTTTGTTAGTCCATGACCACTCAACAACATATATATCACGATCACCACCATCATTATCAGAAATAATCATGAAATTTTTGTTCTAATTGAGCCCAAGTATGAAAAGAATTTGCTAGTAAAGAAGTAAACCATGTAAAAGCAGTACCGGACAAAGATAAAGAGAAGAAGCGCAATTTAAAAGCATATGTGTTGCTAGCCTCACCACATTGTGCTAAGAATTGGCCTATATGTTCCCATGCGGTCCTACTATCCTCACCACTAAACTTAGTGAATTCGGGAACCCTAAAACCACGAGGATATGGGATATTATCCAAATAATCAGGTACGGCTTTTGGTAAACCATAGCACAATTCCTTGGTTCAATTCCAAAGGCTTCCCTAATCTTGTTTCTATGTCTTTCCTCCATATTATCAGGCCTTGGTGGATTTGGTGGTAAGTTTGGTGGCCTAATAAGTGGTTGTTGCGGCACAATATTGTTATATTGGCCATATCTAGTGTCGTGAGGATGTCCCCGATTAGGATCATTGTATGCATTAGGTATATGTGGAGGAACTTGGGGATTAACAATAACTACAGGGGGATCATGCACAGGAATATGATATAAAATCCCATTATTAGTGATAGGATCAATCCCCTGTATCGGGATGATTTTGCCGGTCTGACCGACCCAGGGCCTGGTCTGACCAGCGGTCAGAGGTACGGTCTGACCGGCCATAGAGCCGCCGGTCAAACCGACAAATGAGGTATGATTGCGATTGGTTCATAAGAGGAGGTACGTATGGAAATTGAATGATGAAATGTTGTGATTGATTGAGAAGAAAATGTATGTGGAAAAGTTATTATATTTTGGGATAAATTTGAAAGGCTATAAATTGTTATATTTTTGGACGGTGGCAGTATTATCAAATATGTTTAGACTTTTAACCTAGAACTTTGTACCAAGAAATTGCACCATATATACATCCTTATAATTCACTGCTGCTCAGCTTATCAGACCCACAGCCATTTTTCTTTCTCCTTCCTACCCATCTTTCTCACCCTCATCATCATCCATCATTTTCTTTGCTCTTTTCCTCCTAAGCAGCACCATAGCAGCTGCTTCCCCCTCCGGACAAGCTCCTAGTGTCGCGAATCGCAAAATGAGGACGGATCTAGTGGTCATGACTCGGCTATGAGTTCCGTGGTGGCACGAATTGATAGTGGCCACGGCTCAACGGACGAGCTGCACAGCGGCACAGATCAATGACGGCTTGATTAAACAAGCTCCACACCGGCAACAATGAGCTTGAAGGACATAAATAGATGTCGGTGGATCTACTCGTCGGAGTACTCCACTTGCTAGATCTTCTCCCTGGTGGGTCGATCTACTCCTCCATGTTGGCACTTGACATCGTCTTGTAGCCTCAACATTACTTTTTTTAAGATAATGGAATGAAGCCTCAACATTACTAGGTGCCACTCTCTCATCTTCTCTCTTTCTTTTAGAGAATCTTCTCTATGCAATTGAGTTTGCACTAGTTTAATAATTTGCCATCGACTTTCTGCATAACACCGAGTTAAACAATTTGTAATTGGACCATATAGTTTTTCAATATACCCAAAATGCCCTTACATCCATATAAGGAACAATTGATTGACCGGCTAAAAGTTTAAAAAGTTATAGAATTTTCTTTAAGTCTCCTTGCATGACATATGAACAGATGATTTACACTAGAAACAACAACATATAAAATACTTTAGGTAACATATAACATATAAATTATATTTCAAAAAAAAAATAGTAACGCAAAAAATCTTGAAACTCTTATACACAAACTTCTATGTTATGTGAGAAGGCTACACAAAATTTTTTATAATTTTTGGAATCTTCTAATGTCATAAATCATTTGTCAATCTTATTTGTTTGCAAGTGCATTTTTGAAAAAAAAAAGCCCAAACCAATGGCATATTATAGAAGCATGGATAAACTCGGTGATATAGTGTAGAAAAGAATAATGTTAATGATAAATTATTAAACCGATACAAACTCAGTGGTATAGACTATGACTTAAATGATCCAACCTAAGTTGTACTATTTCGACATTATTCATTTCGTACAATAACCCCTCCAAGTTTTTTATTCTTCTTAAACATTTAATCTATCCTATTGTTGACAAGAAATCCGTGCTTGGCCGATGGTGTTAGGTCTATGTTGGCGTGAACTAAGTCGACGAACACAATGGCCTAGGAGATCTGTTTAGGTCCAATGCAGATCCAAAAGTTGATGAGATGCGGGCGTACCAGTCAGATTGATCCTGCAACTAATAAGATATACAAATAGCAGATCAATGAGCTGATCAGCTGACAAGCCGATGGAGTAGTTCCAGCCAATGCCGATACCAGCCGATAGCGATAGATTTTTGAGCTATCAGCTATATGGTGGATGTAGAATCTGACACTTAATGTAAATAAAGGCAATCGGCTGATGATAATGTAATAAAACAATATAATCCAATAGAAACCAATCGACTAACACTAATATGATAGAAGAAGTATTGATCCGAATGTTAAAGCATACATTGGTTGGAGGTCCAATGCCACAAAATCCAAATGATTAGATAAACAGTGAAACCTTTGTTGTCATCAGCTAAATCCAACTTATATGCAATCCTTGTAAGCCGATGCAACGTCTACATACCTTATTTGCTAAAACCCCGATGAAACCCTTATTGGCAATCAAAAAACAGGCTAGAGATTATAATTCTAAACACGACTTAGTAGGTCGAAACTCAACTGATGCAGCACTAATATGAAAAGAAACATAATATCTAGACAATTAAGCCGTTGACTGATTTTCAGAGTGGTGGATATCTTAGCTAATCTAATCTGGTAAAGCGATTTAGCCGATACTGGCATAAACCCTAAAACGAATCTTAGCCGATACAAGTAAACTGAGTTACCAAACTAGATTAACTAAGATATATGATAGATAGGTAGAAAAATATATCAACCGAACCAGAGCGATCGAAGAGGTCGAAGCGATGCAGTTTTCAACAACACTAATGTAGCCGATATAATTGCCAGGGCCCGCGGAACGTAGGACTAACCCCTTCGCTAGAGATCGAAAGCTGATGCAGCCCAGCGTCAAGTGCCAAGATCTGCTAAATGATAAGTAAAAACCTCGGCAAAGAGGGTGGCGATGCGCCGAGAGTAGTTGTATTGATTGTTGAGATAGTTTACAATAACCCCGTGTGTACATATTTATACCCATAGGTAGATATGAGTTACAATAACCCCGTGTGTACATATTTATACCCATAGGTAGATATGAGTACTTCTTGGATAAGAAAGAAACTTTTCTAAATATAAAAGGAAAATATAAAGTCCTTATCGGATACTAAACACACTTTTCTAAAGATAAAAGGAAACTACTAAATCTTGCCTAATTAATAGATAGAATTACGCCGCCATGTCGCATCCTCCTTGAACTCGGTCACTTCTGGATAAGCTTTCTTTATTCAGATAATTTCCTTAACCAAATCTACTAAGAATCCGACTATTGGTGACTTGATAATTCCCATCGGCCAATTCCAGGACTCTGAAACCGATACTGACTTTAGGCCGATGATGACTTCGAGGCTTACCAAATTTCACTGTTAATAACTATACAACCTAAAATGATTATCTTCTTGGGAGATGATCATCTTGGGACAGAGAGAGTAGGATTCAACACCAAGTTTCTCCTTGGTTTTCCAACTGGTTTTTGAGTAATGGGCGAGTGAAGCTTCATAGTAAACCCATCATTGTGTCGTGTGTAGAAGCCCTTTTCAAGGAGGATCATAAAAACCGGATTCTTGGTGTCCAAACTTAGGCTGAGTTCGTTGGTTTTCAACACATATCTCGTTTTTCGAGCGCGTATGTTTCCCAAATTACTAAATGGTCCTTTTTTATAAATTATATATAAAAGTTGTTTTAAAAAAACATATTAATTCATTTTCAAAAAACTAATACTTAAATAATCATGCGTACGCTAATGAGTTGCTTTGTTTTGCATGCTTAGAGGATTAGTTCCCAACACACAATACCCAACACAGCCTTAGAGCCTGTTTGGGGGAGCTTCTAGTAGAAGCAGCTTCTTACAAAATCTCCACCTCCCCCAAACAGTTCAGATTATCACTCTGATTCTGAGCTTCTCACAAAATCTCCACCACCCCCAAACAGTCCAGATTGTCACTCTGATTCTGATAAAATGTAGTTCCAGAAAATGAAATAGAACTCA
Source organism: Oryza meridionalis (assembly GCA_000338895.3). Taxonomy (NCBI): domain Eukaryota; kingdom Viridiplantae; phylum Streptophyta; class Magnoliopsida; order Poales; family Poaceae; genus Oryza; species Oryza meridionalis. The sequence goes on along the minus strand of CM002531.2, from coordinate 10,154,640 downwards.
GAAGCTAAAAAATCTAGCTGAAAAATCCAGCTGAAAATCCATCTTCCATATTATAAGAAGCTGGCTACTAACCAACAGATTCTTAAAATCTTAAAGCTCCCCCAAACATGGACTTATTGGATCCAGGAAAATAAAAAAGAATCCCACGCTAGCCTTACCTAGAAAATATTTTTTATTTTTTTAACCATTTTAATTTTTTATTTAAAAATAAACCCTTCCAAAACTTATTTTTAAAATCTGAGCCTTCACACACCATACTACATCAACGAGAATGGTGTGCCAAATAACGTTCTCATGCTAGCGAGATCAACATGGCCAAGTAATGCAGTCACATCAATAAGACCTGTACGACAATATTGTTTTGCTACGACAGTTCAGCTGGCATGACCAAAAGATTTAGATCTTGAAAATAAGTTTTGGAAATGTTTATTTTTAAAATTTAAAAGGTTTAAAGAATAAAAATAATTCCCTAGAAAATAGGTTACCGAAGAGGAAAAAAAAAACCTGTACCAAGGGCGGATGACGCTGTCTTCTGATCCTGACAGTGCTCAAGCCAAAAACACACAAACAAAAAGTTGTGACACGTAAAAGGCTGTTCACTAAAGAAAAATATAATACATCATACAAGCACTCACAGGAACTGGACAAGCAGACTACTTTGGCAACATTCACGCTACGGCGATGTTAAACAGTCTCAAACACCACTAGATCAAATCTTCAGCAATGGACTCAACTGCCATTCGAGGGTCAGTGCTTTAACTAAAAACAGTCAAAATTTCCTTCTGAAAATGACATTCAGACAGGACTACAACATTGCTCTCAAGGCAAAGATAATAACTATTACAGTTTACATCTAGCTTGTCTACTTCATTCTGCCTTGGTATGTACACCACAGCACAACTAAGCAAAATTTTCTTGATTGCAGAGTAAGTTATACCGCATTTTATCCATTCTTTGAAGTAGACAGCTAGTATTTCATCTGCATGGAAGTGAAACAAACAATTGAGAGGCATTTAAAAGGATAGCCACAATTTATCGGAAGTGTTAAAAAAAAAACTAATCTCAAGCTAGCCTTGACAATGACAAGTCTAAAATGTCAAATAACAAAAATGTGAGTTGCTTCAAGTTGCCCTTCTCTAGCATTATGCTTAACAGAAACTTTCTACAGTACTAGTATCTTGAGTGGCATAGTTATAGTATCATTTTTTTCACCCCAGTTACAGCCACTGAAATGTATCCGCTCAGTTTAGTTAGATCAATGATCCTGTCATAAAAGGATTATTACCCTAGTACGTTGAGCTGTTGTCTCAAACCTCTACCTGCATCATGCTGTCGTCTTTATCAAGTAGAAGTGAGGGACTGAAATCACACAGTAGAGTGGAATGTATAGAGAAGTGTTTGCATTGAGATTGTGAGAATAGTTGACGTGTATGTCTGGAGTAATTGCATGGCTAGCAGTGAATACAGTTTATAAACTTGGTTCTGGCTTTTTTTGTTGTGCCCAATATTTAATTTGATGATTGCATCTAATTCCAATGGCTAGCTTGTGCAGGTAAAGATGTAAGCACAAGTAACTAAGATGAAGGGCCAGGAAAAATCTAAATACTTGATTACAGAAAGAAGGAAAGAAATCTTGAGGAAGGAATGTAGGATTCCACTCTTGGAGCACTGAAGTTGCAGGAGAGGTTTGAAAGCAATACAATGTAGACTTGAGACACAAAAGGTGGGTTGTAGGCTGGGAGGAAATATGCACTAGATGAGCAGCACCAAACATGGGAAAAAGCCCCTCTGGAGTTTCAAGGTAGAGTTAGAAGCAAAACCAAGAAATGTAGCAGAAATTAAATGCAAGAAAGTAGCAGGAACCAAGGAAGGATATGGACTTATTTGGTTGGGGACCTGTGAAATGTGCGGACCCTGATTAAAAGAAGTCTGGAAATACAGAAGAGTTTGATGATTTCTGCCAAACAAAGGGGCAACATTATGCTACTACTGTATGTATGCCCTTGGTTAGTACCATACACACACAGTGTTCCATGAATATTAAGTTTAGTTATCATGTTTGGTTATCATAATTATATTTTTAATGTTTTAGCTCAGTTCAGCTGGAATTCAGTTATTGGTAGCATGTGGGTACTTTGCGGTTTGTGCAGAACATGGTTCTATTTTCTATTATTACCGGCACCTTATTGTTACTGTTATAGTATTGTAATGTGACCAGCTATGGGGTTATCAAGATTTGCTATCCCATTAATTGCTTTATTTCGGGGAGATTTCTACTCAAATTTAGTAGCAGCATTTTTAATTTTAGGTGTTGAGGAATAGTTTAAGGACTCAGCTCAATGCTAGGCTAGGGTGCTATATGGGTATTCTTGAGGCTAACTAGTTTGGTGGTAGCTTTGAGCAGTTGTGCATAAGAAATCCTGATCAGTTATTAAAGCAAGAAGATAACATTCGGTTTAAACATGCCCTTCAATAACAAAATGGATTAAGTCAGAACTGGGCCCATTGGTTATACGGGGAAATATCTGGTGAAAACCATCAAATAAGTGAAAATACATGAAAACGGGACCTAAAAGTTCTCTAAATTCATGAAAAATTTACTAGAGAGGCATGAACTACATTACCACCAAATCTCAAGTCCAAAATCAACTTCATTTGGAGGAAAAAAAATTCAGGCAAATAGCACCTAATCAGCGATAAAGTGGAGCTAGTATTACAAAGTCTAAAAATGCACCCCAAATTAAAAGGCTAAAAGGACTCACATCTGCCAGTCTGACCGTGGCTTGACTGCTGGTTTTGGCTAGTTCAATGGGGTTCAGCCAACAAACAATGGGCATTTAAGTGTTGCAAGTATCGTGATTACATCATATTGTCACTATGGAGCAATATGTTATAGACATGGGCCAGGCCCATGCAGCAGGTTAGGCATCACAGATTAGGAAAAACATCAATTAAAGGTAGGAGATTATCTAGTTAGGAAATAAACGAGCTCTGATAGTAAATTAGAGATAGAGATTGGGTTGGTTTCTACAATTTTAGAGATTATTTCCTTTGGTGTGGTAGTATGTACTCTATTATTAATCAATCAATCAAATCTCTAAAGTTAGCCCTAAGCCTCAGAGCTTCTCTTAGTGGAGACCCTGCTAGAGCTACTAGAGGGCTAGTGCCCTATCCCTGCTCTCTGGACCCTTATCCAAGCCAGTTCAGACCTTGATTGCAATGATATAGAAATCATGAATGCAAGGAAGCAGCAAGGAATACCTCTGGATAAAACCAACAATACACAATCTTAGTCCTCATCTTCATCAGAGAGGAGCCTAATAGGGCCCTTCACCTTGCTTTCATTATGCCCACTAAGTTCCAGAGCTGCTTTTGCAAGGAATTCTTCCGTGGCAGCACGAACAGACTTCTTATTTGGCCGCGGTGGTTGTGGTTTTCTCTTGTTCCCAGAGTAACTCCCTCCTTCTCCTCTACTAATTGCCTGCATGCTCCTCTTCTGATCTGAAATAGCAAATGAAACCTCAACACTACACCATAAAAAACCAAACCGTTCGTAAAACTTTTCAATAAACAATTATGTACCAGTTGTCAAATGGGACAATGAGTGACCAATGAACCTTGCTGCTGCCTGTGTATTCACTGTAGTGGTTGGGCACAATGGTGCTGCAATTCAGAACACAAGCAGTAATTTGGTATACGTGTGCATAGATATGATATTTCCACCAATAGTTAATGAGTTGTCAAGTACCCTTGTCCCAGTCCTCAAATCGATTTAACTTTTCCTCCCACAAGCTTAACCTCTCCTGAAATAAATGAAGCAGAAGTGGAACTAAACATCTGACAGTATCAGCATTGGACTTGAAAAAACATATTGATTGGATTTTCCATTTTAGATTGTTCCATGCAAAATTTCTAACTAAGAATAAAATCAAATCTTCCCTATCCAAGACTTCAATCTTTAACTGCATTACTGCCCCAGGAACACCAAAGTTATAAAACCATATTAGAAGTTAGGATAAACGAGTGGAATTACAAACCTACAAGCTCTAGCCAAAATCAGGTGAAAAACTGGATAACAATTCATGAAATGAGCATAGAGCATGGATGATTTAATGTTCAAGCTGCCAAAGGATTGTAGAGTGGTAGTCTTAAATATCAGGATCATCAATTTGTGCCTACTAAGTATGGATATCAGGATATGGGATTATAGAAGGTAGCTCAGTTAAGTTGCTTCAGATATTAGATAGGATAAAAGGAAGTACACAATACCAGCAAGGGAAAAACTTATTCAGCACTGATCCTATGGGAGGCACACAAGTTTGGGAAGAAGTGCACAAAGTGAAAATCCAGTATATTATAGTGTTAGCTTTTGCATCTTGTTATCCCCTGATCAGCTTGATCAGGAACAGGATGTGGCTCACTACACCCTGGACAGATCAGTAAAATTAATTCCTAGATGGCTATACTGAAAAAAAAAATTGGTTTGGTGTGTGAGGAACACAAGAATGAAGGGATTTGTTAAAGCAATATCCCATGGAAGTAATTTTGTTCCTTTTGTGGCCAGGAAAGTGCATGCTGTGTTCAGGTATGGAGGATGGTATTAATATTTTGTCATCCTGTCTCTTAGCTACCTTTGTCTGGATTACTATAGAGGCTCTCGAGTGGGACAGGATGTCAACTTCTATTTGACATCTTTTGTATAAGTAATGAAGTGTTCAAAACTTGGCCCTAGGTGCTAGGCGCCAGGTAGCCACCCCGATTATGCATTAAATGGTGCATTGGGTGGTTAACTGTACTTGGGGGCTCTTGTGCCTGCTATTTTAGTGTTCTATTGTGTAAGTTTTATGTAATATGCTCACTAGCTGCTTGGGATTCACGGCCATGCCAAAACTCTAGCACCTTATATGTGTGAAAGAAAAATGGGGGTGAATCTGTTTATCATCTTACACTATTTTCTTTTGCAGCTGTTTCTTGTATAATCTATAAGGCAAGGAATCATGGAAATTGAAAGCAGCCTTTTCCTCAGACAGGAACTTATCGTCCACATTCTTTCTAAATTCCAATACGCAAAACTGGAGGTAATTGCTACATCAAGAAAGGCAAAATAATATGGAAGTAATCAAAGGGCAAAGGGCAATAATGGCTACAAGAGTTCAAAGATCAGGGAGTATATTGGATCAACTTTACTTTTCTTAGTTTTGCACTGTGTTTTACTTATTTTGATTTATTATCATTGTAGCAAATTTAGAAATGAGTTAACGATCAGACTGATACATCCCAAATTATCCTACTGATTATTTGAGTATTTCTTTCAATTCTTGTGCACATGCCACAGGAGGGTATCCACTGCCACAACATCTTTCCAGTGAGCTATGGTGCAAACAGTTTTTGTATGTGATTTTGCATGTGGGAACCGGAAGGATGCAAGGGGAGCGAGCATACATGCAGTACAAACAAGATCGAAAAGGCATGCAAAACTGCATGGTTTCTTTCGAGTGAGATATATTTATGGCTGGTTGGTTTCGCGGCCTCCAGAGCATAATCAGGAGATATCACCTTTAAAGAATAAAGATTGCGCCATCCTAGTCCAATCAATCCCTCCTTGAGAGTCTACTTTCAAAAATAACATCGACTGATTTATTGTGGAATAAAAACGAGTATAATCAGGGCTGCTGTGAGCCGAGCAAACGAGCTGGCTAAATGAGCTTTCAGTCCACCACTTTAAAGACAGCTGTAGGGGTGACTTAACTGTGTGATATGCTTCGATAATGGTAGTTGTAAGATTGAACTTACTAGTTATTACTATGATTTATAGGGCACTGGTAAAACCAGCTATTTCCTTTTCCTTTTCTCTGATGCTACTGTGCCGAACCTCGTTATTTGCTTGGGATGAAAGCAGGGTGGTTTGCCTTTGTCTAAAAACAGGGTATAAAATAAGTCCATGACTCCTCTTTACAATAATATGGCATGGTACAAAGATTCCCGATTAGAAATTGTTAACATAAATTAGAAACCTATACAAGGATACACCCAAACTTTTGTTCTTATTGGCAAATCTGAAACCGAATTTATACTACTATAGAATGTGAGAACAATGTAGAAGTAGATAGGATTCTAGGCAGGAGTATAGAGAGAGCTTACAAACTCCTTCTTGATAGGGTGTTCATCCGGATCAACTCCCGAACACCTAAGCCGCACTGCAACAATAATAATAATAAACAAAAAACATTTAGTCAGAAGCGATGCGGGTCACGCAGCCATAACGGGAAGGGAGTCACCGCGAGAGCTGCCTGCCTGCGAAGAGGGAGGCGGCGGCCTTCGCCATGGCGAGGAACGCGCGCGCGCGGCGCAGCGGCGGGAGCTCGGCGATGGCGTCGGGGTCCTCGCCCGCCGCCGCGACCAGCTCGGCGAGGTGGTCCCCGACGGACTCGGCGGCCGCGAGGGTGTCCTCGGCGGCGGACACCACGGCGGGTGGCACCGCCGAAGTGGAATCGGCGGCGGCGGCGGCGGCCATGGTTGGGTGGATGAAGACGGGCAGACGGCGGTGAGGGGGCAGGGGAGTTTTGGGTTTTGCCGTTTTGCGCTTTAAGTGCTCGGTTTAGGTTATTTTTGGGCGATCTTCTCCACGAGTATAGTTGCCGGCCCATGGATTTCGTCCCATAACAATAACAACGATATTAGTAGGGCGAATTTTTTTAAATTTTTTAATTTTACTGTAAAATATACCCGTGCGTTGTAACGGGTGTAGGCTAATTTTAATTTTATTATTGTTATACGGTTTAATTAAAGTGAAATTCACTGTAAGAACTTGTTTGGATATATATTTTTCTAAAAAAATCATGAGATGCAATCAGGATTATGATTACCTCAGATTAGCATGCGAGTCTTTTTTAAAAGATTTCTTATACGACTCCTTCTTCAACCCAATCACCAAATGACAACAACTTCACCAATGAACATTAATTCAATCAACAGTGGTGTTTTGGAGGTGGAAGATGGGGGCAATACAAGATAACAATGACATGCAAATTAGAAGTATCGTTGTAAACTTGTAAACTTAGAGTCGGATATAAAAAATTACTACGGAGTATATGATATTTTTCTTCAAGCACGTGACAGTCAAGAAAACACAAATTAGATTAAGAAAGTGATAAGAGCTTAGTAGATTTTAGTGAAAACTCTCTTAAACAACCCTACCGAAGCTTGTATTGGAGGGGATGGTTCTTTGATAAATGTTCAATTACGTTATCGTATTAAGAACCCTATATTAGCTCTTTACATTGGAGATGACCTAAGGTTAACATGGCACTTAACTCTTGAACTTTTACGGAGCATGATGTTTATATATTACATTAAAATGTACTAATACTTTTATTTTAGTCTAAAATAGAAACATAATGTCTCTGCTCCAAGATTCGTATCCCATAGAACTGGAGCTTAGCAAACACTCCCAAGATTTTGGATAATATAGTATGGAGCTACCTCTATGCTCCTGAAAATTATGTTACAAGGGTGGACCAACATTCCAGCTCCACTCCACCCTCAGACTACGAGTCGTACCAAATGGGCCTTGTTGGTATTTCTCATGATCACAGATAAATCCGAGTGTGGAGATTATGGGTACCCTATACCCACACGGCGTGGTTATCCGACTGATATAGGGGATAACTTATATCTATGAAATATGTAACGGATCATGACTTGGGTATTACGTTTCCTTGTATATTATGGAACAGTCTAAAGTCCTGGTTTGATAAGATTGTAAAGTAGATTTAGGAAACTGATACCGTATTGGTTAAGATTTCTATCTTGTAATCCTGCCCCCCATCCTATATAGGTGGGCAGGAGGCCCTCTAGGGAACATGAGCACATATGATCGTCAGATCAATACACACCCGGCGGATTCAAATCCCCAAACAGGAGTAGGGTATTACCTCTCATTGAGAGGGCCTAAACCTATCTAAATCCTTTGTCTCCGCATCCATCCACTTTTAGGTCTCGTGCTGTGGACCCCCGTTTTTATAACAGGAATCAAACGTGTAAACAGTACCATTTCCCTGGATCAAGTAGTCTGGTACACACGAATTTATAGCTGAAATATCAAGTGCACATACACGAGTGTCTAGTACGAATTATTACATCGTAAGCCTGCAGGCATAGTTTTAAATCATCGGACCGAGCGGTCCGGAATACATCCCAAAAATAGAAGTAGATAAGGCAGCGGAGTTAAGGCAGCGGCACGCCATTGCCACAGGCAACGACCGTAACTAAGACCTATTGAACGCCATCGTCTTCATCACCCTCCTGGTAGTAAGCGTAGGGATCCTCCGAAGCTTCATCTCCGACTTCTGGTTAAGTTTGTATATTGCAAGGGTGAGTACCAACCGTACTCAGCAAGCCACCACAGCAACAATGCACATGATAAAGGGTATTCAAGGAATGGCTATGGTTCTTTTGCACAAAGCAAGTTTTGTAATTCTTTTCACAAGCCTAAGACCTAGCATAGACTGATCAAGATTTAATACCAGTGTTCGCATTAGACAACGACGGTTCTGTCCACCATCCATTGTGATCCCAAGGATAGCTTCCCGCCATTGAATCGTCATGGTTTTCTGAGGACGTCCACCTTCCCGCCTCTCAGGAAATGACTCCATCAGCATAGAAATCATTATGCAATATCCCATCCCATACAAGTTAAGAATTTAGAGTCTAGCCAAGTGTAATACATGTCCCGGTGCTCAATAAACGCGAGCACGGCTATTCGAATAAATTTGGTTCACTCACACTGCAGTGGATGTACACTTTACCCGCACTCCGCGACTGCCCAACACATGAGCCTCGTCCCAACACATAAGACTCGTCACGGCAAAGCTTTTCGATAACCTTGCATTGGCAGTACCCGCTCCATGAACTTCAATCCTCATGCACTCTAGGCGTCCATGTTTCTAGCAGTGAGAGGAGTTCTGGCGCTCCCGGGAAAGAGAAATCTCACACACATATTAAATTATGGTTCAAGTTAAGTTCTCTCTCACACACACTCATGGCAGTCCTACCAATGGCGACACCGATGTAGGGCACGCCTCTCGGCCCTACCTCAACGGCTGTCCCACCATAGCGCACCTGCCTCACTCAGGGGTGAACCATCTATGCAGGGATACTGCCTCCGCTCGGCTATCTAATCCGCTAGGTCTATACCCATTCGAGAAGTACGGTTGTACGGGGGTCGTTTCATGCTTAACTTCATGGCTCGGTCCTTAATTGACCGGGGACGGTACTAGCCTTTTCCAGATACCACCCAAATCCTCCGTCCGCGCCAGTCGAAAACAGTTGTTTAGTTTTATTTCTCCTTTCGCAAATCATGTCATCAATATCATGGCAATGTGGTGCTCATGTCTCCACATGCCGCATCTCAATTACTTTCCCAAAGGTAATTGCCCAAGCATATAGCGTTTGATAAATATGAGTATGCATAATTCTAGAATAGCAAGCATTTGTCATAGTTGACTAGGGACTCATACGTAAACATGGTTACGAAGGAATAAGGGGTAAACAATAATCAAGGCATGGCATAATCGCAAGTAGGATGTTCATCATTGCATGCAATTTTATTTGTAAACAAAACAATTTCGCAATTGGGATCAACATGTTCAAGGAATAGTGATGACTTGCCTTGCTCGTAGTTCTGCGGGTCTTGACCCTCGCTCGGATCCGCAACTCCCTCGGGCTCTAAAATTACGTGCGAAAATTGATTTGAATTCGGTTAGAATTCAAATAAAAATCCAAATAAATCCAAATGGAAGTCGCATGCGAAAGTCGATTCTTTTATATTAACTTTACTATTCGCGAACTAGAGCAAACCCAATTTCGATTTATACATCCTAAACTATTTTGTGGGTATAAGTATTTTGTTATCATAAGTTTTTAATTTAATCTACCCGAGCATTATATCCATATAATAGGTTAGAAATTTCTATCGCGAGCTAAATATCGGATGAAATCCTAAAATTATCTTATAATATTATACGATTTAATTTAGTCTATGACTAAATGATTAAATATAATATACGTCTAAAATTCCTAGTAATTAAATCCGAGTATCTACCGAGAATTGATCACCTATAGAGATTACCAAAATAATCTATAATTATATTAAATTTTGCAATTCTACGACTATAATTGATCTATAATTAAATTCTAATTATTTTAAATTTTCTAACTTCCCTAATCTCCCTCTAATTTCTATTTATTTTTTCCTTTTCTTTTTCTCTCCTCTTTTCTTTCTTTTCTTTTTCCCTTCTTTCTTTTCTCTCCTCTTTCTTTCTTTTCTTTTTCCTCCCTCCTTTTCTTTCTTTTCTCTTCCTTCTCCCTCTCGGCTTCTCCCTTCCTCTCTCTCTCTTCCGGCTCAGGCTACCCGAGGCGGCGACGGCGGCGGAACGAGGGAAGGGGCGGCGGCGACAGTGGCGCAAGGCGAGGCGACGCTCGGCGCGGCGCGGCGGCACCGAGGGCGGCAGCGCGGTGGCACGAGGGCGGCGCGGTGTACAGGGAAGAGGGGAGGAGGAGGGAAATGGAGTGGGGGAAAATGGAGAGGGGATGGGGTATTTATAGGGAAGAGGGGGAGAAGGAGAGGGGAAGGGGCGGCGGCTTATTGGCGACGCGACGGCGGCGCACGGGGCTCGGGACGACGGCGACGCGCGGGCGGCAATGCGATGGCGGCGCGGGGCTCGGAGCGGCGATGTGACGGGCGGCGGTGCGGGGCTCGAGACGGGCGACGCGACGGGTGGCGTGGGGCTCGACGCGGTGACGGCGACGGCGCGGGGCGTCGGCGACGGTGACGGCGCGCGGCGATGGGACGGCGACGCGACGGCGATGGCAGAGCGGGGCTCGAGACGACGGTGACGCGCGCGGCGCGGCAGCGGGAGCGATGACGCGACGTGGCAGCGACGGCACGGAAGCGGCGACGTGACGGGCGAGCGGCACGGCGGGGCGCGGGGCGCGAGGCGGCGAGGGGACGGGCGAGCGGCGCGCGGGCGCGGGGCGCGAGACGGCGAGGGGACGGCGCGCGGCGACGGGACGGCAGAGGGGAGGCGGAGCGGCGCGCGGGGCGCGAGGCAGTGCAGCAGAGGAGGGGCTAGGGAATGCGATTGAACACCGAGGGAGTAATGAACAGTGTATTTTCCTATTTTTCCCATTTTAGTCTATTTCTTATATAAATATGATTCCACAATTCCTAATTTTTGCATATATGAATATTACTCAATATTTGTGTTATCTTAACTAATGAATTCACCCTAGATCAATATTACTCATATTTTATTTATATAATTTATTTGAATTTTTAATTAGGGTTAATTCTTATTCCGTCGCATTCAAATTTAATTGACACAATTATGGTCGCGATAATATTTTATTTATTTCTATCCTTACATAATCTTTATTTTAAATTATAATTTATTTATTTCTTTAACCAACCTAATTTCAGGGTTAATTCCTAATTAATTTTTCCTCTATTTGTGATCGATGAACTCCGAGATCAAAATCCAATAAAATCATCGAACAAAATCGGCATGATGCAATTTATTTAAAAAGTTTTCGAAGGTCCGCATTTTTATAATTTTGTTTTTATTGGTCGAATTTTTAGGGCGTTACACACGTGCGCTACCCCTTTTATTATTGCCAAATTCATGTTTCGACAGTTGGCGCACCAGGTAGGGGTTGCGTCGAATTACCTGTCGAAAAATGAGATGGAATCAACTAGAGAAGAAACGGCGAGATCAATCTCACCGGTTCCGATGGCTCAAATCTTCAGTCGGGTTCGGCGTTTTGATCTAACTTTTATTAGATTAATTTCTAATTGCGATTTGCTCTGCTGGTGTTTCCTTGCTTTCCATGGTCTGGTCGGCTGAGGTCAAAACGGAGCTGTTGACGGCGATCGCCAGGAGCAGCGCCGACGGATGCCTTGCGGCCACCACGCCACCACGGGCACATGGGAGCAGCCGCCTATAGCTTGCCTGGAGAAATTTCATGCATGCATGAATTGCCGGCGCCATGCAAGGCGAAGCACTCCACCGATTCGGTGGAAGTTCTAGTCGGAGAACGGTTACGTTCAGGTCGGAATATTTTCATGAGTGGTGGTCGTCTGCATATTGGTCAAACTACGCTGCTGGTTTTGCATATATGCAAACGCTGCTGGGATTTGCCTGTTCTGCCTCCCGATTTTTATTTTTGCATTGGTTCCTATATAGCAGACTAACACAGAATTATCTTTGTCTGATTTTTCATTGCATGTACTGCTGAGTGGTTGTGTCATCCGGTCGTCGCAGTACCACGGGCCGAAGCAGCGTATTGGATGCTCACCAAGCGCCTGGCTCGACCCACACAACTCTGGACGTCATGTTTAAACCACACAGCAGTCATGTTTGCGTGTGTGTCGTCGTGATCCGTACTAATTGCCGTCTCACGCATTAGTCAATGGATCTAGCGTCCATGACATTATATTGATAAAAACATGCACATAACAGAGTTAATTTGTTTATTGGTTGATGCTAACCAACAACTGTTTTGTGGCTATTTTTCTTGCATGTACACCGTCGAGACGATTCTTTATATTGCCGCCGGCTTGCCTTCGTCGTCGCTGACTGGTTTTTCTTTCGCCTCCACGGCTGCATGACTCCGCCACTGCTGATGGATGTCTTTGTCATCACTGTCGGCTTGCCTTCGCTGCCGCCGACTGGTGTCTCCGCCTACACGGCTGGCCTATTATGCCGCCGTTGTTGGGCGTCTACGACTTCGCCGCCGGCCTGCCTCCGTCGCCGCTGACTGGTGTCCTCGCCTATACGGTTGGTTGGTCACACCACCGTTCATGGGCATCCACATCTTCGCTGACCGGCTTGCCTTTGCCGCTGCCGACTGGTGTCTCTACCTACACGGCTAGCCTATTATGCCGCCGCTGGTGGGCATTTTCGCTTTCACCGTCGACCGCCTTCGTCGCCGCCGACTGGTGTCTTCATTGCTATTGATGGACGACCTTGTTGCCACATTGGCCACCTCTGCCATCACCAAGGGAAATATTACAAAGCTAAGTCATCATCAATTTTCTTTATATGATATTTTCCTTTTCCTCTGCCTCACTACATCAACTGGTTCGCCGTTCACTAGTGAGTCGGGGGCTACAGATATTATATCATATTTTTTAACAATTTTTCATAATATTTATCTTGATTGCTTGCAAAATAATCCGAGTAACAATGAAGTTCCTATCGAGTTATGGAGTTCTATCTTCCTATGCTTTTCGTTTGGTTTGTCGATGGATAGTTGCCTTTGGGCCGATTCCTAGCACCCCGGGGCTCGTTGGATGGACCGATTAACGCAAGGTGCTAAGAATTACTCGGAATAAATCAGAAGCATAGAAATGAGATAAATTTATTTTCTGCTCTTAGTAATTGCAAAAGTACCCAAGTAGTAAATCCTGATCCGTGAAACTTTGTTCCATTAATGACGAACTCATGTCACTCATATGCATGTTTGGGAAGTGCCTAGGCCGACTCCCGATGCTTGGTGGCTATGACTAGTCAGGCAGAGTGTTTAAACGTAATGAGTCATCTGTTCGGGAAAATCAAAATTGACGAGAGGAGAAATACATATTTATAAATATTTTAAAATACTTGAATTTTCATCGAGTATTATATTTACATCAGATACTACTCATCCTATATATTTGTTCTGCAGGATCCAGATCCAGATATGCATAAAAGGGATTCATGCCTTTAAGCTTATCTCCTACGCTCCAAGAATGGATCAGTCAGAACATCACCACTGGCTTGCCTTCGCCGCCGCCGACTGGTGTCTCCGCCTACACGGCTGGCCTATTATGCCGCCATTGTTGGATGTCTACGTTTTCACCGACCGGCTCGCCTTCGCCGCCGGCGGCTGGTGTCTCCGCCTACACGGCTGGCCTATTATACCGCCGTTGTTGGGAGTCTACGTCTTCACCGACCGGCTTGCCTTCGCCGCCGCCGACTGGTGTCTTCGCCTACACGGCTGGTCTATTATGCCGCCGTTGTTTGGCGTCTACGTCTTCACCGACCGGCTTGCCTTCGCCGCCGCCGACTGGTGTCTCTGCCTGCACGGTTGGCCTATTATGCCGCTGTTGTTGGGCGTCTACGTCGTCACCGACCGGCTTGCCTTCGCCGCCGCCGACTGGTGTCTCTGCCTGCACGGTTGGCCTATTATGCCGCCGTTGTTGGGCGTCTACGTCCTCACCGACCGGCTTGCCTTCGCTGCCGCCGACTGGTGTCTCGGCCTGCACGGTTGGCCTATTATGCCGCCGTTGTTGGGCGTCTACGTCCTCACCGACCGGCTTGCCTTCGCCGCCGTCGACTGGTGTCTCCGCCTGCACGGTTGGCCTATTATGCCGCTGTTGTTGGGCGTCTACGTCTTCACCGACCGGCTTGCCTTCGCCGCTGCCGACTGGTGTCTCCGCCTGCACGGCTGGCCTATTATGCCGCCGTTGTTGGGCGTCTACGTCTTCACCGACCGGCCGCCTCATATGACGCCAATTGAAGCCATCTTCTTCACGTCTGACTACGTTGCCGTAACCGCTAATAGGCGTCATCGTCTTCAACGCAAGCTGTCTACGTCTGCTGCCGACTGGTTCCTTCACTTACATGGCTGCATGATTCTTCCAGTGTTGATTGGCTTTATCGTCTTCACCGTTGGTCGTCTCGTCTCCTGCTGACTAGTGCCATCGCCTCTACGGCTGGTTTATACCACTACCACTACTGATATACGTCATTGTCTTCATTGCCGGCCGCCTTGTCTGGCACCGACTAGTTTGTTCGCCTCCACGGCTACGCGTCTTCGTCATTATTGACTGACATCATCGTCATCACTGGTTTGCCTTCGCCGCCGCCCATGGTGTCTTCACTTTCACGGCTGGCCTATTTTGCCTAAGGACGTCTTCGTTTTCCTCATCATATTACTTCTTCCGTCGCCGATTGTTTATGTTGCCGCCGACTGGTGTTTTTATCTTCACAACTACGCGTCTTCGCTACCGGTTTGCTTCTGTTCCCGCCAACTCGTGTTCACTTCATCACGGCTATGCAACTTTGTCACCATGGTGGAGCGACTTCATTATCTTCGGCACCGACAAATTCTATTGCTGCTACTTCGCAAGTTGTGCTACTTCACCAACCACGATGTCTACATGAACCTCGACATCTCGGCATGCATCACAAAATTTGGCGTCGTGCTAATCTACTACTACAAGTGGTTCTCCAATTTTAAAGAATTCTACTTGGACATCCTCAATACATATCTTCACTCAAAGTGATGGCTACTCGACGACAAGAAGCTACAGTTCTAGACTCTATGTTCAGTTGTTTTCCAACTAACCAAAGAGTCAGGGGCTACACAAATACTAGCTGAAGCAATCAATTAATCAGCCAATGAGTCAACTCCAGGAGTCGTTATCTTCGTCTTCGCTTCAGAGTCGACATTTTACTTCAGCGATTCCAATTATTACACTGGCAGTTTTGATTTCTGGACGCTGCCACAATTTACTCCAAAATTTTCAACTATCAAGTTTGAGATTTAATCTACATGTCTGGAGTTTAGAGTTATCAACCAATAAGCTCAGTTTCAACGAATTAGACAATAGTCTCTACATTCTTCCAAGTGGAGCATCTGCAACAGCTATAACACCAAGTTCTACTGACATCTTTATAAATCAAGGGGCGTTGCATCAGACTTCATTATGCACACGCTCGCATCAAGGAAATTACTCGAGCTTCGATATCTTCTCAACAGTTTGATGGATTATTATTATTGACATCATCATCAGCACCTCTACTTCATCGGCTCTGACATCTCTGCCGTTGCTAATGGATGACTATATCTTCGCCTCCGGTTGCTTCCGTCATTGCCGACTTGTTATTTCGCCTTCACAGTTGACCTACCTTGCAAATGCTGATGAGCATCTTCGTTATTATCATCGGTTGCTATACTGCAATTGACTGGATCACCGACATCGTCATCTTCATCAACATCCTGTCGAGCCTCTTCAACATAGCCTACTCTGTGTAGGATCGAATAACAAGAACTAAGCCAACCAGAGCGGGGTTGAATGGTTGATATACCCAAAAACCAAAAACTTTTAGCGGAAATAAAAGTTACCCTCTAATTCGATGAAGATCGGTCTGACCGAGATTGATTTGCCGGTCTGACCGCTCGGATACCTCCGGTCTGACCGGTATAGGTCCACCGATCTGACTGCTGATGTCGCCTACCGTGCCTGCTGCCACCGCCAGTCTGACCGCTGATGAGTTGCCGGTTGGACCGCCAAAACCCGGTGAAACACAAATCAAAGAACTATTAAAGTGGATGACGACTTTATTACTTCTCTCTGTGTTTACAAAGTGCAACAACAGCACTCCTTACAAAAATTTCGACTAAACTCGAAACCCTAACTCAAAACTCAACTCAATTGCTCTCTAAAAGCGATATCGGGAAGCCTCACGCTCCCCCTCTATTTATACCCTGAGGTAGGCAGCCTAAAGCCACGAACCAAACTCATACTAGGAATCCTAAACACCTTAGGAAACCCTCTAGTACAAGAAAGAAACTTTACATAACCAATCGTACCAAATTTGGACTCCTTCCGAATATTTGACTCCGCATCCCATACGCACATAATACCTTCATCGTATGCCATATGGAATCTCCATCAACCACATGCATCAACTCTAGCCTAAGTATCCCGCATGATCTCCGACCACCACGGACGTCGTCTTATCCCCAAGCCGACTCTCGGTCCATCACCGCAAATACTCTCCCGAGGCATCGAGTCACCTACACATGGAACAAACAAAGAAACCATATTCCGAGACCAAGCTATCACCAACTTGACTCATTAGCAGCAAACAATAGTATTACATACGTATAGTATCCATCTAGAAGCCATAATCATGAAATAATCACGGATATCCAAACAAACAACCCGAAACCGAAACCGACACAGAGTCGGCCGGTCAGACCGCGGGCTGGCCGGTCTGACCGCGCGATACACGCCGGTCTGACCGGCAGCACAAGCCCGGTTTGACCGGTCCACATAAAATCACAGTAGTATCCTGTAGATTCACTTGTTAAATCCAATCATCTCCAAAACCACTTCGTGAATAACTTCCAAATCACAAAACCAATAATCTCCAATGCCCAATTGTTCATCACAGAATAATAATCAAAAACACCTTTGATTTTACAATCTCCCCCTTGATGAACACATTGGCAAACCGATTAAAAAATATTTTGGTGTTTGGAAAAATAAAAACAAAAGTGGTAAAAAGCACACTTCGTACAAACGTACACATCGTGCTCAAAAATCTAAAAGAAAACTTCTCCCCCTTTTTAAAAGAAAGAAATTCCCAATTGAACCAAAAACATGCTCTTCTCAACAACTCTCCAAAAATTCATCTTGCTTCTCCCAAAATTAAAATTCCAAAAATTTTCACACTACTTCTCCTCCTTTTGACAATGATTTCATCAAGCATAGGAATTTTGTTCATCAATGTTCAAGAGCTTAGCATACATATAGCATATCATGTCATGTGTTGCAATAAGAAGAAGATAAACCCATCTATAATATAACAAGCATGCATTAAAGTATAACCATGAACCAAAGATTTTACAATTAAGCTTGAATCAACAATCAAAATTCATGATTTCATACGATTCATAATACAACATCTTAACAAGCATATAGGTTGAAGAATAAACATTAAACACATATACCTATTGCATTTATCACTTTTTCTCAAATAACCTTTTAGCACAAAATAACAAAGAGAATTTTTTTAACTTTTTCTTTTCTTGAGCCTTTATTGCTCATTTTTCTCTTTTTTTTATTCTGGGTACGTTCCTGTCGTCAAGACTGTTTCTAGAGATTCGGCACCCATTATTTTGCTCACATCGAATACGTCCTTGTCATCAAGACTGTTTCCAAGGATTCGGTATTCATTTTTTTCATATTTTTATTCTCTTTTTCACAATGTGCAATTAAAGCTATTTGAGGAATAACAATTCAATAAAGCATATATATAGAGAATTTACAAATCAAACCATATGCTAGCATCAACATTGCATATTTACTTAATTTAAGTAGAATTTAAATGTCATGCATCATCTCCCTTAAAAGCAAAATCTAAATCTCATGAAAAGACGAGAATACATACAAGCTATGCTAGAGACAAATAAACCTTCAAAGTATTGCTAGCATGCACAAGAAAATACCATATGTATAAACAACGCTCTCTTTGCTCAATTTTTCTCATTATTATATTATTGCTTGATAAAACCATGAGGTACAAACTTCCCCTCAAACCATGCCAAACGGATGAATTTTGCCCAATTCACCACGAAGAAAAGCAAAGCGATTAGAATCCAAAGGTTTAGTGAAAATATCAGCAATTTGCAACTTTGTATCCAAAAACTGCAATTCAATATCTCCCTTCTCAACATGATCCCTCAGAAAATGAAAACGAATATCAATGTGCTTCGTGCGTGAGTGTTGAACAGGATTCTTAGCAATGTTAATAGCACTTGTATTGTCACAAAAGAGAGGTACTTTCTCAAAAGTAAGACCATAATCTTTCAAAGTCGATAAAAACCAAAAAATCTGTGAACAACAACTAGCAGCAGCAACATATTCAGATTCAGCAGTTGATTGAGCAACACTAGATTGTTTCCTAGAAGACCATGCAATCAATGATGTACCAAGAAAATGATATGTTCCACTAGTATTTTTCCTATCAATTCTACAACCACCAAAATCAGCATCGGAATATCCACTTAAGCATATAGAAGATGAAGTAGAATACCAAATTCCAAACTCAAGTGTATGATTCAAATGCCTCATTATTCGCTTGACCGCTTGACGATGTGAAGCACGAGGAGAAGCTTGAAAGCGTGCGCACAAACACACAGCAAATTGTATGTCTGGCCTAGAAGCAGTTAAATACAACAAAGATCAAATCATGCTTCTATATTCCTTTTGATCAACAGCTTCACCATCTTCATCAGCATCCAACACAGCTGTAGAACCAATTGGTGTTGAAATTGGCTTGCAATTCTCCATCTTGAACCGTCTCAAAAGATCCTTCGTATACTTCGTTTGATTCACAAAAGTACCTTGAGGTGTTTGCTTAATTTGCAATCCCAAAAAGTACGATAACTCACCCATTATACTCATCTCAAATTCCCTGCGCATAGTCTCAGCAAAATCTACAACCAAAGCGTGAGTTGAACAACCAAAGATGATATCATCCACATAAATCTGAACGAACAGTTGATTATCACCATGCTTAAGAACAAAAAGCGTTTTGTCAACCTTTCCCATTGTAAAACCTTTCGCAAGCAAAAAGTTCTTTAGATAATCGAAAAAGTTCTCTAGGAGCTTGTTTCAAACCATACAAAGCTTTAGATAATCGAAAAACATGGTTGGGAAAATCAGAATTTTCAAAACCTGGTGGTTGTTTGACATAAACTTCTTCCTGTATAAAACCATTTAGAAAAGCACTTTTAACATCCATTTGATACAATTTAAAACCTTTTGAAGCAGCAAAAGCCAACAAAAGTCTAATTGCCTCAATTCTAGCAACAGGAGCAAAAGTTTCATCAAAATCCAAACCCTCCACCTGAGTAAAACCTTGAGCAACAAGTCTAGCTTTATTTCTCACAATCAAACCATCCTCATTTTGTTTATTTTTGAAAACCCACTTAGTTCCAATAATATTATGTCCAGAAGATGGTTTAACTAAAGTCCAAACTTTGTTTCTCTCAAAATTTTCAAGTTCTTCATGCATGGCGTTAATCCACGATTCATCAGTTAATGCATGTGACACATCTTTGGGTTCAAAAGAAGCAACAAAAGCTGAATTAGCACAAACATCTTGAGTCCTTACCTTAGACCTTGTAGTCCGCTCACCTATATTACCAATAATTTGTTCCGGTGGATGCTGTCGTTGAATGTGCAAAGGTGTAGTGACTTCTGAAGTTGATCCACGTTCTGTATCAGTACTGGTCGAAGTGGTAATTTCCGGAGGACCTACTCGATCAGCATCAACAGAACCCTCAGCCGACGACCCTGGCCGATCTGACCGCACATCCTGTGCCGGTCTGACCGGAGGTGTGCCGGTGGTCTGACCGGCCTGGCGCCCGGTCTAACCGGCCGAGCCGACCTCCTCGTCGTCGTCGTAGTCGCTCTCGTCTTCAAAAATACGACCATCCTCCCTCTGAACCTGTGACAGTGTACCTGCAACATCGGGTCTAGTACCTGGACTAGCCTCATCAAAGGAAACTTCGCAAGTCTCAACAATTTTGTTAGTCCCTAAGATAAGTACACGATAGCCACGAGTATGTGCGGGGTAACCAAGAAACAATCCATCGGTAGAGCGTGCCTCAAACTTATCCAAATTTCTAGATTTCAAGACAAAGCATTTGCAACCAAAAACACGCAAATGTGAAACTTTGGGTTGATGACCAAATCGAAGTTCATAAGAAGTTTTTCCAAGTTTAGATCGCAAGAAAACTCGATTTGAAATATAACATGCAGTGTTAATAGCCTCAGCCCAAAATTTTCTAGGAGTTTTGTATTCATCCAACATCGTTCTAGCCATCTCAACCAAAACACGGTTTTTCCTTTCAACAACACCGTTTTGTTGAGGAACACGTGGAGAAGAAAATTCATGTTCAAGACCTCTTTCGTTGCAAAATTGTTCAAAAGAAGCATTTTTAAACTCACCACCATTATCACTTCGAATTCTTTTCAAAGAACTAGGAAATTCAAGATCCAATCGAAGAAACAAACCACGAAAGTGTTGAAAAGCTTCATCCTTAGTTGACATAAAGAAAACCCAAGAGTATCTAGAAAAATCGTCAACAATAACCAACACATACCACTTTCCTCCAACAGATTGCACTCTAGCCGGACCAACAGTGTCTATATGTAATAGCTGTCCCGGTGCATCCGTCATCACAGAAACAATAGGAGCATGTGAAGTAGAAACCATCTTAGCATGACGACACGGTGTACAAACCAAATCAAGATCTTTCTTAAGTTTAGGCAAACCACGAACAAGATCCAAACCACTTAACCTAGTGAGATGATCAAAACCAACATGTCCAAGTCTACGATGCCAAAACATCACATCTTTATCAAACTTAGCATCCAAGCATGTTATTACAGGTGAAACAGGATTTTCAAAATCAGCTTTAAAGACTCTTCCATAACGAGAAATATTCAGCACAGAATCACCATGAGAATCAAAAACTTTACTTCCAGTTTTCTTAAAGTGAACCTCAAACTCTTCATCAACAATTTGTGAAACCGAAAGCAAATTGTACTTTAAATCCTCAACCAAATCTACATTATTCAATTCAAAATTTTCATTTACCTTAACCAAACCTGTAGCAAGAACAGCACTTGTAGAAGCATCACCAAAGATAATCGATTCAGTCTTGGATGCCTTTTTGAGGGAGGAGAACCAATTTTTATCACCGGTCATGTGCCGCGAACAACCGGAATCCACAATCCATACGTTCTCCTTCCTTGCCACCAAAGCCTACACACAAGCAGAAGTCGAAGCCTCAGTACTGGGGTTAGATAATAAAAATTTAGGAATCCAGTACTAAGACACACGACCAGAAGATCCAATAGACATATATCCACGTGCAAAATCAATTTTAAAATTTTCAGAAAAATTCCTCCGAGGCCAGTCTGACCGAGGTACAGTGGTCGGTCTGACCGGGGGCCGGTCTGACCGCCTCTGTACTACCGGTCTGACCGGTGCCTGGTCTGACTGCCGCTCAGTAGCCGGTCTGACCGTGGGACCCACTGCGGTCTGACCGGTTTCCTCGAGGAAAAACCAGATTTTTGCCATTTTGATTTTGCAAAAGCAATCTTTCTCTCCTTTTTCTGTTTATGAGCTAATCTGAAACAAAAACCAACAATATATCCATCTTTGCCACAAAAAGAAAAAGTATATTTTTCACGTTGTTTAGACACATAGTTAGAGCAAGAAGATTTAGCAACACAAGCAGAATCAGGAGGTTTTGCATGCGCAACATTGGATTTTGAAGAGGATGCATTCATGGTAGACATGATACCAGCAGATTTAAACACAATTTTGTTATTATCAGATTTAACCAAAATCTCACCACTTCTAGCACCAACACCTAACACAACAGGATTATTTGCGCTAACCTTTAATTGATCCAAAATTATGAGAATTATGAGCATAAGGATTAAAATCTAAACCACGATTATTTGTGCTAACCTTTAATTGATCCAAAATCATGTTGAGGTTCTTTTTACCATCAGAAAATCTTAGCAAAGAATTTTTCAAATAAGAAACCTCTTTTTCCAAATTAGCACAATTTTCACAATTTACTATGACACCTTTGCTTTTACGACATTTGGGGCAAGAAAGCACTTCATTGTTTTTCACAACATCTTCCATGTACTCAACACGACCTAAAGCATCTTTTAGTTTCATCTTATTCAAATTACATATTGAGCAATCCAAAACATCATGAGGTTGTTTTAACTTTTTAGCAGAAATCATGTTAAACATCAAACTAGCATGAAAAGCAATTTGATATTTTTGCAACAACTTTTTAGTTAAAAACAACTCATCCAAAGTGCGTGTATGCAAAGCAAAACTACAAGCAAGAGAAGATCTATTTTTCAAATCATGTGCAACATTAACATCTCTAATTTTTGAAATCTCATTCATCAAAACCTCACAATTTGAGTAATCATCATCATTAGGAATAAAAGAGTTTAATCTATCAATTTCAAATTTAAGAGATTCTATGATAAATTCCTGTTTTCTATACAACTTCTCACACTTCATATTTTTTGCACTCAAGATATTAATAGCTTCTTCAAAAGCACTTACCTCATGATCTTCATACTCAATATCCGATTCACCACGCGCCATGAAGCAAACACCGGAGATGTTCTTTCCCTTATCATCATCTCCACTCTCACCATCTACATCACTTGATGGCTCAAAAGCGGCATAAACTTGGTCAAAAGCCCTCCTAAGATTCTCCTTGAACTTCCTCGCTTAAGATGAACCCTGCGGCTTGTTGTTGTTGGGCTTGTTGTTGCTTGTCCTCTCACCATCTTTGTCTTCTCTTTTGCCTCTCCCAAGCTTAGGACAATGCGAACGAAGATGATCAATTGAACCACATTCAAAGCACCGATTTGGACCACCTCTTTTCCTGTTCCTGGCATTATTCATAGCTCGAGCAATACGGTTAGCAACCAAAGCCAAATCCTCCTCCTCGATCTGTTCGAGTTGATCATTGGATGTGGCGTTAAAAACAGCAAGAAAAGAAGACTTAGATGAAGAAGCATCAACATCCAAAGAGGAAGTAGAAGAAACCAAGGCAGTCGACTTAAAATCAACTTTTCGAGAAAGAACATTCATCTCATGTGTTTTCAATTTTGTATAAAGTGAATCCAAAATCAAAGTAGACATATCAACCGACTCCTGAATAGATGTAACTTTCATCTCCCAAATAGACATATCAAGACCATTCAAAAAGTGACGAGAAATCTCAGATTGTGGATAATTAGCATCATAAAAAGAATCAACAGATCCAAGATCACTCAAAATTTTATTAAACCTAGAAAGATAGTCATCCAAAGCTTCTCTAGGTTTCATCTCAAATTTAATGTACTCCTTTTTAAAAATATCACGACGAAGTTCTTTTATGTTATTTGTTCCTTGATGAAAGTTACTCAAAGTATTCCAAATTTCATGAGCAGTTCGAAAATGTACAACACGATCATAATCCGAACGAGAAATACCACTCAAAAGAATATTGCGAGCTTTGCAATTTTGTTCAAAAGCAGTTTTTTGGTAGCAGTATTAATAGCTTCAGGAATCACATACGAATGAGAAACTTTTCTCCAAATATCATAATCTTCAGCCATAATGTAAGATTGCATTCTACTACACCAATGAGAAAAATCCGTTCCATCGAAAACATGAGGCTTAGTTGAAAAACGAGCGGGAGTAGCCATGACAAAAACTCTAGATCGATATAAATCCAAAGAAGAAAACAAGGCTCTGATACCACTTGTAGGATCGAATAACAAGAACTAAGCCAACCAGAGGGGGGGTGAATGGTTGATATACCCAAAAACCAAAAACATTTAGCGGAAATAAAAGTTACCTCTAATTCGACGGAGATCGGTCTGACCGAGATTGATTTGCCGGTCTGACCGCTCGGATACCTCCGGTCTGACCGGTATAGGTCCACCGGTCTGACCGCTGATGTCGCCTGCCGTGCCTGCTGCCGCCGCCGGTCTGACCGCCGTATTCCCGCCGGTCTAACCGCCGCTTCGCCGTCGGTCTAACCGCTGATGAGTTGCGGTTAGACCGCCAATACCCGGTGAAACACAAATCAAAGAACTCATAAAGTGGATGACGACTTTATTACTTCTCTCTGTGTTTACAAAGTGCAACAACAGCACTCCTTACAAAAATTTCGACTAAACTCGAAACCCTAACTCAAAACTCAACTCAATTGCTCTCTAAAAGCGATATCGGGAAGCCTCACGCTCCCCCTCTATTTATACCATGAGGTAGGCAGCCTAAAGCCACGAACCAAACTCATACTAGGAGTCCTAAACACCTTAGGAAACCCTCTAGTACAAGAAAGAAACTTTACATAACCAATCGTACCAAATTTGGACTCCTTCCAAATTTGACTCCTCATCCCATACGCACACAATACCTCCATCGTATGCCATATGGAATCTCCATCAACCACGTGCATCAACTCTAGCCTAAGTATCTCGCATGATCTCCGACCACCACGGACGTCGTCTTATCCCCAAGCCGACTCTCGGTCCATCACCGCAAATACTCTCCCGAGGCATCGAGTCACCTACACATGGAACAAACAAAGAAACCATATTCCGAGACCAAGCTATCACCAACTTGACTCATTAGCAGCAAACAATAGTATTACATACGTATAGTATCCATCTAGAAGCCATAATCATGAAATAATCACGGATATCCAAACAAACAACCCGAAACCGAAACCGACACAGAGTCGGCCAGTCAGACCGCGGGCTGGCCGGTCTGACCGCGCGATACACGCCGGTCTGATCGGCAGCACAAGCCCGGTCTAACCGGTCCACATAAAATCACAGCAATATCCTGTAGATTCACCTGTTAAATCCAATCATCTCCAAAATCACTTCGTGAATAACTTCCAAATCACAAAACCAATAATCTCCAATGCCCAATTGTTCATCACAGAATAATAATCAAAAACACCTTCGATTTTACACTCTGCTGCTGTTTGATGGGCAACTTCGTCATCATAGTCGATCATCTATGATTGCTACTTATCATCATTACTGTCGGTTGCGTTTGTTGTCGCCGACTATTTTCTTCATCTTCATGATTGGTGGATTTCGTCATCGCCTTTAATGTGTGTCTACATCTTCACCGTCGGCTTGCTTTCGTCACCACCGACCAGTATCCTCGCCTTCACGGATGGCTTATTATGTCGCCACTAATGGGCATCTTCATCTTCTTCACCAGCTGCCTCGTCTGTCACCGACTGATTATTTCGCTGCCATGGCTACACAACTTTATCGCTGGGCGCCTTCATCTTCATTGCTGGCTGACCTGACTGCTGCCGACTGGTTTCTTCGCCTCCACGGTTGTGCAACTTCATCATTTTTTATTGGTATCACTATCTTCACTACCACCAATATTTTTGCCACCTCTGGTGGGCAATATTATCTCTATATTGGTCGTCTTGTCTCTATGCCAACTGCGTCGGCTACCATCAATGGACAATTGTGACTACGACAGAAGGACAAGCTATATGCTCAGGGGCTAACTAGCTCAAACACAAGTATCATACCTTCAATTTGTACTTGTTCCGGATACATGCAACATAAATTCATGATCATGGGTCTATTTTCTATGCTCAAAGACTAGACTATTTATTATTTCCCGTAAGGGTTATCAACCGAATACTCGCGCCAGTCGGGATTCAATTATTATATCTATTTTAGAGTATCCCATAAGGGATAATCACTCAGATCATAAGCTATTCATATGAGCTACACTTGGTCTATATCACCCGGAAGATTTATTACTCGGGAGCATGTTACATGCGTTATCCTTTAAAGGGTGTCGAAGACATATTTTTTGGCCTAGGCCTAATATGTCTGCAGCCCATATTTTCAGGTATGGCCTGTCACGTTCTTTTAGGGACTTAGGCACTTTTTGTTTACACCAAAGTGCGCGTGATCAAGTGCCCAATACCTTAAAACTCTTTTATACCGCAGTTACTCAACTTTTTAGGAGTTGGTACAATGCATCTTAAAAGGTGTCAAACAGTAAACCTTTATATAGCTGCCCCGCTGACTTTTTTATATAGGTCAAGGTGCTATTTGGTTTTTTAAGCAATTGATTGGATATAATATCGTTGCTTTTTGCCACGTAAGTGTACATTTTTATTGACCAATATTAAGGCTTAGGCTGATTATATATCTTGGTTATTTTCCATGCGATTGGTAAATCCTTTATGAGTTTATTTACTCGGATTTTACACCACATATGTCGTATATTTCCGGGTGTGGTGAAGCCATGTGTCTTTTAGGGACTTAAGCACATCTGTTAAAGCAGTGTGCGCATGGCGTATGCCCAATACTTTGGAAATTTCTTTATTCACAACATACAAACTTCTTTATAGCTGTTTTGCTATGTAAATTTTCAAAGATGTTGTCAACTTTAGGTTGCACGTATCATATTCTACAAAGCAGTCGATATATCACTTGGATCATATTATTCGGGATTTCACACCGCATATGCTATATATTGGTATCAAGTCACTTGGTTGACTATAATTATCAAAACCACTCAGTTGGTTGGATTATTTATTCCCTGACTATATGCTTGGTTTATTCAATTAACCCCATAGTCGGGAGCTACACCTATTACGTGCATCTAGTCGATGCACCTAAGTTTACATTCAGTTATTTTTTAGCCCTCCACAGTCTTCAGATTTGGTAAAAGTACCCGGGAGACCATGGCAAAGATAATTGAAGCACTCGTCTTTGGAGTAATATGGTTCGAGAGAAGATTATCTTTTCGACTGTGAAGGTCTCAGGGGCTACTGTGGAGATTATGGGTACCCCATACCCATACGGCGTGGTTATCTGACTGATATAGGGGATAACTTATATCTATGAAATATGTAACGGATCATGACTTGGGTATTACGTTTCTTTGTATATTATGGAACGGCCTAAAGTCCTGATTTGATAAGATTGTAAAGTAGATTTAGGAAACCAATACCGTATTAGTTAAGGTTTCTATCTTGTAATCCTGCCCCCCATCCTATATAAGGTGGGCAGGAGGCCCTCTAGGGGGCATGAGCACATATGATCGTCAGATCAATACACACCCGGCGGATTCAAATCCCTAAATAGGAGTAGGGTATTACCTCTCATTGAGAGGGCCTGAACTTGTCTAAATCCTTTGTCTCCGCATCCATCCACTTTTAGGTCTCGTGCGCTATCCCATTTTATTATTGCCGAATTCATGTTTCGACACCGAGGCGCATGGAATACCGTTGTAGCACTTTCCCTTAAAGTATTCCAAGGGTATCGAACACAAGGAACATGTGTGTATTATCTACGATCAAGATTCAATCCAAGGACAACAACCTAGGATAAATTGGCTAGAGAGAATTCCTACGTCTTTTAGTTAGTTAATTAAGTTGAAGGTCAAACTCTATCGGATGCTTTAGACACCGGTTCTTCCCTAGTCTGTCAGGTTGAGTCCGACCTTGAGATCTATGATGTACCCAAACATGGGGATACAAAGGACGGACAGGGCTGTCTCCACCTGCCGCCTACCTCACTCTCTGTGGAGCATACAACAAACAAAAGTAATTTCTAATCTAGACACTACGTCTAAGTTATTAATTACTACTCTAGCCTTGCACATGAACTTTCTTCTTTATTTAGAATCCAAGTACAGTTGCACACTAAGCGACGAACTCGCATCGATAAGAATATACCTGACTTAAATAAACTAATTGTTGACGGTCATTAAGTGCAAACTTTAACGGTCAATTGCTGCATAAAAGTTATCAAATATATTAGGGTTAATTGGATCCATACCATTACAAAATTGCCCGTTTGAAAAAAATACTATTAATATTCGTGAAACGTGCAACATGCCATTACAAATTTCCAAAATAACCATGCCATTGCCGTTGCCGTTGGGTTTCTGTTACCATCACCACTACCGTCAAAGTTAGGCCCACTCATCAGGCCTTTCTTCAACCTCAGCCACCACGCCATGCCCCTCCCCCTCGCTGTCCTCCCCCGCCTCCTCCCGGACAAACCGCGCCACAGCGGCGATGACAACGGCGATGACGACGACGGCGGTGGCGACGGCGACCACTACGCCTACCAGCTCCACCTACACTTTCCTGGGTTCCCACATGCACGCCCTCGCCGTGAGGGCGGGTGCCGCAGGCGACCTGTACGTGCGGAACGCGCTGGTGCACTTCGACGGCGTCTCCGGTGATGTGGGGGGCGATGCGGAGGGTGTTCGACGAGCTGACACGCGTGCGGGACGTCCTGACTCCTCGCTGCTCATGCTGTTCATGGGGTGATGTGCGTGCGTGGTTCAATGGGTTCGGGTTGTTGGGATGAGCGAGGAGCAGGGGATTGATTCGTTGGGCTGTGGTGTTGCTGCTGGTGGTGGTGCAACACGTTGGAGATGCAACCGGGCGGTAGAATGGCTGGCATGAACTCGATGTCTGGCCATGCAGATGACAAGTTAAGGCATGATAGTTGGCGATGATTTGGGTCCTATTCAAGGGGGATATGTGTGGGAATGGCAAAGGAAAATTGAGGGAGTAATTCCCCTCCATCAATTAGGAACAAGAATGGCCGAGAGAGTCGAATTGGAGGAGGCGCTGCACTAGGACTTTCATGAGGAGAGAGCAGGCAGTGGCTGGAGGTTGAAGAAAGGCCTGAGAAGTGGGCCTAACCTTACGGTAGTGGTGATGGTAACAGAAAACCCGACGGCAATGGCATGGTTCAGATTTTGGAAAATTGTAATGGCATGTAACAGGTTTCACGAATATTAATGGCATTTTTTCAAACAGGTAATTTCGTAATGGCATGGATCCAATTAACCCAATATATTATCAAAACTTAGTGGTAGGAGTTTACTACTAACCACTTCCACAGTGGGATGGCAATTTTGCCCATGCGTCTAGGTATCCGCAGATACCCGACCCAATGGGCACGAGCGAGGGTGTAATCCGCCCGAGAATCGAAGATGCCGTGGGCAACAGCTGGGCTTCATTTCATTTTTTACCCATGGGTAACCCATGCTTGACCCGATATATGTTTGGTAGAGAGTGAGGGGAAGCTCTGGAAGGAGTGCCCCGAAATATCGGAGTTCCTCCGAGAAATTTACGGAGGAGTGTTGGAGTGTCAACATTCTTCCAACGGAGTTCCTGATAATACTTGTACCTCGGCGAATGCTTCCTTTATCAAAGTACGTGTTCGAGTTTCTTTATGTTCTTTAATTAGTTTATTTAAGTGAGATACTCTCTCCGAGCTGATAATACTTGTCGTTTTAGACAATGGTGAGGTCAAACTTTAGAATCTTTGATTATGAATCATTTTTTAAAAATTTGCCTTTTAAATATGGTGACTATATGTATAGATTAGTCTTAAAAAGTACTTTAATAAAATCATATAGGCAAAATTTGCTACAGGACACCGAAAGATTGCGGCCATTACTGTGAGA
This sequence comes from Oryza meridionalis, assembly GCA_000338895.3. Classification (NCBI taxonomy): domain Eukaryota; kingdom Viridiplantae; phylum Streptophyta; class Magnoliopsida; order Poales; family Poaceae; genus Oryza; species Oryza meridionalis. The sequence goes on along the minus strand of CM002531.2, from coordinate 10,124,767 downwards.
CACCCGAAGATCGTGTATTTGCTCGTGGACACTGTAAAAAAGTAGTAATTAGCTGTTGGACACTCCTCCCATTATTTTATTATTTCCGATTGAAATAGAGAGAGAAAGAGTTGTGTAAATACCAAAATACCCCTGGACACTGTTCTTCCTCTCTCTCTCTTCTCTTCTTTTCCCTTTCTTCTTCCTCGCAGCGGAGCAGAGGCGTGAAGAAGTAGTCTTGGAACAGAGCAAAGCAAGGACATGCAATTTGACTGTACATGTCGCACACGCAGCCCATCAAGTCGATGGGCTCCATGAGATCCTTGCTCCATGACTCACGTGCCAGCACATGCAGCCTCGCTAGGAAGATCGCCGACGCCGTCACCATGGACAACAGGTAGCGGTGGAAGTGGAACCCGTAGGTCAGCAGTGTCCCATCAGCGAACCGATGTGCCGCCTCCTTCACCAGCTTCTCTTCCTTCCCCTCGCCATAGTACCTCGTGAAGTGCTCACCAAAATGCTGGATGAAGTAGGCAAAGCTTGGTCGTCGACAATGGCTCATAGAATGTCTCGGCGGCGACGCTTCACCTCAGATGAATGGCGATGGCTCGATTTCTTCAAAGGACTGCCATGCATGCATCTCTTTCGTGTTAGAGAGGTCCATGCAAGGCTACCATGGCAAGGAATCGGATTAGGACTCACCGGAGAGGGAGAAATCGAAGATGGAGCTCAGCGGCCGGAGTTGTAGAAGATGATGCTGATCTCCAAGATCATTGCGCCATTGGATGGGGTACTTGGGGGTAAATGGAGAGGAGGTCGACATGAAGCTGATGGTGTGGTGGCTTGGCTTGCAACGGTCCACTGCGGCCAGAACGACAACGACGTCAAGGCGGCGACACGCAGAGCGTGCTCCAAGGCCGGCAATGACACGCGGTGTTCCGGTCGATCCGCTACATGAGAGGATGGAATCAAAAGGAAAATCTTCAGCATGATAAGGTGAGTATGGAACGGTGGTGAGGTAGAGATGGAGATAGCTCTACGGTGATGGCTGGTGTTCTCTTCTTCATGGCCTGCGACAGATTTGAGGGCGACGAAGATGTTGAGGGCTTCCTCTCTTGGTTCACGGTGGGGTGGCGGCAGGGGCGCATCACCGGGGTTCACCTCCAACGGCAACGACGCACGACGGCTCGGCCACGGCGGAGCTTGGCGGCGGCGCAATGAGAAAGAGATGAACAGAGAAAGAGAGGAAGAAGAAGAACAGAGAAAGAGAGATTGACAAGTGGGCCCATGGGCAAACTTGTCGTTAACCAAACTTTCTCTCTCCGTTTCCACCGGAAATAATAAAATAATAGGGCTGATGTCCACTAGCTAATTACTACTTTTTTACAATGTCCACGAGAAAATACACGATCTTCGGGCCCCACATCTCTCCACTGAATTTCTCCAAAAGCTTACAGGTGGGCCCCTATGGTGGTTAAGGATGGTTGGTCCCACTTTTGGTTTCGACTGACTTTTGGGCCCTCCAATCCTTGTACTGGCGTATGATTGGTCAGAGTTTCATTTTCGTCGCATGGCGGGTGTATTTTCTCCTTAAATGACCTGCATACATATATTTGTCAAAACTAGTGGAAGTGTTTAGTAGTAAATTCGTACCACTAAGTTTTGATAATATGTTTGATATCTTTTACCCAGGAGTTGATGGTTAAAGTTTGCACTTAACGACCGTCAACATACCCTAATAATCTTATTCTACTACTAGCTTCGACTTTAAATTTTTAGAGCTACACATACCTAGCTCTAAAATTTCTAGGAGGTCGAAATCTGCCCAAATTAAACCTAAATTAAGGAAAATTTGGATACTAAATGATTGCATTTTTGATACCCCACTTTTGATGCAAAATTTTGTCGTGACACACGAATGCCTAGAAGATCGGCTTAGCTCCAGTACAGGTGCTAAATCTTGATGACGTTCGGGCGTGCCAGTTAATTTGATCCTGCAACTAACAGGATGGAAATATATCAATGATCACGGAGCTGATCATCAACTTAGGGGTTGAACATCAACTTAGGGAGACGATCAACTTATGAAGCTGATTTTGATAAGGTCTTGATGAATCGACTATAGGTTCCATTTATGTAAATTAAAGTGTATATCGGTTAACTAATCGATACATCTGATAGCTGAAGTCCACAATAATGAAAACTCATCGGCCAGAACTCCTATGAACACAGCATAAAAAATATCGGATTACTAGAATTAAACTTATTAGCAACAATCTAATAAATCGAACCTAACCAAGAAAGTACAAGATCGAAGATAATAAGGACAACCTATTTGGCTAATAGATCTACACAAACATGATGGATACATATCGATCAATCTAAAGCTACAATATGATTAAAGAAATAGCAACTTAGGCAAAATAGCAAAATATCGGACCTAACTGAGAAAGTCCTAACTAAGATGATATGATTCTAAACAACGATGCATTTAAAGATAGAATCAATATATCTGAGAGGCAACGCTTGCGTCAACTTGAATAGAATATTGGACCTAACTGAGAAATTCAAGTCGGGCCCTTAATCAACTCGTATAGATGGAATCAACTCGATCCCGGGTAGTTACAGGCTTACAGAAGATCAAATCCATTCTGAAAAGATTAGAGGAATGTTAATCTTAAATATATTTTTTATTGAAAATGTTGGAGGACTACATTTCATTTCTTCATTAAGGAGAAAGAAAGAAAGAAAGAAAGTTGAAATGTATATAAAAATAGACCCCCGCAAAAAAAATAAAAGATTTATAAGACCACTTAGGGGTTTTTACCCTCCATTTCTTATTCCTATTAGGAATAACTCATTACAACAAAGCTAACAACTCTTAAAGAACCAGATTTGTACATAAACTATTTTACCCCTTGTTGAATGGATGATACTCCATATTAGAAAGACATTGTGTAAAGTAGAGTTTGTTTGCTAATAAAGCGAAGATAAAAGAATTGATGCTATGATTGTTATGTTTATGGTACCTCACGTCACTACCTTTCATGTGTAGTTGGCATTTAATTTTGTTATAAAAATCATGTGTAAGGTGCATATGATCATGATTATAGTAGATAAGGTCAACCATTATACTTTTAGAATGGATTAACCAAATAATCAACAAATTTTGTAGAGTATAATCTAAAGGAAAAGCTTAACTTTCTTTAAAAACATTTCATTGAAAGCGGTAGCAATATAAACCTAGTTTTCTTTTTGGGTTGATGACACAATCAAATGTAGCTATAGAAGATAGATTTTGAAAAAATATTGAAATCCCCACAAAAAAATGTTGGATAATTTCCATCTTTATTTGCATAAGTATTGCTCTGAATAAGTTCAAAACAAAAATAAGGGAATCAAAATTAAGCAAGTTCCAACGATGCAATCAAACATGCATGTAGCTCATCACTGGTAGTTTAATTATTATGTCATCACACAATAAGTTCTCAACATCCATAAGGCTGAAAATAACTAAATAAGCAAATATTTGGATGTAACTGCAGCAAGATCATGGGAGAGCTTGGTAGATTCAATGCTCCATGCGCTTCATCACTTTATAATTCTTTGCACCCTTGATACCAATGCTCTAACCCCAGGTGGTGTTGATGGTATGAGCTTAATATCCTCAAGGGATTTGCAGATTGGAGCCAACAACGTGAGTAATTTACTAACCCTTCCATCACCTAACCAGAAATAGATTGTGATCTTCTTAAGGTAATCAGAGGTAAATTCTTTAACCAGTGGGGGCGACGTTGGTGGCTCTTGGAGGCAATATTCACACACTTCCTGTAGTTGAAAATGGGAAGTTAGGTTTTCTCACTGTGCATGGGAACAATAGATCATAGAGCAAAAGAGGATTGATGAATCACCATATTGAGCTTCAAAGTGAGATCCTCTAGCAATGGTGAGTACCAAAGGAAGTGGAGTAAGGGAGAGAATTCGTTGGACATGCACCATTCACCAAGAGTCAGGCTTATTAAGTTGTCGAACATTGGGCTTGTCCAAATTTCCATTTCAAATTTATCCTGTGTATATGGGGAAAAAAAGAAACAATGTCAAATGAGTTAAAGATAAAAAGTTAAAGCAGCATATGGAAAGTTGGTTTGGTACATTGAGACTTGAAATGCCCCCATAAGCTTCTTAGTTCAACATAGTTGTCAACTTCTTTTTGTGTGAATGACCTCTTAGAACAAACTTAGCCTTTATGTTCCTTTGATAAGATAGTTTTGGGTGAATGACAAGAAACTAGAGTACTCATGATGAACCAAACACATTTTTTAGAGAATACAATACTATTTATCTTCTTAACCCCTTTCCTATCTTGGTGATGTACTTTCATTTAGATAAGTTTATTTGTTTGTTTAAATCCCATTGAATCTCAATGTTTTACCAACAAAGTGAAGATAAGCATGCATGAAAAGCATCTATACCTCTCTTAGGGGAGCTATCAACTCAATGCTTCTTGCCTTTGTAAGGCCACTAACTATACCATGGTTGATCTCTTCCCCATCTTGTTCTTCCCCCTCATCCATGTCCGCTAAATCATCAGTAGAATGAAAAAACTCATCGAGTATAACTATTGCCACCTCCAGGCATGGCAATGTCATGATCATAGGAGCTCTGTGTTGAGGGTTCTTTATGCACAAAGACATTAAACTTGAACTAGATATGAGAAGATCTTCAAATAGACAACAATTATAGATATCTAGGTGCAACAAAGAACCAGATGAGATTTCAGGGACCTCCAAAGAGCAGTCCCTGATCTCCAAATTTTCTAGTGCTGGGCATGAAGAGTTGATGGGATAGAAGACATTGGCATCTATACAAACATTGGTAAGGACCAAAAATTTCAGGCATATAGAAGTGAAGTCCACAACCCCATAGTCCAACTTGAAAGGTTCACAGTCTATATCTTCAGAAAACTCAACCACTTTACTGCTTCTCCTAATAGCATATGTTATCCAAGAGCCAGCTTCTCTTGTATCTGCAGAGTGGAGGCGCAAAGCATCCAACAAAGAAGAGCCACGTTGGCGCAACATTCGGTTGACAAAGTTGCAGAACTTCTGGCCTCTATGCCTTCCAAACTGATTTACATCAATGTTCAGGTATGCTGATGAGGTCCAAAGATGTCTCCATCGTGTGGATAACATGCCTGTGTACACAAGCTCCAAAGCTGGTAAGGTGGACATTATGGCGTATAGCAATTCATTAGGAAGATTGCTGATTCTGTCGATGCTCCCATTCCTCGTATTTATCGAGCTTCCTTGATCCAACATGTGGCCTGCATCTGATACAGAAGTGAATTTTCCTTTTTTGCATAAAGTAGAACAACATGAGAAAGTATCAACATTCAAAATAAAAAATAAAAATAAAGGTGTCAAGGGGAAAATTAAATTGTGTGTGCTCTTTCAGTGAGAGAGTGCTAGAATGTTTTACACATAACTATGGATTGTTCATGAAACTTTTGGGTAAAATGTGGTAAAAATTCGTGAAACGGTATGGGTAAAATGTGTATGTTAAATCAGTGTGTCACAAATATAGTTTGGTTTAGAAGCTGTAGAATGTGAATAATTAAACATCATTAAACTTATATAACTACACTCAAATAATGAAGAATACACAAGCTCGCAGCATTTTCATACTTTTTAAGCTAAATATTGTAAAATTCACTAATTTACATTATTTTCTTAGTTAATATAGAAAAGGAAGAAAGAGGTACAGGGCATTTAAACCTCTAAAATAGGCATAGGGGCATATATAATTAAAAATTCATTTCATAATGCTCCATGTTCTACCACAAAGGAAATTTTGTGCTGAAAATATTATTCATGGACAAAAAATTAACATGTCAAGGTAAATATTGCACATTTGAGAATGGCTTTAGTACTAGACAATGCCTTCTTATTTGTGGTGCTTTGCACTGGAGAACAATATTTTTTTTTCTGATGATTACCATCTTTTGTCATAACCATGCCATCTGAAGCTTGTTTATGATGTGGTTGCATCATTGCAAGCCCATTGTTGTGACCTGCAACCCTATGCTGCTGTTGCATATTGACAGGAGTGCTGGAGTCTTGTGGAAGTAGTGGACTAGAGTTCCTTTTGCTTTTGGAGTTAACCATTTGCAGTGCAATCCTCAACACATAGTCTGCCTGAGAAATTGGAAGAAAAACCAAGATTTGTCAAAGTTGCTTGGTATGTTATACTAAGCTTAACCTTGAAGTGAAGCTAACGTGACACAAAAAACACCAAAAACAACAGTCTCTGTGTGTGTTTATAATAATGGAAGTATGTTTTGGGTTTTGCATGCACCAACTATGAACACATAATCATTTAACTGTGGTTAGCAAGATCTAAATTTTGTTCGTAGAGTCATACACCTAAGATTCCACCAACTACCAATGGTGCTCCCCCCCCCCCACCGCGAAAAAAAAACACTCCACACAAATAAAAAAAGAAAAGCAGCCCACCCTCAACAACACATCTCCGTGCAGGGGAGGGTCTACTGTGTAAGCACGTGAAAAGAAGTATGGTAACATTGTAATGGTAGTTTTTATATATGTACATAACATAAAATAGTTTAACTGACATATTTTGCTCTATAGAAAAAGAAATAGGAACTTGCCATTGATCTGGTAAGAAGAATTAATCACCCAAATTTGAGCCGCGCAAAGAGGACCCATAATTGGGTGCTGGGGATTTAAACCTACACCTCCAATCCTATTAATATCCTAGCAACCAAACCATAGCCTAGTTGGTACATATTTTACTATGGAATCAAACGTGTTTTGAAGTCTGAACATTATTTGCCTAGTTCCAATCCGTAGATGTTCTAGGCATATATTACCAACTTTTTTCATTGACCTCATGAATCATACTCCCTCCGTCCTAAATTATAAGGCCTATTTTTTTACACGGTATTCAATGACATACTTTAACCACTAATTTATCTCATGTTATGTTTCCAACATATTTGAAATTAGCATTGCATGAAAGTACTTTAAAATATGAATCTAGTGATATAACATGCATAATATTTAGGGCCTCTTCGGATTGAGGGATTTTTATAGGATTTTCAAGGGAATACTGTAGATAGGAAATATTTCATTTCCTGTCATTCGGTTCATAGGAATCAACCCAGAGGAAAATCAGAGGAAAAATTCCTTTCCTGTAGAAACAATAGAGAAACAAAGGAAAATTTACATCCACTCCTACCTCATTTTTTCCATTTCCTATGTTTTTCCTCTGTCTATCCAAACACATGTTTACCAATCCTTTCTACAGAACTCCTGTGTTTTCCAATTCTCCGTTTTACACATGCATTCCTATCATATTAATTCCTACGATTTTCCTATTCCTATGTTTTTACAATCCCGTGATCCGAATAAGCCCTTAGCATATATATGGTTAGTATGATTATTAGTCAAAAGTTATCAAGTTTGATTTTCCTTAAAATGAGGGCGCCCTATAATTTGGGACGAAGGCAGTATATATTTCCGCTCTTATCCAGAATGGATCATTTCCAAGTCAAGCATTAAAGTAGCATCCAAAAGTGCTAATCAGTCTAAAAGTTGGCAACTGCTAAACTTGTGTCATTACATTGGAAAGAGGAGGGCACCATGATAGCTGACAACTCCAATCTATTCACTTGTTCTGGAAATCGTTACACATGAACGAATATGTTTCATTTATCTTCTTCTACTGAAACCACAATTACCTCCATATATAGTTAATAGCATACCTAGCATACCTTTCTAGATATGAAGATGCAGCAGACACATGATAGAGGATTTAATTTGTTATGAAACAGTAGGGTGCAGATTTAGCCAGCTCGATCAATTGTACTCCCTCCTTTTATACAGAATGCATGCTTTTCAAAAATTCAAACTTTGTAGATTTTGACTGGTAACAGTAATATTTTAAGTATATTTTGTTATAAAAATGTAGCATGTTTGGTATAGACCATATTTCAAGGGGCTTTCACATCATATCAGTTTTCTAGCTACTAACAGCATATTACATACAAATCTTTCTAAGTGAAAAGAGAATCTCAAAACGTCACCTTATTGATCCACATAAGCAAAAAATTCTAGACCATCAGATAAAGAAAAGGAGGGTGGAAGTAGCCGTTGGATTGGATTAGTAAAAAAATAGTGAAATATTATTCTAGAGCTTTATAGCCTTTTTTTCTTACAGTGGAGAGAGAGAGAGAGAGCGCATATCAGGCAACGGTTATGGCCGGATGGACTAGCTTGGCCGATCATAAATAAATATAATAATTCAAGCACAAATATCGAAAACATATGTCTAATTAACCAAATGGAAAAAGGAAGAAAAGATAAAAATATGATTACACACATAGTAACCATCATGATGCTTAAAGGTGAAATCTCCAAGGGCAATGAAATATCAATAAGACACATGCATGCTCGACGAAACATTCATAAGGCAACGGTTATGGCCGGATGGACTGGCTTGGCCGATCGTAAATAAATATAATAATTCAAGCACAAAGATCGAAAACATATGCTCTAATTAACCAAATGGTAAAAGGAAGAAAAGATAAAAATATAATTACGCACAGAGTAACCATCATGATGCTTAAAGGTGAAATCTCCAAAGGCAATGAAATATCAATAAGACACATGCATGCTTGATGAAACATTTGAGTAGTGCAATTAATGGGTGTTCTTCTAACATTATTGGTGAGTAAACATGGTAAACCATTTTATTTCTTCAAATCAGACAACAATATTTCAAAACAATAATAAAAAATAACATCTTAACAACTATAGTTACGATTATGATGCTATGCTCATACATATACCTATAATATTTAGCAACGACAGGACTAATAAAACTACTATTTATTTTCATGATAACATTTATTTATTACATATCAATATAAATATATTTATGTTGAATGTAGATTTTTGGCCAAATAAGTTTTTCCGGACACCTATTAAGTACGTAAAAATATATGAGAATGGTAGGGTCATGCAAAAATACAGACGGTGATTGGTGGCAAGGAGGCAGCTTAAGCAAAAGGGAAAAAGATGATTAGGGAGGGAGAAATGGCAGCATAGAAGACAAATACAAAACCCAACCCTGTCCGCTACAACAATCCTAAAACTCTATTCTGCATATAAATTATTTTTTAAAAAAAAACATACAAATAAACCCACTTCTCATATTTATAAACCGCGAATCCACCTTCGCCGACGAGTGTAGCTATAGACTAAGCATAATTTATCAATACAAACAACGTGTAAATGTAAACACGTTTAGTACATAGAGAGGTTAAAGTCGTGCGAACGCACGACTATATACGCTAGTTATATGTTTAATGTACTTCAAATTTCAAGGTGCAGTTACACCATATTTGTTTTCTTAGCTACAAACATTAATATGTATTATATCATAAATTACTGTTTGACCAATTATTTCTCATATATAATGAGGAGGGAGTACCTTGCTGGTAGCAACCATGTAAGTTTTGTCCTCTTCATTAGTAGCATTATCCTGAATCATTTTCATTCTTCCAGGAAAATCTATTGGAAATTCCTCCAGAAGCTTTTCCATCCTGTATACATAAGAAGTTACTACTTTTACCACCAGGTCTATAAGATATGCAGTACAACTTTATGCTACATGCATATAACTTCGGTTGTTGTCACTCTAATTGATTGAGAATGGATATTGTAATTGTTTTTAATGAATTCTAGTCTGAGTACTGCAGCTGTATGTGTTACAGACCATAAACTTACAATGATTGTATTAGGTGTAACCAGTAGCTAAATATTGAGATGGCACTGGTATATCATTTCAATCTTGATTCTTTAATTAATGCTCTAGTTTACTAACCCTCATAAGAATGATTAGCTCTAGTTTACTAACCCTTATAAGAATGATTAGTTAATTTGACACATGATTATCTGTCAAGATGAGACAGTAACATAGTCATGTGTCGACTTACTAAACAATATGGCTTCAAATATTATAGAAACTAGTTGATTCTCCGTGTTTTGCTGTGGAAATTACTACGCAATTCTCAAGAAAATAGAACATATCTAATTCCTTGTATATACATATATTTCTATTAGCATATGTATATAAAATTGACTGAATGATGGTTGGAATAGTATATATGATCTGATATCTTGATTATATTATTGGTCAATTAACTACCTGATTAAATATATAGTATTTAGATGGGGTGGTGATTAATGGCATTGTTTAATTAGTGAGGAAGTGGAAGAGACTTTTATCTAACGGCTAATACTGGAAAGACTTTGATGACGTGGCTAAACGTGGTGTCTGTTTATGGTCTCACCTATATAGAAAGCATAGATTTATAAATTTGGAGTGTAGCTTGTAATGGAAGGGTCGTCATATGTATATCCTTTATATTTACACCACCATCCACACGTATGACACAACCCTGTTGGGTCGGTGGGATCTTATGAGCACAAGTATATATATTTGTGCTCGTAGCTTTTACTGATCTCATTTCTGGATTGATGCTTGGTTCGAGTTTAAAATTTATGATATATGCTAGTAAAGCCTAAAAAAACACCCTTAGTAGTGAAGGCAGCATGACTCATGGTTCTTTGAAGTGTATGTTGCCCAATGCCAAATATCCTTTTGTTAGAGTGGGCACGGTTGGGCTTGTGGAGCCACAACTTTAGGTCCTGGACCTACACAACCCAAAAGACTAGTCTGATGGGTGAGGACCGCCCCCATCTTTTAAGTCGTGCTCCCCCGTTATCAATTACCGATGTGAGTCTAAACCCAACAATCTTTCCCGTCACATCAACTCATGTGACCCTGAAGACTTGTTACTTGGCCTCCCCATCATGTGACCCATGGAAATCATTCCAGGTTTTAAACCTGGGCTCTGATACCACTTGTTAGAGTGTGCAGCCCAGTTCACCAACCGTGGGCTATTCCGGTCACATTGGGCCTGCTCCACCACAGGCCCAACAAGAGCCACAACTTTAGATTCTGGGCCTACACAACCCAAAAGACTAGTCTGATGGGTGAGGACCGCTCCCACCTTTTAAGTCGTGCTCTCCCATCATCAATTACCGATGTGGGAGTAAACCTAACAATATCCCCCGTCACACATCAGGCCTGACCCCGAAGACTTGTTACTTGGCCTCCCCACCATATGACCCATGGAAATCATTCCGAGTTCTAAACCTGGGCTTTGATACCACTTGTTATAAAAGTTAATTAGTTGATATAGCAGAACGACGACTAACCATCTCGATATAGCATGGTGATTCTACTACTTCTAGGTGGCATATATTCATCAAGGTGTAGTTTGTTAGAATAGATGTCGAATATACTAGTCCTATTTGGTTACGGTTGGACTTGGAGTTGGAATAGGTGTAGGATAGAGTTAGAGTCGAACTCTGTCATATGCTCTCTCTTAAATAAAGAGGGGGGCACCATAATATAACCATGGCGACTACAATGTAGCGTAGACACGCAGGTAGACAATGGCAGCGTGGCCATGGACTTGTAGCGGCTAGGAGCTATATTGGTTGGCGAGGAGCGCCCATAATTAGAGCCTTGGGGATGTAGGCTTCGGTTGAACCTCGGTAACAAGTACCGTGTGTTCATCTGGCATGCCTTGGGTGATCAATGACTGAAGCAATCGGGAAGGTTAGTCGTCGTTCCGCTATATCAACGAACTTTTATAATAAGTCACTTGTTAGAATGCGCATCCTGGCCCACCAACCGTGGCCACCCAGGTCGAATTCGACCTGCTCCACCACAGGCCCAGTGGGAGCCACAACTTTAGATCCTGGGCCTACGCAACCCAAAAGACTAGTCTAATGGGTGAGGACCGTCCCCACCTTTTAAGTCGTGCTCCACCATTATCAATTACCGATGTGGGACTAAACCCAACAATCTCCCCGTCACATCAACCCATGTGTGAATGTGGGACTAAACTCAACAATCTCCCCCGTCACATCAACCCATGTGTGTGACCTCGAAGACTTGTTACCTGGCCTCCCCCACCATGTGACTCATGGAAATTGTTCCGGGTTCCAAACCTTGGGCTCTGATACAATTTGTTAGAGTGCGTAGCCCGGCCCACCAACCGTGGGCCACCCAGATCAACATTGGGCCTGCTCCACCACAGGCCCAACCGGATCCATAACTTTAGGTCCTGAGCCTACACAACCCAAAAGACTAGTCTAATGGGTGAGTACCGCCCCCACCTTTGTGCTCCCCCATTATCAATTACCGATGTGGGACTAAACTCAACACCTTTCTTGGTCTTTTCTATAGTGTATATTATATCTTTCCCAATTAAAATTACCCTGTTAGAAGTAATTACGCATTCTAGATTGTTAAAAAAATAGTGTTTTTGAACAATTTAGAATATACATAGAATTCAAAAGTACTTTGTAAAAATAACCGTTGAGCAGGGTTGACAGTATTGGTGGTTACCACATGGTAAACGTAGTAAATTACCTTGGTGGTTCGATAGGATAAACCGATGATATGATTTGGCAAAGAAAATTTAAATTTAAATTTGAAAATGAAGAATATTCGAAATATTCCTACAAGTAGTAAATACATTCTAGTGCTAACTAGTAAAATATTGTGTGAAAAAATAAAAAAATAACTTCATTCTTTTGAGCCAAACCAAAGTGGAAATAACAAATAGGAAAAAGAAAAGAAGAAGTGGGTTGGGCCATTTCTCGGGGTACCATGTACGATCTCGGGGTATATTTATACTTCAAAACTATCAATTAAGGCCTCCTTCAGAACGTAGAATTAGAAATGCAAGGAACAGAAAAAAAAAACAAGAATGTGATAGACATGCATGCAAGTGTAAAATAGAATATTGGAATAATCATAAAAATGTATAAATAGATGTTTGGATGGAATATAGGGGAAAAAACATAGAAATATTAAAAAAGATGTGCCCATCAGTTCAAAAATCAAAGATCAGTGCATAAACTATATTTGACATAGCATCAATCGAAATCCATTTGTTAATCTAGTTCCTCTCCCTATTGAGATCCAAGTATCCAACCACCGCACACAAGCTCGAGCAAGAATGAATTGATTCAAATATTTGAGCTGCCAGAGCCAGGCAACGGCGAGTGGAGACGCGAGGTCAAAGCAGATGGTGACATGGGCTTGAGCGGCAGTGACCTTGGACTTGAGCATAAATTGCTGGCACCAACTCAAGCAGGCGGAGGCATGGAAGGCAGTGGGCTGGCAGATCACCGTTGGCCGGCATGGCGCACGTGTGCTAGAGCAACCAAAACAGTGATGCCCCGTTGTTGAAGCCATCTCGCCCAAGCTCCTCATCGCCATTCCCATGGTTGACAAATACTCCCTCCATTTTAAAATATTTGAAACTATTGACTTTTTAGCATATGTTTGACCATTCGTCTTATTAAAAAAAAATTGTGAAATATGTAAAACTATATATGTACGTAAAAGTATATTTAACAATGAATAAAATGATATGAAAAGAATAAATAATTACTTAAATTTTTTGAATAAGACGAATGGTCAAACACGTGCTAAAAAGTTAACGGTGTCAAATATTTTGAAACGGAGGGAGTATGTTATAAGCTGCCTGATCTTCTCGATTCCACAAGAAAAAAGGAAATGAAGGAAACAAAAAGATAGGATGTGATGGAAAAATTTCCTACATTTATCGCGTGGAATCCATAGCAAAGGAATATTTCCTCCGGCGCATTACTATTAAGTCATTGCTATAATCTAAAAGGCGCTATATATAGTGATATAATCGATAGGAATCTAAATCCTACAATTTTCCCCTTGTTTTCCTCCATTCCAAAGGAACCCTAAAGATTAATTTAATCTATATTCAAAGCATAAGCATGAGAGTGAGAAGAAGCAATCTTACGTCATCTCGATGATCGTATTGCGAGCTTCTTGAGAAATTTGGGTCCTCCAGTTGAGGGATTGTCCTGCCATGTTGTTTGAGCTGGAACCTTCCATTGAAAAAGAAATATGGTTTCCTTCGTGAACTGAGTTCAAAATGATGGATACAATGGAAAAGGAAGAGTTTTATCTTGCACATAGAGTGGAACAAGCGATCGGAGATTTATAGGGGGGAGGGGTGGTGATTAAGGGCATAGATGGTAATATTGCATTCGGCGCGTGGGTAGTTGGATGTTGCAAAGTTTCTCTCTAGTGACTGCTGTTTTTTGTTTATATTGTTACGTGTGTGAACCTCGACTACCACGTGTTGGTATAGTTGCAATCGGTTATAATACTTGACAGAGAGCATGCGTATCAGCATGACTATGCTCCTCCTATGTTGCCAACAGTCTTTATTGGCCGCATGCGTAGTGGTCCCGTGAATTTGGCATTACATATCAAGTATACACATACAACCATATTTGGTAGTAGTTTCCAGTTGTTCACCATTTCAATGCTTGGCTGAACAACATGTCGACGACACAATGTATTGTCCTTAGAGAAGATCAGACAAAATTCCTACACGAGCACCAAGCAGCGAGCACCCTTGCTTTGCCTCTCTTTCACGAGGAACAACCATTGACAGATGGCATGTGTATGAATTTTTTGAGGTGGAAAACAACAGTCTGATACAAATGCATATCCTTGTTCCTCGACTTGAAAAAATGCACATGAAAGTAAGCAACAATATTGAACTGATAAAATCTATCTATATGTTCTTGGTTCTCAGAGACAATAGATGTCTAGATAGCCACTTAGCCAGATATAACTAGACTGATCTGGCAACCGAAACATGATATATATCTACCAACTGATGGATGGCAAACTGTTGAAAATTTAATCATAATTCGGCATATTTTAATCTAAAATATTAAGACAATAAATATGACATACACAATGAGAAGCAATCTAGTGATAAGGCTAAACATAAACATGAGCATGCTTAAGGTAAAATAAGCATAGACATCGTTGACATTCACATAGGATTGAAATCCTATGGATAACATTGTTAACATGTAAATAACAAGAAAAAAATCAAATAAAGTTAGAATCTTATACCCAGAAAATGGTGCAGAAGATGTTGAGGCATTCGTATTGCCTCCGTTCTCTCCAGTAGAAGCCATGGTGAAGCAGAAGTAGAGGAAGATGCAACGTTGTCGTCGAAGAACGAAGAACAGGAGCAGTCGCGCTTGAAGCGCTACACAAAAACTTGATCGCCCGCCTACCCGTATAAGTTCTCAAGCGGACGGAGTTCCGGAGGCACCTGCTCATCCCGTACACCTGTGCGCGTAGGTGAACAGAACCGGGAAAGGATTCTACATGCAGCTCAAGAACAGAGGAGGAGGAACTTGAAGTGCAAGAGTCGGGAAGAACTTCTCCGCCTCCGCGTAGGTGAACAGAACCGGGAAAGGATTCTACATGCAGCTCAGGAACAGAGGAGGAGGAACTTGAAGTGCAAGAGTCGGGAAGAACTTCTCCGCCTCCTTCTGGTCGCTGCGGAGTATATATATATGCGAGCGCGAGAGTAACGTTCGGAGTCATCAACCGTGGTGTTTAATTTCGTAACCAACGCGCTCGTTAATACGGAATCAATTCATAAGAGTCGGGAGTTTAATTTCGTAACCAACGCGCTCGTTAATACGGAATCAATTCATAAGAGTCGGGAAGAACTTCTCCGCCTCCTTCTGGTCGCTGTGGAGTATATATATGCGAGTGCGAGAGTAACGTTCGGAGTCATCAACCGCTTCGTAACCAACGCGCTCGTTAATACGGAATCAATTCACGGTGTTTAATCCCGTAACCGACAGAAACAATTCACGACGTGCTCATTAATACGAAATCAATTCTCCGTGTTTATTACCGTCCGTTCCAAAACGAGAGAGAGAGAGCAGCCGCCTGCCTCGCCTCGCCCTGCCTGGCGTGTGGTGGTTAGTATAGGGATAGCACAGAGGATGTTAGGGTGGATAGCTCAGACGATGTCGGTGTCAAGCGCGTCGACTAACCGCGCCGTTAAGGTAGGCTGGCGGGCGCGACACTGTGGAATGCAGATGGAGAATTCTGTGCAAATTAAAACCTTGATAACTTTGCCTTCCGGTCGTGGAATCGAGCTAGGTTTTTTTTGACGGCTGCAGAATCACGGGCCTCACCCCTAGAGAGACTGGATTTGGAGAGTTGGACCCCCAGAGATTTTTCTAGAAATTACTTACCATAGGCCACGAAGCACCGGTTGTTTCGGCGAAACGTCGAATATCTGAGGGTCCACAACTGGTTTTCAACGTGGTGGTTAGTATAGGGATGGCACACAGGACGTTAGGGTGGATAGCTCAGACGATGTCGGTGTCAAGCGCGTCGACTAACCGCGCTGTTAAGGTAGGCTGGCGGGCGCGACACTGTGGAATGCGGATGGAGAATCCTATGCAAATTAAAACCTTGATAACTTTGCCTTCCGGTCATGGAATCGAGCTAGGTTTTTTTTGACGGCTGCAGAATCACGGGCCTCACCCCTAGAGAGACTGGATTTGGAGAGTTGGACCCCCAGAGATTTTTCTAGAAATTATTTACCATAGGCCACGAAGCAGCGGTTGTTTCGGCGAAACCACAAATATCTGAGGGTCCACAACTGGTTTTCAGCGAGGTGGTTAGTATAGGGATGCCACGTAGGACGTTAGGGTGGATAGCTCAGACGATGTCGGTGTCAAGCGTGTCGACTAACCGCGCCGTTAAGGTAGGCTGGCGGGCGCGACACTGTGGAATGCAGATGGAGAATCCTATGCAAATTAAAACCTTGATAACTTTGCCTTCCGGTCATGGAATCGAGCTAGGTTTTTTTTGACGGCTGCAGAATCACGGGCCTCACCCCTAGAGAGACTGGATTTGGAGAGTTGGACCCCCAGAGATTTTTCTAGAAATTATTTACCATAGGCCACGAAGCAGCGGTTGTTTCGGCGAAACCACAAATATCTGAGGGTCCACAACTGGTTTTCAGCGAGGTGGTTAGTATAGGGATGCCACGTAGGACGTTAGGGTGGATAGCTCAGACGATGTCGGTGTCAAGCGTGTCGACTAACCGCACCGTTAAGGTAGGCTGGCGGGCGCGACACTGTGGAATGCAGATGGAGAATCCTATGCAAATTAAAACCTTGATAACTTTGCCTTCCGGTCATGGAATCGAGCTAGGTTTTTTTTGACGACTGCAGAATCACGGGCCTCACCCCTAGAGAGACTGGATTTGGAGAGTTGGACCCCCAGAGATTTTTCTAGAAATTATTTACCATAGGCCACGAAGCAGCGGTTGTTTCGGCGAAACCACAAATATCTGAGGGTCCACAACTGGTTTTCAGCGAGGTGGTTAGTATAGGGATGCCACGTAGGACGTTAGGGTGGATAGCTCAGACGATGTCGGTGTCAAGCGTGTCGACTAACCGCGCCGTTAAGGTAGGCTGGCGGGCGCGACACTGTGGAATGCAGATGGAGAATTCTGTGCAAATTAAAACCTTGATAACTTTGCCTTCCGGTCATGGAATCGAGCTAGGTTTTCTTTGACGGCTGCAGAATCACGGGCCTCACCCCTAGAGAGACTGGATTTGGAGAGTTGGACCCCCAGAGATTTTTCTAGAAATTATTTACCATAGGCCACGAAGCAGCGGTTGTTTCGGCGAAACCACAAATATCTGAGGGTCCACAACTGGTTTTCAGCGAGGTGGTTAGTATAGGGATAGCACATAGGACGTTAGGGTGGATAGCTCAGACGATGTCGGTGTCAAGCGCGTCGACTAACCGCGCCGTTAAGGTAGGCTGGCGGGCGCGACACTGTGGAATGTAGATGGAGAATTCTGTGCAAATTAAAACCTTGATAACTTTGCCTTCCGGTCATGGAATCGAGCTAGGTTTTTTTTGACGGCTGCAGAATCACGGGCCTCACCCCTAGAGAGACTGGATTTGGAGAGTTGGACCCCCAGAGATTTTTCTAGAAATTACTTACCATAGGCCACGAAGCACCGGTTGTTTCGGCGAAACGTCGAATATCTGAGGGTCCACAACTGGTTTTCAACGAGGTGGTTAGTATAGGGATGGCACACAGGACGTTAGGGTGGATAGCTCAGACGATGTCGGTGTCAAGCGTGTCGACTAACCGCGCTGTTAAGGTAGGCTGGCGGGCGCGACACTGTGGAATGCAGATGGAGAATTCTGTGCAAATTAAAACCTTGATAACTTTGCCTTCCGGTCATGGAATCGAGCTAGGTTTTTTTTGACGGCTGCAGAATCACGGGCCTCACCCCTAGAGAGACTGGATTTGGAGAGTTGGACCCCCAGAGATTTTTCTAGAAATTATTTACCATAGGCCACGAAGCAGCGGTTGTTTCGGCGAAACCACAAATATCTGAGGGTCCACAACTGGTTTTCAGCGAGGTGGTTAGTATAGGGATAGCACATAGGACGTTAGGGTGGATAGCTCAGACGATGTCGGTGTCAAGCGCGTCGACTAACCGCGCCGTTAAGGTAGGCTGGCGGGCGCGACACTGTGGAATGTAGATGGAGAATTCTGTGCAAATTAAAACCTTGATAACTTTGCCTTCCGGTCATGGAATCGAGCTAGGTTTTTTTTGACGGCTGCAGAATCACGGGCCTCACCCCTAGAGAGACTGGATTTGGAGAGTTGGACCCCCAGAGATTTTTCTAGACTGTCCGCGCACCATCTCAACCGGTCAACAGAGACTCTCCACTAGCTCCGTATTTAAGTTAATACCTCTTCACTTAGATTTCCAAGGTGGTATTATTACCCATAGCACTTAATGTGTGCCGATGGAATTTATTAGGATTTAATTGGGTCTAGCCCATTAATCTAACACAAACAACCCGCAAAAATTATAGATTGTACATTGTAGTACATATGCAAACCAGCTTGGTCACACCGATATCTTGGATTCATCTCCACATGTATAGAGCTCACATCAATATGTTTTACTCTTTGTTGATCTATCCTTGTGCACAGCATCAATACTAGCGGCAATTAGTTTCTCTCCCTAGTTAACTTTCTTTTACAGTTTTACCTTTGATGTACAGTAACTAGCGACGCAAAGCTGATGATACTAAAAGGGTGCTTTACACATCGCACATCACCTTACAGCAAGTTTAATAGGATAGCCAACTACTATCTCTAATTTATCTATAGCCAATTTAATAACTCATTCATATAATAGTTATATACTACACTATTAATATCTAGTCCCACCTGAGCAGGTACAATAGCAGGTTATAAGTCAGCTGCAAACATATTTTAAGGAGATAAATTAGGAGAGAGAAGAGCAACGGGCTATAAATTTGTAGCCAGCTGTAGCACAGACTCCAAGATGCAGTGTGTGTATGGCAGGTGGGACCAGGTATTAATAGTGTAGTATGTAACTATTATATAAATAAACTATTAGATTGGCTATAGATGAATTGTAGATAGTAGTTGGTTGTACTATTAAACTTGCTCCCTTAAACTCCCCCATCATGTCTTTACCTAAACTTAATTGCTCTTGATCCGCTGCAATTCATTATTTCTCTCAAAAATTCCTCAAGTCAAAACAAATAAACAAACCATAATCTCCACTAAGGCTACATCTCAAATTTAGGTTGAAATAATAAGAGATAGACTACTTGATCATTTGCACAGATGTCAGTTAACTTCAAATTTACCATGTACTCCCTCCGTCTTAAAATATAAACATTTTTAGACCCTGACATAGTCTACAAGATGCTACTTTGACCAACAATATCTATTAAAGTAAGATGATTTAAATAAAAATAGTTGCATATTATGATAATTTGTTTAATGATAAATCTAGTAAAATCAATTTTACATTATTGATCTTTTTTATTTTTTTTGCTAATAATAGTTAAAGTTAAAAATATTTGACTTGTCACTATGCTAAAAATGTTTATATTTTGGGACGGAGGGAGTAGATATTATGAGGGGAAAGCTTTTGGCAGATGCAGTTTCTAGCAGAATCAAAAAAACTTCCCCCAAATATTCTAGCTTTTAGATTTTGAGAAGCTACTTTTCCCAGTTTCTCCATATTCTCACGAGCTGAATTTCTACCATGTGTTCCTTAGAATAAAAAGTTCCTCAAACACACCCTTAGTAAATGACATAGAAGAAAAGAGAATGCTAATTTAGCTAGGTTTATTATAATAAGATATTAATATATGGTCTTTTATATACAAATGTACACCCGTTTCAATCTTTTAAAAAACTGAAACACAATTAAATCATCTCATGAAATATTTTGCTACACGTATGAAACAACGGTTCTGAATATATTGAAACATGAATGATTTAGCTATCAAAAATCATTCGACAGCCATTTAGTCTTCCCGGAGAAAAAAATACAAGGAAGACCGAAATACATTAGGATGTCGAAAGTAGGGTTGCAATCAAAACAAGCTGGGCACACGAAAGCAAAGACAAAAGACAAACAGCCTTAAGGGCTACTCCCCATTGCTCATTAATTTGAAGATTCCGGTTGCTTTCTAGATTGTAATTTCATCTACTCATGTCTGTGACCTATCTCCTTCCCTTGGTTTAGAATTTTGCCATCATGTCAGTCTTCTACTCCCTCCAGTCTTCTACTCCCTCCGTCCCAGAATATAGCAATCTAGGATGGGATGAGATCCATCCAGACATGTCCAGATACATTGTCCTAGGATGACCTATCCTAGGTTACTATATTTTGGGACAGAGGGAGTTCGTTGCAACCATCCTTCGCAATTCCACTGCATATGCCCGAGGAGACAAGGAGCGACAACAATCTCTCCAAGACAGCAACGATTTTGTCTGTGCTGATTGAGGACCACACATGCTCCAAGTTCCGATCCCCTGAATACACACACACACACAAAAAAAAAAAAAAAAAAAAAAAAAAAAAAAAAAAAAAAAACCGAAATCCCTGTTTTCCTATTAGCATTTTTGAGCATTGCTACAGCGAGCTAGATCTTGAGCTGCTTGCTGTCATGGATGGTGAGAAGAGAGAAAAAGAATATGATAAAAGAAGGGTGTAAAATGTCTTTGTTGTGATCTAAATCGTGGCCAAAGCGACCAATATTGCGAATATCTGATAATAATGTCTTTATGGTGGCATCTTTACAATACAATATATTCTGTGGTATTTTTTAGGACTTCAATTTTTAGAGTGACAGATATCCAAAATGTAAGGTGTATTTTATTTTGTTAGGATAAGAATTTGACTAATAACTACTTTACTATTATATTATTTATGCGATACAAAAGTATAATCATAAAAACATACTTTTAAATATGAAACTAGTAACATCATTTTTTTGTCATAAAATATATTTTAATAAAATAATTATTGGTCAAAAATCTTATTCCATCTTACTCCGGTACAAGAAGAAAACTTTCCTCCGGAGTGCGCCAAATCTATTCATGTTAAGGGACGGTGCAGGAGACGAACGAAACTGTGCGCAGGCAGCAGGGAACAGAACAAATGGATATCCATATAATATCATTTCCTTTCCAGAAGAAGTGGCAAACTGAATGATTTCACGTGGTGACACATCTCTAATCCTTGGCCCCACAATGCTTTGAGCCAAGTATTCCCTTTTCAAAGAAGATTATTATATATTTTTCATGACAAAAGTAAATTATTGGTCACTCTATCATCTTATACAGGACAATTCCACTACAGATCAATTTTTTTATCTTTTGCAAACCCAAAATTCAGCACAAGGAAGTGACTAAGTGAGCCTGCAAGATTTGAACAGATGGCAAATTGTTGAGCATGTGATTTTCCAACTGGACAGAATCCAAGAACAATATTTCGGACACCATGAGACAGATGATAAATCAAGAACATAAGATACTGGTTGAGAATTGGCCATGAAACTCTTTCACTGCATTTCTGACAAACTGGATACACAAAATTCAGAGAGATTACCACACAACTAAACACACATATACTAATATAATACTCCTACCTTTCTTGCAAGAATACCACCACAAAGGCACAGCTTCGATCAGAAGCTGAAAGCCGAGAGAACAATGGCACATGCGAAGGCCAGTGCCAGGACTGACGCCGTCGCCTTCGCCGGAGCCGGCATCGCCGCCGCGTTGCTCCTCCCGTTGTGCACCGGCCGTGTGTCGGCAGCACCGTTGACGTTCCTCCCGCCGACGCCCGTGCCGCCGCCCGGGCCGCCGACTCCGCCGCCAACGCCGCCGCCCCTGCCGCCACCCTTGTGTGCTATGGCCATTCTCATGGGAACCTTCACCTCGTCATGGTGTTTGTGGCTATCAGTGTCAGTGTCAGTGTCAGCTGCTTGCCCAAGCTTCTTGCCTTCAGTGACTGAAAACGCCAACAAATTTCAGAAAATAAAGAAAACGTTAAAATTCTCCGAAATTTTTCAGTTTGTCTAGAAGATTAGAAGCACCATGGATGGCAAAGGAAGAAAAGAAAGCATCAAGAAAGAAGAAAGCAAGTGAGAGATCGACAACTGACCATGCAATTCTTCAAACTGGAGATAAGGTCTCAGACGAGCTCCATTGATCGCGTGGCTTCTCTCGGCACCACACCATGTGGCCTCGGAGGCAAGGGTGAGTAGTAGGAGGAAGAGGGAGAGAGCAAGAAAGCCTTTCTTCATGTTGAGATGGAGACTGATCACCAACAAGAAAACTATTATGTGAACTGTGTGTGTGGAGGCTCTTCCTCTTATATGTAACTCCTGTATATAATTATAACTCATGTAGGAGTAGCCACTAAGATTGAGACATTTCATGGAACTTGATAAGTTAACCGAGGAGAGGTTAAATATTTTTCAGTATAAATTTTGCTACCTCCCTAGTGTTAAAAGATATTAGGAGAGGTACAGCAAAACTAACATTGAATTGACGGTACCTATCGTGTATCGTAAAGTTATTCGCTAAGATATGACCTACTTCTTCTGTTACCAAATATAAGTATTTCTAGGATTTAAATTTTGTACGTAATATAAGTATTTCTAGAGTAATACTTATCTCATTAATCACCTCCCATTCAAATTTCTTTTCATCTTACCCACAACCACCCAGCCTCCTACTCCCAAGTCCCAACCATCCAACCGTTTAATGAGATGCTCTTTTCTTCTGAAACCTTAAATCTGTACTCCTTGTCTAAATGTAAGGGCTTTTTGTTGAATGTGACACATCCTAGTACTACGAATTTAGACAGACTCGCCATAAAACATTAGAGGGAGTACTAAACAACCTAGAAATCCTTGTATTTAAAGAATGGATAGAGTACAAGTTATGACAGGATGGCATCTATTCCTGTCTGCTTCTTTTGTGGAAAATTCCGAAGAAAGGTTAAGGGGACATTGTGAAGTGGAGGTGCTTTGTGGTCTTGTCACTCTCTGTAATTTATAATTTAGGATTCCTGGCTTAGTTCAGGTCTAATGGGATCTGTCACCCAATAAGATTGCTGATTTGGCACTCTTAAACAGACAAGATTATGATATATTCTTTTTGTTACTTCCAAGCTTCTGAATCTAATGATGTTCTTCAGGAAGAAAGAGGGACACAAGGCACTGAAAGGAGCAGAACTGATAGCTATTTTGCATGTGGTTGGTGCAGATTTTTTGGTGCTCCATGGACCAGGGCCCTTGCCAGATCTCACCCATAATATTGTGGCAGCCTGTAATGTCTGGATTGAGATATATGAATTGAGAAATTGGTTTTCATCTTCTGTCAGTGACTGAAGAAAAAGCTACAATGTTTTAACAAACTGTTTCAGCATGTGGTTTTCCAATTGGACAGAATCCAAGATAAGAACAGTTAGAATGAGAACCACAAGAACCTGGAACTGCAAGAACAATGTCTGGGACATCATTGTGCAGATGATAAATCAAGAATATTGAATATAAGATACAGGAAGATGAAACAATTTCAGTGTGTACACTGATAAACTGGATACACAAATTCAGTCATTCAAAGATCACCCACACATCACTAACACACTTACTAAATACCTTTCTTGCAAGAAAATCACCACTCACACAGCTTCAGAAGCTGAAAGCTGAGACAGCAATGGCGAAGGAGAAGGCCAGAGCCAGGATGGACGTCGTCGTTGCCGGAGCCGGCATCGCCGCCGCGTTTTTCCTCGGCCGCGTGTCGGCCGGTCCACTGTTGACATTGCTGGCGCCGCCTGTCGTGCCGCCTGTCGAGCCGCCGCCCGTGCTGCCACCCTTGTGAGCTATGGCCATTCTCTTGGGAAACTTCACCTCATGACCAAGCTTCCTGGGGACCTGAATCTCCAGGAGCTTCCTGCCTTCAGTGACTGAACAAGCCAAAGGTTTTCAGCAAAAAGTTATTTGATTCTCCATAAGATTAATTAGTATCACAAATTCATTTCTTGACAAGATCGGTGCCATGGCAAGGAAGAAATACCAAGAAAGAAGGAAGCAACACACAGAGAGAGAGAGAGAGAGAGAGTACTGACTATGCGATTCTTCCACCTGGACATGAGGTCTCAGATGAGCTCCATTAATCCCGTGGTTTCTCTCAGCAGCACACCATGTGTCCTGGTAGGCAAGGGTGAGTAGGAGGAGGAAGACAGCAAGAGAGCTTTTCTTCATCTTGAGATGGACTGATCAACAAGAAGCTATTATGCGGAGTGTGTGTGTGTGTGTGGAGGCTCTTTCCTCTTATAACTTCTGTAGAGAAAGGCCCGGGAGTCTTCCCGCTAACACCACCTATTTTGCGCCTAACTCCTCTTAATAATTTCTTCTAATATCCAGCGTTTTTTTTTCTAACAACTTCTGTAGTGTAGCACTGTAGCTACTAAGATGGAGGATTTTTACCGTGCTTGACGAGTAACGAGAGGTACACCATTTTAGTTTAAATTTTGTAACACTTTTGCTAAAAAAAATGACGCCACATTTTTTACTTAATGTCAGTCACTATTTTCCATATGTGATTGCTACAACTCTTTTATATATGTATGTTCCTATCCCTCCTATGTCCACTTCCATGTACGTAAGAGCATCCCCAGCAGCTCCTCTATTCAGTCCTCCATCCCGTTTTTGGCGCATGGAGGGGAAAAACAATGCTCCAGCAGAGACTCCATCCGATGCGCCAAAATTGGCGGATCGCCAAACACGGGAGAGAAGTGCCAAATTTGGCGTTTCTCTCTCCTCACGCCATCCCCAAATGCCCGCTCCCATCCGGTTCTCCCGCCCCCATCCGGATCGAGCATGAAGGGTGAAGGAAGAGGGAAGAGAGGACACACTAGTGGCTACCTTCGCCGTCTGACCGCCGTTGGCCAACGGAGGGGAGGGGAGGGGAGCGGAGGGGAGGAGACTTACTGGATCTGGCCGCCCGCGCCGCCATCCCCATCGCTCGCCTGACACCGCCGCTCACTTGCCGCCGCCTGCCTCCTCCGCGGCTCCTCCGCCCGCCTCCGGTCGTCCGGCGCTGCCCCTCGCCTGTCCGCTTCTGGTTGTCCGGAGCCGTGGAGTAGAGCGCGGAGAGACGGCGGATCTGGCCGCGACGCCGCTCCTCCGCATGGCGACCCCGCGACGCTGCCGCTCCTCCGCGCCGCTCCTCCGCATGCGACCGCCGCGCCGCTCCCCGCCCGCGACGCCGCCGCCTCTTTCGCCGCTCCTGGCCCGCGATGCTGCTGCCTCTGCCGCGGCTCTCCCCGCCCAGCGACCCCGCCGCTCCCCGCCTGACGACCGCCCATCGCCCCTCCTCATCCTCTCCGTTGGAAGAACAGAAGAGAGGATGAGGGGTAGAATAGAAGAGAGGATGGAGAAGATAAATGTAAATGTAAAAATGTGGTAGTTGAAAGATATAGTAAAATATATATGGAGGATGTAGTATGGATGATCTGTTGGAGTGAAAAAAAAATTATGGAGTGAGAATTTTTTTGGATGACCATCTAAATGTGAATAGAGAGGATGAAATTTGGATGAGCTGCTGGGGATGCTCTAATCAATTGCTTTTATCCTAATTCTCTTATATAGTGTGCACTATAAAAATTACAATGCAAGTACTAAAAATTATAGTGTAATTGCAATATAAATATATGGAATTTACAATGTAAAAAAATAATTGCTTTTAGTGAAAATATGGCTTCATTAACATAACTAGTCCTATTTTATAATGTCTTAGGACGCCGGAAGGTAACACAAACAATGAAAATGATGGTAACTCCTCTAGTACCATAAAACACATATATCTGCTTTGTTTGGGAAAACTCTGGAGAAAGGTTTAGGGAACATTATGAAGTGGAGGTGCTTTGTGGCCTTGTCGCTCACTGTTGAGCTTTATAAATCAGGATTCCTGGCTTAGTTCAGGTCTAATGGGACCTGTCACCCAATAAGATTGCTAATTTAGCACTCAGACAGGATTATCCTATGTTTTTCTGTTTCCAAGCTTGTGCCTTCTGCAGGGGGGATAGCGAGGGACACAAAGCATTACGAGGAGAAGATATGGTTGCTTTCTTGCATGTGGTTTGTGCAGATTTTTCATGTTTCTCCATGGACCAGGGAACTTTGCCATATCTCATCCACAAGATTGTGGCAGCCTGTAAATCTGTGGATCCAGAAATTAGTTTTCATCTTTTGTCAGTGACTGAAGAAAAAAACATGGCCTTTACCTTTGAGATATATATTGTTTACTAGTAAATACTGAAGGCTCCCTTTAGCCCCATGATTCTGTCGTGCCACTAAAATGCAGCACAAGGATATCATGGAAAGGATAGCGACATATTAAACAAATTTCGTACAAAATATGCAAGAAAATTATTTCACTACCTGGTCTGTGTTCATTAGAGATTATGAAGGATATTCTGTTTTTATGACCATGGTCATCCTGAAAAGGATAAGGTGATGTCAGTACGAATTGAAGGAGAAAACAAATGAGGGTCCTTTTCCATGACAGAATTCTGAAAAAGAAAGGCCTCTCATTATATTGAGACAGAGAAAGGCAGTTAATTTACCTTCTCTAGTGTCTCTATACAAGGATGCCAATCATTTCACAATGCGATCGAATTGTTGTTTCTGCTGCATATGAGATGTGGATGCTTGATAAACCTAACAAACACACCAGATTTGAGATCCCAACAGAATGAAAGGTGATATGTTATCTGTCCATAAAAGAGAGCATATCGTATCTGTTTGCACATGAATATGACAAGCAATCAAAATGAAAGCAAAGTGCAACAGGGTTGACAGCCATGATCGAGAGGTGCTCTGAATCAGCATCAAATAAACCAACCATGTTACGTGAGCATAAGTTATGCCATTATTCCAGGATCAACAAAGAAGAAGGGTCTGAACATAACACAACTACTGATTATAAACATTTTTTATACATGTATGCACGAAGTTCTGCATACACATAGAATGTCTTTGATTTCAAATGTTTGCACCAACACATAGCATCAGCTATCTTCTCAAACACAGATGACAAGAGCACCAGATATTAAGAAATTTGATCTAAGAAATTTTGAAGAATCATTGTAGGTGACCTTACAAATTATTACTGAAGCATGACAATTTTCTTATGGGTACATGGAAAAGATGAGTAAAGCAGCACTATACAGGGTATTATTGTCATTATTTTTCCACAACACAACACAAATACAACATTCACAGTACTAATAAATACAAACCATATGTCAGAGAACAAACACCTGAGGTGATCGTTGAACTTGAGGCTGTTTTTATATCTGGAATACATTTGTCTGGAACCTTTCATCGTATAACTGCCAGTGCCCATACCTACCCATGTGGAAGGAGGACCTGGGAATGTAAAAGTTGGGCTTCTCTAGTTCCTTCAGGTTCTTCATATTAGAAGTAGCCTGTTGTATTCCCCTGAGTGTCAAATTTGCGCAGCCATACAAGTCAAGAACCTCCAATTCCTTGCATCCTCCTGATATTGCGTTGAGGCCAACAACAGATAGCTTTGAGAACCTAATTACGAGATGCTTCAAATTTTGCATGAACTTCGAAATTGCAATGGCTTCCCTGTCACCATCTTGGGGGCAATCTCTTAGATAATCATCAGGAACTATGCCAACATGCTCCGATGAATCGAGCCAATTGAATATGTTCCGCTTGAGAACAATGAGGTTTCGGCAGTTCTGACCGATCATCTCCAGTGACTTGTATGAAACCTCATGGCAGTAGCTGATGTCCAATTCAGTAAGCATATGACAGCTCGATGCAACAATAAACATCGATCGATCACTTACACTTGGGCTGCTTCTAATGGAAAGAATGCTGAGCTTTGGAGACCTGCATATGAATAAAGCAAATCAATAGTGGCACCTACAATCTCATTGACATGTCAAATGTAGGTGAAGAGAAAGCAAAATAGCATGTAGCTTTTGCTCTAAATAACTTATAGAAATGGACCCAACCTAAAACTATCTGTAGAAATGGAATGCTCTTTTATACTACTTTGCAATGAGGTTGTACAACTCACGCCAAGATCACTGGTGATGAATTTTGTGACATGTCAGTATGTCGCCAGCACTGTCAGTTCGGCTGCAGCTCAGTTGCTAAAATGGGTGACGCTGAGCTGCAAGAGCTCCAACTCAATGATGATGGCACCGAGCCTCTGTATTGCTGTAAGGTTCTGTCTAGTATTGTGGTGGAAACAAAACTGTTTGGCTATATGATGTTTTTTTTCCCTTTAAACGAAGTTGCAAGCAAATATGTTCTTTGCTATAAACTTGTTTTTGGATCATATGCATGTGTTGTGAAGCCACATGTATGTAGGTGCAAAGTAGAGTAGGTACCTGACACAGGTTTGGTACATTTCTGGATAATAACATAAAGAAAGGTGTTAGGAGATAAGTTGTGTTACTTGTTTTCTCATATCGGGTTGGTTTGTTCATACCAAACAACTTATCCCTGGGGATCACATTCAACATGACTCATCAAGTCTCCAACTTAAAAAGCTGATCGAGCTCAGGTTAGCAACTATGTTAAAAGATATCCCTAACTCTATGTCAGGTCAGAGTCTCTTTGCTATTGGCTGGGAATAGCTCCCACGACACATAAGGGGGTAAGTGAGAGTAAGTGTGAGACTACTCTTTATCACCCCTTGCACTCAAAACACATTTCCTCCACTGTTGTCCACTCATATGTTCACCAAAGGCAATAACACTACAATTTTCCAAATAACAGAAAACGTGAGCGGGCATGTGACACGAGCAATTTAAATATAATTTTCATAATACTACTATATTTCAAAAAATAATTTTCCACAGAAGCTTGACAAATAAGAGCAATACACCAACCACCAACTCAATTTCAGTTTAGTGTATCTATTACTGAAGTGTTGGCAAATAATTTACTGGGTTAACATGCACAGAAACACTAATATACATTTACATAAGAGGCTGAATGATGGATACATATGCAATAAAAACATTAAAATTATACAAACAGCAATACAAAAAAATTGAAAAAAAAATTACAGAATAGTTGAATTGAGAAAGCTATTTTACTTAGAATGGTGTAGAAGCAGACAAACGTTCAAGATGAACCCGTAAAAACTATATGGATGGTTGGTTCTCCATGTATTATGAATTTCGGTAATATATTAGCAGGAAGACAGGAACAGACGTATTTTACTTCTTGCAATAGTTGTGTTTAAATAAGTACAAGAGTACGAGTTTCTAGAGAACTTCATTGCTGAAAAGAAGCAAAGTTTCAGGCTACTACACTCAAAATGTAATACATGAAAATCTTTTCTTGCAAATTCATGAGTACAAAACAGGACCTAGTTTTCCTTGATTGTGATGCAGTCAGTTTAATAAAAAAATAAAATCTAGATCACCAACACAGCAACACCTACAACAAATAGAGCTGTTGGTTCCCTGGAGGAATATAGAAATTTGAGAGGTTTTTCTAAGACTTTGTCTTCCTGAATAAAATAACATCACCAACATTCGACTTAAGAATGGAATTATGACCTTTAGTACAGATTCCCACAAATTTGTGGCTCCATAGTTAGACTATAGGCCCCATATATCTATTCCTACACAGTATAAAATATATCAATGAAAAATCAAGCATCAGTCAATATATTAGATCAAATAAGAAAACCATAACTTATCATTAAGAACGGAATATGTAGTTTAAAATATATTATATTCTGCAGAGTTGGGAATAAATGCTAAATAGAGAAAAAAAAAAGTCACCAACACCCTCCAGTGTCATGAACACATTTTACAACCTGAAAGCCCAGAGAATAGATCCAAGGACCAAGAAGAAATATGAATGAATGCATACTACATAAAAAAAACTATCAGTAACTTGTATAAATTCAAGGCATTAAGGCGCACAAATAAAACTGCATCGTAATTGAGAAAGGAACAGTGGTAAATTGCGCATACAACCATTATATAGAACGCAAATATGCGCATCATTATATTCGATCTTGAAGGTCTAAGAACAGGGGCAGAACCATCGCCCGGCTAGGCCGGACGGCCACAGGCTCGCCGGCGAATACTCCATTAAATTTTAATATTGATGAGTAAATTGATGATGAAATTTCTATAGCAAATACTAGTTATATTGAAGTTTGCCCGGACTCAAAAATCTTTCTAGCTCAGCCACCGTCTAAGAAGATGAAGACCATGCTTGGTATGTGCATATTTCTTGGTCAGCAAAGAGAAATTAGAGAAAAAAAAACATTTCCAGGAGGCCTCTGTGACGGGGAAATTGCAAGAAACTACATATGCAATTAGGCATCACATCACACGAAATTTGAACTTCTAATTAATCAACAAAAAGCTTCATGCGTCTCTAATAACTTCGAACAAAACGTCACTTCCAGAAAAAAAGAAAGAAGAAGAAAACATATAAAATTTTACACGTTTGTACCTTTCGGCGGCGAAGGCGAGGGCGTCGTCGGAGCAGTGCCGGACGCGGACCTCCCTGAGCTCCCCCGCGGCGAGCGAGGAGGCGGACCGGAGCATGGCGTCGACGCGGCGCTGGAAGGCGGGCGTCCACCACTCGGCGGCGTCGGCGCCGACGGACGCGAAGGCGGGCTCGAGGTCGAGCGCGGCGAAGAGCGCCGGGCGGGAGGCGGCGGCGTCCCGCCACGCGCGGCAGCACGCCATGGCGCCGCGCCACAGGTCCTCCAGGCCCAGCCGCGAGAACGCCTCCGCCAGGCACACCGGGGTCATCTCCGACCAGTCCCGCTCCCCCTCCGCCGCCGGCGGCTCGCCGCCGGCCACATCGCCCGTCGCCATATCGAGCGGCTAGGCTAGGGTTTTCTGCGCTTTTGCCTGCCCCCAATTCGCTTCCCCTTCTGTCTAAAAAAAAAAATTAAATTGCACTTTGTCCACCTTTTATTATCCACGTTTCCTGTCTTTTCAATTTGGACCGACTATCTTTTCAATTTGGACCGAGTAAATTTACCATTGTTATGATTTGGACTATTATAAATATTTTTTTCTCGTCATGTCTAACTTTCCTTTCGATAAACATATAAACCGTACATAGAGGAGTTCGGCTGTATACTAGAGCTAATATGTTTAATGTCGTTGATTGTACTGAAAAAAAATCGTTTGTGGTAGTCCAAATCACAACAATAATAAATTTATTTGGTCCAAAGTGAAAAAATGTGTTTAAGGTGGTTCAAAGTAAAAATTAGGTGATAAAATGTGGCCCAAAACGTAATTCACTCTAAAGTTTATTTTAGTAGCTAGTAGCTACAGTACTGGTGCTATAAGAAGAAGAGCCTCCACACACGCTCCAACATAATTCTGTCTTGCTGGTGATTAGTCCATCTCAAGATGATGAAAAGCTTTCTTGCCCTCTTCCTCCTCCTACTCACCTTTGCCTCCCATGGCACATGGTGTGCTGCTGCTGCTGACAGAAGCCACAGGATTACTGCAGCTCATCTGAGGCCTCATCTCCATGTAGAAGAATTGCATGGTCAGTGATCTCTCTGCTCCTTTCATGATTCTTCTTCCTTTGCAATGATACTAATATTTAGTGTTCCGAATTTTTTGCTACTAATCTCCTGGAGAGTTTAATTTAACAAGTTTTCTGAATTTGTTTTGGATTGTTCGGCCACTGAAGGCAAGAAGCTCATGGAGATTCAGGTCCCCAGGAAGCTTGGCCATGAGGTGAAGGTTCCCAAGAGAATGGCCATAGCTCACAAGGGTGGCAGCGCGGGCGCCGCCGCGGCCGCCGGCGCCGGCGGCGGAGGAGTGTCCGAGACGCGGCCGCGCAACGGGAAGAACGGCGCGGCGACGCTGCCGGCTCCGGCGACGACGTCCATCCTGGCACTGGCTATCACCTGCGCCGCTGTTCTCTCATCTTTCAGCTTCTGATCAGATGTGTCGGTGGTGTTCTTGCAAGAAAGGTACTAGTAGAATGTGTGTGTGTTTCTTTTGAGATGATAGTATGATGTGTGTTAGTGGTGTGGTGATGATCACTGAATTCGTGTGCTGTGTGTCCAGTTCGTCAGAAGTGCACTGAAATTGTTTTCATGGCTAATTATCAGCATGCATCTTATTGTTGATTCATCACCTGTCTCATGGTGTCACAGAGATTGTTCTTGGTAGTACTGGTACTTGTAGTTCTAACTGCTCTCATATCTTTGATTCGATCTGTACAATTGGAAAACCACATGCTGAGCACAAGTTGCTACAGATTGAAGCATGACTTCATTGTGCTGAATTTGGGTTGACAGAATTTCAATCTTTGATTATGCAGTCAAATTGCCATGTCTTTGATGATAGAGTGATCAATAATTCACTTCCGTCGCAAAAATAAATGATAATCTTTTGGAAAAGGAGACACTTGGCTTGAAGCACTGTTGGGGCCAATGATTAGGGCTCTGTCACCACGTGAAATCACTTCAGATTGCCACTTCTTCTGAAAAGAAATGCTATTTTGTGGATATCCATTTATTATGTTTCCTAAGGTCTAAGGATGGTTTTATAGATTTAGCATAGCTAGGTGTGAAAATGGTTGGAAACGGTATCATTTCTACAGAAATGGTCTCGTAATGATCGTGAATTTTTCATATTTATCCATTTAACTATCTAGTGGTGATTTTCATGCGACACTAACGGAAATTAGAAAAACTAAATTTTATATGCAGCTAGAATTAAAAATGGTTGGAAACGATATCACTTTTATGTTTTATGTAAAGAGAAAATTTATGAAATGCCATCGATAAGCATCCTAATCCTAGGAATGCCATCGACAAGAACAACTTTCCAAAAATGTCATCATACAAGCCTTTTTTTTCCTAGAAATGCCATAGCCGTCAACTTACTGATCATTCCACACCACTACAACCATAAATTTGACCAAATTAACCTCAGTTAAAAATATATCCTCCCAATCCACGGTAAAAGAAAAAAATGACAGGACGGTTGCAGGCGAGGGCGTGGGGGTCGCAGGCGCCGGCGCGAGGGCTACAGGAGCCGATGGTGGAGGGGGAAGCGCCACGCCCGCAGCGCCGGCCGCCTGCACTCCGGGCTGACCACCTGTACACCCGCAGCGCCGGCCGTCCACCTCGTAACCGATCCAGCCGGGCGCTGCACTCATGTCCGCAGCCTTCGCCGACGGCCACGCACCACCATTCTTGGGAACAAGGAAGAAGAAGAACAAAATGAAAAGAAAGGAAAATCGAAAGCAGCATGCGCGGCGCCATCGGGATGCCACGCCCGCGCCGCTCCGCTGGGCTGCCGCAGCCGCGCCCGGCTATCACGCCCTGTGCCACACCAGGGCTCCACACGGTGCCCGCGCTAGAGCACGGTCACCACCGCCTGCGCTTGCGCCTGACCGCCGCATGACGACGTGTTGTCGCCGCATGGTCGTGCCCCGCCACACGCAGCAAGGTTGCGCCTCCACCATTGACCACCGTGCGCCGCTACCGACCGGCCGGGCCCTACCGTGCCTCCCCGGCCTCCCGCGCGCTGCGCCGTGTCCCGCGCCAGATCTGCCGCGTCGCCGTGCGCTGCCGCCACCTGGGACCGCCGCGTTGGGCATAGTAGCGCCACCACAGAGGACTGCCACCTCGCCGCCGTCGCCAACCAGGAGAGATGCGCCGCCGCTCGGGGAGCCGCCTGGATCGGGTCTAAGGTTATAGGAGCCGCTGTGGTATTTCTTTTCCATTTTATTTTTCTTCGAGTGTTTGAATTGGGAGGGTATGTTTTGAACTGAGAGCAATTTGGTCACTCTTACAATTATAATAGTGTGCATCAAACGGCAGGTTGACGGTGATGATATTTCTGGAAGAAAAAGGCTTGTACAATGGTATTTTTTGGAAGTTGCATTCGTCAATGGTATTTCTGTGGGATTAGGGTGCTTTTCGATGGTATTTTATGGATTTTCTCGTATATAAACGGTCTCCCAAGGGTCGGAAATTCCTGCCACCATTTTCACCCCTAATTTGGCGCACTAAAGAGGAAAGTTTTCTTGTGGTACCAGAGTAAGATAGGTGACAATACAATAGCTCTTTTTACTTTTGAAAATTGGATGTATCTTCCTTTAAAGATTGACATTCTAAGAAATGCCACCGAATAATTGTAACTACTCTGAAGACATAGCAGTCGGATATTCGCGGTTTGGCCACAATTTCTAAGTTAGCACTACAAAGACTTCTATGCCTGCTTTTTCTCATGTTCATTTTCTCTCTTCTCACCACCCATGACAAATTGATAGTCAGCATGAGCTCAAGGATCTAGCTCACTGCAGGGATGCTCGAAAATACTACGTACTACTAGGGAGTGATGGATTTGGGTTGGTGATCGAAATTTTTAGTTCAGGTGACAGTTTCTTGGAGCATGTGGACCTCAGTTTAGACAAAAATCGGGTGTTGTCTTGGAGCTTGTCATTGTTCCTTGCCTCCTCAGGCATGTGCAGTGGAATTACAGAGGTTGATTGCAACGTAAACCAAGAATATTCCCTCCGTCAAAAAAACTTAACCTAAAAAGGGATGTCACTACTATTATGATTACATCCCCTCTTAAATTGAGTTTTTATGCAACTGACTAGTCGTGGTCACAGAAGTTAGTACAGTGTGCCTTGACAGCAAGCTGTTGCTGCTGTCGATGGGAAAGAGAAATGGGTAGCAATGCACTGGGTGATTGGGTCATAACCCATTGTGACCATGGCATATGTAAAGGAGTAAAGGGCGATGGGAGAAAATAGAGAAGGACGAAGCTAGGGAGAATACTTCCTGCGGTTATAAATATTTCATACACTTTAACTACAAAAATCTAACCATTCATCTTAGTCAAAATTTTAGTGTCAACATAAAAAATTTAAGTCATGCTTAAAGTATTTTTAACAAATAGAATAAATTACAACAAAATATGTAATAATTACATTATTTTTTTAATATCATGAATGGTCAAATTTAATGATCAAAGTCAACTATGTCAAATATTTATGACTGGATGGAGGAGTATAATTTTTAGAAAGAACCAAGCTTCTAAAATTATTCAAAAATAGCAAAGGTGGCAAAATATGAAATTGCCACATCTTTGAAGTGGTATCACAACGATTACAATCTTATTTTGAAAAGAGGCATCAGTCTTTAGAGTAACATATATCCAAAGCACCAATCATTAGAGTGATAAATATCCAATTTTCTCCTTTTTAACGTGTAGTCTACTTTGGTGTGTCATGTGGCCGGGCTGAGCTTTAATTTGATATGGACTTTTCGGTTCGTTGCCAAGTTTATACCAATGTTTAGTAGGCATCAGCGAGGAATTAAACTGTAATCTAGGATTCTACTCCTAGGTGCTAAAAAAATCTTGCGAGGTGTGCAATCAACTTTGTGTTCCCCTCTACCTACCTCGTCCTGCGACTCATTGCAGCGCCTCTCTGTACTGGGCTCATCATCTACCCCATATAGAGGACCACTTGATTTCCAACCGCACGCTGGTGCTTGATTCTACATCTTATGCTGCTCCTATGTCCAACTTTAAGTACTAAACCATCCTACTCATGACGAAAAGGACCAAAATTCATAGACGAAAGCTTTTGAGTCATCACGATGATAGTTTCATGTTTTGAATTGGAGGTGTTGGGAATGTTATTAAATTAAAAAATTATTTTGCAAAAGTTTTATTTATTTATTTTTTGTCAAGAAGACAATAGTTTCATGGGGAAAGTTTGAAATTACAAACTGAAATGGTGTTGCCTTGCCTGGTAAAGAAGGATGCCACAGACCTTGGCAAGTTATGGGCAGTTGGGTACCTGTCAATTAGCATCCCCTCTTTTTATCCCTTTCAGAAAGAGTGATGCTTTAAGCTATCTCAAAGGGAACATAAATGTCATGTGCCAGTTCAGCCCTGATAAGAGAGGGCTTTGGGACAAGAAATATTTTGGAGTAATGGATATGCAGGAATTTAACTGTTAATCATTATTCGTTATGCGATGGAAAAATAAATGGTAGGGAACACTTGAGATGCTCCTTTGTTACAGGTGTGATAGGTTATCTTGATGCTTGATAGAGTCCTCTTGAACAGTGAAAGTTGCTGTGATTCGTTAGAAGATAATATAGCCTAAATGGAGCCTGTAAAGCACTTCTTTTACAGAACAACAAATGGGGAAAACTGTGTAAGGATCAGATACTCTGCATCGTACTTTTGTGTCATGTGGTCTCTATGGTCATCACAGAATAATTGCAGGCAGAGTAGGGTTCCAAAATCCGGAGTAACCGGCCGGTTAATTGCCCGTTCTAGAAGCCAGGGCCGATTAGGAGATGAATTCAAATTAAGAACTATTCCGAATGCTAGTTATAGGTCTGGATTACAGGGTTGGTATTTTGGGCAAAACAAGGTTTTTGAATCCTGCCATGGCCCATGGGGTATCAGAAATTATTCAGAATCACGAATTGAAATGATGCGTCTATGCAGATGGGCGCAGCTGATACTGCTTTGAGCTGAATCAGGCAGCTGGCAATAGACCAGGAACAGTAACAACTAGATAGACCACCACATGGTGAAAGCCTTTTGATCCTGTAATTACTGACTTTGATGTATGTGAAAGACAAGGTGCTTCAGGAATTATTGTTGTTGGTGACAAAACTAGAAGCTTCAGGTTAGCAAAATCAAAATGGTACTACATGTGTTCTTACTCAACTCCTATGCAGTGGGAGGCCTGACCAAAATGGTACATGGATGGTTAGGGGGACAATGCTTGATGTATGTAAATCTAGCCTTATCCAGCCCAAGTATGCCCTAGTTAGGCTAAAAAAAATAGGCCCAAGAGGTACTGTTGAGCCAGGCTTGAGAAGGGAATTTTGGCATGAAATGAAAGCCTGGCCAGAAACATATTTGGAATTGTTTAGTGCAAAATCAACAGGCTGTACCGCCCAAAATAGAAGGTCCTATGACTTACTAGTCAATGTGGCTCCGGTACATAGTACAGACAAGGGACCGGCCCAACGGTTAAACCGGGAAAAACCGGGTTAACCAGTAACCTGAGCAGCTCGGTTTATTTAAAAGACCGCCTTCGCAATTGACCCAGGCTGAAACCGGCCGAGTTTTTGGCATGAAACGGTGAACCGAAGCAAACCGAGTCTGCTGGGTCAACAAGTGTAGCAACAGAACTTGGGCCATCTAGAGGCCCATGTAGCATGGCAAGCCCATTCATTCGTGTCTGTGTTGAGAATTGGTCCCTGGCTGGTGGGATTTTGGCACTCCATGGTGACCAACTGAGCAGCTGAACCTGGTTTGCTATCTAAGCATGTCAAGTGTCCCTATGGTTTCAAAACGCAGTTTAACCAGTGAACAGTTCACTGGTCAGACCAGTGGACCGATGAACCAATAGCTGGTTCAACCTTCGATCCGGTTTTTTCTACTACGCGCCGTAGAGTAGTTAGCAAGGTCGCTTGTTACATACTCCATATAGGATTAGCCATTAAACCTACAAACACCATTACGTTCCAAATCAATATATTTTTTCCCACATCTACAAGTAGGTATGTCCTTTGACGATAGTCAAATGTGCCTCACAATTTATCCGGATACTAAAAATTGAAACCAAACAACTCATGTGTAACTTTACTCTTTTTTTATTAGAGTAAATTTCACACGAACCATCATTTTTCTTTACCAGGATAGGTTATATGCAAACTTACTGACATGGAGTAAATTCTCTCTTTTTTATTTGCAATTATATTTCGATTTGAGCATTTACCAGTTACCACCCCCCCCCCCCCCCCCCGCCCTCTCCCGGGTTGATATTATCTCTGTCAAGTAATAAAACCACAGTATTCTAAAATGACAGGTAGATTGCATCAAAGTCAGACTAATACGGATAAAATAATTGTTATCTGAAAACGTACTCTTTAATTTACCAATTTGCACCATTTCCAAATTAGAAGTGTTTCGTGTCCGTGTAATGATTCATATTCATCTCTCCCAAAACCAAATTTTGTAACTAACTATTCTTTTGTCATTATTTAATACTCCCTCCATCCACAAAAGTTACACATATTACTTTTATCACTGAAACCAAGGAGAAATTAAATCACCTTGAATGTTATAAAATCAAGGAGTGAATGTAAGCATGCAACCAATGAGTTCATTGGGTTCTAATAAAACATTTAACTTATCTCTTTATTTAAGTCTTGAATGCATAAAGACTACAAATAAGAACAACTTATTTGGAAAAACTCAAATATGAAATATGTCGACGTTGGATGTCGCGATTCCGATATTTGCACAGTATGGGGATCGTTGGTACTAGGATATATGTGAGATTAAGGTAAAACAGACAGAGACGAGGATTTTTATACAGGTTCGGGCCTCTGAATTGTCAGGTAATAACCCTACATCCTGTTGGCTGAAGCCGGTCGTTGCTCTTATTCACCATAATCACACCAGTACAATATTTGGGGTAGCCTATCTAACTGTTATCGACATGGCGGTCTGAAGGTCTGACTCGTAGTCGACAACAGGGTAGCCTTCCTCCTCGAATCCGCATCCGGCGAGACCAGAGACAACGCTATATCTCTCCTGACGGTAGCCATAGGCACCGTAGGGGACTAGCCATGCTTATCTCTGAAGTCGATATCTGGCGTCTTGTCTTGGCGTATGTTGGCTTGTATGTTGTGGCTTCTGTTGTTCCGTGTATGTTGATTGTGTCCCCTCTCCTCCTAGGGGGTCTTATATTTATACCCACAGGTGTCCCCTTTCCAAGTAGAACTAAGAAAACCAATATGGATACAATCCGAGTAGTCCTTGTCATTTCCTTGTAGAACTCTAGTCATCCTTCCTTATGCGGAACTCCTCCTATATCCGAAGTCAGTTTCCGTATAAGACATGGTATGTGGTGAGTCCTGCCGAGATTTAGTCAACTACTATTAGGTACGTGGTATCCATAACTCTGACAGTAGCCCCCGACTTCAATGCAAATGAACAAATTCATATTCTCAACCGCAGACCTTGGAGTAACTGTTATCGAGCTCACGTGACCGTTCTCGGTGAGTTCAGAGATAACGTTAGACTTCCCTTATCAGCCTCGTGCGGGCACCTATAGGGTTTGTCTGAGTCAATCTCCGACGTCAACCAAGAAAGTACAGAGCATACGACTAAGTCCCCCGTCTTGCTGTAATCGAGAATTTGGATTGAAGTCAAGAAATTTTATCTCGATGGGTACACCATCTCTTCATTCCGTATTCCTTGTCGAGATCCACCAACCGTTCTCGAGTGATCGAGAAAGTGCAGAATCTGTGACGGAGCATTGTCAACATTTGTCATACTCGCCTTAGTCGATCTTGGTGTAGAACCATAGAGACATGGAGTCTTCGTCAATGTCGAATAGAATTTTCCTGAAATCAACACTCAGAAAAGAATATTAGATAGAAATAGCCCCCAAGCGAACGTCAAAGGGTGACATGTTATAATATGTATGGAAAACTAAAAATGAATTAAATTTACAGACCAATGTTTTGTATATGAGCGTCTTCTCTTTTACCGACTTCGATCGGTCAGTTAGTTGAGTCATACACTCTCCCTAGCCCCCAGCCTTGTCGTCGGAGAATCGTTCTCGGAGGATCCCTCTTGGACCCTTGACCTGCCTTGATTGAAAAAGCACTGACCCTAGCCCCCAGCCGTGAAGTTGGAAAACTCAATTTCCGATTACACGGCTTGATTAATACGCACGGCGACAACTCTTACATGACCAGATCTTACATGGTCGTTTGTCTCTACATGATCCGACAAGGCCTTATCCGCTCTGGGCATCCCTAGCCGAAGTTCCCTTATGTTCCTCAGAGGCCTTGTCAGGACGGCATAAAGGGACATGAGGATAGGTTTCAACTCTAGGTGTCGTTGTGGTAAGGGATCTCTGGGTAAAACATTTGGCAATATTGTGTACCTGATATCAACTTTGTTGGAGTAGAGATAATGGGAGAATCGCTACACCGCTGGTCGAAAACCAGTTAGTAGTCGTAACTTGACCACTTGAAGTAGAAATAGTGGGAGAATC
Organism: Oryza meridionalis; assembly: GCA_000338895.3. Lineage (NCBI taxonomy): Eukaryota > Viridiplantae > Streptophyta > Magnoliopsida > Poales > Poaceae > Oryza > Oryza meridionalis. Next base: position 10,084,297 of record CM002531.2, on the reverse strand, counting down.
GCTACACCGCTGGTTGAGGACCAGATAGTAGTCATAACTCAACCACTTGAAGTAGAAATAGTGGGAGAATCGCTACACCGCTGGTCGAGGACCAGGTATTAGTCGTAACTTGACCACTTAAAGTGGAAAAAGTGGGTGAATCGCTACACCTCTGATCGAGGACCAGGTAGTAGTCTTAACTCGACCACTTAAAGTGAAAATAGTGGGAGAATCGCTACACCTCTGGTCGAGGACTAGGTAGTAGTCTTAACTCGACCACTTAAAGTGAAAATAGTGGGAGAATCACTACACCTCTGGTCGATGACCAGGGAGTAGTCTTAACTCGACCACTTGAAGTAAATGTACGAGAGATCACTACGATTGACTGGTTGAGAACCAGTGAGTAGGTATCTCTCGACCATTTGGATTCGTGGTACGAGGACCGCTATGCTGCCAGTCGAAGACCAGTCGTAGCTGTTCCTCAACCATCTGAAGTCATCTAAAGTCGTGGTGCGAGGACTGCTACGCGATTGCCGTAGTCGTACCTCGACCATCAGAAGTCGTGGTGCGAGAGATTGCTACGTTTTACTGGTTCGAGAACCAACGAGCGAGTAGAATTATCTCTCGAATACCAATGGAGGTTGCGGTGCGAGAGATTGCTACGATTTACTGGTTCGAGAACCAGCGAGCGATTAGAATTATCTCTCGAACACCAATGGAAGTTGCGGTGCGAGAGATTGCTACGATTTACTGGTTCGAGAACCAGCGAGCGAGTAGAATTATCTCTCGAACACCAATGGGGGCGTTAGAGTTGGTTTATTATATGTGCATCTCATGTGGCCAGCATGACTCACATACCCAACTTATAGCATATCCGGATGTCCATTCACAATCATGTCGGGTGATAACGTTCGCGAGGAATTATCCGTTAACAACCTTTTCTCGAGTAGTCCAGCCATGGCCGGTGCTATGAGATAGGTCGTCGGTCTTCGTTGGCAGGTTGGGCACGACGACCCTGCATTTGTCGAGATCATTCTCGATAATGGGGTGTACTCGACCACAACCTACTCGAGTGCTCAATTGTTCCTGAAAAATATTTTCTAGAAGGCAAGACATATAGCAGAAAATATTGAGTACGTACTCTAAAAACTGCATGGATCTTCTAGTACTATTAGGATATAACGAGCAGACGTAAATATCAGACATTATGTAGACCGTAAACAAGCATGATTTATACAGAAGAAAATAGAGCGAGCCCCCAGCGTTAGACCGTAGTCGATTTAACATAAGGAACACTCGCACAACAGATATTGTATAAAAAAACATGCTCTAGGTAAACATAAAAATTATTGATCTGACTATATTGTATAATCTGGAAATAGGCACGACAAATTGCATATAAAATATTGCGTACCTTTGTAGATACATGCCGGATGTATCTACGAAATTAGTAGATCAATTTAAAAAACCAATCTACCAATTACCTTGTCACATACTCGTTCGATATCCTGCGATCTGACATCTTTTGGTACGTCACGGAGCTTGAGGCTCGAATGATCTCGATAGACCAAGTTGTCGATGACGGTTCCGATCTTGTCGGGGCACGTACTCTGGCCTGGTTAGACTTCCCAGATCCAAAGTAGTTGAAATATCCCTCATCCACCGTGACGATGACTTGGCGAAGCTTGACGAAGATCCCGATCCGTCGGAGCACGCACTTCGTTCGGGTCATATCACCCATCATATGAAGTCGTTGAAGAATCCATCTCTTGAACCCATCTCGTCGAAATCCTGAAGCACCAAAATCCCCCTACCTGGCGCGCCACTGTCGACGTTGGATGTCGCGATTCCGGGTATTTGCACAGTATGGGGATCGTTGGTACTAGGATATATGCGAGATTGAGGTAAAAGAGATAGAGACGAGGATTTTTATACAGGTTCGCGCCCCTGAATTGTCAGGTAATAACCTTACACCCTGTTGGCCGAAGCCGGTCATTGCTCTTATTTACCATAATCACATCAGTACAATATTTGGGGTAGCCTATCTAACTGTTGTCGACATGGCGGTCTGAAGGTCTGACTCGTAGTCGACAACAGGGTAGCCTTCTGTCACGCCCAGAAATTCACGAACCAGAATTCCTAAGCTGAATGTGTATTAAACCCCTGTCTAGGACCAGCCAGGGTATACAAACGACAATTGTTGACATACAGATCCACGTCTAAAAAAATATAAAAGATTACAAATGCAGCGGAAAAGATAAAACGAACTAGACTTGGAAACTTGACTTCTGCAGCGGGGCGACTCCACTCCACAGGCAATCCTTGACGGCAGCGACGAAACCTACTTCGACAAGACAGCTCCTACTAGGAAGATCTTCAGCTCTGGTGTGGGGGAAAGAGAGCAAGACTGAGTACTACCCACTGTACTCAGCAAGTCATACCGGAAGAGGAGGTATGATGCAGGATATATCCAAAGGAGGCTAAAGGCTCATTTGCATAAAGCTAGCACTTAAAAGCAGTAGTTGAAAGCAGAAAAACAGCTGTAGAGATTTATCAATATTAACCAATCACTGTCCAACGCTACACCATGTTGCAACAGGCCCAAACCCCTACTGAACTAACCAGTTCCATTAGCTAACTAGGGGTGAGACTAATCACGATGAATCTGGTCGACCGCCCATAATCGCGGGCACGGCTATTCGAATAGTTTTACTCTGATCAGAGGTGTACAACTGTACCCACAAGACACAACCCCACGACACGTTTCTGTGCGCCGACATGCCACCACGACATACCGAAAAGAGGCCGTGACAGGACCCTTCGCATAACCCCCTCTAACCGATCGCACCACACCTTAGGGTTCGCCCCCGTCCCCAGCAGGCAACGGGCAGCCCCCCTTTCGTGCCGCAGTGAATCCGGAAGCCGATCAACCGGACACCCCAGCCGACCCAACTCCATCACGCCCACCCTCGCCTGGGTACGTCGGCTAGAGAAAAGCTACACTACAAGCCCAGCCGTTGCCCACGCTGGCCTGTGGTAAGTACGATAAGTTCTTCCAGGGCATCCCGCGAACCGGTCCTTAATTGCCATGGGCACGACTAGCAAAACCATGCACCCACAGCCCACCGTGCAGAGTATTTTAATAAGCCCACACCATTACGGTGGCACTAATCCAAAGCTATTGCCAAAAATCACAGTCTATGCTTTAATGTGACTCCCTTTTTGGTGTACTAGTGGAACTAAGCAGGGCTAAGCATTTCCTAAACCAACATCTAGTCATTTTAATACCTGAGTTAGCAATGGCAAAAGGTAAACAATATATGGCTGAGTAGTAGGACCCATCCCACATGATATTGTAAAAGAATGCAACATTTAATAGAAATGCGGGACATTTGTAAATTGGGTACAATATGATCAATTGTAATGCATGACTTGCCTTGCTCTCGCACTGATGAGACCATAGCAACGTCTTCGAGAAACCGCGGATCAACGAAACGGCCGAAATCTACGCGACAAACAAAGCACACAAGCAAAACAGGCTATAAGACTACTGAAACAGGAAACAAAACCATTTTTAATGGATTCTATGCATTTTTATGAATTTACTGAGACTTGAATGGACTTAACCGGAGCTCGGATGAATTAGTTATGATTTTTAGAAGATTCTCTGTGTTTTTACTATTAAAGAAAAGGCCTTAATGTATTTATTGCGCAATAAATCCCTAGGGCTGACGTCAGCGAAGGAGGGGGCGCCGACATGCGGGACCCACGGGTCGGTGACTCAAGGGGGAAGGGAGGTGGCGCCGGCTGGTGGGCCCCACCGGGCAGCGGCTGCAAGGGAGGGGAGGTGGCGCCTGGCTCGGCTCGGCTCCAAGCCGGCTGGCCATGGAGGGGCGGCGGCATGCGCGAAGCTGGCGGCGGCAAGCGGCCACCGACGGCGGCGACCGGCGAGAAGACGACGGCGGCCGGCGGCGCGACGGCAAAGCGCCGGAGGGCGATGGTGGCGCGGCTCGGCGCTAGGCGGGGAAGGAAGGGGAAAATCGGGGGAGGGGGTTCCCACCGAGGGGTTCGGCCGGCCGGAGGGAGGCGACGACGAACGGCGACGATGAGCGACCGAGAGACGGCGGCGAGGGGCGAACGAGCTCCGGAACCACCTAGGGAGCACAATGGGAGGGATTAGAGGGAGAAGGGTGGTCCACGGCGGGCGGAAAACATGGCCGAAGGCGGCGGCAATGGTGGAACCTCACCGGAGCGCGGGGAGAAGCGGGCTCCGGCGGTGGAACTCGACGGAGGGGAGGTGGACGAGGTGGACCTCGGCCGTGCGAACCCGACGGCGGCGGTGGCACGGTGCGGCGGCGGCCCTAGCGGCGGCTAGAGGCGGCCGGAGTAGTGGAAGAGTCGGCGGCGAGTGGGTGCACGGTGCGGGAGCGGTGGAGAGCTCGGGAGAGGCCGGCGAGTGAGGGAAACGAGAGAGGGGGTTGCGGGGAAGCTTTATAGGGGCTCGGGTGGGGCGGACGCGGCCGGGAAACCCCCCGATTTGGCCGGCGACGAGGGGGAGTGGGGAGAGAGAGTTGGGGGGGGATTTAAATCGAATCCCGCCCTTTGTGGGCGCGTGGCGCGGGCGGGAAGGCGAGGGCGGCGTCGCGGCGACGTGGGCGCGGAGTGGGGCGCGGGGTGGAGTGCGGGGGAGCGGCGAAAGCGGCGACGTGGGCGGTTTCGGCGGCGGTTGGCACGGGCGTGGGCGGCCGGAGGTTAGGGAAAGGGCTGACAGGTGGGCCCCACCTGTCAGCGCCCGAGAGGGAGAGGGAGGCCGGGTGAACTTTGGGAGTGGGAGGGAGGAGCGGGCCGGCGCGGGAAGAAATGGGCCGGCGGCCCAAGAAAAGGGAAAAGGAGGGAAAAGAAAAGAAAAAGGATTTTCCCAGAGATTTAATATTGCACTTTGCTTATTTTAATTGGTTAAAATTATTTCCAAGGCTCTAAAAATTTCACTAAAATTCCTGTTAGCATATTTTGACATTTAGAATCCAAGAAAAATTCCACATGCCGATTCCGATTATTATTTGCATTTATTAATTTAGGGATTCAACTCTAGGTTAAATTAAACAATTTCTTCGGACGATTTATTTTATGAATTTTAAAGCAAGAAAGGGGAATTTCAGGGCGTGACACCTTCCTCCTCGAATCCGCATCCGGCGAGATCAGAGACAACGCTATATCTCTCCTGACGGTAGCCATAGGCACCGTAGGGGACTAGCCATGCCTATCTCTGAAGTCGATATCTGGCGTCTTGTCTTGGAGTATGTTGGCTTGTATGTTGTGGCTTCTGTTGTTCCGTGTATGTTGATTGTGTCCCCTCTCCTCCTAGGGGGTCTTGTATTTATACCCACAGGTGTCCCCTTGTCCAAGTAGAACTAAGAAAATCAATATGGATACAATCCGAGTAGTCCTTGTCGTTTCCTTGTAGAACTCTAGTCATCCTTCCTTATGCGGAACTCCTCCTATATCCGAAGTCAGTTTCTGTATAAGACATGGTATGTGGTGAGTTCTGCTGAGATTTAGTCAACTACTATTAGGTATGTGGTATCCATAACCCTAACAAAATAGGTGTAACTTTTGTGGATGGAGGGAGTACAAGATTAGTTTTGAGTTTTGACGGATGTTTTTATAATCATGTACTCCTACTACTAAGTGAAGATAATGGAACTTGAAGTGTGATATCATTTTCTTTCCACAAAATATATTCTTTCAACATTATTTATTTGGCCAAGCTATACATACTTTTAATATATCAAGTATTAAAACATTTTACTGTTCAAGTCCTTATCACCTACTCCTTCCCGTTCATAGTTCTTCACATTTTAGACAACGACACGGTTTTCAAAACATATATTTGACTACTGACACGGGAGGCACCCATGTCATTCACCATTTTATGGGTTAAGACATCTGGGCTCCTATTACACCAGGAAACGGGAGCCTAGCTTTGACCAAAGCGGGAGGACCGACTCCGGCTGGGATAAGAGGATGAGAACCTCTCACCATCATTATTTGATGGGACATGTCAGGCTGCACGCCGCCTGACACACGAGCAGCGCACAGGCGCACTACCCAGTCCCATCGGTCATTCGACCGGTCATAGACCGATTGAGTACACTGCACGCCGCATTAAATGCGGCGTGGCGCGACCGCTCAGGTCGCCATAAATGCGGGTAGGTGGGCACCTGTAGACGACACCTAACCCACTGTACGTGGTAACCTAGAGAGGGGGTCAGGGGAGCCCGACCCCTAGTCACGGGAGGGGGCGGTCGCCGCCCGACCTCGGGCCCGATCTCCTCTCGGGGGAGGGCCACGTGGCATTGGGGGGCAGCCTCCTCCGTCCAATCTCTGGGAGGGAATGGCCGCCACCCCACCTCGGGCCTGACTCCCCTCGGGGGAGGGCCACGTGGCATTGGGGGGCACCCTCCTCCCTCTAAACATGATACCCCCAGGCCCATATCACCGGCAACTACCATTTTCTATTAATATATACAATAAATAAATAAATATTTATTTTTATTATAGTACCTTTTAATACTAATCTATAATGTGTTATTCTAGCGCCTTCAAATTAAATACTTATGTTATGCCAAAGTACTTAAAGTTTAACCATAAATTATCCACAACATCAAAAATTATGGAACCGAATAGAGTATATATTATATATATATACCATGTGCAGAATGAAGCTTAGCCACCCAGTGTACAAACACCCACCAGAAAATCAACAAAGCTTTAAGCTGACATAAGACAAAAACACACCCTTCTTAAATCTAATTGTTTGACGCGTACTAAAAATGAGAAAGGTTGGAGCCTGTCGTTTTCCAGGATGGACAAATGGTGGACTGCCACGTGGCGGGGGTGGATTGGATTGTCGGCGCCTCCACGTCTTGGGTGCCTCGCGCTATCCTTCCTGACGGCGGTTTTAAAAAACTGCAGCTTCTCAACAACCAAGAGGGGATTGCCCACGATTTCAAGGGGAAAAAAAAAGAATCGATGCCCATCACAAGTCACTGAAATGTGGGCCATATGTATAGCTGGGGCCCACATTTCAGAATCAATTCAGTTGACTTGGGCCTTGCTTTTTCCTATCTCCATATTTTTGTGATGAGGGCGGCAGATGCATATGCTCGCTTGTGACTTTGTAAGAATTGAATGATTATTTTTTTATGTATATATTAAGATGATGCAAAATTAAAATAAAAAATACACAAATTTTGTGATGAGGGTGGCAGATGCATATGCTTGTGACTTTGTGGGAATTGAATGGTTCTTTTTATTTATATATAAAGATGAAATAAATTTATTAAGATAATAAAATTTATATAAAACCTTAAATATGTGGAGTATATATTAAGCCAATGGATGGTTGCCACTCCTTGGCACTACAACTTTCCTCTAGGCAATGAGAGAGAGTACAAAGTTTTAATCATGGGTAGCTTTCCTTACTCCTAAAGTTGCCAATTATTTGGACATAATAGTACCCCCCCTCTATGAAAATTAGAGGTTTGTTCTGGCAGGAAGTTGGAAGTGTGTTCTTGATGCTTCATCTTCTCCTTTCTTTGCTTTCACATCTGGATAACTCTTGTTAATCTGCTGTGATGACTTGTCATCTTCCACTCTGTCTTGTCTTTTCTTTGCCTTGATCCAGTCCATTTCTTACAAAACCAACAAACAATTCGTTTTGTTTCGGTTGCTACAATTTTAAATCTTTCCATTTCTTTTGGTTTCTTCAAAGATTTGTTTCCCCTTTTTTTAGACGTGTGCAAACAGTGTGCATAACTGTTCATTTTGCAAGAATTAATGGCCGGAGTTGGGGAAGACGGCGGCGAGGTGGCGGCGCTGCGGGAGGCTCTGCGGCAGCAGGCGGCGGCCGCGGAGGAGCTGAGGGGCGAGCTGGAGGAGGAGCGGCAGGCGGCGGCGTCGGGCGCCGACGAGGCGCTGGCGATGATCGTGCGGCTGCAGGCGGAGAAGGCGGCGGAGCGGATGGAGGCGGAGCAATTCCGGCGGGTGGCGGAGGAGAGGATCCAGCACGACGGTGACTCGCTCGCCTTCCTCAAGGCCGTCGTCTTCCACCAGGAGATGGAGATCAGCTCCCTCAACCGCCGCCTCCTCGCCGCCGGTGACGGCCGCGCCGCCGCCGTCGACCTCCCCTGGCTGAGGAAGCTGGCCAAGAACGGCGTCGTCCCGTCAAGAAGGAACGCCTCCCTCCCGGCGGCGCGGCTGGAGGAGCTCTGCTCGGTGATCGACGCCGGCGGCGGCGGCGACAGAAGGCCGGCGAGGACGGTGTCCGACATAGGAGAGGTGATCGGCCGGGAGAACGAGTGGCCGACGTCCAATGCGAGCCACCGCCAGCCACCGCCGCCGCCGAGGCTGCACCGGTCGGCGTCCCACCGGCTCCGGCGAGTGCCAAGCTACTCCGACACCGCCACCCTGAGATCCACCAGGAGAGCTTCGCCGGAGATCATCTCCGAAGAAGAAGACGACGACGACCACCTCATCTCCCGCCACGGCGAGAAGGCGCGAAAACCATGCAACTGCAGCGACCACACCGCCATTGCTGGATTGGGCGCAGACATGGCGCAGATCAAGCTCAACCTACAAAGTCTTCACACCGAATTCATCAAAGCGAAGGAAGCCACCATCTCCAGAGGCGATTCGCAGGCGCGATCGCTCGCCGAGGTCTGCGCGAAACTCGACGCGATCTCCAAAACGCATCAGGGTTCATCATCAGATGATCCTGTGCAGGTGAGAGTGAGCAGGGAAGAAGGCAGCTCATCCAAAGGGAGAAGCTACACAAATAGTGAGCTGCTGATGAACCATTTCATTGAGGTGAGTGCAACCATCTTCTCTGTTCTGCTTGTTAGGCCCTTGCTCAGGGTTGCTGCATCCATGTCATTCTTTAGGTGCTTCTTGATATTGGTACTAGCTCTGGTGTTCAGAAAAGTTTTGATGAACTAGTGATGTGTGAGCACTAAGCAGTGGCATTCAGTGCTCAGGAGAATAGTTTTTTTTTTCCATTTAATTTTGATTCCTTCAATTTTAGTCACTAATTGTAATAAGAGCATATCTTGGGTGGGAAATGCTCAAACAAAACTTATCTTCATCAGCATTTTGGTTGTGAGGAAACGTTGCAGAATGATTACTTGACCAAAGTCATTTTGGAAGTGACAGTGTAATTTGTCACTAATCCCTGTGGTGAAATGCATGCTTGTCTATTACCCCAAAGCATCATTATATTATTGTACTAAATTATTATTATGGTACTATTTAGGCGTTTACTGTTTTTCAATAAGAATTTCTTCTGGGTTTTCTTAACAGGCAATGATGTACATACCGTGAGATGTGTGAAGGCCTAGACAGCATTTTTATTGGTTTTTGAAGATTGTTGACTTGAGTACAAAGATTGCTGATTTACGATTCCTTTTTCTACCATATTTTCTCTGGGCGAAGATGTCTACTGTGTACATACACATACGGTGATATGTTGATAGCTTATGTAAATTGTGACGTGTTATACATCTTTTTTTTTTTGGTACTTTTGACAGAAAAGGCACTGTTGATGTAATGTGGAGTAACCAACAATTTTAAAGAAAAAAAGATTAGATAATGGATTTTGCTGAGCGATTGAGATCTAATCAAACGTCATTTTCATCTGTAGGTCTGTACCATGTAAGTAGCCGTAGGTTGGCAGAATACGCAATGAATGCTACTGGTAACGTTGCTTCATCCATCTCCAAACGCCTACTTTGCTGCTTCTAGTCATCTAGAGTCTACCGTAAAGTTCGGCACCAAACATTTGAACTCCATGAAATTTGACATGTATACATGACTTAGCAACAACAAACTAAACAGTTTTCAAAAGTAGAACACAATCATTTCAGAGAAAAACAATTGACGGGTGTTCCAGAAAATATACTCCTATTTGCTAAGTCGTAATATGGCAGCTCTGCAAATTGCCCCCTTGATTAGGAGGGCAGAAGGAACTTGGATTGGATACACATTCCCAATTAACACTAACAAAATATCATTCTAACAACGGCAGCAGGCATCCATTCTGCAACTACATGTCACATGCAGTCTCAACGTTAAGCCTTCTGACGGTATATAGTTCCCAGGGAACGAAAATCTGGAAACATGCAGTCAATGCTATCCATTCCTGGAGTCTGGCCTAGATGTTGTGAACTTGCAATAAACCTAAATCTGAGATGCTTATGTACTGATTTCCGTAACTCTGAAGAACTTCAAAAACTGTTGGAATAAACAAAATAAAGGAGTAAATCGCTTAATAGATTGGCAATAATAACAAATGAAATTTTATAATAAGGTCAATAGGTGGTAACAGAACTCACGAGTGAGCTGACAAACACAGTGATTAAAACGATCCCCTAAAAACTATAGTAAATATTTCTGTTTTGAATCATCATTGACCAATCAACAGAAATTCAGCTCAAAATAGTCAATAGAAAAACTAACCTAGCATCTACCAGCAAATGGCACCTGATAATAGAGGGAGGACGTTTAGATGTAACGGTCATCAATTTTGACAGAGATGGTCACTTGATAAGGTAAATAGGTAATGTAATTCCTCCATTTCATTTTTCATATATGCTGCTTTTCTCTAAGAACTAAATTCTCCTCAATATATAAAAGAAAAGTCAAAGCATACCTGTAATTTCAAGGAATGGGAAACACTTTGAGCATTTACAAGGTTCATCATCGTAGCAAGTGTCAGGGTTCATCACCATTTTTCAACACCAAGTGTCCATCTTCAGTCAAGATGCAGACCTCAGTGACAGCCTAATAAAAAAACAATGTCCCTACTTTAGAAAGAATGGATTTCCACCACATAAACAAATTCAAATGTACGGCTTAAATATCAGGGTACCATGAAATTACAGCCAGAATAAAGATAGAAATTGAATCCTCGAGGTAGCCACTGCAATCTTAACAGAACTTGAACAATCTCTTACGGTTACAGGTTTACTTAGGTGTTGTAAAAGATTGTCTACATGAGAATTGCCCGTATAGTTACAAAACATCGGACATGACTTGTCTTTGCTAGAATTTTCACTTAACCCCAAGAAATGAAAGGAAATTGCTGTTATTTGAAGATATGGTGACAGCTCACAGGCAAATTTTAGTTTTTTGTGCAATTACTCAAAGAAAGAATGAAAAGTCCTCGAAAGGTACTAGAAATGCCATGTAGGAGTGAGGGAGCTGTGTCTTCATCATTAAGCACACAGACAAGCTCTAGTTGTATGATATAATGGATTCTACGCAACAAAATATATTTTCCTGTAGTTGGGTAACTTCTTTTCTTCTTTTTTTTTTGTTGCAAAAGCTGGGTTTTTCACAGTATCTATACTACTTTAAAAGAGTCAAGTGGTGGTGGTGAATGGTGAATCTGCCACCACCCACTGACATGTGGGACCATGAAGTTGGTGAATTTGCTACCACCTACTACCATGAGGTGCCATTTAGGAGCCACTAATCACTTTTGACCTCCCACACAGAACCACTAAGAAACCTTAAGCAAACAAATGCGTAATCCTAACAAAATCCTCAAGAAAACCCCAAGAAGACAGTTTAAAAAAAAAAACTTAACTGACAACTGGCATGACAGACCCCTCCCAAGAAAACCAATGCATCAAAATAATTGAATGAGGCCAGCTAGGCAGAATTATGCAGTAACAGGACAAAACTTAAAGACAATAACTGATTCCCTCCACACCTGATGGTAGTCTTTTTCATTTAGACCTTTCTTTAGATGATTCGCTGCACAATCAAGGATTTCCTGCTTGGTTAATTTCGAATCTGGATCTTTATCACGGAAGAGCTTAATAAGAATATTTCTGCAGGGGACCAAGTTAACCAATAAGTATGGACTTCTCTGTCAACATCAAGATGGTATTCGGAGTATTTTCAAATTCTGCATACCGTGGACTATTCGGCTTCGCAGGCTTTGCAACGTACACACCATGAACAGGAACAGCAACTTGGTTTAGTGACTTTTGGAGATCTACAAGAGGAAATGAAGCACAATTTGTTGCAGCGTTTGACAGAGCTTGCAGTTTTGGTCCATCCTTTCTGTCAGAAGCATATTTAGCTGCCAACTGCCTCAAGTCTCTACGAATTGCCTGAATACTACATCAACATATATCCAATGCAATCAGCAACAAAAAGAATACGGAAATAAGAAAACCAAATACAACGAGTTACTGCAGTACTTGGCACTATAAACAGCACTTTATGCATTGTACACAAGTATTGGAAAATTCTGTACTTGTTCGAAACATGCAAATAGAACGTAAAAGGCTAAAAGCTATCATCAACAAGATACAAATGAAAGCTTTTATATTGGTCTGTTGTCTTGCAAAAAGTGCCTCCATGCAACCATGAATCATCTAATACTAAGCCAGGTAAAGTTTGTAGAACAAACTAACACAAAAATAATATTTAATGCAGGTGAAACATTGGTATTATTCTATTCATACTGCCAGTCCTACACCCTGAAGGTGAATATCTACAGCCCACTGTTAACTGTAGTTTCTATACAAATACCACAATAACTAATAACAATAGACTGCTTATATTGGTATTACTGAAATACTGAATGTTACTAGGTAGGCATGAATAACACCACATTTTCCGCTAAAATTAGTAAAGTCAGCAGAATTTAGTTGCTACAAGATAGCAATACATCCTAATCATTTCTCACCAATAATTGGCACTGTTTCTTTACAAAATAAAGAAATAGCACCATACACAGGGCTCTTCCAACACAACCCATCTTAGTAAACATCACTATACAACACAGGTGCTCATTATGACCTGGACTAAATAAGCTGGAGTTTCAAGGGTACAGTTCTAGAGATGCATAGCACCTTCAATTTTCATACTTGTGCATTAGACCCAAAGAACACAGATAGATGAATTGCCAAGACACTGAAACTGGAACAGTAAAATTTTAAGGTAATATAAAGGGGCAAAAATCAAGATAACCTGCAAATCTCTAACAATTACCTGCGGACTTTGTTGGCAGTGAAAATAGTATCCAAAACAGAGTGCACGAGGTTTTCATTTCCTTGCACTGGACCATCCCTGGCCTTGTTCATATTTGGATCAGGCCCTTTTGAAGGAATGTTAGACTTGGTTGTGTTCTTGGTTTTCCTTGCCTCAGTATTGCTGGATGTCTCTTGAGATTCACGCATAGTTGTCTCACGTACAGACCAAGCATGATCTTGCTCCTTGACTATATGGGGATAGCGTCTTATGAAGGAAGAATCCACTGGTAATACAAATTTGCAGTCTTCAAGTTTTGCCCTTATTTTACACAGTGGATATAGAAACTTTTTCTTTAGGTTATCATCTAACTTAACCTTAATAATTCTGTGTATGTCCTTCAAAGGGATGGAATCCTTTTTCCTAAATTCAAGAAGAATTCTATCTCTTTTCCAAGCATATCCATCATCAAACAGTAAAGAACTTTTGCAGACCCACAAACCACGCACCAAATCCGCATACACTGGAAGCACTTTGAGAACATCATCCTCTGAATAGAGTGGAGCAAGATGCATCAGAGCATCAAATTGATTCACTTGTGATACCTATTTTGAGAAAAAAACGCAAGTAATAAGGATAAAAGTTAGAAAACAACTTAAACTGTTGACCAGCTTATATCAGAGTTAGAAAATCCACTAAAATAAGAGCATCCCAGATCTAACCTCGGTAAACCATTTCTTCAGGCGCTCTTCCAATGGCAGTTTAAGCATTTCCCTGTTCAGAAATAGAAGAGAAAAAAAATGTAATTTCTATGTTGAATTACATTTCTTATATCTCAGGTCAACCCTGAGAAATAAGAGGAAAAGAAGCAGTACTAATACGAAAGGGAGAAAAAATGCAACTAGTTAACAACAATGAAATCGAGTTAATAACTCACTGGTAGTTCTGTTCACAATAAAAAATAAGCTCCACACTTCTAAATCATGAAGATTGTAATTGTGTCATTTAAAGTCATGTATCAGCAGGTACAAATTGTCTGTTACTCTGTTCATTTCACTTTTGACGCCAAACTTTACCAAGATCAGACAGCCTTTCATGTGTAATTTCAGCCTTCAAACCAATTATACCCTTGATGCCTCGAGAAGATTGCCCTCCCTGATTAACAGGAACTCTCTATGCTATTCTCAGCTTATTCTGGGCAATGTTCTCCATGACTACCAACATACAGACCAAATCCTCCTACCCATCTTCCCAGCTCATGGCACTGTACTTCCACCTCTATTTCTTTCAATTGACACCCTTGACTAGGGCGCATAAAATTAGAACATCGTATTATTACCGGATATGACTGTTTTGCCCGAAGTCTAGGAGAATTGTTTAGCATTCTAAGTAGCACATAGATGGGCACGATATTGAAGAACTTTATAGATTTTCTGTTTGTAGGGATAAAAATGGAAAATAAACATTGGGTTCCATACAGTGCCAAATATTAGTAAATAACCTTTTATTTTGTCAAAGTTCACAATTACTATGCCGCATAAAGACTTCATGTCTGGCTATGAACCTGGACAAGTCTTTGTCCAGGTTCATAGATAGAAATAAAGTCTTTTTGGGAAGGTGGTAGTAGATGAAAATTGAAAATGGATGAAGTATACGTTACAGGTATCACCATGGTACAACAATAAAGAAAATTCCCCGACCAAAAACCAAAGGAAACAGAAAGAAGTGAATCAAATACATATAAATACAAGATCAGCTGCACTGGCAGAGGAAAATATATGCACTGCACCTTATTGCATGGCTTTTGTTCTTATCCCTGCTGTTTGTTGACCCTCCAGGGCACAAGGACATTACATAATCAGATCTGCATGACAAAATTGATGGGATCAAATGTGCATACATTGAAAAAGGTCAGCTTTAGAAAAAATTTGACAAACTTATCTTCTATCCTATTCGTGATTCTCAAGGCATAGCATCATCAAAGAATGCAAATGTAGGAACCATTTTCATTCCGAAGGGTTTTATTTGGAATCCAAATCAAAGCTCCTCAACTAAACCAATTGTGCCATTCCTCAACAATTCATTAGTGAGGAAGGCTACGAACATGTAGTAGTTCAGGCACTTCCCAACATTTTTGTACCACATATTAATATATACTCCCTCCGTTTCATATTATAAGACTTTCTAGCATTCCCCACATTCATATAGATGTTAATGAATCTATACACACACACACACATATATATATATATAGATTCATTAACATCTATATGAATGTGGGCAATGCTAGAAAGTCTTATAATATGAAACGGAGGAAGTATATTTTTGTTATGGAAAGACTGTCAGGTCTTGGCAGCAGTTGATTTTTATATATGAAAGAAAGAACAAGACAAGGTTTAGAAGTTTAGAACGACTGTAACCAGGTAAGGATTATATCTTTAAGAGAATCAGTCATTCTGCAAGAGTGCACAAGAATATTTTCCCTAAAAGCCTGAAACTCAGCACATACAGTAGGCACTACATTCTCGAAAATGATTAATAGTTCAAGTGGGAGTGGGAGAAAATGTTAAGGCCACTCGAGTGAGACCACTAATCAATACTTTTGTTGTGCACATGGCAGATGTATTTATTATTACATTTCATAAAGGAGAATGATTTGCAGTAGTATGACAGACTATACTGATGAAGAACCAACAACACTTACGTGCTCATTGTGAAATCTATAGGCCCACCATCATCTGATACCATCTCAGCATGGTATTTTCTTGCAACGTTACTCCCTGCCTGTTGGTAAGTGAGAGAAATCCATGGCTGAAACAAAAAGGCATATCAATTATTTTACAGTTTGCACAGGAAAATAACATGGTAGAGAAGACAGTGAATTCTTTACTCATTTAATCAGGGTAAACATATGGTAGAAACCGGTTAAAGCTCATGAAAACCTTGACAAAGAAATCATCTATAATCACACAAAAAATCTCCCATGTAGATGAGATTATGCTGGACAACCCTGTAGAAAATCTTGCCCAAATTCGACTTCATCTGTGAGTTATGACAATGACAAATCTAAAACCATGACAACAGAAAATCATCTATAATCACCAAGTAAAGGTCATCTATAATCACAGATTTAATCTCATCAATAGGGTTGTCCAAATTCGACTTCCTTTCGAAATCGAATTTGGACAAGATTTTCTACAGAGTTATCCACCATCATCTCATCTACATGTGAGTTTTTATTGTGTGATTATAGACAACTCTTTTGTCATGGGTTATACGAGCCTTCACCTAAGTTGGGGTTTTCACCATATATTTACCCATTTAATCATGTAGTGAGTACTAAAAGAAATTCTAAAAAAGTACAGCTGACAAGTACAAGGAATTGGAAACCATACTGGTAAATCGTTACAAATCATATGCTGTTCTAACATATATACTCCACGCATACAAGGGACCACAGGCCAAATGCAAATAAGCAGAAAACACATCATGAACGATCAGAATAACTCATGAACGCAATCATGCAACTACACATTTACTTTTAACAACGTGAACATTTTTGGTTCCCACTGGACCAATATTTGGCAGGGACACAGTCAGTACTCTAGTAGCCTACTGTAACAGATTCACATCACAGCCTTCAACATCAGTCAAATTACTGTACCAAAATTTTTCCACATTTGAGGCACAAGTTTACTACCAGGGGTACAGAACAAGGCTCAGATTTGGAAGCCAGTAGCATCAGAAGAAGCCTAGGGAATACTATGCTTTTAAACAATATCAACAGAAAGAATGAGACAAGCAAACCCAGACTAAAGGCTTGTTTCAGAAAAAATAGAAATGAGACTACAAGGGACAAAGGTACACTAATGCGCCGCAAGTTCCAACTATAAAAACCATTCAACAGTATTCAGTAAACAGGAGAAAACTGGACCAAAAGAAATCCTTAAAATGTAGCAAAGGCACATTAATCAATATAAAAGTTAAGTTGTTACTCCTAACCTCAGATTCTTCAGTGCAGTCTTTCGAATCTTCTGAGTGCTCATTTCGCTGCAAGCACAAGACATTTTGTCATCAAATAGATGCTTAGGACCAGCGGCTGCAACCCACCCAAGTTTTAATAATAGTGCAGTCATTTCTTTTGGTATAACTTAATCAAAATAACTAGGCATAAATAGGAGTCTGATCAACCAAAAATAAGGACAAGTCAAATATCTATGCTGAAAAACATAGCATGGACAGAACAGCCGTACCGTATCCTCAGGCTACATATGATTTGCCTCCTTGGAACCAGACATTAAAATCAGTAGACCACTAAACAAATCGTGCAACTCAGCTAACAAAACATTTGGCTACTAACAGGCAATTAGTCCTTCAGAAGTTTTTACATGCTTACTCCAATTAATAGGAAATGCATGACCATACATAACTCAAACAATCATATCAAAAGGGATACAAGAGGGATTCTATGCAAATACATTTGTTTAATCTTATCAGGTTGATATATATATTTATGGCTGCTACAGTGAACAAAATTTGTCGAGACTATGGAACTTACAAGAACATTAGTTAGCTGACTGGTCGTTCTGAGGTTTCTCTAGCTTTTTGTTCTTGTAAAAGAGTAATAAAATAGTACCAGCCCTGACATCAGACTAAATGTTTCACCTTAACTGATGGCATAGTTGAGCCGCTAGCATCACTACTCGCTCCTCCATGTGCCTGCCTAGCATTTGATCGACCAGAATTTACATGTAACATTGATGGTCGCAGTTGCATCACTGCATCAATATGATTCAAATGAACCTGTAAAACAGGGCAAGAAATTGGTTCTATTCAATGAATACAGCAACACTTTAAATAACTCTGATAAAGTCCAACTTGTAGCACGCGAAAGGCCTTTCACCAGATAAAAAAGATTTATTGGAGCAAGCCATGAATTACATTTATCACATACCAAGGACAAGAACACATTCAAGGAAAACCAAACTCATTATCTCTAGTTTGGATTGGAGTTGTTTTGGTTATAGAGTGTGACAAACAACTACCACCATATTTCACTCGCATATACATCAGTTTCTTGTTTTCACTGAATATTTACTTGAACACTAGCATATTGCCCGTGCGTTGCAATGGGATTTTAATTAATTAAAGAATATTATCATTAACACGTTATTATCATCTCTTGATTGATGTATATATTTGTTGCTGACATGTGGACCCTTTGGCCCCACACTATCCTTTTTTTCCTTTCCACAAAAAAGTAGAGTTGGTGTCAGTGATTGACATGTGGGCCCTCTAGCCCACATGTCCTTTTTCCTCTACAAAATAAAAGGCTGGGAGTTGGTGGTAGGGAGGCAGCACCACCACCACCACTACTCCCTTTTGTAAGGAGTATAGATATTCTTACTGGCATTAGTAGAGTGCCTGATTAATGTGCGACAAGCAACCGGTAATCACAATACAAGGGCTTGCTTATGAATGGTTTGTTTCTTTTGGATTGGGAGGTAGCAACTTATACACAAGCCAAAGCACTAACCACCACTCCAATAATTACACTACTACAATTAAAAAGAGTAGTCAACCGTCAAAGCCACCAAGTTCAGGTTTATGGTTTGGAATGGTGTTCATTGCTTTACCTTATGTAGCATGCTAGACCTCCATAGAGGCATAGGCTACTCAGTGCAATTAGTGAACATTAACTGTTAACCTTACAATCTATTCTCATGTTGCTTACCAAGTTGCCTCTAAGAACTCCAACTGCATAATCAGCCACATCAGCTGCTTTGGATGATGATAGTGTCTGAAAATAACAAAAAGAAAAGGTGAAATACCAATTATACTAATGCAAATACAGAGGATACCAATTTCTTGCCTCGAAAGTGAACTATTAACTAATTCATAAGAACATCATAAGAGCAGGAAATTTCCCCGCAAAAAAAAAGAGCAGGAAATTTAACTTAAACTAGTTTGATTACTAATGTTATATTCTAAAATGAACTAGAGGTTTAGAACACGATGCAGGAAAATATGTTGTTCCAATTCCAATTAAGTAACTAAAGATGTTCAGCAGTAACAATGGTTTTTTATTTTTTGCCAATGGATAAATTAACAATAATTAGATCAAGATGATATCAGAAATTGATAAATTTTTATCCAAAAAATTTGAAATAGACAGGAAGATTAACTATACTGCAAAAGATCACTCAAATGGCAATACTATGAAATATGTACTTCAGAGATGAACGTAAACATTTAACAGCAAAAATATGAAATCGAGTTATTCCAAAACTAATAAGAACACCATGCGGATTGTAGAAATATGCTGGCCATACATAAGAGTTTGCTCTGTACACAGCAAAGGAAAACCTTGATGTGATTAATTCAGTGAAAACAAAAAGGAAATGATCACCTGTTCAGTTAGTCTAGAAGGCAGAGGAACCTCTGGGTCATAATTTTCACACTCTGTATTGATATCCAAGTCTACTTCAACTTTTGAACTCAATGGCTTTACACGAACCTGACAGTCATAATCCCTTTAATAAAGTATTGGAGTACAATTAAATAGTAGTATAAATTCCAAATTAGGTATAAATCATCAAAAGAGGACAGTTAATTGGGCATGTACCTCCTTACATATTTCATTTAGCTCATATGGGCGCCAACACGGCCTCAGTGGATATTGCATTACGTAAAGCTGTGAATTATATGATAAAGTTTAGCGTCAATAAATATGATAAAAATAGCATCTGCCAAAAGACTCCAACAAACTTGCAGTGTATCTCAATTCAACCAGAAGGAAAAACAAAATATTTTCCTGTTCAATTTTTTATCAGATTGAAACATGGAAAAAAGCCCTTATGTAGTGGAGCTATTAACGTTTTATATATGTTAATTTAATCAGTCAATTTTCTATATGCAAAACACAACTTTACTAGAGAAGTTTTTATTTTCCATTAACCAAACAAAAAAAGCATAGAGAACACTTAAAACAAAAAAAATGAGCAGAACAGTTTGTGCAGGCCAGGCCAAATAATCTGAATTATTGGCTACAAGGACATGTACATGTGAAGAGGAAAAGGCTCAATAGGTTGGAACTGGTTAAATTAGCTCAATTCCTTACTACTACTAACAAGTAACAACTTAGCAAATTTGCCACCCCTACAGCACAATTACGGAAGGGAGTCTGCGAGCAGCCATTACCATGGTGTCCTCGTCGAAGGGCTTGGGCGTGAAGTAGACGTCAATCTCCCGCAGCACGTAGTCCTCCTCATCCTCCACCTCCTCAGCTCCCACCCCTTCCGCGCTGGCGCTGGCGCTCGGACCCACCCCATCCACCTCCATCGAGTCCTCCATCGGCGCGGCAGCCTCAGGCTTGGGCTCCTCGGGCTTGGGCTTGGGAATCGAATCCTCAGCCTTGAGCTTCGAATCCTCCGCCTTGGGCTCGGGCTTCGGCTTCGGCTTCGGTTTCGGCTTGCCCTTGGCCCTGGGGCGGAAGCGGGCGGCGCCGGCGCCGGCGCCGGCGTCGGAGGAGGCGGGTGCGTCGAGCGTGGCGAGGTCGGCCATGTCGATGTCGGCGTCGAGGGAGGGGGGCTTGTCGTCGCCGGTCGCCATGGCCGCCGCCGCCGCGGGCTCTCCCTAGGGTTTCGTGGCGAGAGGGTTTGGCGTTTCTGGGGGTTTTGCCGTTCTGGGAGGGGAGGAGGTGGTTGCGGTGTGTGGGAGGCGGTGGCTGCTTTGCTAGGCGGCTAGGCGTAGCGGGGAGAATGGCAGGTGGGGCCGTCGGCCGCAGAGCAACGGCGTCTCCATTCCCCATTCGCGGGGATGAATCCAATGGAAATTTGAACGGTTTGAATTTTGAACGTTTGTGGGGTTCGAACTTTTTAGAAAAATATCACGGTACATATATACTGTATCTCTTTAAAATGGTAATAGCAGGAAGGTTACAGTCCTTGGTAAAATAGTACTCCCTCCGTACTCATAAAGGAAATCGTTTAGGACAATATTTAAGTCAAACCTTGGGAATATAAATCATGAATAACTCTAAAGTTGTTGAGTTTGAAAATGTAAAAATTATATGAATAGATTTGTCTTGAAAAATACTTTTATAAAAGTATACATATATTACTTTTCAATAAATATTTTTATAGAAATAAGAAGTCAAAGTTGTGTTTTGAATACCATGTCACTATTCTAAACGACTTTCTTTACGAGTACTGAGGGAGTAACTGTGTACAAAATATCATAAACCTACTTTTTCTCATTGTACAAACAAGATCTTTAAGATACCCATCGTCATGTCAAATTGAAGTAATTGTACTGTAGACCATGAATTTTTACCCAAGTTTTACTCCTGCTTATAAGTTTCTAATTAAACTTTGTTAAGTTTGATCAAACTTATAGAAAAATTTAGCAACATCTATGTTAGAGGTATGCCACGAGAGGCTTCGACCGAGCCTGTCGAAACAAGTCAATGCCCAAGGCGAAGTGCCAGAGCGAAGTGCCAATTGGTGCACAAGTAGCTGCCTCATGGCAAGGCTGAAAGCATTCGCCACCAAGCTAGGCGTTTTCGCCATCACAATTAAAGAACACGGGGCCTAAAGGGGCCAATTCGCCAAAGGAGGCCCATGTCACGGTCCACTAACAAGCCCATGGCCAAATTGTTACTTTTACCCTTATAAATATTGTAAGGGTATTTATGTAAATCCCCTGTATATATTAGTCATAGGGTGTATGAGTTCGTATTAAAGACTATAAATAGACCCTAAGACTATAAATAGACCCTAAGGGACATGTAATGGGGATCCCAAAAATTCAATATTAATACACATTGTTTTACTCTTCCACCAAGAGTGAACCACGGTCTTCGACGAACGTTGTTGTCATTCGACAACAATCTAAATACCAAATTAGTTTTATTAAATTTAGCATTGAATGTTTTTTGATACTATGTTTATTTGTGTTAAAAAAGTACTATTATGTTTTTATAGACTTGATCAAATTTAAAGAAGTTTGACTAGAAAAAAATCAAAACAACTTATGATATGAAACAGGAATACTTTTGACTAGAGGTGCCCTGATTTTTCCACTTTGACCAGATGATTTTACAAAAGTTTCAAGTCTTTTTCTCCATCTCTCCTCTCCCATTTATTTTCTTTTTCGTTGAGAAGTTAGCATGGATCCAAGCAAGCTGGGGATTCCTTCTCTCGGCTCCATTCTGTTAACACCAAAATTTGGTAAGATTTTTTAGTGGATTCGGTTAAGGAAAGAGCACAATTAGTTGACGGAAACTTATCCATAAGATACCGAGTTCAAGAAGAAATCGTGAAGACTATGACATGACGGCTTAATTCTATCTATTAATTAGGTAGAATCAGTTAGTTTCCTTTAAGAGTAAATATCACAAAACCCCAAGTTTTGGGTCATACCTATCACAAAACCATAGGTTAACTAATTTTTATCACAAAACCCCACCCTTTGAGGCATATTGTTTCATTGCACCCATATTCTGTTCCCCTCCTTCCGTGCGCCGTTTTCTGCTCCGGTTCGCCGTTTCCGCGATTTTGTTTCTTGTTTTTGCAATGACGATAAAGTGGGAATTACCCTCACCACATCTTCATTAGGCGTGAAGTATTGGTGCCAACTTGGGCCATTTCCCGCCACTTCTCTGCCCTAGGCACGAAGTATTGGTGCCAACCTGGGCCATCTCCCGCCACTTCTCTGCCCTAGCCAACAACATACTGCGTGATTTGATCAATACCCAACTAAGGATCAAGGAGACCTGTGGAGAGAGCAAGGTAGCCTCGTTCTGAACTTTGCAGCAGGTAAGAATGCCTTTTCCCCACTTATTTAATGCAAATTTGGATTTCTAAATGAATCCTAATTGTCTATATGGTGATGATGGGTTTGAAATTTCCCCTCTAGTTGCTGAACCTATGATAATCTTTGTTGGAAAGGATAGTGTTGCAGCAGATTTTTTTTGTCACTAAATTGCAGCTTTAGTCATAGGTGATTTTCTTGATCTGATAGGATGGAGGATGATATTTGGACCTTGAATTTATTCTGTGATGGTGCTGTTAATGGCCCGATGCATGTGAAAAAAAGATGAACAGAGATATCATTGGCTACTCAGAATGTGATTTTATCTACTACAGCAAAAAAGATGGGAGGGGTGTAGCTAGCATGGTTGCTACTCAGAATGTGATTTTATCTACTACAGCAAAAAAGATGGGAGGGGTGTAGCTAGCATGGTTGCTATAGAAAGTGATTGGCAAGTAGATGAAATGTGTAAGCAATTTGAGAGTGAAAAAGTTGCAAACTTGTACATCATCCAGAGACAAGGTGTATCTCAGTCAAGCAATCTGCATGGCCCAAATACTGAATTGGTTACAAACTTGGGTGATGCAATTGCCGAGGTGGATGATTTGTGTGTTTTGGAAAATGATGCCATGTCAGATAGCTCAAATCCATCATCAGTTGATGAAGATTTTCTACAACTGTACAACAATGATTTGGAGCAGAAGTTAAAGGAGATTAGGAGGCAAAAAGAAGATCCAGATGAGCGATGCGAGGGAGATACTGATGTGGAGGACATATTTCCATTGGCTATTAACCTACTAGACACAAGATCTGCACCAATAGCTAGAAGGAATGGCAATGAAGTTGCAGTTCAACATGAGAGTCAACCAAGCCCTCTAGTTGTTAATTCCCCTCTAGTTGTTGTCAATTCATCTAGAGCAAAATGTAGCCAGCATATAGCACCATCTACAAGGAAGGGCAAGGAAGACAATGAGGGTGATATTGTGGACTTATGTTCCAGTGATGATGATGGGCATGAGGCAACACCTTGTCGAGCACCGAATAAAAGAAAGAGTAGGGCCAAAAAGCTTTCAGTACAAAGAATTTGGTATGATGAGAGCATGTTTCTTTCTTCTGATGCATTGTGTGAGAAAATGTGTTTTCGAGATGTTCATCAATTTAGATGGGCACTTAAGAGCTACCACATTGTCAATTGTAGAGACCACAGGTATCTTAGAAATGATAGTGATAGAGTAAAAGTATGCTGTGTGAATGATTCTTGCCCATTTTACATATTGGCCTCACAAATTGCCAATGAGAAAACTGTTGCCGTCAGGAATATGGTTGGTCCTCACACATGTGGTACAACTATGGACAGTAGCAGGGTGAGTAGTCAATGGTTAAGTAAAGTGTATGAACAGGACATTAGAAGTGACCCAAACTGGAAAATCACTTCTATGATGGATGCTTTTATGAGGAAATATGGAGTTGACATATCAAAGATCATGGCTTATAGGGCAAGGAGCAAGGCAGATGAGGTGGTGTTAGGGAACCACAAGAAACAATACCTAAGGATCAGGGATTACTTGCAGGCTGTACTAGATAAGAACCCAGGTAGTCGATGCATTGTGTCTACCTGTAATCCATACCCACCTGGTAACAATCCTAGATTCAAGGGCCTCTTCATATGTCTCAATGCACAAATAGAAGGCTTCAAGTATGGTTGCAGGCCCTTCATAGGTAACTATACTATTTTGGGTGTTATTATACGACTTGCATGCTTTATTTTGTTATTGAACAGTCCATGTGTAATTATGCAGGAGTAGACGGATGTTTTGTCAAGCTTACTAATGGTGCTCAAGTACTTGCCGCATCTAGAAGGGATGGCAATGATAATATTTTCCCCTTAGCATTTGGGGTGGTAGGAAAAGAAGATTACGAAGGTTGGTGTTGGTTCCTGCAACAACTGAAATATGCTCTTGGTGGAGAGGTTGGCCCATACGGAAAATGGACAATAATGTCAGATAGGTAAAAGGTAATGTTCGTTTCTGTTATCTACATGGCCTTTTAAGTTTTCCACTATTTATTTAACTAATATATCACTTCAATGCAGGGTCTTCTTAGTGGGATTAAAGATCTATTTCCTACATGTGAACAGAGGTTTTGCAAGCGCCATATACACCAAAACTTTTGCACCGCTAGTTTTAGGGGTAGAGATCTCAAGGCATACATGGACTCTGCTGTATATGCATATACTAAACATAATTTTGAGATTGCGATGGAAGAACTGAAGAAGGAGAGGGAAGGTGTATGGGAGTGGCTTACCAAAATACCTACTAAGCATTGGGCTAGGCATGCATTTGACACAACATGCAAGACAGATTTAGTGGTCAATAACATAAGCGAAGTATTCAATAAATACATCATTGATTACAGGGACAAGCCCATTGTTACAATGTTGGATCTTATTAGAACCAAGTTGATGGGGCGGTTTAACTCGAATAGAGAAGGTATTGCTTCAGCACAATGGGAAATTACTCCTCGTTATGCAGAAAAGTTAGAGGTGGAGAAGAGAGATGCTAGGTATTGCAGGGCTGTTTGTGCAGGGAGGGGGATATGGCAAGTAACTTGTGGTGAAATGACATATGTAGTAAATATCCATGATAGGACTTGTGGTTGTTTCAAATGGGATGTCACTGGTGTTCCTTGCAATCATGCAGTGTCAACCAGTTACAAGTCAAAGCAACACCCTGAAGATTTTGTTCAAGATTTCTTTAAGAAGCTAGCATACCAACGAGCATATCAACATATCATATATCCTATCCCTAGCTCTGATGACTGGACCAAAACGGATACACCAGATATAGACCCTCCTAAATTTTCAAAACATCCTGGCAGGCCAAAAAAGAACAGAAGAAAGGGGGGAGATGAGCCATCACAACCTAGTGGTAGAGCAAGAATGACTACTATTACTTGTTCTAATTGCCACAAACAAGGCCACAAGTACACCAGTTGCTCACAGAAGCTTAGACCAGATCTCCAAATTAGGAAAAGCAAGCATAAGGTAAAACTGAACTTTAGTGCTACAAATAAGAATACATATATCAATTACATGTTTTTTTTTCATTTCTTTAGGCCAACAGATCCATACCTGCTGAGTCAAGCCATGTGCAAGAGCCAAGATTTGTTGCTAATTTCCAAGAAGGTTTTGGTGTTAGAGTTCCTGATAGCCCAATAGTTGACAGAGGAAGAGGTAGAGTAAGCAAGATGCCATCTAGGAGAGGCAGGGGAGAGGCATGTCAACAAGTGGAGTTATGAACTAGCTGGATGGAGGTGCTTGCAGCGGCACAGTTGGACAGGAGTAACTCTTGTGAGAAATGTGTATTTTCTTTGGTTTTTGGTTCATAGGAAATTAGTAATGGCATGACATCAAAGTTAACCATTAATCAGGTTTTTGCATATTGTTGCACCTAAAATGCAACTTAATCTATTTATGGATGCTAGTATTATATGGTGAATGGGCAGTTGGTCTGTAATGATTACATGGTGAAGAGACACCTATCATATGGTAAACACAAGGATGCAAGTACTCTGCCATATAAGTACTTATTTATATCATGTAGCATTCTCTAAGCTATATTAGATAACCATTTTCTAATTTACATCCGGTTTCATCATGGTGTGGTTCCAGCGGTGAAGGGTTTGTTGTGGAAATGAAATGGCGATGGGGGTGGAAACAGGGAAGGAAATGGCGATAGGAGCGGAAAACGGTGGAGGAAGCGGCGCACAGAAGGAGAGGAATGAAGTATGGGTGCAATGAAACAATATTCCTCAAAGGGTGGGGTTTTATGATAATATTTAGTTAAATGTGGTTTTGTGATAGATGTGCCCCAAAATTTGGGGTTTTGTGATATTTACTCTTCCTTTAATTGTTAGGAATGTGTGTTTAGTGTCAATCTTCTTCCCTTCCTTCTTGAGCTTTTTCATGAGCTTGTAGCCTCCACTCTTCTTCTTGGATGACTTGTCTCCATCATCATCCTTGGAAGGGCACTTGGAAGCAAAGTGTCCCTTCTCACCACACTCAAAGCACCTCAAGTTGGAGAGAGTCTTGTTGGGTCTTCTATTTCTTCTCTTATTGGAGTTGGAGCCCCTTCCTCTCTCCTTTCTTCTTCCCAAGAGATCATTGAATCTTCTAGCAAGAAGGGCAATATCTTCCTCCAAGTCATCATTGGCTTTATTCACCTTGCTCTTGCCCTTGTCTTCAACTTCGGCTTGGAGAGCAATGCACTTCTTGGATAGTGAGGCTTCCTCCATCTCCTTCTTCTTCAACTTGTACATGCCATTAGTGTTGGTCTTCCCCAAGAGGCTTACGAGTGTCATCCTTGACATGTCGGAGTTGATGAGCATGGTGACAAGGGTCTCATACTTCTCCGGTAGAGCCCTAAGCATCTTTTGGGCAACCTCAAGATCGGTGTAGGTTGCCCTAAGCCCCTTGAGATCATTCACGATGACATTGAGCCTCCCATACATGTCATTCACACTCTCATGAGGCAACATGGAGAATGTCTCATATTGGATCTTGAGGAAATGAAGTTTGGCATCCTTGTACTCACTTGTGCCCTCGTGGATCTCCGCCAACTTGTTCCAAATCTCATATGCGGTCTCAAGGTTGCTCACTCTATCGAACTCCTCTTGGCTCAAAGAGTTGAACAAAGCATTCATGGCTTGAGCATTGAGATGGAGGTTGTGGTGATCAATCTCCGACAAGGGCATGCCGGTGATAGTAAAGCCTACATCCACAATACTTTAAATATGGAAGCTCATAGCTTTGAGGTGAGTAGACATTTTAATTTTCCAAGTGGAGTAGTTTGTGCCATTGAACATGGGAGCCTTCCCTACATGGTTCACCTCGTTCGACATCTCTCTCTAGGCGGTGAAGCCCAATCAAGAGAGACCAAGCTCTGATACCACTTGTAGGATCGAGATATCGACTAGAGGGGGTGAATAGGCGATTTAAAAACTAATTGACACCTAATCAAAACTAACCTAAGTTACTAGGCTCGGTGAGAGTCAAGTCTAACTAAGCAACTAAGTTATGTTTTGCAAACCTAGGGTGATAGAGGCTCAATTATATCTCTAGGAAAGTAAATCACACTCCTATGTCAATGTTTAGCAAATCTAGGGTGATATGATCTCAAGTATGTCTCTAGGAATGTAAATTGCACAAATGTAAATGCGACAATCAAATGAGACAAGGAGATAAGAGATTTTTCACCGAGGTTCGGAAACTCGCCGGTTTCCCACTCCCTGTTGAGGTGAGCCCAACTCCACCGCTCAACCACGAAGCCACTGCACGCCCCTTTCATCAAGGGGTGGGCAAGGCGGGAGCCGGCCCACGGAGAGGACTACCCAAGCCTCGATCACTCAGGGTAGTTCTTTCTTCACTCCGAAGGTGGTGAAACTCCAAATCACTCACAACCGGCACCGGGCCTCCTCCACAATCTTCCCGGAGAGGTCACCGGGCAACTCCTCTACAAGCCGTCTAGGAGGAGGCAACCTCCAAGAGTAACAAGCAATGACCCGGATCGGAGATGATCAAGTGCCACACTAGCTCTACAATGGAAGCAACGCACTTGACTCTTGGCTAGAACCTCAACCACTACAATCGATGAACACTAAGCTCAAATGTGTGTGAGAGAGGTGCAAGGGGTGTATGCAATTGAATTGGGTGCCAAGAGAGCCCCCTTGCTGCTGGTGGGGGAGTATTTATATTCCCACCAACCAAAACTAGCCGTTGGGGGCGAAATCCCCTAATTTTGTGTACTGCCGGTCTGACCGGAGGTATGTGGCCGGTCAGACCGTGCTACTCTGCAACGGCTAGAAAACTAGCCATTGTAGCCCTGTCAGAGGGCCCCATCGGCCTGGCCGGTCAGACCGACGTTGAGTGGCCGGTCAGACCGGCCTCGGATCGGTCAGACCGCCCACAGCTCGGTCTGACCGAATACGGCTCCGTCGGCTCTGTATCGGCCAACCCCGAGGACACCATCCCGGCCTCCAGGGGGCTGGTCAGACCGCCCAAGTGCCGCCGGTCAGACCGGCCTTGTGCACCGGTCAGACCGCCACTATGTGGCCGGTCTAACTGCCCCTGGTCAGGCCGAACACAGTGAATGCAAGTGTCTGTTGAAAAGTGAGCACAAGTTTAAATGCAGTCTTCAAATTGTACTGCTTGTGCTTCTTCAAATTGTTCCCGCACCCTCAAGCTTGTCTTGTATCAATCTCATGATATATGGCGCATAGTAGATCCCTTGAGTGAATGTCCCCTTGGAGATAGCAATCTCTTACATCATGAGATTAACAATGTCAAACTGACGACCCTGAGTAATGGCATCAATGACGTGCCAAGCCAACCCCCCTAATATCATCATTGTTGCCAGGGCGAGGAAGGCTAGTGGCTCTCACAATTCTATTTACCACACTGGGGATAGTCCTCAAGCCTACAACCTTCCCATAAGTGTACCACACTCCATCTTCATAGAACTGAGAGAGATAGTCAATGGAGAGCGGGTTGTGAGTGTGCTCCTCATGCGAATCATCTCCAAAATCAAAGCGAATGTTGAGGAGCCGCCGGAACTGCCTTCGAGAGATAGAGCACTGGAGGGTGTCAGACATCCACTTCATCTCACTATAATCACTGGCAACCCACACTATAGTGTAGAACTGGCGGATCAAGTCCTCATTGTAATCTTGCTTCAGTGTAACAATGTGGTCAATGCCTACTATTTTGAAAAGATCATGCAAGCTCTCAAATTCCGGGGTCTCATTGATATCCCTCCAAGAGATCCACTTGTGATCCGCAAAAGCTTTCCCCACATAAACCTGGTCATACACTGTCTTCTGGAAAGCGGTGTTGAACCGGGGATTCGGTGGTGTCTCTAGGCCTAAAGAACTGATCATGATGCCTCAAAATAGTATACTAAGCAGGATTCCTTAGGTTCACCACAAACTGGATGGAGGGATCAACTTGCATCTTATCATCTTCTTCCTCCTCATCATCCCCACTGCCACTGTCATCATCTCCACTTTCCTCCTCACTGACCCCCTCAACATGTTCCTCAACCTCTTCTTCACTTTGAGCATATTCCTCTCCGCTCGACTCCTCATGCTCACTCACGGGATCCGGCGTGGGTGCACGACGACCAAGGAGAGTGCGGGGAGGCATCACTGAATCAAGGAGCAAAAGATGTAATATCAGCAAAAATTTTAGAGACCACTTGGTTGGAATGAAAGTGTGCCCATATCCTTTGTCAGGGGCGGTCAGACCGCAGCCTACAAGCCGATCAGACCGACGGCATTAGGCCGGTCAGACCGCCCGCAGGCGCCGGTCAGACCGCCAGCGACACTGCGGTCAGACCGCCTCTGACAGAGGCTTGAGCTCCCACCACTTGCACAACTACATAAGTGAATCTAAAAACTTGCTAGAGCAATGTTTGCACAGGATGTGAAGCAAGAATCAACAAGGATATGGCCTATTTCATCAAGATTGGAATAAAGGGGGAAACTACCCTTAACCCTAGAGATTGAAATAGACCGATTTGAGAGTAATGCACAGGAGGGAGAGTGATTTACCGGTTGAAGGAGTTGAATCACACCAACAAACTACCCTCTATTGGTGTAAATTGAAGAACACCTCGTGCTTGAACTAGGGTTCCATGCCATGGATCAAAAACTCAATAAAAACACAAATCAATCAATGGAATAGAGAGAGGAAGTGGAGGAGAATCACTTACGGTGTAACTGGAGAGAAATCCACGGTCAAACCGAGGGGATTTGATGGAGGGAGGAGTTGGGGTTTGAGGGGAGGAGAGAGAGAAGGTGTTTTTCGGGTTGGAGATGAATGGGGATGAGATGGGAGAAGGTAGGTGCGGGATGGAGAAGAAAGGAGGCAAAACTGCCTGGGGCCACCTCGGCTGGTTAGACCGGTCCTATGTGGCCGGTCAGACCGCGCATATAGTGCCGGTCAGACCACCGAGCCCCTGCCGGCTGTGCACAGCCCTTGCACAAGCCGACAACCCCCACACAATAAAATCCAATAGAAACTTGATTTTTGGAGCAATTTTTGAAATGTATGAGTTTAAATATTGCTAACCGTCCATAATATTTGAAGATTATGATGATTTGCAACTAAACTCACTTAAGTGTTAGGAGGTGACCTTTTATGGTCTATAGGGGTTTTTGGGCCAAATTGATTTTCAAATAACTTTTGAATGATTTGGTTTTTGAAATAGGTTTGAATACCATAAACATTTCAAATCCACCTCTCTACCAACTTTGTTTTGAAACTTTTCTCAAATTCCTCCTCAATCTCATTTTGGGGATAAATCTCATTTTGGCCAAAACTAAGAATCTAGTTTCTTCAAAAGAGGGCCAAAAGGGCATTTTCAATCAAACTCCATTTTTCTTGCAATGTGAGGCTTGGAAAACATATAGGGAGCCTTTTGAAACATTTTACAAGAGATAGTTTTCAAATTACATTGATTTTGCAAAAGTTTTGACTTATGTTGACTAGGGCATTTTGAAAACACTACTAGCACTTCTAGTTGATTTGCTCACACATAAAAGGAAGTAGAGCACATGCAAGAGTGCAAAACTCCCCCTTAATGTGACATGCTCCATTTTCACAAAGAAGAACCAAATGGCGATAAATCCAAAGCATAAGAGCAAATGAGAGCAAATATACAAAATGAACAAGAGGCAACCATGGTGCACAATGTCAAGCCACATTGGAGAAAACTATGACATTTAACTCATTCCTTAATTTGCAAAAGCGGGTTTCATCAAGAGACTTGGTAAAGATGTCGGCTAGTTGATCCTCGGTTCTTATGTGGCTAATGACTATGTCACACTTGGCAACATGGTCTCTTAGGAAGTGATGGCGAATGTCAATATGCTTGGTTCGAGAATGTTGGACCGAGTTATTGGCTATCTTTATGGCAGTATCGTTGTCACATAGGAGTGGGGTTTTGGTGAAGGTTATGCCATAGTCCAACAAGGTTTGTTTCATCCAAAGCAATTGGGCACAACAACTACTCGCCGAAACATATTCCGCCTTGGCGGTAGAGAGGGCTACGGAGTTTTGTTTCTTGGATGACCATGACACAAGGGATCTACCAAGCATTTGGCAACTACCGGATATGCTCTTTCTATCCACTTTGCAACCGGCATAATCCGAATCGGAATAGCCAACAAGCTTAAATTTAGCACCTTTTGGGTACCACAAGCCAATAGTTGAGGAATGCTTTAAATATCTTAGAATCCTTTTCACGGCCACTAAGTGACACTCCTTAGGAGCGGCTTGAAACCGTGCACACATGCAAACACTAAACATTATATCCACCCTAGATGCGGTAAGGTAAAGCAAGCTACCAATCATGAAACGATAAAGCTTTAAATCTACCAAGTTAGACGTGCTACTCTGCAACGGCTAGAAAACTAGCCGTTGTAGCCCTGTCAGAGGGCCCCATCGGCCTGGCCGGTCAGACCGACGTGCCGGTCAGACCGGCCTCAGCTCGGTCTGACTGAATACGGCTCCGTCGGCTCTGTATCGGCCAACCCCAAGGACACCATCCCGGCCTCCAGGGGGCCGGTCAGACCGCCCAAGTGCCACCGGTCAGACCGGCCTTGTGCATCGGTCAGACCGCCCGCTTGGGGCCGGTCAGACCGGCCAGGGCACGCCGGTCAGACCGGCCACATAGTGGCGGTCTGACCGCCCCTGGTCAGGCCGAACACAGTGAATGCAAGTGTGTGTTGAAAAGTGAGCACAAGTCTAAATGCAATGATCTAATGTGGCAATTAAAATAATCTCTTTGCTAGGTCATAACCCCTCTTAATAGTACGGCGAAGCTAAGAATAAACTAGCAAATTTGATCGCCCTACACCTCGATCAATTTAAAACTAAAGCACTAGTTTTACCATCTTCTTTTCTTCGCTTCACGCCATCAATTTTAATCCATCGATAATTATCCATGCACACTCATGATGTGAACCTAACTCAATATAAATATCTCAAAGACAATGGTTAGTCCACAATTAGTGTTTGTCATTAATTACCAAAATTAACAACGGGGGCCTAGATGCTTCAGCCTCCCTACACCTCCACGAATTAGCACTTAATCCTATATATATTTTCCTCTATAAATTTCTATGTATACCCTCTAGAACAATTGGGTTTTGTTTAGTTGAATTTTGCCAAGTGCCATTCACCTTGTCTCTAGTCCTCGCTCGATTAGTCATCGACTATAGATTCAGAGCCCCCAATAGTAGGTGTGTTGATTTGCCGGGTCGATTAGATCACTTCAATCGCAACTATTCCTTGTGCTTATTCACCTATTCGCAATATTTAGATTGCATCTTATCTTGTTCTTGCAGTGTTCTCTCATTTGCATTGCAGGGGTCATCAACCGCACATCACAGTTGGTACGGCATCGTTTGTGGTGTAGCGATTGCATGGCGTCCTGGACTTGTTCTGGTTGGTAGCCACGTCGCAAACGTCGCACTCGATCAAAGCGAGAGTTATCCCCTCACCAGAAGATCGGGCCATGAGAGAGAGCGTCATCAGGGTAAGTCCTACGTTCTGTCGGCTCTAGCAATCTTATCGGCTACATTGGTGTTGTTCAAGGCTGTATCGCTTCGACCTCTTGAATCGCTCTGGTTCAGTTGATATTTTTGCCTACCTATTTATCATATATCTTAGTTAATCTAAGTAGATTTTTCAATTTACCTGTATCGGTCAGATCTTTTTCTAGGGTTTTGCCGATATCAGTGTTGAGGGCTGTTAAATGTCGATTCTATACCGCCAACATCTGCATAAAGTTCAATAATAAAACATCCAACATATTGATAGGTGCTTAATCTCACATATTCCACAAGTGTTGGTGTATATTTATATGCAGATGATAAATCCTGATGTTAGGAGGAAAATCAGACTAAAGTGAGGAGAAATGTGTATCCATACAAGGATGGGTGGTGAACTTCATAGAAATACCAGAGAATCAGCCCAAAACACCAAAGAATGGATATAGGAGGACCATGAGAGGAGCCAGGCCAAAAGCCAGGCCAGGGGGGCCCAGCCCAGGTTCGGCCGAACCCTGTTGAGCGCCGTTGGATCTAGGTTTTGGCATGAACGCTCTAGATCACTCCCTGATGGTGGTTGCGGGGCAGTTCGGACATTTCCCCTTCGCCAACCGTCATACCTACATCTATATAAAGACTCCACTTCACTCACTTCAACACACACTTCCAAGCTTGAGCTGAATTATAAGAGGCTCTATTGTACTATATTGTACTAGAATAGGAAGAGAGTAGAGTAGAAGAAGTCGGAAGAATTCCGGAGTTGTTGGTAATCACTCTGAATTCAATATAATATTCTTCCTGAGTAATTTAGATTAATCTTGTGGGAATTATCTCTTGGTTAGTTCCTAAATAGTATACGGGATTATTGTTCACTATAATCAACTAAAATATAGTGATTGCTTTGGTGAGTTATAAACACTAAAGTAGATATTAATTGCTTAGACGTGGTGTTTAGGTAATTGTTATCCAGTAATTGGTGCGTATCCCACAGTACATTTGAGGTAGGTGTAGAGGTGGTGACAGCCCTCAAGATTACCTAAGTCCTCCCTGTTGTAACACCCTGAAAATTTCGATTCTGAAATACGAAATTAAAATTGTAACGCCCTGGAAAATTTCATAAATAAAAATACGCCGAGCAAAAATCCTTTCCGTACTATGATTTTAATTTTTGCATCATGCCGAGAATTTCTTCATTTGTTTTATGCCGGTGCCAAACCTTTATTGAAATTTCCAACTTTTCCCCCACCTGTTCTTTTGGTCTTGTCCAAGGTTTTCTCTCTGCCTGAAATTGGTTTTGCTCCAAAAAGTCTGTTTGAATTCCCTCTACCTTGGGCTTCTTGCTGCGAGCCTTTGTCCTGGAAAAGTCTATGTTACGTCCCCGAGCCCATTCTTTATTCCCTTCTCTGTTTGGGTTGGTAAGAAGGAAGTCTATTCCTCTTCCCAACACTGTAGCAGCGACGACGTCGCCGCGCGCCGCGTCGCTACGGCAAGGCCGCCGCGCCATCGCCAGCCGCCGCCCTCCGTTCCCATCTCGCCGGCGACCTTGCCGTCCATTTCCGCGCGCCTGCCTAACCTCACCGGCGATGCAAGCGTGCACGCCGCGGGCTAGCTGTGCGTGTGCATGCATGCAGCTAGCCGAGCAGGTGCTTCATGCATGCGGCTAGCTAATCGAGCGGGCGCAGGCATACACGCAACTCGCTCCAGCCGCCGGTTTACCGGCGCCGTCTTCCGTTCTGGTAGGTGGCGACGGCAGGTGACACAGGAGCTAATCCTTATTATCTTCCGAGCGGCGACAACCGACGCAACGCTCGCGCCAACCCGCGGTTGCCACCCAACCCCGTGCCGCTCTTAACGCCGTTCTCCGCTGCCACTGTCCCGCCCGGTCGATGGCAGCCTGCGCAACGGCGTCGAACGGCGCCAGCCGTCGAGGCCCAGCGGCGGCCTATCCCTGGCCGCCATGCAATCTCTCCATCGACGGAAACCACACCCAAGCCGCGCCGCATTACGGTCGAGCACCGAGGGTCCCAGCCGATTTATCATCGCTACCGCCCGTTCCGGTAGGTGGCGATGGCCGGCAGAACAGGGACAACGCCCTCCCCCTCGTGCGGCGATAAACAACGAAACGCGTGACCAATCCACGGTCGCCACGAAGTCCCTTTTCTCACAAATTTCCGTCCTCCGCCGCCACTGTCCGCACAGCCGACACAAGTCACACAACCACCCCGTGCGGCATTGAAACCACTCCA
This sequence comes from Oryza meridionalis, assembly GCA_000338895.3. Classification (NCBI taxonomy): domain Eukaryota; kingdom Viridiplantae; phylum Streptophyta; class Magnoliopsida; order Poales; family Poaceae; genus Oryza; species Oryza meridionalis. The sequence goes on along the minus strand of CM002531.2, from coordinate 10,048,610 downwards.
GTGGCCAAACCCCACGCCCGGAAGCTATAAAAGCCGGCGGCTTTCGAACACGCCACCCCGCCCCACCTCGTTCCCTCCCTCTACCCCCTCTCTATCCCTTCTCTAACCAGCCCCTTCACCCCCTCCCCACGATGCGCGCCGTTTGCTCCGCCTCGGCCCGCCGCGAGCTGGGCTTAGGTTGAGCAAGGGGAAAGGCAGGCAGCCGCGCCGCCACGCCTGCCTCCGCATTGGCTGCCGCCCAGCCGGCCGCCACTGCTCGCCCTACCCGCGCCATCGCCGTGGTCGCCGGCCGGCGTCCATGGCGTCCCACACACAGCCACCGCCACACCCAAGCCTTTCCCTCGCCTCTACCCTCCCCAGCTGCCGAGCTGCCGCCCACGGGTGCACGTACCGGGTCGCTAGGACCATCCCCTCGCCGGCCGCACCCACCTCCCTCCCGGCCAGCCGCCGCGCGGGCCAACCCTAGCACCGGCGCTCGCCTGAGCGAGAGAACGCGGCAGCGGGCGCACGCGTGAGGAAGAGAAAAACACCTGAGACTGACGTGTAGACCCGCCCCAGTTAAAACCGGGATTTGAAAGATTGTTAGAACAAATCACTCTATTAAACATGCGGGTCCCACCTTCTGCCATATTCCATTCCATCCTCAAAATACCTGAGACTGACGGGTAGGCCCTAGGCCGGTAGAAGGCCGCGATTGGCCGGTCCAGGATCTGGCCCGTGCGTATGCAGTCAGAATTTTTCTTTACGTTGATTTTAAATCAATTTCAAAATTCCGAAGCCCATATCTCCCGCGTTTTAAATCGGATTTGAACGAAACTTTCGCCAAAATGTTTCTAAAATCAAAATCTCTGCAATGGCACTGGTTTGGCATTTTTCCTATTTTTCTGGAATTTTGGCTCCCTTATGGTTAGCGAGTGTACATCTGCCAGGAGGAAACTGAACTAGTCGAGGACGAACCCTCGATTGAGCGAGGCAAGTCACTACGCTCCCCTCCTTGAGCATGTGCAACCTATTTTATAAATATTTTGTTTATAAATAAAGTTGCATGCTAATTATAAAATACGTACCTAAATTTGTGTATAAACCATCCTTGATATTGTACCTTTATTATATCTTTGTTGCCTGAGTCTATTATTTATGCGTGGTCAATTATTGACATTGCTTAGTATTGCTTAACTATAGACGATTGTACACTCCATAATAGTTGGATATGGATGTGTTGGTAGCGGTCACTCGCCGAGAGTGATTGCCAAAAGGCGGGTGGAGACATGAGCGCCACCCGCAGCATAAAAACCTTTGCGAAAACCAAAAACCTAATGGAACAAAATGTTTTCGACTGGGGCGGCATGGATAGAATATGGGTGGTTCTGGAAACGGCTAGTCACCGACCCTGATCAGTTAAGGACCGAGTCAAGAAGCTATGCAGGAAACGATCAGAGTACGACCGCACTTCTCGAGTGGGTATAGTCCTCGTGGGGCGGCACCCCTGTCATGGTGGTTCTGAAGTGTGATGTGAGATAAGGTGAAGGGATGTGGATTGGTTTATGACGTCAAAAATCTAAAATGCACCTAACCTATCTGTAATATAACCCATTGTGATCCCGGGAGTGCCAGGACTCTCCTCACTGCCAGCTCGAGGTGGTGTGTTGTGCCAGGAGTGCAATGGGGATCCATAGTCCTTGGAGCGGGTGCCGAAGTGCGAGGGTGACTGAAAAACCAGGCCGTGGCAAGTCTCATGTGTTGGGACTAGGCTCATGTGTTGGGCAAGCCGCGGAGTACGGGATTAAAAGCGTGCATCCACTGCAGTGTGAGTAAATCAAATCTATTCGAATAGCCGTGCTCGCGGTTATTGAGCGCCGGGACTTGTACTACACTTGACTAGCGTCATAGATTTTAATCTTGCCTAGTTTAGGAAAGTGGTGTGACCTTACCCGATGGGCGGGAAGGTCATGATGATGTTGGGAATGTGGAAAACTAGATGCGAGGGTAAACCGGACCAAGCGAGGCTTGGGGAAGCTGGATGAACCCTCGCGGATTAATGACAACTTCAACATAACGTTGTTTTCTAGCTAAGACTGCTATGTTATAGGTTTGTGAAATGCTTTGTGAAATATAGCTTTATGCAAATAAACCCAAGCCATCCTTGAACCCCTATGTGCACTAAATGCATTCTGTAGTGGTGGCTTGCTGAGTACGATTGGTACTCACCCTTGCTTAACTAAATCTTTTAGAAAGGAGTTGGAGTCGACTGTTCGGAAACAATGCTGAAGAAGAGATGTCGAAGACGGTGGAGTCGGGACCTAGGTTCACCAGTCGATGCCTATGGAGTACGTTGGCCGCTGCTTCGCTTCCGCTATCTCATCTACTTCTTTTGGTATTTTGTAATGTACCTGACCATGTTGGGTCTATTTGGGTCTCATTTGGGCTACCCTTGTATTATTAATATACAGTTTAACCTGTATAATGATGTCAGCTTGTGTTATACAACTGTGCCATGTGTGTACCATCTACTGATCCAGGGAATGGTATTGTAAAACACATGGGGTTTCCGGTGTGTAAAACCGGGGGCCCACACCTGTCCGGGTACGTAGTAGAGCGACATCTGGGAACAGCGGGTTGCCAGTGCCTGAAGTATTTTATTAGGATTAAAGTTAAGTTTTCTCTAGACACTGTTTCTCACTAGAAAATCCTCTCTATCCTGGCCTATCATTTGCTTGGTGTCCTTGGATGAACCGGAGGAAGATCTGACCACACACATTCCCTTAGATTCGATACCCTTGGAATACTCCGTAGGGGAAGTGCTACAGCGGTATATCCGTGCGCTTGCGGATTTTATCTGTGACCGTAAGAATACCAACAATCAGCTAAATTGTTTTGTCGATCTAGATTAGCTATGGTATCCACCACCCTAAAAATCAGTCAAAGACTTGATACTTAGTGCTGCAACAATTGGGTTTGACCGGCGAAAAAACGGGGAAACCTCTTGAGTGCTCTCGCAACAGCCTGGGCGAAAAAAAGGCTTCCTCTTCCCTTTCCTCTCAGATCCCTCTCCCTCCTCGTCTCCGGTGGTTTTCCGCCGGTGACAGGGGGGAGGGGGGTCGAAGGCCCTCTATTCTTTGTAGATCCACAGTTAGGTTCATCCTGTATATTGAGTTCTCTCGTAGTAGTATTTCTTTTGGTTGTCGAGGAGGTTGCCGGCACCAACCATCCTCGTCCTAGCGTTATGGTGGTCGTTGCCGGTGGTTTCATCGGTTCTCGACTAGCATGCTGCTGGGTTTCTCATCGTCCTCGCCAACTAGGTTGCAGCCAGACCCAGTCAAGACCTGGTATCGCCTGTCACCTTGGCTATCTCCGGCGTGCAAGCAATGAAGCGGGCGGCCTCCTGCTTCTTCTCCAGCGATGTAAATTTGTCAAGCAACTGTGTTCGACAAGACAAGCCAATGAAGCTTCAACCTCCCCTCATCGAAGGCCCCATCTTTGTCCCAATTTTTGGGCTAGTCCGGGTATGCTTCTTGGTTTCCTTTTGTAGATGTTTGTGTTTTATCCTCCATCGCTGGCAAGATGGACTTGGTTGTCTGCCTGAGAAGACTTGCCACAAAGTTATCCATCAACTTAATTCCAGTCGGTGTTGTTATGAGGTGAAGCTGTGCTTCTCTTTGTTTGCCAAAGCCAAAACCTCTTTGAGGCCCCATTTGGGATTGTGCAGAGGCTCCATCAGCTGCAACTCGCTGTGGTCATGCTTGTCACCGTCGACATCAACTCCTACAGGGCAGCTATGAAGGTCTATGGAAGAAGAAGGACTTGATTGCTTTTCTTATCCTAGCTTTTGTCCTTCTCTGCAAAAACAGGACTTATATTTTCCCAAGGGGACATCCTGTAAATCTGGCTGTGTATCCAGCCTTTTAAGTAATATATCGGAGGCGTTAGCCTCTTTGTCTCAAAAAAAATTGGGTTTGATCTACTAAGTCGTGCTTAGAACCATAATCTCTAGTCTGCTTTTTGATTGCCAATAAAGGTTTCATCGGGGTTTTAGCCGATGAGTTATCTGGACGTTGCATCGGCTTATAAGGATTACATACAAGTTAGATTTAGCCGATCGCAACAAGCCGATCGCAACAAATGTTTCACTGTTTATCTAATCGTTTGGATTTAACAACATTGGATCTCCAGCCGATGTATGCTTCAACCTTCAGATTAATGTTTATTCCTTTATATTATTATTAGTCGATTGGTTTCTATTGGATTATATTATTGTTTTATTACATTATCATTAGCCGATTGTCTTTATATTGTTATTTACATCAAGTATCATTATATGCATTGGACATATAGCCGATTGCTCAAAACCCTATCGACATCGGCTAGTACCATGATCGGTTGAAATTACTCCATCGGATTGTCAGCCCATCGGCTCTTTGGTGATCAACATATTTATCCATCTTGTTAGTTGCAAGATCAAACTGACTGGCACACCCGTATCTCATCAATATTTTGAACCTGTACTGGAGCTAAGCGGATCTCCCAAGCTATTGTGTTCATCCATTTAGTTCGCACCAAGCATCATCGGCCGAGAACGGATTTTTCGTCAACACATTCCTGAGCTCGGCCAGGGGCACCTTACATGTGGCAGCTGGTTGGTAGGGTTGGCGCACGCCCGGGCATAGCACGGGGCGTGCCAAGGCGTGGGTGCACGAGAGTAGCGGCACGCCAATTTCGGACACGCCAACACTGTTGTAGGCTGCGACATCCAGGCAAAGTGGCGAGCGAGGAAGAAGGGAAGGAAAGGCAACCGGATTCTCACCGGGCAGTAGCCGAGGAGTGGCACACCGGGCAGCGACGACGGGAAAATGATGGCTGAAGAAGTTTCGGTTGGGGACAACTGAGCTCACGAATCGTCCACACTCCCACGGCAAAACAACGATGAGGTTTGCTTGGCCGCAGTTCGTCCATTGTCCCATGCGATACAGAGTCATCGTCATCGTCGTGCGCGAGCGATTCATCCACGTGATGCTATTTCTTGCTTGCTCCGACTTTAGTGTTGCCATGGAAAGGCAACCCGAAGTGGCAATTAAGGATGGCTAGGCAAAACGGAGTGGTACGCGGGTTTGGGTGGCGTGGCTCCAAGCATGTGCGAAGTGTTCGATCGCGTGCCATGAGTAGCTGGGTAGACTAGCATGATGGTGAAGGTGATGGATGCAAAAGGAGGACGAAAAAGAGCTTGCGGTGGCTTTTATAGCCCTAGCGCAGAGGGGGGAGTGATGATGGCTTCTAGTTCTAGGCGAAGGGAAGGGGGTGGGGTGGTACAACTGTACAAGAGAGTGAGGATGGTGGGTGGTGCGACGTGGATGAGCCCGGCTCTCATGCGAACGCACAATGGCGCACTGCACCAGGCATGGCCAAGGCTACAAGGTGGTGTGCGGGCGTGTGGCAACTGTAGGGCCACGATGCTATGCGAAACTGTGGTTGACGCGTGTGGGCATAGTGGAAAAAACTGGACTGGACCGGCGATTCAACCGGAACTAGAGTTTGGCACGGTTCGGTCAAATAGAAAGATCAGACATGCAATTGAACCGCTTCAGATAATCAGACCGCTTGAACCGGCCAGTTTTGTTATGAATCGGACAATAAACCGCCTTCGGTCGGACTGGATCAGTGAATGAATGGGCCACACGATGGCCCATTTATCTGGGCCATACTTGTCTGCTGTTGGCGGTTGTTAAATGCTAATTCTATGCCGCCAACATCTGCATAAAGTTCGGATAATAAAACATCCAACATAGTGATAGGTGCTTAATCTCACATATTCCACAAGTGTTGGTATATATTTGTATGCAGATGATAAACCCTAAGTTGGGAGGAAAATCAGACTAAAGTGAGGAGAAATGTGTAACCCTGCAAGGATGGGTTGTGAACTTCATCAAAATAACAGTGAATCAGCCCAAAACTCTGAGAAATGAACAGAGGAGAGTCCAGGGAGTCCATCGACCAAAGGCCAGGCCAGGAGGGCCCAGCCCAGGTTCGGCCGAACCCCCCTGATCACCGTTGATCCTGGGGTTTGGCATGGACGCTCAGATGCTCTCCTAATGACGGTTGCAGGGCAGTTCGGACATTTCCCCTTCTCATAACCATCATAACTGCCCTATAAATAGACCTCACTTCACTCAATTCAACACACACTTCCAAGCTTGAGCTGAATTATAAGAGGCTCTATTGTACTATATTGTATACTTGAAGAGGAAGAGAGTAGAGTAGAAGAAGTCGGAAGAATTCTGGAGTTGTTGGTAATCTTCTCCTATTTCTTTTATTCTGTTTATTACTCTGAATTCAATATAATATTCTTCCTGGGTAATTTAGATTTATCTTGTGAGAATTATCTCTTGGTTAGTTCCTAAGTAGCATACGGGATTATTGTTCACTATAATTAACTAAAATATAGTGATTTCTTTGGTGAGTTATAAACACTAAAGTAGATATTAATTGCTTAGACGTGGTGTTTAGGTAATTGTTATCCAGTAATTGCTGCGTATACCATAGTACGTTTGAGGTAGTTGTAGAGGTGGTGACAGTCCTCAAGATCACTTAAGTCCACACTGTCTGGATACGTAGTAGAGCGACATCTGGGAACAGGGGGTTGCCAGTGCCTGAAGTATTGCATTAGGATTAAAGTTAAGCTTTCCCTAGACACTGTTTCTCACTAGAAAATCCTCTCTATCCTGGCCTATCATTTGCTTGGTGTCCTTGGATGAACCGGAGGAAGATCTGACCACACATGTTCCCTTGGATTCGATACCCTTGGAAGTGCTACATCGGTATATCTGTGCGCTTGCGGATTTTATCTGTAATCGTAAGAAATACCAACATCTGCAAGCTCAGGCTTGATTTTACCCCTGGTCGATGGTTGGAAGGCAACTCCCATAGCCATTCTACCAGCCGAATGTATGGGTCAATTATGGAAATACTTATGTTACATGTACTTAATGAACCGCGGTTCAACTGGCCGGTTCACGGTCGGACCATCAGATCGGTGAACCAGGAGGGGTGACCGGGTCATCTACTGGTCCATTTTTTTCCACTATGAGCGTGGGTACGGGAGGTTGGGACAGGCGACGTGATGGTCGGTGTCCACTAGTCACACGAATCCCGTGTGAGAACGACTCGGAGACGAGGGCGAGTGCGGTGTGTTGAACGAGATTGACCGCTGCGTCGGCTCTTTGTCATTCAAGCGCGCGACACATGGGAGGCGGTGCGTGATGCGTTGGCAACCGAGCCTCGTACGTCCATCGCGTCATGGCACTGCTGTGCGTAGGCCTATGTCATATGGTACGACGTGCGGGGAGAACAAGGGAGGGGCACGGCGTGCGGAGCTAGGGGTAGTGACGGCTAGGCGATACCGCTACGTTTATGGCGCGGCTCAGCATTTTCCGACGGTGTCGAGGTGTGGTGGATGGGACGGACTCTAGCGGCGAGCTCGCTGGCGATATGATGGCAATGGGCTCCATCTGGTACGGCGACGGTAGCGAGCGGTAGCGTCAGGGCTTCGGAGAGAGAGAGGAACGAGCCGCGGTGTCGGCTTGGCTTGGTCACTAGCTGGGTAAGAGGAGCGGTGCTGGTAGGCTGCGCCTTCCCGGGCTGGGCAAGGTAGGGAAGAAATGAAGAGACGAGGAAAAGGAAGTGTTAAGGGACCAAACTTTTAAGAAAAGGCACATTTTGCTACAGGACATCGCAACTTCGTGGTTTTAGCTGTAGGACACCGCGTGAAGTGACTTTTGGGGAAGACACTCTCAAATGTTGGATATTTGCTAGTGGACACCGCGCTCATTAAAAATAATAATTTCTGGTTGAAGAGGAGAGAGAAATCGCGTGAAATGTCAAAAATATCCTTGGGCCCAATGCCAGCTCTCCTATCTCTCTTCTTTTCTCTCTCTATCTTCCTCCTTCCAGCGTCGCGCTGCGAGGTGAGGCAGCGTGCGGAGGCCTGGCGTGGGTGCAGCGGCCGTGCGGGCGGCACGGCGCGACGTAGTGGCGCAGCGGCGGTGGCTCACGACTACGCTGGGTGTTGGTATTTCTTAATAACATTACTAGAAATATAATCCCAGCAATGGCGCAGAAATACTCCTGGTACATTATGATTAAAGGGTTCATCCGCAAGCGCACGGATATACCATTGTAGCATTTCACCCGAGAGTATTCCAAGGGTATCATATTTATTTAATCTCGTGGAAAGATTATAGTAGAGAGAACCGTAGTAATAGTTTATATGTTACTTGTAATAATCATAGTCTAAGCAGGGGTTAATATAATCCATAGGGTAGGATGATACACAAGCATAGAACTACTCATTCTCATACTAAATTATCTAAGCTAAGTGGAAAAAAGTAGAAAAGAATATATTCCTATACTTCTAGTATACATAGTATACATACATTCTAGTTATATGATTAACTAGCTAATACCCTCTTTCCGATGCCCTTCTAGTACTTCGAGAAGCCACCCCTGACTGTCAAGTTCCTTACGACAACCTGTCATGACCATACAACCGGGGCTAAATACGGAGAAGTACCCTCCCAAGGAAATTAACTTATGACTATATACACGCGCGGAGGAATACCCGTACTGAGCTGTCACCATCGGTGGCCCACCTCTCATCCACAGCATATAACCCCAAATAACGATACCCAATAATCTAGACACCACGCCTAAACTACCAGATACTATTCTAATATCATCATCATGATATAGAGTAATTGCAATAGCAAACATTATACCTGTACCTATGCATCTCCCAGATAAGCTAGCAGTATAATCAGTATAAGATAAACATAAAGTAAAGTTGGCATTCATATAATCGGAAAGTATTTCAATACCAGAAATGTATAAAGAAGAGTATTCTAAATAAAGTAAAAAGCTTAAAAAAAAGGAAAGGAGAGCTACTAGAGCCATACTCGAACTCTTCCGAAGACTTCTGGACTCCGATTTCTATTCTATTCCTACTCCACTAGCTTAAGAATACTAAACTAAACTTTAGAGAATATGAGAGAGCTTTGCTTGAAGTGCGTGAAGAAATGGAGAGAGTGGGAGGTTTATATAGCTTGAGAATGACGATTATGACGGTTGGAAAGGTCGGTAATACCCACCAACCTTCATTGGGGAGTCATCTCAGCCGTCCCTTCAATCCCTGGATCAAACGGACAAGAGAGGGGTTCGGCCGAACCAAGGGCTGGCCCAACCAGCCCACAGTTTGGCTGGCGGCTTCCTCTCTTTGATCCCTGTTGTAGACTTGTAAATTTTGGCCCAATTTATCGTGTCAATTCTGAGTTCTTGGCCTATACATACAAAAGTCTGATTCTCGACACCGTCCGATTGTTTTATCGTTTGATTTGATGTCGATTCTCCTCCACTTTGTGATTATTCTCTGCACAAGGTTAGTAAACCTAATACTAGTGGAATATTATTATTCTAATACAAATATGCATTGCAAGCATAACTAGTTCTTCTCTATTTTGGTAATATTGAGAGTCGAAACTGATCGCTAACAACCATCAACACCGGGCGGGGTGTGCCCAGCTGGGGCTCGCGGCGGTCATGTGGGTGGCGCGGCGAGGTGTAGTGGCGTGCTGGCCGTGCGGGCGCGGCGGCGGCGGCTCACGGCGACGCCGTGCGGGGTGCATCCGGTTGGGGCTCACGGCGGCCTTGTGGGCACAGAAGCCATGCGGGCGCGACGGTGGTGGCTCGCACTAGCTCGTCCATGTCCACTTCCCTGCCTAATCTCCAATTACCTTGCCTAAGCTAAGCTACTGACTCCTCTCTCGTCGCATGGCAGACCGGATGACGCGCTCGCCACCGCCTCTGCCGATAGACATACTCGTGCACGTGTTCCGGCGGCTGGACCCGGACGAGCTGGCGTCCGCCCCGCCGCCGGTGAACCGTTGCTCTAGCAAGCCCTCGACCTACGCCACGACCACCTCGCGCGCTTCATGCCGTGGGGCGCGCTGGCGGGGGCACTCGCACGCCTCCACGACATCCACCGCTTCTCCCTCGCGGGCTTCCTCAGGCTTTGCGTCGCCCGCACTGGAGGTGCGACGAGAGTCGCAGCTGGACACACTCCGCACAGCGTCGCCGCGAGCCATCGCGCCCCGCCTCACCTCGCAGTGCGACACTGGACGGAGGAAGATAGAGAGAGAAAAGAAGAGAGATATGAGAGCTGACATGTGGGCCCAAGGGTATTTTTATATTTCACGCGATTTCTCTCTCCTTTTCGACCGAAAATTATTATTTTAATGAGTGCGGTGCCCACCAGCAAATATCAAACATTTGAGAGTGTCTTCCCCCAAAAGTCACTTCACGTGCTATACTACAGCTAAAACCACGAAGTCGTGATGTCCTGTAGCAAAATTTGCCTTAAGAAAACTGCTAGGCTAGGCCCACTAGGGAGCAAAGTTAGACTTTAGCTTTAAAAACGTGAAATTGATTTTCTCAAATAATTTTAGTTTACAAAGGTTTTAATTAATTTGTTCATTTATTTGTAAAATAATTCCTTAAAGGATATTAATTCATAGAAATGGCTCTTAGTAAAGTAATTAATATTTGCTTTTATTTGCAAAATATTTTCTTAAATGATATTAATTTATAATCGTGGCACTTTAAAAAATATATTATTTGAATTCCATAAATAGATTTAGAATTTGAAATTTAATTTCTTATTTGATTTAATTTGGCATTGGCATAACATGAAAAAAAAATCCAAAGAATACCAGCACTATGGACTTTTGAATTTTTTTTATTATTCCAAATTTTTGTTTCCTTATTTTAAATCCAAAATGTTCAGGTGTTACATATATTCATCTTATATTCGCAATATATTTAGATTGCATCTTCTACTCGTTTGCTTGTGTTCTTAATTTGTTTGCAACGGATAGCTTTATTGGCGAGGTCAATCGCGTTTTAGCTTGGTTTGATAACGGTTAAATGGTGTAGTGATTGGGAGAGGTTTGATCAATCTGGTTGGAGCCTTTGGATTATCAACGTCTCCAAAATCGACCAATCCAATACCTATTGTAAGATTGGGACCTAATTCCTCATCATAATGTATACGTGCGTCGTTGCGCATGTTAGCCGTGGCCTGTGGTGCGGCGCACCAACGCAATAATGCAAAAATAGCTCAAGATTCTGCTCTCTCTTTACAGAATGCGTACACAGTCAGTCCTATTAACATACACCCTACATCAATAAGCAAATATTCAACTTTCAGCGAGACTTATTTTTTTTAATATTTGATATGTTGATTTTTTTTGCAGGTGTTTGACCATTCACCGTATTTAAAAATTACACAATTACCTTTTATTTTATAGTGACTTGTTTAATCATTAAATATATTATGAGCACGACTTATAATTTTGCTTTAAATTTTGAATAAGAAAAATCAACGGCGTCAAACGTTAGAATCAGGTGGGAGCATATTTTATTGAGGCTTTTGATGTCTACATAGAAGTATGAACCTTGAGCATATTGTTAGTGATATGCCCTAAAGGCAATCATAAAGATGATTGTATCACATACTATGTTTACATATTTATCCGACATTGTTCCTTGAAATAGATAACTCATTATTGGTTAATGAATATGTGATTCTTTCATGAGACTCTTTATGTTGTTTGTTAGTATTTCTAAAGGATCCCTGATCAAATATCATATGTGGAACAAATATGTTTATATGATCAGCACATGTATTAATTAATGATCATGTCTCATGGATCATGGTATAGAGATACCAAATTAATAATGTAGACATATGTTGGTGAAATGTTGTTGGATAGACCCAACATGAGACACTGCAAGAGCCATATGTGTTGTGTCATCAGTGATCTCATTTAGTGTTGGTGTTGAATCCTTAGACCTGAGATTATCATGGTTCCCAACATGTGTAGTAGCTTACTTAGGGATTGCTAAATGCTACTCCGTAATTGGGTAGTTATAAAAGTAGTTTTCGGGTATGCTATGAAATATGTAGTAGGATATGAATAATCAAGATGGGATTTGCCCCTTCTATGGAGAGATATCTCTGGGCCCCTCGATGTTGTAGATTATGGAAGTGCATGGTCATGCCAAGGGCGATTGAGGAGTCAATCACAAGTTATATAATCTATCAACAGGTTCGAGTGAATGATTGAGCTATTAGAGGATGTCACATATCTAGCCTTGAGCTTAATCAATATCGTGAGGCAAATGGATTCATACAAGTATACACCAGAGGTTCAACCGATATGATCTTTATGTATGCTCGGTGGGTCAATACGTTCTGCTAGGGGCCGCTGTTGACGCGTAGACCGAAAAGGAGTTTTCGGGTTACAGCCGAGTGTACATGAACCTACAGGGTCGCACGCTTAATGGGCCGGAATAAGGGGATTGGATGGAGATCCAATACGAGCTTAATTCGGATAGGGATCCGAATAGGTGTCCTACGGGCCTTGGAGGCCCGAGTGATGGATCCTATATATTCGTGAGGGGTGTGACCGGCGGAGGCGTTGTATCACGTTAGAAACCCTAGCCGTCACTTCCCTCCCCGAGCAAAACCCTAGCCGCATGCGGGTGCTAGCACATCTGCGCGTGGCGTTCTGTCCCTGTACGTGTGGATACCGGTAGAGGCGCCGCTGGTTTGCGGTGCTGATCGGCCTGGGAGTACGGTGAGGAGAACGCACGAGGAGGAGAAGGTCGAGCCGGTGCGATCGATTACTTCCTCTACATCGACGCGCGCTACTTCGCGAGAATTCCTTCGACTTCTCAGCGTCTTTTTCCGCTGCGCAGCGCATCGAGTGGTAACGATCTATGATCTAATACTTGCATGGTTCCTGGTTTACGCGATAGAAAATTTTGATTTATGCTATCGTAGCCTACGCATATCCCAACACTTATATATATCTCAACCCATAGACGTTTCCTGTTGCCACACGATCTCAAAAAAGCTCACCATATTTGTAAACTACCGTCGGTGACAACATGAAAAATGCTCCTGTTAGTATATACTACTAGAAAAAGCATTTTTCCCGACGTGGGGGTCTTTTTTCGCAGGCGGTCATGACCATTGGAATCAAATGACCGCCTATAAAAATATAAATCGGGGTGAAATTCGCTGTCCGCCTGCGAGGCGAACCTTATGTGGTCAGCCTGCAAAAATCGTACCTAGCAAAAAAAAAATCTTAACTCCTTATCTCCTCCTCCCACCCCCTCCCCATCACTCATTTCTCTATCTCCCTCAACACTTCTTCTCCCGGCCTCCCCTCCACACCTCTCCTCTCACCGGCCTCTCCCCTCCCCTCACCTCTCCTCCTCTGCCCGGCCGCCGGCCGGAGGCGGCGGCGGCTATCGGCAGTGGCGGCGTGTGCTCCCAGCGGCGGGGCTGCGGGCAGGGGCGGCGGAGGGCGGCAACGGCAAGGAGGGTTGAGGCGGCGCGGCTCCCGCCCCTCCCTCCCAGATCTGGCCAGAGGGGGGCGGGGGGAGAGCGGTGGCCGGCGGCTCCCGGCCCCTCCCTCCCAAATCTGGCCGGAGGGGGGCGGGGGAGGGCGGTAGCCGGCGGAGCTCCCCTCCCTCTCTCGTCAGACATGGCGGTGGCGGCGAGGAGGGTTGAGGCGGCGGCGGCAGCTCCCAGCCCCTCCCTCCCAAATCTGGCCGAAGAGGAGCAGGGGGAGTGCGGTGGCCGGCGGCACGGACGATGGAGGGGTGTGGCCGTGCGGTGGCGGCGACGGATGACGGTAGGGCACGGCCGTGAGGTAGCGGTGGCGGGCGACGGCCCCAGCCCCTCCCTCCCTCCTGGCGGTGATGGGGCGGACGACGGCGGGGCATGGCCATGAGGCGGCGGCGGCGGACGACGGCTCCCGGCCCCTCCCTCCCTCCCGTCGATGTGGGAGTTTTTGCTGATGAAGATGGATGAGCTATATGTGTAAAGTGATTTTAGGAATGATTTTACATGTGATTTTGTTTTCTTGTGACGCAACATCGTCCGCCCCATGGCCATGGTGATTGGCCCACCTGGGAAAACACTTTTTCCAGTAGTGCTCCTGTTAGCATCTAGCATCGCAACATCCTTTTATACTCTAGAACATTGACAACAGATATATCCATTAAGACTCTATAGCTAGGTTAACATGACAAGGTAAAAAGAGAGAAATTTGTAGCCTGCATATCCACAACTCCCTTGATCGAGTATCTTACCAAATCAGCCTGCCATTCAAAAATACCAGCACATGCTATATCAGTGTAAACATCTCGCGAAATCACAGTGTTCCACAAACAAGCCTGATACTCCATCGTCTAGCTTCTTCATGTACAACTCTCTGCCTTCTCGGGAATGAAAACAAGCAGCTGGTTGCCCAAGAACAGCCTCATCTAGAATCTAGACAGTTAGCAAGTTCCGAAGTATTTCTTCCATAATACGAAGGCAGCATCAAAAGCAGGATGTCTGACTTATCAGCCGTCTATTATCAGTTTTGATGTCAACACAACTTGGAGTGAAGCCTTTTGGCACTCCATTAACTCTCCCCATGCATTTCCATACCATTCGTTGCTTTCATCATCACAGACGAAAGTGACATCAAATGTTTGAAGAGATCTCGCTTTGGATAGTAAATGCCTCATAAAGCACATTTGATTTGAGTTGTCCTTCACCTTGACTTCAGTCAGGGAAACATATTTGAGGCTTGCAAACAAGTAGCTGCTTATCTCAGAATTCAGGAAGTCTTCATAAATCTCATCTTCAGAACTCAGGGAGTCTTCATCAACCTCATCTTCTGAATTCAGGGGGTCTTCGTCAATCTCATCTTCGGAATTCAGAGGGTCTTCATCAATCTCATCTTCATCCCATTCTGAATAAGCAATCTACAAAACAAGGGTAAAATTTTAATTAACTCACTTGACCAAGAGATGTCTTTAAATTGTAACATATCAGTTGAAGGTGTGAATCTAATATTACCGAAATGCAAAGGTGTTCAATGTGCGGAGCAAACTTCAGTAAAGAAGCTAACGATAGAACATTTGAGCGTTGGCCAAAATCTATGGTCAGGCGGGCTTCCCTTAGATTCTCAAACTTGCAAGTAATTCCCTCCAGCATATTAATGTTGAACTGAAAATCATAAGAACATAGTTAGGCCTAACATATGTCCATGGTGCAAGTTTACATCGACCTACTAATCTAAGCAAACATTCAAATATTACACCATGATCCTGTAGTTAGAAAGGTTCTTGAAGCTTCATTTTCAGAACCTAAGAGCCATATTGTCAGCAATGTTGGGATTTGTATAGGAGTACATGTCTTCAATTCACATTTGCCAAAACACGACATACTATCTCTACAATCTCCTAGTTTCACATTGACCAATTCAGTCAAACTGTAATTAAGTTGTCAAAATACTACTTTCTATCCAAAAACAAGTTAGATCATCCCAACAGCCTTACTCTGAGCTATCAAGGTGAACTAGAAGCAGTAAAAGAATTGTCCTCCGACAACTATCACAACCAAAATTTAGGAGAGAGATCAATCCTTCTCAGAAAATGATGATGAATACACCTTTTGTTCTGAGAAGGAGTATTCATCATCATCAAGGCCATGACGCAAGGTACTTCACGACAGTCTGAAAATAGTAAGTTCAGGGAAATGACTCGTGAGCTACTATAGCAGTTGCAGTGTTACTGTGTTAGTGAGTGAACCTCAGTGGAAATGCAGAACATACTACATATATACAAGACATAAATGAGATCAGCAGTGCCCCCAATCAAGTCTGCAGATTATCTGTGTAAATGAGTTAACTAAAATTCATAAATGTGGATGAACATGTACATGGGATTCACAGGCAGACAATGAGGCAAGCAAGATAGGCGTGTAATGAAAATTGGGATCCAACGAGGTATTCAAATGGTTTGACGTCGTACCTGATCACACTGATGAAACAGAGCTTATTGACAGTAGAAATATTCTGGAAAGCATCGAGGAAGTCTTGGGTTCCGAAGAGGCGATCGAATGAGATGGTCGCCTCCTCCAGCATGGGGAGCGGCATTGGTATTCGGCAGCCGTTGTCGTCACCCATCGCCATGGTGATGAAGAGTTCCCGGAGTTTGGGCGCTCTGATGGCCCAAACTCCACGCCGCCGCCGGTGGTGGTGATCACGAGTGACAACTTGAGCACGGTGAGTTTCTCCGCCGCGACGATGAGGTGTTCGAGCTGCGTGCCGGCACCGGCGAACGGGAGGGTAACATACACGAGGTCGAGGCGCTCGAGGTTGGGGAAGCCCGGAAAGCCCGGCGGCGCCGCCGGTATGTCGCATTGCTCGAGGTCGAGGCGGACGAGTGCGGCGCTGGAGAAGAGGGCGGGTCCGGGAAGGCGGCGCGGCTTAACGCCCAACGAGAACTCCAGGATGAGATCCCGGACGCCCTTCCGCGCCAAGGCGCGGAGCCAGCGGGCGGCGCGGAAGACGTCGCGGCGGGCGATGCGGGCGCGGAAGCCGCGGACGGGGCGCGCGCACCGCCACAGGGCGCGGAAGCCGCCGGACCCGCCCTATTCTCCTGCGCCGCACTCGTCCACCTCGACCTCGAGCAATGCGACATGCCGGCGGCGCCACCGGGCTTTCCAGGCTTCCCCAACCTTGAGCGCCTCGACCTCGTGTATGTCACCCTCCCGTTCGCCGGTGCCGGCACGCAGCTCGAACACCTCATCGTCGCGGCGGAGAAACTCGCCGTGCTCAAGTTGTCACCCGTGACCACCACCACCGGCGGCGGCGTGGACACGTGGGCCATCAGAGCGCCCAAACTCCGGAAGCTCTACATCACCATGGAGATGGGTGACGACAACGGCTGCCGAATACCAATGCCGCTCCCCATGCTGGAGGAGGCGACCATCTCATTCGATCGCCTCTTCGGAACCCAAGACTTCCTCGATGCTTTCCAGAATATTTCTACTGTCAATAAGCTCTGTTTCATCAGTGTGATCAGGTACGACGTCAAACCATTTGAATACCTCGTTGGATCCCAATTTTCATTACATGCCTATCTTGCTTGCCTCATTGTCTGCTTGTGAATCCCATGTAGCATGTTCATCCACATTTATGAATTTTAGTTAGCTCATTTGGACAAATAATTTGCAGATTTGATTGGGAGTACTGCTGGTCCATTTATATCTGCTATATATGTGTCATCTTCTGCATTTTTGCTGAGTTTCAATCACTAAGACTGCAACTGCTATTATAACTCAAGAGTCATTACCCTGAACTGATTATTTCCAGAACTTGTTAAGAGATATATTCATCATGATCTGAGGAGTGATCTCTCTCCTAAAATTTGGATGTGATAGTTGTTGGAGGACAATTCTTTTACTGCTTCTAGTTTCCCTTGATTCCTCAGATTAAAGCTGTTGGAATGATCAAACTTGTGTTTCGATCGATAGTAGTTTTTTCTTGACTGAATTGGTCCTTGTGAGCAACTTAATTACAATTTGACTGAATTGATCAATGTGAGACTAGGAGCTTGTACCGATGGTATGTCATGTTTAGTCAATTAAATAGCTATATAGTAGTTTACTCACGGAATGGGCCTAAACCATGTAATGGTTGATCGAAGGATGAAGGGTGTGGATTAAAGCAATGGCAAACTCTGCCTTTGGCCTCAAAGGCAGATGATGCGAACCTGTCATGTTTCGGCCTCAAAGACATGTACACTGATACAAATGCTAACTTTCCTAACAGTATGGCTCTTATCTTTTCTCAAAAGGAAGCTTCAAGAACCTTTCTAACAACAAGATCATGGTGTCCTAATATTTGAATATTTGCTTAGGTTAGTAGGTCTATGTAAACTTGAATCATGGACATATGTCAGGCCTAACTATTTTCTTATGATTTTCAGTTCAACATTAATATGCTAGAGGGAATTACATGCAAGTTTGAGAATCAGAGGGAGCGCGACCTGATCATAGATTTTGGCCAGCGCTCAAGTGTTCTATCGTTAGTTTCTTTACTGAAGTTTGCTCCGCACATTGAACACCTTTATATTAGGGTAATATTAGATTCACACCTTCAACTGATATGTTACAGTTTAAAGGCATCTCTTGGTCAATTGTGTTAATTGAAATTTCGGCCTTGTTTTGTAGACTGATCATTCCATATTGGACCCCGTGAGTTCTGAAGATGAGATGGATGAAGACTCCCTAAATTCTGAAGATGAGTTTGATGAAGACTCCCTGAAATCTCAAGATGAGATTGATGAAGAATCCCTGAATTCTGAGATAAGCAGCGACTCGCTTGCAAGCCTCAAATATGTGACCCTGATTAATATGAAGTACAACTCAAATCAAATGTGCTTTATGAAGTTTTTACTGTCCAAAGCGAGATCTCTTCAAACATTTGACGTCACTTTCATCTACAGTTATGAAAGCAATGGACGCTATGGAAATGCATGCAGAGAATTAACGGAGTGCCAAAAGGCTTCACCCCAAGTTGTGTTGACAGCAAAAGTGACAACACACGGCATGTAAGACAGACATCCTGTCCTTGTTGATGTTGCCTTCGTATTATGGGAGAAATACTTTGGAACTTGCTACTGTTCAGATTCTACATGAGGCTATTCTTGGGCAACCAGCTGCTTGTTTTCATTCTCGAGAAGGCAGAGAGTTGTACATGAAGAAGCTAGACGATGGAGTATCAGGCTTGTTTGTGGAACACTATGATTTCGCGAGATGTATACACTTATATGGGAGTGGATTCTAATCCCTCGAGGGGATATCCTCTCATATACCTTTTTCTTCCAAATTTGATGCAAATAGTTATGAAAAATTCTGAAAAAAATTGATAATGTAGAGTATAATGATACCTACTAGTCCACCAAAATTCATGTTCAAATTCGATCTACACATCGAGAAACAAAAAAGACAAATTTAGATATAAACAGTACGTTACTATTCATACGCTGAATTTGTCTTTTTTATATCTCGACGTGTGAGTTGAGTTTGAACTTAAGATTTTATGGAGTTGTATATATGTGTTGTATGAATGTTGTCAAATTTTTCCAGAATTTTTCATAACCGTTTAGATGGTTTTTGAGCAAACGAGGGAACATCCCCTCAAGGGATTAGAATAGTTTCCCCACTGATATAGCATGCGGTGGTATTTTTGAATGACAAACTGATTAGTATGATACTCAATCAAGGGAGCTGTGGATATGCAGGCTAGAAATTTCTCTCCTTTTACCTTATCACATGTTAACCTAGCTCTTAGAGTCTTATCAATGGATATATCTGTTGTCAATGTATTCTAGAGTATAAAAGGATGTTGTGATGCCAGATGCTAACAGGAGCACTTTTCATGTTGTCGCTAACCGGAGTTTACAAATATGATGAGCTTTTTTGAAATCGTGTGGCAACTGGCAACAGAGGACATCTATGGGTTGATATATAGAAATCAAAAGGCTCAATAAAATGTGCTCCCTCCTGTTTGTAACGTTAGGCCATTGATTTTTCAAAATATATATGTTTGATCATTTGTCTTATTTAGAATTGGGTTAAGTCCGATTTACCCCCCTAAACTCTTGGAAAGTACGCTGTACCCCCTAAACTATAATACCAGACATAATACCCCCCTGAACTATTTAATCCGGACACTTAACCCCCCGGTGACCAATTTCAGCTGGTTTTGCCCGTTTGATCCGACGTGGCACACCCATGTGGCAAATGACGTGGCAGTAATATAAAAATACCCCTCCCCTCCCACTCTCTCTCTCTCCCTTTCTCCCGTGAAAAATTCCCCAACCCAAACCCCTAACCCTAGCGGTGGAGGCGGAGCTTGGCGGCGCGGCGGCGGAGGTGAACGGCGGCGCAGGTGGGGCTATGCGGCACTGTGGCATGGCACGACGCTCGCACGGCAGCTCGGCGCTGCGCAGGCACGACGCTCGCGTGGCGGCGCGGCGCATGCGTGACTGTGCAGCAAACAGCGCTCGCACGACGCTCACACGGCCTTCAGTTGTGAGCTGCTTATTTATTTGTCATTTTAGGACAGTGAGATTGGGATGCTCGTATGATTCTCTCATTTGTTGATTTGTTTATGGTTGCCCAGTGGGATGTTGAGCTTACTTTATCGATTTCTGAGTATTTAATTGTGGATGAATGATTAGTGGTTTGCTTTTTCTGGTTGTAGAGTCATTGCGATGGATGTTCTGAACTTTTTGGTTGTACGGTTCCAGTATAATGGAGAGTTCATATACGATGGTAGGCAAAACCATTACTGTGGTGGATCTTAAGCAATATCACACATTGACCGTGACAAAATTTTGTTGCCAGAGGTTAAGGGCCATCTAAAGGACCATTGTGCAGTTGAGGAACCAATGCTTTTGCATTGGTTGTTCCCAATGAAAGAGCTGAAGGATGGTCTTCGTGTTTTGTTGGACGACAAGGTCTGTCAACTGATGTCAGACTATACTAGTGAAGCAGAGGTTGCAGATATATATGTTGAGACACAAGTTGCACAAGAAGACAGTTCAGATGCAGAAGATGCAGGAAGTGGTAATGACAGTGATTTTGAAGATGAAATTGAAGAAATTTCTTCAGATGAGGAGGCTGCTGAAATTTTTGAAGTGGATACTAAAGGGAAGAAGCCTGTTATGATAGTAACCTCAATACCAGATAAGACTCGGGGACAAATTGAGTCACTGAGATAGTGCCATAATCTTGCTAAGAAGGACAAGGAAGAGACACAAGTGGTAGCACAAAGTGATCAGTTGGTTCCTTATAGTGCTGAAAGTGATTCTGATTCTGATAGTGATTATTTAGGTGGGGACAGCTGCTCTTCAGAGGAGGATGAGGAAGCAAATGAGATCATGAAATCATTTAAGGAGTTTCAGAAGAAGCTGAAGGATGGTCAAGTTGCTGATCTCGATGATGTGTTTTGTGGAGAAAGAGCTAGTCAGAGGAGTGAGAAAGCACTAGTGCAGATTGAGGATGATGGAAATGCAACACCTTATGATGACAGTAGTGCAGATGATTCATTTGAAGAGGATAGTGATGGTCAGTTGGTCACTAAAAGGAGTAAGTATCCAAGGTTCAGAGGTAGTAGTAGCAGCACACCGACTTTTACTCTAGGCCAGCTATTTGATTGTAAGAAAGAGTTCAAGGATGCAGTTATAAAACATGCACTAGCCAACAGAAGGTATGTGAAGTTTGTAAAGGATGAGGGTGATAGAGTTAGAGCAAAATATGAGTGGAAATTATGTCCTTGGGTCTGTCTTCTCAAAAAGACAAGTAGGACCAATAGTTGGCAAATCACAAGCTTTACTGATGGACACACATGCCCTCAGAGGAAAGATAATCCAATGGTAACATCAACAAGAATTGCAGAGAAGTATGAGAAGATGATTAGAGATAACCCAACATGGAGTATCAAGAATATGATTTCTACTGTTTCTGAAGAAATGTTTGCAAATGTCAGCGTTCCTCAGTGTAAGAGAGCAAAGGCACATGTTCTGAAGAAACTTTATGATGCAACAAGGTGTGAGTATTTAAGGATATTTGACTACCAACTTGAGCTACTAAGAAGTAACCCGGGTAGTACATTAGTAGTCATTCTTGATAGTGATAGTCCAACTCCTGTGTTCCAAAGAATCTACGTATGCCTTAATGCTTGTAAGAAAGGATTCCTTGCTGGTTGTAGAAGAGTTGTTGGACTAGATGGTTGCTTTTTCAAGGGATCAACCAATGGTGAGTTACTATGTGCATTAGGGAGGGATGCAAATAACTAGATGTACCCAATTGCTTGGGCAGTAGTGGAGAAAGAGACCAATGACTCATGGGACTGGTTTTATGCTTTGCTATTCAAAGATCTTGTTGCTGGTGAAGGTGATGGTTGGGTGGTCATATCAAATCAACAAAAGGGAATTATTAATGCTGTTGAGACCTGGATACCTAAAGCTGAGCATAGAAATTGTGCTAGGCACATTTATGCCAATTGGAGGAAGAAGTTCAAGAATAGGGAATGGCAAAAAAAATTTTAGAGGTGTGCCAAAGCTCCATGTAGGCCTCTGTTTATTTTAGCAAAAGCAAAGCTAGCACAGTGCACAAGGGAAGGAGCCGAGGCTATCATGAAAACTGATCCTCATCACTAGAGCCGGGCATGGTTCAAGTTAGGATCAAATTGTGACTCGGTTGACAACAATATGTGTGAATCCTTCAACAAATGGATTGTTGAGGCTAGGTTTCTGCCTATAATCAGTATGCTTGAAGCTATCAGAAGAAAAGTTATGGTTAGGATACATGAGCATAGGACTAAAATGGACAAGTGGATAGGACCAATCTGTCCAAACATACTTAAGAAACTCAATGCTTTTGTTACAGAATCTGGATTTTGCCATGCAATTTCAAATGGAAATGACAAATTTAAAGTGAAACATCATGAACAAAGGTTCACAGTCAACCTTCAAAGCAGAACTTGCTCTTGTAGATATTGGTAGTTAGCAGGGCTCCCTTACTGTCATGCTATTGCTTGCATCCACTATAAAACCAATAGCCTTGATGATTATATTGCCTCCTGCTACTCAGTGAAAGCATTCATGTCAACATATGAACATTGCCTTGAGCCTGTGGAAGGCATTCATAGCTGGCCAGTATCTAAGAGACCCAAGCCTGCTGCACCTCTCTATGTTAAAATGCCAGGTAGACCAAGGAAGGAGAGGAGAAGGGAGCCACATGAAAAACCCAAAGCAACCAGGGTGTCAAAAGTGGGCACTATCATTAGGTGTAGAAGATGCAAGGGAATTGGACACAACAAGACAACTTGTGCAAAGAGAAATGCAGGCACTGCTCAGGCTTCATCCAGTGCACAATCTAGGCCTATTGACAAGAAGAGTTCCTCAAAAGTGAAGAAAAAGACATCTACCACAGACCACTTAGTTCAAGTTCAAGCTACTGTTGCACACAAGATTGTAAGTTTTTAACATGTAATTACTACTAAAATAGCCTCCTATGCTTTCTTGCTTGCTAACACATCTCTTCTTGTAGCATTCTCCTAAGTCTGGCCATGCTATTACAGTAGCAGCAGCAGCTCAAGGACCACCAAGGAAAAAACTTCAAGTTAGGAGGCCTACTTCAAGTTAGGAGGCTGACTGTGGCCTGATGACATATATAGATATTTCGGTTGTAATGTCAGATTTGTGACTCTGATCACAAGTTTCTTTTGGTTGTAAAGCCAGACTTGTGGCTATTGGCTAGTGATGCTTATTTTGGTGGTAATGCCAAACTTATGGCTAAGTGATTTAATTAAGTTGAAAAACATTCACTGATTGAAAATGTTCACTGAAGCATATGTTGCCTTGTGCTATTCCAAATAGCCTCTGTGATTGATTTATACTAACTGCACACACACTGTATTGCACAAAACATGACCATCACAAATTGAGAAATATGCTGGTTCAGATAGCCTCCATAACATATATCAGTACTGATTACATGCTAGTACACTGCATATACATGAAGATCACAGCTTAACATACAACCCCAGAATTACATATACACATGCTACTAATGCATACATAACTACACATCTTACCTTCTCTAATATATTAACTATATTAGCATTTCCAGTATCCTTTTGCTTCCCCCATTGCTCCCATCTGTTCCTTGTGCCTAGCAGCGTTGTGCCGTGCGAGCGCCGCATCGCTGCGCGTGCGCCTCGCCGCCGTGTGTGTGCCGCGCCGCCATGCGAGCGCCGGACTGCTGTGCCGCCACGCAAGCATCGTGCCTGCGCCACGCCGCCGCGCGAGCGATGTTTGCTGCGCAGCCGCGCGTGTGCCGCGCCGCCGCGCGAGCGTCGTGCCTGCGTAGTGCCGCGCTGCCGTGTGAGCGTCGTGCCACACCGCAGCGCCGCAGAGCCCCGCCTACGCCGCCGTTCACCACGCCGCTGTGCCGCCAAGCTCCGTCTCCACCACTAGGGTTAGGGGTTTGGGTTGGGGAATTTTTCACAGGAGAAAGGGAGAGAGAGAGAGAGGGAGGGGAGGAGTATTTTTATGTTACTGCCACATCATTTGCCATGCAGGTATGCCACGTCGGATCAAGCGGGTAAAACCAGCCGAAATTAGTCGCGGGGGGTTAAGTGTCCGGATTAAATAGTTCAAGGGGGTATTATGTCTGGTATTATAGTTTAGGGGGGTACAACGTACTTTCGCAAGAGTTTAGGGGGGTAAATCGGACTTAACCCTTTAGAATTTGATGCAAAAATATAAGTCATGCTTAACGTATATTTAATGATTAAACAGATCACTATAAAATAAATGATATTTATGTAATTTTTAAAATAAGATGAATGGTCAAACATCTAAAAACAAGTCAACATATCAAATATTGGAAACCAGAGAGTAAGATTTAAGCATGTTTGGCACTGTTGTGTGCACTGTTGGACATTGGATTTGAGATTGTAACTGTTGGTAACTTTTTGTGACAAGTTGACAACCACGATCGCAGCACCTTAATCTAGCAAGCACTAGATCAAGATGGGTTTTGATAAACCAAACCGGCTAGCAGAGCCGATCTAGATAAAACCGACCCGTCTCCTGGGCAAAACGAAAGGTTTTCAGGACAAACCTACAAAAAGGTGTCGCACTCTCACAGCGGCAGCGGATGATTTACGGTGCAAATCGATAAAGATGGACAAACTAAGAAAAAACTAAAAGCAATATGAAAAACGATTCGATTGATTGATTGTTGATTGTGTCCTTACAATGAACCGGCCTTGTCCATTATATAGGGTTGGTCTTGCCCTCTACAGGCCCTCCTCCACGTCCAACTCGAGATAAAAACCAAAGGAAGAAACCCAAAACATACCTTCGCAAGCAAGGAAAACTCGAGACTCGACGAAACAGACTCGAGCTTGGACTCTGCCGGTCAGACCGTCCACATGCCGGCGGTCTGACCGGCCTATACACGGCGGTCAGACCAGCCTCCCAGAGGAAACACCGGTAGATTTCCAAACTTTGATAATTTTCTCTATTTTAGTCCTAGGTGCTAAATTTGGGTGTAAACAGTAACATCACTGGATTTAGTTATGTGCTAGAATAAGAGTTACTAGAATTGAATTTTAAAATATTAGATTTTCAGATTATTTTTGAAAAATAGAAAAACCCTTTTGCAAAATTTGGTTTGCCGTTAGGATTTTTTTTTATTTTTCAGTGAATGATGAATATTTGAAAATAATTTTATTGGATTATTTGCGTCACTTGACTCTTTATATCTATTTAACTTTACTTGGCTAGAATCAACTATTCCTTCCGTCTCAAAATATAAACATTTTTAGCTATGAATATAGACAAAAGTTGCTATGTTTTGGTACGGAGGTAGTATAATATAAATAAAACATTTGTCCAGTTTATGTAAATCAAATATCCTTGGGAAACATCCTTCTCCCAAGGAAAAGTGTAATTTTGAGAAAATATATCGCTGAAAGTGGAATGTTTGCTTAGTGATGTTTAGTGCATATTAAAAGGAGTGGGTATGCATGCGTTTTGTACCGTGTTTCTAAGAAAAGGAAAGTGGAATGTTGAGCAACTTTTACATTGTTGTGTTGGTGCGCCAGACCACAAGTCACGGCTAACATGTGCAACGACGCGGGTATACTTTAGTAATTTACTATATTACTATTTTATTTGTTCAGTTAATTTAATTAGAATTAAAGTTGATCGTTAATTTATTAATCATTCTTTTCAATAAAATTCCAAAATTATTTGAAGGCGTTCCCATTTATAGCCGATTTATAGTTTTCAGTTCGATACTTCATTTGCTCCAAAAGTATAGATATGCTTGGCCAGATCCGGTGGCATCCTCGAGCTTAGTATCCATTTGCTCGTCCTAGACACCCTAGAGGAGAGAGGCGTTGATGGTGGCACCGAGATCATCGCTCGATTTGTGTTGCTGCGAGAGGGGAGAGGGAGAGGCGAGAGGACGTCATCACCGTCGCCACTCTGCGTTGCCCCAAGTTGAGTTCAGACCAAAGTTTAGCGATAAGCAACAACCCTGACCACAAACAGCTTTGTAAGTAGAACTAGTTTCAAACATTCTTTTTTGAGTAAAATACACGGCCGGTCCTTAAAGTTGAGTGCGGGTGTCACTTAGGTACATAATCTTGTAAATTGCATATCTAGGTTCACCATCTTGTTTAAGTGACTCATTGAGGTCCAAAGGACCTCTGACCCAGTCTGACCGCCGACGTGGCACGCCACGCAAGCATCAATTTTGCAAACAAGCCCCTCTGCAACAGTAACGTCGTCGTCCCGCCCTTGCAGCAGTAGCTACGCCTGTGCGCCGCTCTGGCTATGACTGTGGCACCTCGCTGAGCGCCACCGTGCGGATCCGGGAGTTCAAGGCCAGCATGGAGGAGCTCCGTCGTGCACCGTCCTCGCCGTCGCCGGCGGATGCGCTCACCGAGTTCACCGCTCGCGCTCTTCCTCACCACCGCGCTCTACTAGCACCTCGAGGGCTTCGAGGCCGTGAGCTTGGCGAGCTCGCCGGCAACGATAGGTGGCTCGTTTCGGGGTGCGACCAAAAGACAAAATGAAGAGCATGTTATTGCCATTCCATTCCTCTATTTTTCTCGGTTAGTGGACATCGGAGTAGCGTCGGCGGCGAGTCCGAGCGGAAGACGTTTTCGGGTGGTGGTGCATGTCAGCCTACGGCCATGTATTGCTTAAATGCGTGCATGCATGTGGTTCTATTATGTACCAGGAGGCTCACTGAAGATTGACTGTGGCTTGGAGAGGCCCGACGAGGACTTGGCGATGGATGGACATTGGCGGTGGCGGTAAGAACCTCCGGGATGACGGTGACAGCTCAAACAACTCCAAGATCTAGCATGCATGTGTGTCCACGAGGTTAGTGAGGTCACATGTATGGTGTATGCGCGAGGAATCGAACAATGGCTCACCGGAGGAGGCGGAATCAACAATGGTAGCCGGCGGTCGGAGTTGGAGAAGATGATGCCGATCTCCATCCATGATGCTTCATTCTCCACGGTTCTTGAGGGGTTTTGGTCGTGATGGTGTGGGGATACTGGTGGCGTGGTGGCTCGGCTTGACTTGGTCCATAACGACGGGAATGGCGACGAGGTCATGACGGCGTAGCGCAGAGCACGTCCCAAGGCCGGCGATGACACAGCGGCGTTCCCGTTGATTCGCTACACGATAGAGGATGAAATCAAAAGGAGAAATCTTCGGCATGGTGAGTAGAATATGGAACGGGAAAGAGATAATGGCGAGCGCGGCTTGACGACAATAGGCAATGCATCCTTCCCGACAGCCGACGATGGAGTGGAAGGCGAGGAGGGCACGATGGAGCTCTCCCTCTCAGTTTCTTCGAGGTGGAGAATGATGAGTGGCGATGCAGCTGGGTGAAGGAGAAGGCTAGAGATCGAGAGATTAAGAGCCGTCGTCGATGAGGCGGTGCTCCTGCTGGGCGTGCGGCGGGAGGCGGCGACCTCGCCTCCTCGACTTCGCGCTGCACATGTCGTCGTCCCGCCCCAGCAGCAGCAGCTGCGCCTGCACGCCGCTCTGGCTCCGACTGTGGCGCCTCACCCTGCCCCTCCGCGTCACCGTTCGCCGCTCGCCACCAACGCCTCACCGTGCGCACCGTCCGTGAGAGAGAGATTTAGGAAGAGGGGAAGCAAAATGGGGGGCAAAATGCAAATATGTTGCCACGCTGGACCGCCACGTAAGCCAGTGAACCCGGTAGGTCCTTCGGACCTCAATGAGTCACTTAAACAAGATGGTAGATCTAAATGTGCAATTTACAAGATTATGGACCTAAGTGACACCCGCGCTCAACTTTAAGGACCGGCCGTGTATTTTACTCTTCTTTTTTTGAGGAACCGACGGCAGGAGTTTCTCCTGCCAGAATTTATAGAAGAAGAGAATTGGCCCAGTTAATAAGAGAAACTGGGCCCAAAAACCGAACAAGCACGATTAATTAAAGGGAAATCGGCAAAAACCTATACAGAAAAGGAAAAGAAAGCAACTATTGAGACCTCACAAAAGTCGTCGTTGCCGAGCTTGCCAAAGGCAAGCAGCTTCGACAACATAATGCAAACGAGGTCTCCAGAAACCTCCAAACATCCTCTAGTAGAGCAGAAAACCTTCTGAGCGAAGCCTTCAACAAGGGAACAACATTGAGGATGCTGTCAACGCCCGTTCCGAAAGGAACCCGGTTTTCACCTGAATAGAGAGAGAGCTATCATGACGGTACCTCCAAGGAGGAAACGGCGCCCACAGGCGTCGATATCATCAACCTAGGATAGCACTAGGCAAGGTTTTCACCCGAGGCTCTCTCGAAATGCTCCACCTCTGAACCCTCGTCGTGATGCCAGGACGTTTGTTGAGGGTCATCGTTGCCGAGCTTGCAAGACAAGCAGCTCCGGCTCCGCCTCAACAGTTAATCACACTGCAGCTCGATCAGAGACCACCTCACACATAGGATCCCAGCTACAACAAACCTATGGCGTGGCCGACGACCAGCAAACAGGACGCCGAAAACCAACTCCGCACGCCACCCATACCGAACCAAGGAGCTCCCCGGCATCGACTGGAAGCAGCCTAGCCTAAGAAGGGAGGAGCACCTAAGAAGAGGGGAGTGGGCGCCGCACCGCCAGTGAGCACCAGAAGAACAATCAGTGAGGAAGGGGAGAACCTGATCTGGAGGAACAGGAGGGAGGGAGAGCACCGTCCCCGACGCCGGCAAAACCGCAGCAGGCCGGCTGCCCCCGGCCAGGTCCACGCGGCAGTTGGTGCCGGAGCACGCTCCGCCGAGAGCCGGACTGGAGCCGCCGCCGACCCGAAGCTGTCGTCGCCAATGAACCCGCGCCGGAGAAGCCCGTCACCGGCCACCCGCCTACGCCCGAACAGCGCCAGCGTCGACCGAGCCCGTCGCCAGTCACCTCGGCCAGATCTGGAATCGGGGCGACCGGATCTGGTGACGCCATCGCCTGTCACCGGAGCCGCGGAGAGCCCCATCGCCGCGCCATTGCCGCGACCTCGCCGTCCCGCCGCCATCGTCGCCACGCCCGCACCGGGGCGAGATGGAGCCGAAGGAGATGGCCCCGCCGCCGCCATCCCAGCGCGTCGCCGGGCGACGAGCTCCGGCGGCGGCGAAGCAGGGAGGAGGGAGGAGGAGGGGCAGCGGCGGCTAGGGTTTCGCCCTCGAGCCACCGAGCGAGGGCGACGCGAGGGCGCTGACGCTTCTGTTAGTCTATTTTCATCAGTTTCAGACATTCTGTCCTTTTGGAACTTGCAACTGTTTAGATGTGGCTGTTGTTCTTGTGCAAATCAACGGCTGTTTGTTTTCCTTATCGAGGCAGATTGTTGTACATGATGGGTTTGTCGATGGAATATCAGACTTGTGTGTGGAACACTGTGATTTGGCCACAGGCGCTGTCACTGATATAGCATGGTGGTGTCTTTGAATGACAAGCTGATTTTAGCGATACTCATCAATGGGACTTGTGAATATAACTGGCTATAACTAGTTTAGAAAGGAATTTGCGATACTAGTACAAGCAAGAGCAGTTTTCATGTTGTCGACCACTGAAGCTTACAAAAAATTTTACTGTTAAAAAATGCTGGGAGGTATTACATTTTTTATTATAAAATTTAGTGCCTCTCGATAACTGGTACCTCGAGTACAAAAATTTTTAGTGTATAAAATTTTGTTACCTAAAGATGATTTCTCAAAAACCCTAAAATTTCTCTGAAATTGTATGGCAACAAGGAGACGTCAAGGTGC
The DNA here is from genome assembly GCA_000338895.3 of Oryza meridionalis. NCBI lineage: Eukaryota > Viridiplantae > Streptophyta > Magnoliopsida > Poales > Poaceae > Oryza > Oryza meridionalis. Next base: position 10,018,840 of record CM002531.2, on the reverse strand, counting down.
TTCTTCAATAGGACTAGAAAGTAGTAACCAGGTTGACAAATGTCGATTAAAAAAGAGACTGTATAGGTGGCTTTTGATAGGAAAAACCCTACCAAAATCTTGCAAATTAGGTATTACTTTGAGATTCATCCAACAAACCTTAGTCCGTTTGCCACCATTGCTTTCACGCGCTGGCGCGCGCGACCTTTTCTCGAAGGTTGGAAAGTTCCATTCGTTTAGTACGAGATCGCTTCACACCTCCTGGTGCTTACACCTCTCACCTATCGCACGCTCCTCCGCCCACTACGCAGCCGCCGCACCCAGCATTGCCGGCTAGGCAGAAGGGGTCAATGGCGGCGGCGTGCCCCCCCCCCCCTCTCGGCCCGACCGACTGCCTCCCCCTCCCCCTTTCTCTTCCCTACGTGATGGTGTCGAGTGCCCCTGCCCCACCGTCATCCCTGTCTTCGGCGGCTCCCGTCGCTGGATTCGCCACCACCAGGCACCACCTCCTAACCAGTCTCGTTGTTCCCTTCCACCGCCAACGCCTGCCCTCTGCCGACTACCAAGCGCCAGCCCCGCGGCTCTGGCGCCAACGCCAATGCCTCGTCGCCCAACACCGCCCCCCATTGGTCCTCTACCGCCCATGACCACCTCTCTAAACCGCGGGGAAACCCCCCCTTCCTACCCCAACCCAAACCCTAATATGTATGCTCCATGCGAAGTTAGGGGTGTCACCGGTACCAGAGAAGATGGGGAGCACACCGGAGTTGGAGAAGAAGAAACCCATGCACGAATCTTGGATTGGATCCAATCCCCCAAATTTCTATGTCATATGGCAATTTCGATTAAAAAAACCATATAAAATTTGGGTGTTGAAAAACAGCTGAAATCCAAAATAAAAGTGCCTTCCCTTCCAAAGTCGCTATGTCTATCCATCGAATTAGGAACCAAGAAACATAACAAAACACAGCACAGGAACAGCTGGCTTTCATCCCCCAACTCGTTGGCCGACGCCGGTCGCGGCGGAGTCGCGGAGAAATACTGACGGCGTCGCAGCCGCCGCTCACCCGCACCCCACGAGGCTATGGCTCCTCCTCGTTCCAAACAACCCTATAAATATCTTGGAGAAGGTTCCAGAAGAAGGCCGTTGGATCATAGCGTCGTCAGCAAGCCACCTCCACCTCCACCTCCACCTCCAAAACAATGGCGACCTCGGGCTCCTCCTCCTCCCCGTCCCCCCCCATGCGCCAGCGAGTGGCGCCGCCGCCGCCGCCGCGGCGCACGGACATGCTGATGGCGCTCCCGCCGGACATCCTCGACGACCGCATCCTCGCGCTGCTCCCCTTCGACAAGCTGGTCCGCACCTCCTGCCTCTCCCGCGCGTGGCGCCGCCGCTGGGAGTCGGTCAGAAACCTCGACATCGAGCTGCCCCCTGCCTACTCCGGCGGCGGCCGCGCTCTGTGGCGGTGCGCGCGGCCCGTCCTCGGCTTCCGCGCCCGCGTCGACCGCCGCGACGTCCTCCGCGCCGCCCGCTGGCTCCCCGCCTTGGCGCGGAAGGGGGTCCAGGATCTCAGCTTGGAGTTCTCGTATGGTGAGCTGCGCCGCGTTCCCGGACCCGCCCTCTTCTCCTGCGCCACCCTCGTCCGCCTTGAGCTCAGGAGTTGCACCATGCCGGTGGCGCCGCGGGGCTTCCGGGGCTTCCCCAACCTTGAGCACCTCCGCCTCGTGTATGTCACCCTCGCGTTCGCCCGTGCCGGCACGCAGCTCGAACACCTGATCGTCGCGGCAGAGAACCTCGCCGTGCTCGAGTTGTTACTCCTGTATACCACCGGCGTGGACACGTGGGCCATCAGAGCGCCCAAACTCCGGAAGCTCTACATCACCATGACGATGGGTGTCGACATCGGCTGTCGAATACCATCGCCGCTCCCCATGCTGGAGGAGGCGACCATCTCATTCGATCGCCTCTTCGGAACCCAAGACTTCCTCGATGCTTTCCAGAATATTTCTACTGTCAATAAGCTCTGTTTCAAGAGTGATCAGGTACGACGTCAAACCATTTGAATACCTCGTTGGATCCCAATTTTCATTGCACATCTATCTTGCTTGCCTCATTGTCTGCTTGTGAATCCCATGTAACATGTTCATCCACATTTATGAATTTTAGTTACCTCATTTGGACAAATAATTTGCAGATTTGATTTTGAGTACTGCTGAAGTGCTGATCCATTTATGTCTGCTATATGTGTGTCATCTTCTGCATTTTCACTGAGTTTCAATCACTAAGACTGCAACTGCTATTGTTACTCAAGAGTCATTTCCCTGAACCGATTATTTTCAGAACTTGTAAAAATATCTATTCATCATGATCCGAGGAATGATCTCTCTCCTAAAATTTGGTTGTGATAGTTGTTGGAGGACAATTCTTTTACTGCTTCTAGTTTCCCTTGATTCCTCAGATTAAGGCTGTTGGTATGATCAAACTTGTGTTTCGATCGATAGTCGTTTTTTTTTTACTGAATTGGTCCTTGTGAGCAACTTAATTACAATTTGACTGAATTGTTCAATGAGGGACTAGGAGCTTGTACCGATGGTATGTCATATTTAGTCAATTAAATAGCTATAGTAGTTTACTCACGGAATGGGCCTAAACCATGTAATGGTTGATCGAAGGATGAAGGGTGTGGATGAAAGCAATGGCAAACTCTGCCTTTGGCCTGAAAGGCAGATGATGCAAACCTGTCATGTTTTGGCCTCAAAGACATGTACTCTGATACAAATGCTAACTTTCCTAACAAGTAGGAAGGTAGCCCGCGCATTTAATGTGTTTGAAATTTTATTACAGATGTTTATGTCTAGTGACTTTTTATTGAAATATCCTTTCTACTCTATTCGAATTTATTTGGGATTTCTTTGAATGTTGGTTATTATTTTCTTCTTATTACCCTTGCAGTATAAAAAAATTGTAAACTAAAATTTATGAGAAAATATTGTGGCACCACCATGAAGTTGGTTTCTATGAAACTATATATATTTTGTACTATATTTATTTGTAAACTTTAAGTCTAATTGTTTTTATACTATATATGTCTTTGTGAATTTTAGGATAAATAATATTAAGATTTTCTATTAAACATATAGCTAATTAAAAATAGATTTATATTCCGTCACATAGATCCGAGAAAGTTAAATTTTGTTTTAAAATATAAGGGATTTTATAGTAGTACTATTTGTCCCATCCAAACAACTATGTTTACCTAATCTTACACTAACTACTTTCCCACTCTTTACATACCTTTTAATTAATAAGGGTAGCAGAGCCTTTTTTTTCTTTCTCATTAGCTATAACCTATATACCTTACAATGGTTCACTACTATACCTGTGAAATACCTCTTGATTTTTTTCCCAATTTGTTAACACACTTAGTTGATTATTTTTAATCTAACTGCTTATCTATAATGTAAATCAACATAATAGAGATGTAGAAATAATATGATTGCTACGAACAACATGACCACTTGACTAATGATAGATTACACATAGAATGTTGTATCTTCATCAAGAAACTTTTCAAGAATTTCTCTAATTAATTGTATGCTTCAATAGACCAATAAATACGTAGGTTATATGCCACAATTAGCCGTGTTTCTTTAATTATATGTAGGGCGTATATTATTGATGTTTTTCAATTTATGTTTTTTTCATATTGTTGTATACATGTATTTTTTTCAATTTAAAGAAAAGTCATGAGGATGTAGTTTTTATTTTTTTCCATGAGATTGTATACCTAATTTAGTTATTTGTGTTTATGAACTGATATACGATGATATGTCATATAATCTGTATTGTCAATTGCCCTTCTCCTTTACTTCTTGATAGCATAGGTGTTCACCGATCTTGGATAGTCATTTTAATATACAATAACCTTGTCAATATACTTGACTCAACAATTAGTGAATAGTGATTTGTACATAGAATTGATAAATTGGTTTGAGTGTCATACAAAATTGGTACACAAGGTAAGCCATATAAGGATAGAGTATGCTAGATATTATATATTTTATACTAAGATTGGATTAATTAAGTTAAACTGCACAGATTGAAGAGGAAAATACCGATATATATCGATAAAGTTTTCAAGAAAACACATGATACGTTCTTTTTTAATGTACTCACTTTAATTATTAAAGATATAATCATCTCAAAATATCTAATTAATATTGTTTGGACATATTGATATTTTAGAATGATGGTAATATGTTTTTAATGCTAATTACAATTAAAATATTTTATTTTGTGATATTGTAGATTGCTTTGAATAATAAACACATAATGATGTCAATATTTTCACGATAGATTTAGTTAATATTATTTTGTTTCATAAAAGATAACGTTATTTTGATATACTGATATTTAGAATGGAGGTACTTTTGGGAGGGCTTATTACAATTAAATTATTTTATTTTATGATAATACAGTTATAATCTAATTATGTTTTTAAGTGATATATGTTGATATGATTTGGATCATCCATTTTCTCCGTAGACCTTTTTATCGTTGGGATGGCATAGCAAAAGGTTAGGATATAATTATTTTTATGTTACTCGCAATTTAAGTTTTTTTACTTTTGTCATTGTGGATCTAATTTATTTAACGGATACAGTAATACAGAAAAAAAGACTTATTTGTAATTAAAAGTCATGACTACATTTTTGGCAAATTGTGATTATTTCAAAATTTATTATTTTTTTAGAATTTTAATAACTAAAGAAAACAAAGAAGGGGAGAATAGATATGAGGGGAGGGAGGTGGAAGGTACGTACGTACGTGCTTATTGGAAAGATTGCCATGTAGGAAGTTTAGGAGTGCGACTTAGGAACGTTTTTAGGAGTGCCACGTGGCGGCTTGAGAGCGTTTGTAGGAAGTTTAATGGACTTTTAGTATATAATAGAAGATAGATATGGCTCTTATCTTTTCTCAAAAGGAATTTTCAAGAACCTTTCTAACTAATATTTGAATATTTGCTTAGGTTAGTAGGTCTATGTAAACTTGCATCATGGACATATCTCAGGCCTAACTATGTTCTTATGATTTTCAGTTCAACATTAATATGCTGGAGGGAATTACATGCAAGTTTGAGAATCTGAGGGAGGAAGGCCTGATCATAGATTTTGGCCAGTGCTCAAGTGTTCTATCGTTAGTTTCTTTACTGAAGTTTGCTCCGCACATTGAACACCTTTACATTAGGGTAATATTAGATTCACACCTTCAACTGATATGTTACAGTTTAAATGCATCTCTTGGTCAATTGTGTTAATTGAAATTTCTGCCTTGTTTTGTAGACTGTCAATTCCATATGGGAGGAAGATGAGATTGATGACCCCCCGAATTCTGAAGATGAGATTGATGAAGACTCCCTGAATTCTGAAGATGAGTTTGATGAAGACTCCATGAATTCTGAAGATGAGATTGATGAAGACTCCCTGAATTCTGAGATAAGCAGCGACTTGCTTGCAAGCCTCAAATATGTGACCCTGATTAATATGAAGTACAACTCAAATCAAATGTGCTTTATGAAGCTTTTACTGTCCAAAGCGAGATCTCTTCAAACATTTGACGTCACTTTCGTCTACGGTGATGAAAGCAATAGACGCTATGGAAATGCATGCAGAGGGTTAACGGAGTGCCAAAAGGCTTCACCCCAAGTTGTGTTGATAGCAAAAGTGACAACACACGGCATGTAAGACAGACATCCTGTCCTTGTTGATGTTGCCTTCGTATTATGGGAGAAATACTTCGGAACTTGCCACTGTTTAGATTCTAGATGAGGCTGTTCTTAGGCAACCAGCTGCTTGTTTTCCTTCTCGAGAAGGCAGAGAGTTGTACATAAAGAAGCTAGTCGATGGAGTATCCGGCTTGTTTGTGAAACACTATGATTACTCGAGATGTATGCACTGATATAGCATGTGGCGGTATTTTTGAATGACAGACTGATTTAGTATGATACTCAATCAAGGGAGCTGTGGATATGCAGGCTAGAAATTTCTCTCCTTTTACCTTATCACATGTTAACTTAGCTCTTAGAGTCTTATCAATGGATATATCTGTTGTCAATGTATTCTGATGCTAGATGCTAACATGAGCACTTTTCATGTTGTCGCTAACCGGAGTTTACAAATATGATGAGCTTTTTTGAAATCGTGGGGCAACTGGCAACAGAGGACGTCTATGGGTTGATATATAGAAATCAAAAAGCTCAATAAAATGTGCTCCCTCCTGTTTCTAATGTTAGGCCATTGATTTTTCAACATACGTTTGATCATTTGTCTTATTTAAAATTTAATGCAAAAATATAAGTCATGCTTAACGTTTATTTAATGATTAAACAAATTACTATAAAATAAATGATATTTATGTAATTTTTAAAATAAAGTGAATGGTCAAACATCTTAAAAAAAAGGTCAACATATCAAATATTAGAAAGAAGAGAGAGTGAGATTTAAGCATGTTTGGCACTGTTGTGTGCACTATTGGACATTGAATTGGAGATTGTAGCATCACTGGACTCAGTTCTGTGCTAGAATAAGAATTACTAGAATTGAATTTTAAAATATTAGATTTTTGGATTATTTTTGAAAAATAGAAAAACCCTTTTGCAAAATTTGGTTTGTCGTTAGGATTTTTTTTAATCTTTCAATGAATGATAAATATTTGAGAATAATTTTATTGGATTATTTGGGTCACTTGACTCCCTATATCTATTTAACTTTGCTTGGCTAGAAAACCAACTTTTCCTTCCGTCTTAAAATATAAGTATTTTTAGCTATAAATATAGACAAAAGTTGATATGTTTTGGTATGGAGGTAGTATAATATAAATAAAACTTTTGTCCAGTTTATGTAAATCAAATGTCCTTGGGAAACATTCTTCTCCCAAGCAAAAGTGTAATTTTGAGAAAATATCTCGCTGAAAGGCTTATTGATGTTGGGTGCATATTAATAGGAGTGGGTATGTATGCGTTTTACATTCTAAGAAAAGGAAAGTGGAATCTTGAGCAACTTTACATTGTTGTGTTGGTGCACCAGACCACACTAGTCACGGCTAACATGTGCAACGACGCAGGTATACTTAGTACTTTAATACGTATGTATGTAGTTTTATTTGTTCAGTTAATTTAATTAGAATTTAAGATGGTGGTTAATTCATTACTCCCTCGGTTTTAGGTTAGAAGACGTTTTGACTTTGGTAAAAGTCAAACTGTTTCAAGTTTGACTAAGTTTATAGACAAATATAGTAATATTTATAATACTAAATTAGTTTCATCAAATCAATAATTGAATATATTTTCATAATAAATTTATCTTGAGTTGAAAATGTTACTATTTTTTTCTACAAACTTGGTCAAACTTAAAGCGGTTTGACTTTGAGCCAAGTCAAAACATCTTATAGCCTGAAACGGAGGAGTAATAATCTTTTTCAATAAAATTCCAAAATTATTTGAAGGCGTTCCATTTATTGCCGATTTATCAATAATATAAATAGCCAGCTAAGGCCTTTAGCTGCTTGGGCTTTCAACAACTAAGATCAGCTATAGCGGACCGCTATAGCTGCAGCTAAGCCATTTAGCTGTTAAAAAATTGGACATGAGTCACAGCCTCACAGGATAAATAGGTCATCACAGGAAATAGTTCATCACATGATAATTGTACTGAATTTTATTGACATCACATTTCATAACAGGGACATGATAAATACATATACTTCATAGTTCATAGATGAACATGAGTACATGGCACATGAGTTCTTGACATAAAAAGTTCATCAATCATCAGTTCATCACAGGAAGTTCTTGACAAGTCCACATAAACACTTAATAGTTCATCCATCATCAGTTCATCATAGGAACATGACTAACAGTCCATTACTTAACAAAACTACAAAACAACAAGTTTCAGTAGACTTATCAGAAATTCAGAACAGTGTATTCTATTGATCAGTTAGAGGCAGTATGAGAGTTGTCAGAATCAGAGGATCGCATTGTAGCATCATCATCGCCATCTTCTGCATCAGATGATGAAGGTCCAGGCTGTGCTGAAATATCACGCATGAAAGACTGCATGCTCCTGATTTTCTTCTTCCTAGGGCGCATAGGCCTCTTTCTTTTTCCTTGAGATTGTGCTTGTGGTATTGATTCTACTGTCGCAGCCTCCAGGTGCAGCCATCGCCTTTGGTCGTAGCCGCCACCTCCGGGCGAAGCTGTAGCCGCCGCCGCCGTCTGTGGGCGCAGCCACAACCATCGTCGTCGACGCTACAAGTCGCAGCAGCCGCCGTTGCCTGTAGAGGAGGAGAGGGAGTGAGGGACTGAGACCGAGGAAGAGAGAGACGATGTAGGGTTAGGGTTATAGCATCACATGAGAAGTAGATGGGACTTGGCCCGTAGCTAATTTCAGCCCAAAACCAAGGCTTAGCTGCTGCTAACTGAAGGCTAAATTAGCGGCTATCTCCCACTAAGCCCAGTTATTAGCGTCATGTATTATGTAGTGGCAAAAGTGGCATTTATTAGCTGTTGCCTTTTCTAGCATCTATCTCCGGCTATAGAGGCAACTATAGCTAGATATTTAAATCCTTGCAATATATAGTTTTCAGTACGATACTTCATTTGCTCCAAAAGTATAAATACTCTTGCCAGATCCAGTGGTATCCTCGAGCTCGAGCTTAGTATCTGTTTGCTCGTCCTAGACACCCTAGAGGAGAGAGGCGTCGATGGTGGTGCTGAGCTCATCGCTCGATTCGTGTGGTTGCGGGAGGGGAGAGGGAGATGCGAGAGGACGTTGTCACCGTCGCCACTCTGCGTTGCCCCGTCATGCCATTGCTCCACTCCGAGACAAGCTCGATTACACCACCTCGGGGCTGCTTCGCCCAACACCGAGCTTGGCTTTCTCTGCATCGCGGCTCTCCGCCAACGGCGGTGGTGGCACTCGTCGCCTCGCTGTAGCAAGGAAGTTGTGAGAAGCTAGTGGTGGCGGTGCTCGTCACGGAGGCGGGGAATAGGGGAGAGGCCAACTGCTTGCGGTGGTGCTCGATGCAGCCATGATAGGGATTCAGTGTGTTTTCTCAGGTTGCTGGATACATAATTTTCTACCATAGCATAAATAGAACTAATTGAAGGACTAAAACACTAACAATCAGAGGCTGAAATAAAATATTAATATGGCTAGAAACTACAAATCGGACGTCCGATCTTCTCCAAAATAATTGGGTGGCTAAATGTTCCAGTTCACCACCGGTGAAATATTATGCTATATATAGTGAAGAAAAAACAATTAAACACAGTGAAGATACACGTTGAAACATGTAACTATAATGTAACTATAGAACAACATGAAACATTGACGGATTATAAATGCGAACCCAATTGTTCAGGATTCAAAAATAAACTTTCTCCTGTGCTAAACAACCAATAAATATCTTAGGAATAGGTTCTGGAAGAAGGCCGTTGGGTGGGTCATATCGTCGTCAGCAAGCCACCGCCCGCGCCGCCACCTCCACCTCCACCTCCACGCCAAAACAATGGCGACCTCGGGCTTCGCCTACTCGTCGCCCCCCAAGCGCCAGCGAGTGGCAGCCGAGGCGCCGCCTCCGCCGCCGCCGCCGGCGACGACGGGGGCGCGCACGGACATGCTGATGGCGCTCCCGTCGGACATCCTCAACGACCGCATCCTCGTGCTGCTCCCCTTCGACAAGCTGGTCCGCACCTCCTGCCTCTCCCGCGCGTGGCGCCGCCGGTGGGAGTCCGTCGCCAACCTCCGCATCGAGTTCCCCGCCTCGGTCTCCTCCTCCCGCGCCCTGTGGCGGTGCGCGGCGCCCATCCGCGGCTTCCGCGCCCGCGTCGCCACGCGCAACGTCTACCGCGCCGCCCGCTGGCTCCGCGCCATGGCGCGGAAGGGCGTCCAGGATCTCTGCCTGAAGTTCTCGTTTGACGATCTGCGGCGCCTTCCCGGACCCGCCCTCTTCTCCTGCGCCGAACTCGTCAGCCTCCGCCTCGAGGAATGCGACATGCCGGCGGCGCCACCGGGCTTTCCGGGCTTCCCCAACCTCGAGTGCCTCTGCCTCGTGGGTGTCAGTGTCACCCTCCCGTACGCCCGTGCCGGCACGCAGCTCGAACACCTCATCCTCGCGTCAGAGAACCTCGCCGTGCTCGAGTTGTCAAACCTTGGTACCATGGATGGCGCGGTCGTGGTGGACCCGTGGGCCATCAGAGCGCCCAACCTCCGGGAGCTCAGTGTCACCATGCCGATGGGTGTGGACTTCGGCTGCCGAATCACAGAGGCGCTCCCCAAGCTCGAGGATGCGTACATCTCATTCGATTGCGTCTTCGGAACCCAAGAATTCCTAGACGCTTTCCAAAATATTTCTACTGTCAATAAGCTCTGTTTCATGGTCGATGAGGTACGTCAGAATCAGATCATTTGAATACCTCGTTGAATTCCAATCACCATTACATTGTCTTTGAATCACATGTACATGCTCATCCACAGTTATGAATTTTTTAGTTACATTATTTACTGCTGATCAATTTATGTCTTATTTTCTGCATTTCCTCTGACTTTCAATCACAAACACTGCAACTGCTATACTAAGTTCATGAGTCATTTCCCTGAACTGATTATTTTCAGAACTTGTATAAAGATACATACGTCATCATGTTCTGAGGAGTGATCGATCTCTCTCCTAAAATTTGGTTGTGATAGTTGTCAGAGGACAATTCTTTTACTGCTAAGTTCCCTTAATTGGAAGAACAACTGGTATTTCTATGCTCAGATTAAGGCTGTTGGAATGACCTAACTTGTGTTTCGATTCGAAGTAATTTTTACTGCCTTTGCAAGCTTCACACTATTTGACTAAATTGGTCATTGCGAGCAACTTAATTACAATTTGACTGAATTGATGAATGTGAAACTAGTTAGCTTGTAGAGATGGTATGTCGTGTTTTGGCAGATGTGATTTAAAGACATGTACTCTGATACAAATGCCAACATTTATGACAATATGGCTTCTTAGGTTCTGAAAATGAAGGTTCAAGAAGAACCTTCGTAACTACAAGATCATGGTGTCCTAATATTTGCATATATCTTTGGTTAGTGGCTCGATGTAAACTTGCGTCATGGACATATGTCAGGCCTAACAATGTTCTTATGACTTTCAGTTCAGCATTAATATGCTGGAGGGAATTACATGCAAGTTTGAGAATCTGAGGGAAGCCAGCCTGAACATAGATTTTGGCCAACTCTCAAGTGTTCTATCAATAGATTCTTTACTGAAATTTGCTCCGCATATTGAGCACCTTGAAATTCAGGTAATGTTAGATTCACACCTTCAACTGCTATGTTCAATTTAAAGACATCTCTTGGTCAATTGAGTTAATTGAAACTTGGCCTTGTTTTGTAGACTCTTGATACAGAATTGGATAAAGAAAATATTGATGAAGACTCCCTAAATTCAGAGATAAGCAGTGACTTGTTTGCAAGCCTCAAACATGTGTCCCTGACTGGTGCCAAGCACCGCGAAAATCAAATGTGCTTTATGAAGTTTTTACTGTCCAAAGCAGGCTCTCTTCAAACATTTGCTGTCACTTTTATGTTTGATAATGATGGAAAGAGCGAATGGTTTGAAAATAAATGCAGAGAGTTAATCGAGTGCCAAAAGGCTTCACCCCAACTTTTGTTGACAGCAAAAGTGACACAAGACGGACCGTAAGTTAGACATCCTGTCCTTTTTGATGTTGCCTTCGCATTATGGAAGAAATACTTCGGAACTTGCTACTGTTTAGATTCTAGATGAGGCTGTTCTTGTGCAACCAGCTGCTTGTTTTCCTTCTTGAGGAATTACAGAGTGTTGTACCTCTTGTGCTTGCCATGTCCACCTTTCTGTTATGGAAGCATAGCTTTTGAACTTTGATCTGTTACGTTCTAGATGTGGCTGTTGTACATACAGCTGCTACTTTTCCTTCTGTTGGCAGAATGCATAGAATTTCACTGTATCAGTGGACGGTTTTTTGAGTTGAACACTATAATTTGGTGACAGGCTGACACTGATTTAGCATTTTGGTATTTTTGAATGACAGGCTGATTTAGGCTGTGTTTAGTTCACACCAAAATTGGAAGTTTGGTTGAAATTGGAACGATGTGACAGAAAAATTGGAAGTTTGTGTGTAGGAAAGTTTTGATGTGATGGAAGAATTGGAAGTTTGAATAATTATTTTGGAACTAAACACGGTGTTAGCACGATGAAAGAGAGCTGTGAATGTGCCTTGCTAGAAATGTTTGCGTCTCTTTTTTTCCTTGATCATGTAAGCGTTGCTCTTCAAACGCTGTCAATGTATCCTAGAGTTTTGAAGGATGTTGCAATTAATACTGGGTACTAGCAGGAGCACGTTTCACGTTTGACGATTTGGTTCTAAATATATATAAAACAGCATCTGAAGTGGCATAACTGAATGTTGTCGACAATCAGGGTTCAAAATTTTCTGAGGTTTTCTGAAAATCGTGTGGCAACAGATGTCAGGGTGCTATTTTAGATCAGCTTACACCTCAAGGTTCAGATTCTTATGTATGAATCAAAAGGCTTCGTTCAAATGATTTGTGCACGGTTGGCACCAATGTTGATCGGAGACTGTATTAGCATTTGAAGTGGTAAGGGGTGTTTTGTTTTAAGCCCGAGGTCCCGTCTTCAATCCCCAACGCGATATCAATTTTTTCCTAAAATATATTCTCTCCCTCCAAAACTCATTTTTTTAGCTCAAGCTGAATCATGTTTTTTTTTGGGGTGGTTGGGCAGCGTGGCCTAAACTAATCATGTGCGGGGTATAAACTGATTTACTTCCTCTGTTTCACAATGTAAGTTATTATATATATGTCTAGATTCATTAACATCAATATAAATGTGGGAAATGTTAGAATGACTTACATTATGAAACGGAGGGAGTAGTAGTTTAGTGCTATAAGTGTTGTTATATGTTTATTTAAACTTGATCAAATTTTCAACAATTTTGACTTCAAAAAAGACAAAATGACTTGTAATATTAAGGCGAGGGAGTAAATTGGCATTTCGTCACCCATGAAGGGGTCCTTTGGAATACAGAGATTCTACGTGATTCTCACGAATTTGATTTTTCAAACCCGCGCAAAAAATTAGTTATACACCTAGACACCTCGTAGTATATGCTATGGGAATTCTCTCCTGATTCCCAATCGACAATACAGAAAATGAATGGGCCAGACGGTGAATCCGCCGGTGACGTGGCGGCCCATATAGCAAAATTCAGCCCATTTATCCCGCAGCCCAAAGCTTCCTGAAGAAGGTGGCCACCGTCGCGTAGCGTCCTCAGGAAGCCATCGCCACCACGCGAGGCGAAGAAGCAACGGCGAATCCGAACCGCCGGAATATGGCGGCGGCGGCGGCGGCGGCGAGGGAGGACGAGCTGATGTCGCTCCCCACGGACGTCCTCGACATCATCCTCGCGCGGATCCCCTTCGACCTGCTGGTCCGCACGTGCTGCCTCTCCCGCGCGTGGCGGCGCCGGTGGGAGTCCGTGCGCTACCTCGACATCCGCCTCGGCTGGGGCTGCCGCGGCGCGCCCTCCGCCCGCGACCTGTGGCGGTGCGCGGCGCCCATCGTCGGCTTCCGCGCCTGCGTCCACGCCCGCCACTTCCACCACCTGCCCGCCTGGTTCCCCGCCCTGGCGAGCAAGGGCGTCCGGGAGCTCGCCATCGAGTGCGACGAGGTGCGCCGCGGCCACACCCCGTCGTACTGGGTCATCGACCAGGGCCTCTTCTCCTGCGCCGCGCTCGCGGTCCTCCACCTCGAGGACTGCGACATGCCGCTCGCGCCTCCGGGGTTCCGGGGGTTCCCCAGCCTCGTCTCCCTCACCCTCCGCGGCGTCACCCTCCCGGCCGAGGGCGGCGGCGCGCAGGTCGAACACCTGGTCGCCGAGGCGCCGCTCCTCGCCGAGCTCAGGCTGGACGACGTGGACGTGGAGGAACTGGAGGACCCCACGCCTCCGTTGTACATGTGGGCCGTTCGGGCGCCTCGCCTCCGGGTCCTAAAGATGGTTACGCGCTTGGACATCGGCTGCCGGATCCCGGAGGTGCCCCCATTGCTGGAGGAGGCGTACATCGACATTGGTAACAGCTTCATGAGTTTCCACGAAATTTTCCGAGGGATTATTACTGTCAAGAAGCTTTGGTTCAACATTCACGAGGTAATTACTTAATATTGCAGCACATTATATTTTCTGACAACGATTGGTAGTGTGTTCTTGTTGCAGTTACAACGCCTGAATTTTAAATTACATTATTGAACTGTAATTGCTTACTTAATATATGCGAATAATTTGCAGTAAAGCGTGTGCAAAGTTTAACAAGTAGGCTTGATCAGGATTATATGGATCGGTCTCTTTCCTCCATATGTAATCATCTGCTTTTGCCCTTAACCGGATTTTTTTTAGTGCTTGCTGTCAACTGTTATTATGTTGTATTGTTTTCACCTGATGCTGATTAGTGATTAGCATCATAGCAATTTATGGCACCCAAAAATGGCCAATCATTGTCTCTTAGGGAGAATCCTTCCAAACCATAGTCATCGGCATGTAAACTCGTGATCACGCCCTTTCGTAGTCGGGTATTATAAGCTTTTAACTTTTTAAGCACCTCAAGTTATGTTTCATTTGCTTTAAAGTGATTTGTCAGTCACCTCCATAAGGTCAGCCACAATAATGCTCTCAATATACAGTATTCTGCAGAAGTGGTTGACAAATTACAAATACATCCATTAGGTGCCTTCTCTAGTTCTCCTTAGTCAGGTTCTCTAACTACCTAATATTAGTGTTGTGACATCATTGTTGTCAGCAGACAATCTCGCCTTAATTAGAAGAGCATTGGCGTTTTCCTTCCCAGCTTTAGACCATCCTGTATCTAACTTGCATTCCGAATGAGAGAGCTCTGACTCTTGACTTCCTTGGGTGGCTTCTGGCCTATATAAGTATGTAAAACTGAAATGTAAGTATGTAACACAAGAGATAAGATTCTGACTCCACGTTACAAGCACCTGACACATTGTGCTGTAGCTTTTCGATGGATAAGGCGTGCTGACTTGCTTAGTCCATGCTGCACTATCTATTTTATCTTGCAAGATTAGAGATGGATCCATACTTGAACTATCATGTTATGTTTAGCATTGCATCATTGCCTGGAGAATTGGGCAGTGATTTGAGATTGTAGGAAAGAACTCAACTGTTTAACTGGATTAAACTGTTACATGTACTCTAGTTTTATCCAGTACGATGAGACTGCCCTTTGCTCACCAAAATAGTTGTGACCTTGATGCTTAAATTAATTGAACCAAACGATTCAGTTTCTTTGATGGATTTGGACTGGGGCCCTGGGGCTTTGCCTTCTGTTCTGGATAAGTACTAGGAACATTTGGTAACATTCAGTCATAGTAGGGATTGCATGTGCTCTCTACCAAAAATCATGCATTCAGATGCAAATGCACACTAAAAAAATCACTATTAGGTTCTCAAGAGGCACCATCAAGAACTTTTTTACTTACAGGATTGACAAACCCAGATGTTTACATTAGTTTATCATCTCAACATAAATTTGCATTGCAAATCATATGTCGGTCTAACTATGTTCAACTGATTTTCAGTTTAACGAATATCCACTGGAGGGGATTTCGTGTAAATTTGATAATCTGAGGGAGGTACACGTGACCACAAATTTTGGCCAACAACCGAGCACTATGTCACTATTTTCCTTACTGAGATGTGCTCCGTAGATTGAAGACCTAAGTATTGAGGTAATATTGGATACTCCCCTTGGACTTTTATGTCACAATTTCAACACTTTTCTCAGTTGATTCTGTTATTCAATTGACACTGGTACTTTTGGTCTTTTTGTAGGCTGAAGATATTTCATTTTCGTCAAGAGACGATCCTTATGAAATTGAAGAAGATGACTTTATAAGTTCAGGGATAAACGAGAACTCGTTTTCTAGCCTCAAATATGTGTCTCTGAGTGGTATCACATACTCGTCAAATCAGCTGCGCTTTATGAAGTTTTTACTCTCCAAAACAGAATCACTTCAATCCTTTGCTGTTACTTTTCTATATATTAAATCAAACAGAGAGTATGTGAAAGCATGCAGGGTACTAAGAGCCTTTAGAAGGGCATCCGCATCACCCCAAGCTAGGTTCGAGTTAAGGCTTTGGGACAAACCAACCCCAAGACCGCCATTCTTTTCATGTCTGCCTCCGTAATGTAGAAGGATGATGTTCAAACTTGCATCTGTTCAGAGTCTAGATCTATGTGGCTGTCGTTGTACAAACATCTTAGAAATCCTTCTTGAGGCAGAGTGAATGACTACGAAGTTGTTCTGAGATGAAGTATCCCACAAAAGATGGTACCAATATTGTCTCCATGGAACGCTATGATTAGGGTACTGTCTGATTTATCATTATTTTTAAAATGCATCATGATTCTCATTGAGGCTACTGCAGTCAAAGATGTTGTCAACATGCCTGGCTATTATTTTCTGCTTTTTCCGTTGATCACTATGTTGCTAATTATTTCTTGAGCTCAAAGAGGAAGTTCAATATATATCTTATCATGTTTAAACTTTTGATTTTAAATGAATTGATGAAGTCAATTTTACCCCCTTAAATATTTATAGTTGTAAATGTTTAAACTATTTTCTAGAGCACTTAACCCCTTTAAAATTTATGTACCTTAGCCCCTTAACTGTTAAATGTAGTACTTTACTCCTACTGACATTTGTCCATTTTGTTTCTGTTTGTCCAAATAGTTTTTTATTGAAACCTTTATAGGTGGTAATCACCGTGACAGCTTATACACACGCCTTTTTCTTTTTTTTTTTCGCAAACTACCGCGCACCGTTTCTTTACGTCCGCATTTTTTCCGTTTCTTTTTGCCATATTTTTCGCGTTTTTTTATTTTAGAAGTTGAATCTTTCATCTTCAATTTTAGTTGAAATTTTTGAATTTGAGTTGAAATTTTTAAGATTTGAGTTGAATTGTTGAATTTTGAGATGAAAGTTTTTAAATTTGAGTTAAATGTTTTAAATTTTCAGATGAAAGTTTTTAAATCTAAGTTGAAAGTTTTCAAATATCTGGTTAAAAGTTTTTATCCGAGTTGAATGTATTCAAATTTGAGTCAAAAGTTTTCAAATTTGAGTCAAAAGTTTTCAAATCTGGGTTGAAAGTTTTCAAATCTGGAGTGAAAGATTTTAAATCTGGGTTGAAAGTTTCAAATCTGAATTGAAAGTTTTCCAAATCTGAGTTAAAAGTTCTATTTATGTATTATTTTTCTAAAAACTAATACTAACCATTATCATTAACGGTAATGAATGTCATCAACGCTAATTAGCGTTATTAGCGGAGAGGCCGAGGGAGGACGCGTGCACGGCTGCGCCAGTTAGCCTGCTGGCGCGCGCGCGCCCATTAGGAATCCCCGTAAATCACATCATACGTTATACCCAAAGTAGGACCCTGTTTGGATCCTAGGCATTTGAACGGTTGGAGTTAGGCCCTGTGTAGTTTCCAAACAAAAACTTTTTACCTTGTCACATCGAATGTTTGGCCACATGCATACAGTATTAAATATAGACAAAAAAAAACTAACTACACAAACTACACAGATAGCGCGTAAAATTGCGAGACAAATCTTTTAAGTCTAATTGCGTTATGATTTAATAATATGGTGGTACAGTAAACATTTGCTAATTATGGATTAATTAGGCTTAATAAATTCGTCTCACAGTTTACATGTGTAATTTTTGTTATTAGACTACGTTTAATACTTTAAATATGTGTCCGTATATCCGATGTGACACGCAAAAACTTTTCACCCTTGAATTAAACAAGGCCTTAATCGCATGAATTGGTTTCCAATTCAGAGACTAACAAAAATGAAATTGGACAGAATTTTATTCAAGTCCAATGTTTTCGTTCGGGACAGAAATTAATCTAGAATTTGATTCAAGGGTGTGTCTGCCTGTCTGGGTCAATGCCATAGTCTCAACCATGCCCCCCCAAAAATAATAGTAGGTTCATTTGCTTCGTTGCTAAAAGAATTGGCATATGCCAATCTTTTGCAAGTAGAACTATGTTCGTTTCCAAGAGTTGGTAACACAGCTGCTGCGCACGGAAAATGGAGCGGTCCATTAGCGCAGGATTAATTAAGTATTAGCTATTTTTTTCAAAAATGTATTAATATGAATTTTTTTAAGTAACGTTCGTATAGAAACTTTTTACAAAAAATGTACCATTTAGCAGTTTGAAAAGCATGCCCGTGGAATATGAGAGGGATGAGTTGGGAACCCATAGAAACGAACTCAAACTTTGAACCAACTTTGCCAAAATTTTGGCATCAAACCAAACAATCAACTTTACCAAAATCTTTTGTATGGTTGAGAACGGCTAAAATCCAAACAATACCAAATCATTAGCAAAACAAAGGGTAGATTTCAATTTGATTAATCCTAAGATGCAGACTTCACCTTATGAGCATCCTTGCACATTGTGCTCTAGCTTTTCGATGGATAAAGTGTGTTGACTTGCTTAGACCATGCTTCATTATCTGCTTTAATGTCTTTTGAAATTCGAGAAGGATTCTAAGGCGATCCCTTCCTAAAATTTTTCATCCTATCACATCGAACGTTTAAACACCTGTATGAAATATTAAATATAGGCTAAAAAATAAATAATTGCACAGGTTGTGACTAATTTACGAGACGAATCTTTAAGCCTAATTACTCCATGATTTGACAATATGGTGCTACAGTAAACATTTGCTAATGATGGATTTGTTAGGCTTAATAATGTCTCTTAATTTACAGGCGGAATCTGTGTTGTTTTGTTATTAGACTATGTTTAATACTCCAAATATGTGTTCGTATATCTGCTGAAACTTTTCACCCCTACAAATAAACAGAGCCTAGATGAACTTTAAATTATGTTTAGCATTGCATCGCTGCCTCGAGAATTGGGTAGTGATTTGAGATAGTAGGAATTAAAGAGATCCGTTCTAACTGTTGGACGGGATTAAACCGTTATTCTAGTTTTATCCAGTACGATGAGGCTGCCTCTGCACACCGGAACAAAATAGGGAAATTGCTTTGCGTTACGATGAAATTTGTACGATCCTACCATGAATGATTTTTGATTAGGTGGAAGCATGTTGGACCTCATATTTTCAGCACACACCAGAGACTACGAAGGTCCAGTTCTTTTCTCCAACAAGAGTTGGAAGAATATTAAAATTTCAGTGGCATACTTTTTAAACTGTTAAACGGTGTGTTTCACACGAAAACTTTCTATCTGAAAGTTACTCTAAAATATCATATTAATCTATTTTTCAAGTTTATAATAATTAAAACTCAATCAATCATACGTTAATACCACCTCGTTTTACGTAAAAAACTTAATATTAATATTCATCTTCATCTTCATCTTCAGAGAAAAGAACACCAAAGTATCGTACTCTCATCATATGAAGTTTTATAGTACATATAGCAATTAGTATAGCAATTAATGCTCACTCTTAGCTTTTCATGATGCAGCAACTGGAATTTTTTACTGCCTCCGTCCCAAAATACTTGCCATTTTAAATTTATTTTATAATATTAAATTATTTGTCTTATTAAAAAATTATGAAATTATTACTTATTTTTTTGTGATTTTATTTATTATCAAAAGTATTTTAAGTATGACTTATATTTTTTTATATTTACATTAATTTTTTAAATAAGACGAATGATCAAATGCTGCATGCAAAAAGTCAAAGTGATCACTAATTTTGAATGGAGGTAGTACTAAGGATTAGCACACCCAAAAAATTCCATGCATGATGCTCACAATAGTTTATCATCTCAATGTAAACCTTCATCGTAGATCATATTTCAGTCTATGTTATACTCTTTTCGTCTCAGAATATAGCCATCTAGTATGATATGGAACGTATCCTAATACTACGAATCTGGATAAGAAGTATCCTCAGATTCGTAAAACTAGGATATGTCTTATCCGATTATAGGTTACTATGTTATGGAACTGAGGGAGTATTGATTTTCAGTTTAACAAAAGAAAAAAATCCACTGGAGGCGCGCGATTTCATCGAAATTTTTGAATCAGAGGGAGCTGAAGATGAAGGTCACATAATTAATTAATCGTGCGACAGTTCATAAGCTATAAAGAATATGAAAGATGTTCATCTCGCCTTCATCGATTCGAATGTAATTCATCATCAATTCCTCTAGCAAATATATCCCTCCGATCCATCCATCCATCCCTTTCGCCCATGTTCATGGATTAGTAGTTCACGGGAGCAGTTGAGCGAGTGCTCGCATATGCCTATATAGTATGTGCACATATGCGATTATGCGTGCCCTACTACCATCCTCTCCGCAACCAAACAACACAACACATGCATAGATTACTCCCTACGTCTGTCCAGACGTTTTCTTAGTCAATTTTTTTAAGTTTAATGTAAGTTATAGAAAAAACATATATATAGAAACATTTTTAGCCCTAAAACAAACATATTATTAAAATATATTTAATGTTAGCTAGGTTTAATTAAACCAATTTGATATTATAAGATTTACTGTATTTTTCTATAAACTTGGTAAAATTTAATGAAGTTTAATTTAGAAAACAAGTTAAAGCGTAGGGAGAAATGCTGCTACTACTACTGCTCTCTCACTCTCACTCTCGTGCATGCGTGCTCGTGATTGCAAATAATTCGCAACGCTACAGTAATCTCGTGTGCCCTATCTCGTTCGTATCAGGCGTGCATCCAAAGCAGGTGCAGAGACTATCTCAGTCGTCTGCTTGTTCCCTAGCTACCCTTGCAGGTGCCCTCACCCCTCAGGAATAATCTCTCTCTCTCTCTCTCTCTCTGAACAACTAAAACTACATATCCCAATCCATGATCCAGCCATTCATCATCTGCATATATATATATATATATATATATATATATATATATAATCGTCTTCGTCGTCATGTAGCAAGCAGCAGGTAGCTTCACATTCTCTTGTCTCTTGTACTCACCGCATCCTGCTTGGTCGCTAGCTAGCTAGCTACGTACCTTTCAGTTCACTTCTTATCTCTCATCTTGCATTGCCAGAGATCTCTAGTGATTCGCATCGAGATCAGATCATCGGCAATGGATGGCCGCCTTCTTCTCCTCCATGTCCTCGCGCTTCTTCTTCTTGCGGTGGTCGCCGCCGGCGGAGGGGCCGTCGTCGGCAGGGACAGCGCGGTGCTGCCGCTGCGCGAGCTGCAATGGGGCTCGTCCGGCCAGGGCCGGTATTCCCAATCAAAGCGCTTTGAGAAGAAGATGACAGGTAATTACAAGTTACTACTCTCCATATTATAAATTGTTTGATTTCTTTTTTCTTAGTCAAAATTCTTTAGATTTGACTTTTGAGCAAATTTATAGAAAAATTAGTAACATTTACAACAACAAATTAATATTAATATATTTTAATAATATGTTTATTTAATTTTGTATTGAAATGTTAGTGTATTTTTCTATAAATTAACTTGATTAAATTTAAATAAGTTTAATTAAGAAAAATGTCAAATGATTTATTTATGATATGAAACCGAAGAAGAGTACTTGTTAACTACTAGAGTATAATAATTCACGGCGTCGCTTTCCATGCATGCAATTATGCATATGAATGTCTGAGCAGCAGTTGAATTATTTGTGGGGTTTGGCTTTTAAGGTTAGCTTCAGAGAGAAAGCCCAAAATTACAGTGATAATATTCTCATTATTTTATGAACCTGCAGACATCTCAGTAATGCTAGGTACTGAGAGTTGAGAGAGTAGGCAATCCATCTTTCTCATTCACTGTTGATGTGTCTCCCCTGTTATCAACATCAATATTACAGTGTTCACCTCAGTCCTAATTTTTGTAGAGCGATAGATACCATTGTAGTATGTATTGTCAATTCTTTCCAAAAAATTTCATGACCATTTCCGTAGCATTTGAGAGAAAATTGTATAAGGGAAGAGAGCATCCTCTCGAGGGATTATAATCCATCTTGTTTTGAGGGCTATATTTTACTCTGCTTTCTTGGTAGCCCTGTTACCTACCAAACCTTCTATAGTTATGTATTCCAATTGTCCCATACAAGTTAAAGCTACACACATTTTTTTTCTGTAAATTGGCAAGTTGTAACTTTGCCCCCTCCCTAATACAAGGATACGCAAGACTTATGCGTATTCTCGAAAATAAAAGTGTAAGTTTTTTTTGAGAATTTTATGTGTTTTCACAAGAAGTTCCATTCAGATTCAGTATTTCAGTGTGTCACATCTTCGCTCCAATTTTGTTTGGACTGTACAAATTCCACCTGAGTTTGGCGTTCCCTGCAAAATATATTGCAATGTTCCGAGATTTCTAAAAAGTAGCTTCAATTTCATCTTTTTATAAATCCATATGCAGTACAGTACGTTCGGTTATAGTTAATTTTACAACCCCAAACTAAGGACCATCACCAATCCACCATGATTAATCTAGATCGTGTAGAGCCCTTCTTTTTTTTTCTTTAATATTAGACACTACTATTAGTCGCAAAAATATCAATACTTCCTCTATCCCAAATTATAAGGTCTATATTTTTTTACACAGTCTTAAATAACATATTTTGACCAGTATTTTATTTCACTCTATTATCCAACAAATATGAAATTAGCATCACATGAAAATACTTTAAAATATGAATTTAGTGATATAACATGCATAATGCTTAGTATAGATATAGTTAGTGTGATTATTAGTCAAAAGATACCAAGTTTGATTTTTCTTAGAAAGGGAGCGCCCCGTAATTTAGGACGGATGGAATATTAAATTACATTACCGTGCTTTATACTACCTCCGTCCAAAAAAATATAAACATTTCTAGCTATAAATCTGGACAACTACATATCCAAATTCATAGTCAACAAAAGTTACTATATTTTGGAACAGAGGTACTCCCTCCGTTTCATATTATAAGATGTTCTAGCATCTATATGAATATTGGGCAATGCTAGAAAGTTTTATAATATGAAACCGAGGAAGTAGTACATTATACTGCATTTTTTTCTACAATTTCGAAGATTTTCAATAACTCTGCTTCATTTCCTTCAATCAGGGGAACACAAGAAAGCAGCAGCAGCAGCAAGAACGACGAGCACCACCGTCCTAGAGCTGAAGCACCACTCCCTCACCGCCATCCCCGACCACCCCGCCGCCCAAGAAACCTACCTCCGCCGCCTCCTCGCCGCCGACGAGGCGCGGGTCAGCTCGTTGCAGCTCCGCAACAAGGTAGCGTCCACGCAGTCCGCCAAGAAGGCGACGGCGACGGCGGCGGCGGCGGCGGCGAAGGCCGAGGTCCCCCTGACCTCCGGCATCCGCTTCCAGACGCTCAACTACGTCACCACCATCGCGCTCGGCGGTGGCGGATCCTCCCGCGCTGGCGCCGGCAACCTCACTGTCATCGTCGACACCGGCAGCGACCTCACCTGGGTGCAGTGCAAGCCATGCTCCGTCTGCTACGCGCAGCGCGACCCGCTGTTCGACCCGTCCGGCTCCGCCTCCTACGCCGCCGTTCCCTGCAACGCCTCCGCCTGCGAAGCCTCCCTCAAGGCGGCCACCGGCGTGCCGGGATCCTGCGCCAACGTTGGCGGCGGCGGCGGGAACAGCGAGAAGTGCTACTACTCGCTGGCCTACGGCGACGGGTCGTTCAGCCGCGGCGTGCTTGCCATGGACACGGTGGCGCTCGGCGGCGCCAGCGTCAACGGCTTCGTGTTCGGCTGCGGGCTCAGCAACCGCGGCCTGTTCGGCGGCACGGCGGGGCTCATGGGCCTCGGCCGGACGGAGCTCTCGCTGGTCTCCCAGACGGCGTCACGGTTCGGCGGCGTCTTCTCCTACTGCCTCCCCGCCGCCACCTCCGGCGACGCCGCGGGCTCCCTCTCCCTCGGCGGCGACGCGTCCTCCTACCGCAACGCCACGCCGGTGTCCTACACCCGCATGGTCGCCGACCCGGCGCAGCCGCCGTTCTACTTCATGAACGTGACCGGCGCGTCCGTCGGCGGCGCCGCGGTGGCCGCGGCGGGGCTCGGCGCCGCCAACGTCCTCGTCGACTCCGGCACGGTGATCACGCGCCTCGCGCCGTCGGTGTACCGCGCCGTGCGCGCCGAGTTCGCGCGCCAGTTCGAGGCGGCGCGCTACCCGGCGGCGCCGCCCTTCTCGCTGCTCGACGCGTGCTACAACCTGACCGGGCACGACGAGGTGAAGGTGCCATTGCTGACGCTGCGCCTCGAGGGCGGTGCCGACATGACCGTCGACGCCGCCGGGATGCTGTTCATGGCGAGGAAGGATGGGTCGCAGGTGTGCTTGGCCATGGCGAGCCTCTCCTTCGAAGACCAGACGCCCATCATTGGCAACTACCAGCAGAAGAACAAGAGGGTAGTGTATGACACTGTGGGCTCAAGGCTAGGCTTTGCTGATGAGGATTGTAGCTATGCATAAATAATACTACTCCCTAACTAGAATTTGAACTGCAAATCAAATGCTGAGTAAAAAAGAAAAAGAAAACTTTGAAATGGAGATGATGAGAAAATGGTTTGTTTCTCTAGTCTGTTACGCTATGTAATGTAAACTCTTTTAATTGGAAAAAAATTTGGTGGAGACCGGATGTAACCGGCCTCCTTTGCAGCCCCTCTCTGGACGTATGCCACGTGGAAGCTCCAACGATTAGACGGATCGCTCGGTTTAGCTCTCTAGATGTAGACTCGGCTCAGAGTCCGACGCGGCTTTTAGGTTCATCGTCGGCTCCGCGCAGCCGTCTTCTCGTTTTCGTGGCCGACGCTGACGAGCCGGCACCTGTGCCGATCGGGATGGCGACGTTCATCGTCGGCTCCGCGCAGCCGTCTTCTCGTTTTCGTGGCCGACGCTGACGAGCCGGCACCTGTGCCGATCGGGATGGCGTCCGTCGCGGACGAACCCTGAGACATCGGCGACTACGGCTCCAGTGACGACGCCTGATTCCGGTTCTTCTTCTCCAATGTATGAATCAATCGATCTATCTTGTTTGCTACGCATCGATTGTTCTCGGACCGTGACGAAGTGGCCGTCGGCTATGCACCAGCAGCAGCTGCTGGAACCTGGAATCAAAACGTTTCAAGCTCCAGAAACAAATCTTCAAGAATGCCATCTCGATCCAAATTAGAAACACCAACAAAAACATAGCACCAACAAATTCTTATTCCTCCTATGCCTAGCATCCCTGCAGGGCCACTCGATCTACCTCGCCGCCGCAAGTGATGATGGAGCGGCGGCAACGTGCACGTGTTGGTCACTTGCAGGCAGCTGCGGAGCTCGGAAGAATGTCCGCTGTGGAGCTAAGGTGCTCCCATGCAGACGTCAGGCTATGTGCATCGAATCGAGCCGATAGGGAGCCTAAAAGAAGAATCAGCGTGTGCCCCTCGACCCGAGCTTGCGCTCTCGTAGTGTCTGTGCTTTGGGCCGAGACGAGCGATCCGTTCGATTGCCGGGGTTTCCACGTGGCATCCATCCAAAGCGGGGCTGCAAAGGAGGCCGGTTGCATCCGGTCTCCACCAAATTTTTTTCCCTTTTAATTTGGGGTGTTAAAAAAAAGTTACTCAGTCTCCCCAACTCTGCTATGTATCACAATGCAACTCTATGTCTACCTGTAACCAATTAGTACTTACATATTCGACACATATTTTTAATATGAAATATGGTAGTTTTCTTGATATCTATGGGAATTTAATTGATTCCTTCAAAATTCCTCTAAAATCCTTATGAAATTTCTGCATTATGAAAATCCCTACTAGAATTTGAACTGCAAATCAAATGTTGAGTAAGAAAAGAAAAGAAAACTTTGAAATGGAGATGACGAGAAAATTGTTTGTTTCTTTAGTCTCTTACGCTATGTAATGTAAACTCTTTTAATTTGGGGTGTTACAAAAAAAAGTTGCTCAGTTGCGGAACAAGCGATCTCTCCAACTCTGCTATGTAACATAATGTAACTCCATGTCTACCTATAACCAATTAGGACTTACATATTGGACACATATTTTTAATATGAAATGTGGTAATTTTCTTGATATGTGTGGGAATTTAATTGATTCCATCAAAAATCCTTATGAAATTTCTGCTTTACAAAGATCTAATCTGTTCCAGAAATTCAGGAGCTCCTGAACTTCATATTGGGACATGATTTTTTTTTTTGGTTGGCATAAGGTATAAACCACATATGCCGTATCTACTGCAGTCTAAGTATACTAAATCACACACATTCAGGCATGTCTACTAACAAATTTCAGCAATCTAAAACACCATAATTTGGTTCAGGTGTTACATCTGAAGCAATCTGACAGTAAGTCACAAACATGAGTATCAGAGACACCCCTCAAGGAAAAACAAAACCAAACAATGGTTTGTGCAACAACATCCATCTCTACAGCCAACACAGTTTGCAAGTCCAGAGAAGGTGTTCTTCCGTTTATTCGGGAAAATATTTGGACTTCCAAATTAAGAGCCGATGTCGAATGTGTCCATGCCATGCTCCACTATGAACTTCACCTGGGTAGACGACTCCTTTTTGTA
Organism: Oryza meridionalis; assembly: GCA_000338895.3. NCBI lineage: Eukaryota > Viridiplantae > Streptophyta > Magnoliopsida > Poales > Poaceae > Oryza > Oryza meridionalis. Next base: position 9,992,156 of record CM002531.2, on the reverse strand, counting down.
TGTCGTGAAAAGAAGACACGCATCCGAAACGGGCATTATATGATGCCAGAACATCATTACTTTAAGTGATTCAAGGGATGCTGCCTTGGATAGAAGAAGCTTGATAAAGCTCATCTCCCCTGGGAAGCACTTGATAAAAGACAGGGTCACACGCTTGAGAGTTTTAACCAAATCCTCACACATATATGCTTCTATAATCCCTTCATGAATTTCATCATCTCCCTGTGTTTCTTTCAGATCAACCTACAAAACATATATAGGTCAAGTAAATGAAATGCCATTACAAATTTTACAATAGTCCAATCTACCAAGAAAAATCTGTATTTTTGTGATATGCATCTTCATTTTCTTGTAAAAACAAAAACAGCATGAACTCTACGTAGTGCATTAAAGAAAGGGAGAAGTGATTTTAGTTAATAATAATAATAGAACAGAAAGAAACAAAAGGAAGGAAAAAAAGCAGGGTTCTATGCTGTGAAGGTATTTTAAAAGTGACTTGAAGAGATGCATCCAGTGTTACCTCAATATTCAGTTGTTCAATCTGTGGAGCACAACGCAGTAAAGAAAAGATTGACATGATACTTGAGATTTTGCCAAAATCTACGCTCAAGCTTGAAGTCCTTAAGTTCCGGAACTTCCATGTAATTTTCTCCAGTGGATTTTCATCGACCTGAAAATCATGACAAATTTAAGTTGGACTGATATATGATCATCAATACAACTTGATCTACTTGCTTGCTGATAGTGTTGAGTAATTGGAGTATCATACTCCTATAGCTGAGCTGAAATGGAATCTGCCTGCAGGTAGGATAGAGGACACACACACACACACACACACACACACACACACACACTTCATGCCAAATGAATAGTGAGGATTAAAAAAGGATCACAAATAACAAAGGAAATAGGCAACACAGCTGGTTACCTTATACCAGTGTGATTGGGCTGTCCAAATTAATTCAGGATGACAGATTAAAACTTTAAAGCAATTATGATAATAAAATGAAGATGAAAGCATTTGATGTCGATGCTTTTTTGTTTTGTTTTTGGAAAGGATAGAAAAGTATATTTGGAGATCATAACAAGAATCTTATGCAAAAAAATAAATCCGCTATCTCTGAAACCGGTTGCAAATTCAACAAAATTATTATTCGGGAATAACTTATTAATGGGTTAAATGCCAGAGATTGATCAATAAAGGAGGATCTTGTGTGCAGATGAGAGTTTTTTTCTTTGAATTTAGTGATTTCTAAAAATAGTTTCCACAAATGAACCTCTAGCAGAACTTTTTCTAGAAATAGACTCTCATTTCTTCGTGGGGAACATAAACAATAGACTCCAAGTCTCAATGTAAATTGCAGTTGGTTCACAAAAAGCACAACACTTTCATACCATGTAGGCCATGTGGGATGCATCCTAGAATTCACATGTCGTCCATGACTCTATGAAGTTTAACGATGTGCTCTGTAGCAGGGGCTTTGATTGGTACTGCTAATTAGGGGGTACTTATACGCACACATAAGAACAGGGCTTGCCGCCTTTCTCTCCCTCCTCACCTCCTGAATCTATAAACCACCCATCGTAGGCAGTTTATTTGTAGTACATTACTTTTAAAACTATTAACAAGAAATAGGTATATTTTCCCCAATGATTTCTAGTTCCAACTCAGAGACTACCTAACTGACTGAAACATCTTAGTAGCCAGATCAGGAAAAGAAAGTCTCAGAACAAAAAATACCGACAACCAAAGAGGTTGAGCCATGTTCTTCTATAGCGATGCATGCAAAATGAACAGGGCCAAAGATGAGTTTGTGTAAAGCATGAGGATGTGTGCCAATTACACCTAAACCACTCTCACCTTACAGGTCGTTTTATCACAAACAAGTAAGCGCATCTCTACTATGTATTTGTAAATATTTTAATTCTTGTAATATTTTGTGCACACAGTTTCTCTACCGCCTCTCAATGAGCTCTGTCTCAACTCTCAAACAAAATTAAAAGGTGGACATGCAGGCCCAAAAGTTCCGAGGGAATGAGCTTTCGGATAAATGAGCTGTCTTGAAATACCAGGATAGGATCAAGGCCATCGTGCCCTACTGCTCCATCACTAAGTGGAATATCACGAGGTAGGGAGGGAGATAAAGAGCTAGTGGCTACATTGTGTGAAGGAGGTTGGGTTGGGGAATGGTAAACAAGGGAAAATATTCCTACAAATTGGAGAATGCTAACAACAGAAAATATCCCTACACACACAATAGGAGATCTTGGGTTTGTGTTGCATGGTGGTATTCGGTTGAACACATATGATGCTGTATTTATTGGTTAGTTGTTATTACTTCCTGGTTTTGTTGAACTTGGTGAAGCTTTGAGATTGCAAACTTTTATATTATTGAGAAATTTCCTTGTGCGCCCAAAAGATTTTGATCAATCTCTTTCATATCCTCTGGTCTCAATCTCTTTCATATCTTTTGGTTTTTGTCTCATTCCCTAGTAGTCCTTAAATTTTTATCCTCTATACAATAATTCTTCTATGTGATCATGTATTGACCATTTGTTTCAGAAATAACCATATTCCCTTCACTTGTTTTTTTTTCTTTTTGGACTGGATTACCCTTCATTTATAACTGTCAGTGCTAGCCTATACAGTCAAACCATAATCCTCATGATGAAATAGAATCACTTATGAAATACTCCCTTCGTTCCAGAATATAAGAAGTTTTAGGGTTGGACACGGTTATTAAGAAAGTAGGTAAAAGTGAGTGGTGGAGGGTTGTGATTGGATGAGTAGTGGAATTAGGTGGAAAAAGTGAATGGTGGAGGGTTGTGATTGGTGAAGAGAATGTTTGGTGGAGAAGTTGTTATATTTTGGGACAAATCCTGAGGGCTAAAAGTTGTTATATTTTGCGATGGAGGGAGTAATTTACAGGGAATGATTATTTCACCCAAAATATAAAAATCTTGGAATTTTCAAAATGAATTTGACTCAAATTTGAATAAATTTTAATATTTTTACCTAAAATTTGAATAAATTTTAATCTTTTAATCAAATTCATAAAAAATTGGAGATATCTTGAAGGAGGGTGGTGAAATTACCAAAACAATATTAGGTAAATTATTAAATTTAAGTCAAATATGACTAAAATTTTGTTATTCTAATTTACAAATTTGGTGAAAATTTAAAATATTAGTGATTTAGTTTATTTTCCCTCCTAGAAAATGATATAGCTAAAACATTTTCTTGTGAGGGTTTTATTTTTAGTGCAGAAGCATATTGATTATTGTTGTGAGCGATGGCGATATAGTCATTTCATAAAAATATTACGATCAACTCAACAACAACCTAACCGAACAAGTATATGAGGAATACATTTGAAAAATATGGGGCATGAGGCACGTAGGTATCGAAGCAGAACTCATTGGTACAGAAGGAATCGAGCGAAATCTTGAGAGCATATAGTGAAATATAGCATGTAATAAGAACTCTTATGTGGATTATTTGGGACCCAACTTATGGCAATTAATTTCAACTGATGGGCAAAATAGGAATTTATTTGTCCGTATTACGTGCGTTACGGAAGGTCTCAAACCAACCATAGCATGCGTCAGTGTGATTTGTTCACACAAATAGCACCATGGTTTTGTCTACAATAGAAGGTTCCTTGCGAAGTGGCTAAGATGATGACAACCTATTTCACCATCATCTATGGACATGGCTCGACGGTTCGGCCCGAAATGGAAGGTTCCGGGCTTGGTTGGCAAACAAGGCACCATAGCATATGGTGTCTTACCACATAGCCCCTAACATTTCTAGACATGGTGTCATGGATCTGCTAGGAAAACAAGGTTCCTTGCATGGGTAGAAACCTAGCGTTGTATATGATAGGCTCTGCGCCATATATAGGATATGGTGTTGCACGTAGCACCCATGAATCTAGCATTGTTAGCAATGGAGTCATGCTTTCGTAATTCCTTGAAAACATTATGGAATTACAAAGGGGCAATTCCTTCTTTGCCATTAGGAATTTCATGTGATCATTTATTTGCCTGGATGTCTCACTAACACGTGGGCGTTGGACCCACATGATATAAATTAAGCACATGCATAGAGACATATAGTGCGAGCAAATACATCAGCCATGTACCATATGACACCACAAGTATTATTACTAATGCCGAGCATATAAAACACATCACAAGTGTCAATACAAATTTCGACGTGTACAACACAAAGTTGACACGTGATAAAGTTGACACGTGATTTCGTCATCATTAACCTCTTTCCCCTCCACAAGGAATTTGTACCAAGGATACATCGCTTGGTTGATCATGATTGTTGTGCAAGGAGGAAGATGTCCGTGTCCACAAGCCTTGTCGGTGACATGAGTTCGTGATGGTTGGGTGACTATTAGAATATACGTCAGTTGTGACATGTCAAGCTAGAGTGGGTTGCCACCGTCCCCGTCCTCTTCAATGTCATGGACGATGATCTACATGTAACTCTTCCATCCAATTTTACCCCTGACCAACCATTTTCAGCATGGTATACTTGACAAAATTACATCAATCGACCCTGTGAAAACAACTGCATCCCGCTCTTCCATTCACCCATGCCTCTTTCACTAGGTCAACCAAAGTAGATAAAGATGGCATGCTTTGCTGAAAAGCAACACCTCTTCTTTCACTACCGGTTTTTCATATGCTACCTCGATTTTGCAACATTACAAATCTGTTCATCTAGATGTAACTGGACTAGCACAACCAACACCCAAGAGGCCAGGATTGTTTATAAAATTCATAAATGCATACTAACTAAAATGAACATTTTTATATATACCACCATACACATATGCACATTTGTAATTGTCATCTTCAGACTTTTTTTTAATAACATACACCTTGTTATACCATAGTTACAAAACCTAAGGTGCATAAACAACAAATTCGCTAAAGCATAGTATATATTCACATTTCAAGTTCATGCAACAACATGTACCTTTCTACGGATCCATTCAATATGAAAATTCAATTGTTAATCCTACCAATACTTTGTATACGGCTTACTTCTTAATTAAGTCACTGCCACCTCAAATTCAAACCGACACCAAACCAGGGCCTCAAGATCTCTCATTACGGGACGAGGAAGGAAAGGGGAGATATGTACTCTGCAGGCTGCAGGACCTTTTAAGTCCCCTCTTATATATATGCTGCTAGGGATCACGTGGTCACACTATATATAGAACAAGACGGTAAAGTTCGTTGCGGTAACTTGATTCATGGTGTATGTGACCACCTCCACATTAAGGGCTCATTCAGATCACAGAGGTTAGAAAAATCGTATGATAGGAAAAGTATAGGAATAATAAAGGAATCCATATGTAAAATAGAGGGTTGGAAAACGGAGGAATATAGAAGATGGGATCATTCGGAGTAGAGGATGGGATTCATAGGAAAGGAACAGTAATCCAACTCCGTCTTTCCCACACTCTTTTGTTTCCTGTTGGTGCTTCATGAGCCGAGGAGCAGCAGCCCTCCATCCCGTCGCCACCATCGCCTCCGTGTGCGGGCTAGCGCGCCGACGTCCGTGCCCCCAACTCCATGCCACTGGCTGGCCTCCTCTAGGACCTCTTCGCGCTCTTCCCCTTCGCTTCGACTCCGACGCCGAGCTCACTGGCTGCCACCGTCACTGACCTTCTCATATGGCATCCGCTCCACGCCGGACGTACGCCACCCTCAATCCCCATCGCCGTCGGCCTCCATTCGCCATCGACCTCCGTTCGCAACCTCCACGCCAACGACCGCGCCGCCTGGCATCCTCCACGCTCATCGTTCTCCTATGAGATGTGTGCTTCTTTGTTTCTTTGTTCTCCACCGATGGCATCAGTTATTAATTAGTGCTTGATTGTCTCCTTTGGATGCGAAGGAAATGGAAAAATGAGGTAGGAGTAGATGCTTTATTTCATGCATTTTTCCCATGGGCATGGAATGAACAGCGAAGGGATATTCCCTGTGATTTTCCTTTGGCTTGTTTTTGCGACCCGAACGGTAGAAAAAGGAAAAAAAAATTCTATGAACAGTATTCCCTCAAAAATGAGAATCCCATGATCCAAATGAGCCCTAAGTAATTTCACTAATAAAAGGATTGGAGATGCTCCTAGTATCAGCTAGTAGTTATTTAGTCTATGTTTTGATACTAGGTAAGATTGCTCTAGGTAACTTCAGGTATGAACAGGTCCACAAATGGGATGCCTTCAGCCTTTCTGGCGCCAAAGACCACGTTGCCGCAATATATGTGATATGCATCTTGTTTAATTTTGTCTTGGCACCAAGCTTAGGGTCCATTTAATGATAAATGTTTGCCCAGGAGGTCCATTTGAAAACATCCAAATCTTTGCACAATTAATGATTATTGCTTTGGCCGGAACAAGGCCTCATTCATATATTATTCAATTTCTTGCATTTAATTATTAATTGATTAACAAAGTCTCACCATAATAATTAGAACTAGTAGTATTCCTGCTGAAAGGTTCTCCTTGTAATCACCCAATAGACATTATATGGTTATGATTGTTTTACTGGTTTAAAACGTGATTTGTACCTAAACATATCCCAAATTAACCCACTAAAACTAGCTAATTATACTTAATTTCATTAAGAAAACTCATCCATGGATTAATTCAAGCAACACATTTTTTTTGCATCGAATTCAAGCAACACTTAAAGTAGTAATTGATGGAAAATTTCTGTAAACTATGGTGAAGAGGTCAGTTTAATGTATCTTGTTTTGTCTTGCCAGCGAATTTGCAGTCCAGTTAAAGAAAAATGTTTGCTAGAGATCCGTTTGCAAATATTTGAATTGAAATAATTTCACTCTCCTGCGCAAGGCCTCATTTATTTATTTATTGCCGGAACAGGGCCTCGTTTGTTGATCAATATTGCATTTAATCAATTAATAAACTCTCTTATTCATTACTACCTATGTTTTATATCACTTTGACTTTTATTCTAATCAAACTTCTTTAGGTTTGATCAAGTTTAATGTAACACCAAATTAGTTTCATTAACTATAACATTAATATATTTTGATAATGTTTGTTTTGTGTTGTAAATGTTTCTTTATTTTTTTTATAAACTTGGTCAAACTTAAAAAAGTTTGATAAGAAAATGTCAAAATGACTTATATTATGAAACACAGGGAGTAATAAGTTCTCTGATTGAGGAGTAGTTTTTTCTTTTTTAGAGCTAGTGGTTTTCTCTTTAGTATCTCCCAATACACAATAAATAATTTCTGGTTTATTCATAGGTTTGAAAACATGTACCTAAAAAAAAATTCCAAAATTGAACTATTAACCCACTAAAATTAATTAGCTAATTAGTACTTGATTAACATTAGATAAACTGGTCCATGGATTAATTCAAGTAATGTTAAAAGTGATACCTGATGAAAAATTGGTGTAAATTATGGTGGAGAGGACCAGTTTAATGCGTCATGTTTGTCTTGCAAGAATCCAAATTGAGATAGGCCTCATTTATTTACTTATTTATTTTGGCCTGAACAAGGCCTCAATCATTGTCCAATTGCTTGCATTTAATAAATTAAATTAATGAACTCTTCTCCATTAACAAATCTTTACAATTTATAGTTTTCAGATCCAGTGGTTTTCCAACACAAAGCCACAAAGATCCTCCTCATCATCTCCAATATACATAGTACCAAAAACTACTACTAAATCATAGAACCTTATTAATCGGAGTAAAATGATTCCGATTGATTCACCAATTTAAAAATATGTGTTGCACTCAGGGTTCACTTTATCGGTTTAGCCCATTTGATCGAAGGTCACCGAAATCTCGAAATTTCGAAATATCGGTCCGAAATTTCAAACAAAATTTAGTTGAATTTGAACAAATATTACTAAAATTCATGAAAAATTTGAAAAAATTCGGCCGAAGTAATATCGTATCGGAGGGGACCGAAATGACCGAAATTTCCAACCCTGGTTGCACCTAAAAATTCTCACAAATCAAATTATGTGTTAACCTTCTAAAAATCTCTAGTTATAAATGTTTTAAATAACTGGCTAAACTATTAGATCGGCCTTCCCAAACAACGAATAGCACGCTAAATGAGGATTTAGTGGCTAATAGTTGCTAAATTTTACATGAGAGCAAATAACTACACACTCCTCAAACAGCTATATCCGGAGATATATAGCGACATATATCGTCGGAGATATAAAACCTTGCTAATTGCACGGTTAAAATGGAACAAACAGATTCATGGAATAATTCAAGCAATGCTAATAAATAACCGAAGAAAAATTTAGTGTAAATTATGGTGAAGTGGATGATCACGTACCTCCCTGTCTCTGACGGAGAACTTGAGCACCTTCACACGCGAAACCAGCCAGAGAGTGTCGAGGAAATCTTCAGTCCCGAGGAAGGCGTCGACGGACATGTTCGCCGCGTTCAGCAGCGGGAGCTCGCCGGCGACGCGGCCGCCGTTGTCGACGGCCGGCGTCCAGAGCGTCAGCGAGTGGAGCTTGGGCGCCCGGATCGCCCACGCCTCCGGCTCCTCCTCCACCACCTTCTTCTCGCCGCCGGCGACGACGCCGGTGGTCACGTCCACCAGAAGCAGGTCGGCGAGGTCGGGCGCGCCGGCGATCACGCGCTCGAGCAGCGCGCCGGCACCGGCGAACGGGAGCTTGACGCTGTTGAGCGCGAGCCTGGTGAGGCGCGGGAACCCGGCGAACAACGACCCCTGGCCCGGCTGCGGCGGCGGCGGGCGCGGGACCTCGCAGTAGCGGAGGTAGAGGTTGGAGAGCTCGGCGCAGGCGTAGATGGCGCGGCCGACGCCGGGGAAGACGCCGTGCTCGTCGGCGCGGGAGGAGCCGAAGGCGAGCTGGAGCGAGCGGACGCGCTTCTCCGCCAGCGCGCGGAGCCAGTAGGCGGCGCGCGGGCGGAGCCGCGGGCGGACCTCGATGTCGAAGCTCGCCACGGGCGCGGCGCACCGGGCGAGCACGCCGGCGACGGCGCCGGCGGAGTAGAACCCGCGGAACCGGACGTCGAGGCCCGACGCCGACTCCCACCGCCGCGCCCACCCGCGCGACAGGCAGCACGTGCGGACCACCTCCTTCAGCGGCAGCCGCGTCAGGATGTCGTCCAGGATCTCCGGCAGCAGGGACAGCAGAATGTCCGTCCCGGCCGCGCCCGACGCCTCCGCGGCGACCTCCATCGGCGGCGGCGGCGGCGAGGAGGATGACATCGACATGGCCATCTCTAGTGACGCGAGTGCGAGTGTGCTGCGACCCCCACCGCCTAGTTGTATTGTATCTGCACCGAATGAACTGCACCTTTTGCGTTTACGTCCACTGATAACAGAGGTATTCAGTTTGACGCCGTTTAGGGGGCTAATTTGTGATTCTGGGAAGGAAGAGAGAACTGTTCAAGAGAATACTGAAATTTGGGAGGTGCATTTTTGCAAGGTTGCTCCCCCCCGTTCGAGCGTGCAGCGTGTGAGTCGTTTGGAAGGAAGCGTTACGTTTTGAATTGAATGTAGTGGCGACGTGGAATTTTCTTGCTAAGTCACAAAGTGCCAAAGGGACCAACTGACTGATTGTAGGCCTTGTAGGCGAGGAACTTGCACGCTGAGTACGAATTCGTGACTATGAACGATTTCACCGTGGCACTGAGTCGTGGATCGATTTCAGAGATCGATGGTATGAATATCTTTCTCGACTAATATCTAATATACGAATGAACTATTTTACCAATTCTCAATAAACCGTTTTGTTCATAGAACTTATAAAAACAAAAGTAAACCAACAACATACGTAAATGTGTTACACGTATATCAAGAAAAGACAACACGATATTAGGTAGGGGGTATTTAAAGTCATTGACATGTGAGTCCAAAGAAAAGTGAGGCCCACATATCAATGGCTTTTACTACTTTATTTGATATTACTGAAAAGATGTTCAGGTGAATGTCACATGGACGCAGCTTAGTAGGTGGGGCTCACAATCATGGGGCTCACCATCATGAGCCCACATGTTAGTAGCACATGTCCCTCTAACGTATGTTAGAGAAGCCTCCTCCATGTCACTTGGTAGGTGAGTAATATTAGTGGGTATTAAGTACTGATATATTTGTCTTGAAGGTGGAAGTGAACAATGTGACTTAGTTGATATGAAAGAGAATTAATATTGAAATGATAATTTAAAGAAAAGATAATAAATGCACAAGCTAAATGCTTAGGAGAGAGTTGGGGGTAAATATCAAAATACAAGTCTTACACATATTATTAGTAGCAATATTTAAGATTAGGTATATCAACCCTTAGTTATTGCACAATTTCAAAACCAATTCCTTTTATATTGTTTAGATAATAATGATTGGCCAAGTGTCACGTTCCTTTTTCATGTTTCTTAAATTTGTCTATTTCTGAAAATTCGCATTCATGTTTACTAGACGTTTAGTCATGCGTTGCACGACTTTGGATGCCTATGTAAAAGGTCCATATATATTGTCTTTTTTTGAAAACTCACATAACTTGGGTAACAATTACTCATTAGAACTATAGATCCCAATATTGCCAACTAAGGTTCAAATACTACGTTCAACACCTTCAACACCATGCTTTTGGTTTTCAAAGTTCATATGATTGGAAGTAAATTTTTGAGATTTCTCATGCAGTGGTTAGTATCTGCTACTCCGCAATCTCTTCTATTATCTATTATAGCAGCAAAAAGAGCATTAAGAAGTGCAAACAAAAACAGTGGATCAACTGTTGTAGAAAGTTTCAGTTTTTGAAAGAATAGAATTTGATGATTGCCATGATCATTATGGCTAAAAACTTTGTTAACTATATATAATACAATACACCAAATAATTGACAGCCAAATAAAATATGCTTCTTTAGAGCACGAGTTTAGAAAATCTGAATATGCATATTTATGAAGGTAAATACTCCTAGCTGCTCAAAAATCTCCAGTACAACTTGATGCTTCCTCCCATGTGCTGATCATGGAATAACAAACGAAGAATTTAGAACAATGGAGTGTCTAGTCTCAACATTTGATAGTAGACAAGTCACACAAAGGATTCACAACTCTATATATTATTATGACAGTTAAACACCTTCAAACTAATTAACATATTCCACTGTGTCAACCTCAGGAACTAATGAATTCACATTTTCACAATTAGGGGTGAAAACGGAGCGGATTCGGACGGATAGTGATCATACCATATCCTAAACCATATTTTTTAAGCGGATTCAGAGCGGGTGCGGATAGTGTACAGATGCGGATGCGGAGCGGATTGTTTTGGATGTCGGAAATGGTGCGGAATCGGTTCGGAAACAGATTAAATTTATCAGATGTTACGTATATATACAATCAATGCAACATCGAGTTAGCAATTGATCATTTTAGAGATACCATATCCGCATCCGCATCCGCTGGATTTCTAAAAGCTCATACCATATCCTCGTTTCGGACGGATTCAGAGCGGATCAGATCGGATATTATCCGATCCGTTTTCACCCCTATTCACAATGCATGAAAAAGCAAAGACTTCTTTCAGCACATACCATAGAAACCACAAATCTTTGCAATGCATGAATTTGTAACTTTGATTATAATTGAACGGTTTCTAGTACATATGTCCAAGCAAAATTGACCATAAATGATCACAAGAAATAATTCAACTGGCTACTGGATCACACAAATCCATTATACATAATTGAGTGTGACAGCCCTGTGTTTAGTTGTTGAATTTACAAGGAATAGTCTTCCCATATAGTTCCTACAGTTTAGTTAGGATTGCCTTTTTCATTCATAAATCAGTGGTCTGACACTCACGTCTATACTCAGAAAGCAATCTGCAAAGTTTACTGCTTCACCATGGTTTGCACTGTTCGCTGATCAGTACAGAGCACCTATTTCTCCCTCATACTCCGTCTACCTCCGCTGCCACTACCGCTGTTGATGATCTTATTACCATGCATTCTGCAGCCATGTAGTGACTGCTGATGCAAAACATAATAATATATTAAGATCTGAATGAAGCATCCGGCTGCTGCTGCTTCCTCAAACACAACCGGAGCCTTCGTATTCTGGAATCATGCGGGAGGTGACAGTTGGCCGATTGAGATGAAGCAACCGTGGCGGCAAGGGAGTGAGGTGGAGAGTAGGGGTGAAGAGGAGGCAGCGGTGCTAGTGGCGGGGACTAGAGAAGGAGGCGGCGGGGCGAGTAGGAAGAGGCGATAGTAGGGAAAGGGAGGGGAGGAGCTGGTGGTGGGGAAGAGGGAGGAGGAGGATGCGTCAGTGCGGGAAAAGAGGTGAGGCAGACTGGGGGTGGTGAGTTGGGACGGCAACAAGAGGAGCCGCGGCGGCGGCGTGATGGCGAGAAGACGAGAGAGGGGATCACAGACTGTTTTTTCTCTTTAAACCGTACAGACATAGGAGGACCTCATTGTGAAAGAGGTTTCTCGAAGGACCAAGAAGATATTTCGCCAATGTAAGGATCTAACGGCTTATATCGTGTAGATGGAAAATCAGACAGCCAGTGTTTTGTGGATGACATGGCCGGTATAACTTTGCGAGAAAGTTTACTTCTTTTACTACTTTAGATTCATCTAAAATAGCATAACGAAAATTCATGTAATTAATTAATTAGATTCATCTAAAATAGCTTAACAAAAATTCACGTAAATTAATTAATTACATTACCTTTTTATTGTATCATTTGTTAATTAAAGTTATTTGGTTTTTATTCAAGTTTTGGAAGTGGAGCTCAATTTCATGAATTCACCCAAATCCTAAAAATCCTAGCTAAATCCAAAAAATTGTCCAACATTCCAAAAATTCTCCAAATTTTGAGTTTGTTAGGAAAATCCTTTCTTACTTCCTTTATCCCATCTTCCTTTATTTTTCCTTTTCTTTCCTGTTCCTCCTGTGTTGCCTCCTAATATCCTTGCTTTTCTTTCTGTGTGTGTGTCTCTCTCCCTCGTTCTCTATCAGCGCATACTGCTCCTCTCCTCGTCCAGCACTTGGGTCCAACCGAAGCCGACATGTTCCCCCATGCCACCATCTGCCCCCGCACGGCTACATCATTTCTGCTTCTTCAAGCTCTACTTAAGTGCTTAGCCGGACGTTTTCACCTCCAATTCTCCTGCCTAACCACTCTGTCGCAGTAAGAACATGCACCACATTCTAGTTATTCATTATTTCCTCCTCCCTGTTCACCATTTGGTGTTTGCACAGGTCGACACGCTATTTCCCACTGCTTCTCTGCTACTAAGATGTTGAGTTTCATCACTGTGCCATGGTCGTCCTGTTTCCAGCACTATCGTCGTTTCCGGAAGCCCAAGTCATTCCTGCCTTCTTTTCCTTCCTGCTCATTGCCAGAACATTGTTGCTTCCTCTTCTCTTCGATGGCTGGTAAGCACCTGCACCCCATCCAGATCATGCTTCGTTTCCTCCATTCAATATGAACAACTACATCACTATCATCATTTAGCTCCATTTTTCACTGTCTATCCAACTTCCGGCTAGCTGTTCACCTCTCCTTTCCTCCTCTATATATACGAACGTCACAGCTGTCTTTTTTCTTTTGCTCACGCATGCTGAGATGCTCTCTGCTCTCCTTTCCTACCATAGTGCAGCCACAACAAACTTGAGCAATCTACAAATCAAAAGCATCATAGCGGGGAAGTCTAGTTTCACCGCATCATGTCATTTCTATCTCACCGCACCTCCATTCAGGCAGAACACAAATCCAGACTGCGATCTAAAATCATCTTCGTCGGTTTGGAAGCTTGCGTCAATGTAACCATTTACAACGAGCTCTTCCTGTCTTCCATAGACTAGGAACATATCCTTAGTTCTTCTCAGGTACTTTAGGATATTCTTTACAGCAATCCAGTGACTCTCACCTAGATCTGATTGGTATCGGCTTGTTGCACTAAGTGCATATAAAACATCTGGATGTGTACATAACATGGCATACATGATGGATCCAATTGCCGAAGCATATGTAATCACACTCATCTTGTTTCGCTTATCAGTCGTTTGAGGACACTGATTCTTGCTAAGATTAATGCCATGTGACATCGGTAAGAAACCTTTCTTAGAATCTTGCATGTTGAACCTCTTCAACACCTTGTCAATGTATGTACTCTGGCTTAATCCAATTAGCCTCTTTGATCTATCTCTATAGATCCTTATACCCAGAATATATGCTGCTTCCCCTAAGTCCTTCGTTGAAAAACTATTTTTCAATGATCTCTTAATGGATTAAAGCATAGGAATATCATTCCCAATCAATAATATGTCATCTACATATAGGATTAGAAACATCAGTGCACTCCCACTAATCTTCTTGTATACACAAGGCTCTTCTTCATTTTTGACAAAGCCCAACGCCTTGACTACTTCGTCAAAACGAATATTCCAACTCCGAGATGCTTGCTTCAACCCATAAATGGATTTCTACAATTTGCATATCTTTGTAGCTAATTGTGGATCAACAAATCCCTTGGGTTGTGTCATGTATACATCCTCATCGAGATTTCCATTGAGGAAAGCTATTTTGACATCCATTTGCCATATCTCATAATCGAAATAGGCAGCAATCGCTAAAACAATCCGAATAGATTTTAGCATGGCGACTGGCGAGAAGTTTCATCATAATCAACACCTTGAATTTGTCTAAAACCTTTCGCCACCAATCGTGCCATGTAGATGTGAACATTTCCATCTACGTCTGTCTTTTTCTTAAAGACCCATTGTTGGTATTTCTTACGATCACAGATAGAATCCGGAAGCGCACGGATATACCGATGTAGCACTTCCCCTACGGAGTATTCCAAGGGTATCGAATCCAAGGGAACGTGTGTGATTATCTTTTCCACCGGTTCATCCAAGGACAGTGTCTAGGGAAAGCTTACCTTTAATCCTAACGCAATACTTTAGGCACTGGCAACCCGCTGTTCCCAAATGTCGCTCTACTACGTACCCGGACAGGGAGGACTTAAGTGCTCTTGAGGGCTGTCACCACCTCTACACCCACCTCAAACGTACTGTGGGATACGCAACAACCACTGGAGATTAATTAGCCAGACACCGCGTCTGCGCAATTAATAACTACTCTAGTGCCGATCAAACACTAAAGCAATCACTATAAATAAATAGACTATAGTGAACAATGATCCCGTATGCTAATTAGGAACTAACCAAGAAGTAATTCTCACTAAGAAAATCTTAATTACTCAGAATGATATTTCTATTAAAGCAGAGTAATAAACAAAGTACAAGAGATAAGAGAGGATTACCAACAACTCCAGAATTCCTATGACTTCTTCTACTTTACTCTCTCCCTATTCTAATATACAATAAAGTACACAAGAGCCTCTTGTAATTCAGCTCATGCTTTGGTGTGTGTTTACAAGTGAGGATGAGAGGGGTATTTATAAGTGGAGAAGTGCCTTGGGAGTGTGGAGATGCTCCAAGCATCCAAAGAGCATCTTCTCTCTTGTGTTGCCAAGTGTCCAAGCTTATGACGGTTTCTACTGGTGAAAACGGCCATAACCGTCATTGGGAGGCGGATTGCTACCGAACGGGACTTGGGCCGGGGCGAACGGTTCTCTGCCAGGGTTCGGCTGAACTCAGGGGTTCGGCTAAACCAGGGACGGCTCCGTTCGCTCCGGTTTTCGTCATGGACACTCATTTTGGGCCCCTCAATTCATTGGTATGAATGTTTGGCCCATTTGGAGTTGTTTAATTGGGTTTATGAGTCCAAAACTCCTTAAGTTCGGATATGAGTTTGATTCTCATCCTCCTTCATGTATATTTCCTCTCAACTTTGGTAGTTTGTCACCTGCATATGAATATACACCAACACTCGTGGAAGTTGTTAGAAATAAGCCCTACCACTATGTTGGATGTTCCATGTTTATGGTCTTATGCAGGTATTGACAGCGTTTGGTACTTAACAGCCGTCAACAAACCCCCACACTTAGCTCTTTACTCGTCTCGAGTAAAGGTTAAGGATTAATGTGAAATAAAATTTCCCAAGATATAATACAAGTACACAAATTATTCTAAGCCATACCTATACTTGTGAACTTTTCAAGTGTCTAACTTACCATCTTGGGAAATTGATGAATGGAACGGTCGTGACTCAAGTCCTCCTTAATCCTCCTGTCAATTTCTTGGGGTTTTTATATATTTTCGCAAAGTAGCTATACTCCTCAATGACCTTCTCTCAGATCATTCATGTGGTTTTATTTGTGGATCCTCACCAAGGCATGTTTGCCGAATTGTCCCTATTCTAAAAGGTTGTATAGGTGGAGCTCGGTAGGGATCAATCAGGGCATACTTGCATCACATATATTGCAAAGCCAAAATACCGGACCCAAGGAGATAGTAAGTCATACTCTCTGATCAAGAATGTGCATGTGTGTGGTATGTGTGTGGGTATGTGTATGTGTATAGAAAATTGTGTGGATGGAAAAGGAAAATAAAAGATAACAACTCCTTTGGTATACCTCCTCCTCCAACTTTCTCTCTTTAGAAATTTGAGAGAGTACATGGCTATCTCTTTTCTTCTTTTTTTCATCATGCCCCATATTTTGTATGTGCAAGATTTTTTTTCTATTTTCTCTCTCTTTTTTTTTCATCAATGCTTCATACTTGTGTGAGCAAGATTTTATTTTTCCTTCTTTTGCATAGCCATACCTCTCTCTATCTCTGTTTTTTTTTTCTTTGAAAGAATTTTGGAGGAAAAGGCATAAATGACATGGAGTATTTATTTTGTGGATAATGGATAAAATAAATGATGGATGAGGGATGCTAGCTTCCAGTGTAGAAGTTTAGCATAGTGCGTGTATGTGGAGTGTACGTGATCGTGATCATGAAAGCATGAAGAGCATCTCACACGGGTCACAATAGTTTGACAAAGCTCAATGTAATATCAAGCAGCCTATAGATATATAACGTTTTTACAATGATAATCATATATGGCCTTGGTAGGTAATTATATAGTCATTGAGGAGTATTGCTCGAAAAAGTTTTAATTTTCACAAAATAAAATCCCAAGTATCATGACAGTTGGACAAGAATTTCTTTCGTCATAACCATATCACATATATTAATTACTTAGATTAGCAAGGTTCCCTATGATAGATGGTTGTTCACAAAGTGACAAGTGTTAGCAAAGAATAAAAAGTATACATGATCAATCATAGGAAAATTCTATTTGTTGAGAGTTAATGTTTCCAATTTTCATTTGGAGTCAAATTTGTATTCAATTTTTCTGCAAAAGTTTAACTCACAAACAAGGGAGGATAAGGAAGGATACGCGCAAACCTGACCACACGGCGAAGGATAACAGAACCGAGCCAGGCATGGGTCGGACGAATGCTTGGTTCGGCTGACCTAGCCAGGACTTGGTTCTGACTATTGAACTTTGTGTGCAGCCATTGGCCGTGTTCATCATATTGACGTGTCGAGTTGATGCTGTTGCGCATCGGGAGTTCCGAAAAGACTCCCCCACACTTGTTTTTGTACCTTGTCTTTATTCAAAAACATCGAAAACAAAATGGGCTTCCACCAGGGTAAAGTACCGGTGAGCCAAATTTTATTAAAGTAACTCTATGCGCATGAAATGACTAAATGTATTTTATTTTATTTCACTTTTATTTTTTTATTTTTTATGGCAGCAATGAGCATGGTGGGTATCCTAGCAGTGCGGATATGAGACGCAATGATACACCGGATGTTTGAGATTCTTACCAGATCGGACTTACTAAGCTTTGAATCGGATCGACTGTAACAAAGTATTGCATTTGCTCTGCATGGTTACCTGTGC
Source organism: Oryza meridionalis (assembly GCA_000338895.3). NCBI lineage: Eukaryota > Viridiplantae > Streptophyta > Magnoliopsida > Poales > Poaceae > Oryza > Oryza meridionalis. Next base: position 9,974,281 of record CM002531.2, on the reverse strand, counting down.
ATCTGTCTTCTCATAGTCCAAGGAGCATGGTATGAATGTTGAGGTTGTTGTACACTGCTCCTTAGTTGTCTTTTTATTTCCTGCAAAAGGGTAGTGGACAACAAATACCCGAGGGACTACAAAAAATTGAAAAGATTTTATCATAGCCTCAAAATTAGTTGTTCACATCCATGCTATAAAGGAATTGGATTGAAAACTTAATGAGCATGGATCCCATAAATTTGCCATAATTTTATTTTTGTCATTTTTTTTAGAGACATCAAAAACTTTTTTTTCACCAAACCTTTTTTCAAGCAAAACTCATACAGGGCTGAGATAAACTTACATAACATAGCAAAGGAGCATTTGGAAATATATGTACCGTGCACCTTGAGAAGTGATATGTTTCTCCTTTGCCTGTTTTGGCAATTTATTTGTTCCTGGCCCTTGACTTACCTCCAGTGTGACTCATGCTTGGGAACTCACCCGTCAAATTGAAAAGGTTCCTGCAGGGGTTAGTCCACGAAAGATATGCATCTGAAATCCATGAAAATACATGACAGTTCATTTAAGCAAACTTGACACCACGTCAACTTTGATTAAAGCAGGCTATTTATCCTAAGCATCATGCTTAATTTAAAAAGCCTATGAATGTCGACGACCACCCAAACCATAGCATATGAAAATGGACCGAGGACGCATAACCATGTATGATCAAGCCAGACTCAACTAGAGATAAGTATGAGTAAAAGAAATGATGAGACTTTTCCTACATGTCGTATACCTGAGTGCACTTACCGCCCGCATGATGTATATGTTGAAATCTCTAGAGCGGTGGCATTGTCACATGTGATTGTCTATCTCTCCTCCGTCTTGATGCGGGTTGTGGAGGAGGAAGGCACTTTGACCACACCAACTCAAGCAAGTGGTTTTGGTTTTGCACAAATCTCGGGTGCAAGAACCTTATGCCTTGAAGGCATGTTCCGTCGGGACAATGCTGAAGAGACGTAGGATACATCTCTTTTTGGGCAAGTATGCAAGTGCCAACTGGAGTGGAGCAGCAAACACCTCGAAAAGAAGAGGGCATCTCATCTTGCTTGTATGCATGTAGGTGTTGCGGGAGCGAGAAGTTGTGCGCAACTAGAAGTGGATGAAGGCTAGGCCAAGACGGCACATGAGCTCAAGAGAGGGGCTGGGTGTAGCCTGTCAGCATGATTGCTACTAGCGAGGTGTATAGCCAAAAAAGACTAACACATAATGCGGTCTTTTATCTAAATGTAGCCCGTCTGCTCTCTTACTCTCTCCCATCTTTTTTTTTCCTTCCGTCTCTCTTTTCTTTTCATCATTGTTTTTCATTTTTTTTTCAACAAGGTGAGACTAACACCAATGCAAACCAAGATGCCCTTGGTTGATGGAACTCGTCATGCAAGCTCGACGACCTCCCCCCACACTTGGACTTTGGTGTCGCAAGACATCAAAAACCAAGTGTGTGATGTTGGAGTCTTCATAAAGTGTGTTTCAACACCAAGGATCACCAAAATGTACAGTTGATGTAGCTCCCGAGTTCTTAGGCATCGTACGTCCCCCGTTCTTAATCTCAATCTGAAATGGTTACTGACCAAGAATACCCGAAGGTGCATAATATCCTAAAAACTGGTTCTTGCTTTCATCCTAGACACTCATTTTGGGCCCCTCAATTCATTGGTATGAATGTTTGGCCCATTTGGAGGTGTTTAATTGGGTTTATGAGACCAAAACTCCTTAAGTTCGGATACGAGTTTGATTCTCATCCTCCTTCATGTATATTTCCTCTCAACTTTGGTAGTTTGTCACCTGCATATGGATATACACCAACACTCGTGGAAGTTGTTAGAAATAAGCCCTACCACTATGTTGGATGTTCCATGTTTATGGTCTTATGCAGGTATTGACGGCGTTAATTTGGTACTTAACAGCCGTCAACACCCATTTGCACTCAATGGCTTTTACACCATCAGGTGGATCAACCAAGTTCCAAACTTGATTGACATGCATGGATTCTATTTTAGATTTCATGGCTCCAAGCCATTTCTTAGAGTCTGGTCCCACCATTGCTTCCTCATAGGTAGTAGGTTCATCGTTGTCTAACAACAATATATCACGTTGTCCTATAGTTAACAACGCATACCTCGCAGGTGTACGCCATATCCTTTCGGACCTTCGTGAAGCCGGTGCTTGCACAACTGGTTCAACAACAACTTGTTCAACCTGTTGAACAACATCTTGCTCAGCTTGTTGTGGTTGTGTGGACGTTGAAGCGTTTTCCGGTGTTTCCTGAATTTCTTCAAGTCACACCATGCTCCCACTATCCTTTCTTGAAATAAACTCTTTTTTCAAGAAAACACCGTGTCGGGCGACAAACACTTTGCCCTCTTCCCGATTATAAAAATAATATCCTTTTGTTTCCTTAGGATACCCTACAAAAAAGCATTTATCTGATTTAGGTGTGAGTTTGTCCGATTGCAAACATTTTACATAGACCTCATAGCCCCAAATCTTTAGGAAAGACAAACTGGGACGCTTCCCTGTCCATATCTCATATGGTGTCTTATCCACTGATTTTGATGGAACCCTGTTTAGTATGAACGCAGCTGTCTCTAGAGCGTAACCCCAAAAAGCTTAGTGGAAGATCAGTTTGGCTCATCATTGATAGCACCATGTCCAACAATGTACGATTCCTCCATTCAGACACCCTATTCCATTGAGGCGTTCCTGGCGGAGTGAGTTGTGGAACAATTCCACTCTCCTTTAGATGATTGCCAAATTTAAGGCTCAAGTACTCCCCACCACGATCAGATCGTAGATACTTGATTGTCTTGCCCAAATGATTTTGTACCTCATTCTGAAATTCCCTGAACTTTTCAAAGGACTCAGACTTATGCCTCATTAAGTAGACATAACCATATCTACTAAAGTCATCTGTAAAGGTAATAAAGTACCCAAAACCACCTCTGGCAGTTGAGCTCATTGGTCCACATACATCAGTATGTACTAGTCCCAATAGTTCACTAGCCCTTTCACTTTGACCCGTGAAAGGTGCCTTTGTCATTTTGCCAAGTAAACAAGATTCGCATGTCTCAAATGATTCAAAATCAAAAGAGTGTAGAATTCCATCTCTATGAAGTTTCTCCATGCATTTCTCATTTGTATGACCCAAGCGACAATGCCAAATAAAAGTGGGATTCAAATCATTAGGACGTTGCCTTTTTTCATTAATATTATAGACTGAACATCCATCAAGATTCACAATGTATAAGCCATTCATCATGGGTGCATGGAAATAGAAAATGTCATTATAATAGACTGAACAACCATTGTCCACAGATCTAAAACCATAACCCTCTGCTTGCAAACAAGAAGCAGAGATAACGTCCTTACACAAAGCTGGAATGCAATAACAATTATTTAACTCCAAAACTAATCCTGACGGTAAAGATAATGGCATAGTGCCGACCGCAACAGCAGCAACTCTTGCTCCATTGCCCACGTGAATGTCCACTTCGCCTCTTGCTAAGCTCCTACTTCTTTTCAGCCCCTGCAACGATTTGCATATGTGAGCAACTGACCCGGTATCAAATACCCAAGAATCAGTAGAGGAAGTAGCAAGATTAATTCCTATAACATTAATACCCTGTCTTTTGAACCTTGGTCTTAGAGTTGCTAGTACTCGTGATCTCATCAGAGTTTAGCTTTCTCTTTTGACCACTCTTCTTGTTGTTAGGCTTGCGCTTATGCATAACTGTCATGCCCAGAAATTCACGAACCAGAATTTCTAAGCTGAATGTGCATTAATTCCCTGTCCAGGACCAGCCAGGGTACACAAACGACAATTGTTGACATACAGATCCACGTCTTATAAAAATATAAAAGATTACAAATGCAGCGGAAAAGATAAAACGAGCTAAACTCGGAAGCTTGACTTCTGCAGCAGGGTGACTCTACTCCACAGGCAACCCTTGACGGCAGTGACGAAACCAACTTCAACAAGACAGCTCCAACTAGAAAGATCTTCAGCTCTGGTGTGGGGGAAAAGAGAGCAAGACTGAGTACTATCCACTGTACTAAGCAAGTCATACCGGAAGATGAAGTATGATGCAGGATATAGCCAAAGGAGGCTAAGGGGTTCATTTGCATAAAGCAGGCATTTAAAACCAGTAGTTGAAAATAGTAAAAACAGTTGTAGCAATTAATCAATATTAACCAATCACTGTCTAACGCTACACCACGTTGCAACAGGCCCAACCAACCACCTGAACTACACCAGTTCATTAAGCTAAACTAGGGGTGAGACTAATCATGGTGAATCTGGTTGATCGCCCATAACCGCGGGCACGGCTATTCGAATAGTTTTACTCTGGCCAGAGGTGTACAACTGTACCCACAAGACACGATTCCACACATGTCGCCATGCCCCGAAGTATCACCATGATACTGCAAAGGGGAAAATCGTGACAAGACCCTCCACATAACCCTCCCCTAACCATCCACACCACGCTAAGGTTTCACCCCCACCCCTCAAAAGGCAGTGGGCGGTCCCCTCTTGCGCCATGGTGAATCCGGCAGCTGGACAACCGGACACCCCGGCCGACCCCACTCCATCATGCCCACCCTCGCCACCGATGCCTAGGAAAGGGTCGAGCTATACTTCAGATCAAGCAATTACCCACTCCCGCTTGTGGTAAGCACGGTAAGTCTCCCAGGGTTTCCCGTGAACCGGTCCTTAATTGCCATGGGTGCGACCAGCAAAACCATGCACCCACAGTCCACCATTCAGTGCATTTTAATTAACTAACACCATTGCGGTGGCACCAATCCAAAGCTATGCTAATAGTCAAAGTCTATGTAATAATGTGATCCCCATTTGTGTACTAGTTGAACTAAGCATGGCTAAGCATTTCCTAAACCAACATCTAAACATTTTGATACCCAAGTTATCAATGGCATGAGGTAAACAATATATGGCTGAGTAGTAGGACCCATCCCGCATGACATTGTAAAAGAATGCAATATTTAATAGAAATGCGCGATATTTGTACATTGGGTACAATATGATCAATTGTAGTGCATGACTTGCCTTGCTCTCGCACTGATGAGACCACAGCAACGTCTTCAAGGAACCGCGGATCGACGAAACGGCCGAAAACTAAGCGACAAACAAAGCACACAAGCAAAACATGCTATAAGACTACTGAAACAGGGAACAAAACCATTTTTAATGGATTCTTTGCATTTTTATGAATTTACTGAGACTTGAATGGACTTAAACGGAGCTCGGATGAATTAGTTATGATTTTCAGAAGATAAACTGTGTTTTTACTAATAAAGAAAAAGTCCTTAATTAATTATTGCGCAATAAATCCCCAGGGCTGACGTCATCAAAGGGGGGGGGGGGCGCCGGCAAGCGGGCCCCGCCTGTCAGCGGCACGAGGCGGGCGGTCCACTGTGGACCGAGTCCATGGGACCACGGAGAGGAGCACCACGTGGCGCACAGGTGGCGCCGACGTGGCGGCCACGTGGACAGCCATGCGGGCGGGGATTGGACAGCCCCGATCTACCATCCGGTAGATCGGACGGCGGTGGCGGCTTGCGGCCGGGTGGCGCACGGGCACGGCATGGCCGGCCCGGCCATGGCGCGCGGCGGCTCGGCGCGGCCACCGGCAGCGCACGACGGCGAGCGGCTGACAGCGGCGGTGTGAAGCGGCTCTAGCGGCGGCGCTAAGCGGTGGGCGGCGCGACAAAGAAAGAGAGAGAGGAAGGGAGGGAGACCAGTCCTCACCGAGGGGCTCGGCCGGTGCGGGGAAAGAGCAACGGCGAACGGCGACGGCGAACCACGGGAGGACGACAGCGACGAGCGGACGGGCTCCGGGATACCTTAAGAGAGGAAAAGAGAGAGGTTAGAGGGAGAGAGGGACTCCGTGGCAAACGAGAACCATGGCCGAAGGCGGCGGCAATGGTGGAAGCTCACCGGCGCGCGGGGAGAAGCGGGCTCCGGCGACAGAACTCGACGGAGGGGCGATGGACGAGGTGGACCTCGGCCACGCGAACCCAACGGCGGCGGCGGCGTGGTGCGGTGGCGGCCCTAGTGGCGGCTAGAGACGGTTGGAGTAGTGGAAGAAGCGGCGGCGGGTGGGTGCACGGTGCAGGAGCGGTAGGGAGCTCGGGAACGTGCGGCGAAAGAAGGAAAAAGGTGGAGAGAGGCGCGGTGGTCGATTATATAGAGGTGGGGAGGCCGGATGTGGCCGGGAGCGGCGGTTCCACGGCGACGACGTGGAGAGGTGGAGGAGGAAAGAGAGAGTGTTGGGGGATTTCAAATACCCCACCACTTGCAGGCGCGCGCGCGCGGGAGATGCGGGGGAGAGGGCGGCGACGTGGGCGCGAGGTGCGGGTGGAGTGGGGGCGCGGAGAAAGGCGGGAAACGGCAGCGGCGTGGGCGGTTTCGGCGGCAGCGGCGGTTGCCGCCGGCTGGAGGAGGAAGACGGGGCCGACAGGTGGGCCCCACCTATCGGTGACCCGGGGAGAGGAGGGAGGCGGCTTGGGCCGGTCCAACAAGAGGGAGGGGGGCGCGGGAGAGAGATGGGCCAACGGCCCATCAAGAGAAAAAAAGGAAGGAAAAGAAAAGAGAAAAAGGAAAAGGATTTTCCTAGGGTTAAAATATTGCACTTGCTCATTTTTAATTGGTTAAAATTATTTCCAAGGCTCTAAAAATTCCACCAAAAATCTTGTTAATGTATTGGAGCATGGGGAACTCAAGAAAAATTCCACCACGCCGAATTTGATTATTAAATGCATTTATTAATTGAGGATTAGCTCTAGGTTAATTAAACAATTTCTTCGGGCAATTTATTTAACTAATTTTTAAAGAAAGAAGAAAGGGGAAACTTCAGGGCGTGTCAATAACTATCACATGGTTGGAGTTTTTCTGAATGCTTTCCTCAGCAGTCTTTAGCATCCCATGCAATTCTGCCAAGGTCCTCTTCATGTTGTTCATGTTGAAATTCATTATGATCAACTCAAAGCTGAGAGAGAGCGACTGGAGAATCAAATCAGTAGCCAACTCTCGGCTAAGGGGAAAACCAAGCTTTTCCAGACTCTCGGTGTAACCAATCATTTTGATCACATGTGGGCTCACTGAATTACCTTTTGCAAGCCTGCACGCAAACAAGGACTTTGAGGTATTAAACATCTCAGCTCTTGCTTGGTCCTCAAATATGTTACATAGTCCCGTGATTATCGTATGAGCATCCAATGCCTCATATTGCCTTTGAAGCTCAGGGGACATAGTAGCAAGCATGAGACAGCTTATATCAAGATAATCATTGCATCGCTTTTCATGCTCCCTACGTTGAGCAGCAGGAGCATTGTTGGGCAAGTCAGCTGGAAAAGGTTGTGCAAGCACAAACTCTTTGTGCTCTTGCCTGAGAACAATTCTCAGGTTGCGATACCAATCCATGAAGTTTGTTTCATTCAACTTCTCTTTCTCAAGAATAGACCGCAAGTTAAAACTGGATGGTGCAGGAGCTGCCATGATCTACAATAGAAATATATGTATGCAAAATCAGCACCATGTCTACATTTAACCTTTCATTAAACAATTTAACAAAAGATACTCCCACTATGTATTGTGAAACAAAAATCCCTCTAGTAACATAGTGAGTAAAGATCCTCATTTTATTAATGTCTAGCGAGCTTTGGCATCACAGCTAGACAACTATCAAAATAGGTAAGCAACACCTTACTAATCACATCATATGTGACTCTTGTGTTATCAGGATGACATCTCCATGTCAAATCCAACCTATGCCCCAAGGTCCAAAACCGTTTTGATAACCTTGTCAAGTAAACCAATAATCTCCGCATATAGATGTCCGTCATCTATCCTATTTTATCATGATAAAAAGTGACACTCTGCTATGGCAAACCCATCACTTATGATCACAACCGTGATAGGTGCAATTATTGGAAGAACATAAATTATACTTAATTTTTCTGAGGGAATCTATCCTACCAATTCATATCAAATATACAACAGCAATAAAGTAAGATAGATAAACATCATATGCTAGACATAGAATCAAATTCTATTCATTGATATAAAACCCCAAGCGAAATCTAAGGGGCAACGCACACGGCGGTACATAGATCTCATCTACGATTCGCCATGTGAAAACCTTAACGGCGTAATCAAATTATGCCGAAACCGAGTCAATCTCATTGGCTCGTTTTTCTCATTGGCGTGAAGTTCCAGTGGACATCGGACTATCCGATGAACACAATCGCGCTCGGCCATGGTGAGTACTAGACATTCCAGTGAAGTCACCAACACACATACCGATTGATCTCATCAACCCATGCGGCTAACGGTTCATCTCATGTTCCGATCATCTAAGAACTCATATACAACATAATAGATCTCATCTACTACACCCGCATATCAACTATATGCAATGATCTAGATCATAAACTATACAAGGAGGCTCTGATAACACTGCTGGGATACGCGTAGGCTATGATAGCATAAATCAAAATTTTCTATCGCGTAAACCAGGAACCATACAAGTATTAGATCATAGATCGTTACCACTCGACGCGCTGCGTAGCGGAAGAAGGCGCTAAGAAGTCGAAGAAATTCTCGCGAAGTAGCACGCGTCGATGTAGAGAAAGTAGTCGATCGCATCGGCTCGACCTTCTCCTCCTCGTGCGTTCTCCTCGCCGTACTCCCACGCCGATCAGCACCGCAAACCAGCGGCGCCTCTACCAATATCCACACGTATAGGGACGGAACGCCACGCGCAAATGTGCTAGCACCCGCGCGCGGCTAGGGTTTTGCTCGGGGAGGGGAGTGACGGCTAGAGTTTCTCATGTGATGCAATATCTCCGCCGGTCACACCCCTCACGAATATATAGGATCCATCACTTGGGCCTCCAAGGCTCGTAGGACTCCTATTCGAAACCCTATCCGAATTAACCTCATATTGGATCTCCATCCAATCCCCTTATTCCGACCCATTAAGCATGCGACCCTGTAGGTTCATGTACACTAGGCTGTAACCTGAAAACTCCTTTTCGGGCCACGCGTCAACAGCGGCCCCTAGCAGAACGTATTGACCCACCGGGCATACATAAAGATCATATCGGCTGAACCTCTAGTGTACACTTGTATAAACAAACCCCTTTGCCTCACGATATCGATTAAACTCAAGGCTAGATATGTGCCATCCTCTAATAGCTCAATCATTCACTCGAACCTGTTGATAGATTATATAACTTGTGATTGACTCCTCAATCACCTTTGGCATGGCCATGCACTTCCATAATCTACAACATCGAGGGGCCCAGAGATATCTCTTCATAGGAGGGGCAAATCCCATCTTGATTATTCATATCCCACTACATGTTTCATAGCATACCCGAAGACTACATTTATAACTACTCAATTACGGAGTAGTGTTTAGCAGTCCCTAAGTAAGCTACTACACATGTTGGGAACCATGATAATCTCATGTCTAAGGATTCAACACCAACACTAAATGAGATCAATGATGACACAACACATATGGCTCTTGCAGTGTCTCATGTTGGGTCTATCCAACAACATGTGTTCACATTATTAATTTGGTATCTCCATACCATGATCCATGAGACATGATCATCAATTAATACATCTGCTGATCATCTAAACATATTTGTTCCACATATGATATTTGATCAGGGATCCTTTAGAAATAGCAACACACAACATAAAGAGTCTCATGAAAGAATCACATATTCATTAGCCAATAATGAGTTATCTATTTCAAGGAACAAAGTCGGATAAATATGTAAACATAGTATGTGATACAGTCATCTCTATGATTGCCTCTAGGGCATATCACTAACACCTCCAACATCAGTGCTGCTACATTGGAGCTCTCCCACTTCGCTTGTACGCCATTGCCATGCTGCTGCAACTGCTCACTATCGTGGAAAGCATAGATGTAAGTTCAAGTGCTTTAGTTTGGTTTTGGACTTTGGTGATTAATGACGAATCTATTTATATGAGACTGTCAGAGGGTGTACTCCTCCACCAGGGAACCGTGAGGCCCCTCCTTTTTTAGTTCGGCCGGGGGCGGTGATTGTAGTTTTGATGGTTTCACTGTCCAGTGTGCAGGAGAGGGGGTTTGACCCCTTGGAGGAAAGGCAACGGTGGTTTATACAGGTTCGGGCCGCTAAGAAGCGTAATACCCTACTCTTGAGCTATGCTCACTGAGAGAGAGATTACAAGATATCCTTGTTGGAGTAGAATATGTTGATGATGAGGGGCAAGAGACTATCTTAGTCAAAATGGCTCATCCCCCTCCCATAGTAGGCTAGGACCTCCTTTTATATCTCAACGGGTTACCACAGGGACCCACCGAGCCTAGTTAGGGAGGATAATCATACTAAGCACATGTCTCGTTGCTTGCCTTGAAAGCCACTCGCATGCCTTGCTGCAGTGCGGGGTCCATCAAATCCTCCCGCCTGACATGGGAGATACAGCCGTCATTCGGCATTTAAAGAGTGAGGACTTTTGGGTCCTCATTTGCACCGGGAAATGGGAACCCAGCCATAAACGGGTTAGGCAAACCATCTCCGGTAGACGTGAGAGGCTGATCTGCCTCTCACAATTGCGACGTGATGGGGGGTGTCAGGCAGCAGGGCGCCTAACATGCAACCAGGGTGCAGGCGTACTACCCCGGCCACGTCAATCATCTGTCACAGTCCAGCCTACACATGTTGACGGTCCTTAAATCATAATATTTGACAGTCAATACCTGCATATAATGAAATAAAACATGGTATCCAACTTAGTGGTAGGGTTTATTACTAATCATTTCCACCAGTGTTGCTGAAATATGTGTATGCAGGTATTTTGAGGAGAAAACACATCCGTCAGGCGACAAAATGGACCTCCGCGCATTCAGGACGCATTTACACGGATTGGAGGGCCCATATGTCAACCAAAACTACTTAGAATTGGGCCAAAACATTGTGCAAGATGTTGGGGGCCCATTAAGCAACCTACGGCCAAAGGAGAGGCCGGGAGGACACTTTTTGGGTTTGGCCGGATGGTGAATCTTAATCATGACAAGGATGAAATGCGTGGAGATAAAGCGATATATATCACTTCTTATCTCATACCTTTTGATAGATTCATATATATAATTTCCGTGTTATTGTTATATAAGTGCGAGACTAATGTTTACTTGAGCATTTTCTTATTTAGTCTTATTTACATTAAGAACATGGAGATAATGAAGGTATGTGTTTATGTTTGTCTTTATCATTGCTATATGCCTTCTTCATGTGTATAGGATAAACCCCATTGGTTCTTCTCTACTTGTGCATACACTTGCCTCTCTTACATATTTCTTTGTATGAATATATTTAGGGAGTGCAAATCTTATACATTTATTGTGCATGTTCTAGATACATGTTGTTCACCTATTATTTATATTAAATGTTTACACTTGAGCTTGCATGCAAGTACATAATACTTGTGGTGTTAATGAATTCTTAATAAACATATTCATATCTTTCATAGGCAACCGGTTGATCATCAAGTAGAGGATGACAACCGATTTATTAGGACTAATGTCTTCCTTTGAGTTGTGCATAGGAATAGGTCCCACCATCCATGTGTGTGTGCATGCTCAATTGATAAAATCTTGATACAAAATGAACATAGATCAGTAAATCATGGATTTGTTGGAAGATCATATATATCATTAAAAAGGAGATTGAATAGACACTAAGAAATCACAAATATAAAATTTGTTGAGCTAGAAATGCCATATGTATGTGGAGGAAGAACGTATGAATATATTCAATTAAGAATAATAAATATGTTTATTATATATTCATATCAAAATAAATAGAGTGTTTAATTAACATGTAGTCTCATAATGAGATCTATCTTTAACCTCCGAAGCAAATTAATGACATGTATAATATAAGGTTATTAAGGGGGCCGTTTGGCTTGACCTTAAGTTTGCACTGGGGTAAACCAAGGAGTAAACTTCTCAAAACCTTCATTTTAATTTTAAAATATATTACCAAGTAAAAATTAAAACAAATGATGAAAATGGAAAGAAAAATGTATGGTTCCATTGTATGATTGATAATGGGCAAGGGTGATCCTTGCCATTGAAAGACAGTTAATTTTGGATCTCATTGAAGTAATAAAATCATGCAAGGTAAACTTCAGACAAATACAACAAAATAATGGTGCATTGCAGAACACATATTGCATGAAAATTTTCTGAACAGACTCTGCGCTCTGGCACACTGAAGATATCAGACTATGTACACTGACATTTATAAAATTGTCTTATGCTAGTCATCCAACATTTTTCGACTTGCATTTAACATATCACTACCATGTAATTAAACAGCAAAAGTACGAAAAATTCTTATCTTCATCTGATTCCTTGTTCACTTTGCTTTCTGCCAAGAAAGCATAGGCAAGGACTACCATCTGAAGTCCTAACTGGACAAGATGTATTGGCTTTCGACAACTACTAATGCTACAGCTTTACAACTACAGTATTCTGCAACATAAACCTAAATGGCATGGAGTGCCTACTTGTTCTAGTAATTGGAGTCCAGCAAATTGCAGTAGATTAGCCAGCCATGTCGCATATAAGAATACATTGTTCAGGCCATTTCTGCAAATCCCACCAAAGCTCCTTCCCGCGGATCAAATGAGATTCTATGTGGTTCTAAGCAACTGAATTGGTCAAAATTTGGCTCCTGAGAGTGAGGGTTTAACTGAAACTGCTATATCACCATAGGCTTCTTCTTGTTCAACATCAATATAATCATAACTCTTTAGAACCTACAGAAAGAACAAACATACGATATGTCAAGACAGTGTGGAAAGTGTCAAGACTGTGGAAAGTGACTACAAATTATGTCCAAAAGGGAAATGTAACTCGCAGTTTAAATGGTACCAGTGTTTCAAAAAACATGCGTGCAGCTTGTTTCCTGTGTCTCCCTTCCAAGATTCTGTTCAAGATAAATTTACCAGGTTGGTCATCTGATGTAGCTGAAGCCATTTGATCTTTGAAGTACTGTGCCACAGCCCTACAATGCAGTATGAAACATGTCAGAATTCACACTCAAATGGTAACATATAATGAAATCGTCTATTGGAACTTATCCCATACCTTGTCCTAGCAGACATGCTTCCCAATCCTGTGGTGCCAGTACCTGCGGTAGATATTACTCCAGGAGTACTCATGAGGCTAGGAATCTCGGGCAAATCTCCATCAAGTTCATCATTAAATGGAAAAGGAGAAACTTGAGGATCAGAGTCTTGTCCAGGTGACATGTAACTCATATCTGCTGGTGTCCCAGAAGCAGGAGTTTCTCCAAGTCTTGATTTCGGAGTTCCACCAGCACCAGGAGTTTTGAAAGGAGAATTGTCGTCTCTTATTGGAGATGGAATATTTTGTGGCGAGAATCGAGGGATCTCAGGCATATCATCAAAGTGTGACGTGCCTGCTTCGCCTGGAGACTTTGGGTTGAGCTCAGGTTCAGGCTGTCCATCCGCATTTCTTGGAGATTGTGGATTAATCTGAGATTCAGGTTGTGACTCTGCATTTACAGGAGACTTTGGGTTAAGCTCAGGTTCAGGTTGTGCGTCTGCATTTACAGGAGACTTTGGGTTAAGCTCAGGTTCAGGTTGTCCATCTGAATTTCTTGGAGCTTGTTGATTGAACTGATGTTCAGGTTGTGCATCTGTGTTTCCAGGAGACTTCAGGGAGAGCTGATGATCATATGTATCCTGAATACTGTCATTAGCTACCCCAGGAGTATGCTCGACAGATCCTGACTCAGCTTCAGGGTCAATCACATGGGGGAAGGTTCTCTCATAGGTTTGACGTAGGGTAGCGCACATCCCTGAAAGGAAGAGCAAATTTGAGCTGACATTGTTTCAGAAGTGAAAGGACCATCACTAGTGGAATCAGAGAGTATGGTAGCTTACCATGGACCAAAGGATCAAGCAAGAAACCATCCTTTTGGCGAATCCTGCAGAATTTCCAAACATCCACCGCTGCTTGAGGTAGTTTCCTCCTCTTGCAGACCAGACGATGTAGTTCACCGCCATCAATTTGTCTCTTCATATAACTGTGCAAGAGAGTATGAGGTCTTATCATTTGTAACTAATACAGTATAGTACCACCAGATATCATACTGTTGTTGCAATTAATCCCCATCACACCTAGCACTATGATGGTAAAAAGTTCATAGCCTGACTTGCATTTTTGAACAGAACAAATCCCATACAAATATATCAAAATTATTAGACGAGTTAATTACCGGTTGATAACAGCACACATAGAATTATTCTATTTATAGATAAGCTGTTTAGAAAAACAATATTCAAAGGGTGGTGTAGGTGAGGGGACAGAGTAATAGGATCAGAGGAGACAGGACATGGTAGAAATGAAGATGTCATTTGGTAGATTTTAAACAAAACACCCAGGCAAGACATAGTACAATATGAATTTCGAAAATTCATCGAAGTCCTGGTAAACATATAATATTTAATTTGAGGTTATTTCCACCAATGAACTTTGCTTAAGAAGATAATTTGTAAAGTCGAACTTACGCATTGGAGAACACTATTTCGTTGTCATATCTAATTCTCCTCTTATCTTGTGCTGGGGGCGCATTCATCTCATCTTGTACTGGTTGTGCGTTCATCTCATCTTGTACTGGTTGTGCGTTCATCTCACCTTGTACTGGTTGTGCGTTCATCTCATCTTGTACTGGAGGTGGAGATGGTTCAATCCTAAAATCAGGCATTCCTAAAATCACAGAAGGAAAAGAAGTTGGATGAGAAGACATGTTTAACATCAAGGGAAAGTACATTTTACACAACATTCTAGCATCCCACATAAGTCGTGCTGGTGGAATTGCAATGTAGTCTTATTTCTATTAGGTCTTATGAAAAAATGAAGGCAGAAACAAAACTGGAAAGAACAAGATGAGTCGGCAAGCAAAATACTAACCAATATCCATTGGTATAACATCTTCTATATTGTCATATGTGGTGCATGTACTTCCTCGTGCATTGGGAATGGATGTCCCAGATAATCCACCTTGACCAGGGGATATAGTTCGCTCCAGTGCCGGAGGGGTGATATTCTTGGACACAAATGGTGAAGATTCCTCAGTCACATCCCTGGGATCATTGTTTACCTCATCAATATCTGGCAAGTTAAGTTCAGGGCCCTCAAATGGTGCTTCACGCATTATTTCTGGTAAATCTGGTGCTTTATCTGCCTGATTTATGTTACTGGTGTTCACTGCCTCCGAGTTGCCTTGGGAAGGATCTACGGAAATTTCCTCATCCATATTGTCACTTGGCCCGAAATCAATGTGAAATGGAGGCAATCTCCTGATATGATGCAAAGGAGACATGAGTCCACCAAAATAGAAATTAGAAGGAAAAAAACATGACACGTACTCTTCGTCAGTTGGTTCAGGTCCCATGTGTGAAGATTGTCCAGGAGCTGATAGCTCTACTCTAGCATCCTACACAATTTATAAGCACAAATATTAAAAAAATGCAAACTAAACAAGCCTGCAAAAAGCGCAAGTCAGTGAGGAATACCTCATCAAGATCAATCATCAGATAGTCTCCTTCTGCAGCACCAAAATGAAATCATTAAACATCCTCATTGGAATGATAATAATACATATATTGACTAATTGAACTTCTTATACCAGCCAGGGTGATCTGGTCCAGACTCTTCCGATGATTATCTGGCGTACTGTCAGAAAGTTAACACAATAATATTAGTTGAGGTTGTATGACACAGAGAAAATATATGAGAAGAAAAGTACTCACTCTATCAGACGAATTGCATCATCTAGGTTTATGTCATCGAGACGGAATGTATCTGGCAATGTGATGGTGTCAAAAGGCGCATGATCCGCATGAAGGGGCAGATCTACTTGTACAGAAGCGAAGGTGGTTCTGATTGTGCTTAGCATCCGGTTACAGTCATGGAAGAGGTAGTTTACCTTCCATGAATAAATGCGAACTAGACCTAGAAGAAGATGCCCTGACAACCTCAGAGCAATTGGAACTTCAGGGAACATGATAAATTCTGAAAAAACAAAACTCATGCATTAGAAGACATGGCATTAGGTTGCAGAGTAAAGCATAGGGAAAATTCAATGTATATGAGAAAATTGTTCAATACTTAACTAAGGAAAATATGTAACCTATTTTTCTCAAAAATGCGGGAGGACTGCACTTCATTTCTTTAAGAAGAAAATAGATAGAAAAAGAGGAGGCTAAACTGACAAACACACCCAAGAAACACGCTCACGTGCACAACACCTAAGGGCGACACATGACCTCACTAAGCAAACACAAACTAATTGCCCAGGGTAAGCGATCTGCACAAAAATGTGGCCTATTCAACATGCCATTATCATACAAGTTCATGCAAAACACAGTTCGAAGTTGAAATAAAAATAAAATTGTCACACTTTCCTCCCAAAGAGAATAAAAAAACTTCCCATAAAGTATAGACATATATGCCCAAATATGCCCAGTTGTTTTACTTCCAGTCAAAAAACATGTTTTGTTCTAATAAAATTCCATCAGTAAGCTTCCTAAACATAAGGCTTATCTACTTTGTTCTTGAGTTTGCAAGGTTAAATATATAAAGTTAATCACAGAATAAAGTAAAAACTGTTACATAATGTACTAAAGGAACAATGCAAGCACAGCAAGCCAGTTTATTTGTCAATGTTCTATGATTTGACTGGACAACATATAAACTGATTTGGGTAATTCATATATGTAGAACAAACATATATGAATTACTCTTCAAAAATAGAGTGGCTCAAGTAGGCAGTGTTCCGCCGCAAGTGATTACTGTACTGGGAGGTGAAAATTGGGTTTGGTCGTTCTTTTTTTTCCTTCCTTCTGTACATGCAAATGCTGTCATTCTTGAAATGTATAGGATCCAAACAGGGCCTGCAAAAATCCACCCAAAAGTCTCTCCGGTGCACACCCCAGCACAACCTCCCATAACTAAAAGACCAAATTTTGTTGCCTCTTTTTCATTAATGAATAATGATACCACAAGAACAATCATTTACACGAAATTCTAACTGATAACCAGATAAATACTGCAAACCCCTGACAAAATGCTCTACAAAAAAATCTATCCAGACCTTCTTCCTTTCTGTCCCAAATTGCAGAATGCAGATTGGGATCCAAATATCTGTACCATCACTTGACCCCATCGCTAAACGCCAAAACATTTTCATACAACTCCGGAACAAATCCAGTTGCCCGGAGGAACAAGTCCAACAACCCCCGCCGCCGCGGAAAGGCGCCGCCTTTCTACCCGCGCAGCAACAACAAAGGGGGAAAAAACGAAAGAAAGAGCGCGTATTTGGGAGGGGAGGGGAGGGCTTACCGGCGTAGGAGGGGATGTCGATGCCGTCGATTTGCGGCTTCTTGATCTTGCGCTCGAGGTGGGCGGCGATCCACACCGTGCCCAGTGGGCTCTTCCGCGCAAGGATCGTGTGCGAGTAGAACATCGCGGCGGCGGCGGCGGCGGGCTCCTTCCTCCTCTGTCTCCTCGCGGTTGCTGCTGCTGCGGCGGTGGCGGTGGCGGCGCACGGAGAGGGAGGCGGGGAGGGGGAAGAGATGAGATGAGATTTGGGGGGAAAAAAATAGAAGTTTTGGATGAGAGGGAGTTTTTGGGAAGGGGAGTGAAGCGGGAAGCCGCTTCGTATGTGGAGTCTTTTGGCGCGCGGATTTCGGGAGCAGTGGGCGGGGGTGGTAGGGGGTCGCTGACAGGTGGGCCCTAGCAGTTGGTTGGTTTTGGAATGTGGGGGAGTTATTTTCCTGGGGGGTTTTGCTTGTAGAATACTAGAATTTGAGGCTTTTACATGCCGAATTTGCTGCAGTTGTTTCCCCCATTTTACCGCTGTGGCGTGCATCAAATTACCCTTTCTATCCCCGCAAAAGATAAAAGAAAAAGTCTATACATACTAAATTTTATCTTACTAACACTACGTGTCAATCTGTGAGTATATGTAGATTTTCAATAACATCCATCTACTTATTAGGCCGTTGAGACCATTGTTTGTAAAAAAAAATTAGAACGTGCAGCACTGCTCAAGAGAAAATTACCCTTTCTGTCCAAAAAAGGAAAATTGCCCTTTCTAATAAACTACTAAACTACTAGTACTATGATTTTATTCGCCGGATTTGTAAAGTTCTACACATGGTTTGATGTTTGACGACCGTTCATTTTGTTTTTGGAAATTTTAATTTATCCACACGGGATTTTAGTTTGTACCATTTTTCCCTAAAAAAATTAGTTAATCTCACCTCTAACGCCTAATGTCTTGTGCTTTTTATATCTTTGTAGATCTAATACCGTAGAAAAATTTTACATGAACAGCAATAGAAGAGGAAAAATAAAGGACGTGACTACATAACTTGTGGTAGCGGTTGTCTAAACCAGTTATCACTCTATCTATAAGAGACGCTATCCACCTATACTTCAAATACAATTTTCTCTTAAACTACTCATCCGATTTACGATCCGATTACACCGTTATATTTGTAACAATTAAATCTTTATAAGAAGATCTCACATGATTATATTTTAATAAAAAATTATAAATTACTTTTATAATATATCTAAATTACTTTTAGATTTCACTAAATTACTTCCTAGACATATAAAAGTAAATTCAATAAAGACTAAAAGTAATTTATATATATTATAGAAGTAACTTATAACAAAAAGAAAGTATCTTTAATGAATGCATTTTTTCGTTGGACGTAACTACACAGCTAGTGGTAGCTAGTTTGTACTTTATCTAGTATCTCATTTCAACTTGAAAAATACAATTGTGTGTATCTTTTTTAATCTCTTTAATAACTTATATCTTTTAAATCACATATTGTTTTTAAGATCTATTTGCATCACTGTACTCCACTCAAAATATGTGACAAAACGAGATTCATATTGAATATATTCAAATATTTTATTAATTTAAAAATAATTTATTACATGTTAGAAAGTAACTTTCATATTATTAGGAAGTAACTATTACATCTTATAAATGGTTAATTCTCATTAGTTATTCCATCGATGTTATTTACAATCCATCAAAGATTTTATCTTCTTTTCTCATTCTACATGAAAAACAAAAATGAAAGGGAGAAAAACAATCGATGATTAAATATATTTATAGAGAGTTACTTTTGAACCATGCAAAAGTTACTCTCAATTAACATTGAAGTTACTTTTAAAGATCGTTAAACTTACGTGTGTTGATCTGTACTGATTAAATTTAATTTCTAGATAAATTCATATTTTTATCCCTACAACGAATTTACTTCTAATGTCGTGACAAAGTTACTTCCGTTTTGTTTTAAGTTACTTTTAGAGACTTTTATAATATATATAAATTACTTTTAGACTTTATTGAATTTAATTTTTATATGTTTAAGTAATTTAGTCAAATCTAAAAGTAACTTATATATATATGATAAAAGTAACTTACGTATATAATAAAAGTAATTTACAAATATAAATGTTATTCATCGTAATATAATCATGTAAGATCTTGTTGTGAAGATTTAATTGTAACGAACACAATGGTGTAATCGGATTGTACATTGGATAAGTAATTTGAGAGAAAATTCTATAAAAAGAAAAAAAAAGACATGCATTATGTGCACTAGTAACAACAATTGGACCTTTTCTCACGTAGGTGTACTAGCAGTACTGGACCTTCTCTTGCGTATAAGTGCATCGCTCCTTAACACTAAACCGACAACGCTCTCGGTTTAGATTTTACCAAAAATAAAGCATTAATCTTCATTCACAGTGAACAAGATGCAATTTGAACCGTTCCGTCCAAAAGTCTTAAACATATTTTTTCCTAATGAGATATGCATATTTATAGCCTCCTTATATCCTAGACTTAAATGAAGATGTTGTCTTATTATTTTGTTTCAAAAGTTTTAAGCATATTTTTTCTAATGAGTGTGCATATTTATAGGCTTCATGTATCTAGACTTAAATGAAGATGTCGTCTTATTATTTTGTAGTGTTGAATTATTGGAACCTGTCACGCCCAGAAATTCATGAACCAAAATTTCTAAGCTGAATGTGCATTAAACCCCTGTCCAGGACTAGCCAGCGTACACAAACGACAATTGTTGACATACAGATCCACGTCTTACAAAAATATAAAAGATTACAAATGCAGTGAAAAAGATAAAACGAGCTAAACATGGAAGCTTGACTTCTGCAGCGGGCGACTCCACTCCACAGGCAATCCTTGATGGCAGCGACGAAACCAACTTCAACAAGACAGCTTCCACTAGGAAGATATTCAGCTCTGGTGTGGGGGAAAAGAGAGCAAGACTGAGTACTACCCACTGTACTCAGCAAGTCATACCGGAAGGGAAGGTATGATGTAGGATATAACCAAAGGAGGCTAAGGTTTCATTTGCACAAAGCTAGCATTTAAAAGCAGTAGTTGAAAGCAGTAAAACAGTTGTAGTAATTAATCAATATTAACCAATCATTGTCCAACGCTACACCACGTTGCAACAGGCCCAACCAACCACCTGAACTACACCAGTTCATTAAGCTAAACTAGGGGTGAGACTAACCACGGTGAATCTGGTTGATCGCCCATAACCGCGGGCACGGCTATTCGAATAGTTTTACTCTGGCCAGAGGTGTACAACTGTACCCACAAGACACGATTCCACACATGTCGCCATGCCCCGAAGTATCACCATAATACTGCAAAGGGGGAAATCGTGACAAGACCCTCCGCATAACCCTCCCCTAACCATCCACACCACGCTAAGGTTTCACCTCCACCCCTCAAAAGGCAGTGGGCGGTCCCCTCTTGCACCGCGGTGAATCCGGCCGCTGGACAACCGACACCCCGGCCGACCCAACCCCATCACGCCCACCCTCGCCACGTGCCTAGGAAAGGGTCGAGCTATACTTCAGATCAAGCAGTTACCCACTCCCGCTTGTGGTAAGCACGGTAAGTCTCCTAGGGTTTCCCGTGAACCGGTCCTTAATTGCCATGTGTGCGACCAGCAAAACCATGCACCCACAGCCCACCATTCAGTGTATTTTAATTAACTATCACCATTGCGGTGGCACCAATCCAGAGCTATGCTAATAGTCAAAGTCTATGTAATAATGTGATCCCCATTTGTGTTCTAGTTGAACTAGGCATGGCTTAGTATTTCCTAAACCAACATCTAGTCATTTTGATACCCAAGTTATCAATGGCATAAGCTAAACAATAAATGGCTGAGTAATAGGACCCATCCCACATGACATTGTAAAAGAATGCAACATTTAATAGAAATGCAGGATATTTGTAAATTGGGTACGATATGATCAAATGTAATGCATGACTTTCCTTGCTCTCGCACTGATGAGACTACAACAACGTCTTCGAGAAATCGCGGATCGACGAAACGGCCGAAATCTACGCGACAAACAAAGCACACAAGCAAAACATGCTATAAGACTACTGAAATAGGAAACAAAACCGTTTTTAATGGATTCTAGGGATTTTTATGAATTTACTGAGACTGGAATGGACTTAAACGGAGCTCGGATGAATTAGTTATGATTTTTAGAAGATAAATTGTGTTTTTACTAATAGAGGAAAAAGTCCTTAATTATTTATTGCATAATATTGCCCAGGGCTGACGTCATCAAAGAAGGGGGGGCGGCGCCGGCAAGCGGGCCCCACTTGGCAGCGGCTTAAAGGGCGTCGGTCTACCGAGGACCGAGACCACGCGGTTGGTCCACCGCCGGTCCACGGGACCGATGGTCTGGATCGGGCCCAAGCCGATCGGACGGCGCGGGGAGGCAGCTAGGCATGGCTCGGCTCGGCACAAAACCGGCCGGCCGGCCAAGCATGGCGGGGTGGCAGCGGCGCGCGGCCACCGGCTGCGACCGGCAGACGGCGAGGCGGCAGCGACCGGCACGAAGGCGGCGTCGGCTGAAGTCGACGGCGAGCACACAGAGGGCAGCGCCACTTGCGGGAGAGAGGGAAGGAGGCAGGAGATAGGGTTCCTCACCGCGAGCTCGGTGGCAGACGCGAAGGATGAAAGCGGCGGCGACGACCGGCAATACGGAGGCGCAGACGGGCGGCGGCGGCACCTTAGGAGAGTAGAAAGGGGGTTAGGAGTAGGGAAGGCGACCACGGCGGACGCCATTGACGGCCGGAGGCGGAGGGGATAGGGAAGCTCACCAGCGTTCGGGAAGAAGGGGGCTCCGACGGTGATTGACGACAACCGGGCGGCGACCGAGGTGCGGGGCGGGCTCGATGAGCGTGACGGCGGCGATTGCGCGGCGCAGCGGCGGCTCTAGCGGCGGCGGTGTTCGGCCGGAGACGGCAGTAGGCGGCGGTGCGTGGGAACGACAGTATGGTGGCGGTGCGTGGCAAACGAGCGGTGGCTGAGATAGCCCCCGCGACGGCAAAGCTGGCGGCGGCGAGCGCAAGGCGAAGCTAGCGGTGAACGGTGCGGGCGCGGTGGAGGGCACGGAAGAGTGCGGCGAGTGGGCAAAACGCGAGAGGGGGCTCGGGAGAGTGATTTATAGGGCACGGGAGGGGAGAACGTGGCCGGGAGAACCCCCGATTTTGCCGGCGACGTGGGAAGGAGAGAGAGAGAGGGGGGTGGGATTCGAAATGAATCCTGGCCATTTGCGGGCGCGCGCGCGGGTGGGAACAACGGGGTAGGGCGGCGACGTGGGCGTGGGGTGCGGAGTGGGCGTGGGAGGAGCAGTGTGGGTGGTAGCGGCAGTTGCCGCTGGGGCGCGGGCGGTGGGAGGTTAGGGATGACCCGACAGGCGGGGCCCACCTGTCGGCGTCCCGAAGAAGGGAGAGGAGGCGGCTTGGGCCGGCCCAAAAGAAGGAGGCCGAGCGCGGCTGGGCGAGCTAGACCGGGCTGACGGCCCAAGAAAGAAAAAGAAGGAAAAAGAAAAAGAGGAAAAGAAGGAAAATGAATTCCTGGGATTTAAAATATTGCACTTTGTGAATTTTAATTGGTGAAAATTACTTTTAAGGCTCTGAAAATTCCGCTAAAAATCATGTTAATGCATTGCGACATGTGGGACCCAAGAAAAATCCCACAATGCTATTTCCAATTATTAATTGTATTTATTAATTAGGGAATTAGCTCTAGGTTAAATTAAACCATTTTCTTCGGACGATTTATTCAACAAATTTTTAAGAAAGAAGAAGGGGGAAACTTCAGGGCGTGACAAACCTAACCCCCTTAAACAGAATCTGGACCCCAAGATTCGGAAGAGCTGGCAAAGAGGTGCAGATCGGCGGCCTTCAACTCATCTTCTCTTTCCCATGTGGCTTCTTTGTCTGAGTGGTGGCTCCACTGAACTTTGCAGAATCTGATTACCTTGTTTCTGGTCCTTCTCTCGCTGGTTTCGAGGATTCTAGTCGGCTTCTCCACATATGTCAGATCTTCCTGAATTTCGATGTGATCTGGACTTGCCTGTTCCTCAGGAACTCTCAAACATTTCTTCAACTGAGAGACGTGGAACACATTATGGATGCCAAGCATGCTGGAGGGAAGCTCAAGTTGGTAAGCAACTTCACCTCTACATTCCAAAATCCGATATGGTCCCACAAAGCGTGGTGCCAACTTTCCTTTGGTTTGGAAGCGGTGTACTCCTTTGAGCGGAGTGACACGGAGATACACATAATCCCCTGCTTCGAAAGCGAGCTCCCTTCGGCGGTTGTCTGCATAGCTTTTCTGTCGAGATTGTGCGATTCTCGATCTTTCCCTGACAGCTCTGACTTTCTCTTCTGCCTCATTTAAAACTTCTGTACCAAACAACTGGCGTTCCCCTGTCTGATCCTAGAAGAGCGGAGTGCGACACTCCGTCCATACAGTGCTTCAAACGGTGCCATTTGCAGACTAGCCTCGTAACTGTTGTTGTAGGAGAACTCAGCATACGGGAAACTTTTGTCCCATGCTCCACCAAAATCAAGTGCACAGGCTCTCAACATATCCTCCAATATTTGATTAACCCGCTTGGTCTGGCCATCTGTTTGTGGATGATAGGCTGTGCTGAAGTTCAACCGGGTTCGCAATTCTTCTTGCAATTTCTGCCAGAATTTTGAAGTGAATTGGCTTCCTCGATCAGACACGATCTTCTTAGGTACCCCATGTAAACACATGATTCTTGCCAAATAAAGTTCTGCTAACTTCTTCCCTGAGTAGGTAGTATGCACCGGAATGAAGTGAGCCACTTTGGTGAGCCGATCAACGACTACCCAAATAGAATCGTGCCCCGATGATGTCCTGGGCAAACCAGTGATGAAATCCATTCCAATTTCTTCCCATTTCCATTCTGGAATCTGAAGGGGCTGTTGCAAACCTACTGGCCTTTGGTGCTCTGCTTTTACTCGCTGGCAGACGTCACAGAGTGCGACGAATTCAGCTATTTCCCTTCTCATACTGGCCCACCAGAATTTTTCTTTGAGGTCTTGGTACATCTTAGTACTACCGGGATGAATTGAATATTGAGTTTGATGAGCCTCTGTGAGTATCAGGTCTTTTAATTCCTTGTTTTCAGGTACACACAATCTTTCTCCCATCCAGATTGTACCTTGTTCGTCCTCAGTGAAACCTCGGGCTTTTCCAACTCTCATGTTCTTTTTGAGTTCCGCTATCTCAGGATCACTTGCTTGAGCTATGCGAACTTGCTCCACCAGTGTGGGTTGTGCCTCTAGGGCAGCCACGAATCCGTGCTCAACTATAGTAAGGTTCAGATGTTCCAAATCATGTTGAACCTCACAACATAGTTTCTCTACCCATGCAACATTGCAGTAGCTCCTTCTGCTTAAGGCGTCTGCTACCACATTAGCCTTGCCGGGATGATAGTGTGTTCCCATATCATAATCCTTGATCAGCTCCAACCATCTTCGCTGTCGGAGATTCAAATCAGGTTGGGTGAAGATGTACTTTAGACTTTTGTGATCTGTATATACCTCACAACGGTTACCGATGAGATAGTGCCGCCAAATCTTTAAAGCATGAACAACTACGGCCAATTCCAAATCGTGGGTCAGGTAGTTGCCTTCATGAGGGTGCAACTGTCGTGAAGCATAAGAAACCACTCTGCCATCTTGCATCAATACACACCCCAGCCCTTGGCGGGATGCATCACAATACACCTGGAAGTCTTTCGTCTGATCTGGCAAAATTAAAACTGGTGCAGATACCAACCGTCGTTTGAGTTCTTCAAAACTCCTATTGCATTCAGCAGACCAGATAAACTTTTCGTCCTTCTTCAATAGCTGTGTCATTGGCTTTGCAATTTTAGAGAAGATCTCAACGAACCAGCGGTAATAGCCCGCAAGTCCTAAGAAACTCCGAACCTGAGTGACTGTCCTTGGTGGGGTCCACTTGGTAACTGACTCCACATTTGCTGGATCCACAGCTACTCCTTGAGCATTCACGATGTGACCGAGAAACTAAACTTCCTTAAGCAAGAAATCACACTTGCTGAACTTGGCATATAGTTGGTGCTCCTTTAACTTTTCAAGTACCAACCGAAGATGATGCTCATGTTCTTCCTCGGACTTGGAGTAAATTAGTATGTCATCGATGAAAACCACGACAAACTTGTCCAGAAATTCCATAAACACCTTGTTCATCAAATTCATGAAGAAGGCAGGTGCATTAGTGAGTCCGAAAGACATAACTGTGCATTCGAACAACCCATACCGAGTGATGAATGCTGTCTTTGGAATATCCTCTTCACGGATCCTCAACTGGTGACAGCCTAATCACAGATCTATCTTAGAGAATACAGTAGCTCCTTTCAACTGATCAAACAGATCATCAATCCTTGGCAAAGGGTACTTGTTCTTAATAGTGACCTCATTAAGTGCGCGGTAGTCAACGCACATCCTCTTGGTTTTGTCTTTCTTTTCCACAAAGATAACCGGAGCACCCCAAGGCGACGTGCTCGGGCGAATGTATCCCTTCTGTAACTGTTCATCAACTTGCTTCTTGACTTCCGCCAACTCGTTGGCTCCCATTCTGTAAGGCCTCTTGTGGATCGGTGCAGTTTCAGGTGCCAAGTCGATCCGGAACTCGATATCCCTTTTAGGTGGCATTGTTGTCAGGTCATCTGGAAAAACCTCTGGATACTCTCTGACGATAGGAATATCCTCCAACTTCTTAGGTTTTCTCCACTGCTACTTCTTGTTATTCACCAGTTGCTTGGTTCAGACTGATCCCTGGCTTCTATAGTACTGGAGATTGGAAGGTAACTACTTCTCCTTTCTCATTGATCAACTTGATGGTGCGGCTAGCGCAATCAATCACTCCTCTTTGCCTTGTCAACCAATCCATTCCAAGTATGACATCTAGGTCCTTGGATTCGAGAAGAATGAGGTTGGCTGGAAAAATCAACCCTTGGATTTCAACTGTCACGGATGGGCAATAGTGAGTTGTGGTCATGCCACCTCCAGGAGTATGAACTCGCATTGGTATCTTAAGCTTCAGTAAAGATAACCCATGTGCACCAGCAAAATGCTTGGAAATGAAGGAATGCGTTGCACCAGAATCAAACAATATTATTGCCGGTGTCGAGTTGACGGGAAATGTACCTAATATAACCTCTGGTGCTGACTGCGCCTCCTCTGCAGACGCATGATTGACACGGGCCTGAACGAACTTGGGTCCAGCACGTCTTGGCTTCGGGCACTTACCAACCATGTGTCCGGGCTCGTTACAATTGAAGCAGAGTTCGGGCTTTTCTCCAAAATTCTTGGGCTGTTCTGGCTGAGCTGGCAGAGCTGACTGAACTGACTGAGCTGGAATCATTAGTGGACTTGGAGTCGGGTTGAGGCTGTGCTGCTCACTGTTGTTGTGACTGCCACAATGATAGTTCTTGTTGAAGCTACCCGAGTGGTAGGGACGGTGCTGCTGGATAATCATGGTGGAAGGTCCACCCTGATGTCCCATCGTAAGGCGAGGCTTCTGACTAATCCCCTGGGAAGTCCTGAACTGAGCTGCCTTCCTTTTACGGTTTATTTTGTTGCACTGCTCTTCCTGACGGATAGCCTTGTCCACAAGCTTCTCAAAGTCCTCATAATCCTTGGAGATTAGCTGGTTGGTCAATTCATCATCAAGATCAGACAAAAACTTCTCCTGCCTCTCGGCATTGGTGCGCACGTCCTCAGGGGCATAGCACGCGAGGCGGTTGAACTCGTGCAGATACTCTATAACTGTTCTGGTTCCTTGTTGCAAAGAACGGAACTATCTCTTCTTTTGTGCCATGATTCCCTTGGAAACCTGTGCCTTATTAAAACTCTGACCAAGTAACCTCTGTCCCAGCTGGACGGGTCACCATGTAGTTATCCCACCAAACAGAAGCAGGACCTTCCAGCTGGTGTGTAGCAAAAGAAACCTTCTCCTGGTCGTTACATTGCAAAAGATTCAGCTTCTTCTCAATAACATAAAGCCAGTCGTTGGCCTCGATTGGGTTGGTGGTACTTGAGAAAGTGGGTGGTTTGACACGGAGAAACTCTAGCAGTTTGGACTGGGGTGGTACTTGAGAAAGTGGGTGGCTTGACACGGATAAAGCTAAGGGCAGCAACTCTGAAGCTCGGAGCGGTGCTTGCAATCGAGGGATAGGACTGACACCTAAAGTAGACAAGGGATAAGAACCAATTAATGCTCAAGTCCAAATTAGACAAAGCAACAAATGACTCAAATAAATAACCGAGCATGATGATTTTTATGCATAGAACATTTTTCATGAACCCAGACAAAAATACTAATGCAACAAGCTAACCAATAAATTAATGTATAAAATAGATGCATAGTTATAATGATGCGCATAAAATTGCCCCATCGAACCTAGACACGACCTAATGCATATCACCCAATAGATTCCCGATTGACAATCGAATAAACTTCAAATAAGATCTTTCTAAAACCCTAGACTGAGCTAATTTTAAAGATCCGATCCGAATGAACGACCAAGATTTTTCCAACAAATCAAAGAACGAACCCCAAATTTTCCCGAAACAAATCCAAGTGCAAAGAGCATATGCAGATGAAAAGGGTTTCAGAGGGCTCTTAGGTTTCTAGTTGGCTTGTCCTACTGTTAAGGTCGGCTCTGATACCAACTTGTCACGCCCAGAAATTCACGAACCAGAATTTCTAAGCTGAATGTGCATTAAACCCCTGTCCAGGACCAGCCAGGGTACACAAGCGATAATTGTTGACATACAGATCCACGTCTTACAAAAATATAAAAGATCACAAATGCAGCGGAAAAGATAAAACGAGCTAAACTTGGAAGCTTGACTTCTGCAGCGGGGTGACTCCACTCCACAGGCAATCCTTGACGGCAGCGACGAAACCAACTTCAACAAGACAGCTCCCACTAGGAAGATCTTCAGCTCTGGTGTTGGGGAAAAGAGAGTAAGACTGAGCACTACCCACTGTACTCAGCAAGTCATACCGGAAGGGGAGGTATGATGCAGGATATAACTAAAGGAGGCTTAGGGTTCATTTACACAAAGCTAGCATTTAAAAGCAGTAGTTGAAAGCAGTAAAACAATTGTAGTAATTAATCAATATTAACCAATCATTGTCCAACGCTACACCACATTGCAACAGGCCCAACCAACCACCTGAACTACACCAGTTCATTAAGCTAAACTAGGGGTGAGACTAACCACGGTGAATCTGGTTGATCGCCCATAACCGCAGACACGATTCCACACATGTCGCCATGCCCCGAAGTATCACCATAATACTGCAAAGGGGGAAATCGTGACAAGACCCTCCGCATAACCCTCCCCTAACCATCCACACCACGCTAAGGTTTCACCTCCACCCCTCAAAAGGCAGTGGGCGGTCCCCTCTTGCACCGCGGTGAATCCGGCCGCTGGACAACCGACACCCCGGCCGACCCAACCCCATCACGCCCACCCTCGCCACGTGCCTAGGAAAGGGTCGAGCTATACTTCAGATCAAGCAGTTACCCACTCCCGCTTGTGGTAAGCACGGTAAGTCTCCTAGGGTTTCCCGTGAACCGGTCCTTAATTGCCATGTGTGCGACCAGCAAAACCATGCACCCACAGCCCACCATTCAGTGTATTTTAATTAACTATCACCATTGCGGTGGCATCAATCCAGAGCTATGCTAATAGTCAAAGTCTATGTAATAATGTGATCCCCATTTGTGTTCTAGTTGAACTAGGCATGGCTTAGTATTTCCTAAACCAACATCTAGTCATTTTGATACCCAAGTTATCAATGGCATAAGCTAAACAATAAATGGCTGAGTAATAGGACCCATCCCACATGACATTGTAAAAGAATGCAACATTTAATAGAAATGCAGGATATTTGTAAATTGGGTACGATATGATCAAATGTAATGCATGACTTTCCTTGCTCTCGCACTGATGAGACTACAACAACGTCTTCGAGAAATCGCGGATCGACGAAACGGCCGAAATCTACGCGACAAACAAAGCACACAAGCAAAACATGCTATAAGACTACTGAAACAGGAAACAAAACCGTTTTTAATGGATTCTAGGGATTTTTATGAATTTACTGAGACTTGAATGGACTTAAACAAAGCTCGGATGAATTAGTTATGATTTTTAGAAGATAAACTGTGTTTTTACTAATAGAGGAAAAAGTCATTAATTATTTATTGCGCAATATTGCCCAGGGCTGACGTCATCAAAGGAGGGGGGCGGTGCCGGCAAGCGGGCCCCACTTGGCAGCGGCTCAAAGAGCGCCGGTCTACCGTGCACCGAGACCACGCGGGTGGTCCACCGCCGGTCCACGGGTTCGACGGTCCGGATCGGGCCCAAGCCGATCGTACGGCGCGGGGAGGCAGCTAGGCACGGCTCGGCTCGGCACAAAACCGGCCGGCTGGCCAAGCATGGCGGGGTGGCAGCAGCGCGCGACCACCAGCGGCGACCGGCGGACGGCGAGGCGGCGGCGACCGGCGCGAAGGCAGCGTCGACCGAAGTCGACGGCGAGCGCACAGAGGGCAGCGGCGCTTACGGGAGAGAGGGAAGGAGGGAGGAGATGGGGTTCCTCACCGGCGAGCTTGGCGGCAGACGCGAAGGATGAAAGCGGCGGCGACGACCGGCGATGCGGAGGCGCGGACGGGCGGCGGCGGCACCTTAGGAGAGTAGAAAGGGGGTTAGGAGTAGGGAAGGCGACCATGGCGGACGCCATTGACGGCCGGAGGCGGAGGGGATGAGGAAGCTCACCAGCGTTCGGGAAGAAGGGGGCTCCGGCGGCGATTGACGACAACCGGGCGGCGACCGAGGTGCGGGCGGGATCGGTGAGCGCGACGGCGGCGATTGCGCGGCGCAGCGGCGGCTCTAGCGGCGGCGGTGCGCGGCTGGAGACGGCAGTAGGCGGCGACGCATGGGAGGCGATGGTATGGCGGTGGTGCGCAGCAAACGAGCGGTGGCCGAGATAGCCCCCGCGACAGCGAAGCTAGCGGCGTCGAGCGCACGGCGTGGCGGCGACCCTAGCAACAGCGGCGTGCGGCCGGAGATCGGCGGCGGCCGGCGAAGCTAGCGGTGAACGGCGCGGGCGCGGTGGAGGGCACGAAAGAGTGCAGCGAGTGGGGGAAACGCGAGAGGGGGCTCGGGAGAGTGATTTATAGGGCACGGGAGGGAAGAACGTGGCCGGGAGAACCCCCGATTTTGCCGGCGACGTGGGAAGGAGAGAGAGAGAGAGGGGGGGGTGGGATTCGAAATGAATCCCGCCCATTTGCGGGCGCGCGCGGGTGGGAACAACGGGGTAGGGCGGCGACGTGGGCGTGGGGTTTGCGTAGTGGGCGCGGGAGGAGCGGCGTGGGCGCGACGGCGTGGGCGGAAGCGGCGGTTGCCACTGGGGCGCAGGCGGCGGGAGGTTAGGGACGACCCGACAGGTGGGGCCCACCTGTCAGCGTCCTGAAGGGGGGAGAGGAGGCGGCTTGGGCCGGCCCATAAGAAGGAGGCCGAGCGCGGCTGGGCGAGCTGGACCGGGCTGACGGCCCAAGAAAGAAAAAGAAGGAAAAAGAAAAGGAGGAAAAGAAGGAAAATGAATTCTTGGGATTTAAAATATTGCACTTTGCGAATTTTAATTGGTGAAAATTACTTTTAAGGCTCTGAAAATTCCGCTAAAAATCCTGTTAATGCATTGCGATATGTGGGACCCAAGAAAAATCCCACAATGCCATTTCCAATTATTAATTGTATTTATTAATTAGGGAGTTAGCGCCAGGTTAAATTAAACCATTTTCTTCGGACGATTTATTCAACAAATTTTTAAGAAAGAAGAAGGGGGAAACTTCAGGGCGTAACATAACCCAAGCAATTATCTTAATACTCACTGGTTGTATGCATACATATGAGTAACGCTTAGTGTTTGTTATATTGCAAGATGAGTTAATTTTTCCTTGGTCTTATTGAAAAAGTAATATGGTCTTAGGTTGTGTTCGGCACATCATGTTCCCAACTCCTCTCCCTCGTGTTTCGCGTGCACGCTTTTCAAACTGCTAAACGGTGTGTTTTTTTATAAAAAAAGTTTTTATACAAAAGTTGCTTAAAAATCATATTGATCCATTTTTGAAAAAAACTAATACTTAATTAATCACGTGCTAATAGACCGCTCCATTTTCGGTGCGTAGGAGATTGGTTCCCATCTCCTCAAAATGAACTCAGCCTTAGGCTTTTGGATTGAGAGAGTAAAAGTGAGATTGATTAGTTGCTCATAGGTTAGGTTGATTTTTAAGAAAAAAAAAGGAGAAATTCGGTGTACATCCCATAGAGCATCACCGACGTATGCCCAATATAGCTTATAATGCCTAAATTTTATGTTTTTCAAAAAAAAAAGTTGACTCCTACAGTTTCCCTAAATAACTTCCCATGAAATATCCTTCCCAATCCTAGTCGCTCTCCACTGGGGGAGGGTGTCGGCTCCCAATAGCACGTGCAAAATGCCGAGAGAACAATACATGTGGGAAGAATCATGCCTAGGAGGAGAGTGATTTATGTTCCTTGTGTTATGTTGGTGATGCCTTAGAGCATGTGCCTAAAATTATGTTCCGTAAATCTCTCTTTTCTATATTTTCTAATAAGGATTCAAGGTTAAAATTATACTTCTAACAAATAGACTAAATTTAACTCACTACAATAAAAAGACGGACCTCCCTTAATCCAAACCTTATTTCATACCATCTTACTCCGCGATCGCTCATCCAGAATGTACCTTTCCGCTCGCCTCATTTCTTGGGCGGCGGTCTCCGCTCTATAGACAGAACGTTAGGAGCGATAATGATTCGTGACGTGTAGAGAAGGGAATGTCAATTCTCATGAGAAAGAGGAGGAATTGTTGGAGCAGTTTTTTCAACTAAAATCCCAAAAAAAAAATCAGGACTAGGAACGAAGCAAAGAACGGTTGGTGATGCTCTAGTTTTGACATTCGGCATCCCTAATTTTTATTTTGGTATCTTCAATATCCATTTATTTAATTTGTTGACAATGAGTTGACCATTAATTTTCTTTTTTAACTATACTAGAAAAAATATCCGTGCGTTGCAACAGGTAAATGCTCTTTTAATTTTATTGTTGTTACACGATTTAGCTAAGATAAAATTCACAGTGGGAATTCACTTGGATATTTTTTTTAGAAAATCATGAGCTGTAATTAGGAGTCTGTATTTCATCTCAAGTTAGCATATAAGTTTTTTAATAGATTTCTTATATGATTTCTTTTATACTTCCAAAAGGAAACAATCTTAAAATCCAACTCAAACACGGATATGTATTTTCAAAATTGAACGAACATAAAAACCGACTTAAATACGGATGATGTATCAAAATACTAGTAAAAACATCTTTAATTTTTATAATAGTAAAGATAAAGATATATTTAAAACATATTTACAAACGGAGACGCTCACAACACACATACTCACCACTATAAATGCACGTACACACACCCTACCCATACAAAGCACATTTGGAAGAATAAGCCAACAAATCTTAAGATTGACAAAGTCACCATAGACGTCTTCCTATCGACGGATACATTGTTGTTTTTTTATATCCATTTATTTAATTTGTTGACAGTGAGTTCCATTAATTTTCTTTTTTAACTATATATATATATTATATATATAATATATAATATATTTACAAATAGAGATGCTCACCGCGCACACTCACTCCTATAAATACGCGTGCACACACACCCTACTCATACGAGCACATTCAGAAGAACCGGCCATAAAATCTTAATATTGACGAAGTCACTGTAGGCGTCTCGCTATCAACGGATATATTATCTACCACTAAAAATATAATTAGCTGTAAA
Source organism: Oryza meridionalis (assembly GCA_000338895.3). Lineage (NCBI taxonomy): Eukaryota > Viridiplantae > Streptophyta > Magnoliopsida > Poales > Poaceae > Oryza > Oryza meridionalis. The sequence goes on along the minus strand of CM002531.2, from coordinate 9,940,809 downwards.
TACAAACACCCATGTCAAATCTAAGACTATTACACCCATGTCAAATCTAAGACTTGAACGTTAGTGGTCTAGTTCCAACACAAGAAACCTAACCAGTCGAGCTCCAATCACTTTGCAATTCTCAGGCAAAAATAATTTCAGATCTAATTAATCCAAGAGAATAGAATAATGTACCACAAATCTGAAAACCAAAATTTAAAATTTTCAAATGAATTTTAATAAAATTTCAACCTTGTTGTTCGTCATAATACACTTGTAGCTCTTCCCCAACATTAATAAAATTCAACCGGAGCTCTTGGCTGTCCCAGCTAGGAAACAAATAAACATCCTATCCAAGAATGTTGAAACCGACATTGCCAAAATTTTCAATATTTTCAGACAAAAAGGTTTGCGTTCTTTCCTGAACTACAAGCAGCAGATGAAAATTTTTCGATAATTACAGATAAAGGTTTAATGGCATCTCGGTGCCGGAATCAATTTCCTTTTGAAATTTAGTATGGTAGCCATCATTAGCATGACTTGGGAGCACATGGAACAAAAAGTTCTCACAACAGTCGACCCATTCCTGAGCACCAAAATACTGTCTACAACAAAGAACTTGCCAAAATAGTTTTGGACCATTCCAACTTGCATTTCAAGAACGGAACACCCAACTCACGTAAAGCGCAGTTACACAGGTAGGAATGATAATCTTTCACATCAAATTTCCACGATCTTCAATTACACCGACAAGGCAACAAGCCAACGACCCAAAGTCGCAAGCCAATTTCATCCAGCACCAGACATAAGTTGGACGACTTGAATCAGTGTTATTCCTAGAAGACGTTTATCTTGGCATAGTTGCCCCACACAATTTAAGGAAGACCATGCAGGAAATTTTTAGCGAAATAGAACTTTTCATTCTTCAGCCATTGTATCTCTACCACGTGTTAGTACACCAATTGATTCCCATTCCAGGGCACAAACCACATCCTGCGCAAAAAGCAAAACAATTTTAATATCTCATTTCCAATAAAGAAAAAACCATTCAAACTGGAGAAACCTTGAACTTACAGAAGGGTTCTCAGGATCTATGTCAAAGGAGTTGATAGCGCAAGGTTCCGCAAGCAATTCAAGGGGCCTCTCATCTGCAACAAAAAGGTAACTTTTTCAGCAATTTGAATAATAGCCAACAAAAAAAATGGCACAAGTTTCTTCATATAGGCTTACCTTGTTCGACGACTGCAAGGATCCCATCCTCTGAGCACATCATCACAGGTAATATTCTCGTCGAGGCAGATGAGATGATATCAGTAGACTGAGTGTAATTGTCAAAAAGAACCTCCCAGACCTCACTCTCAGACACAGGCTGTGCTGTTCCATTAAGGCCTAAACCAGAGAATGGTATTGGTTGCTGCGGCCACCGCAGATCCCAAGCAAATATTGTCCCTGAGGACCCTCCCACCTAAAAACATCAGAGCTGGTTCAAATTGCAGTTATGAGTCTCCTGTAAACACAGCTTTTCAGCTCATCTCAACTCTGAGTTCCACAGTGATGGACCAGTATAGGTCTATTTGGCAGTTGTGAGAACATGAGCAGTCTGACACACTAATTGGTAGACAGTCCAGAGACCAGTATCCCAGGTTTAAAACTGTCGCCATTATCCCACAGTTCCCCCATCATGTAAACAGTGAGAACGTACCCCTAAAGTCGTCTAGGTCCACTCCACCATTATAGACATCTTAATTCTCTGGCATGTACAGCACAGATGCACAAATGTGCAACATAACTGCTTCCTGACTAAATATCCCTAGTTAACTATGATATTAGGGGTGTGCAGAATAAGACCGAACCGAAGAACCGAACCGAAAAGACCGAGACCGAGAAATTCGGTTAGTAATTCGGTCTCAGCATGTCAAAAGACCGAAATTTATTTGGGTAATTCAGTTATTGGTCTCGGTTAACCGAATTAACCGAAAAAACCGAATTGTAGCCCAATAGGCTAGGAGGCCCAATAGGCCCAGTAAACCAAACCCTAGGATCCAACCCAACTCCCACTCAGCCACTCCTCACAGCCACACCGCACTCCCTCAGCCCGCACAGCGCCGCACCGCCCCATCGTGCTCTCCGCCTCCTGCCTCCACGACCACCGCGCCGGCCGCCTCCGCCCGCCCTCCGTCGCCTCCGCCACCGCCTTCCGCTACCACCGCGGCCGGAACGCGCCGCTGGCAAGCAGCCACGTCGTCCCTCCCTCCTCCTCCGTCGCCACCGCCGCCGCCGCTCCAGCTGCTGCTGCTGCGGGGTCTCCTGCTGCTGTGGGGCGTGGCTGCTGCTGCGGCAGCCGGTCGTCGCCGTCGAGGCCGGCGGGTTCCTCCGGGGCCTCCTGCTGCTCGTCTACCCGCTGCTGTGCCTCGTCCTCGTCGGTGACGGCGACGGCGACGGCGGCGGCGGCGCGCTGGGGAGGGCCATGGCGACGGTGGCGCTCGTGGGGCTGGAGGAGAGGGAGGTGGCGAGGGGTGGGCTGGGCTGAAATAATTCGGTCAGACTGAGACCGAAACCGAAAAGACCGAGACCGAATTTGCCGGTCCTGAGTTTTTTTGGATGAATTCGGTCCTGAGTTTTCAAAGACCGAAATGACCGAAAGACCGAAGACCGAGACCGAATTTTTCGGTCTGACCAAACGCCCACCCCTATATGATATAACATATTTATGTCAACACTAGAATTTCACAATATATACTAACATGTCAATATGTAATTTGAAGATAATTTTAGAAGATAACTTGATCGATGTTAAGCAATACAGACAACTGACTTTAGTTGTCACAGCAAAGATTGTTCTGATTGGAAATTTCCAATCTTTGGCAAATATAAGAAGCAAGAGTTGTAGCCAATGACTCAACAGCATTCATTCATTACAATGAATTATTAGTTACATTGCCATTTCCTTTTTTTTTGTGTGTGTGTTGGAGGGGGGGGGGGGGGTATGAATAACATGGAAACCCTTGTACATAACTAAGAAGAGCTGCAAGAAATCAGTAAATACATCTGACCTAAGGATATTGTGAAGGAATTAGTTGCCATTAACTCTGAAGGAGTTCTAATTATTTCAATAAAACGGCCGACATGGATATACTTTTTCTTTTGAAAAAAATTACTTGTTGAGAACAAATCCAGATTTCCACCTGTGCTGAAATTTTGTCAATACACTGATACATGGTTGTTTCCTCTTATGTGTATTCTATTTGGTTATAAGATTTTTGGAGAAAACAGAAACTATCACTCTCAGTGAACAGCGGACACCCTATCGTACCAACTTCATGGTCCAAAGTCCAAACAGAGGCTTCTTGATGTGTACATTCAGCTGTTTGATTAAGCTATATACCTTGGCTCATTGTCACGGGCGAGGATTATTTGAGATGAAAGGGGGTGAAGGGGGATAAATTGGATTATAATAGAGGAAGTAACAGGACTGGCCCTGGACCTAAACAGCGCAACGGAGCAAGATCACATTGTGCCGGAAAGGCAGGGCCGATGGGCACTAAGGTTGTGTTCGGAAGGAGCCCGGCACGCAAAACTAAGCTCGTATTATTGCATGATTAATTAAGTATTAACTTTTTTTTTGAAAAATGGATTAATATGATTTTTTAAAACAACTTTCATATAAAAAGTTTTTGCATAAATCACACCGTTTAGCAGTTTGAAAAGCGTGCGCGCGGAAAACGAGAGAGGTGGGTTGGGAAAATGGGGGGAAGAACACAGCCTAAGAGATAACTCAATCTAATGCCTCACTGACCTGGGATAAGATCCCTCTTTATATAGATCGAGGACTCTCTAACCTAATCCCAACAGACTCTGACTCTATCTAACTGAGCTACGTAAGTAGCGTGGGGTGGGGATATTGTTCCCATTGGGCCTATGACTCCTGGCCCAATGCCCATGACACTCATCACTTTTTAAATTCTTCTATTCACGCAAGTCAACACAAATTTTCTAAGACATTGAACTTACCACACAGATATGCTTTCTTGATGGATGAATGTCAATGGAATGAACCATACCAGTGACAATGCCACGGCCCCTGCAAAATCACAAGGTCATCAAGTCAGCATACAAGCAAATATGGCACATTACCAACTTCTGGAATAATATAAACACTGACATAATTATATGACATGACATTGCTAAGATTGGTAACTTTACATGTTTACAATTGATCATGAATTAGATATTAACAGTAATTCAGAAGTTTTATGCTTTTCCATCAAGTAGTGATACAAAAACCACTCATTGTCTGCAGAATACTAGCACACAAGGTTCAGCCATCCAGCCTTGTATTCCACTTAACATAACAATCCATTGAAACCTGAATCTTCTAGCACATGAGTTCAAGATGTGCAGCCATTCAGAAAAAAACAAAAAGCTTATTTTCTGGGACATCAGATCTTGATGTTTTAGCAAATAAATCCGCCAAACATGAAACATCTCGATTCATCACTATGATATTAAAAATAATCACAAGCCTAAATCATTTTTATCTTTTTTTTTCTTATGACGTATGAGTCCATATGCTTTTTGAGGAAGACTGGAGAGTAGAGATGAATCTATATGATTTGTTGCATGATTATTTTTCAACCTAAATCTTGACGATTTAATAAAGAAAACCACAGAACTTTGAATTTTGCAATTATCAGCATACAGACCCAACCCTTTCTACTCAAGTCTAAACAGCCATGGAAATATCTTAAAAGTACACAACAAAAAGCGATCACACAATTAATCAAAATCTGCACTGGTAAAGCTTAGTCTGAGCTACTAAAAATAGAACGATAACTATTGAGCTATAGCCCTTCAGAAATGGAATGTAGTGAAGTTCAAGAATTAAGTTGCTTGTTACCCTGAGAATTTTTGAATCAAATTCCTGTGTAACAGGTGTCCATATGAGATTTGAGTGCGCCAAATTTTAGGAAAGCAGAGATGTCTTGAGATGTTAGAATCCCATCAAAAAGTTACAGTGTAAGCTCTCCTTGCCAAAATTTTCATCAACCCATAAGCAAATAACCGTAGCGATCGACCTAATTACATGATGACAACAATGAGCGTAACTATAACCATAAATATACATCTAGCATGCTCATAACAACCGCAGGAACATACATATCTACAGAGCAAACAACATGTTCTTGTACTAGCACCAATCAAATCATTGTGCGCGCATTGAGTTTCTCCTCACCAATCACAAGCAAAGAAGATTTCCTTGATCCTACTTGAACCACTAATAATCAACTACTCCTACTAGCATTTACAAGCACATCAACCAGCAACCAGAAACAGCAGAGATCCACCATTTCTCACACTCACCAAACGCCCTTGCATTGCGCCACCACGGCGTCCCCCTTCCTCCTGTCCCACCACTGCACGCCGCAGCCGGCGCCACCGGTGGCGAACTCCGCCGCCGACGCCCACCTCGCGGCCTCGTACCCGGCCATCCCCTTCCCATCCCACAGCCTCCTCGCCACCACCCTCCCGTCCCCGCCACCGCCCACCACGTGCACCCTGCCGTCCTGCCCGGCCGTCACCCACTCCTCCCCGCCGCCGCCGCCGCAGTCGAGGCCGCGGACGGGGCCCACGTGGAACCCGGCGCCGCCCGGGACGGACACCACCGCCGATCCGGCGGCGTCGAGGGAGGAGGGGAGGAGGTGGAGGGACCCCGAGGAGGTGGCCGCGGCGAGGACGGAGGGGGAGCAGCGGAGGGAGGCGGCGCGGGAGGGGAGAGGGAGGGTGGCGAGCGGGGAGGAGGGGTCGTGGAGCGGGAGGAGGTGGATGTGGGAGGAGGAGGGCGCCGCCGGGTCGTGGACGGCGGCGGCGAGGAGGCGGTCGGAGGAGGAGGAGGAGGAGGAGGGGAGCCAGCGGATGAGGTCGATGGAAAAGGGGTGCGGGTGGCGGCGGAAGGACGGCGGGTCCGCCATTGCTGGGGTTCGGAGCGTCGAGAGGGTTTTTGGGCGGAGGAGGAAATTTTAAGCTGTGGGTGAAATTTTTGGTGAAAGATGCCCCTTGCAAAAAACTTCTTTCTCTTTGATAGATGGCGAAATCTAGGAAACAAAATTAAAATATACATAATTTTTGACGTTTCGTAATTATATATGTGTTTTTAAAAGAATTGCAAAAATATACATGTAACGCAAGATGATAATGTGGGATCGATTATTCGACGCGACACCAAAACGCGGATCAATGGCTCAAACAATCCCGCGCAGCGGTCGCGCGGTACCGCGTCAGTCCCGCGTGCCGGCCACGTGACACCACACGATCCCGCGGACTTGCTGTACGGCACCGGCTAAATGCATACCATTATCAGAAAATATGAACTGGTAGTTTAAGTATCAAATGGGAAAATGTGAAAAAAAAATGCAACATCGTTTCCTACAACAATCAAATCTATCTATCTATCTATCTATCTATTATATTATCAAAACAGCCTTAAAAAGAGGCACCACGTTCGCTGTTGAGGCTAGAAATTTCCACATTAATCAGAAAAAAAGAAAAGAAGAGTCCAAGTAGAAATACAATCTAAAAATAGCTGAAATTCAGAATTAAAAATATGCAATTTAAAATTAACTTAAATTCGGAATTAAATATAAGCAATATTGAAATAAGATTGAAATAAGAGTACATATAAGAGCCCAATAGTAGATTAATTAAAATTCAAAATAAAAAAATAAAATAAAATCCGAAATTAGGCAAATTAAAAAGAGAGTTAAAGTAGGAATACAATTTAGAAACAACTGAAATTGAAAATAAAAAATAAAAATATCAAAAGAACATAATAATAAATAAAATAAATTCTGAAATTAGAAAAAAGAAAAAAAAGATTTCAACTAGGAATACAATTTATAAATAACTAAAATTGGTGATAAAAAAATAAGACTAATTAAAGAAAATACCATCTAAAACACATAACGAGATTAATTAAGTAACAGGCCTATAGAGGAGTAGAGTGTTGGCGGTTGATGAAACATCTAACAACTATTAATAAAACACCAAATAGAATCCTAATGACGATTAAAAGGAAGTACGTCGGGCAAGTCGTGAAGCAATCAGTCAAGACGGTTGGTGGGGACTTCTAGAAAGTAAAAAAAAAAAAAACCAATGATAATCATATTTGATTTTTAAAATCTCAATTACAATAAAAATGAGACGCAACGGGCGGGTCATATAGGAGTACAATGGTAGAGCCGCCGATGGTTGGTGGGTCTTATAGAAAGTAAAAAATGAATTCTAACGATAGTTGTGTTCAATTTTTACAATCCTAATGACAACAAAGATTATTTGCCAGACGGGTCGCAGAGAAGTATAGTGGCAACGTTTGTTGGGATTTCTAAAAATTATCAGAAACATGAAACCCAACGAGACAATAAAACTCTAAAAACTATAAGGTTTAAAAATAACTATAAGGTTCAATTTTTAAAGGTTTAGGCTTCTAAAAAGTAAAAAAAATAAACCTCAATAATAATCATGTTTGATTTTAAAATCTCAATGACAATAAAGAAGGGCGGCAGCGGGCTAGCCGTAGAGGAGTACAGTGACAACGTCGCTAACGTTTTAGCGGAACTTATAGAAAGTAAAAAAAATAAACCTAAACGATAATTATGTTCGATTTTTAAAATAGCAATGACAATAAAGAGAAGATGCGGTGGACGGTTGTGGAGGAGTATAATGGCAATGTTTGACGGGACTTCTAGAAATTATAAAAAAGAAGCCCAACAAGACAATAAACTCTAAAAACATAGATTCAATTTTTAAAGGTTCCAAGGAGAATGAATAGAAACAGTGGTAGATTGAGCAAGCTAATAAAAAAATACTATGACATAAGTAAGGGGTAGCAACTGATGTGTCTTTTGAAAACTATAAAATTAGAAACACGAAGATGATAAGGTTTGGTCTTTCAAAATCTTAAGTCAACGAGATAACTATTTAATAAATTTTAAGTACAATCATATTAAAAAGTATATAATTTATATTGACGTGCAATCCTTTTGCGTGTTCGTGAAAAAAAAATAATTTTATATGGGTGCTAGCCGCGTAATTGCGCGGGCCACCCAGCTAGTTTCGTTGAAAGCATCTCTAAATCTTACCATCCAATGTCTTTGGAAAAACATGTTCAGGTGCTCAATTTGGACCATTCAATAAATATGCCCTTCTCACTCCATCTAATCATCTATTGGTATCTGTTTTGCTGGATTGGTGTATTTGTTCTCTCGTCTGTTGGGGATGTATCAGTTGAATGGCTTGTAAAGTAATTAAGCAATGCTATTTTCTTCTCCATTACAATTTGCAAATCTACCAATAAATCAAGGGGCAATTATGTTTGTGCCCCTGTTTTATACTGCAATTGTGATTTCACCCCTCCTTTTTAGACTTTGTTATTTTGTCCTTACTTTTTTGAACCGTAGCTCAGGTTTGCCCCCGTTCTGTTATGTGATATATATTGACGGTGTTAAGCATGTGGTAAAAAGACAAATATGCCCTTGCAGCCACCAAAATCACACACAGAATATGCGCTCAGGTGATTCATGGAATTGAAATACAAATCAACTTCTCCGCATTTGATCTCTCCATTCCAGACAATGCACACTAGCAATTGATACATGCTGCCACTGGTATCAACAAGCAATCGATACTAGCAAGTTCATCTCACATCGACAAAAATCAAACCAACGCAACAAAGCTAATTCACAGCTCGCGGTCCTGCTGGTGCCTGGTGGCCGTGGCTGCTGCCGCTGGCCCCTTTTCTGCTTCGGTGGAAGAGTGACGGAGTACGGGTTGGCCGCTTGGTGCTCCTCGCCGCCTAAAGCCCCAAATCGCCGGCGCCGCCTGCTCTCCTAGGATTAGGAATTTGTTCCTATGAAGAACGGGATAGAAAGATGATAGGACCGGGCTGGCTATTTAGCTCCCAAGGATAGAACGGTCCTTTTTCCGTTTTGCAAATTACCTTTTCTTTTCTTTAACCCCTAATTCTGGTCCTACGTAACGGCAGTTAAAAACAAGGATAAACGGGAGGTTCATTTGAAAAAAAACGAGGGCAAAATCACAAACCCTAAAAAAAAGGTTAAAATCACAATTGTATTATAAAATAGGGGTAAGAACATAATTGACCCATAAATCAAACACTATGAAATATAAATGGTAAATCCCCTCTTAGCTTCATTTTTTCACTAGACAATAAATAACTGAACAGAGCTCGCTCACTGGATGCAGGCAACCGAGGCAAGCCGCATGCCGCAAGAAGCAATGTAGCCGGCAATGAGGCAAGTTAGGCCTGTTTGTTTCATTTGTTTCAACTTAATATTATTATAATCTAAATTATTGAGTCAGATTACTATAAACTAGATTATAATAAACTATAGTAGAATAAGCTATGAGTTAGGTAGTGAGTCTTTAGCCACCAAATAATATAAAAAAACACGTTTAGAGAAGATTACCAGATTATACTAACCTGGCTTATAGATTATAATAATCTACCTGTTTGTTTCAGATTATTACTAATAATTTAGATTGTAATAATCCTAAGCTGAAATAAACGGGGTTAAACAAATAGGGCCTTAGGGTAGCAAGCAAGCTGGAAGTAGCACTTCCTAGGCTCCTGCCTCCTGGTTCGTCCAGCCCGGCACGCCTGCACAGCCCACCGTGGGAGTTATCCTATCGGGGTAGCCCATCATGGTACTTGGAGGCCAGATCTCTAGCGTGATACGGGCCCAGTCCCATGTAATCTGTTACCATAAATGGCGGGAAATAAGGAGATAGAAACATATCCCGCTATATCTTAACGGATGGTAGGAGCCCGGATTGTAAGGGTTATTGCATCCTCCTTGCCACCGATCACCTGTTGCTATATAAAAGGGATCGGCAGCACCCTTAGAGGGTTACACACTCTCTTCATTCAATACTCGATTAGAGATAATCCACCAAATAATTGGACTAGGGTATTACCTCATTCTAAGAGCCTGAACTAGTATAAATCATTGTGTCACCATTTTTTTCCTAGCATCTAGCGCACTCTATAAATTTTATTACCGATCTTAGAAATCGACACCCACATTTGCAGGCTGCAGTGGCGCAGTCCACTTCCCTCGGCTGTAATGTCATGCCCGTACCAGCGTATAGAGCGTTGGGGTCCTACAAGTCAGTCTTACTACCATGATAAGGCAAGAAACATGTACCAGGAGAGAGATAAATGAAATGAATTGAATCTGATTCCCTCCTATTGTTCTTCTTGCTTTGTTCCCTTTCTTCTTCTTGCTTTGTTCCCTTTCTGTTCTCCACCCGATCCCCCAATTTCTTCTTAAATTATCTCAAGTTATTAGTTTAATTTGTTGCTAGTTTATATGATTCGATCTCTCATGAGCTCGGGTCATAACGCCGCCTCGCTCCGGTGTCGCTCGTCACCGTTGCGCCACGGCAATCGCTCGCCATTTAATGGGCTTTTGCTAAATTGATTAATTGGGTCGTTTAGTGCGTATCGGTTCAGCTCTATCACTCCTGTTCTTCTTCATCGCGTGCACAGGGATGCAGTTCTTCGCCTCTTCTCTTCTCTCCGCTTTCTCCAACTACTCCCATGAGAGAGATGCTATATACTAGAAATATTTTTGCAAAAATCGGAAGGTAGACTTGAGCTTGTTGAAGCCTACCCCTTGGATCCACCCCTGCCTGCAGGCAAGAAGCAGCATGCAATCATACAATGGGATCCGCGAGCATCGGAGTCGCGGAAATTTCTGAGCGCAATGCCCACTTACCAGTACGGCTGCAACAATGACAAGGTAGGTAATAACAACATGGGAAGGTGATACTCCATCCATTCCATAATAAACCAACTTTTAGGATAAAATGTGATGTTTCCTACACTACTAAAGAAGAATTTTTTTTCAAAAGATCAAAATAGATTTTCGCATGCGGACCTTCGGTCCTTTTGCACCCATGTGTCTACAAAGATTGCTATTTTTTTCGCATGCGGTCATCTAAGCTGACCGCACGTGAAAATAGTTTCGGCAAAAAAATAAAAAAAACCAAAAAGCAATATAGCCTGAAACCCTAGTTCCCCGATTCTTCCAAAACTCTACCCGCTACCGCTGTCGCAGCCAACACCGCTAGTCGTCGTTGTCGTGTCGCCGCTGCCTACCGCCGTCGCTCCCGAGGGCAAGGGCAGTGGATTCGATCATCGGCTTGCTCGCTCCTGCTGCCGCCGCTCTCGAGGGCGGGGCAGGGCCGTCTCCCTCGCATCAACGGCGGGGGCGGCCGGCTAGTCGCCGCGCGCCCGCCACTAGCCCGTTCCTAGGAGGGGAGTTGAGGGAGAGAGAGAGAAGAAAAGGTGAGAAATGAGAGAGAAATGTAATATGAAGAGGAAGGAGGTGAGAGAGAGAGGAGAGGAGATAAGGATGACTTCAAAAAAAAATTGAAGTGCTGAGGGAAAAAAGGAAGTAAGTCAGACTTCTAGGCGAATCTTTAAGAGGCCCGCCTACGAAAATACATTTTTTCATGTGACCATTTAAGAGGCCCACCTAGGAAAATACTTATTTTTGCATATCACTCTCTAAGCGGTCCGGATACGAAAATAGATTTTTTGCATGCGGACCTCTTAAGGAGCCGTATGCGAAAATATAGGTTGATTTTTCGAAGGCGTGACTAGTTACGGTCTACCTGCAACCTTATAGGAGCCCTTGTATAGAAAAATTGTTTCTGTAGTAGTGTTAGTACAATGAATCTAGACATAGAAACATCACATTCTGTCCTAGATAGCTTTTTTTTATTGGACAGAGGGAGTATAGAGTAATGGAATGGTTAATTTCAGCAAGATAGTCAGCGGGCAAAGAAACATGTTTCTTCAAGAGGCAACAATATCCTTTCACCACGGATGCAACCAAAACCCAGATCTTAGGCGTACATGAAAGCAATGTGGGCAGAATAAGCGATGACGAGAACTTTAGAAGGAGAGAAAAAAAACAAGCGTGAGGAATGGTCAAATCAAATCAAACCGACACACCCACAAATAAGACATGGAAGGAGAAGCGTACCAAGAAGGAAATGTCGATGATCATCTTGAAGATACACAGGATGTGCTCATGGATGTGAAGATGGTGTTTGAGCATCCGGCTGATTTTCAAATACATGAGAGTAGAGGTCGTGAAGCTCATTCTTGGTCCAAAAAATGCTATGTTTGAAAATTCAGAAAAATCGGATGAGCACCTAAAGCCTCTGTTTTAACCTATTGGTTGTATGTTGGTTGATGGAGGTGATGGTGTTGATATTTTGCCACTTTCGTTCCTTTCTAAATTAGGCTGGAAGGAGAGTGAATTAATGGAAACTAAAATGGAGCGTAATGGTTTTATTGGGAGAGTTGGCTGATGCTAAGGTGTTGTCTTATGTCTATGAAACTTACTGTTGAAAGTATATATATACTATATGCCTGCTACTTTCTATGTTCTTGATGTTATGGGTAGGTATAATGTTTTATTAGGTCAGGATTGAATTCATGCAAACTATTGTATCTCCTCTACTTTACATCAATGTTTGATAAAATAGTTGGATGTCGATGTGGAGATGGTTGAGGCTGACAAATCATCTTTCATTGCCTTGATAGACATGGCGGTTGATTGACAATACGACTGCAATGATTGATTGGTAGAGATTTGCTGGCCTATGATTATGTTAGTATTGGTAAGGATGGTTTTGTACAAATACATGCTTAGCCAGCTAGTGTAGCTCGACTTAATAAATAATGAGTAAAAAAGATAGTATAGAGTGTTTGCAAAAGCGTACTACGGAGTATCATTAATTCTGCAAAGAATAATATGCATGAAACAATTGAGGAGTTTGGTGATATGCGGAGAATTCGCTTTGGATGGTGGTTATGAAGTTTCATGCATATGGTTCTTTTCTAAATAATACTCAGTACACATTGGCAACCACTAAATACTATCTTTTTTTTACTTATCACTTACAAAGACAGATTATTAAGTCGAGCTAACATAACCGATTTAGCTTGTATCGGCACAAAACCATCCTTAGTACTATATTAATCATAGTCTGATAATATCTGCCTATCAAGTATTGAATGTTGTTGTTCCACCAATCAACCGGTGTGTCTATCAAGGTGATACAATCTGAGTTATTGGTCTTAACCACCTCCACGTTAGCATTAATCCGTTGTATCAAACATTGATGTAAAGTAGATGTGATACAACAATTTTCATGAATCCAATCACGACCTAATAAAACATTACACTACACTTAACATCAACAACACAAAAAAGTAGGCATGGTTTTTATTTCCAACAGTAAGCTCTATAGACATAAACACCCTTAGCCTTAGCCAACTCCCATAAAAACCACTAAGCCCTATGCTAGTTTTCATTAATTCACTCTCCTTTCGGCCTAATTTAGAATAGAATGGAAGTGACAAATATTAACCTCCATCAACCACTATAAAACCAATATGTTAATTAGAGGATTTAATTTAGGCGCTCACATAGTTTTTTTAGCTTCTTAGACAAAGTGTTATTTGAACCAAGAACGAGCTCTGTGACCTCTATCTCAGGTGTTGAAAAAAAATCAGGGGGAGCTCAAACACCATATTCACATCCATAGGCACATCGTGTGTATCTTCAAGGCCACGATCGACATATCCTCCCTTATTAATACACTTCTCCTTTCATGTCTTATTTGTGGGTATCATCGGTTTGATTTGATTAAATCACATTTCATGCTCCTCCTCTTCTCTCTGTGTCTTAAGTTCTCGTGACTGCAACTTCGGTATGTGTCCCTTTTGTGTACGCCCAAGATCTGGTGGACACAACTGCTGCATCTCTCGTGGAAAGATATGTCACGACCTACGATCTCCGCACGAACTTCTTCTGGATTCAAGAGGGAAATTGGTCGGAATCGATAGCTTGGAAAGGAAGAAGAAGTAAGGGACAACAGGGAAGAGAGTTTGAATATTGGGGAAATGTTTGTACAATATTTTTCATGTCTCAATCTCTCTCTCCCTGCCGATCCTTATAGCGATGCACTATCGGATCTCTCTCTCTGACAGTGGCCCGGTCAATCTCTACCGGGTCCACACACTCTGCAGATACAAGCTCGTGGGCTGTCTTGCACGATTAGATCTCCTGGGCTGGACCTCGTCCTGGGCCGGTAGGGAAGAAGTCATATGCTCAGATGATGGCGTGACATTCTCCCCCCCTTGTGTGGCAGCTTGTCCCCAAGCTACTGCCAAAGGAAAACGATGACGCAACTCCTGCGGATTCTCCCAGGTTATAGCAGAAGGAGCATCACCTGACCATTGGACGCGGACTTGCTTGACCATTTTGGCCCCTTTGTGGATGAAACGACGTTCCAGAACTTGGACTGGCTCAGGTTGATCTGTACTTGTCGGATGAAGCACAGGAAGTGGCGAATATACTTGTTCACTGGGAGCCAACGCTTTCTTGAGCTGAGAAACATGGACCACCGGATGGATCAAACTAGTGGAAGGCAAAGCAAGCTTGTAAGCTACTGCTCCCACTCGGGCAATGACCTGAAATGGTCCATAAAAACGAAAAGAAAGCTTGCGGTTAGCTCGAGTGACCACCGACTGCTGGACAAATGGTTGAAGCTTCAAATAAACCCAATCGCCCTCTGCAAAACAGCGTTCCGAGCGATGTTGATCAGCTTGAAATTTCATGCGAGCTTGGGCGCGAAGAAGATGATCACGGATCAAAGCTTGCATTCTTTCCCTTTCATGCAACCAATCTGCCAAATCTTCTGACTGACAAGCAGCTGAGGCAGATAGACCAAAGTACCTGGGCTTGTGACCATACAACACTTCGAAAGGAGTTGTCCCAAGAGCATAATGAAATGATGTATCATACCAAAATTCTGCTAAAGCTAACCATCGGCTCCACTGAGACGGGCAAGAATGGACAAAACAACGAAGATAAGTCTCCAAACACTGATTCACCCGTTCGGTTTGTCCATCGGTTTGTGGATGATAAGAGGAACTCATGCGAAGTTGAGTACCTGCCAGTCGAAAAAGTGTAGCCCACAAAGTGCTGGTGAAGATGCGATCACGATCCAAAATGAGCGACTGAGGAAGTCCATGTAGTTTGTGAATGTGCTGCATGTAAGCTTCAGCAACATCCAACGTTGTGAAGGGATGAGCCAAAGGCACAAAGTGACTATACTTCGAGAATTTGTCAACGACAACCAAAATACAATTGAACATGGCTGATTTAGGAAGACCCTCAATGAAATCCAAAGAGACAATTTGCCAAGCGTGCTCAGGAACCGGCAGAGGCTGGAGCATTCCAGGATACTTAACATGTTTAGACTTTGCCCTTTGACATATGGAACAGGCTTGAACAAATTGAGTAACAGAAGTTCGGAGACAAGGCCAGGCAAATAACTGTTTTATTCGCTGATAAGTGACATGAATTCCAGAGTGCCCACCCACCGCTGCTGTATGAAGATTGGCAAGTATCTTATTCTGAACAGTGATGTTGTTACCAATCCACAAACGATGCTTGTAATAGAGAACACCATCTTTTAAAGAAAAATGAGGTACTGCGGCAGAATTGATGCATAATGTCTGAATCTTACTGCAAGCATCTGGATCATTACGATAGCCAGCCACAATTTCCTGAATCCAATCTGGAATGGCTACTGATAACGCAGACAATTCGATCTGTGCATCCCCAGGATAACGAGAAAGAGCATCAGCCACCCTATTGTCAACCCCTTTTTTGTAGATGATCTGGTAACGGAGACCCAACAACTTTGTAAGAGCTTTATGTTGCCATGGAGTGGTGAGCCGCTGATCATCCAAAAAGGACAGACTGTGATGATCAGTCTTGATGAAGAATTCAGCATGTTGTAAGTATGAACGCCAGTGATCGACAGCAAGAATTATGGCTAAACTCTCCTTCTCATATGTTGACAGTCCTTGATTACGAGGGCCCAAGGCTCTACTCAAGAATGCAATAGGGTGATTATTCTGCATAAGGACAGCACCTATTCCTTTGTCGGATGCATCAGTTTCAGCCATAAAAGGAACACTGAAATCCGGCATAGCAAGAACTGGAGCAGTTATGAGAGCATGTTTGAGAGCATTAAAAGCACTGTCATGTTCAGAAGTCCAGATGTAAAGCTGTCCCTTCTGCAAGAGATTAGTGAGTGGCTTACTCAAGATACCATAGTTACGGGCAAATTTACGATAATAGCCAGCCAATCCCAAAAAACTTCTTAGTTCTTTAACTGAAGTTGGTGCTGACCAGGCCTGAACTGCATGAATCTTTTCAGTATCAGTGGAAACCCCATTTGGACTTATGATATGTCCTAGATAGGCCAGTTTTTGTTGAGCAAAGGAACACCTGCTCCTTTTTACCTTCAGTTGGTGTTTGGTAAGAATCTGAAAGACAGCTTGCAGATGTCGCACATGATCCTCCAAAGTCTTGCTATAAATCAAAATATCATCAACAAACACCAAGACACACCTTCTGAGAAGAAAGGATAAGATACTGTTCATGACACTTTGAAATGTGGCAGGAGCACTTGTGAGTCCAAAAGGAATAACCCTAAACTCAAAATGTCCGTGATGAGTTTGAAATGCAGTTTTATGCTCATCCTCAGGGTGCATTCTAATTTGATGATACCCAGCCTGCAAATCAAGCTTAGTAAACCAATGAGCCCCAGAAAGTTCATCCAGCAGCTCATCTATAATGGGCAGAGGATATTTGTTCTTAACGGTAATAGCATTCAAATGTCGATAATCTACACAAAAGCGCCAAATTCCATCTTTCTTCTTAACCAATAGAACTGGAGAGGAAAAAGGGCTAGAACTCGGCTGGATAATTCCTTTAGTCAGCATCTCTTGGACTTGATTCTCAATTTCATCCTTCTGAGATGGTGTATAGCGATACGGTCTCACATTAACTGGCAGAGCACCAGGGATCAGAGGAATTGTATGATCAAATTCCCGAATTGGTGGTAATCCTTGTGGTTCATCAAAAACTGCAGAAAACTCAGCTAACACTTGCTGTACTTCCAGAGGTATTACTTCAGTATATTGTTCCTCAGAAACCAAACAAAACTGAACTAGATTTGCAACTGCCCTTCTCTTACCCAGCCCTTTCCATTGGCGAGAAGAAATCAAAGCACAATGTTCAGTATCTGACACCACACCTTGAAGAGTAATTTGCTGTCCAAGTTTATTAATCATCAATGATTTTGTTGCGCAATTAACTGTCATTGGACTATGCTGCATTAACCAATCCATTCCCAGAATCATGTCGTAATTGCCTAAGGCTAACACCTTCAGATTTGTACAAAAGACATGACCCTGACTGCTCCATTCACAAGAAGGAATTTCAGACTGACAACACAAAACTGCCCCATCAGCAACCTTTACCTGAACATTGATGGGCACTGAAACTACCCCAGACAGACATTCTGCCACCTTTTTACTAATAAAACTTGCAGTACTACCAGAATCCACAAGAATTAAAATCTCCTTTCCCTGAATTTGGCCCAGCATTCTCATTGACTCCTTGTGTTCAGACCCCTGCATTGCCTGGACAGATATAACCATTAGCTGTTGAACACCAGATTGTTCACTGACTGAAACTGCATCCTCCCCCAACTCATGAAACACAGTGAATAGCTCTTGCACTGCATGCAACTGAATAGTGTTAGCACATTTGTGGGATGGAGACCACTTTTCTGCACAGATGTAGCATAAACCCTGAGCCCGACGCTGAGCCTTGAGGGCTGAAATTTTGTCTGAAGAATTAGATGGTCGCTTCACTTCAGAATCTCTTTTGTCAACAGACTTAACCCCACTGTCCATTCCACCAAGTCGATTTGGTGGAAGTGGCAAAGGATGTGCCCTTTGAAAGCAGGAACTGGTCGATGAGATAATCCATTCTCCATTTTCCTAGAGTCTTTTCCAACTGCACCTTCAGACAACTCCAACACTTCTTCCTGCAAAGAGGCAACAGCAAGCGCAGTCTCGAGGTCGCGTGGTCGTTGAAGCAAAACAGCATTCTTAATTTCCCGACGCAACCCATCAATGAAACGATGTGTCAGATAACGCATGTTCACTACCGGATCATACACCAACAGCTGGTTCATAAGTTCATCAAAACGTTCATAATACTCCCAAACCGTCCCAGTCTGTTTAATGTGATCCATCTGCCTAATCAGTAAATCATGCTGATCCCTATCAAACTTATCAGACACAGCAGCGCAAAAATCCTCCCAATTAGGAAAACGAACGTGAGCCCGTGATGATCTCAACCAGGATGCAGCTCGCCCAAAGAAATAGATGGTGGAAACCCGAACCCATAACCCTGGATATGTGCTATTCACATCAAAATAGTGCTCACACTTCATCCTCCACTCCTGTGGATCTGACCCATCAAATTTTGGAAAATCTAAATTCGGCACCCGATGATTATACCTACACTCCCCTGGGTCCAGATCAAATTCCCTATTCTCCCAGTCAAAATTTCCATGCGAAGTAGTTGGGGAATGAAACGTACCCTTGACCGAGGTCGGGACCAGAGTTGTGACAACCCCTGGTGCCCTTCCCCGGTTCATGAACTGGCTGGCGGCCAAAGGCCAGTTTGCTTCCGCCTTCCGCTGCAGAAGCAGGTTGGGTTGCTGTCGGCGTGGGCAGCAGCGGCACCTTCCGTTCCTCGTCCGTCAACGGAACTCAAGGCGGAGGAGACGTCGCCGCCGGAGATTGCTCGGCCTTGCCGAGGCAATCCACTTGTTGACGTAGTTCGCCGACCTCATCCCGCAACTCCTGAACCGCAGCTTCCACTTGTGGTCGCCAGTTGTTTACCCCTTGATCAGCTTGACGACGGCGGCTTGCATCTCGCCTTGAGCTCGATTCAGCGCCACCAAGGACTCCTGGATCTCCGTCAACACCTTGCCGAAGTCGACGTTCTGCTTCTCCATCGCTTCGACTTGCGATTGGAGCCGAGAAGTGTAGCGTGGTTTCTCCAGGATCGAAGCTCTGATACCAAATTGTCACGACCTACGATCTCCGCACGAACTTCTTCTGGATTCGAGAGGGAAATTGGTCGGAATCGATAGCTTGGAAAGGAAGAAGAAGAAGTAAGGGACAGAGAAGATAGAACAGGGAAGAGAGTTTGAATATTGGGGAAATGTTTGTACAATATTTTTCATGTCTCAATCTCTCTCTCCCTGCCGATCCTTATAGCGATGCACTATCGGATCTCTCTCTCTCTGACAGTGGCCCGGTCAATCTCTACCGGGTCCACACACTCTGCAGATACAAGCTCGTGGGCTGTCTTGCACGATTAGATCTCCTGGGCTGGACCTCGTCCTGGGCCGGTAGGGAAGAAGTCATATTCTCATATGATGGCGTGACAAGATATTACAGCTGTTGCCTCTTTCTTCGTCCGCTGACCATCCTGCTGAAATAGGTAATCCCATTGCTTTAAAATCGCCTTCCCACAGCGTTGTTACTTGCTTTACCTTGCCATCGCTGCTACTGTACGCGGGCTTCATGCCCAGAAAATTTCGCATGCCTGTCGACTAGACACTGATGTTCTTGGACCCAATCGGTTGATTGCTAGGCTCTCGTCCTCTACATGTGGGTTATTTTTTTTTTATCATATAGTTGGTACTTGGGGTAATTTTCAGCATTCTTCCGTCGATCCGAGGTGTTGTTTATCTTTGCCATTTCAACAATCGGGATTCTTCCACGAAAGAGGATAAATCTTTGTTGCTTTGCTTGAAAAGAATCCGTTCGTCGTTACGAAAGTACAGTGGTTATTGACTTATTGTGTTGTGTGAATTGCGTGTTAAAAGTCGGCTGGCTGGTGGCGGACGCAGAGTGTCTCCTCTATCACATGGCCATCGGTCACATCCAGTTTAGTTTTCGCCTGCCAGGAACGTCTACAATCTCAGATACTTACCAATCTGAGGAGATGTTAGATATGGTCAGCACCCTCTCCCTCTCTTGTTGGGCGGCCGCCATGACGATGGTGATGGATCTGACTTTGATTTGGGGTTAGGATTGGAGCGAGGAGGGTTCATGTGCTGTCTTCGAACATGGGTCTGTTTAGTTCGCGAAATGAAAATTTTTGGTGTCACATCGGATGTTTGACCGGATATCGGAAAGGGTTTTCGGATATGAATGAAAAAACTAATTTCATAACTCGCCTGGAAACCGCAAGACGAATTTTTTGAGCCTAATTAATCCATCATTACTATATGTGGGTTACTGTAGTACTTATGGCTAATCATGGACTAATTAGCCTCAAAAGATTCATCTCGCGATTTTCTCTCTAACTGTGCAATTAGTTTTTCTTTTAATCTATATTTAATGCTTCATGCATGTGTCCAAATATTAAATGTGATGCTTTTGGAAAAAACTTTTGGGGAACTAAATAGGGCATAGTTTGTTGGAGCACAACAACGAGAGAGGTATAACACGTTATCCGTTCGATAGAGATGTCTTTGAAATAACAGTAGCACAGGAACTATCATTATTGAGGATGAATTGTCTAGTACTACAAGTCTCGCAAGATGGACTCCTTCCAAATCTTTGACCCGCTGTCAGTTCATCATCCGTCTACTCTACTGTAGGGAGTAATCCCAAGAACACGATGTGCCACTGATGGCTCTCCGGTCACGAACACACGCATCAAAATCCATCATCCCCCTCCGCATCTCCTTTCTGCTTCTGCTGCTACCCGCGCCGCCGTGTTCCAGCTCGACGATCATCCAGCACGGCGAGGCAGAATCCCTCCTCCGGTGGAAATCCACCTTGTCCGCGGCGTCGTCATCAGCGCCGCCGGCTGGTGGTGGCGGCGGCCGCTGCGGAGCGTCTCCGCTGACCACATGGTCACCGGCGACCTCCAGCTCCGCCTGCTCGTCCTGGCGCGGCGTCACGTGCAACGCCGCCGGCCACGTCGCGGAGCTCAGCCTCCCCGGCGCAGGGCTCCACGGCGAGCTCCACGCACTCGACCTCGCCGCGTTCCCGGCGCTCGCGAAGCTCGACCTCCGCCGCAACAACATCACCGCCGGCGTCGTGGCAGCGAACGTCTCCACCAGGGGCAGCAACCTGACGTACCTTGACCTTTCCGACAACGCCCTCGCCGGACACATACTGGACGCCTTGCCATCGTCTCCGGCGACGCTGCAACAGCTGAGCTACCTCAACCTGTCCTCCAATGGACTGTACGGTACTATCCCGAGGTCGCTCTCCGCCATGGGGAAGATGACCGTGTTCGACGTGTCAAGAAACAGGCTTAACAGTGACATCCCTTCAGAATTGTTCACGAACTGGGTAGAACTCACACAATTCCGTGTTCAGAACAACTCGATCACCGGCAGCATCCCGCCGACGATCTGCAACGCAACGAAGCTGAAGTATTTGCGCCTGGCAAAGAACGAGCTCACCGGCAAGATCCCGGCGGAGATCGGAAGGCTGGCAAGCTTGCAGGCACTGGAGCTAGCGGATAATTTCTTGACAGGGCCGATTCCAAATTCCGTGGGGAACCTAACAGACCTGTTGGTAATGGATCTCTTCTCCAACGGCTTCACAGGCGTGATACCGCCGGAAATCTTCAACCTGACAGCGTTGCGAACCATCGACGTCGGCACGAATCGATTGGAGGGTGAGGTTCCTGCATCCATATCATCCCTCAGGAATCTCTACGGCCTTGATCTCAGCAATAACAGGTTCAGTGGCACTATACCAAGTGATCTTGACAGTAGGCTATTTGTGACCATTGTGTTGGCCAGCAACAGCTTCTCGGGAGAATTTCCTTTGACATTTTGTCAGCTGGATTCTCTGCAAATCTTGGACCTGTCAAACAATCATCTCCATGGAGAGATCCCTAGTTGCCTATGGCACTTGCAGGACCTGGTATTCATGGATTTGTCATACAACTCCTTTTCTGGGGAGGTTCCTCTGATGTCGGCTTACCCTAATTCATCATTGGAATCGGTACATCTTGCTAACAACAACCTCACAGGGGGATATCCAATGGTCCTAAAGGGATGCAAGTGGCTAATAATTCTAGATCTTGGTGCTAACCATTTTACTGGCACAATTCCCTCATGGATTGGAACTTGCAATCCCTTACTGAGGTTTCTCATTCTGCGATCTAATGTGTTCAATGGGAGTATTCCGAAGGAACTATCACAACTCTCCCATCTTCAATTGTTGGACCTAGCTATGAACAATTTAGTAGGTTCGATACCGAGAAGTTTTGGAAATTTTACATCCATGATACAACCAAAAACTGAACTGAACTTGCCTTGGAAAGTCCAACACCGCATTTTGGATGGGCGTGTTGATTACACATACACAGACCGAATCGGCATAAACTGGAAGAGGCAAAACCATACTTTCCAAGGAACGGTTGCACTCATGGCAGGTATTGATCTATCAAGCAACTATCTCTCCAATGAGATTCCTTCGGAGTTGTGCAATCTTGAAAGCATGAGGTTCCTAAACTTGTCGAGAAATCATCTATCTGGCATTATTCCAAAAGAGATTGGAAATTTGAAGATCCTAGAGTCTCTTGATTTTTCTTGGAATGAACTCTCTGGCTCTATTCCTTCAAGCATCTCAAATTTGATGTCTCTTAGTTCACTAAATTTGTCCAACAATCATTTATCAGGTGAGATACCATCTGGTTATCAACTCCGGACGCTTGCAGATCCATCAATTTATAGCAACAACTTTGGGTTATGTGGCTTCCCATTGAACATTTCATGTTCAGATGGTTCAAATTCTACATCAGCATTGATAGGGGAAGGTACAAACAGCCAGGAACTTGAAATCCTAATATGGTTTTACTCCGTATTAGCTGGGCTGGTCTTCGGATTTTGGCTGTGGTTTGGGGTATTGCTTTTGTTTGAGCCTTGGAGATTTGCCTTTTTTGGCCAAGTTGATCATCTACAAAAGAAGATTATGCAAAAGATTTGTTGCATGTATGCAAAATCTGAATAATTACCAACTATTCATGTAACTCTGTGGAGGTATGATCATCAGGAGAAGTAAAGGAAATGTGCTCTTGTCATTCTGGCGTGAAATAATTGCAATAGTTCTTTAGCTGAAGATGCAGAGGTGGAGAAGGTTTGAGTTTAGCTGTATAATGCTACTGGGGAAAATAACCTACATGAGGCGTCACCTCAAAAGTTAAAAGAGGATGAGGAGAGAATAATAGGGAACCATTGATTATTACTGTGTGAGGAGACTATTGGAAAAGGATAAAAGTGGTTGTAAGTTATTCAAGCATCAGAAGTTGTGTATCAGTAATAATCAAATTGGCATCCGGTGCAGCCTCATCTTTTCGTTTATGCTTATGCTTATAAGCCAAAATTTGAATTTTCGACCTTAAATTTGAAGCTGATTTTGGGGTTTTTCATTGAAGTTTATTTTTCAGCCTTTGCTTTTAGGTCGCTAAGAACACGTATATAAAAGTTTAATTCACAAATTACTTCTTGTTTGCAAATATGCCGTTTGGCTTATTCCACGAATAAGCCAAACACTGTAGCAGTTGCTGTAGCCACAGTTGGATCCTGATTGGATGGTCTAGATATTGCATAGTTACTATTCAGTACAGAAGCATAACAGTAGTACGTAGCGTAGCATTTACTGTTAATATAACCAGCAGATACTAGTAACAGCAAACATTATATGTATATGGTGCCTATCACGAACTTTGACCATTATAAGTTTATAACGACCAGCTTGAGCACTCAATTTTTCACATAGAAAGGTTTATTGTGACACAGGTAACATGGAAATTACTAATATAACAGGCTAACTAAACTCAAATCAAACAGGCACCTAAAGTAGTTTATCAGATTATGCGATTTTCTCTATATGGATAACATCAACATGACTCGAAACCACACATCTTCTGTACATAAAAGTTCTTTATATGACCTTAATCTCCTTGAGCCAAGCTGTGTGGAGTGGGCATGGATCCGGCTTTCCTTGTGCGAGCGCCTTTTCGGTGAGAGAGTAAAACCAACCATTCCTCCACTTGAACTGCTCCATGGAAAGCTTACATTTTAATTTAAAAGGCACTAGAATAGGAAATGTTTAATTGTTATATAGATAGCTTATGATAGGCAGGACTTGCCTCTTTTACAGCAGTTGGGAAGTGTGCAACAGCTCTGGAGTATGCGCAAAGTCTCTCTTCTATGCCTGCATCAAATGTAAGCCCCCTTTCTTCAGCTGCAGCAGATGCTAATTCTGCTATCAGGCTGGCAACCTGTGAGAACAAAATATAAATGAATATGTTTTTTTTTTTATGTTGTGAACCTTGATTCACACAATTGGGATAGTATTCATCGAAGAGAGATTAGATGGTGGCAACTTAAAGTAAAAATGGCGGCTAGGCAAAGTAGCACACCGGTTGGGGACGTAGGTCAAGAATAACCTAGAGTTTAGAGACAGGGGACTTGTTTGTTTACTCATGTCTGGTCAATGAGAAGAGATTTAGTCCTTCCTTTTATAGATGAGATGACTTGATTCACAAGAAATTTATCTATAAAACTAAGGACATAGTTAACAAGAGTAGATATAGTCTCATCTCTAAGATAACAAACACCTCACTGGCTACTATTGGTCACGTGTGAACACTACTGCTGCTCTTGACAAATCCTGTCTTGCACGTAAAACTGTCTCTATCTTCAGGCACTCCCATCAAAATTACCAAAGTAAACTAAATCATAAATAGCTATTATCTTAAGTGGACGAACAAAGTATGGAAGACAATAGACAATTTTATGCAGGAAGTACAATCAGGAAATAATGATTTCATTTTTCTTTTTGCTTGCAATTAATATATGCCTTGGTAGAAACCAGCATATTGCAGAGGATCTCGAAGATTCTGTGTTATGACAAGAAGGGATTCCTCACAAATTTGTTGTGTTGGGAACTTACTGCCTTCTAAGCTTCAAATTAATGGAGAAAGAAACACAGAATATATATTAAAGTTTAAGGAATAAGGGTTACCTCAGATCGGTATTCTTTCTCGACCGCACCAACAGTAGCTCCTGGATGACGGGCACCAACAAGCATGAATGCTGAAATCCAGATCAGTTTCTCTAGCATTTGCTTCTGAAATGCTTCTTTTTCAAGTACCTGATTTTCCAGTGGGCAATTGCAACAGGATTACTTACAACTAATGGATATGCTTGTCAGTATATAACAGCACAGGGTTCATTATTTTTTGTTGACCGTTGGAATTTTGTTCGTTTTATTTAAAATCTTACACATGACATGACAAGAATATATTGTTAATCAATTGAGTATTTTATGACGTGCACGCACTGTCCATTACAATGTGCTGTAAGCACAAACAAAGATGTTAGTGCATTTTTGCTACGCACTTTGTTATCAATGGTCCTTCACCTTACTGTGCATTTACAGTCAAATCTTAGTAGAAATGATGGTAATCTGTGATGAAGGCATGCAGAATTGCAATTTATGAGCATCAGCTAGAAGTACAACTAATGTAATTGTGTAAACCCACCTTGCAGGTAAGCCTGCCATTTTGCAGGCGAGTAGCCATGGCTGGAGCCCAGTTTCCAAATGCAGCAGTTAGCCCCTCGGGATTAGTGTCAGTAATCCCATCCACTGGTGGCTCACCAAGCTTCGACACGGCAAAGTAGGCCAACACCTGGTTCGCATCCACTAGTCCCTTGCTCTCAAACCAAGGGTCCAACATTCCATTCTGGAAAAACACCAAATCTGCTCTAGTGTTAGCTCAGAAAGTACCAGCACACTGCACACACCAATACTGGGAGGGAAATGGGCTCATGCTACACCAGCTCATACATAAGAAGAAAGTGAACACTTATATTTAGGAAGGATGACGTTCGTAGATATGTATTGACAGTTGTGCTAAGGATTAAACTTCTGAAGCACTATATATGTATGTTTGTCTAATATCCAATATCCAGAATTCTGAGCATTCTTGTCAGTTAGCTGATCCAATCTGAAAGTCACCAAACGAATTTGCTTTACAATCGCGTTCATAATACATCAACTATGACCAGCTTTCCCAGGAGACCACCCATTTGAGAAAGAGATCCGGACTTTTTTTCCATTGGACTATCGGGCATCAGTTAATAGCAAACTCTATACTAAACAAAAAGAACTGAACTGAACTGCTAAGTAAGTTTGAGAAATTGGGTTCAACAACAATACTCCAATTCACGGCACAACTTGGTTAAATTCGTCCAAGCCGTCCGCATTTTCGGCTGAAAACGAAGCGACGTACCACAGGCACCAATCAAACGCATACTGACGAACGACCTGAATCGCAGAGCAGCTAACAAGCGGAAGCAATACAGAGCAGGAGAGTAGACGGCACGGCTGCCAGGCGGGAGACGGAGAGGAGAGGAGAGGAGAGAAGGGAGAGGGGCGAACTTACCGCGCCACCGCGACCTCGGGGTGGCGTCGAGCACGGCGTCGAGGTCGTCGTTGCGGGTGCAGACCAGGATCGGGCCGGGCGCGTCCTCCGGCACCTTCTCGCCGCGGCCGACGAGCACGTCCGCTCCCGGGGGGCCCATGGAGAGCAGCGCCTGCCCCACCCGCCCCCCGCCCACCACCACGGCCGGCTGCACCGCCGTCTTCGCGGCCGCCGCCATCGCCGCCGCGGACACCCTGAAAGCCCTCGTCGACGTCGAGGAGGAGAGGCGGCGGAGCGGAGTGACGGCGAAGGGGACGGAGACGGCAGCTGTGAGGGCCATTTGGGAGAGGCTTTGAGTTGGGGCGGGGTTGAGAGGTGACGGCGTTTGGTTTTGGGTGGGGAGGTTGCCGTTAGGCGGCAAACGGGAGCCACCCGATCTGTGGATGGGCTTATCTGCTCGGTTTGTGGTCGCCGTTGGCTGGGCCTGGATAATAATTTGGTTGGGCTTTCGTTCCACTTTCTTCTGTGCTATGTGTTGTTGGGCTGGGCTGTAATTTGTTGTGTTTGAAGCCCATCCAAATTTCGTTACGAATCCAAGCAATATTAAAGGCCCTGTTTTAAAAGAGTTGGAAATGCTACAAAACCATAGAAAAAGCGGAGATTCGTGAGTTTTCTGGTCACTAATTTGGTTCATTTATGAATTTACAGCTAAAGTTTCACGTAAACATGGCTAAAGTTACACGAACAAAACCGGAAGAAAGCTTGCAAAACATAAATTTAATCAAAACACCCGAATGCCGAATTGGGCCAATTGGGGACTTTAAGAAAACTGAGAAAGGCAAAATAAATTGCAAACCGAAGGGGTGAAACTGAATAGACCATATCTATTACTCCCTCCGTCCTACAATATAAGGGATTTTAAGTTTTTACTTATAACATTATACCACTCGTCTTATTTAATTTTTTTTTGCAAATATAAAAAACGAAAAGTTGTATTTAAAGTACTGTAGATAATAAAGTAAGTCACAAATAAAATAAATAATAATTTCAAAAAAATTTAAATAAGACGAGTGGTCAAACGTTGTAAACAAAAACTCAAAATCCTTTATATTATGGGACGGTGGGAGTATTGAATAATCAAAACCTAAACCCTAAACCAGTGAGCTATCACTATCAATGTCAGTAGTTAAGCAGGGGATGTGTGATGGATCTGGAGCTCCAGTGGAGTGTCATGGATCTTCTTAGCATCCAAACAAAGCCTAACCCCATAATTAAGTCCCTGGTGACAGCAAATCCAAACAGCATCCATCATCGGTGGTTGCAGTGGTCACAAGATTATGCATCTTGCTTAGTGTCTGACATGGCAAGACGACGGAAGCATCTTGTTTCAGTTGGCCCTCCACTGTCTGCACTACTATCTGTCAATAGATTTGAGCCACTTCTGCTATCTTTCAATTGTATATATCTTGAAACGAAACAATTACTAGATTACTACTTCCTCCGTCTTATAATATAAGGGATTTTAGGTTGATATGACACATCCTAATACAATAGATCTAGATAGATCGTCTGTCCAGATCCATTATACTAGAATGTATCACATCCACTCAAAATCTCTTATATTATGGAACGGAGAGTATATTTTAGGACGAGAGAGTAAATAGGAGGGAGTATATTTTACGATGAGAGAGAGTAAGTAAAAGGACTAGCATCTCTCATTAAACCCTGTCCCATGGGTTTTCAGAGATTACCGAGGAGAGTAAAATAAGACGTCCCTTGTTACGGGTATGAGGCACAAAATTTTTTATATTTTAAGATAAATTTTAAATGCTTGGATTGCTTATGCTTCCTCCGTTTTACAGTGTAAAACTTTCTCTAGATTCATTAATATATATATGAATGTAAACAATGCTAAAAAATCTTACATCGTGAAACTAAGTATTATGGAACAGGGGAATAGTTTTTGCGGCTGTACGGCAGAAGACTGAACAGAACACAAGCATAAAATTTCAGGGGTAATTGCAAATTTACCACTACTTTGAATCGTTATTGCAAAACCACCACTAGAAAATTGCAAAAATACCACTAGAACTATCGTTCGAGTGACATCCTTGCAAAATTGAAAAAACCGGTGGCAAATTTGCAAATGCCCCCAAATTTTACAGTAGATATACAGCCTGACGATGACGAGGCGAACATCCGCAGCATCTCAAGAAACGAGATAGAAACCCAAAAATGAACCAAAGAACAAGCTAAGATTGTGAAATTTCTTGGTAATCACTACTAACACTTGATAGTATCATGCAGTTTCAAATGAATTACAGTATGCCAGGATGGAGACAGTATCAGGGTCTCCTGGATGGATTAGTAATGGCATGGTTTTTAGTACACCATGACAAAAAATAATATGATGACCTACCTTGTACCGTTTACACAACATATAAATTCTCTCTATCGCTAGCAGATTTGTTGCAACTATTGAATAGCAGGTCTCTCAACAAAGTACAACATGAATACAAAGCAATACATCCACCACAAAATATACAGATTCAATGTATGAAGAATAAGCTGTGGGTGACCTGAAGGGCGCATTGTAAGCCTCAGTAACTTGGTCTTCGAGAGCATGCCTGACAGCGCTAGAAAAATTTCAATTTTCCATGTCGAAGAGCAGATTTTGCCCGACATACAGCCTTTTCAGTGCCTGCTAATCCAGAGCAAGCATCAGGTGCCCCCAAGGTAACTGCAAAGTACAGATAGATGGTGCACAGGAAGACCAGAACCACTAGTGTTGTCAAGAGGAAGCGATGCCGCTCAACCAGTGCAGACCAACTGCCAACATCATCCTTCGATGATTGAAGCTTCTTTGGGGATGATAGAAAAAATGTGTTCTGTGACCTCCTGTGAGGAGATGATAATGAATCAAGAACCATGGTGGCGACAAGCTGACTTGTTCAAATCCTGTCCAACAGAAAAATAAAATAAAAAGGATGAGGAAACACACATATTCTCAAACTAGTACCACATACTAGCAAGAAAGATTACATTAAGAAAATAACATGCTTTAAGCATGAAATTCAACAATCACATATGCCTATATGGTGCGACAATAAATTAATAGGTCAACTAAACAAGAACTCAATTGCAAGTTACCACTGAAAAATTATGCTTGGAGAGATACATCTTAAAGAAATACGAGATGCACATGTGTTGATCACCTAAAGCTAAACTGAAACATCACCAATAATAACAGTTAACAGTTTTACTAAATTATACCTTCTTAGTCTAGATATCATCAGTAGCAAGCTCCATACGTCTCATTCAAGTTTTTACCAAGAAAGCGAAAATAAGTCCACTTCTAAATTACAGTAGACCTTTAATAATGGACAAATAGTTGAATCAACACTTCTGAATACTGGAAACAAACAATTATCCTCTACTGTACGAATATTACATGACATTAAAGGGCATGGACCTGTCATACTATTACTATGGTTCATTAAAATACCTATCCAACCTAAAACATACAAAAACACTAATGTTACACACATTCACATTTTTTAAGCATGCAGCTGCCAATCAATAACATATGTTAAATGAGATTATTCTAAAAATGGTTTGGTTCATTATGCAAACACAATGTGCATGACTATTGACAAACATCCATGTCTTCTTCATTACATGGCTTTGTCTAGTTATATTTCCATTTTCTTAATAAATAGAGAAGCATCTTATTCTAACATAAATCTGGAGCATCATATTATGTTCCATCAATAGGAAAAATTCATTGTATATCAGCTCCCATGGCAGTGAACAAGTGATAGAATTATGCCTTTTCTGTTACCAGCACATACTGAAACACTAAGTACATCAGCATATTGTAAATTTGTCAAATATCCTCGTCGTCACATTGTCCAAACGCTTCAAATATGTTATATTGTAAATTTGTAATCAATGATAGCACATACTGAAGCACTAAACACATCACTGCAATGAACAAAAAACACAGAGATACTATCACACTATTCAACTAAATCTGCAGCCAAGCTCTAGATTCCTCTGCCAGGTCAGGAAATAATGATCTAGCTGTTCTAGGTACATACATCTAAGTTCAAGTTAACAAATTCAGCTATTAGAACATAGGAAATCCAAACATACTACTCTACCAATCCATCTGGCCATTAATACATGACAATTAGGACTACCAAACCATATATGACCTTAACACGAGTTTCAGATAAGGAGGGGAAAAAGTCAGAACAAAAAACATAGTGGAACAGAACCACCAGTCACCACACATGAGCCATTTTCTCTCTGCCTCGACCGTGGAATTTCCATAGGTGGAACAATGGAACCCACAGCGTTCATCAGTGTGCACTCTGTACTGAAAACGACCCATCATGCGGCATTATCCCTATCCCTGTCAACAGTGGAACCGCATAAACCTCTCACTTGTGGTTGAATTCTTGAAGAAATCTTCCTTTTCTTCACTGATGGCTTCCAGATCCAGGCAAGAAACTCATTTCCTGATACAGTTCAGTGCTGAACCGCATGCCGGTTCCTGACAATCGGTAACCATTCTTGGACCAAGAATCAACATGCCAATCTTCTGTCCCTCCAATTCCAGAAACTCACAACTCGTTGAATCAACTTGAGACAGGCCCAAACTTTTTTGGGGAACAAACAAACTGTTACTGGTATTAAGGTTAAGGATCTCTGTAAAATTAACAAGAGAAGAGCTTCTTCCAGATCTAGTAGAGAAGGAACGCAAGCAAATTCCAGACAAAAGTAGTCCCGGTATGAGAAAGAGATGAATCAGAAAGAGGATGTGGATGCTCACCAGGATACCCTCCCCTCCCCTGTTCAGCCGCGACTCGTCTTGGACGCAAGGAGCGCAGGAGACGACACCGGGGAGATTTTCTTTTACGCCAAGGGAAAGGGGAAGATACGCGAGGGCAACTTTTATAATACGATATTTCGGAATGTTCGGTACAATTTTGGAAATTCTCGTTCTAGGTGTACTTAATGGTGATAAACTTAAGCAAAATACTACGATGACATTTTCTTAAACTTGATAAATTCAGTGGCATATATTATCCAAATTAAAGAAAACGAAGAACACGCATTGGGCGAGCAATGCGAGCTACACTACGCATCTAATCTGAAAAAAAAAACTAAAATAAGGGGGATCAAGCAGCCGTCCTACCCACTGCCACCACCGCACCACAAGAAGGGTCGCCCTCGCGGCAGCGAAATCCCCGATCGACCAAGAACAGGTAGGGAAATAAAAAAAGAAAGAGAAAACAAAGGCAAGAAAGATGGTCAGATCCGAGGAGAGAAAACGGGAGATGGATCGAGCGCTCACCTCAGCTGGTCCCGATCCGAGGAGCCCTTGTTCCTCCTCCTCCTCGCGCGCGCTCCCTCTCTAGGAGGATGGATGTGCGGAGAGAGGGAGAGGGAGACGCGGTTTGTGCCTTTGTGGGAGAGAAGAACGAGAGAGAGAGAGAGAGAGAGGAGAGTGGGTTAAAAATGGAGAGACGAAGGTGGTATTGCATTGGATTAATTTATTGCAATTGCTTTATGCCTATTTAGCAAGAGCTTATTTGGTTTCGAGCCAATTATATTTTTAAAATATTAGTAAGCTTTTGTATAACAAAAATTATTACTTTCTCCGTTTCGTAATATAAGTCATTTTAATATTTTTCACATTCATATTAATGTTAATGAATCCAGATAAATATATATGTCTAGATTCATTAACATCAATATAAATATGGGCAATGTAATGACTTATATTGTAAAACGGATGGAGTAGTATTATTCAATTTGAACTAGGGTGGACAAAAATTCGTATCCAACCAAATATTCGAGGTTAGCAATATTTCGGTGGATAAAATTTAGCTTCAATCTAAAATTACGGATAGGCCCTTTCTAGGATTGTTTTTGTGTTCTCTCATGTTTCTTTCTGCCAATTCTCTTTGCCTTTATTTTTGGTTGGTAAACAATGCTTAAGAAACAGACAAAAGTAATGTTTGAGAAATAATTGGGTATGAACTTCAAGGCTGCTAGTTGACGTCTTGGTTTCTTGCAGGCAAATGGGCATATGTGGTCGTGTAACCGTGTTTAATTAGATTGCACTTTTGTGACGTACTCTCCCTACATGAATATAAGTATTTTTGGGTTATTGGGGAAGTTTGGCATGCACGCAGTTGAATGCCCTTATATATCAAATACTCCGTACTTATTTTGGACCAGTCAAACTTTTTTTTTGGCAAGTCCGTTGTTTATTTTATCACATTCTGGTGAAGTGGTCAACACAATACAGCTGACCAAGACATAATTTGAATACCCCTATATACCAGACAATAATGCTTAATAAACTTTTCTAAGCCCTTTTTTAAAGGATAAAGAAGAAGAGATGCATCATATCACAAAGATGCAAGCCACGGAGTTTATAATGATTTATGGCTTTACGGAAAATAAATTCTAGCTGGTCGACAAAGAGGTGGCGTCAATGCTGCGTCCTTCACCAACCCATGTTTGCCTATTTGGAGATGGGATTTTCTCATAATGCTACTACCTATTTTTAAAAATTGTAATTACTGTTGATTTTTAGCATGCCATTTGACTATTAGTAATATTAAAAATATTATTTACATTATTTTGTTGTGACTTATTTTATTACTAAAAGTATCACTCATATATTTTGCATATTTACACTGATTTTTTAATAAGATGAGTAGTCAAACATTGTGTTTATGTCAGCATCATATTGCATGGTTATTTTCACCTGCTTCACCAAATTATTGTCGCAGACTATTTTTTCCATGTTTCCTTATAAAACTTCCTTACACTGTTTTATTTAGATGTCTTAGAAGCTATCAGTTACATTTATTTATCAAAATATTTAGTCTATTTCTAAAATAGTGTAGTTACCACTTATAATTTGGCCAATAATCTGTTTCAAGCTAGGTTGAGGGAGTAATTATCTAATAAGTTGACCACATTTTAGATGATTAGAAATGCTTAGATAATAATTGTTTTTTTAATTTTAATACTATGCTGGTAATTCTATTTTAGAGAGATATTATCTAAGTTCGGTGTAAATTTTACCCCTCGGAGAGAGATAGGGAGAGGGAGATATGAGAATTATCAAGCTAATAAAAACTCAATAGAGTTTTTTTTATACCTCATGAGTCATAAAAGACTCAAATTAATTATATTTATTGTTGTTAATTAAATTGTGGTGCGATAAAAAAAAGGGAGAAGGGTCTCTATAAAAGCACCGACATCTGGAGGAATGTTTTGGTCCGACTCCAACATATATCGTGTGGGTCACTGGCTCACTCCTTGAGGAAGCAAGCGACTACAGTGACCTAACCTTTCGGTGCACCAAGAGGCGCACACTAGTGCTAATTAAGCTCGATTTATCACTAACTTGGTGCTAAGCTGCAGCATGCATTTGCTTTCTGTCAGTGTTGATGCTACCATTGTCAGCTGTGTTTCGTTATACAAATTTAATTATGCACAGTAACTCCTATATATATATATGAACTTGTCTACCATGCAGAGTTGCATATTAGAATAACTCTCTAAATTTAGCTAAAATTGATCTAGTTATGCCCTTGTTGATTAAATATTGAATTACTAATTGTTTAGCAATGTTAGGGCATGGTTAATTTAGACAGTTGTCTGTACAATCTTTTAATGTCATATATAAACGATAAGGCAAATTTTGCTGGAGGCGGTGGTGTGGCGCACAGGCACGAGAGCTGGAGGTTGCATATTGATTGAGGGGATATAGTGTGGAGCGTGAAGATGTACAGTAACGTGAGGGAGGGAAATTAGACTTTAGATATGTAGGGCAATTTGGTCCGGTCGCGTCAAAATGTAGGCCTGCTCAAGCCTAGTCAGCACGTATACACTAAACAAATGGGCGCGGTGTCCTCTAGCAAGTAGCTATATTTTGGGTCCCCAAAACTCACGTCGTGCGGTGTTCTAGAGCTAATTCCACGAAGTCGTAATGTACCGTAGCAAAATTTGTCAACGATAAGTGATAATTTATATGATAGGTTATCTCTACTGTAACAAATTAATAATTTTAGTTCTATATATTATACCGAATGCATACGAGCTACGAAAGTTCTTCGGTAATAAACAAACGACATCCTTCACTCAGGTACTGTTTAGATCCCACCTCAAAATTTTACACCATGTCACATCGAATGTTTAAACACCTACATAAAGTATTAAATATAGGCTAAAAAAATAACTAATTGCATAAATTGTGACTAATTTACGAGATAAATCTTTTAAGCCTAATTACTCCATGATTTGATAATGTGGTGCTATAGTAAACATTTACTAATGACGGATTAATTAGGATTAATAAATTCGTCTCGTGGTTTACTGACGGATTCTGTAATTAGTTTTTTTATTAGTGCCCGTACACTCCATACGACATTTTATATAATATCCGATGTGACACGCCAAAACTTTACACCCCTAGATCTAAACACCCCCTTATACTCTATTAAAAAAAGAACTTATGATAGAACGTGACTTCTCTTAGTACAATTAATCTTGATAGTTTTTTAATTTGTTGTAATAGGAAGGGTCGTGTTCCCACCTAGTTTGAGCGTTTTTTTTTATCTTTCTTTCGTCTCTACATCATCTAAGAGATGCTTCTCTGAGATAATAACGTCACACCATTGTTACTTTTAGAGGGATGCTTTACTATTAATAAATAGGGGTAATCAAGTAAACACAAACTCAACACTCCCTCTATCTCATTTTAAATGTATTCATGGGTTTTTATATCCAGATCATCTATCTTATTTAATTTTTTTATTATTAGTATTTTTATTGTTATTACACGATAAAACATGATAATAGTTTATACGTGATTTATTTTTTATAAATTTTTTCATAAATTTTTTAAATAAGACGGACGATCAAACGTTGGGTATAGAAACCCACAACTGCGCTTAAAATTGGACGGAAGGAGTAGTTGGTTTCTCTTGCCAAGAGCGAGTACAATAAGATAATAAGATAATGTAAGCAGGCTATACATGTTGCCACATCATATTGTGCTTATGTGGAGCAGAGAGGAGGGGAGAGAGAGGAAAAGCGGGCTACAATAAACCATGTGAGAGAGAAATGTGGAAAATGCATTAATTGTATAGTATGTATCTATAGTTAACTATTGTAATATTAGTCTATTAAGTTAGCTATAGATGATGTGCTAATTTTTGGAGCTAGTAGTTGGCTATATTACTTTATCTATCCCATAATATAAGGTACAACTACTTTTTAAAGTTGTTTTATAATATAAGGCATACATGCATGCCTGCCATTAACTAACACCTCTTCTGCACTAAATATATTATTTAAATTCTCCACCATTAAGATTTAATTATTTATTGGTCTTTAAGTTGAGGATGGTTGTTAAAGATTATTAAAGATTTGTGGTTGTTTCAATATGGTCATGCCTTATATTTTGAAATAGAGGGAGTATTAAACTTGCTCTAATTAATCGTACATTAATAATTAGGGATAATTGCTTATTTGACCTCGTTTTGTAGCCTAACTACTAAATTGACCATACTTTTTCTATGCTTATTTGGCCCTGCTTTTCAAGAACGAATACCCTGTCTAACCCTGTTTCCACTACAATGTTAAGGTTTCATTTTTTCTAAAAAAATATAATTATTATTCGTAATGACCAAACTACCCTCAAACCCTATCCACACCTATCCCTATCCACACCTATCCCTATCCATTCCCTCACCTCTCTTTCTCTCGTATTCCGCTTGAGGCGGCGGCGCACGGAGGAGATGAGCCGACGCAGCCACTTGTGGAGGGAGGTAGCGGCGGCTGCGGAGGGGCGCGGAGGGACTAGACCCGCAGCAACACGCGCGCGGAGAAAGGAGCGGCGGTGACGACGGTTGCGGTGGCTCGGCGACGAGGAGGAGCAACTGCGGCGTAGATCGGGCTGTGGCGGTGTGCCGGCGGTAGATCCGTCGGCGGCTGGAGGTGCGAGCCACGATTACGGCGTCGCCGAGGCATGCGGGCTGTGGATTCGAAGGTGGTGGGTCAGCGACGGCGGCGCGGCGGTGTTCTTAGGGACTTGCGTGTCAGCAACGACGCGTGACCCCGCGCCAACAAGTTCTCCAGCACTAGCTGCCGCTCGCCGCCATCCTCCACGCCTCTCTCCCGCGTGCTGGCGAGCTCCGGCGTGGCACAGGGCACCGTTCCCTCCCTCTACGCATGCGCCATCACCGCTCGTCCTCTGTGCACCGGCCTCCTTCCTCCGTGCGCGTGATGCCGCCGCCCACCCTCTGCACGCTGGCATGCTCCTTCGCCACACAGGGTGACGCTCGTCCTCTGCGTACCGGCCTCCTTGCTCTGCGCATGTGATGCCGCCACCCACCCTCCGCACGCCGGCGAGCTCCTTCGCCACAAAGGGCGCCGCTCCCTCCCACCACGCGTGCCGACCTCCATCTTCCTCCGTTCGAGTGCCGCCGTCAGATTGGCAGCGACGACGATAACGCCGTGGTGAAGAGGATGGGTGGTTCACGAATCCAAAATTTTCTTATATTTTATTTATATTTTTTTATAAAATAGAGTCAAATAAGCCAGGGCGGAAGGGGCATTTGTTGCTCCAATTAACACCGTTACATGCCCTTAACGGAGTAGGGTCAGATTGTATTTTCAGTTTTGAAAAAAAGGGTCAAATGAGCAAAGTTGAAAGAAGAGGGTCAAATTGGTAGTTAGGCTGTGTTTAGTTTCCTTCAAACTTCCAACTTTTCTGTCGCATCAAATGTTTGGACACATGCATGGAGCATAAATGCAGACGAAAAAACCAATTGCACAGTTTGCATGTAAATTGCGAGACGAATCTTTTGAGCCTAATTATGCCATGATTTGACAATGTGGTGCTACAGTAAACATTTGTTAATGACGGATTAATTAGGTTTAATAGATTCGTCTCGTAGTTTATAGGCGGAATCTGTAATTTGCTTTGTTATTAGTCTACGTTTAATACTTCAAATGTGTATCCGTATACGTCAAAATTTTTTTTGCCAAAACAACTAAACACGGCCTTAGTCATCAAAACAGGGTCAAATACGTAATTGCCCATAATAATTAATAACTTCTTTTTAACAACATCATCTGTCTTACTTTCCGTGATTGGACAATTGTGTTATGAAACAACAGGGTGATCTCATCCATATAAACGGATGGATCACAACCGAAGGCAACCGCGCCTCTTCTCTAGGCGCTCCTTGGCAACGGACGCGATGGTTCCCAACCATCGCGTCTCCGGTTGCCACCCCTTCCCCATCTATAAATTGTACCGCATTGATCAATAAAGTGATTCGCTCATTCTTGTGTTCAATTTTTTGTCTCGCTCAATCTCTCTCGCTACAATCAATTCTATCCACACGCAATACGTTATCAGCACTTACGCTCTCGCGAAGGAGATCGCGAAGTGAAAGAAGGAAACCATCGCTTTTGATCTAACAGAAAAGCGAACAGAAGAATTATCAGAGAAGGTACGATGCCTACCTTTCATTGGATCATGGATGCCGTTCTCGGCCTCCCTTGCCATCAGCGCGCACGCCGGCTCCACCATCTTCTTCGCCGACTGATGAGGAGCACATGCCGAGGATCCCGCGGACGCAGGGCTAGGGTTGGTGGCCGCCGCCACTACCCTCGCCACCGTGTGACTGCAACTCCGGTTGTGGTTCCCCTGCCCGTCGTTGTCGTGCCTCCTCCTCCGCCTCCGGTTGCCGAAGCACCTCGCCGGATCCTTGTGCAGGGGGTGCAGTACTGCGCCCACCATGGATGGACGGCAGTGGTGACACTGCCCGGCGAGCCATGCGATCTTCCCGCGGAGATGGAGTCGCTGCCGCCACCATCAACCGCTCCTCCACCACCTCCACCAACACCAAGCCGACGCCGACGCCATTCCCCCACTCCCGCGCCACCGGGGTCTGGCCGGACCGGTACCCTGGCTGCGCGCACGGGGGAGCCGCCCTTCTTCAATCCGTCCTCGTCTCGTCGTCACGCCGGTGAAGCTGCCGCTCGCCGTCCCGGCCTCCGC
This sequence comes from Oryza meridionalis, assembly GCA_000338895.3. NCBI lineage: Eukaryota > Viridiplantae > Streptophyta > Magnoliopsida > Poales > Poaceae > Oryza > Oryza meridionalis. The sequence continues at coordinate 9,902,277 of CM002531.2, read as the reverse complement.
CACACCTTCATCGCCGTTCCCCATGGCTCTCCTAGCCGTACACTCCATAACGGGGTGCCGGGGAATGGCGTCCGGGCTCGGCCGGCTTCCGACTCCAACGAGGATCGGGAGCCTTCGGCCTAATCCGGCCGGCCAACCGCCGGCGGACGGAGGGGCGGCCATGGCAGCAGTGGTGGTGGATGGCGACGGCGGTAGGTGGCAGATGGTGGATGGCAACAGCAGTGGGAGGCGAAGTGTGGCGGCGTGTGGCGGCGGTGGAAATGGAGGCAGCGGCGGCGAACATGGCGTCGGCGGCGCACCTCGGCGGCATCAGCGGCGACCCCCACGGCGACGTCGGCGGCAGTGGGCGGCGAACAGGGTGGCGGCGTGGGCGGCGGAAAGGGCGGCGGCGGCGGCGAAATCGTGGGGGCGGTTAGGGTTAACCCCCCCGACGCCCCATCCCGTGCCCCTTTACTGCCAGGCCGGATGGGCCGGCCGACCGCCCGTCGGCCTGTGCCACGCGGTGGTGGGCCGAATTCTTTAGATTTTGGCCCACCACCCAATTTACCATTTAAATTTAGTCTTTAATTTTATTTTCAGCAGCAATTAACATTTTAGTCCCTATGTTTTATGTAATTTAGTGGAAACAGTTCATCAGTTCTTCACATTATTATGTAATGGTGCTATAGACCATTGATGTTATGTGTTAATTAACATAGGTGTTTATTTAAATACCCTGTTTCACTAAATTTATTTGTTGTCTTAATAACATGCCTTTTTCATATTATTTCAAGACACGCTCTACTTTCTCGCTTTATTAATTTACAAAATTCTATAAATTTTGTACTTTGATTTAGCAAATTCTCTTAATTATGTACAACATAATTAATGGAGGATTTAATGCATGTTCCACTTCACAATTTGACTTGGAAATTAATCACATGTTGATGGAGTCCTATACTTTGGTCATCGTGACCATAACTTAGGCAGCGAGTATCTCGCCCATCATCAAGTGGTCTACATTTTGAGATGATTACCCGATGGAGTCCTACAAATTGGCCGAATTGGTCATAACCTAGGCAGCGAGCATCTCGCCCATATCACAGAGGTCTACATCTCACGATGATTACCCACATGTGTTACTTTCCGAGAATATATTTTGAAAAATGAGATTATTTGAAATTTGGTGAAGCACAAGGTAGTGGAGTCCTAAACATTGGCTGCGGTATATTCACCAGAATATATTTGCATGGAGACCGTGTTTTAGGCAGCAAGTATTACTTGCCCACTATTAAGAGATCTACTCCACTGTTTAATTACTTGGAGATTATCCACATTGTGCCACCTAATTTCGAATTATAACTCAAATTGCCAGGTCTATTACCTGCATCTTTTTGAAACATTACAAAATATAAAGTCTTACATTTCGCATTGAGATTACAACCTTAATATCATGTTTTTATTAATTTACCTCTGTAAATTGATAATGTTAACCATGATTGTAGGGACATGGCAACAAAAGAGTTCGACGAACTCGCCCTCGATGGGACTAACTATCCCATCTGGGCTTCTGATATCAAAATCAATTTTGCCTCTCGGGGGATTTTAAATACAATTGAGGAACCCAATGATGGGGACCTGCCAATTGAGAACATGAAGTTAAATACAACCCTTTTCCTTCTGAGGCTCTACATTCACAAGGATCTCAAACATGAATACATGTTAGAGACGAGCCCTCTCAACCTTTGGAAAGCTCTAAAAGAGCGTTATGATCAGCAAAAGGAACTCATTTGGCCTGAGGCTAATTATGAGTGGGTACATTTATGCCTACAGGACTTTAAAACTGTGGCAGAATACAACCATACTGTTCATAACATTTGCTCCAGGTTGAAGTTTTGCGAATAAGAGCCAACGGAGGCAGAGAAGATAGAGAAAACTCTATCAACTATGCTTCTGGAGGATAGGATACTGACTCAATAGTATTGTGCTAAAAATTTCCAGAAACATTCTCTGCTTATACATACATTGACTCAGGCAGAAAGACACCATGAGCTTTCTTTAAAGAATGCCCAACAGCGCCCCCCGGGCTCTGCTCCACTGCCTGAGGTGCACTTCAATGTACAGAATAATGCTGAGAATAAGAAAGGATTCAAGGGAAATTCTTCGAATAATCCTAAGAATCTGACTGGAAAGCGCAAACGCAACAACAACAGGCGCAAATTCAAGGGTCGAAAGAAAGGAAAAGGGAAGTGTAAGGCACCACAACCTCGTAACAATGGCAACAAGCATTGCAACAGGTGTGGATCTGACACTCATGTCGCTAAAGACTGCCGCATCCCGAAACATCTTGTTCTCTTGTACCAAAAATCCCTCAAGTACAAAAAATCTTCTGAGAACCCAAGATTTGAAGCCCACTTCAATCTTACAAATGAAGAGTGCCCTGAGGTTGCAAGTTCTCACCAGGCTCCTGTTGAACCAGAGAGCAACCTCAATGTTCTCCTAGAAGATGTCGCTCCACTCTCTGCGATGGACGATATGTTCATCGAATACTGCTCAACGGACCCACTTGGAGATTTGCAATAATCTCGGTGCGTCCCACTTGGAGATGAAGTTGCTTTTATCTCAGTGTGCTTGAAACAGTATATTAATATCCTATAAGTTTGCCAAACAATATTGGTTGTAATAAGTAGATAAGTACGAACTCCCTTATATTGTAAGGTTGTATGGCTTGCTAGTTATTAGAGTATGTACTTTTAACATATGTAAATGTCATACTAGTCATTAGAGATCAAATACTTTCAAACTCTCAAAAAGAGAGAAGGCAAAGTTTTGACTATCGCTGGGCGCGATACTGTGATAGTTGGCTTAGGACGAGCAACTATTACACTCCCAATGGGTACACAAATTACAATCGAGGATGCTTTATTGTATCATGATTCAACCCATACCCTACTAAGTTATAGAGATATCCGTCAAAATGGGTTTCACATAGAAACCCATATGCATAATCGAGAAGAATTTCTTCTCTTAACCAAACAAAACGGATATGGCAAACGCATTTGCGAGAAAATTCCATCTCTCACATCGGGATTGTACTATACATACATTAAGCCCATTGCACATGTTGCGTACAAAGTAATTTTTCAAAATGTTGATGCATTCCACACTTGGCATGATTGACTTAGGCACCAGGTATCGGGATGATGAGAAAAATTATTAGCAACTCTATTGGTCATCATTTGATCACTGACAAATTTCCCAAATCCTCTAATTTCGTATGCACTACATATGTGCTACTGGGAAACTGATTTTGAGGCCATCTTATCTCAAAATTAGAGCCGAACCACTTAAATTCCTTGAACGCATTCAAGGAGATATCTGTGGCTCTATTGTGCCAAGATCTGGACCGTTCAGGTACTTTATGGTTCTGATTGACGCATCTACTAGATGGTCTCATGTGTGTCTTCTATCGACACGAAACCATGCCTTTGACAAATTAATGTCTCAAATTATAAGCCTCAAGGCAAATTACCCTGAACATAGGATTCAATCAATCCGTATGGACAACGCTGCCGAATTTACATCTCATGCTTTTGATGATTATTGTATGGCATTGGGACTTCAGGTTCAGCACTCTATTCCATATGTCCACACACAAAATGGTTTGGCTGAATCGTTGATCAAAAGAATTAAGCTTATTGCTCGACCATTATTGATGAATTGCAAATTACCTTCGTCGTGTTGGGGTCATGCAGTTCTGCACGCTGCTGACCTTGTCCAACTACGACCAACTACATATCATGAAACTTCCCCAATGCAGTTAGTACGTGGAAATCCTCCAAGTATTTCCCATTTGCGTAAGTTCGGTTGTGCTGTATACAAACCGATCTCACCACCACAGCGTACCGCTATGGGTCCACACAGGAAAGTGGGGATCTATGTGGGATTCAAATCTCTGTCGATCATAAAGTATTTAGAACCCTTAACAGGTTATCTATTTACTGCCCGGTTCACTGACTCTATCTTTGATGAGGAACATTTCCTGGCATTAGGGGGAGACTTCAAGTACCAGAAAGAATGCCAGGAAATTGATTGGGATGCCCAGGGTATTCCAGCCTCAAATCCACGTACTACTGAAACTAAACTTCAAGTTCAGAAAATTATACATTTGCAAAGACTTGCAAATAACCTGCCGGATGCATTTACCAATTATAAAGGTGTGACTAAATCTTTCATTCCCGCTCAAAATGCGCCAGAAAGAGTGGAGGTACCAAATAAAACCACTCAACTTCCACTCACTAAAAAGAGAGGAAGAAGTATGGCCACTCAGCGAGAAACGATTGCTAATAAGCAAAGAAAGGCGGTAAATGTAAACCAACCTTTAGTTGGTACACACCAAATTGATACTATATATCAAGCATATCGTGATAGTCTGCAACCTAGCTCGGTGGTGCACAATGCTGAGACTAGGAATTCGAAAGACCATAGACACATTGTTTCGGGAGATCATGATGAGTCTATAGGGGTTGATGAAATTGCCATCAACTACTCTGAAACTGGAGAATCTTTTGATAGAAGAGCTACAATTGTCGACATTAATTTTTCTGAACAAATTGCTGATTGCCCCAAGTTAATCCAAAATCTAGGTCTATAAAAGAGTGCCAAAAGCACTCTGACTGGAACAAATGGAAGGACGCAATTGACGCAGAATTAGCCTCGCTTTACAAAAGAGATGTATTCTCGGCTGTAATGCCTACTCCTCATGGTATCTTTCCTGTGGGATACAAATGGGTTTTCGTCCGGAAACGGAATAAAAACAATGAGGTGGTGAGATATAAAGCACGGCTTGTAGCACAAGGTTTTACGCAAAAACCTGGCGTTGATTTCAACGAAACTTACTCTCCAATTATGAGTGGTATAACTTTCCGATATTTAATATCATTGGCAGTACAAAATCGTCTATTTATGCAGTTGATGGACGTAGTGATAGCATACCTTTATGGGTCACTTGATTCTGATATTTACATGAAGGTTCTTGACGGAATCGACATCCCGAATCAGAAGGTAAATCGTAACATGTATTGTGTTAAGTTGCAAAAGTCACTTTATGGCTTAAAACAATCGGGCAGGATGTGGTACAACCGATTAAGTGAATTCCTTTCGCTAAAGGGATACACCAAAAATGATGATTGCCCGTGCGTCTTTATCAAAAAGTCCCCCACAGGATTTTGTATTATCTCGGTATATGTCGATGATCTCAACATTATTGGCAATACACAAGATATTAATGAAGCACATCATCATTTAAAGACGGAATTTGAGATGAAGGATTTGGGTCAAACCAAATTTTGCTTAGGTCTACAACTTGAGCATATACCTTCTGGAATCCTTGTGCACCAAAGTGCATATACCCAGAAAATTTTGGAGAAATTTAATATGGACAAGTCATATCCTTCCAAAACCCCTATGGTGGTTCGATCTCTAGACGTGGAGAAAGATCCATTTAGACCAAAGGAAGATGGTGAGGATGTGCTTGGACCTGATTTTCCATATCTTAGTGCTATTGGCACACTCATGTATCTTGCAAACAGTACGAGGCCGGATATTGCTTTCTCGGGAAATCTATTAGCAAGATACAGCGCTGCTCCTACCAAACGCCATTGGACTGGAGTTAAGAATGTCTTTCGATATCTTAATGGCATAAGAGATCTTGGACTTTTCTTTAAAAAGAACCAGGATTCGACTTTAATTGGGTATACTGATGCTGGCTATCTATCTGATCCCCACAACGCCAAATCACAAATAGGATTCGTATTTTTACAAGGTGGAACTACTATTTCATGGAAGTCTTCTAAACAGACTCTGGTAGCCACTTCCACAAATCATTCTGAAATAATTGCATTATATGAGGCATCACGTGAATGTGTATGGCTTCGTAGAATGATTAACCACATATTAACATCTTGTGGTATTGGTTCATTGGAATCACCTACCATTATCTATGAAGATAATGCCGCTTGTGTTGTTCAGATGGAAACTGGTTATATTAAGAGCAATATCACTAAGCATATTGCTCCTAAATTATTTTATCCTCATGAGCTTCAGCAACATGGAGAGATAAACATCTTGCAAACTAAGTCATGTGATAATCTTGCTGATTTATTCACAAAATCTCTACCATACTCCACATTCTTTAAATGTATCGAAGGAATCGGTATGAGACGACTTAAAATTTTGCAGGATTCGGGGGAGTATCTTCCTCTGGAAAATAACCTATTTTCATCATATTATACTCTTTTTCCTTTGTATGAGTTTTACCCTTTAGGTTTTCTCATCCAAAGTTTTTAACGAGATAATATCAATGTAAGCTTATATGTCTTATCATTTGCCTTTTCCCCACTAGGGTTTTTACTAAATGATAACTGTACACATTATACTATTTTGGATCATACTATGAGCTTTACTCATAGAGATCTAAAAATAGTCAATAATATATCACGGTTCTCTCCTTATTTTTCCCACTGGGTTTTCGAGGAGTTTTACGTGATGTATTTAACTATAATTATTTCTAAGATTATCTTTACAGATATCTGGAACAAAGAAAGAGCAATGATCAAAGCTGGATTCGATCAAGGGCGAGTGCTATGAAACAACAGGGTGATCTCATCCATATAAACGGATGGATCGTAACCGAAGGCAACCGCGCCTCTTCTCTAGGCGCTCCTTGGCAACGGGTCTCCGGTTGCTACCCCTTCCCCATCTATAAATTGTACCGCATTGATCAATAAAGTGATTCGCTCATTCTTGTGTTCAATTTTCTCTCTTGCTCAATCTCTCTCGCTACAATCAATTCTATCCACACGCAATAAATTGTTCTAGACTGCAGATTAGTCAAAGTAAAATTTTATATTTCAAAGCTCAATCCATAAATCTATATTGCACCTAACATTTAGCATTCCGCCACAAAATTTTCCACATCAAAGCATCCGACATCTGCACCAAAATAAAATACACACAAACTCCAAAAAAGAAAAAAGAAAAAGGAAACATAGTACTTGTGAACTGATGCTCCTTAAAAATCTGGTAGCAGTATAAGATGCCAAAACGGAGCACCATTTGTATCTTATACACTAGACATGTCAGAGCTACAAATTTTTTTAGGTAGTACTACTCTATTTCAAAATATAGCAATTTTTAGCTATAATATTTTTTAAATAATAATTTTTTTTAATAATATGATCTCTATATCCACGAAAAATATACATAGCCAAAACAATACACGAGTTCTTAGACTCTACACCTCACACAAACGAAGAAATCTAAAACACAAAAAAGAGAAGCTAGAAGATATAGTTTGCAACTTCATCAATGACTTAAACATTCCGTCACAGCATGACGGCGAAAAGGGAGAATCGGAACTAGTTTGTGTTGCCCATCGCTGCACCATCTCCACCTCCGCAGATCACAACAACCATATGCTGCCAACTGAATATGCAACAATTCTCCAAAAGGGAGAGTCGGATATGCTACAGTTCATACTTTGCACACTCCTTTCATTCTAAAATATCACAACCATCTGCTACAAATATGGATATGCACTTATCCAAATTTATATTCAAAAGTTGTTATATTTTAGAACGATAGGAATATCAACTCACGAGTATAGTATGAAGATCGTTCCCTTCTTTAGGGAAGACAGAATCCGACATCCCTATCCCTCTGTTTCTGGCCTCATATTTTGTTCCCAATCGTTGAAGAATGAAATTCTTTAGACACCCAAAAGATGTGACAACCTGTTTTTTTTAATAAAGAAATACCATTATGTGCATTAGCTTCCTACCGTTTGATCTAGAACGAGACATAATAGTGGTCTTGTAAAATGCAGGGAAAATGAATTTCAGGTATCCATTCCCATTGCACAATGTATAACTTGATGAGCTTATGATTGAAGAGGAACCAGGCATTGTTAGCAGTGGCCAAATTGTTCCTTCACTTCTGACAATATTCATCACTCACTGAATCTACCATATTCTATTTTTATGACATTGGTGTTTTGGCATATACATGGGAATAGAAAGTGAGAGGAGGCAAAAAGACACAACACAGGTTTCAGAAGAACGAACAACATTTTTCTTCTCTACAGGTGTTACACTTTATGGATCACCCGCCTGTTTGCAAAATTTCTTACGGGGCTTATTGCAAATTTACATGCACCAATGTTGGAAAACCAACATTTTCTTTCTTCATTTTGTAAAGCCAGGAGGGTAGACTTAATTCATACCAGACAATTTGCTGCTACTTATGCTAGTACTACATCAATATCATTATCTACACCTTGCAAGGGCTGTCGCAATTTCGCTTCAAAGTCCTCCAAGTACTCTCTACTGTTGATCTCTGTCAACCTGCATAAACAAAAAACCAGAAATGATCGCACCAAAGGTAAAACCAGCAGCCACGATTGAAGCTAAAACTTATTGCCTTCTGAAATCATTATGCATCATATCACAAATTTGACATTACCTACTAATTGTTCGATCCTTGGCAAATCCTAGCTCATTGTCCACACACAAGTCAGGATCATCAGTTTTCTGCGACCGTGAAGATCTAGGAGAAATTTTTCGTGCTTCAGCAACTGTCACTATATTCTCAAATAGTTCTGTTGGTGCAGCGTCTGCTGTACATAATAACCTTGCTTTGTTCTCGTACATAACCTGAAATGTCATCATTTCCTTGGTGGTTAGAGACGAGATTACTTCTGCCATATTAAACAGAGGTTCTGGTTAACATGAATTCTGTACTTGTTTATGCTCAAGAATAATTTCTATCTGCAATAAAAAAAATTCTACTCCCGTGACCTGTCCATCCAACATACAAGGCATATGTCATCTTGCACATAAAGCAAGGATGTATTAAAAAGGACTAGGTTAACCACAGAATTAGTATCTCTTAAGGGCTATATTAAATGTATGCATGTATGGAATATAAAGTAACGGTGAATATTTACTGGGGGTATGAAGGAAAAAAATGTGTTTGTTTTTTGCGTTGATATATGAGAAAAACCTAATATTTATTGACAAAACTACTCAAAATATATGCTTTGCAATCTTGAACAGAGACAGTATTATATAATAAAATCTAGCGAAGAGACCAAGATTCATAAGAAAATTTAGTGCATTAGTACTAAAGAGAAGCAAAGCAAATGTCATCTGTGCTTATAAGGCTATCAGGTTCAAGGTGCTTATTGTCTAGTAGTTCGGAGTCATAACTATAAAAGGTTGTCTAAGCAGTCAGGCCAATGCAAACTTGAACATGAAAATAATAGAGTAAGGAAACAATGATCTTACATCAACCAATGTGACAAACCGATAAGCTGCTGTTCGGTTCTGAGACCCAAACTTAGGAATGCCATCAAGTGCCAAGGTGTGAAACTTTTCTGCATAGTAACAATTTGGCAACAATTATGTTATATCAATAATAGGCATTTGAAAATCCTGATTGAGAAAAATGCATTGCACCAGTATACTTACTGAACAGCCCAAAATAATCAGCTGCACCTAAAGGCCTATCACAAAGATCTTCAAATGGGAAATATGCAATCCCATTTGCTCCCAGTGGAACCTGCAACGAATTAAGGTTCAATAATAACACCAAGTTATTTTTTTACTGGAACAAAACTAGCTACTTAAAAATTTTAACTTATAAAAGACCTGCAATTGCCGTCCCATAACAACTTCAACTGTCTGAGGTCTAGGTTCCTCATCTCCGATTAATGTTTGCAACTTCTGTTTAAGAAGTGAGTATTGTTTTCCGATAAAATAGAAACCCTGTTCAGCCTGTTCATGTATCAGATGAAAGATGTCAAGAAAGGAAAGGGTTTACAAGAAAATTAAACAGTAATATATTGAAAAGATAGGCAACATACAGAACCCAATTGACGATAGTCTACTGCAGAGCCAATGGGATGTGCAATGCACCTTTCCTGAAATGGTTCACAAAAGTTGAGTCCAGTAAACTTGCACAATAAAATTGATTTGACAGTAAAAATTGTGAAGCTAACTCATACTTTCAACGTGTCAATGAAAGGTAAGAAAAGGTCTCGCTGCAAACCACCCTCGTAAAGCTGATCCGGAGCACGATTGGACGTTGAAACAAGAATCTGAGAAAAAAAAATCATCATGCAAGATAATTAATATGAAATGCTAAGGTACTGTTGCAAGTTGCTTAAGTGGAATAAGAGAGTGAAAAAAAAATCACATACAACGCCTTTGCTGAACAAATGTCTGAATAGCCGGTTCAATATCATAGCATCAGCAACATCAGTTACCTGTACAATGTCTTGAATTTGTTAACAAGACACATACTTATCAATCCAATATTTCAATAAGCATACACATACCATAAACTCATCAAGACATAATATGATGGCCTCATCGGAAATCTCAGCTGCCACCACCTCAAGGGGATCTGAAACACCTTTATGCATCTGTACATAGATGAAAGTCCAATAATATATGCCTGAACTAAAACTGAGAAAGCTAGTTACGCACATTATATCCACATAAGTACCTGAAGACGACTATGTACATTTAGCATGAAATCGTGAAAGTGAATGCGCTTCTTTCTCCAATTAGCTGGCCTGCCCCCCAAAAAAAAAACCAATTTAGTATGAAAAAGTAATTTTGTGTTTCTTTTACCACACAGTGAAATTGTTTTGATGCAAACACTGCTATTTCATAAAAAGACGAAAGGAAGACGCATGATGGTTTTTTCCAGGTACTTTCCTTCAAGAGGGAGAAATATGGTTATTTTAATTTAATATTAAATCATCGTGATCACTGTAGGCTCCAATCTAGCAAATAGGGCTGCAGAGATTGGACTGGCCAAGATACTACTTGATGTTTCCTACTTATTTCTAAACAACTGCAAAGGAAGAGCCAAAATATTTAAGAGACATGTTTATGTTTACTCCATTTAGAGTCTTTTTATGCTGGAAATCCCATAATGGACAAAGCTCTTGACCAAGGGATTTAGTGCATTTCTTCAAAAGAATGCTGGAATATAATCAAGAAATTCCTACATGTTATGTAATAAATTTTAATCTTCACTGGTTTTCAATTAATAATCCAAGAGTTTCAGTTCAACCAGGTGTAGCTCATAATTCTCTCATTATCTTAGTGCCTAAGAAGAGTGATTTCAAGCCAATTCATTAGCATAACTCATGTGTTAAGATACTGACAAAGCTTTGAGCTAGTTATTATTGGTTTGGTCGACATGAATTATTTTGACTTCATTAAAACCAGAACTCAAATTTTAGGGATATAAGCAAGGGAAATTTTTATTTGAAAATTTATCAACTCCATATTGGGGAAGTCACATGAATGTCCATTAATAATTATACTAGACAGTGCCAATAGCCTAAACCCTTTATACTAGACAATGCCCAAATGAATAACTCAAGAAAATTCCATAGATAGAGATTTTTTTACTATTTTAGCATTATGTAACAGTACATGAACCACTGATGAAGCTTCTTAAATTCTGTAAAGTAACATGCCATCTGTATTTTGAAATTTTTCACCATGTCAATTTTTAGTATGTATCCATTGTATGCTTCTCCATGAATGCAGATTATATATGGATTATAGTGAACAAGTAAAAAGTAGAAAGGCATACTTGTTTACTTGTTTCTTTATGCAGTTCTCTATATGATTATATATGGAAATAGGTCATTGAGGACTGCATAATTGCCATGCAAATCCTGTATGAGCTATTTTGCACCAGACTTTTCATTTCATCGAAGAGCATTACACATACTTGCACACTGATGAATTACTAGTAAGCAAGCAATCTATGTACAAGTTTTATCTATTATCTTCACTATGAAACATAACTGTTTTATCTCAAGTTCTCAACTTCTCAAGGATGCACCAACAAAGCCTACAGATTTTAGGTTGAGATACTTACAATTGCTCATAGAACAAGTCCATAAGCATTGTCTTCCCAGTACCAACGCCTCCATACATATACAGCCCCTGCACCGGAGAATAGGTAGAAGGCTGGGTAATGAGGCGGGACCATAGCCATCTACGCCTGCCAAACAGAATAATAAGGTTTAGGACTTAGGAACATTCACTACCAGGTAAACAATGAGAACTCCGTGTTTTCTAACTGCATTTACCTTCCAGATTTCTCAGATGACTGGTATCTGTCCAGTTGGCAAGCTTCTTCATTCTCAACCAGCTCCTCATAGAGCCTTTGTAAATGTTGAATAGTATCAATCTGTATAATGAGGAAAAATGGCAAGAAAAATCTTACACCAAACATTAAAGGAAAATAGACAAGAAGAAAGGAAAAATTCAGGAGCGGTGCAACAACCTGAAAGTTATCACCATCCACAAGCTCCCCTGATGCTATTCTCCTTTCATATTCCACCATCGGACCACCTCTTGCAACATCTGACACAAATTGGGAAAGAAAATATGTTGAATGAAATGCTGCTACCAGAAGACAAATGAGTGCAAGAATGTACCTTTGATTGAATCAGCTGCCACAGTGGAAAAGCTGGACCTCAGTATTTCCACACTTGGGCTCACATATCTGCCAATTTCTCTATTACAACATAATGTGCTCATTGAACTGGAAGCTGAACTGCACAGCACTAGAGCATTCTGCTGCCTGATCAATCTATTCATTGATGAGTGTCTCTCTGCATGGAGCTGGCCGAATCGCCGGAGCTGACGAAGCGACCGAACTACTGATCTCATGTTCCTTTATTTGTTTTACTTTCTAGGAAAAGCTCAGCAAGTATTTTCCTGAAGCTACAAACATAGCAAAACAAGAACACATTAAAAAAAAAAGGACATCTCCAAGAATATGACAGTACTGACCATGTGATGAAACACACATGATTCGTGTAGTAGCATAAACAGGGAAACCTCAAAGCAAACAAATAAAGTAAAGAAATGGGGGAGGGAGCATGTGCTTTGGAATCTGTAAGCATGTAAGGCTACTAGGAAAGTGATGGTATTAACGAGTGGCCAATAATGAAATGAGACAGCACCACTACACATGAGCTAGCCTCCAATACCCACCAATCAAATTCAATTAATAAAAAAAAGTGAGCCTAAACTTTACTTGGAGATTCATCACATATCCTTCGATCGAGCAACAAAATTGACAGAAACATGGAATATTTTGCCCTAAGTCGCCAAATCGAAAGCGGGATATCAACAAATTTTAGGACAGCGAGCTGAAGGTTAGAAGCTCCAAGGTTATTGGAATACTACTATCAGCGGCCACGATTTTCCGATGGCGGACAAGATAACCGGGCGCGTGCCGCGCGTCTCAAGATTGGAGCTTTTCCGCGGCTCGAAATCTCTGGTCGAAGCAAAACCAATTTGAATAAGCATGCTCCAAGTCCCAATATAGCAAAAGAAGAAGAAAGATGGAGGAATTCCATATGGTCCATAAATTTGGGAGCGGACAAGGTGACTAAGAACACCCAGGAAAACAGGATTCTTCTTCCCAATAAGCAAAAACAGCGAATTCCAATGAAATATGCAGCCACCGTCCTCACCTGAGCCGGAAATCCCGGACGCGGAAAAGAAGATTCCCAGCGGCGGCGGCGGCCTTGCTGGATCCTGCCGCCGCGCGATTCTCTACGGGAGGCGAACCGGCGCCTGAGTCGCACCGCCGCAGCGTCCACCTGTCTAGCGGCGGCGAGGGTGGACCAAGAAACAGAGCAAGCAAATTCCTAATCGAATCCGAATAAAAAGGATGTGAGAAAGGAAAAAAAAATCGAACATGCAGCGAACCAAGACGGCTTATAGGAATATACTCACCGGATTAAAGGATGAGAAAAAAGGAGAGAGACCGAATCGAACTCTCCAAACCGCGAGAGCCAAAACCGCGACTCCTCCTCCGTCGCCCTCGACAGCGACGCCGCTGCTGTGCAATCCCGATTAGACGCTGGGATTCCGAACAGGGAGGGAGGGACGGAGGGAGGGAAACGCGGCGCCGGGGCTGGATTTTGCGGCCGAGGAAACGGGAATAGGAGGAGGCGTGGTGAGGTGGAATGAAGGTGGAGGGAGGGTTGATGACGCTTACACGCTGGGTCTCTCTCTCCTGATGACGACGATGAGGATGCGCTGGGGTGGTTGGGGGTGGGATTTTCTGTGGCAGAGGAGAGCAGTATGTTACCTTGATACCAAGATACGGATACTGGGATACGTCTATATATATTTTAAAAAAATAAAAGATGATACAGAGCAAAAACATGATGGTCAAGGGTTGCTTGGATTCATATGGGCTGTTTGGTTCTTTACCCTACCATATTTGGTAGTGCCAAATTTTTAACATATTTTGGCACTACTAATTTTTTTGGTAGGGTAGAGAAGAATGGTACATGTTTGAATTGCTACCAATCTAAAGCCAAATATTGATGATAGAAAGAAGAAAGTTGTAGATTAGTGTCAAATTATTAATATGCATTACCAATGATTTGGCTACAATCTAAATATACACTATCACTATTCAAGATACCAATAAATTAGTAAGGTCATATTTTGTCTCCAATCTAAAATGGCCCATAGTCACTGAAGTGGCTGGAAGTCGTACATCCCGCATTAGTATAACCGCATGCTAGATAAGCGATTAAGATTTTAATTCCAAAATTCATCGGATCTAAATGACCTGGGAAAACACATGACAAAACCCAATCCAAATCGAGACTTAAAAGGGAAAAGAACAAAATGGCTGGTGTATGCGTTGCCTGTTGGTGGACCCACCCCGGCGGAGGTCCTACGCCCACGGGTGGCGACGTGACGCACGGCTGCCGGTGGAGGGCCTGCCACTCAAGTCGCGAGCGGCGGTGGAACCCGGCGGCCAGCTGGTCGAGGCCCTACGCGGTGTGCCCCGGACAGCGATGCGGGCGTCGCTGCAGGAGGATTGGGATCTGCGTTGTGCTTCTGTGCTGGAGTGTTGGTTAGGCCTCCTCCAATAAGGATGAGTCAGCTAGCTTATAAATCTCTACATCAGCTTTTATATAATGTGGAAGAGAGAGAAGATAAGGAGAGAGAATGCACTATTTCAAGAGCTAAGCTCTAAAAAAAATGTAAGAGAGATTGTGGAACCTAAAACATTTTGAACAATATGCTATGAGACAATCTATTAAAAAGGTAAACTTTTTGCTATCTCTTGTATGAGGTGGACAAGCATAAACTAGTGCACTAGCTCAACCATTAAAGAAGCCCTTAGCGTATGGGGACGAAAACACATCGGAACGTATCGGAGATAGGGGTGAAAACGGTATGGAAAGTTTCCGACCATACCGATACCGTTTCCGCAAAAGTAATTTAATAATAATATTAAATCTCCACGATGGCTTGCGGCTATTTACATAAAGACGGTTGTAAAATATTTTATTAAGCAAAACAGTAAAACTATTGAGTAATTAAAGTAAGATTAAATCTCCACTGATCAACGCTACACCACGTTGAGTAGGCCCAACCAACCCACCTGATCTACAGTGCATTGAGTCAATTTATTAGGGGTGAGACTAATCACGGTGAATCTGGTCGATCACCCATAACCGTGGGCACGGCTATTCGAATAGTTTTACTCTGACTAGAGGTGCACAACTTTACCCACAAGACACAATCCACCGGCATGTCACCGTGCCTGCGCAGACACATCACCATGTCAAGTGATTGTGACAAGACCCTCCAAATAACCCTCCCCTAACCATCCACACTACACTAAGGTTTCACCCCCATCCCTGCCCCGAAGGTGGGCAGTCCTCTCGTACGCTGCGGTGAATCCGGCAGCTGGACAACAGACACCTCGGCCGACCCAACTCCATCATGCCCACCCTCGCCACCGGTGCCTAGCAAAGGGTCAAGCTATACTTCAGATCAAGCAGTTATCAACTCCCGCTTGTGGTAAGCACTGTAAGTCTTACAGGGTTTCCCGTGAACCGGTCCTTAATTGCTATGGGTGCGACTCTCAAAACCATGCACCCACAGCCTACCATTCAGTAGCATTTTAGTTGGATAATTATGACCATGAAACATAGCCAGATGTCTCGAGCACGGGGCTCATCAAGATACTAGATGTCTAATGATGTAATTATCCCATTTCGTGAGCTAGTGGTAATTAAGCATGGCTAAGCATATATAATTCTAGCTAGGTCAACATAGTAACACAAGCTAGTCGATTTATTACCCAATGTTGACAAAGGACAGTTATCAAGTAAAGATAGCACAAACGAGCAGATAGGTAATACCCGGATCCCATGTAATTAGCAAAACATGCATATTTATTTGCAAACGGTAAAACATTTATAAATTGGGATCAACATGCTCAAGGGGAATGTGTGACTTGCCTTGCTTCTTCACTTGGATCTTCTGAACTCTTTTCCTTGCGATCGCGATCTTCCGAAACAACGGAAATTACATGCTGGCACGCAAAACGAGCAAAAACTCTAACAAAACCAAAGAAACAGTACATAAAAAGTAAACAAATATGTAGAGCTCAATTTTAGATGAATTTTGCAAGTTGAATGGCCCAATTTGGAGTTCGAATGAATTAGATATGAATTTTAGAAGTTTGGAGCCATTTAAATGAATTTCAAGAATTAAATACGATTTATTGCGCAATTATTAAGATTTCTGGCGTCATCCGACGGGGAGAGGTGGCACCAGCAAGTGGGCCCCACCTGTCGGTGGCTCAAGGGAGGAGGGTGCACGGTGGACCAGGTCCACGCATGCACTATCCGCAGGCACACCACGTGGCAGACACGTGGCGGCCACGACGGACGGGCGAGCAGAGGTGGCGCCGACGTGGCGCCACGGAGGCACCAACGCGGGCGACACCGGGGAGGCCACGTGGATGTCCGGGATCGCCCCGAAGGGGGATCGGGCGGTCCACGGCGAGCGGCAGCGGCGCCAGCCGGCCGGCCGACCGAGGGGGGAGGTGGCGGCGACCACCGGCGCGACGGCACGCGCGGGAGGCAGCGGAGGGGCGAGGGGGAGAGGAGAAGCTCACCGAGCGTCAACGGCGGGAGAGGCGGCAGCCAAGAGAGCACGGCGGTGAGCGGCGGCGGTGAGGCGAGCTCCTCGGGATAGAGGCGGGACGGTGCTTCGGCGGCAGGCGGCGTTCGGGAAGAGGCGGATGGGCTCACCCTTGATCTGAAGAAGAGGACAAGACTAGGAGACGGCGGGGAGGCCCAAAACGGCGGGGTAAAACGGCCGGAGGCCGGCAACGAGGGAAGATGCTCACCTCTCATGGCAGGGAACGGATTCTAGCGACGAGGGGCTTGGATGAGGGGGATGACGGGCTCCCTATCGTTGCTGCGAAGCCGGTGGAGGAGAGCGTGGGGTCGGAGGTCGCTTGAAGCGGCGGCGAGGGATGGCCGGAGGTGGTAGAGATGGTGGCGGCTCGTGTTGGCCATGGAGGTGGAGTTTCGGTGGTGAAAGGGGAAAACGGATCGGTGGTCGGGCTTGCCCGCGCGGCGGCGAAGCTAGCGATGGTGGCGGCGCGAAGCGGCGACGGCTATGGCGGCGGTGGTGGGGTGGCTGGAGTTGGCGACGGTGGTGGAAAGAGATGGTGGACATGGCGGCGACGTTTCGGCTATGGATTGGGGAAGAGGAGCGGTGGACGGGGTGCGGCAAGGCATGGCGATGCCGACGGCGGTGTTTGCGTGGCGCGGTGGTGACGGGAGCGGCTGTGGCGACCGGCTGGAGCTCGACGACAAGCGACGGCGCACGGCTCGGCGTGGGGAGAGCGCGGGGGCGTGCGGCAGGCTCGGGAAAGTTAGGGGAACGCGCGAGGACGGCACGGGGATGGATTTTATAGCTCGAGGGAGCAACGGGGAGGCCGGGGAGTGGCGGATTTGGAGGGAAAGTGGGGTTAACCGGCGCCATTTTTCTGGGGGAAAGTGGGGGGGGGAATGGTGGAGGAGCTGGAGGGGATCGTGCCCACATCGTTGGATGCGAGCTTGGGAGCCAGGAGGTGGCGGATTCGGCGGTGATGTGGGGCAGCTGAGTGGCGATGGCAGTTGAGGCCGGCCGGCTGGAGGTTGGGGAAATGATGTGACCATAGCTACTATGGATACAACCATTGCTCACATGATGGATGAACAAGAAGACATCAAGGTCAAGGCCTCCAAGTGCTGGAATCCGATTCGGCCACCTGTTGCCCTGCTGATTTCAAACGGTCGCCAAATCTCCATACGAGCTCCGTTTTCGGCCCGTGAGTACTTGATGGAAAGCTCTCGGAGTCCTCTTTCCAACGGATCCAGCCTCATTGCGAAATTCCATCTTATTGAGCCGCAATTGAAGCAACAAGGTGCTGCGTCACCTGTCATGGGCCTTTGGGCTTGTAACATCGTTTGGGACCCCGGCCCAAGTGGGGCCCATGTGGGGTGCGCCCCAATCTGGTGGAGCATGACCCTAGGATCCTCATGGTCATTCTCCCACCCCTATAAGTAGCTAGATACCCCTTCAGGGTTGCTCGGGTTTTGATTAATTGTAAGTTTAGCCATTGCTACTTCGCTTGCAGCGCGCGTGTCGGCTAGACCGTCCGTTTGCTTGTTCGGAACCCCACTTTATCGTGTATCAATTCATCTTTGTGTGTCTTGTCTATCTAGCAATTCAGTTGCTTTATATCTTGTTCTTGCTTGTTCTCGATTGCTTGCAGGAATAAGGTTGATCTGCACCGGCAAGATCAACAACCCACGGAGAGGTGTATCGATCGCTAAGACGCAACACAACGTCTCGTACGGTTGTAGTCGGGTCGTCAACGTTTCTCCCAAATCGTAGTTATCATCAACTCACCGAAAGATCGGGCCAACAATAGCCTTGAGTGTCTCGAGTGGAACTCAGGGTTCATCAGGTGGTATCAGAGCTTTCGTTGCTCGGTGAGTTTTTATCTACCCATAACAAGAAAATAGCCATACAAAAAAATTTGTATCATTTACCTAGCCATATTGTGCCACTGCATTGTTCTTTTCAGTTTTTGCTTTGTTGAATTTTGTGTTGCATCGTCACGTCGTGTTGCTGGTCTTAGCGTCTAGTTCGTTTAGAGTTTCGAGTTCTGGTCACGTTTTATACCACAGTCGTTGCCGCCACCGTGTCTCTGTTGTCATCGGGACCTACGAAAACGGAATCGGCTCGCTGCCACGGTTCTATTTTTGTAGTTTTGAGAAGTTTCCGTCGGTCAGTTTTGAGGTTGCATCTAGGTTTTGCTTGGGTATGTAGTTTGGCCATGAGTATGTAGTTCGGCCGTGCTTGTGGGGAGGAATCGGTTTTGGAAGTATGCAAGATTGATCAAGAAGGAAATAGTAGATTGGATCGCTTAAAAATAAGTTTCTGTTTTTATCCTACACAAGTCCGGCCTTCCATATCACAAAGGACCGAACCACTCTATCTTCGCCATCCTATAAGTCCGACTCCCTCCCTCTCTCACGTTGGTTTCTCGGTTCCGAGTTGTGTTAAACACCTTGGTGAATTTTTGTTTGGTGTCGGTTTTGAGATCTGTTTGGAAAAATGGAACCGGCATAAATTCCACATTCCATTTTTGTATAGTTCTAATTTTGGGTTTGGACATTTACATTTGAGTCCCTGTAGTTTTCTATATTTACATTTGAGTCCCTGAAATCTTGTATTCAGGCCCTTGAGGTTGTTTTTGTAAAAAAAGGCAGAAATGTGCTTAAAAAAAGAAGAGAAAAGAAAAGCCACACCAAAAAAAGAAAAGAAAAACAAGAAAAGAAAAGAGAAAAAAAAAGAAAGAAAGAAAGAAGAAAAGGAGAAAATCATATTGTTATGTTTGAGCTGAACTTCATATAGCAGAGTTGTGCATGAGTTATTCCTAGTGCTATCTTGTGGTATCGTTTGTGTCTAGCCTCGCGTCTCTAGTACGTTCTAGCCTAGGACCAGCACGGTACTTGACTTTGAACCATTATTCAACTTTGCATTATCTGATTTGAGCATTTGCTATCCCCTTTGCTACATATTTAAGCCTACCCAGAGCTCCACAGATCTAATTGCAGTCGTACAACATGTGTTTGCCAAGGCATCTATACATCCAACCTCCATTGGGGTGCTTGGTTGAGTCGGTGTATGTCACCATTCCGCTTGCATTGATAAGAATTTGTAAGAGCTCGATATAAAGCTTGAGTGTGTGTGATTTGTGAGCTTCCACTACCTACTAGTTGATAGGAACGTATATATTCTTTTATTTGTTTCTTGTTTGCTACTAACTATGGCAGGGTTACACAAAGAGTTAGGAGCTGTTCGTGCTCAATGTGGACATTTTCACCTGCGACAACACATGGCAAGTGACCAACATGACGCATAAGGTACATGATCATAATCTCGCAAGAGTAGAGTCTATTTTGCCATCTTTTGATGGAAAGTATGATTCCGCTGCATACATTAATTGGGAGCTAGCAGTAGAAAAACAATTTGATGAGTATGATTTTTCTAATGCTCAAATGATTAAGGCTGCTAATAATAAGTGTACCGGTTCTGCATCTTTTTGGTGGCATACTGTGGGAAATAAGCTTGAAACTTGGGATGAATGCAAAATACTGATGAGAAAAAGATTTGTGTTTTCATACTATAGACGTGCTCTCCTTGAGAAGTTTGAACATCTAAAACAAGGTGACAAAACTGTTAGGGAGTACTTTCATGATTTTAAAAATTGTATCACTTATGGTGGTTTACAAGAATCTAATGAGAACACAATGACTAGATTTTTCAGAGGGCTTAATTCCAATATTCAGGCTGGGCTTGTTAATGTGACATATAATCATATAGGCCAATTGTTCATGCTTGCTTGCAATGTTGAGCGCAAAATTTTGGAGAACCCAATGGAGCAACAAGCTATGCTTGTGCCTCCTATCACTAATGTTTTGCAGGAAGTTCAGAACAGTCCCCAAAATGAGAAGAACGATATGTTTGAGATGTCACTTTCATCACTCGCGAATGAGGAGAAGGCTGATGCACCTACATTATCTGAAGAGGGCATAAAAGGTAAATTAAATGGTGCACAAATTACTCAAGGTGAGTATGCTTCTGATGAATTATATTTTTCCACTTTCCATGCTGACATAGAGCAAAATTTAGTGAAACCTACTTCTGAATTGCCTTTGTCACAAGTTGATTTGTATTCTGTTCCTTGTGATAAAGAAGAGTTGTGTGATAGTACTTCACTTATATCCATTCCACAACTAGTGAATGAACATGCTACTTTTAATCTTGATTCTCCATGTACTGAATTTAAGCATGTTATTCACACGTCCAGCGAGAATGATGAACTTCAATTGCAATATTCTTTAAATACATTGGGCTATATTCTGTTTGATGATTCTTGTGAGCTCAATTGTTTGAAGGCCAAAATATTTGCTCATTCTGATTTACCATGTCCTCGTAATGTTATTTTTTATATCTTTGGCGAATATAATGATAGAGGAATATATTTGGTGCATAGAGTTTTCGCTTGTTCGGATTTAGAGAAACATGTTATTGCTAATCACACTACTTCGAGTTTCTCTAGTTTTCATTGGATGAAACAGGTTATTTTGAATGGACTATGTGAAAAGCACCATATGGAAAAACCGAGGACGGTTTTCCGTAAAGAAGGGGAGGATAATGTGACCATAGCTACTATGGATACAACCATTACTCACATTATGGATGAACAAGAAGACATCAAGGTCAAGGCCTCCAAGTGCTGGAATCCGATTCGGCCACCTGTTGCCCTGCTGATTTCAAACGGCCGCCAAATCTCCATACGAGCTCCATTTTCGGCCCGTGAGTACTTGATGGAAAGCTCTTAGAGTCCTCTTTCCAACGGATCTAGTCTCATTGCGAAATTCCATCTTATTGAGCCGCAATTGAAGCAACAAGGTGCTGCGTCACCTGTCATGGGCCTTTGGACTTGTAACTTCGTTTGGGACCCCGGCCCAAGTGGGGCCCATGTGGGGTGCGCCCCAATCTGGTGGAGCATGACCCTAGGATCCTCATGGTCGTTCTCCCACCCCTATAAGTAGCTAGATACCCCTTCAGGGTTGCTCGGGTTTTGTTTAGATGAAAGTTTAGCCATTGCTACTTCCTTGCAGCGCGCGTGTCGGCTAGACCATCCGTCTGCTTGTATTCGAAACCCCAACTTATCGTGTGTATTCATTCCTATTTACAATTCAGATTGCTTTTATCTTGTTCTTGCTTGTTTCTTCGATTTGCTTGCAGGAATAGGGTTGATCTGCACCGACAAGATCAACAACCCACGGAGAGGTGTATTGATCGCTAAGGCGCAACACAACGTCTCGTACGGTTGTAGTCGGATCGTCAACGTTTCTCCCAAATCGTAGTTACCTACAACTCACCAAAAGATCGAGCCAACAACAGCCTTGAGTGTCGAGAGGAACTCAGGGTTCATCAGAAAAGAGCTGATAGGTGGGACCCATGAGAGAGGGAGGAAACCAAACGGGGAGGGAAACTAGACTTTGCGAGAGAGCGGGCCGACGGGCTGAGAGAGGGGAAGGGGAGGGCAGCTGGGCCCAAAAGGGAGGAGGGGAGTTTATATTTGTTTTTCTTTTTATATAATTGGATAAATGATGTTTGTGACTTTAAAATTATTTCTTGAGCTCCGAAAATTCGCGGGAAATTTCAGAGAATATTTTAGGGCATAAAGAATATGACAAAATATTCTCGGCCAATGATTTTTAAAGAAAATTTTTAATTCCCTCATTGTTTCACTTGATTAAATTGCTTTAACTTTTATTTAATTTCTAGAAAATGCATTATTTAATGATTTTTAGTCTCGAGCGAAAATCGGGGCGTTACACTGTCTGTCGCTGTCTCCACTGCCACGAGGAGCCCATCCGACACTGCTTGGCCTCCTTTGCTGCCGCTTCGCCTCCTCCATCACCACCCTCCTCCTCTGCCGCTTCGCCTCCTCTACCACCGCAAGGAATCTGTCCGCCGCTGCTCTGCCTCCTTCGTCACTGCTCTGCAGCGCAAGTTTTGCTGTCATCGTATGCCAGACTGAAGGAAGAGGGGAGGAGGAGATGAGAGGCTGACTAGTGGGTAACACAATGGTTTCTACTCTGCGTTGCCATGTTAGCATGTCACATGGGAAAAAGTGGAAAATAATTAAGAAGGCATCTCTTAAAAGTTTAAGAGAAAAAAAATAAGTGCAAACCCAAGAGGGGCATTTGAATTATTGTTGAAACTAATAGTTGCAAATAGTTAAATTCCACATCCTTCCATCCATCCATCCATGATTTTTTTTTTCACGATTTTCAACACCACACGGCAAATACAAACCGGATCTTAAAAAATGATAAAAGTGAAGCATAAACACATGTACAAATCCATTGGTAAAATTTGCTACATGAAACTAAAAAAATCATATAATTGGCTAAGAGACACAGAAAAATGTGACCCTGTCCATAGACACTAAAAAATGATGTAATTGGTTGTAGCACACCATAGGCATTATTTTATAATTTCCGTGCTGAAAGAGGTGAGAGATCTCGAAATGATGGGAATGCCTAGCGGCACCCCGTCACCCCCTGCGCCTCTCCACTTCTCCATCGAACTTGCGGACGGGATTGCAGCAGCATCAGTTGGGGACGCTGGGGTGGTTGCGGCGTCGACCAGATCTCACGCTTCTGCTGTCGCAGTAGGACCTCATGTCCCTTGCCGTGCTGCTCCCGCTCCCGCCATCGTCGACGTCCTCATTTAGGTCCTTCTCGCTCAGCGGCGTCCTCACCCCGCCGAATTCAGTCGGCTCCGTGGCGCCGGCCCCGTCTTCGTTGTCGGAGATGGAGCGTGTCCACCACACCCGGCCATCATGTGGTGCCACGGCATGTATGAACAGGCCGACGAGCTCTAGATCATGCTTGAGTACATGGACAAGGGATCCCTCGAGGGCCACCGCATCTCCTCTGATGCCTTCCTCGCCGACGTCACACGACCACCCCGGTATCCCTGACTATTGCTGCTGCTGCTGCTACAGCCCTGCCTGAAGTTCGGCGGTGAAGCGGAGTGGCGCTAGGCGTGGCGTGGCACCGCCGGGGGTATTCCCGTCATTTCAAAAAAAATTTCCTTTATTTCAATTCGGAAAATATAAAATAATGCCTTGTCCAACACAACTTTTACAGTTTTTACAGTGTTCATTAGCAGTGTCATGTTTTTTTTCCCTTAACCAATTATACGATTGTTTTTTGGTGTCATGTAGTAAATTTTGTCAATTCAAAATCTCCTTTTAAAATCAACCCTTTAATAAAAACAATTTTTGGCCTTCCTCGCAGCACCAAAGATCCCCCATGGGAAAACAACAAATTTTCAAGGCATTTGGGGAAAATGAAATTCTGCTATCCATCTCGCAGTTGCAGGGGAAGAAGAATCATGGGAGCTCGACATCAAGCGATGTGAGAGGATTAGAGGAACAGCAGTAAAAGAAGGAACGCCGGATCCAGTCGCTCCGTTGGCCACCGGCTCGGCGACGCTGCTGCCCCTTCCTTCCTGCGGAGAAGCTAGGTTCGGTGACGAACGCTTGTAGCAGCGGAGACGGAAAAGAAGTGAAGAAGAAAGGAATGGGTGCCGTCAATTCGTTTTTTTTGCATCGTGTGACGCGTGTCCTACTGCTCCGTTTTAGTTCAGCTCTATTGGTGAGCACATGGAACTATGCAAGGCCCTAATCAATCACGATCAAATAAACCACACACACAAAATAAACCGATTCAACTATATCTAATTTTCATGTTGTCAAGATTAAGAAACAACTTTTTTTCCATTTGATTTTCGATGTATTTATATCAGGGTTTGAGCTAATCGAGTTGCACTTTCCTTTATTTGGTCAAACTGTTGAAAGTTTAATCATCGATAAGTTTTTAAAAGATAGTTTGAAAACATAAAAATCTTATGTGGGCAGATTTCTCTTTACAATTACTTTTAAAATATTAAAATTTTGGTATTCTAATAGGATAAAGTGTTCAAACTTAATCCCTCCGTCCCATAAAAAACTAGTCTAGTATTTGATGTGACACATTCTAATACTACGAATCTAGACATACATCTACCTAGATTCGTTGTGTTAGAATATATCATATCCAATCCTAATTCGTTTTTTTCGGGACGGAGAGAGTACATACCAAAGCCAAATAAAACGAGCCATGTCATATATTTATATTTATGAGTAAATTTCACAAAACAATTGACCAAATTATAACAAAACTATAGATTTAACATGAAATTTCTTACAGAACTATATATTTGAGATGGAGTGTCAAAAAATAAAGATTACATAGCAAATTTATCACAAAACTACAACGTTTATAGCTCCAATATAATGATAGTGCTAATCATAGTCCTAGGGATTTATACTCTCAAATTTGTAGTTTTGTAATAACTTCAATATTAAATATATAGTTTTGTGATACTTGACCTTAAATCTATAGCTTTATGAAGAATTTTGTGTTAAAATTATAGTTTGTGATACAACGTCTAAATTATGTAGTTTTGTGATATTTATTTTGTAAAATTTACTCAGTACTTAAATACGGAGGTAATATAACATATCCAACCTTAGCATGAACCACGAAGCTTCATGCTCTTACCTCTCGACACCACATGCTCCAACTTCATAGAGATTTTCATTAGACAAATTAGGTTTCTAGTGGGTAAAAAAAAGATAATCTAGTAGTTCAAAAATGTGGATTTCCTGACTTAGAGGAGAGGCAGTAGCATGGTGCCCTCCCGACCTTTGTTGATGACCAGTCACTAGATCTACGCCGTTCTAGCTTAATAGGTGGTGTGCATGGTATCACTCTATATTAGTTTCAGTTAGGGGCGAAAACGGTCATGGAAATTCCCGATCGACCAATCGCCGTTTCCGTATAAGGGGTATCGTTTTCGACCATACCTTCTTTTGTTATTTTTAAATTTTATTTTTTCACAATTCTTTCTACATCGTATTAATGTCGATACGGAGTAGTTTTAATGATAAATATGATCGATTACCGGTTGATCGAGCATCGTTTCCGAAGAGATGCTACCGATTCCAATCGTTTTCGATCGTTTTCACCCCTAATTTCAGGCCTCTTGATAGCAAGTTTTGTATACATTTAATCTTATATACTACCCCTCTGTTCTTACTTATTGACGTTCGTTAATTCAATTTTAAACTAATTAACGTCAAATGGGGGAAAAACATACTAGTAGTACTGTGTCACTGACCACGTCCGTGCGCAACGAAGGAAACGGGCAAGGAGCACACGTGAGCAACGGTGCCGTACCCATCATATATTCATATGTAGAGAGTATACACTTCACGTTTGATTATTCCTCCTCACTGATGCAGCGAATGTAGTCATCAGTCGCATGACAACAAGGCAGCGCAGGCACGAGACCACGAGTGCACCCACCAACCAGGATTCTTCTAGAAGCTTGCATATGATTTCTCAAATCGCATGGAGTCCCATGTCCATGTGCTCACCCTTTCCTCTTTTGTTTTCTCTCACCTTTTTATTTGGAGGGCGTGTGTGAACACAGGTTCCTTACGGAATCTATACTATAATTCGTGCAGTAAAAAGAAAAAAACTAAAAAGAACGCGATGAACATGTTTACTGTTGTTGTCATGTTGAGTTGTGCCCAGGTCGGCATGTTTAAATAATTAAATTAGGAGTAGATTTGATGTCCCTCTGCGTGTTTTTGTGGTTAATGTGTGCATGTCAAGTGTTTTTTTTAAAGCATTTGTTGCCTCCGAAATTTTTCAAGCGTGGGAAATCTCTCTCTGACAATGTCCAAACATGTTTAGAGAATACTCGATCTTGCATAGGATGGTGTATGTAAAATGTAGGCATCATCTTTTCGCTTATACTTATGCTTACAAAGCAAAATTTGAATCTCCAACTTTAAATTTGAAGTTGATTTTAATATTTTTTAATGAAGTTTATTTTTCATCTTTTGCTTTTAAATTGCTAAGAACATACATATAAAAGTTTTATTTATAAATTATTTTTTATTTATAAATATGCCACTCGAATAAGTCAAACGATGGGGGTTGGTGGATTGTGCACGACCAATTTAACAGCATTTGGAAGATACTCCGTCCAGTAAAAAAAAGGACACAAATGCCAATTGTAACGGTATCGTCCACTATTGGAGAAACGCTTTTTTCTTACGGTTCGCAACCCCTTTACTCCCGGGTAGCGAACCGGGGTTATCTTTAGTCCTGGTTCAAATACTTGTTGATCTCTTTTTCTTTTTTTTCATTATTTCTTTGCTATTTGCCAGGGTTAATCCCCGTATTTCCTCCCAAATCGAGTGGGATGCATATCCCAAATCAAACCCCAAATCTCCAAATCAATGTAACATCCCAAATCATTCACATCACAAATCCTAAGTTACTTATACAAACAAATCAAATACATCACAAATCATTAAAACAATTACACACAAATCAAATACATCACACATTATACATCTCAGATCCATGCAATGAATCATAAATTCTAAAAAAATAAACTATACATCTCAGTGAATCACAAATTTATCATAAAAAAAGGAGACGCCGGCAGAGGAGAGGGCCCCCGGGCGCCTCCAAGCATGCGCGCCGGCCGCTGCTCGCCACGGCCGGCCCCGCCGGCAACCGCCTCCTGCTGCCGCTCGCCACGGCTGGCCCCGCCGGCCACCACCGCCGGATGGGAGGGGAGGAGGGGGAGGAGAGGGGAGAGGGTGAGGAGGAAGGGGAGGAGGGGGGAGGAGGAGAGGGGAGTTGAGGAGGAAGGGGATCTGAGGTAGAAAGAGAGAGGATGATCTAATCTTATCTAAATATCTCGGTGAGGAAATTCTCGTATGGCACTTAACCGATTAGAGATGGGAGAGAAATATTTACTCCCGGTTGGAGTTTTCAACCGGGACTAAAGATGGATTTTTAGTCCCGGTTGGTAATACCAACTGGGATTAAAGATCTAATAAACTTTACTCTCGGTTGGTACTACCAACCGGGACTAAAGTGGTGATTTTTAGTCCCGTTTAGTAGTATCAACCGGGACTAAAGATCCTCAGCCTCATGACATGCCTCTGATAGAGGATGAACCGGGACTTAAAAATGATCTTTAGTCCCAACCAAAATTTTTTAACCTGTACTAAAAACAATCTTTAGTTCTAGTTCTTATTAAAACCGGACGGGACTATTGTAGAAATCAGCAACCCAGTAGAGATGACTTCTTCAGTAGTGGTCGTTAAATATTCTCAGATGGGGATAGTAAAATAGGAGCTGTAGCTGCTTGGTTGCTGCATAAGTTTGCAGCTGCGCTCCAATCAGTATGAAGAATGCCACAAACACAAGACAACAGCGCAGCCGCTGCCGCTGCCGCTGCCTACTGAACAGCCCTGCAGTAAAATATGTTATACGTGTCGGACGAATACACGTAGCCCAAAATATGAAAGTATTAAAAAGACGGGTTAATTAAACTACATGATGCAACTGATATAAATAAGGTGACAAGATTAAATTTTATATAGGAGGTAGAACCCACAACTGTCATTATATTGCTATGCTAGTTATTTTTTTAAAATAATAATTGCTCTGCTAGATATGCTAGAAAAATAAAGCACGACTAGTCTGTACTCTGTAGCTAGCCATGTTAATTTCCAGGACCAAGTTGGTTTAATCACAACATTTTCTCTTGGAGGTACGTGGACTTATTGGACCACGCATTACCAGGCATTCAAGTAGTGCCTAGTTCCCGCTGACGCCAATCCCCAATACTAGAGTGGTGTTTATAATATTAAGTGTGATAGCACATAAATTTTATAATAACATGATACTTTTTATCTACTTAAAAATTTTAAAAAGCTGCTACCATCGTCCGTCCATCAAAAGTATCCTGTTCGGTGTTTTTCTTGTTACGTCGTTCGATCCTGCTTCACGTCCACATCCGATTGTCGAACAGCATCAGGAAGGTAAGGAGAATGTTGCGGGCTCCTTTTATAGCACATAGGGGAAGGGAGGGAGACACCATGGAGCTCGAATGTCGTCATCAATGGCTTTGGTTCGTCGGAGGGAGTAAAATCATCAGTTATGGGTGATTAAAGGCTTGATTGAGTGGGGGAGAATTAAGGGAAATGGAAACTGATTTTCGTGTTCAATTAAAAGAGGAAACACTTTGGGAGGTGGATCAAGAAGGGCGAGAGCGCTAGGGTTCTTCCGAGAGGGAGAGAAATGGGCGGTTGGAGTTGGAAATAATGCTCTAGCATCCTGGGCTAGTTAGGCTGCACCTGAGCGAGGGAGGGTAGGGAGGCCTCGGTCTGGCTAGCACGGGTGCGGGGTGGCTTGGGCCAGCCATGTTGTTTCCCTGCTTATAGTGGGCTTTCCACTTACTTCGGTCGTTTTTTTTTTTTACTTCGACATGGCAGGTTAGTTATGCGATGTTTGTGGGTAGGGCACAAGTAGGTTTGTCCATAAATCCATTGTAGTATAAATACTTATCTATTTAGTAGTATATGAGGGTTCGTGAGCCGACCCACTTACGCTCTTTAATATAGGATCCATGATCCATGGAAACTTGAGTAGGCTTAATTGCAGCAAAACAGAGGCAGTGTGGTGATGTTCTCTCTCCTAGGGTTCCGTGACGCCCCGGCGGTGTTTTGACGGTTGCTCGATCAAGAACTTCCAGGATCGTGATTTTGATCACGTTTCTCTCCTCTTCCTGCCTGCTGGGACCTGCCTGTTGGTACCTGACTCTGCTGGTTTCCTCACTCTTGCATTACAGCAATTCGAGGCGATCTTTGCATTGCTGTCTGCCTTTGTGACAGATGTTCTGGTGGTGTGTGGCGGATGTGAGGATCAGCGGGGTGGATAACGTGCGGGCGGTGGCCTCGAACCCAACCTTGGAGAGGGTCAGCGGCTCTTGGGAGCCGATCCAATCTGACATGGCGAAAGGCGTGCCGACCATGGCACGGTGGTTGCAGTTGTGAGCGGTCGCATTCTTCTATGGCTTACGGCAGCCGAGGTGAATGCTACTATTGGATGATGAAGATGGTGTTGATTTGGTTGATCCAGAACGTGCTCTCGTGGGCAAGGTCCGGGCTCCCAACACTCTGCATATCCAGACAATTTCGTAGGCCATGCGACCGGCATAACTAACGCTAAATACCTTTTACTGGAGGCGTCTATAAATCGGACGTCTATTTTTTTTTTCAAAAATCAGGCGCTGTTTCACCAAGTAGATCGAAAATATTTTACTACATAGATCAAAAATATTCTAATCTTTTAGAAAGCTGAAACACAACCAAATCACCTCATGAAATATCTTGTTACAACATATGAAACAACGGTTTTAAAAAAAATCGAACGTTGTTTCACCCGTATAAAAATAATATTTCAGCAAATAGTGAAAGAATGTTTCAATTCTTAAAAAAGGTGAAACACGGTCAGATCGCTAGATGAAACAATTTGGTTCAACGTATACAACAAACGATTTAAAGCCATTACAACACTTAAACCCCTTGTATGTCAACAAACCACGTGTCCATCAAGATGAAATTATTAAACAGTATCAAAATTCGCTGCAATATTTGATCCATACATAGTGAAACATCGAGTACACTAGCTGAAACAAAAAATGAAACATATCACCTTTAATAGAGTGTTTCCGTTATATCCGGATGAATGTTGCAATGGGCGCACGTAGTGGGCCGCGGAGGCATGGCGCGGCGCGGGGTGCCCAATTTTTTCTCCCCCATCGGGCACCCGACGGGAGGATTCGTGAGGTTTGTTGTTCAATTTGATGGGGGGAACAACCTGTTTGTCACGGAATTCAGGACAAATGCGGATAGAAACCGTGTACTAGAATGGTCACCGTGGATGGTGGGCAAGCATGCTGTGATTCTCAAGAAGTACGATGCGGATGTTAACCCGCTTCATGTCAGTTTTCACAGATTGGCTATTTAGGCCAAAATTGTCGCACTTCCACCTTGTCTGATGAACGGAAGCCATGGGAAGGCGATTACCAAGAACATTGGCACAGTGGTACAGGTTGACACCGATACTGAAGATTGTTGTTGGCATTATTTTATTAGGGTTCTCATAAATGGCATGCCAGTGTTATTCACACTAGGTAAAAAGGTTCATTTTCAAAAAGGTGTGGCAGTTTTATAGAGTCTATTAATAAAATAATATTATTTTTAAAAGGTTTAAAAAATAAAAAAAATCATACATACTCGTATTTACCCTAGCCAAACCAACTAGATCACCTCCAATCGCATCCTTCCAATTTATTACCATCACGCCTTTTGATGCACTGCTTCATAACCTTGCGTGCACACCTACTTGCTATTAAATAAATAGCCCTTCGGAATCTTGCTATTTAGGAGTATTAAACGTAGATTACTAACAAAACCCATTCCATAACCCTAGGCTATTTTGCGAGATGAATCTAACGAGGTATATTAATCCATGGTTAGCGGATGATTACTGTAGCATCACTGTAGTAAATCACGGATTAATATACCTCGTTAGATTCGTCTCGCAAAATAGTTCAGGGGTTATGGAATGGGTTTTATCAGTAATCTACGTTTGATACTCGTAAATAGCAAGATTCCAGAGGGCTATTTAATAGCCTTAAGGATCCAAACAGGGCCTTTGAATCGATCCACGTCCTTACCAATTTGGAAGCCGTGAGTCATCTGTAAACGCACACCCTCATCCAGCACTCACATGACGTGTTGACACACCACAAAGCTTGAACCCCATCGGCCTTACGCAAATGTTGTTCTGCTGATCTTGTTACTCTACTCTACCACCGCGGTATGATTGACCTGTTGCCGCCAACCTCTACCCTGCACCACGGTTTATTTGTCTTCACCACGAGCTCCACCTCTATATTTAAAGAAGTTGCCACAAACCTCTCTGCCATGTACCGCGGTTTGTTTGCCTTCACCATGCAACCTTCCTCTACATTTAAGTAGCAGATATCAACTCGTGGTATAGAGGATGGTCTCGTGGTATAGGATATTAGAGTTATAAATGAAACATGTATCCTATATCACAATTATAACTTCGAGCCCAAGTGTAATCAAACATGACTCATATGTTCGGACACCTATTCTAATGATTTCTTTTTTCTCTTACATCAACCACAGTAATAGTTGAGAGTGGTTATAACCATCACACTTTCTTGATGTAAGTAAAAAATATTTTCTTCGTTTTCTTTACGCAATTTTGAGTAACGCAGTTGACATTTATTGTAGTTGCGCTTGACACCACCAACAAGATTCATTGGCTCAAGGTTTGAGCAATAAATCAATTAATATTGCATTAGGTACAAGAATTTCGCACTACTTACTGTGCACTTCCTAGTGCCCATTTTTCATAAAAATGACCAAACATTGACTTAATACAGCATAAATTCCTAATTTATGGAACTCTAAACAATCAGTATAAAATGAAAGCGTCTTGATAATTGGCTCTTAAAGTTTCAACATAGTTGAATGCATGCCAAGAATGTAATTTCAACGAAGCATAGCATCATCAATATCGCAACCACAGTCTCCAAGATAATCATGATCAAAACCACAATCTACATAATCATTTGATTCACAGGCTGTTCTTTTTGGGATCTGTCATGTACCAAACCCTGAGCTTGAGATGACTGTTCGTTCACAAACAAAAAATAAACATTGTCATGGGATGGCAAGATTAGGCCCTGTTTCTTTCAGCTTGGGATTATTATAATCTAGATTATTAAGTCAGATTACTATGAACTAGATTGTTATAATCTGTAGTAGAATAAGCGGTTAGTTGTTTCTTTCCTAGATTATTAGAGCCTAGATTATTGGGTTTGCAAGTCTAAAGAGGGAGTGGGGTGGTATGGTGGGTAATTTTTCACCCACTAATCTGGAAAAAGCTCACCTAAATGAGCTTATCAGATTATAATTAGCTGGGCTCCAGATTATAATAAGCTACTTCAATAAGTTTTCTGTTTCTTTCAGCTTACTCCCAATAATCTGGATTATAACACTGGTGGAGAAACCATCTTTCGTCGGTCGGCCGAATTCCACGATAGTCCCGGTTGCAACAAAAACCGGGACTAAAGATCATCTTTAGTCCCGGTTAAAAAGGGTAATGGACATATTTGATCTTTAGTCCCTGTTACCAACCGGGACTAAAGATGCTGTCAGGGCTTGTCAGGCCCCCCCGGGATCTTTAGTCCCAGTTGGTAACAGGGACTAAAGATCGTAACTTTAGTCCCGGTTGGTGTTACCAACCGGGACTAAAGATCCCGGTGATCTTTAGTACCGGTTGGTAACACCAACCGGGACTAAAGTCCCACTCCTTTATATATCTCTTCTTCCTCCTCCAGCCCGAGCAAGCTTCAAAATTTCTTCAAAAAAGAGGGGAGGTCATGCCAAAATTTATAGTGAATTTACTTTGGTGATTGTATACAAATCGGAGGTGCCTAAAAGGTTAGCAACTTCATCCTCCAATGTTTTTTTTGGTCAAATTACATTTGGAGCTATGTTTTACACACTTTTTTGTCTCCAAAATTTTGTTGTAAGTTGATGAGAGAGAAAATTTGTGTGGGAAAAGAAAGAATATATAGAAATTTTGTTTATTTGCTAAATAAGGTTTTATAAAATAGTTGAGTAGGAAAATATAGTGAAAGTTAATCTTAAATAAAAGAAATCAAACTAAATTGAAAATTAAAAGAATTTAAAACTTAAAAAATAATAAATAAGAATTATTTGGTGGAATATTTTATAATTTTTGTATGAATAATGATATGTCATTATTGTATGACTGTTGAAAGAGTTTGTGATTATTTTATCATTATTGTATGACTGTCATTATTGTACGAATGATTATTTGTGTACGATTTTTTTTCATTTCATGTAGATGGATCGATAATGGATGTACGCTGACCGGCGGTCCAAAGATTTTATTGACGGCGTGCATTATTTTTTGAGAGTGGCCGAAGCTAACAAGCAGAAGGGTTTTATTTGTTGTCCATACAATAAGTGTAAGAATCAGTAGGAGTATTCTGCATCCAGGACTATTCATTTCCACTTGTTTGAGTCGGGGTTCATGCCACGCTATAATTGTTGGACATCCCACGGAAAGCAAGGGGTTGAAATGGAAGAAGATGAAGTGGAAGACGACAATATTCCAGACTTTGCTCAGTACGCTAGATTTGAAGGAAATCAAACGGGTGAGGAGGACATAGATGCTGATTATAACGACGGTGCGGATGATCTTGGTCAGATGTTGCAGGATGTCAAGGAGGACTGCGAAAGTGAAAAGGGGGCCCATAAATTGGACAAGATGTTAGAGGACCACAGAACGTCGTTGTACCCAGGTTGCGAGTAGGGGCACAAAAAGTTGGATACCACTCTGGAGTTCTTGCAATGGAAGGCAAAAAATGGTGTTAGTGACAAGGCATTTGGCGATTTATTGAAACTCGTCAAGAACATTCTTCCGGAGGGAAAAAAATTGCCTGAGACAATGTACGAGGCTAAGAAGATAGTCTGCCCTCTAGGACTGGAAGTTCAGAAGATTCACGCCTGTCCGAATGATTGTATCCTATATCACGGTGAGGAGTACGAGAACCTAGAAGCATGCCCTGTTTGTAAAGCACTACGATACAAAAAACTCCATATTTTGGGAGTTACCCTATTGAGAATTCTTGGACGTCCGCCACGCAATCGACGTGATGCACCTCACTAAGAACCTTTGCGTAAACCTTCTTGGCTTCCTAGGTGTATATGGAAAGTCGAAAGATACACTGGAAGCACGTAATGATCTGAAGCATATGGAACAACGCGGCGACCTTCACCCGGAACCACAAGAGAAAGGCAGCCATTACTTGAGTCCAGCCAGCTACACTCTTAGCAAGGCAGAGAAGGAAAGTATGTTTCAATGCTTGGAGAGCATCAAGGTACCGTCTGGATACTCCACGAATATAAAGCGAATAATAAGCACGAAGGAGAAGAAGTTCACAAACCTAAAGTCTCATGACTGTCACGTGTTGATGACACAGCTGCTACCAGTTATAATAAGGGGTATCCTCCCAGACAATCTCCGGGCAACAATAACAAGGCTATGTTCTTTCATGAACGCAATTTCGCAGAAGGTCATCGATCCAGATAGGTTAGAAGCCCTTCAGAATGATGTGGTGCAATGTCTTGTCAGCTTTGAGTTGATATTTCCACCTTCATTTTTCAATATAATGACGCATCTGCTTTGTCACCTAGTGAAAGAGATCGGTATTCTCGGGCCTGTGTTCCTACATAACATGTTTCCTTTTGAGAGGTACATGGGCGTTCTGAAGAAATATGTTCGTAACCGTGCTCGTCCAGAGGCAAGCATCGCCAAGGGGTATGGAACAGAGGAGGTCATTGAATTCTACGTAGAATTTATTGAAGACCTTCGCCCAATCGGGGTACCTGAATCACGCCATGAAGGGAGACTACGGGGAAAGCGGACTCTCGGAAGGAAAGCAATAATGACGGTAGACAACAATTTATTCCGTAAAGCCCATTTCACGGTTTTACAACAATCTTCATTGGTGGCTCCTTACATCGAGGAGCACTTGGCTCTAGTTCGCGCCAGAAACATCGGTAAGTCCGATGCATGGATTACACGGCATCACATTGATACTTTCCCCGCATGGCTGCGACAACATCTCATGGGTAACGAGACAATTAACCAGCAACTGGCCTTCCTGGCGAGGGGTCCATCTGGCTCGATCGCGACATTCCAGGGATATGAGATCAATGGGTACACATTCTACACAAGAGCCCAAGACATGAAGAGCACGAACCAGAACAGTGCTGTTCGTATCGATGCCATGGGACACGATGGAACAACTGGCACGTATTACGGTGCCATCGAGGAGATATGGGAACTTGACTATGGACCTCTCAAGGTCCCTCTGTTCCGGTGCCAATGGGTTAGGTTGACTGGTGGAGGCGTAACGATTGATGACAGTGGGATGACAACGGTTGACCTTAACAAGGTTGGATACTCGGACGAACCTTTTGTCCTTGCTAATGATGTAACGCAAGTTTTTTACGTGAAGGACATGTCTAGCAAAGGAAAGAAGGGCAAAGGGCCTGACGAGCCGAAGCGCCACATGGTTCTCCCAGGCAAAAGAAAAATCATCGGAGTAGAGGACAAGACTGACGAGGATTACGATCAGTTTGATGGGCAACCCCCTTTCACGGTGACGGTTGACCCTAGCATCCTCCTATCAAACGAAGACACCCCTTACTCACGTAGCGATCACAAGGAAGGAACAATAGTGAGGAGAAAGTACGTGCGGACAACCGTCACCGCCGATCTATTGCCGTAATTGTTGTAAACTATTTTGGATGTATTGAATATGCTAGTTATATATGATTAATTACAAGTTTTAAAAGTTTTAAATCATGCATGTGGGATTTACATATGTTAATTAGAATTTTTAATGCATTATTTACTATTTTAGAAACACATATGCAACGAAATTCAATATTCAGTGCTATTAACTTTAGTCCCGGTTCTTAACCCTAACCAGGTTTAAAAAAGAATTTGGAAATAGCGGGAAAATATCTTTACTCCCGGTTGGTGAGAAGAACCGGGAGTAAAGATATCTTTACTCCCGGTTCGTAACAACAACCGGGATTAAAGAAATCCCGGTTGTTGTTACGAACCGGGTAAGAAGAACCGGGAGTAAAGATACTCCCGGTTCTTCTCACCAACCGGGAGTAAAGATCCGGGGGTATATATATTCCCGGTGCGCCCTCGTCTTCTCCACCAACACTTAGACGTTTTTCCATCGAGATCGAGCATCGGCTTCTCCTTCGCCGCCACTGCCTAGGGAAACCCCACGCCGACACCGCTATTGTCTCTCACCGTCGCCTGGCGGTCCTCGTCGCCTCCGCCGCAGACGCCGCCGCCGCATCTCTTGGGTGAGAGCCCCTGCCCTCTCTCTCTCTCTCTCGATGTAGCTCTCTGTCTCTTTCTCTTTCGCCGACGAACGCCGACGACGCCGATGCCGACGTACGCCGCCGGGCCGCTACGTTACGCCGCCGCCGCGCCCCCACGCCACCGGGCCCCCATGCCGCCGCCGTGGCCCGCCGCCGCCGCGCCCCCACGCCGCCGGGCCACCACGCCGCCGGACCGCGCCCCCACCGCCGCGAGACGCCGCCACCGCGAGACGATGCCGTCGCCGCCATGCCGCCGCCGCACCCCCACGCCGCCGGGCCGGCCCACGGCGCCAGACCGCGCCCCCACCACCGCAAGACACCGCCGCCGCGAACGAACGCTTAACGAACGTGACCAAACGCGAACGAACGCGAACGAACGTGAACGAACGCGAACGAACGCTTAACGAACGCGAACGAATGTGAACGAACGCGAACGAAACGTTAAAGAAACGTGAACGAACGCGAACGAAACGTGAACGAACATGAACGAACGCGAACGAACGTGACTGAAACGTGAACGAACGTAAGTGTTAGTGAACGAACGCGAACGAACGTGACTGAAACGTGAACGAACGTAAGTGTTAGTGAACGAACGCGAACGAACGTGAATGAAACGCGAACGAACGTGATTGAAACGTTAACGAACGTGAATGCACTTGAACTAAAAGTGTGAGAACGAACGCGAGCGAAACGTGTACGAACGAGATAATTAAACTATTGTTGAACTTAGCATATATATATATATGATTATATATACTTGAAAACGTGAAATACATTATATGTTCCTTTGCGTTTAGACTAATATATTTTTTTTGCATGTTGCAGAGAAGATGTCGCCGTCGTCGTCCCTCAAGCCGAAGTGGTAGCTAGCCCTCGAAGGAATTCGCGCAGGTAAGTGATGTAAAGATGTGATTGTTAGAGATATAATATAAGATTGTTAGATTTCTAATATAAGATTATTAGATTATTAGAGTTAGCATATGTGAGTGTTAGAGATTATTAGATTATTAGACTTAGCATATTTGAGTGTTAGAGATAGTTAGAGATTTAATATAAGATTATTAGAGGTTTAATATACGAAACTTAATTAGACTTAGCATATGTGAGTGTTAGAGATTTAATATAAGATTATTAGAGATGTAATATTCGAAACATATTTGATTGTTAGAGATTTAATATAAGATTATTAGAGATGTAATATTCGAAACTTAATTAGACTTAGCATATATGATTATCTACCGTACAAATACACGACACTTAAACTTAGCATATATGATTATTTGAGTTTTAATACAAGATTAGTAGAGTGTTAATATTACGCTTAGCAAATATTTCTTCTATGAACAGATGGCTGATCGCGATGAGGAACAGATACTGTACGATACAATCGCATCGGGTAGCAGCCAATACTGGAATGAAGAAGAGGGGAACGAGGATCCAAACCAGTACTTGAACGAGGAGGGGAACGCGGAGAGGGATGCAGAGGGGAACGAGGAGGGGAACATGGAGAGGGATGCGGAGGGGAACGAGGAGGAGGCTAGAAGAAGTCATCCCTCCGCTGGACAGAAGAGGGCACGCGGACAACGAGGTGCCACGAAGAAGATAGAGGGTTGGCACATCATAACTGAGAAGGACGCAGACAGCCGACCTAGTGCCCCGGCACAAGCAGCCAAGAATTTTGTACGCCACAGTGGTTGGGTTGTGAGGGATAACGTGCCTGTCAGCAAGGTGTACTGGCGCAGAACAAGGGCACGCGGGGGTTATGACAGCTTTGTCCCGGAATCAGAGAAAGAGATGCTGTGGACCACAATGCTCGAGACGTTCACGCTCCCTGCGGGTACAGAGAACATAGTGAAACAGTGGACTCTTAAGAAAATGGCAGAACAGTTCCAGACCTTCAAGGGAGATCTGTACCGGAAATACATCTTGAAGGGGCAGACACCGAACTTCGACGTATTCCCGAAGCTAAGGGATCACTGGAACGAGTTCGTTGCTTACAAGACAGGTCAACAAGGGCAGGCGATGATGGAAAGAAACAAAGAAAATGCCACCAAGAAGAAGTACCATCACCACTTGGGGTCAGGCGGCTATAGCGTCGTGATGCCGAAGTGGGAGGAGATGGAGGCAAGCTTGCTTGAGAGGGGTATCGAACCGGCCACCGCTAAATGGCATGATCGATCGAAGTTCTGGTACTATGCTCACGGTGGAACGCTCAACCCAGTTGATGGCTCCTTGGTCTTCAGCGATCAGATACGCGAGGCTGCGAATCGACTAACGGACGCAGTGGAAGCCTCTTCTCAGGGCACGTTCCGACCCGACAGAGAGAAGGACGAGCTGTCACTCGCCCTACAGACTTCCGAGCATCCAGGACGAACATGAGGGAAAGGCGTGATTCCCTGGAAGATGGGATTCAAGGAGGACATTCACACGTACAGGAGTCGGATGAGGAGCAAGAGAGATACCGAGGCGAAGATTGTAGATCTTGAGTACAGGGTATCGAGCTACGAGCTCAGCATGCAAGAGGAGGTGGCCCGGAAGGTGGATGAACGCATGGCAGCACATCGGTCACACGATCCCCAGCCGTACATACCTCCTCCAATGGTCAGCCCATCAGGCAATCGTAACAGCTGCGCCTCAACGAGGCAGGTAGTATCACATAGCATGGACGCCATGCAAACCCAGGACGAAACCACCTGCCCCGTTGATGAGATCACGCAACGGACACCATGTGAGCTGCATATTCCCTTCAAGAACTTATCAATCAAGGTATGCTCGATGTAATATATGATTTTTGACTCGTACGTTCCGCAAGTTGCTGTTTAGGTTGATTACTAATAGATAACCTCTCATCACGTGAAGGTGGCGTCGGGAATGGCCATCCCAACGGACATTTCAGGGACTTACCACTGCAGGCCGATTCCAGCAGAATACTCGAGGGTCGAAGTTGAGCTGGTGGAAGCCATGTACGAGGACCTCGAGTTGGACTACCCAGGAGGAGACGGTGAGACGCATCTACGAGACACAAGCCACGCCATTATACTATGGCGCAAGCGGTACATCATCCTCTCTGGGCGACAAGCGGCGTCTCGTGCACCATCTCCTCCGGCTCCGCCGTCTCCTCCTGCACCATCTCCTCCGGCTCCTCCGCCACCTCCTCCTGCACCATCTCCTCCGGTTCCTCCGCCTCCTCCGCCTCCTCCTCCACCGTGTCCGCCTGCACCTCCCAAGACAAGGTCTCGCCAAGCTCCACCTCCTGCCAGCACAAGGGCAACGAAGAAGGCCAAAGTTGACACCACCAAAAACAAGGAGCCGCCGTACGGTTGCAGTCAAGAGGAGCTTGACGCTTATGTGGCAGGAGAAGTGAAGAGGCAACTCAAGCCTCAGAGTCCTGAAAAGAAGATACCTATTGACCCGAGCGTGAAGAATTTCTTCAAGGGAATGTCCACCGCAAACAAGGAGGTCTTAAAGCTATCGGACTATGACCAAACACTTAGGAAAGCATATTACAAGAAGTCCAAACCAGTTCCTTAGCTTGGAGAACAACCACACCAAGTGGTCGAGCCGTTGGTGACCGGCGAAGACTTTGGCATAACGGATTTCATTTCGGACACCGGTCTAACCATGGCTCAGTTGGTTGGAGGCGCACCAATCCCGAAGGCGGAAGTGGCATACAAGTTTGAACTCGGTAAACCGCTTGTCAGGCCTGAGCAGCTACAGTCCCTACCGACACAAATGTACAAATTCCATGAACGGTACATGAAAATGAGCGCCAATGGTAGAGAGATGTTCGGAGCAAGGATCAGAAACCCCGACTTCTTGCAAGGAGAAGATGTTCTATGGATCCATTTCAAGGATGTCTTCGATCTGTACCATCGGGACGCTCTCGACGTCTCTCTTCTGAGCGCATGGATTTTGTAAGTATCTTTGAGTTCGATTTGTTTCGTTCAATAATTAGCTCCTGGCATATATGTAAGCAATAATAATTTCCTTTCATTGTTGTAGAATGGAGATTCAAAGGGCCCGACGGCGAGGGGTTTACGATACTGGGTTCATCGACCCTCGGAAAATCAACACCGAAATGCTCGACAAGTACGAGAAAGACACAGAGGACAATCTCGTCCATCTCCTAACGCAGCAGCATTTCAAGACGTTCATACTATTGCCATACAACACAGAGTGAGTTTTTATTGTCGTTTGAACAAATTTCATTCCCATACATATAACATGTACATTCTGATATTTATCTCTTATCTCACGCATATTCCAGATTCCACTGGGTCCTGTTCTTTTTCGACTTGGACGCATGTAGAGTCACTGTGTACGACTCAATGAATAAAGAGGAGAAGGTTTTTGACAAGGTCTTCCAACTGATAGACAGGTAATATAATGCCATCTATTCCAAAGTCGCGGGACTCTGTTGCTATTATGTTGATCTCGGGTAATATTTAATTAATCATAGCTTACAACTGCACATGTAGGGCTTGGGGTCGGTTCCGTCAATTGGTCCGCGGGACTTGAAAAGAAAAACTTGGACGGAGGTTTCATTTTCTAGTGAGTACATGCATGATCCAAAATTATATTGAATTGAATCTCTAGTTACAGTTAATATAAAAAGTATACTAAATCTCTCATCGTTTCTCATGTAGTGTGCAAAGCAGGACAAGGGAACTAACTTATGCGGCTACTACATATGCGAGTATGCCCACTGCCTATCAAACCAAAATATACACCACATGAGAGCTCGATGTACGTATACATAAACCATTCAAAATTTCATTGCGTATCGATTTGTTAAGTTGTTTATTAATTTCATATATTGATATGTCATTATTTTTCGAATGATAGCGTATTCACATGAGGGAAAAACTCCCACACAAGGATTTTATCACGGCTGTTCAAGAACAACTGATGGGGTTCATCAACGAAGAAGTCCTTAATCCCGATGGTGAATTCTACTACGACGGATCGATAATTCGTAACGTCGGTCCTTCCTCTTCTGACGTATCGCAGGCGTCGAAGTCGTAGCTATACCTAGCGAGCAAATGAATTGTACTATACATGCATGTATATATATATATTTATATATGTATGTACATTTACTTTAGTGTTAATATATATTTTGGTAACATACATGTACATAAAATGTTAAGTGCTTTAAATTATAAATATGTGTGTAATATATGTATTTATACATATATACATACGCACATATATATATATATATATATATATATATATATATATATATATATATATATATATATAATCAACCATGCAGCAAACAGGGCCATGCAAATAAAAAAAAATGGTACATAGATCACCAACCGGGACTAAAGATCGATCTTTAGTCCCGGTTATTTCACCCGGGACTAAAGATCGCTATCTTTAGTCCCGGATTCGTAGTCCCGGTTGGACAACTGGGACTAAAGGGGGGTTACGAACCGGGACTACAAACGATTTCTCCACCAGTGTAATAATCCTAAACTGAAAGAAACATGACCTAATTTACACTGTTACGTAATACTACAACAACTATTTTATGTAATACTACAACAACATGGAGTAGAAATTA
Organism: Oryza meridionalis; assembly: GCA_000338895.3. Classification (NCBI taxonomy): domain Eukaryota; kingdom Viridiplantae; phylum Streptophyta; class Magnoliopsida; order Poales; family Poaceae; genus Oryza; species Oryza meridionalis. The sequence continues at coordinate 9,859,745 of CM002531.2, read as the reverse complement.
TTGCTTATTGACAAGCACGCCCAACAACTATTTTATGGCAGAAATATTGGCCTTTATTGTGTAGTATTGCCAAGAAAACAATGTAGGAGCCATGGACGTATAGAACTTATGGTAGATACATGAGCAGAGTCAAAGAGGAAAGAATTCAAATCACAAAACTGAGGGGATATAACTGGAAAAATATTGAGGACTTAAATTTCCAGCTGTCCAGGCGGGTGTTATACACTTAAATTTTCAACAGTGCAAGTTAAAGCAAATCAAATTTTCTGTATACTTACCTATTCCCGTTTAGGCTTGTTTAGTAAATCCCTTCCCAACAAGCCTGGTAACGGTTAGGGATTAACTGAACAAGCACTTAGATGAAAGTAACAGAACAACTTGCACAATTGGGGACTATAACAACCAGGTTTTTTTGTGCACGGCTTGTGACTTGGTAATCACGGATGGTAGTTCTGAATCCTTGGGTTATTATTACTTGGTCATTGTTGGCAAAAATTACATACCTTGTAGTGATGATAGCAGGAACACATGCGCGCGGGGGGAGGAGAGGAGGTTGCAGGAGGAAGAAGAGTGCACAAAAAGAGAGGTTGATTTATAACCTTTGTTTACCTATTTATTACTCATGTGATTTTCAAATTAATTACTAGCGGCTAACAATAAAATGTAATAAAACATTCAAAGGATCCAGACTAATGCAACTAATTGAATTGATAACTAGCCCTACTGGCCTCTGGCTACTGTGGTGCCACCTCATGCGTTTGGGCCGACCATGACACAAACACGACAGGTTTTGGAAGAAAGAGACATGCAGTTATCATGATAGTTCATGCCTTCTAGCTGGTTTTAAGGACTACAGGAAAACATGCATAATCTTATACTGAGTGGCATCAATTGATAATAGTGAATCATGTCGAAATTATGAAATGGAGTGTACATAAATGGAAGAGTAAAGTGCACAGACGGTTCTTAAAACTTGTAGGGATGTGTTATTTAGGTTCCTACACTTTCAAAATGTAGATCCAAGTCCCAGAATTTGTCAAAATGTGTCATCTATATCCCAAATCGCCATAGTCGCTCCAGGATCCTACGTGGCGATGATGTGGCATGCCATACGGATGTGACGTGGCATCATCTTGAGTGAAAAATGATATCCACTTAAAATTTTCCTTTTCTTTCTTATTTTCTTGTCTTCTTTTTCTTCTCCTTTCTCTGTGACCCTAGCACTCCATGCGGTGGTGGCCTATGGTTGCAGTGAGAGGAAGGAGAATAAGGAAAAGAAAAGGAGAAGGAGAAGAAGAAAATGAAAAGGAAAGAAGAAAAAGAGGAAAAGGAAAATTTTTAAGTGAGTCACATTTGTCAGTCAAGATTATGCCACGTCACGTCCATGTGGCATGCCACATCAGCGTCACGTAGGATCTTAGAGGGGCTATGGATTGTGACCTAGATGGCACACTTTAACAAGTTTTAGGACCTGGATCTGCATTTTGAGAGTTCGAGGACTTAGATAACACACCCTACAAGTTTAAGGACCGCCCGTGTACTTTACTCTAAATGGAACAACACTACTTTACTCTAAATGGAACAACACCAGGTTAAGGTAGACTTGCCTGTTACATACTTTCGACCAAAAAGAACAATTACTCTGAAGAGTCGGTAGGCATGAAATCTTCAGCGAAAATCTTCATCAGAGCCTCCGTTAAACCCGTGTCGACATCCTAAACATAAGACAACACTGCTTAGCAAACGTATTTTCAGTTTTGTTTGATGTGATGTGAACCAATTAAGGAGTATACAAGTATACATAGTGAAAATACGGATTAAGAGAATTTGGATAAGATAGAGATTTTGTGCACTTACGACATTTCTGATGTGGGCAAGCTCCCCTTTCTCCCTAGACAGACACCAGCGCCCCAGGTAACGGTATGCAGATTGGTTAGTTTCTCTGTACACTGCGGCAAAGACTTGATGCCCTCGCACCCCCAAATCCTGATGCTCTGAAGGCTGGTCATTTCACCCAGCCACTCTGGCAGCGCCTGTATGGCCTCGCAGGAGTTCAAACTTAGCGACCAGAGGGACGGAAGATGTCGGATGGCGTCTGGAAGATGCAAAAGATTTTTACACCAGGAGATCTCCAGCTGTTGGAGGGTGGGGAGGTAGTGAAGCAACCTCCACTCGTCCGCTGCAACCCCTACTCCTTTGATCTCCAAGTTGGTGTCGGAAGGAGAAGAGAAGGAATGGCTGACACTGGCTGCAGGTTGGTGTCTGATCTCACCCCATGAAGATATAACCTTGTCGCTCTCTGATATGAGCCAGCTGTGAAACATCAGTGGGCATGGTTTCAGTCTAAGCATTGGACAAAGCTCTATTGACAGGGCAACTAGCATAGGGAACATGAACTCTATGCTATCCTCACCACCTTTACTGTGTGTTGTGGTGCTCCACACTTCCAACTGTTTCATATCCCTCAAGGTGAAGACTTTCAGTTTGCGGAATGCGCCTTTGTCGCCACCGCAGAAACCACCATCAATTTTTGCGAGACTGTCCATCTGTTGGAGATGCACTTCATTCAGGTTTGGCAACTGTCCCAGTGGTGGCAGGTGTCTGCATCTGTGCAAATCCTTCAACTCAATCTTAACAAGACTTGGAAGATGATGTGAGATGCCTACAAACCAAGTTGGGAAGGTTGTGCTATCATACCCTTGTATGCTTAAATTCCACAGACCTCTTGGTGGCATTAGTTCTCCCAAAACATCCTTGTCCTCCAAAAGTCGGTCAGCCCTTGAAGTCCAATGAAATGTCAATGTTGAAAGATTTTGTTTCTCTGACAACTCAATTCCTCGTGCTTCTTCTATGGACTTCACATTTTCAAGACAGCTTATTTCAAGTCTGACAGGATTTATATCCTCAAGCATATGAAGGTTGCTGCGGGAATCACCAGAAATAGAGTGAACAATGAAGTGTGGTAATGAGATTGGAATATTCTTGAATTGAGATTTTCTCAAAAACTCCTTAAGTTGATTTGAGCACCCCACAACTATTAGAAACTCCAGACTGTCAATTAATTCTATGCTGTGTGGGAGGGATCTCAGAGACCGACAGTATGAAAGGTCCAATGTTTGAAGCTTTTTGAGGTTTCCAAGGCTTCTTGGTAGATAATCAATCCTGCTATTCCGAGAAAGGTTTAGATACTCAAGATCATTAAGAGTACTGATAGTTTCAGGATAACCATCCCAATTATCACCCACTCTGGTTCTACCAAATATCTTTGATAAGTTTAAGTACTGCAGTTTGGTGAGCCCACCAAAGACTTGTTTGAAATCTTGTACCCTGGAGCAGCCTGACAGGTCAAGATGTACCAAATTCTTCAGATTCCGAAATGACATTGGCAATTTTACAAGGCCCTGACAACCTGATAAGTTCAAATATTGTAGTTCAGTGAGGCTCCCAATATAAGATGGTAACTGGCTGAGAAGGAAGCAGTTTGATAAGTTTAAATATTGCAGTTCAGTAAGACTTGCAATATTTTCTGGCAGTATTTGAAGAATGGAGCACCACGATAAGTTCAAAAACTGCAGTTTGGTGAGGCCACATAGAGCTTCTGGCTGTATAACTCTGATATTAGAGCAACCAGATAGGTCAAGATGTATCAGACAAGCATGTTTGCTAATTGATCCTTGCAATGCTGAAATTCGAAAAGATCCATGGAGGTCAAGGTATTTTAGTTTTGGGAGCAGAGTAATACTCTTTGGGAACACATTATCTCCTATGTTTGGAGCGATAAGAAACCTCAGCTGCTTCAATTTGCCAATAGAGCTTGGGAGGATCCTTATGGGGCAGTCAGTTAAATCTAGAACACGCAAGAACTTTGTGAATGAAAATTCATCACCTTGGAGCACCAATTTGCTGCAATTCGAAGTATGTAGTGCCCTTAACGTGGCAGGCAATATAGTTGATAGATTTGATGACTTGCTATAATTTTCAAGCAATGCATAGTGGCAAAATTTTTGTTCTGTGGTACTGCTAATTTTTGTGTCATTAAAGAAAACTAACTCTTCATCCATGACCGATCTCGCAACATCATGAACCATATCGTGCATGGTGAAAACTTCTTGTTCCTTACATGAACAAAGAAAAATGTAAAGTACCATCAGGTTCATTATAAACACACACCTAACAAAATCATCAATACGAATTGTGTTTGATCTCTTAAATATTATAAATTTAAATATATTTTTTTTGGCAATGTAAAGTACTATCATTTTTTTGTTAGTTGCAGTTTTAGTAATAATTCAGTGAACTGTAGAGTAAATAATAAGTATGTGGCAAATATGACCTTTCTCGTTATGTTAATGGGCATTTTCGGTACTTGTAACAATTTCTTCACATTTCCATTTCTTATTTTAGAAAGGCAAAGCTCTTAATATCCCAAAAGATATAAACATACTTGACAAGATAAATTATACAAGCCCTACTTCTAATACAATTAACATATTATTTGGGGTAAACATGCGTACATGTAATGTGTTAGCCTTGCAGCTGAGTATGCTCGGACTCATTTTTTATAATTATTAGTTATTTACAAATGTATGGCACTTTATAATTGACTTAAGACAGGCAAAACATTGCTTTCCTATTGAGGTATATGATAACTCACAGTGTGCAATATGGAACGCTGAAGGAAAGACATCCCAACAAGTTGTCTGATATACTTCTAGCCAAGTCGTACGGATGAAAATGTTTTAGATGGCTCAATAAAACCAAGAGCAATCCATTGGTGAACCAGACTTGCTTTAGCTATATTGTGACCTTTAGGGAAGATGGCGCAGTAAGCAAAGCATAATCTCAAATATGGTGGCATATTCTTGTAAGTTAGTTTCAAGGATGGCAACACTGAATTATCAGAAAAAGCTTCAGTCCAAATATTACTATTGCTCAGTGCTCTCCCTTCCACAAGGTCCATTCCAGATAGCAAGAAACCAAGTGCATGGGCTGCTAATGCTATGCCTCCACATTTCTTGGCAATGACCCATCCGACTTGCTCGATTTGGTCTTTATCACCTCTAGCTTCAAAATTACTGCGTTGCTTAATTATATTCCAACACATGGCAGAGTCCAGGGGATTTAGCCTATATGGTTTATGTGTGCAAATTTTCTTTGCAACGTCTTCATTGCGTGTTGTCACCAAGACTTTTATTTTGCCTTTTGTATTTAGCATAAGCTTCAACTCATTTAAATGAAAGTCATTCGTTTCCCATAGATCATCCAAAACAATCAGAGTATTCTTATCCTCTAATAGATCACAAAGGCGTCCGTTTATATTCTCCCTGGTATATTCATACTTATTTCCTTCATTTGACACTTGAGAAATAATGGTGTTCCCTATTTTTTTCAAGTCAAATACCTGGGATACATAGACCCATACCCTGTGGTCATATCCTCTGAACTGGGTATCATTGAAAACCAGTTGGGCTAAAGCTGTTTTCCCAATGCCTCCAAACCCATAGATTGGCACAATTACTGTGTCTTCCTCGTCACTTGCTGATAGCAAAGACACAACTTGTTTTCTTTCTTTGTCTCTCCCAATGATGGACGATTGAATCACCTTCGATGTTGTTTCTCGTGGATCAGGACGGTGATGCTCATTATATGGTGTGGAGTCAGGTGTGAGTCTAAAAGCCTCATGACCCTCTTTGATCTTTCTCAGTTGATCTCTCATCTTTTTCATCTTATTAGCCATGGAAATCTTGGATGCAATTGCAAAACAAGAGAGCATCGTATTCATCTAGGAAAAAAATGATATTATTTGTATGTTCAGGTGAAATAGAAAATTATCGAAGAAAATATCTAGCTTTGTAACCTGTTGTTGAATTATATATAACAACCAGTCCATATTAAATTTGGAAAGGATTGACAATTTCTTAAAGCTTTGAGTGAGGTAGTGATAGCAAAATGACACTAGTTATGATTAAACTCTCAACTAATTGTATTGACTTTCATAAGTATTCTTGGTTTTCTTATAATGGAGGCACTTCTGGTCTCTACACAAACAAGGGATACACACAACCATTACACCACGAAGCATAAAGCTTATTTCAAGTGCAGTAAGCAATACCATCAACATGACAAACAAATTGTCATAGAGGCTACCTAAAAATAATCACTGTTCTCTATCCTCAGGACCAATCAAGAGATCCTAACAATGACGACGGCTATGAAGCAATGAGGTTTTGAAGTCTATACCTTCGTAGCAACAACACGAAGAAAGATACGACTTGTATCATTCACAAGATCCAAAGTAGTGAAGGACAAGTCAAAAGAGTTCTCAAACAGAGCACAAGTAACAAATTGTCCATGAAACGTCTTCAAGAAGGACAAGCCACTTAGGTCGAAACCGTCGCCAAATTCAAACAATGAAGGCCACACCTAGGATTTTCACTTTAGAGGAGGTACCGATGCTCGACCACACCTCAAGACAAAATTCTTGTATTGAATCTAACCAATAAAACCAGATCACACCACTAGATCCAACCAGTAAAGGCCATATCTTAGTGGCAGATCCAACCAGTATATATTAAGGCTGGATTTGACATCCTATCATAGGTCCACGGTAGCTGATCTTCCTCGATCTCCACCACTAGAGATCTCCTCCATTAGAAGAGAGACTTCCAAGTAGGACACTGCCACCAGTCAATCAAGCTATAACTGTCGTTGGCTTGAATCCAAGGAGGGTGGACCGCTAGTCATTGATGGACCTAGACCTAAAGCAATATACAACTCATCTTAGCTGGTGAGATCAGTGGATCGGCCCAAATGTGCCTTGAGTATGGAAGCACTGAAAAGAATGCTCATCCTGACTACATTGTTGGTGGGAAGAATGCTCATCCGAAAATAATGCTCGGCCCAACTGTGTCATCTTGCACCACCATTGGTGGGTCACATGTAGATGTAGCAAAGAATTTCATTGATGATTTAAGTAGTGAAGATTTTGATCTAAGTTGATTTTAATATTTATGGTTTTATAATGATTATGTATGTTACGAATTCCCTCAGTCCTAAAATGTAGCTATTCATAGAGTTTAAATTTTGTCCAAAAATATAGCTATTTCTCCAGCTATCCCCTCATCCCAACCAATCACAACCATCTCCTATTAAATATCTCTATCTACTATCTCTTATCAGCCAATCACAATCTTCCAACATTCAATTCTACCTACTTCCTTAAGTTCTGTGAAAACCTCTAGAAATGCTTACATTTTGGGGACAAAGGAATCATTGCCGCGCTAATTTGGGACAAGTTGGGAATAACTTGTGCTTTGAATATGGTTTTGTTGATGTTCCAATTTGCTTGAGGCCAGAGGGGCGCGGTTAGTGACAAAATCAAGGAATAAACTCAAGGGGAGTTGAGGTCCAAACTGTTAAGGATATCATGCGGGACGTTTGGGCTAATGAACAGTGCATGTGAAGTCAAGGTTTCCATATGGTGTACATAGGAGGTGTGCGTTTATGGAAAAAGAGTCAAATTTGAAAAGTTTAGAGGGGTTCTAATTTAGAAATATCGCAAAAGAATTGGAATGTGATGGAATCATATCCTAGTAAGTAGAAGTCCTTGGTGTTGGAGGTTGTAGCGCCTAACAAATTCACCCCCAAATTAAAAACCACCTTTTAAATAGAATTTTGGAAATAATTAAAAACCAAAAAGAAAATTTCAAACAATAAAAGCCATCAAAGAAAAATTCAAATGTGACCTAGAGTATTGTTTTTATAAATTCACCATGCTTAACCAATTTTTACTTGAATTTTCATGGCAAGGTAATTTTACTCAACCGAACCAATTCTAGTGTTTCTATAAAGTGGAGTACTGGGATGCTAGATCACGTCATACCATCCATTGGACAATATACTTTATTGCTGATGTCACGCAGTTGTATCCAACTTACACACTGGCCTTACACGGTTAAGGCCATTTTTTTGACAAATTGATCCTTTTCAAAAACTTATTTCGAAACTAACCCGTGCCAAAAACTTCAACCAAAAATAGGCCGTGGGCTCAGCGCCAATGTATCTGACGCTAAGATACAACGGGTTAGCGCCAGAGTCATTGGCGCTGAACACCTGCCAACGTGTAGCCAGTGCCAATTTACTCGCCAACGTGACAGGGGCTCAGCGCCAATCTCCTTGGCGCTAAGGTATAACACTTTAGCGCCATGGGTATTGGTGCAAACATTTCATTGGACGTGGCACGAATTTATCAGGTCACAAGTAATCAGTGCCAATATAGACGTGTACTTATAAATTAAACTTTAGGACATCATTGATCATATTTGCTCGGCTAGTGCAGTGGCAATAGTCTTTGCCTTTGCACCAAGCGGTTCACAGTTCGAATCCTAGGTATGCATTTCTTTTAGGATTTTTTTACTACCACTCTTAATAAATCTATTGCATATATTCTTGGTGAAAATATTTTAAATTAATAAAAAATATATGAAATAATATTTACTACATAATTAATCTTTAATTAAAATTTTAAACATCCTATATTCTTTTTTTTGCGGGGAAACATACTATATTCTTAGTTTGAAGTCCTAAAATATTTTATTGTTGTCTTAGGAACAACAAATTTGAGAACATAAATTGTATAGCATTACTACTTATATTCATAAAAGGAAAAGATTGTTGTAAAATTTTGAAATTACACAGTATGTAACATTTTGTAATTTTATGTTTAGAACAATAAAAATACATGTAAGACATGTAATTTCAAAATAAAAAATTAGGACAAAAGTGTCAACATAAATTATATAGTAGTATTTAAATTTATAATTACGAGTTAAAAGTGCCATAATCATAACATATTGTATATAACATTTAATAGTTAAAATTTTAAGAAGTTGCAAGCAAAATGTATAGTTTTCAAAGAAATACGAAGTTGTGAGGATTGGTAAAAAAAAATCTCAAAAAGAGTGCACAATGAAGACTCGAACCGTGGTCTAAGGGCTATAGACAAAAGGAACCAACCACTCCACCAGTAGAACACATTTGAACAAGATAGTCCTGCATATTATTTCATATAGTTTGTAGGCGCTGAGCCCCCGCCACGTCGACCAGTGAATTGGCAGCAGCTCCACGTTGGCAGCAGTTCAACGCCAATGGCTCTGGCGCTAACCTGTTGTATCTCAGCGCCAGGGACGATGGCGCTGAGCCCACGGCCTATTTTTGGTTGAAGTTTTTGGCACAGGTTAGTTTGAAAATAAGTTTTTGAAAAGGACCAATTTGTCAAAAAAACGGCGGTTAAGGCCGAGCAATGTTACTCCCAGGCTAAGAGCTTAAGAGGATGGAATCATGATGGATATTCAAGTGGTTTAGCCTAGGCAGGTTTGCGTGGGTTCGCAACATGGTTGATATCATAATTATGACTTAAAACATGATCATGTTTAAAAATATGCTTTAAACTAGTGAATTGTTTGAACTATGGATTTACGTGAAAATAAACCCTATTATGCCATTCCTTCTATCCCTTGCATCATGTGCATTTTTGCTTATACCTTGTTGGGTACATTTATACTCAACATTGCAAGTCCCATCTTCATAATAGAGCTAAGTAAGTCCTACGAGGAGTCATGGCTTATACCCTAATTAGCGCCTATAAAGTGGAGTCATTGGCCCGTTTCTCGCGGCTGTTGTTTTTCTCTTGGCGCAGGCCTAAAACACCTTTATACTAAGGTAATATTTAATGTTTTATTTCGTTTGTTCCAAATTATCAAACTTGTACATTGTCCCATGATGACAGTGAATAATACACAATGCATCCGAAAATTTAGTGTCATTTTTGGGGTGACAAAGGTTATGGGTAAATAAACACTAGAGGGGGAGTAATTGGGCAAGACACTTATATAGAGAGAAAACCTAGGTTTTATACTCTTTACTCTTTCATATAGAGTGCAGTTCATATTAGAGATGAGTGTTTTAATTTGGGTAAAATTTCGTTCTACAAGATTTTTTTTTCCTTCTGTTACGCTTCACCCACTTTGAAAAGGCTTTGTTGTTGTGTTTTGATCTAACAAGAATGGTCAGCACACCCAGCAATGGCCCATAAACATGCCGAACCCAACAATCCAATTCAATAGCGCCTATGGGTTCTCTATGGTATCATCATCTCTTAACCGTTGAGGAAACAAAATAGGATGGATGTGATTTAATGCCCCCTCCCTTCTGAGTCTGACTTTCCCTGCTTGGGAAGTGAGAAAGCAACAGCAGGGTTCACTCAACAAGAAGGTTACCAGTTCAAACAAGAAGGTTACCAGCAGGGCTCACTCAAACAAGAATCATGATCGGTTTTGCAAACAAATAAGCAGCTCATCACAACACACATTTGACATGCGGAAAGTTTGGGCTGACTTCAAATGAAAGTTATGTGTTGCAATGAACTAAGATGTATCTGTGCCTTTAGGAATTGGACCTGTTTATGATGCTTGTGTTGCAATGAATTAAGATGTATATGTGCCTTTATAACTTGACACAACTAAAGCTAGCAAAGTTATGTACCTTTCCAGCAGTTGCAGACTTCGATTTGTCCTGGAATTCGTCGAGCATATCAGAGATGTCATACGCTGCATTCTTGAGCCGCTTCAGCCACAGCAGCACTGACTCCTCCGTAACCGACCGCCTCTCTGCATCCTTGAGCACCGCCGCCATGGATTCCAGCATGTCCTCCAGGTCTTCCTTGAAGCCACACAACATCATCACTTGCTCTCCAATGGCAGCGCCTAGCTTAGCGCCCGCTTCCCTCACCACGGCCATGGCCAACAACCCCACAACTCCTGCCATGGCTGCCGCTAGTGAATGCAGCTAGCAGCAGCAGTAGTCCCTACCTCTGTGCAGAATGGTGTGCTAACCTGGAGGATCGGAGGAGGATGAGGTGATTACTTGCTTGTACTAATGATGTTTAGTTATGGACTGATCACTTTTGCTTTTAATGGTGGGAACCTTGAGCACCACCAGGAAGAAAGATGGGTATTGGGGGACGTGCATGCTTGTGTGATAACAGTGAAGAAAAGAATCTGAACAACTGTGTCTCTCTCACAAGGAAACGGATCTGAAGTCTCTGCCTTTTAATCTTTGGTAATAGGTTATAATTAAAGGCTAATGATGCTAAAGACCGGAGTGTGATTCACTGATTCCATGCGTACAGGGGATTTCTGTTTATTCTATTTTATCAGTACTCAGTACTGCTCTAAGCGTATCTTGCCATCCATACCACCATGGCGCCATGCATTCGGCAATAATGGATCACTGCAGAGGTTATAGAAAATACGCTCTGTAGTCATTCAATCCAAATACTGAGAAAGCATAAGATTATATTCTCAATTTCTATCTCCTTTTTGTATTGACTCTAAGGTTACATGCCAATGGATTTATCCAAAGGGTTATCTTCTGTTTGACGACCATATATTCTGTGGAGGAGCAAAGCTATCACAATCCCAAGATATATAATTTTGTTGTCTAGTTTTCGGTTCAGTTACTTCTTTTCATCCCTTTGATGGAAATCTAACCACTCTCATCAGTAATCACTCCTCTCATTCCCTGTTTAACTTTAAGCATTATCCCTTACTTGGATAAAAGGTTGAACAATGAATTGCTCTAACTTCTAATTTAGAACTGATAAAGACTTTGTTACACATAGACATAAAATAAATTTGGAGACTTATATAATTTAAATGTAAAATATTCAGACCTTGATGAAAATAAAGGAAAACCATCTATGCATTTATAAAATTTCAGTAAACATAATCTAAGCTTACATTTTACGTAAAATTGGAAAAAAAATCAAATCGAACAGGGGGAGCAGGATACCAGTGCGTAGAGACGCCGACGAGATGGCCGCCATCCTGGACGGCTGGACCTGCCGTCCCGGCTCGCGGAGCCGATAGCAGGACTGGGTACGATGATGGGGCGAGAGAGGGAAGCCTGAAGGGGAGCTACCGGCGAGCGTGGAAGCGAGGAGGGGAGTGGCCGGCCGCGGCGGAAGTAGGGACGCCATCGGGGGCGGGCGCCGGCGACACCGCGCATCTGCGGCGGCGGTGGCGGCGCCGGCGGACCCTCTCTGCTTGGGGGTTACTGAGATCAAGTTGCCAGATGGGCCGGGCCATCTGGGCTGACTACCCTTGGGGCCGCGTTTGGCTGGGCCGAGATCCACTGGGATTTCGTTTCAAAACTCGTCCTCTTCTTTTTTAGAAATACTACAGAACAGTAATATCGATGCAACGAAATCTCTTACGTCTAGAAATACTATACTACTACACAATGATATATCGTTCTATGAAAATTTCTAGCGTCAGGATAATGTTAGTATGATACCTAAATATTAAATCTGATACCTATAAAATATTATGTCTGGTATAGGAGGTACTATAAAAATGACTTGGAATGGTCTAAAGTGTAACAAAAATAATCTCACCTAGTTTAAAATGAAAATATTAGTTAAAGGAAAGTAAAACTTTGGTAATAAAAGATGGATCACACTATAATTAACCTTTTGTTTTAGGATTTCATTTCAGGTTTCTGACTTACACACGTGGTCGAGCGAGATGGCGCCATGGCTAGGACTACAAGAAGCAAGAAGCAGCCATTGATGTGGTCGGTTGGCGGAGAAATGGCACCGTGCAGAGAGGCTTGAGGCTACTAGGGCGATACCACAGAGGCACGGGGCTGGTGACCCCCAAATCTCGGTGGTGGGAAGATGACATATGCCATTGCTTGCTACCACCACCCCTCTCTCTCTCTCTAGTTGCCATGGATGTGCCGCCCATCGCCAGATCCATGCGCCAGCGAGACAGGGCCGGCTCTATTTTTTCGAGGGCCCTAGACGAAATCAACAGTTTAGGCACTAAGGCTAACTTAAAATTTTTAATCATCGATAGATCATCACCTGACCTAGCTCCGGTTTTCTCGTTCGTCTCAAGTTTTATGCACGGCGGCGACTCAGCGAGAATGAAGGTGAGGCTTTGGCGTTTGGGAGTTGTGGAGATCGCTAGCGCTCAAGCTGTCTTCGGGAGTAGAAGCTTGCAATGCGAGAGAACATAATAGATACCAGGCCTGCCAAGCTGTTGGGCTTTATACCTATACAGTATATATACCTGTATTGGTGCCCTCGTTTGGGCTGGGCCCTTAGCCGTCGCCATTATGGCCCTGCTCCTGAGATGGCACTGCAGCGAGGGGCCTCCCGGTGAGGCAGTTGCTGATCTGCTCCATCGCCCAGGGAAGGGCATCATGTGTGGAGGGGCTGCAACAGAGGTAGTGTTTGGCTAATGGGTAAGGAAAATGATTTTCCATCCACCAAAAGACATCTTTAAATTTTAGCCGGTGATGAGGTTATGGTGTGGGCGGCCATGCTGTCCTTCATGGAGGCGGAGAAGGTGGAGATCGGGCTGCTCGAGCTACTATAGTTGTCCCTGGACATGGCGGCACTGGTGGAGTCCTAGGGTGCACAAATCAATGATATTTTTTTTTTAAAAACACGCAAAAAAATTGCACATCAATATATTAGAAGGAAAGAGAATTTTTGTTACACAACGCAATTAGCCAAACAGGCCTATGCCGGGGGAAGGGAGAAATGAACAAACAAAAGCTACAATTACAAGGGAAAGAAAAAACTACTGTGGAAAAACGCTACTCCAAACCTACTGTGGAAAAACGCTACTCCAAACCTGTCAAAGATATTGAGGAGCACGTGACTGCTAGCCTCGCTGCATTGCTTCTCATCATCACTAGTGGAGAAACCATCTTTGGTCGGTACACCCAAATTCACAATAGTCCCGGTTCCATTAAAAACCGGGACTAAAAAACATTTTTAGTCCCGGTTTATAACTGTAAGGGGACTATATCATCTTTAATCCCGATTCGTGTTATCAACCGGGACTAAAAATCATCTTTAATCCCGGTTGGTGTTACCTACCGGGACTAAAGATGATCTTTTGTCATAGTTCATATCGTGTTAGAGGCTGCCAGTCCCTAGAGATCTTTAGTCCCGGTTGATGTTACCAACCGGGACTAAAATTCTAACTTTAGTCCCGGATGTTGCTCCCAACCGGGACTAAAAATCAAATATACCGTATATAATCCCTTGCTGCTATCCTCAAGAATATCTATCTCCTATTCCTTCTCCTCTCTCTCACACTTATCCTTATCCTCTTCTCAGTCTCTTTCTATTCTTCTCTCTCAACACTTAGCCGGCGAGGAGCTCGCCCCCGGAGCGCGGCGGCGGGGACCCGAGCACGGTCGGCAGCCCGTGCCGGGAGGCGGTTGCGGCCGTCCGTGGCAGGAGGCGGCGGCGGTGGCCGTCCGCGGCAGGAGGCGGCGGCGGCCACCCGCGCAGGAGGAGGCGGGGGCAGCCACCCGCGGCAAGAAGCAGTGGCGGCGGCGGCCGTCCTCGGTGGCCGGATTTTTCTTTTTTTTTCTCTTTTTCTTATTTTTTAATAACTTGTGATTCATTGGATCTGGATCTGGATCTGTGTTATTTGATCTGTGATGTATTTATGATCTGTGATGTATCTGTGATTGTGATGTAATTTTTTTTAGAATTTGTGATGTTTTTTTCTGACAATTTGTGATGTGAATATTATGATTTGTGATGTTGCTATTTGATCTGGGGATGTAGGGAGCATCTCGATTTTGATTTGAAATTTGTGATGATTTTGTGATTTTGGAGAGATTGGTGTGAAATCAATATTCAAATGAACAATGAAAAAAAAAGAATTGGGACTAACCGTTTAGTCCTGATTGGTGTTACCAACCGAGACTAAAGATTCTCCTCTTTACTCCTGGTTGGTGTTAATCTTTAGTCCCGGGTATTTGAACCGAGACTAAAGATAGCGATCTTTAGTCCCGGATTGTTACTCCCGGTTGGAAAACCGGGACTATAGGCGGTTCCCAACCGGGAGTAAAGAGCATTTCTCTACCAGTGCATCCTCACCACGGCGGCAGCTACGTCGGCACTCACTTTGCATTGGTACCATGCAAGGGATCAGAAAGGGGATAAGAGAAGGGATGTTTTTTTTTTAAGATAATGAGAGAAGGGAGGTGGAGGAAGAATATGACAAGTGGGCTACATGCATTTCTGACAATTCATATCGTTTTTCTCTCCTATTTAAATATAAATATTTTTAATAGGCATATATATCCATATTTGAGAATGTCTTCCCTCAAAGATCGACTTTAGCTGTATGAGCTAAAACCACAAAGTTGTAATATTCTACAGCAATTTGCCATTATATTATCCCCACTGTAGCCATTAGCAGATATCCACACAAAATTAGAGTGTCCAAGAACAAAGTATCAGTTTTGCGGTGTATTTGCAAATTCCATGTTGTTTCAGTGTTGTATGGCAAATTTTGTTACACTTTATCTTCAGTAATGTTTGATATATATCTTTCTATCTACACCTACAGTAACACTAATTGAACATTTTCAAGAAGCTCACACGTTAACATAAAATTAATGATCATTTCGCAGATGCTCACACGCTAAAAAAAAATATCTGGCCATCGATTTGATGGATAACCGTAGCTCTACATTTAATATTGTGTGTCATGTTAAAAGTTAAAACACATCTATATTCTGCATGTTGTGGGAATGTGATACCATTGTTTCCAACTTTTAGCCAAATTTTCACTGCTGGAGAAAGAGTTTTTACCCACGGTTCGTTACTTCCCTTTGTCCCGGTTAACAACCCGGACCATGAATCCGGAACTAAAAATGCCCGATTAAAATAACCGGACTAAAGATTCATATTTATTCCCGGTTAATGTTATCAACCGTGATTAAAGAGGGTCTTAATCTTTGTTCTTCTCTTTTTTTTCATTGTTCTTTGCATATTGATTTCACGTCAAACTCACCAAAATCACCAAAATCACAAAATCATCACAAATTTCAAATCGAGTTGCTCCGTACATCCCCAAATCAAAGTAACAACATCACAAATTGTCAAAAAAAACATCACAAATTCTAAAAAAATTACATCACAGATCACATCACACAGATCCAATGAATTACAAATTCTTAAAAAAAAAAGAAATCCGGCGCCGCCGCTGCCGCCTCCCACCTCACCTCCGGCAGATGGGAAGGCGCCGCCGGCCGCCGTCTGCTGCCTGCCACGGGTCGCCGCTGCCGCCGCTTCTCCTGTTGTCTCCCCATCCCGACGGCCCTGGTCCAAGGGAGTTCTAAAATGGTTTTTAGTCCCGGTTTTTTTATTGAATCAGAACTATTGTGGATTAAGATGGTTTCTCCAGTAGTGTTTAGCCATTGAAGAAAAGCATGCTCACAGGAAATGAGGAAGTAGCCGATTCGAATGGCTGTTTAGAACTCAATCATGCAAAGACCTAAAACCGAGTACATCTCAACTAATTAGGGATTTTAATAATTATTATTGAATAAAAAATATCTTTTAATATTTTAAATATCAATAACGATATCATGCAGTGTACTGGTTGGCGACTAGTTAAGTAGCTATCACCATTTTTTTATTTTATTTTGCCTGCATAGTGTTGATTGCCATTTTGTTCGTGTACGCCAATAAATTTAAGGATGCGTGCAGACGCTAGACATAATACTTCTATTATTTTAGAAAAAAAATCAGTTCACTAATTGGGCCATAACATCTCTACAGCAAGTATGGGAAATGATGCACAAGGATATACGACTTTCAGCTAACTGTATTGAATTGCTTAATATTATTGGCAATTGGTCGATCGCTTTATTTGGCACTGTTACTGAAGTCGCTTTAAGGCCACATTATCCATTGATTGTTTTAATTTCATTTCAACAATTTTGTTGGAATAATTAAAATTTGAAACTAATCAACTAAATAGTTCTTTAAAATAAACTTGTACTGTGTAAAGATTGTAAAACAGAATTTCAGAAGACTGTTGTTGGTTTTGTAGTGCAGCTTATAGAGAACACTAATATTGTGGCTTATGTCAAGTTGGACACATATTTATTTTGTTTTAAAAATTATAGAATTGATTTATAGATTACTATTATCTTTTTACAAGGCATATCACTACTACGAAAATCTTTTTTTTGCTGATACCATCCTTTTATTTTTATTGGCGGATTTAAAAACACATGCTTGTAGAAATATACATAAGTGATTCCAATCAAAAATCGCTAGCAAAAATCAATTTTCGCTGATGGTCCGCATGCAAAAATAAAGTTTACTTTTGCATGTAGAACACTTATTGCACTGGCAGCGAAAAAAAATGTTATAAAATATCGGTGGAACTTATCGAGAAGCTCTCTTCTCCACTCATTCACAGCAAGTTATTATCCATGAGATCTCCTACCCCACCCCTGCACTCGTTCTCATCCCCAACCCCTTCATTCTAAGCAGCGGTGGCGACAGAGGATGGGGGAGCCCAAAAGGGTGGAAGCGACCGACGACAAAGACTGTGACGGTGGGCTAGCGGCTGGACTGTGACAGCAGCGATGGACCAGAGGCGGGAATGTGATGGCAGTGGTGGCTCAGCCACAGGTCGGCGATGGCAGCGGCATGTGGGCCACCAAACAGCGATGGCAGCGGTGGGCTTGCGACGGCAGCGGCGGGAATACTACATCAGCGACAGGCTGGCTATGGGTCGGAGATGGAAGCTGCGCGCGGGCCACGGGACGGCGACAACAGCAGGAGGCTGGCCATGGTACTGCTAGAGTAGGCGGCGGCTGACCTCGGGGCCGCTTGATCTGGCGCCGGAGGCCTCCGCAGTGGATGATTCGGCAAAGAGGGCAAAGGGGAGGGCTATGGCTTGACGTCATGGCCTAGATCCGCTAGTGGGAAGGCCGGATCTGCACCGCGCCTCCACTGATGGAACTCGATGAGATGGCAACTGCGATAGCGACAACAACCATTAGATGAAGTTATTGTTTGTTGATATTGAATTGTCTGTTGATTTTGCTTCGCTGTGGTGGATTTGAATTTGAACATGCTTGGATTTGATGCCAATTTGAATCTGAACAGGCTTGGGTTTGATGTGCATTTGAATCTGAACTTGCTGTGAAAATCGGATTTATTTTGCTTTTTTTTGTGCGTTAAAACCTTTTTCAAGCGGATGACTTAAGGTGTCACCTGCAAAAATAAATTTTTGTACGTAGTGCTATTAAGATGTCGCTTGAAAAAAATATCAATTTTCGCACGCGAATAGAAGCCACACCTGTGGAAATTGGCAATTTTCTCTGACCTCTGGTTGCGCAAAGACTGATCGATTTCAGCAGCTAGCAAGAATATTTTTTTAGCAGCGTATTACGATTATTTCGATCGTTTGTTATTTTGGACAACATTCGGCTAAACGCAATAAACGTAGCAATATGTGTGGGATTAATAAAACCCTAAAACGATAGAAAAAGTCATGCGAGTGTACAAATTAACAAAAAAAAACAAAAATTAACATTATTATTAAGCTAACCATTAATAAACAAATTTGTACTTCTTCCTCCATTTCAGATTATAAAACCTTCTAGCATTGCCTATATTCATATAAATGTTAATAAATCTAGACACATATTCATATAGATGCCAAAATCATTAACATCTATATGAATATGGACTATACTAGAAAGTCTTATGAGTTGAAACGGAGATAGTACAAATTAACAAAAATGGCTAACCGTTAATAAAACCCTAAAACGATAGTAATATGTACTTACAAATTAACAAGCTTGACAAGCTTGAGGTGCTCCCATCTTCAAATGGCCAGCAGGCTAGCTAGGATAAGCCAGCCATGTGAGTGGTCGGACGAGCCTCCTTTAGGTCGATTGATTTCCTCCCACTACTGGAAAGAAAACATTTTTACAGGCGGCCAAAATATCCATAACGCCTGCAACCAAATGCTGCAGGCGGCCAAATCCACCTGTCTATGAAAATATTTTTAGTGTAAAAAAAAATTTGGCCACCGCTGCCCTATCACGAGCTGTGCCACCACGAGGGTTTTGGGAGGGAGAGGGAGGGGAGGAGGGGAGGGGCCTGCGCTGCCACGAGGACACTGCGCCAGCCCGCCGCCGCCGCCGAGGGGAGGGGAGGGAAGTCGCTGTCCGGATCTGGGAGTAGGAGCGCCGCCGCCACCACCGATGACCTCCCGCCTCCGTGCCTCCTCAGCCGCTGCCTTCCCATGACGCAGCCAGATCCGTGAGGGGAGGGGAGCGCCGCTGACGACCTTCGGCCTCCGCTGCTGCATGCAGGTGCCGTCACCGTCCTCCCCCACAATGCTTCCGGATCCAGGATGGGAGGGCCGCCAACTGGATCTAGGAGGTGGAAACGCTGCCATTGACCTCCCTCCTCCGCAGCTACATGCGGCCGTTGCCGCCGCACAGCCGCGCCCCGCCGCCGTCCGCCCCACGCCACCGGCCACCGGCCTCCCCCCTCCCCCCTTCGTCCGCATCTGGGAGGGAGGGGAGGCGAGCCGCGCCAGGGGTGCGCCGCCCCATAGCGTCGCCGTCCCTGTGCCTCGCCTAGCCGTTGCCACCACCGACCCCGCGCCTCGTCGTCGCGGATCCCACCGCCCACGCGCGCGCGTCGCCGTCGCCGGTTCCCGCCGCCCCCACTGCCGAACACCCATCGCTGAGGGAGAGGAGAGGTGAGGACTTAGAAAAAATCTAAGTGATGTCGCGTCTATTTATATTCCACGCCTACTTTTACAGGCAGACCAGGGTATATTTGCAAGCAGACCGCTTAAGTGGTCCGTCAGCGAAAATAGATTTTCGCAGGTGGACAGCGAGCTTCACCCTAGTTTACATTTTCGTAGGCGATCTTTTGACTCCGAAGGTCATGTCCGCCTACGAAAATAAAACTCTCACATCAGCGAAAATGCTTTTTCTAGTTTAGTCCTTATCACTTTCTAATCGCGGTTGCGAGCATTGGATGTTGCGGCTTTGAAGTTTGCTGCAGCTTTGGAGTTGGTTGGAGCGGAGTGGATTGGGCCGGCTAGCCTAGTCATAGGTCGGTCGGTCATTTTAGGCTCTTGGACCGAAATAGGAGGAGCAGGCCAGGTGAGTAGTTGTCTAGCTGATTTTATTTTTGAAAATATACTTTATTTTTAGAGGTTTTGTTGTTATATACATATTTTTGAAAAATAAAATAAAAATATACATGTACCATAGGATAAAAATGCGGGACCCGTTGTTTAGCGCAATGTGAAGATGCGAGAGTATCGGGCGGGAGAATCCTGTGCAGCGCACGTGCGGTACCACGTGTCCGCAGTGTGGGATTGTCTGGTCCTGCATCTTCGTGCCACGCTAAACTATCGGTGCCCGCTTGCACACATATATTTTTATAATTTTTTAAAAAGTATATATGTAATTGCAAAAACGTTAAATATAAAGTATATTTCCAAATATCTTCGTGCCTGGCACTCCGGCTACCCTGACAAAAATGGTCGAATGGCCTGGCTTGGCCTCCAGGCCGCATATCCCTTTAGAAGATGGGGTCAACTGGCCGTTTGTGTTGGCTTGGCCAGCTGACTTTGTCAGTCCTAGTTTACTCCAAAAGTCATATATTTCATTTTGTTTAGCTAAGTACGTGTAAAGTAACTACAAATTAAACAACAAAACTAGTAACAATACATCGAACAAGCTCTTCGCGACGAACTGCATTTTCTGTTTGTGAAACCTAAACTGCCTTTGTATAATAAGTACGTACTATACCACATTACCACATTCATTACATGCATTCTACAGTAACAAATTAACATTTTAAAAGATTCATCTCAATAGATGTTATTATTTCCGGGTGTGAGATGATTGCAGGGATTGCAAATTATTAAAAACACACTTTATTCTTTATTCAAGTATCTAGTGGGGTATTATTGTTCCTTGTATGTTATGTAGATGACTTGCACAAATCTGACGATTGAGACAAGATGCGTATACGTGCATGCAAGAGCTTTTCTTCAGATTTGCCGCTTCTTCACCTTGAGCATGAGCCCGTTCTTCATCTGGAAAAGACACGACAGCTTCGGCTCCACGGCCTGCCCTTCCACCATCTCCATATCGAAGTTCCACACCACGGCGGCGGCGATGGTCTTCATCAGCATCACGGCGATGCTCTTGCCGGGGCACATCCTCGTCCCGGAGTTGAACGCGAGGAACTTGTGCGACGGCACGTGCCGCAGCTGCTGGGCGCCACCGCCGCCGCCGCCGGTGAGCCACCTCTCCGGCCTGTACTCCCGGCAATCCTTCCCCCACAGGCTCTCCATCCTGCCCATGGAGTAGAGCGAGATGAGGATGGCGTCGCCGGCACGCACCTCGTGGCCGCTCGGCATCACGTCGTCGGCGACCGCCGTCTTCCGCTCCATATGCCCCGGCGGGTACAGCCTCAGGGTCTCGAACAGCGCGGCCTGCAGGTAGACGAGCGGCTTGGTGTCCTCCGGCGAGAACATCACCGTCGTCGTGCGATCGCCATTGCTGGGACTCGGAGACGGTTTGTGCGAGGCGACGATGGGCGCCAGCTCTTCGCGGATGCCGGACACGACGTGCGGGTTCATGGCGAGGTTATAGAAGAACCACGGCAAGGTCGTGCCGATGGTGTCACGCCCCGCGACCATGTAGGCGATGGCTGTCGTTTGCAGCAGGGCGGCGCCGTTGTATTCCGGGTCGTTGATGTGGGAGGAGAAGATGTCCACGGAGTCTTCGTCAGCGTCGCGGTGCTGCGACTGCGTTGCCTTCGTCCTCGCCTCCATCATCTCACCGACGAACCCATGGAGCACCCTGTGCGCCGCGGCGAGCCTCCTCTCCGGGCCGATGTTGAGCCTTCTCATCGCCTTCCACAAGGACGCCGGCACGACGTGGCGGAGCAGGCCCACCTCCATGACGGTGTCCATGGCGGCGGCGGCGTGCGCGGGCGGCATCATGTCAGGCGACAGGTAGCCAGGGTGGACGCCGAACACCGCCATGGACGTCACGTCGAACATGAGCCTCCCGGTAAGATCCTGCATATCGAACGGCGCCCCGGCCGTCGCCACGCGGGCCAAGAAGGGGAGAACACCATCCCGCACCTTGTCGAGGCAGGAGGCGGCCATGGAGGCAACCAACCGTGGGTCGCCGAGGACGCTCAGCATCTTGGCACGCAGCCGGAGGTAGGGCTCGCCGTCGAGGGTGAAGGAGACGCCGGCCATGATGTCGAAGATCTCGGCGAACTCGTGGCCCTTGGGGTAGTTGCCATGGTTGGAGGTGAAGATGTGCCGGACATTCTCAGGGTCACATGTGATGAAGAACCGGATGCTGCTGGTCGCCGCCGTGCCGCGCGCCATGACGCTGTGTCCGGACGCGGTGAGGACGCCGGCGAGGTGGTCATGGAGGTTTTGCAGGTTGGCGACGATGGACGGGAGGGTGCTAAGAATCGACCAGCCTATGCACAAGTACAAGACAAGAGCAAGCAGCATCATCAGCGACGAGATGATCAGTAGTTCTGCCATGAAATTAAGGTCACTTCTCATGACAATATATTGGATGTGTTTTTGTATAGTGTATGCGCGCTACCACCTTGCGTTGGCTGATGTCATGGGGCTTTGCATGGCTTAATTTATAGGGAAGAGCAAGAGCTAGCTTGGCTAGCTCACGTAACGCAACGTGGCATACAACAAAAGGGGAACAGTGGCTATATAACATTTGACACAGTAGCGCGGATCCAGAAATTTTTGTGAGTCTGGGCAAGTTTTAACAACAAATATATAGTATACAAATCCATATATCATTTTAGAGTGAGCATTTGCTTTGCTATTCTACGTTAAGCCGTTAGTTAAAGTATATATACATATATACTACTGCTGCTTCAATTCATACGGTGATTAAGAAAGATGATTAGCAAGGTAATTAGGTTTAATACAATGGGGCATGGTTGCATGAAGCCGGTTGAGCCTGGGCAGCTGCCCAGGGTTGCCGGGCCTGGCTCCGCCACTGAATTTTGACGGTGTTTGATGGAAAACTTTCAAATACAATATAACTATGCTATAATTGTGGTGTAGTTATATTGTAACTACATTATAATTATATAATTGTATTATAACTTATGTTTAACTGTTGTATAATAACTAACCTGAAGAGCCGGTTGGTTAGCTGCGCATACTTATGCGCGTTGTGAGGTGACAGGGGACCGATCCCTGCCTCAAGCGCGCGGTGTCAAAATTTTCATCCTAGGTTTTGCATGAATCTCAACGATGATCTAAGGGTCCAAAAAGTGAAGGCTTTTTGGAGAAAAATTGTTGACAATTGTATATCAATTCTAGGTCAAAAAGGAACACCTAAGAAAAAACAGGTTAAACAATACACCGGAAAAAACCACACCACAAAGCTACACTAAACTAAGAACACCTGAAAAAGTAGTACCCAACTTATTGGTAGTTTAAGAGCCTCATCAGTTGGCCTAATAAGCCAAAGCAAAAGCCAAATTTAAATTTTGATGTTCATTTCATGATATTTTCAACGTAATTTTTTAACGCTAGATTTTAAGTCGCTATGAACAGATATATAAAAGTGTTATCTATAAATTATTTTTTATTTTCTAATAAGACGTACATTTCGGGTCTTTAAATTAATTTCATCTATACATATGTGCCACCGATGAGACTCTACATTTCCTACTAAAAACTATCAATGTCGTATAGCTACTTCGTAACATAACATTATAAGGAGATGGTGATTAAGGAGAGGTTTCACATGAATGGTAATTACGGTTCTGCTGAGCTCAAGTCCAGCATATTGCGTGACTTGTGATACGTCGATTCTAGTAGCATGTCCATTGATATAAAAAAATAATTTTGTGGGGTTTAATTTCTTGCTTCGCTTCTCGGTTATCTGCGCCGCAAAATTTGAATCAAGAACCCCACTACAAACAAACCGACAGTGACGCTATTGTTTCTGCTGGTTAACTGATTATTGCTTTCACTTTGTCATTGCCTATTCAAAGCCATCACTGATGCCACTTATTTACCAGCAATCACTAATACAGAACAGTAAATAGGGGGTGGCTCTATAGATGCCAAAAACATTACAACTGACAGCTATAGGGATTTTCCCACTCAAGTGCGTGCCTGCGGGGTGCCGAAGGAGACAACCCGCAGGGAAACTATTTTAAACACTCGGGTGGACGTCCACCCATTTCTTGCATGTCATCAAAATAATTATGAAATTTTTTTAAAAAAATTAACATGATAGATTAATATGTAATATATCATCTCACAAACATACAAGTTTAAATTCGACTTCTACAAGTTCAAAAATAACAAATTTGACTGTAAATACACGTATACTAGTTAGAGTTTAATTTGTTATTTTTATTACAAGTTGTAGAAGTTTAATTTGGACTTGCATGTTTGTGAGATGATATATCACATATTAACCTACCTTAGAAATTTTTTCATAATTATTTATGTACCATGCAAGAAACGGATGGATGTCCACCCGAGATATTAGAATCCATCTCCCAACCGGCATCATTATGTGAGCCTCGCCAATAGTTACTTGGTCGTGACAGATGGTGGGGCCCACATAGAGATGTCGGTTAGGGTTCAGAACTGGCACCTTTGATCCACCACACACACACACACATACATACATACATACATATACATATACATACATACACATACATACATATACATACATATATATATATACATATATATACATATATATATACATATATATATACATATATATATATATATGTATGTATATATATATAAGCTCTTTCCATCCTTCTTGAGCTGATCGGGTAAAGAATACATCGGTGCCTTTTGTTCTTGCTCAACTAGCTGCTTTAGAGGGAAAAGGTTTTGCTTAATTTTCTTTTGGTTTTCTTGGAGATATTTAGTTTTGATTTCTAGAAGGTTAGTTTGTATAATTTCTCACTTCATTTCACTCTTATTTATGGAAATCAATTGTTTGCTATATTGAGTCGTTTCTTTTAGGTATATTTTTCATGGGGAAATTGTGTTCTTTTCCTTGCTTTCCAGTTTAATTATGATTTTATCCCTGTTTTTTAGGGTTTGTGATTTTGCCCCTGCTTTTTTGAAATGAAGCAACCATATGCCCTTGGTTTTGACGGTAGTTAGGTGGCCCCGGAATTTTCGAATTAAACGAAGGAAGAAAATGATATTGTAATTTGTGAATGACAATCGTACCCTTGTTTTAGTAAATCAGTCATCCACTTGCTGGAAATGACATTTCCCCGATCCAATGTTATAACAGTTGTCACAATGTTATAATACATTATTGAAGATCTTGTTGTTCCAATTTGCCTATAAAATCCTTATTGAATTTATTCTACACTGCTTTTAATAAACGATAAATAATTCAGGAACTAGGTTAAAAATATATTATTGTTGAACTCTTCTTGCCATATTATTCATATTATGACACGTACGTAAATTAAATCATTTCGTAGGTACACATCGATTTTAATGGATCGATGATGGGTGTTTGATGCGATGCACTACTCTATGGAGTATATAAGGGGAGTAACATCTCTCGTTGCCGTGGCGATGAGCACAAAATAAGTGAATGGTCCAGATTATTACATGTAGTGTCTATGCATTAATTGCAAGAAAGACTGACAATTTCTAGCACAACTGGTTTATGCACATCTACTTACAAGGGCTCTTATGCTAAACTTCATATGTCCTTACAATCATGATGAAAATGGGGATGGCAAGGGAAGTGCAGGCAAGACCGACGTTCCGAATGAGGATGTGGGCTATGAGCATGATGACCAAACATGAATTGATCACGATGAAGCTGATCTGAACCAGATGTTGCGCGACGGGGAGAGGACTTACACTGATAATAGGGACTATTCCAAGTTCAATACCATGGTGGAGAACTCAAAAACTATAGTTTACAATGGTTCTAAGGTGGAGCACAACAAGTTGCTTGTGGTCCTATCTCTAATTCAATTGAAGGCAACCAATGGATGGTCGGATAAGAGCTTCAGTGAGTTGTTACAGCTCTTGGCAGACATTCTTTCAGCGGGTAATGTAATGCCGAAAACAGCGTGCCAAGCGAAGAAGATTATCTGTCCCCTTGGCTTTGAAACACGAAAAATTCACGCTTGTTGAAATCATTGCATATTGTACCAGGGTGAGTATGTTGATTTGGATGATTGTGCAGTGTGCAAGGAATCTCAATATAATTGTGGAGATGGTGATGGTGGAAATAATGGTACAATGAAGAAGAAAAGAGTACCTTAGAAGTTGTTGTGGTATTTTCCTATCTTCTCTCGTTTGAAACATATGTGTGCAAGCAAGAACCATGCTCAGTTGATGCGTTAGCACCACGAAGAACGTACGAGAGATGGAATAGCACTCATATGATGATCTCAATGGAGAAAGGTAGACAACAAGTACATAAAGTATTTTTCGTATGATGTAAGGTTTGCACTCAACGTAGATGGTATTGTAGGGTTAGGGATAATACATACCTAATAGTAGTCGATTAAGCTCGGCAGAGCCCACCATATACCAAGTCTTATGCGGAATCATACCTCGTATATAGAAGGAGTTCCGGATAAGGAAGAACAAACATAGTTCTACATGGAAACTATAAGCACTACTTGGATTGTATCCATACTTGTCTCCCTAGTTCTACTTGGACAAGGGGACATCTAAGGGTATAAATACAAGACCCCTAGGGAGGGGAAGACAAGCCCAGACAAATCAACAAGCTCAGTCAGAATAGACACCAATACACGCCACCAGACATCGACATCAAATATCAACTTAGACAGACCCAATCTAGTACCATCAGAGGACGACAAGAGGGATCTAACACTATCTCTGATCTTGCCGAGTATGTATTCGAGGAGGAAGACTACCCCGTTGTCGACTACGTGTTGGTGTTCCATGCCGCCAAGTCGACGATGACTAGATAGGTTAATCCAAATATTGTACTTGTGGAATTCTGATGAATAAGAGCAACACCTGCTTCGGCCAACAGGAGTAGGGTTATTACCTTCCGGTGAAGGGACCCGAACCTTTATAAAAATTCTTGTCTCTGTCTCTTCTACCCCAATCTCGCATATATCCTGATACCAACGATCCCCATACCATACAAATACCGTAGTCGTGATCTAAAACATCGACAGTGGCACGCCAGATAGGGGTTTTGGTGCTTCAAGGTTTCGACTAGATGGATTCAAGAAATGGATTCTCCGACAACACACTACTTGACGACTTCGGCTGTAGGGGGATACAACCCGAACGAAGTGCGTTATCTGATGGATCAGGGCCCACATCACCTCAAGCTTCATCAAGTCATCGTCGCTGTGGATTTTGTGACGAGGTATACTTCAACTAATTTGGCCCTAGGAGATCTGACCCGACCAGAGTACATCCCCCGACGAGATCGGAATCATCATCGTCAATAATTTGATCTGCCAAGATCATCCAAACTTCAAGACATGTGGCGTACCAAAAGATTTCAAATATATATGATATCGAACGAGAACGTGTTATGGTAATTGGTAGATTGGTTTTTTAAATTAATTTACTAATTTCGTAGATACATCCGGCATGTATCTACAAAGGTATGCAATATTTTATATGCAATTTAACATACCTATTTTTCAGATCTATATGATATTATCATATCTGTAATTTATTATGTTTACCTAGAGCATACTTTTTATACAATATCTGTTGTGCGAGTGTTTTCTATATTAGGCCGACTACGGGCTATTACTGGAGGCTCGCTCTGTTTCCGTTATATAAATCATACTTGTTTATGGTTTATGTAATAAATGATATTTAATCTGCTCATTATATCCTGATAATACTAGAAGATTCATGTAGTTTTTTAGTACGTACTCGATATTCTCTGCTATATGCCTTTCTTCTAGAAAATATTTTTGAAGAACAATTGAGCACTCGAGTAGGTTGTGGTCAAGTATACCCCATTATCGAGAATGTTCTCGACAAAGGCCGAGTTGTCGGACCAAACCTACCAACAAAGAACGACGACTTATCTCACGTATAGCGCCTGCCACGGCTAGACTATTTGAGAATAGGTTGTTAATGGATGATTCCTCGCGAACGTCATCAGCTTGATCACCCAGCATGATAACAAACGGACCTCCAGATATGCTATAGGTTGGGTATGTGAGTCATGCTGGCCACATGAGATGCACATGTAATAACCAACTCTAGCGCCTCTCCAGGTGATCGAGATATGCCTACTCCTGGTTCTCGACCAGTCGATTGTAGCGACCTCTCACCACCTATCAGTTGCCAGGTGATCAAGAGATGCCTACTCCTTGTTGCCAAACCAGTCGATTGTAGCAATCTCTTGCCACCTATCAGTTGCCTTCAGGTGATCGAGAGATACCTACTCCTGGTTCCTGACCAGTCGGTTGTAGTGATCTCTTGCCACCTAACACGACAACCGACGTGTTCTTTATAATGACAACCGAGACTGACAGGATTGCCGTAGTCACCAGGACGACAATGTCTAGAACTGACAAGATCAGGGTGACAACGGACGAGGTTAACGACATCACAACAACACCCAGTGACGACGAAACTCGAGATCCCCAGACTTCAATAGGGACTGAGGATGAGGCCGTAGATCCAGGAGTCATATGCTCCCAACTAAGATAATCCCTCATCGTCTACATCGTCATCAGGTGGCGGTCCTCTCAGGTCATGAGGACGCTGTCCATACATCTCTCCGAATTGCCTTCAGGAGATCAAGAGATGCCTACTACTGGTTATCCAACAATCTATTGTAGCGATCTCTCACCACCTATCAGTTGCCTTTAGGTGATCAAAATATGTCTACTCCTGGTTGTCGACTAGTCGGTTGTAGCGATCTCTCGCCACCTATCAGTCAACTTCTAATGGTCGAGGTGACAACTACAACTGGTCTTCGACCAGCGGCGTAGCGATCCTCGCACCTCAACTTCTAATGGTCGAGATGACAACTACAACTGGTCTTCGAGCAGCGGTGTAGCGGTCCTCATGCCTGAACTTCTAGTGGTCGAGGTATGACTATAATTGGTCTTCAACCAGCGGCGTAGCGATTCTTCCACTACCTCTGCGATTTGTTGAGTACAACTACACACTCGGTCTTCACCTTGTGTGGTAGTCAACTCATCACCCCAAGTGCATCAACTTCTGTAAGTGTTATATGTGCAATATTTGTCTGTTGATCCCCTTTTCTTACATCGCCCTGTCTTGAAGTTGATTCTATCGTTCCTTTATGCTATTCTGACAAAGCCTCCAAGAAACCTAAGGGGATTTCGGCTGGGGACGCCCAGAGCTGGTAAGGCCATATCAGATACTGCAGAGCCAAACAACCATGTCATATTTGGTCATGTCAGAGTGCTCCATGGCAGCGTATTAAGTAAGCTGTGTAATCGGGAATTGATTTTCCCAACTTCACGGCTAGGGGCTAGGATTTTGTCAGCTTCATCTTGGTTTGTTATAAGTTTTAAGCTGCCTTTGTGGAAAAACAATTTTTCCATAAAGACAGCTGGGAGCTAGTAAGGGATACCATACACCAATTGTTAAGGGCAGATTGTCACATGCAGATTAAATTTATTTTCAATTTTCAAATTCATATTATATTGTGTTACCCTTGAGCATTCCCTGGCTATTTCTATCTAAACAATTTGTTCTGAGTATTGATTTCAGGAAAGTGAAATATCAACATAACCAAGTCAGATTTCCGGGCTTTGTCGTAGACTCTACAACTACTCAATTACCCGAGATCAGTTGGTGGAATTCGACAAGGTGGAATAAAACGACAGTGTACCCGCCGAAATGAAATTTCTTGACTTCAAGCGAGAATTTAGTCGCATACTCCACACCTTCTCGGTTGTCTGAGAACAGTCAAGCGAGTACGACAACTATTATTCCAAGGTCTTCGGTTCGAGAATTATGTAAGGTTACTTTATGTTTAATATGTTTGAATAGTTTATATAATTACCTACTCCCTCCGTTTCATAATGTAAGACTTTCTAGCATTGCACATATTCATATATATGTTAATGAATCTAGACACATATATATGCTTAGATTCATTAACATCTATATGAATATGGGCAATGTTAGAAAGTCTTACATTGTGAAACAGAGGAAGTATTCTCTTATATGTTTTCTATTGCAGGCATGATAATTGCAGGAAGGGAAAGCGGATCGTAATTTGGAAATCCAACTCTGACTAGGTATCTTCCCTAAGCGCAATCACATTTGTCGTATTTGTGGAGATATATATGTGTATGTTGAATTTTAGTACATGGGAATTTAGGAGAGATATATATGTTGAATATTAATGTTTGAATTGAGCACTTTTTAAGATATTTATGTGTATGTTGAACTTTGGACTTGGGAATTTGGGAGGTATATGCTGAGGGAGAATATATTGTATATGAAGATATGGATGTGGATGTGGCTGTGAATGTATGTGGTTGTGAATATTGAATTTCTGTAAATTTCTAGTTTGCACAAAGTTTTTTTTTCATGCTGACATATAGCTAGGTACCAAATGTTAATAATAAATGGGCACCTTTGATGTAGCCACGTGGCTGAAAATTTGGTACTTATAACATCATCATATAGGTGCCAGTTATTCATCCTAACCGGCACCTTTATGAAGTTATAGGTACTGGTTATATATCCGACTCCTATAAGGCGTCTCATCAGTGCCACCTGACGGGTGCAGTTATAAATCCGGTACCAAACATCGATTCTCAACCAGCACCAAAGTGGATCTTCTGTAGTAGTGAATGATCGATCGTGTTTTTAGGGTAGTGTTTCATCTCCTTATTTATCCTCCACCTTCGCAACAAGTTTGCATCGTTATTCTTATCATGACCACTTCATTTCCTTTTTATATGTCCCCGTCAGCCCGTCGTTGCATGCCACATATATAGTTTTTAAAGAACGTCACTATATATGTAATCAACTATGCACAGTCCTGTGTATGGGTTGTATTGGTTTGATCCAATAATATATCTCGTTGTCAAACCTTCATTATCACAGAAATGGCTTAGTGCCAGCCCATATCTTTGCTGGTTTTCCAAATCAGCAATAATCAATAATCACGCGTGGCAAAAGTCACACGTGAGGAGATTTTTCGCATGAGACATGTGTTTGCTGTGTATTGGATATTTGGATGCACAGAACCTATATTTTCACGCATATATAGCCTCCTTACTATTTCAGTTATAAAGCAATTTTAACCATATATGTAGCATATATACGGTACTCCTTTAAAAATCTCCATTCAAAACTTCTAATGCGCATTTTTCATAATAAGAAAGGTGTTAATTATTTAGACGCATTTAAAGGCATGCGGTATAGTTGTATGAATCGGCAAAACTTTCAGCTGCTTGAAAATTTTCAAATTTCGACTAAATATTTTTCTAAACAAGAACGGAGGTTTATGAACGTACGGTAGGAGTATAAATAATGATGGCAATTTGTACCTACTAACCTCCAACTGTGCTAAGTTGGTGGATGTGAAATTTGGAGCATATATTTGGATTTATGGATAGGGCGGATCTGCAGGTCTACCACTGTCTCAGATGGCACTAATTAATGGCATCTAGCCAAATAAACATGCTGCCTTTTTAAGTATTTCTATGGCATTCTTTAGCCTGAGTTCCCAACTCACTCTCTTTCATTTTCAATACATACGTTTCTCAAACCTCTAAACGATGTGTTTTTTTGAAAACAATTATATAGAAAAGTTGTTTTAAAATTAATATTAATCCATTTTCAAGTTTTTTATAGCTAATACTTAATTAATCATGTGTTAATCTATCACTTTGTTTTACGTGTGGAGGGAAGGGGTTCCCAACTCCTCAAAAAGCACAGCCAAGGACGACCCATCCATAAAAGGACGTGACTACAACAAGTATGGTACTATCTCCGTCCCAAAATAAGTGCAGCCATAGATATGCATGTTTAGCGTTTTGACCGTTCGTCTTATTTAAAAAATTTATGAAAAAATTAAAAAAAAATAGTCACACATAAAGTACTACTTATGTTTTTATCATGTAATAACAATAAAAATACTAATCATAATTTTTTTTCAAATAAAATAAACGGTCAAACGTTAGACATGAACAGTACTAAAACTATACTTATTTTGGGATGGAGGGAGTAGCAGTTTAATCCTAAGTAGCGAGCAAACATACTTTCCAAAAATAGAAACACCGCGTTTTCTCCCCTCAAGTGTAGCTTTGTGATAAGAATTGGCATGTCTATAGAGTGCGCATCCACTTATTAGCACCATGCAGTTTACATGCTACATAGTCTTAGCATTAATTGTTGCACTAAGTACTAATTTTAAAACCTTTAATGGCTTATATCTTTTAAACCGTATATTAATTTTAAGATCAAATAGAACCATCATACTCTACTTAAAATATATACAAAACGAGTCCGGTATTGAATATATTCAGATTATTTTAATTTTTTTTTGTTTTTATCTCCTCTAGCGATGTTGTTACTTCGAAAATCATAAAGAGTTACTTCCCTCAAGTTATGTTTAATACCGTGAAGAATCAATATAATTGCTTAGAATACATTAAAGAGTTGCTTCTATTTTCTCAAACCTACTTTCGTTCAACAGTGAGTTACTTCTAACATCGTGAAAAGTTAGTTCTAATTTTTCAGAGTTACTTCCCTCTAAGAGTGTAGTAACTTCTAATACCGTGATGCGTAATACTGTGAATAGTTACTTCTAATTTCTAAAAAGTTACTTCCTAGATAAAATAAATTGCTTTTATCCAAAAACAATAATCTCTCTATATATATATTGTGTACCTCGAATGAAAGAATCATATATTTACTTGTGAATCTACACTTTACCTGAAGATCTTTCTTTCAACAAACGCGCGCGCGTGCACACACATATATATAGGACGGCTATTTTGTACACCCAGGTGTATGTACTCCCTCCTTCTTGTTGGATATCCATTTGTTGATATTGGATAGTTGGGTTAAAAAGAAAATAATGGCACCGGCTAGTGAGGAATGGTTGGATATTTAAATTTCTGCATGCATGTTCGGCCGGTATTCTATTTTCAAACTTTTGAATGCATGCACACCAGCCGGTGAGGAATTGCCACGCTAAAAATTTCAGATATACTGTTTTCTTAGTTAGTAGAAGTATATACTCTTTTGACTAACTATTAGTATTTGTTTTGTCACTATATACTCTATTTTATTTAGTAGTAGTATATACTATTTTTTTAGTATATACTATTCTTTACTTAGTAATAGTATACACTATATTGTCAATGCACAACTGCACAGATTTGGTGCACAATTGAACGAGGCCATGTATTTGGTTTCAAAATTGACAATGTACCTATCTAACTTTCCTCTTTTTTCAAATAGTAGTACCGATTAGTACTAGTATATGCATTATTTTTTTTAGTATTGGTATATACTTTTTTTACTAGCAATATATACTACTTTTAAAGTTACGGTATATACTATTTATCTATTAGTAGTAGTATATGCTATTTTTTAAGTTAGTATAGGTATATACTGGCTATATTTAGTTGCAGTACATACTGATTTAAAAGTTCATTGCAGTATATACTATTTTCCAGTTAGCAGTAGCATATGCTTTTTTTTAAGTTAGTATCGCCACATACTAGTTTTATTTAGTAGCAGTATATACTATTTCAAAAGCTAACCAGTATATACTTATTTTCAGTTAGTATCGGTATATACTGCTTTTTAAGTTAGTGGTAGGTATGGGGTTAATATATAGTTATGAATCAGATCACACTGAGTATGACTGTGAACAGAAGTATCAATTCGCTGATTAAGATTTACAAACAACATCACTGTTACATTCAGAATTATGTAAAACAAATTTAATGCTCTGGCCGTATACTGAATGAGCAGTATCAGTACTTCTTTTCCTGATCAAAACCAGGAAAACAAGAACGAAACATAATACTCCTACATCGATTTTAAAATGATTTCTTGTTGCCTGACAACATCGATCACCCGGGTGCCGCGGCCGTCGACGTCGCCACCAACAGATAGGCAGCCGTGGAGCAGTAGTTATGCCATGGCATTCACTGAAATTCATGAGTCGTTCGAGTCGACGCGCTGCAGTACACATCGATATATTCCGCCATCGGCCACCATCTGCAGACAAAAGAAATTAGGTGCTTAATCTTTCATGGAAATAAAGCCAGAAAGGCAGTATATACTATACGTAAAAAGTAGCATGAACAAGCAGAAAAAAGGAGTTCAATTAACAGATGCATCACGTACGTATGTGTTTTTACCGGACGCCGGCGTTGATGCGTTGTCGGATTTCATCGGCTGGGGCAAAACCTGTTGGATGGACACCATAGCTGAAGGGAAGAGGACGACCTTACAGGGGCTGCCGTCTCTGATGATGATTCGCTTCCAGCAAGCGACGTACGAATAGGCCATAGGGCTAGGGAAATCAATCTTCCGCCGCCTGCTGGGAACGATGAAGTCGCCGTGCCCGTGAGTTGAAGCACGTTGTGCCTGCCGGTGAAGCTAGCGCGCTAACAGGTCGAAGGAACGTGCCGGCCGTGATGCCGCCATCTACGTTTCTCCGATGGGGTGGATCTGTCAGCACGCCGAATCTCCGATGAGCATGTTGTCCCTGCCGCCGGCTGGATAGAACAAGAATATATATGGGAGCAGTTCTACACCGATGCCAGATCCGATCATCAAGGGATAATCAAATATTCCAGCATTTCTTTTTAGAAAATTCAAATTGGGTCTGGTGGGATCCGATAAGCAGGAACATGTGTGCGATCGATCGATGCGGTACGTGGATGGACGGTGGATGCGGACCAGGAGTACGTGCTCCCGGGAGTACATAAGCATTTTCATATATATATATATATATATATATATATATATATATATATATGTATGTATACATATATATACACACATACACATATATACACACATATATACATGCGTATACGTATATATATGTATATGTATATATACATATGCATACGTATGTATACGTATACATATATACACATACATATATGTACATATATGTATACGTATACATATATGTATATATATATGTATACATATATGTATATATATATATATATATACATACTAGCAAGATGTCCGTGCTTCGCTAAGGGTGAAACAAAAAATATTTTATTAAACAATACTATTTCATGAGCATGACAGATATTTTAAATTGTTAAAACTCTCAGACACAATCATAATATAAAATTATCGGTTACTGTAGGTAGAATTGGTGCTAAAAATGGTTAAGAGCATGTTCATTAAATAATCATCTCTAGTCTTTGATAAAAAATGTCATCCGTATGTTGAGAAAACCAGTTTGCATGCACATATTAAAACCAACATGTATATATTTGTAGAGTTTGACTGATCGTGTGACATGTAGTCGATATATAGCTCGCATACTCTAATGTGGAAAAATTAAACTTTTTTGCAATTCTTATTTTTCAAAAGTTAATATTAAAGTAAATGTTTCGGTTATTTTGGTGTCAATAATAAAAAATCTTAACAAAAGAGAATATTTTTGAGCGGAATTGAATCCTATGAATTAGCATAACGTGTTACACAATGGCACTTGATCGTAATTAAGCTTGTATTGTTTTAAAAAAGAAATTGAATCTGATGTCCGTGCATTGCACCGGGTAATGTCAAGGTCAATAAAGTTTAACTGAGCGATTTTTAAGCAGTGTAATATGAGAACAATAATCACATATTTTTTGTTTGGACAATTATTCCATGTTTATGTGTATGATATGAATAATGTATCTGATGTTTAGCGTGATGATTGTACCATAGGAGGAACAAACAGTGAATGCCTTGGTCACTTCCATGAAAGAGACGATGGACAAACATTTGTGTGATTAACAAAAAAAATGTATTTAAAATAGGTAATTTTATCATAATACCAATACTAATTAGGACGGATTAAAATCATGTGGACTTGCGTGAAGACTGATTGTGTGGCACGTGGATAATATATATAGCACGCATACTCTAATATGTCGTGATTTGTGGAAAAAATATCTTTTTACAATAAACATTTTTATCTCAAATAAATATTAAAGTAGAAGTTTTGGTGATTTTGATATCAACAATAAAAATATCTTAATAAAAGAAAATATTTTTCATCGGAATTCAATGCATGGGTTAGCACCAACACTCTGAGAATCCACGGATTAATTCCAGTCTCAAAGCTTGTATGTATTTTTTTAAAGAAAAACAAAAGCAAAATTGATGCTTGTACACTACCGAGGAGAGTCTTTTGATGGTCTTCTGGAGAGATCTTATCTCTTCGTTCTCTCTCTCAGTTACTCGTCTGGTCGATAGGATCCTTATCCTCTCACTCTCACGTTCGTCTTGGCCTCCCTTCTCCCCCTTCTCCAAGGCAGCGCGTGGCAGTCGGCGGGAGAGTAACAGCGCGCGGTGGCCTGCGTAAGAGGAGGCCGGCCGGCAGGGAGAGCCATGAGCGGATCGAGCAAAGCGAAGTGAAGCGAAGCGAAGCGGCGGACCAGTGAGCGAGTCGGGCGGGCGGGGAGCGAACCGACGGTGACCTCTTCCCCTTCCACACGCATCCATTCAGTCTCCAAGCCGGCGTTGCTGCTCGGGAATAACGGCGCCGGTGCCCCTCTCGCGCGGATCCACCGTTGGCGGCGACGGGAGGGGCGGATCCGGCGACCTCTTCACCTTCCGCACGCATCCCGTCGTTTTTCCACTCTCCTCTCGCACTGATCCGCCACCGGCGTCTGGATCCCCTCGTCCCTCCGCCTCCCTCTCACGCGGATCCACCGTCGGTGGCGACGGGAGGGGTGGATCCGATGACCTTTTCCCTTTCCGCACGGATCCCGTCATCTGTTCGCCCTCCTCTGCATGGATCCGCCACCGGCGACGATAGGAGGGGCAGATCCGGCGGCCTCACCTACGGTGCCGACGGCGATGGGTTGACGTCGTCTCCATCGCTCCCTCTGCCACCAGCGTCCTTGACTCGCCCAGCCACTGATGCCCAGGTACTCTATTTTTTTTAAGACAACATTACATAGTGACCAACATTTTGTGGGAGAATAATGATTGCAGTTGAATATGTTACATGTTAGTTAGTAATCACTGAGCAAATGAGCCTAGATGAAAAATGTCACAAATTAAAAGAGTATATCGTTGTAACCAAGTGATAATTTCGAAATAACCTGAATATGCTGCCACCCATTTGATGTGATTGTAGCATAAGCCACTATAATCTGCAAATGAACTGATAACGTATTTTCATAATCGGAACTCAATGAAGTTGGAACTTGCATATATCCATTGATAGGGACTGAGATTTACTCTCTTGCCAGAAGTAAGATAATTGTTCAATCCTTTAGATGGTCCGTGGGATGAAGAGCTGGTCGGTAGCATTTTTTATCAAGTCCACCAAGAAGCTCTGTGCGGTGAGTCTTGCTGTCAATTCATTCATGATCTCTTAGTTAGTCTTGCTGTCTACTAACATTTGGGGTCCTCTCATCGCTGGACAGGTCATGCTTGACATTGTCGGCCCAGAGTTGCAGGTGGTGAACAAGAGTGAGGCTGCAATCTCCCTTAAAGCGAATGGTACTGTTGTTCTCACCCCTGACCAGGGCCAGGAGGCCTCCTCTGAATTGCTGCCCATCAACTTCTCTGGGCTTGCTAATGTATACCTTTAGTAGTTTAGTGTTATTTATATGAAATCTTATGATTGTTTTTACTTTTGTTGCAATCAGATCAGTCCTTGGCTGTTTCCTGAGAAATTTTGTATGTTTCCACTACGTCACTGCAATTTGTAGCATCTGCTATGTGAAAAAAATTGACCTTTTCGTCCTTTGCAGGTTGTGAAACCAGTTGCTACAATATTTGTGGGGCAATACTTGTTCACTTTCAGTGAGACTACTTCAGTTTGGTTAGAGGTAAGAATCTTCAGCATGCTGAACTTGATGTTCTGCATTTGTGATGTGCTTGCTGTATACATTTTCTGATACCTAATCTCCAATCTGCTCGATATAGGTTTATGAAGTTAAAGGAGATGATGTGGTTTGTGTGATAAAAAATTCGGTACCCTGGCTGGTTCACTCTTCACCCTGCATTGTTCTCAAATTCATATTGACCTACCTACACTGTCTGATGAGGTTAGTATGCTACAGCATATTGCTAGGACTGTCCTCCTATTATGCTATATTGCTAGAGTATTACTAACTCATACCGCTTGTTCTTTCCTATGCATCTTATGGCTTTTCGAAGAATGCAGTGTATTTTGTTTTTTATTATGTACTCTAAAAAAGTGGATAATGCAATGATCAGGAGCAGTTTTGAGTTTGCGACATCTACTGCAACCAATAAAGTGGCTCTCCCTGTTGACCATATATGTGTTTTACTTGTTTTAGTCCAGATTCCTATTTTGATTACAGGACATATCTAATCTGAAATATGAATTGAGATATTACACAAACTACTTGTTATATGTGTAGGAATCAGATTACTGTCATGGTTCTTATATTGTGCACTTCCACTTACTGCAAGCTTGTATCCTGTATATTTTAGTTAGTCAAGTAATAGTAGCATGAAAACACCAAAACATTATATGTCTAATCTGAACAATCATTTTGAGTAGCCTAATTTATTGCAAGCTCTTGTGATGATTTTGTTGTGTGCATGATTTATGTTTTGCATTCATGTGAATGTCTGAATTGAAGGACCCGTCTGGAACTTCCATGTTGCTATGTGCTGCTGAAGTCTGAACAACTGAGAAAATTGATTGTTGCTAACTTGAAAAAGTTGACTGTTGCTAACTTGCAATCTGTTTTGCATCGATGGGAAAAAAAAACCATACATACAATTGGTTGTGCATCTGAAAGGCTCAGCTAAACATTCTCTTCTGAAAACAAGGCTCATGTATGTCTAGTTGACACTTTAATTTCTGTATAAAAACTTTCAGCTCATTTGGTTTTCTGAAATCAAGGCTACCTTGTATGTACATTTTATTTTATGATGGTACTGTTAGTTTGAATTCATAAGCTGACTTATCTTATGAAATTAAAATTGCATTCAGGATTGAGTTGGTTGATAACCTGGAATCGACATTGATTGGAGATAGCTTGAGTTGGTTGATACCATGCAGCCCAGGACGGGTTCAGGTTCAGAACCTTCCGGTTCCCTCTCCATGGTCCCGCCATCGGGGAGAGCGCCCTCCTCCTGCAACCTCTTCAAGGACGCACTGGTGGAAGTGGACTTGTCAAGGCCCATCGCCGCTGGAGATCGCCGGAGGAGAAACTGCGGCGAGCGAGTTAGGGTTTGCGTGGAAGCGGAGAAGACGAAGAGCGTTTGGAGCCTAGAAAGTTTTTGCAACAGCAGGACTCCAAAATGGATTCCCAAAACTCACTTAAATAGGCGCACTACCGCCGGAAATTTCTGGGTCCGTTGCGCGAGGCGGCTTTTGGACTTCAATTTAAATTCACTCATAACCGTTGAATTTCGCATGATGTTGTCGACCACTCCTTGTTTCTACGGTTCTCACACCGGGATCGACCAGTCGAGAACGACAACAATTCCGACATCAGAAGTCGCGATCGGTTACATGAGTTCATTTAAGCAGAAGTCGGGGGCTACTGTCAGGGTTACGGATAAGGTATACCCTCTACCCTTGGATGTACGCTATGTGGCAACATGGTACATCTGCGCGATGTACGGACGTTCTTTTTATGCGCTATGGAAATTCGTCATGGAGCCTACAGATGGGAGATTCCTATTTCGGATAGGACTGGGTCGTCACTGTATCGTGTAGGGTCCGATATCTCCGAATCCTACTTGGAGACCACCTGACCTGCGGTATAAAAGGGACCCCCCAGAGGACCTAAGGGATCGAATCTTACCGCCAACACATCTACCATAGCCTACGAAGCTGGAATCTACAGGAGCCAAGTCGCCGGGCAATCTAGTTGAACCAATTCGACTACAATCTCGTCGGTATCATCGAGTTTCACTGTTCCCTTTGTAATCTGTGATTTCCATCATATAATCCCATATTAACTGGATTAGGGCTATTACCTACCAAGGGGCCTGAACCTGAACCAGTATAATCCCTGTTTTCTATTTGCTTGATGTCGTATTATGTAGATCCTCGTACCAGCGTATCCCAATACCCTCTATATCCGGTCTACGGGTATCCCCCGTCGACAATAACTAACCGACCTTTTTTTCCCAATTTTTTTGGATCTGGAGAACAAGGTTGCGATGAGGCCAACGGGCGGCTATGGGAAGCCGGCGGCGTGCCTCTGGTCGCTGGTCGGCAGGTAGTGAAATATGTTTTTGCAGGAATTTAGCAAATGTTCTTTTTAACAACTGAAACTCATTTGTTGGGGTTGACTGGGTGTAATGTAACCGAACGAATCTAGACAAATATATATTTTCTGGAAACTGTTTTTCATCAAAATATTACCTTGCATTGGCCATATTACCTTGATAGTGTCATCTTGCTCAACCAAATTACCATGTTTACACCTTTTCTTTTTACCTAATGTTCTGCTTATTTTGCTCTACGGTAGTGATTATATGCAACTACGCCAGTCCTGTCCTCTACTTTACAGTATTCATATTACTAGAGATTACTAGATTGTTTATGTTTCTAAAGAGTAGCAGCATACGAATAGAGATATTTAGGTATATGGTCTTTGTATCATATATTCAGGTATCACGGATTCAGTGGTTAATATCGTGGCAAACTCTTGGGCTGAATCTAGGCTTGCTTGAAAGCTTGGTCCATAGATCAAAAAGGGTTTTTTTGACCCCACGAAAAATACAAGTGTAATATATTTACCGGTGTAAAGAATTTTGATGTTGTCAATCTAAGAAAAATAGATACTCTTGTGTAAGCAATATAGACCCACTAACAGGTTGGGGTCCAGGGTGACGGCCGCCTCAGATTCGGAGGAGCTGAGGGGATGGCATAGGAGGATGGATGGATCGAGCTACTACACCCCCGCACTTCGCTGTCTTGATGTGCCCCGCCGTTGGCCACCTCGCCATGGCGGCGGGGTGATGAGATTCTTAAGTGTATCACAAATATTCAAAGTTATATTCTATATTGTACCGATTACCGAATATATTTGTATTTGTTTATGACCACAACAAATTAATGGAATAGTTCTCTACTATTTTTTGTCTTTTTATGTGGACATATATTGCTCACGTATATTGTATATTGAAGTAATCGATGGTTTTGGATTATTATTTTCAGGCAAATCATATTATTGTCATTTGTCTACTTTAAATTGATATACAACATTCAATAGATTGTGCAAAAATTATTTGCCCTAACATAAAATTCTAATACTTTTATAAAATAACAATAATAGTGTCGTAGCGTTAACACGGACATATTACTAGTACAGTATTATATTAGGTCACCTAATCTACCGTACCATGGTTCCCTTTCCAAATCATAACTAACCGACCTTTTTTTTTCCTAATTTTTTTTGATCTGGAGAACAAGGTTGCGATGAGGCCAACGGGCGGCTACGGGAAGCCGGCGGCGTGCCTCTGGTCGGCGGGAGAGCTCGGCGGCGGGTGGAGGCAGCCTGGTAGGCGGTCGAGATGGGCGGCCCCGGCCTGGATCTGGACTACCGTCGGCCGACCCCGCTGCCCTCCACACGCCACCGAGCTCTCCTAGTCCCGTTCCACTATCGCGATATCCTCTCCCGACGGCGACAGGTGACGCAATCCATTCCCAGTGCCGAGCGGCGACAAGGTGCATCGGCCTCCCGGCATCCTCTCTCTCTTCCCTCTATAGTATAATGGATGCAGCTATGGAGGGCAGTTTGACTGGCGTCGGATCCTAATCCTGCCTGGGAACGCGGCGGCGAGCTCCTTCCTCCAGTTCCAGTTCTCACCGGCGCAGGTGCCCGGCACCGCGCTATCACGTGTATTTCTTTCGGTTTCTTGGATGTTCTTTGGGTTTCTTCGCCATTGCGCGTCCTCTCGTGCTGCCTCCGGGCAGGGGCGGATCAGGAAAAGAAAATTGAGGGGGCTCAATTACACAGTTTCTTCAATCTCCAGCCATTTAGGGACCTATAGTTTATCATTCATGGTGAGAAAATTGAAGGGATGTTCCGGGGATATCTATGTATCCTGTGGGTGAAGGGGGGACTCGAGTCCCCCTACACCCACGTTGGATCCGCCCCTGCCTCCGGGCATCTTCTCTGCGTCGACAGGATGGGGGATGCCACGACAGGGGAGGACGACTCACCGTCGGGCAGCTCGCGATGTTCTGACCCGGCGCTGGATTTCCTCCGAATCAGTCCCCAGCAACGCGTGCGCCTGTGTGTGTGGCCGGTATCAATTCCGTGATTGATCTGATCGACTCATTGTTCTGTTCATCTTTGTTTTCATCCTGTTTTCACACGCCTGTTGTTCTCGCAGGGATCAAAAACCGTGGATCATTGGGGTATGCCTGCTGCTAGACTGTGAAAACACTGTTGTTTTCACGTCGTATTGAGCTCCTCATTCCTTGCTCCCATCTTAATTTTGTTTTCAGCAGTGAATTTTTCTCTACAATGTTCCAGAAATTGGAACTAGAGCCAGGGGAGATTCTGTATACTTGATGAGATTGAGGCCCTAATGACTGCCAGTGGAACAGGGAGAAAATTCCAGGGGGAAAAATTCAGGTCGAACAACAAGATTAACCTTTGAACCAAGATTATCTAGGTAGACCCAATTTGTTTTGTGTATACAGTTTTGCCCTAAGTTACTGATAATTGATGGGATCATGACATGCATTTAATTATAGAGATGTTTTGAATGCAGATGCTAACATCAGATTAGATTTTTATTCATATACTATCTGCAACAATTCTACAGCTCCATTGGCCTTTGTACCTTTTTTTTTTACTGCCATAGCCTTGGACCTTAGTGGAACTATATTGGTAAAAAATAGATCAATGCATACTAAAGGCAAGCTGCATAATTTTCTATATGTTTGTAACTTTCTGTTGTTTAAATTCAATAAATCCAGTTTGTTGAAGCTGCACCTGGGAAGTGAGTGGGGATGACAGCTCCGGTGAGTGGCCGATGCAGCCGGCGGTGGTGAATGGTTGTGTGTTTTCGTTGTTGTTGTAGGAGATTATAGATGACTAACTTGTCGTTACAAAGTCATCGATAACAGGCTGATTCGATTAAACATGTGTGCATTGAGACAATATGTTTGAGAACCATCGATCTAATAATAATTTAGATACCAAGAGACATTATGTTTGAGAACCATCAGTGTAATAATGACTTGGTTACTAACAGAAATTTTGTGGCAAGATTAATATGTTATGTTGAGAACCATCAATGTAATAATTACTTGGTTACTACGAGAAACTTTGTGGCAAAAATATTTTCATAATACTTAATTATGCCGGATTAATAGGACCTAAACAGATCATATAAATTCCTTGTTCCATTCCATCCGGTGACGGCAACACAGCTCGCTCTCTCTCCACCGTATTCGGATCTAGAAAAAATGGTATATATATATATATATATATATATATATATATATGTATATATATATATATATATGTATATATATATATATATATATATATATATATATATATATATATATATATATATATATATATATATATATATATATATATATACTTAGTACTCTAAAAATAACAGTATATACTACAAGTATAAAAAATGGTATGTGCTACTAAATACTCCCTCCTTCCCTAAATGTTTGATGCCATTTACTTTTTTAAACATGTTTGATCGTTCGTTTTATTCAAAAAATTTTATGAAATGTGTAAACTATATGTATAAAAAAAATATATTTAACAATGAGAATCAAATGTTAAGAAAAGAATTAATAATTACTTAAATTTTTTGAATAAAACAAACGGTCAAACATTTTTAAAAAAGTTAACAACGTCAAACATTTTAGGATGGAGGGAGTAGTAAATACTAATGTAAGAAAAATGATATATACCATTAGTACGTCTAGAAACAATAGTATATACTACTAGTCCAAACAACGTGTTCCTACTAGAAATAACGGTATGTACGTACTACTTATCTAAAAAATGTGGTATGTGCAACTAAATGG
This sequence comes from Oryza meridionalis, assembly GCA_000338895.3. NCBI lineage: Eukaryota > Viridiplantae > Streptophyta > Magnoliopsida > Poales > Poaceae > Oryza > Oryza meridionalis. The sequence goes on along the minus strand of CM002531.2, from coordinate 9,815,615 downwards.
TATATGCTTCTACTAACCAAGAGTATATTAACAATTTATATATGTACGTCTGAGGACGGCCATCTCTATTTGCTGGCGTCGAGCTGAACGTGGATTCACCGGTGTTGGGTTGGGCGCGGCGTGAGACAACGGTACGCCACGCTGAAGCAATCGAGCCGGCTGCGTCGATTGCGAGTCGAGCGGATCGGGGTAATGGCGACTTGGGGGGAGGGCTGTCCGGTGGAGAGACACATGATACCGTTCGTACTCCTCCACCCCACCTTTGTCATCGCTGCGCATTCCACCTGCTGGTCACGCCGCCGTTCTCAGCTCGATCGCTGCGCATTCCACCTGCTGGTCACGCCGCCGTTCTCAGCTCGCACGCCTCGCCGAAGAACAGAGAAATGAGAGAGATATAGCAAGATCGAGATAAGGAAGAAGTGAGGAAGAGAAATAAGGGGCAATTTAGTCACTCCGTGTAAATATTTGGGCCCCTATCACTTTGTTAGGACGAATACACTATTTTTATTATTTGATTGGCACTGACGCATAGTGTTCGCTAGCAAATAACCACGTTTAGAGAGTATTTTACTTCAAAAGTGAATTTGTGTAATGTCCTAATGCTAAAACCACGAAGTCGCGATGTTCTAGATAGAATTTGCAATTAATAATCACTGTCCATGGACAGGTGTGACGGTAATAGAATGATACCACAGGATTTTTAAAAATTACATGCATACAGGTTGTAATTAATATAATTATATATTAATTATAATAATATAGTTATGTTATGATTATAATTTTAGTAGAGAATTTGTCGATAAGTTAAAATGTAATCATCATATATAGCCAACATAGGCTGCACGTGAACGCGCTCGATCGCTCGCTCGATATATAGAGAGCAAGCTAGCTGAGAGCTAGCTGACGTATAGACTATGGTAGCAAATTAAGTTAGGAATTGAACCTCTATGAATGTTTAACTAGCCACTGCTAGCTTTGTTATGTCTTACATATATATACCGATCGACGATAGATCTGCGGTAAGACGATATATCGATCGAATGCCGGCCAGCCGTGATCGAATGCCGGCCAGCCGTGTCCGTTACTGGTAGAGAAACCATCTTTGGTCGGTCGGTTAAAATTCACAATAGTCTCGGATCCATTTAAAATCGGGACTAAAGATATTTTTTAGTCCCGGTTGGTGGCTACAATGGGCATATGTGATCTTTAGTCCCGGTTCTAAAGATGTTAGACGTTGTCACGCCCTCCGGGATCTTTAGTCCCGGTTAGTGTTACCGATCTTTAGTCCTGGTTGGTGTACCAATCAGGACTAAAGATCCCGGCGATCTTTAGCCCCGGTTGGGGATCTTTAGTCCCGGTTGGTAACACCAACGGGACTAAACATCCCCCTTTATATATTTCTTCTTCCTCCTCTAGCCCGAGCAAGCTTCAAAATTTCTCAAAGAAAGAGGGGAGGTCTTGCCAAAATTTCTTGTGAAATTTTTTTAGTGATTATATACAAATCGGAGGTGTCTAAAAGGTTAGTAACTTCATCCCCCAATGTTTTTTTGTTGTTATATTACTTTTGAGCTATGTTTCACATATTTTTGTCTCTAAAACTTTGTTGTAAGTTGATGAGAGAGAAAATTTGTGTGGGGAAGAAGAATATATAGAAATTTTGTTTGTTTACTTAGAAAAGTTTTATTCTCATAATTTAAAATATGATGAAAATTAATCTTAAAAAATAGAAAACAATCTAAATTGAAAATTTAGAGAAGTACAACATTAATATTAGTTTAGAACTTCAAAAATTGTTAATAATAATTGTTTGTTAGATTATTTTATAATTATTAATTGTATGAGTAATGATATGTTATTATTGTATGCTTGTCGAAAGAGTTTTTAAGTATTTTATCATTATTGTTTGACTGTCATTATTGTATGAAAATTTATTTATGTATGATTTTTTTCATTTTATGTAGATGGATCGGCAATGGATGTACGTTAATCGGCGGTCCAAAGAGTTTATTGACGGCGTGCATTATTTTTTAAGAGTGGCCGAAGCTAACAAGCGTAACAGTTTTATTTGTTGTCCATGCAATAAGTGTAAGAACCAGAAGAAGTATTCTGCATCCAGGACTATTCATTTCCACTTGTTTGTGTCGGGGTTCATGCCAAGCTATAATTGTTAGACATCCCACGGTGAGCAAGGGGTTGAAATGGAAGAAGATGAAGCGGAGGACGAGAACATTCCCGACTGGGCTCAGAACGCTGGATTTGAAGGAAATCAAACGGGCGAGGTGGACAGGAATGCTGGCGATAACGACGCTGCGGATGATCTTGGTCAGATGTTGCAGGACGCAAAGGAGGACTGTGAAAGTTAAAAGGAGGCCCATAAATTGTAGCGGATGTTAGAGGACACAGAACGTCGTTGTACCCAGTTTGCGAGCAGGGGCACAAAAAGTTGGATACCACTCTAGAGTTCTTGCAATGGAAGGCAAAAAATGGTGTTAGTGACAAGGCATTTGGCGATTTATTGAAACTCATCAAGAACATTCTTCCAGAGGGAAACAAATTGCCCGAGACAACATACGAGGCTAAGAAGATAGTCCGCCCTATAGGACTGGAAGTTCAGAAGATTCACGCATGTCCGAATGATTGTATCCTATATCGTGGTGAGGAGTACGAGAACCTAGAAGCATGCCCTGTTTGTAAAGCACTACGATACAAGATTAGACGAGAGGATTCAGGTGAAGTTGACGGGCAGCCAACAAAGAAGAGAATTCCTGCTAAGGTGATATGGTATTTTCTTATAATACCACGGCTAAGGCGTTTGTTCCGGAACAAGGGGAATGCTAGAATAATGCGTTGGCATGCTGAAGAACGTCAACAGGACGGGATGCTGAGACACCCCGCCGATGGTTCGCAGTGGCGAAACATCGACAGAAAATTTAAAGACTTTGGAATGGACGCACGAAACATACGGTTTGGTTTAAGTACGGATGGCATGAATCCTTTTGGAGAGATGAGCAGCGGCCATAGCACTTGGCCCGTTACGATGTGTATCTACAACCACCCCCCTTGGCCACCGTCGTCTCTCGCCGTCGTCTCGCGGTCGACGCCGCCGCTGCCGCCGCCGCTGACGCCGCCGCCGCATCTCTAGGGTGAGAGCCGCTGCCGCCTCTCTCTCTCGATCTCGATCTCTCTCTCTCTCTCCAAACCACCGCTGCCTCGTTGCCGACGCCGCCACCGACGTCGACGCGGCTGACCCCGACTCCGCCTCCCGCTGATGCCGACCCGGACGTCGACACGGCCGCCACCGCTGATGACGTAACGTCCACGCGGCCGCCATTGCCGACGACGCCATCACCACTACCACGCCGCCGGGCCGCGCCACGCCGCCGCCGCGCCGCCGCCGCGCCGCCGCCGCACCGCCACACCGCCAGATGAGGAGCAAGAGAGATACTGAGGCGAAGATTGTAGATCTTGAGTACAGGGTATCGAGCTACAAGCTCAGCATGCAAGAGGAGGTGGCAAGGAAGGTGGATGAACGCATGGCCGCACATCGGTCCTAGGATCCCCAGCTGTACATTCCTCCTGCAATGGTCAGCCCATCAGGCAATTGTAGCAGCTGCGCCTCAACGGGGCAGGTAGGATCACAGAGCATGGACGCCACAGAAAACAAGCCGCGTACGAGGACCTCGAGTTGGACTACCCTGGAGGAGACGCCGCAGAAAACAAGCCGCCGCCGTACGATTGCACGCAAGAGGAGCTTGACGCTTATGTGGCAGCAGAAGTCAAGAGGCAATTGAAGCCTCGAAGTCGAGAAAAGAAGATTCCTATAGACCCGAGTGCTAGGAACTTCTTCAGGGGTATGTCTGCACCTGCCAAGGAGGCCATAAAGCTATCGAACTATGAGCGAACACTGAAGAAAGCATATTCTGGAAAGTCCAAACCAGTCCCTCAGCCTGGAGAGCAACCAAACCAGGAGGTCGAGCCGTTGGTGACCGGTGAAGAATTTGGAATAAAAGAATTTATTTCTGACACCGGGCTAACTACGGATCAATTGCTACGAGGCGCACCAATCCCAAAGGCGGAAGTGAAATACAAGTACGAACTCGGTAAATCGCTTGTCAAGCCTGAGCAGCTGCAGTCCCTACCGACACAGATGTACAAATTCCATCAACTGTACATGGAAATGAGCACCACCGACAGAGAGATGATCGGAGCGAGGATCAGGGACACGGACTTCTTGCAAGGAGAAGATATTCTCTGGATCAATTTCAAGGGTATCTATGAACTATACCAGCTGGACGCCCTCGATGTCTCTATTATGAGTTGTTGGATTTTGTAAGTATCGTTAAGTTAAATTTCTTATTACGTTTCCTTTAATTAATTAGGTCCTTGTATATAAGTACACCATATATAATATATACTTCCTTTTATCGTTGTAGAATGGAGATTCAAAGGGCCGACGGCGGGGGGTTTTCGATACTGGATTCATCGACCCTCGGAAAGTAAACGTCGCAATGATCGACAAGTATCCGCAAGCCATAGTGGACAATCTCGTCCATCTCCTGAAGGCACAGCATTACAAGACGTTCATACTATTGCCATACAACACATAGTTAGTTTTTACTGTCTTCCTACTAAATTTCATTCCCGTACGTACATGCTAAGTGTTTCATATGTCATGCATCCGACGCACATTGCAGATTCCACTGGGTCCTTTTACTCTTCGACTTGGAGGCCTGCGTAGTCAATGTATATGACTCAATGGATAAAAAGGAGTCTACGTTTGACCAGGTTTTTGAACTTATAGACATGTAATGTCATAAGTTCCAATGTTATTATGAATTTTGATATAATTAATTGCTACTACGAATCATAGTTTTAAACTCTATGTAGGGCTTGGTATCGGTTCCGTCATTTGGTCCGCAGCAATTGCAAAGAAAAACTTAGGCGGAAGTTTAAATTTCCTGTGAGTACACATGCTCTACATTTATATTGAATCTCCAATTCAAATACAAGTGTATATTAATTAGATCTCTCGTCGTTTGTCATGTATATATAGTGCGTAAAGCAAGACCAGGGAACTAACTTGTGCGGCTACTACGTGTGCGAGTATTGCCTCTGCCTTACAACCTAAATCATCACCACAAGAGAGCTCGATGTACGTACAAATAAATTCAAAATTTAATTGCGTACGTATCGATTTATTGTTTACTAATTAATTTCATACATTCATAGTTTATTCGCATGAGGGATAACCTCACACATAAGGAATTTATCGCGGCGGTTCAAGAACAACTCATGGGATTCATCAACCAACAAGTCCTTGATCCCGAGGGTGAATTCTACTACGACGGTAATACAATTCATAGGTCGTTAGCTTCTGAGATAACGACTACTACGTCGAAGTCGTAGCTAGTTAGGACATAATGAATTGTAATTAATACATGTCTATTTTTCTATATGTACACATTTACTTTAGTGTAAATATATATTTTGGCCATATATATTGTCACACCCTAAAAATCTTAAAGTTATAAATTATTGTTTAAATGGAGTTATCACAAAATGATTTTAAAAGCCTAGAAGAAAAGATCTAATTTTAAATAATAAATTCCAATATAAAATTGGGCCAGATAAAATTTTATTAAATACTTTGCTTAGTTTTATAATTCCTAGATTTTTCTGGGATTTATTTGAGCTAAGGAAGTATTTTTAATAAATGGAATTGCATTTAATGAATAATTTAAATTGAAAAAAGGTTTTTAAATCCTCTTTTGGCTTTGGGCCGAAAGTCGGCCCAAAACTCTTTCTCTCTCCTCCCCGGCCCAAGTCGGCCCAGTCGGCCCAAGCCGAGCCGCCGTGCGCGCAGCCGCTCTCCTCTCTCTCTCCCGCTCGCTGACAGGTGGGGCCCGCTTGTCAGAGTCGTCGTCTTCCTCCGGCCGAAACCCTAGCCGAGCGCCGCCGCCGCCGCCCTTTCGATTTCGTCGCCTCTTTGCATCTCCGGTGAAATTGTTTGAGGGGAAAGGATCCCCGGGATCCCCTCTATCTTTTCTCTTATGGAATCGTCGTCTATCTCGGTTTGGAAACCGCGGATTCGAGCTCGGATCGGATTCCTCTCTCTCTCTCCGAACCCTAGGTTTCCATCGCCGTCGCCGGGCCGCGGTGGGCTTCGCCACCGCCTTCCAACCCCTATAAAAGGATCCCCGAGCTCCCCTCTACCCGTCGCCGCCTTCGCCTTCGTCTCTCGTCGCCCGTAGCGCCCTAGCCCCGTGCAGCCGTGCGCCGCCGTCGCCGCCGCTGCTCCAGCCGTGCGCCGCCGTCGCTCCAGCCGTCGCCGTCGCTCGGGAAGACCGTCGTCGTGGTCGCCGTCGCGTCGCCGTCCTCGTCCGCCCCTTCGCCGTCGTTGTCAACCGCCGGAACACCGTCGCCGTCGTCAAGCCGAAGGTCGCCGCCGCCTTTTCCTCGACGCCGTCGCCGTCCGGTCATCCTCCGCCGTTCCTTTGGTCACAGGTGAGTTCGCCGTGCCGCCCGCATCGTTTTGGTGCCCTCCGTTCGCGCCGCCGTGCCGTCGTTCGCCGGCGAGCATGCCCGCCGTCGCCGCCGCCGGGGGTGACGTCACCGCTGACGTCATCGTCGTCGTCTCCCGTGGTCTGGCCGTGGGCCGATCGATCTCAGCCGTTCGTTTGAGTTGGATCGATCTCGGCCGCCCGATCCGTAGACCGCCGCCGTGGACCCGGTCCACCGTGAACCTGAGCCCCGCCGACGCAATAAACCCTTTTTTCTTTTCAAAAATAATTCATTATTGCGTCATAATTCAATTAAAATTTATATAAATGATTTAATCCGATTTAATCTTTAAAAATTCATAACTAATTCATCTTAGCTCGGATTTAGTTGGTTCAAGTCTCTAAATTTTTCTAAAATTGAGATCTACATGTTAAAAATATCCACATGTACTGTTCATGCTTGCTTATATGCTGTTTTGGTGTTTTTGCTCTTTTCTGTTTAGAATCCGACGTTTCCGGAGAGTCCGTTTTCGCAGGAGAAGATTTAGAAGAATTCCAAGGCCAGCAAGGCAAGTCACACAGATCCTAATCAATCCTTTGAGCATGTTGATCCCATTTAAAGCTATTGTTTCTATTCAACTATTGCATTTATTTTCGAATGTCATTGGGTGGAATTAGCCTATTATTTGTTATAGCCCTTTTGTTCTTGATTACCTTATTCCTTGATACCTTGGGTTATTATAACTTGACTAGTTGAGTTTTATATTGGTTCGACTAGATGCTAGATGTAATTGCTTAGCCATGCTTAGAAACTTTAGCATACTAATGGGATAACTTGTGATTCACTATTACTTAATGATGGCTTAATGATAGTTCATGATGGTCAATCGTGATTGGTTAACTAATTAATTTGCCAACTAAAACCTGATAATGGTGGGTTGTGAGTACATGGTTTTGATGGTCGTGCTCATGACAATTAAGGACCGGTTCACGAGTTTCGGTTATGAAACATTAACCGTGCCAACCACAAGCCAGCGTGGGCAACGGCTTTATCTTTTGTATAGCATGGTTCATTGCGGAGCACCAGACTGAGAAGTGGCGGAGATAAGCCCACGGGGGTCACTGGGGAGTCCATGCCTTGTTTATAAGGGGGTGATTATGATCCAGGAATGGTGCACTGTGGTGGATTGTGTTGTGCGAGGGGTAATGTCACAGCTCCTTTCCGAGGTACCGTGGTGGTATTAAGGCACATGGTGACATGTTGTGGGGCTGTGTCTTGTGGGTACAGTGGTACACCTCTGATCAGAGTAAAACTATTCGAATAGCCGTGCCCGCGGTTATGGGCGGGTCTAACAATGTCTTTCGTGATTAGTCTCACCCTTCACACCATAATGAAAGATGTTATGACTGGTAATAATTGATTATCTCCTGGTTTGGAATGGTATATTCCTGGTTTGGAGTTAGAACTGTGCAGCCGGGGTTGGTTGTTCAGAATGGTTGGGCCTATACAACAGGGTATGTTGTATGGTGTTGGATTAATATTGTTCTATTAATACTCTATTGTTTTATTAAATTCTGAAATATTCATTAAATGCTATTTATGCAAAGAAGCCTATATTATGCCATCTTTGGTTATCCTGTGCACTTGCATATTTGCTGCGTGGCTTGCTGAGTATGTCATATACTCACCTTGCAATCATTCATCAGATGAGGAGTTCTACAGTGATGCTTATGGTGTTGAGGATTTGGCGTAGTCCTGGTCAAGCTGCCTGTGGAGTGGAGCCGTCTGCGCTGTTTATCTTTATTTTTTTCCGCTGCTTAGATCTTTATTGTTTGAGAGGAACTATCTACCTCTGTAATGACATTTTATTCGCTTATTAATTAGAGTAATAATTGTACTCTATTATCAATTTGTTATTGTGTGCATCGGCTGATTCCTGGACGAGGGTTTACACACATGTAAGCGTTTGGAATTTTGGATAGAAATTCCGGGCGTGACATATATGCACTTAAAATGTTAAGTGCTTTAATACATACATATGCATTTGCATACATACATATATATAAATACATATATATTATGCATGTATATGTATTGACTCATATATATATATATATATATATATATATATATATATATATATATATATATATATATATATATATATATATATATATATATAAACCATGCAGCAACAGGGCCATGCAAATAAAAAAAAAGGGCAGCTCGATCTTTAGTCCCGGTTGATAACACCAACCGGGACTAAAGATGGCTTAGCCGGCCACGTGGCTGAGCCATCTTTAGTCCCGATTGGTGTTACCAACCAGGAGTAAAGATCGATCTTTAGTCCCGGTTATTTCACCCGAGACTAAAGATAGCGATCTTTAGTCCCGGATTGGTACTGGGGATTATGATCCGGGACTAATAAGGGTTTGTATACCAGCGTGTGTCGTCCCATATATGCATGACGCATGGACATCTGCATGTGGATCCACTACAGCACGATCGATCTACAAGCTAACTATATCTTCGATTGACTGGTCTCCGGTCGGCTAGCTGCATGTTACTAAGTTTTTCGTGGCAACACGGAGTGGCCGATGGATCGCTGCATGTTACTAGTTAACTAATTAGATAGCTCTTCGCTGCAACACAGAATGGCCAGCCGACCAATCAATACGTTAAAAAATTCTTATATTTTAGGACGGAGGGAGTAACTAACTAATCGGTTGGGGAATAATCTATATCAACTACTATCTCCGTGCTAAAATGTAAGTATTTTTAGCTATGAATCTGGATAACTATGTGTCCAGGATAGCTAAAAGTTGTTATATTATGGGACATAGGGAGTAATTGGTAGGGGAATAATCCATATCCTTATAGAACATATATATAGCTAGCTCTTGGTAGTTTTACAATTTGTTGTGTTATAAAAAAAGTGGCCCCTGCATGCCTGCTTAATTGTAGCTAGCTAGTATGTATGTATGTCTCTCTCTCATCTATCTCTCTCTCTCTATATATATATAACTAGGAAAATTTGATTAGGAATTTTTATGATTACACTACTGTGAACATGTTTAATTTTTAAATAATTTGTGTGGTGTTTCTCTGAATGTTAGTAACCATTGCTAGTGTATAAATTCTAAACTATAGTTACTTAAAACCATGAGAATTTGGTTTTATAAGAAAAATATTTATGAAACTATATATCACTTCTACATAATGCATTTATTTTTTAATATTTAGCATATCTTATTTTTGCACTTTTTAAACTAAGAGTAACAATTTTTCTTTTGTATACTATATATGTTTTTATGAATTTTAGGATATATTAATAAAACATATTTTCTACCAAAAATATGACTAATACGACTACACCATCTAATTAAATAAGCTGAATACGTTGAAATATTGATTTAATTGTAAGTATATAGTATTGCAGTATGAAACTATGGTTTAGCAGTAAAAGTTTTTCTAAATCAGAAAATATATTAGAAAATGAGACTATTATCGCTCTCAAGTTGCAGTTTAGGGTTGTATATTTCGAACTGAAATTATGTTAGATTTTCTTTTCCAACATAATGCCGAAAAAGTCAAATTTTCTATTATATTTTATTTAAAATTTTAATTATTTTCATTGTATCAGCACTCCTAAAATATTTGAACATTGCTATTTAGAATGTGTTTCAAATTAAAAAAAGGTTAAATTTAGAAAAAAAAAGTTCAGTCTTCAATTATTTTTATCATGTTATTATTTTTATTTTTTTTTCTAGATTTCCATTCCATCAAGCTTCCCTTAAATGTTCTGATCTCTGCAATTTGGTATGGAAATATAAGTGGGTTAAGGCCATACAACTAGGCATGGGATATAAAGGTATCCCTTAATTGTTTTCAATCTATTGTATGACAATAGATCCTAGACAGGGTACACGTTATGACATGAAAAAAATGCTATAATTAAAAGCTTTTTCTCTAATCTATTAGGGACATCAGATATCATATGTATAATTTAGATGTTATATTCATCTTAGGAACGTTTATTTATCTCTAAAAAGATCATTTATTCATAAAACCGCAACTAAGATGAAGTATAAGTAAATAGCCGCTATATGAATCTTAAGATAAATTAACTACTTCCACTGTTGAGGAAAAATATATCAATATTTACAACACCAAATTATTTTTATTGAATATAAAATTGAATATGTTTTTTTATAATATAATTTTTTTGTGTTGAAAATGTTACTATGTTTTTATAGACTAATTCAAGTAATTTGGCATTGACAAAATTTAAAATGACTTGTAATCTGAAACAGAAGGAGTTGGAAGAAGGTCATTAGATATTTAGCATGGTATAAATAATGGTTTGACCGTTTATTAAAAACATAAGGTGGGATATTTTATTTTTCAATTTGAAATTTTAGTATTTTATTTTATTTATTGGAGGCTTCAAGGTGGATAGATGTGGTCCACAATATATTAAATCATTGATTTAATTGAAAATTACAATAGTTTAGAAATGTCATAAATTGAATATAAGATTTAAAAATTTATGATTGATTTAAAGTCTAATTGATGTTGTTTCTATAAGTGCTAGCTTGAGGAGAAAGAGAAGAGAAGCACATGACATAGGAAAAGCTGGCAGACTTGTTAGGCGGAGTCCATTTATGGTTTTTTTTTCCCGTAAAGATGATTTTGGATTTAGTTGCTATGGAGATAAAAAGAACAGAGAATGAATGGTAGGGAGATAGGATTAGGACAAACGGGAGGGAGGGAGTTTTGGGATTTTCTTTTAAAGATGGATCTATCCATAAGATAGTGGATCCATTGATTCAAGTGGAAACCGATGATTAGATGTTTTTCATTTATCACACTTATAGATTTTTTAATTTATTACAGTGCCACATGACGATCGACTTAGAAGCGTTTATGGGCGTACCATTAGGCCTAGACATTTGTAGTTAGAATGGTTGCATGATCTAATTTTTAGATAACGAAATATGATATATTAAATTTTATATTTAATTATAAATAATACAGCAATTGACAAAGAGTGAGAATAAAATTGTAACTTGAGAGTAATGATCATTTAGATGTCTGAATTATTTTTTAATATATCGAGTGTTAATTATAAAATAGGATGAGTCAGCTAGAAAATAGGAGAGGAGGGGAGATTCGGAGGGTGGAAGGAGTACGTACTCCGTTTTTTTACCTCATGTACGTAAGGTGTTGGTGGTAGGGATACAAGATTTATTTTCTTTGAGATGGAGATCTAATGGTTGAAATTAACAGGTCCATCAATTTAAAAGAAAATTGACAGTGTGATTATAGAATGCCACGTGACGATCTAGGAGCGTTTATAGGAGGCTATGTGACAACCTGAGAGCGTTTATAAGAAGTTTAATTGGCTTTTATTACATATATAAGTCCGTTGAACTTCCAACGAAAGCTCTTAATCCGCCACGTGATGCTCGTTTAAATGCTCGCAGGTCACCTCATGTCATATCTCTAAATTAAAAGAAATATTAAAAATTATGAGAAAAAAGAAAAAAAATCTAACCGTCTATTTTCACTTAATTCGGTAACATGTGATTTTATACTCCCTCTGTCCTAAATTATAAGGCCTATATTTTTTTTACACGGTGTTCAATAACATACTTGGACCAGTATTTTATTTCATTCTATGATCCCAAGAAATACGAAATTAGCATATCACATGAAAGTACTTCAAAATATGAACCCAGTGATATAACATGTATAATATTTAGTATAGATATAGTTAGTATGATTATTAGTAAAAAACTACCTAGTTTTAAAAAGGGACGCCCTTGGGACGGAGGGAGTATCTATTAACACTTCCTCCTAAACTCCCATACGTGTACCCTGCCCGATCCTCACCTCTTGTCCTGTTATGGTATTCTCCTTTTTGTTTCTATCTATTAGTTCAAGCAAAAAGGGCAATTTTTCTAAAAAAAAAGTGGGGATACCAGTTTTTTTTTATGCAGATCTATCGCTTGAAATTAACGGGTCCACTAATTTCAAAGAAAATCGACGGTCAGTTTATAAAATGCCACGTGGCGACATAGAAGCGTTTGTAGGAGGCCACGTGGCAGCTTGAGAGCGTTTTCCGGAAGTTTAATGTACTTTTAGTATACAATAGATAGATAGATAGATGTATATATATATATGTATTTAAACATAGATATGCATAATATATAAACAGGCAGCAAGCAGCTCAAGAAAATAAAAAAAAGAAAAAAAAATTCTTTAGTCGGATGGATTTTAAGTCCCGGTTTGCAACCCGAGAATAAAGGGGGTTTACAAACCAGGACTATAAACCACTTCTCCACCTGTGTCAGTTTCAAACCATTGATCTGGTCAAGGCGACATTGCACTGGTGGAGAAACCGTTTGTAGTACCGGTTCGTAACCCCCCTTTAGTCTCGGTTGTCCAACCGGGACTATGAATTCGGGACTAAAGATAGTTATCTTTATCCCGGGTGAAATAACCGGGACTAAAGATCGATCTTTAGTCCCGGTTCGTGTTACCAACCGGGACTAAAGATTGGTCAGCCACGTGGCCGGCCAAACCATCTTTAGTCCCGGTTTATGTTACCAACCGGGACTAAAGATCGGTGTACCATTTTTTTTATTATGCATGGCCTGTTTGCTGCAAGGTTGATTATATATATATATATGTGTGCGCGCGCGCGCATATGTGTATATGTATAAATACATATATTACACACATATGTATAATTTAAAGCACACAACATTTTATATGCATATATATTACCAAAATATATATTAATACTAAAGTAAATGTGTGCATATATAAATATATATATACATGCATATATAGTACAATTCATTTGCTCGCTAGCTATAGCTACGACTTCGACGCCGGCGTTATGTCAGAAGAGGAAGGACCGACGTTATGAATTGTCGATCCATCATAGTAGAATTCACCATCGGGATTAAGGACTTCTTCGTTGATGAATCCTATTAGTTGTTCTTGAATAGCCATGATAAAATCCTTGTGCGGGAGATTATCCCTCATGTGAATACGCTATCATTCAAAAAATAATGACATATCAATATATGAAATTAATAAACAACTTAACAAATCGATACGCAATGAAATTTTGAATGGTTTATGTATACGTACATCGAGCTCTCGTGCGGTGTATATTTGGTTTGATAGGCAGTGGGCATACCCGCATACGTAGTAGCCGCATAAGTTAGTTCCTTGGTCCTGCTTTTCACACTACATGAGAAACGATGAGAGATTTAATATAATCTTTATATTTAACTGTAATTAGAGATTTAATTCAATACAATTTTGGATCATGCATATACTCACCGGAAAATGAAACCTCCGTCCAAGTTTTTCTTTCCAAGTCCCGCAGACCAATTGACGGAACCAATCCCAAGCCCTACATGTGCAGTTGCAAGCTATGATTAATTAATTTGCTGTGGACATTCTCTTGAAGAAGTTCTTCACGCTCGGGTCAGTAGGTATCTTCTTTTCAGGACTCCGAGGCTTGAGTTGCCTCTTCACTTCTCCTGCCACATAAGCATCAAGCTCCTCTTGACTGCAATCGTACGGCGGCTCCTTGTTTGTGGGGGCGTCAACTTTCGCCTTCTTCGTTGCCCTTGTGTGGACAGGCGGTGGAGCTTGGCGAGACCTTGTCTTGGGAGGTGCAGGCGGACACGGTGGAGGTGGAGGAGCCGGAGGAGATGGTGTAGGAGGAGGTGGCGGAGGAGCCGGAGGAGATGGTGCAGGGGGACGTGGCAGAGGAACTGGAGGATATGGTGCAGGAGGAGATGGCGGAGCCGGAGGAGATGGTGCACGAGACGCCGCTTGTCGCCCAGGGAGGATGATGTACCGCTTGCGCCATAGTATAATGGCGTGGCTTGTGTCTCGTAGATGCGTCTCACCGTCTCCTCCTGGGTAGTCCAACTCGAGCTCCTCGTACGCAGCTTCCACCAGCTCAACTTCGACCCTCGAGTATCCTGCTGGAATCGGCCTGCAGTGGTAAGTCCCTGAAATGTCCGTTGGGATGGCCATTCCTGACGCCACCTTCACGTGATGAGAGGTTATCTATTAGTAATCAACCTAAGCAGCAACTTGTGGAATGTACAAGTCAAAAAATCATAAAACTATGAGCATACCTTGATTGATAAGTTCTTGAAGGGAATATGCAGCAAACATGGTGTCCGTTGCGTGATCTCATCAACGGGGCAGGTGGTTTCGTCCTGGGTTTGCATGGCGTCCATGCTCTGTGATCCTACCTGCCCCGTTGAGGCGCAGCTACTACAATTGCCTGATGGGCTGACCATTGCAGGAGGAATGTACGGCTGGGGATCCTGGGACCGATGTGCGGCCATGCGTTCATCCACCTTCCTTGCCACCTCCTCTTGCATGCTGAGCTCGTAGCTCGATACCCTGTACTCAAGATCTGCAATCTTCGCCTCGGTATCTCTCTTGCTCCTCATCCGACTCCTGTACGTGTGGATGTCCTCCTTGAATCCAATCTTCCAGGGAATCACACATTTCCCTCGTGTTCGTCCTGGATGCTCGGGAGTCTGTAGGGCGAGTGACAGCTCGTCCTTCTCTCTGTTGGGTCGGAATGTGCCCCGAGAAGAGGCTTCCACTACGTCCGTTAGTCAACTGGTAGCCTCGTGTATCTGATCACTGAAGACAAGGGAGCCATCAACTGGGTTAAGCGTTCCACCGTGAGCATAGTACCAGAACTTCGATCGATCTGGCCATTTAGTGGTGGCCGGTTCGATACCCCTCTCAATCAATCTTGCCTCCATCTCCTCCCACTTCGGCATTGCGACGCTATATCCGCCTGACCCCAAGTGGTGATGGTACTTCTTCTTGGTGGCATTTTCTTTGTTTCTGGCCATCATCGCTTGCCCTTGTTGCCCTGACTTGTAAGCAATGAACTCGTCCCAATGATCTCTTAGCTTTGGGAATACGTCGAAGTTCGGTGTTAGTCCCTTCAGGATGTATTTCTTGTAGAGATCTCCCGTGAAGCTCTGGAACTGTTCTGCCATTTTCTTCAGAGTCCACTGTTTCACTATGTTCTCCGTACCCGCGGGTAGCGTGAACATCTCGAGCATTGTGGTCCACAACATCTCTTTCTCTGATTCCGGGACAAAGCTGTCATTATCCCCGCGTGCCCTTGTTCTGCGCCAGTACACCATGCTGACAGGCATGTTGTCCCTCACAACCCAACCGCTGTGGCGTACAAAATTCTTGGCTACTTCTGCCGGCGTACTAGGTCGGCCTTCTTCGTCCACCTCAGTTATGATGTGCCGACCCTCTATCTTCTTCGCGGCACCTCGTTGTCCACGTGCCATCTTCTGTCCAGCGGAGGGATGACTTTCACTAGCTTCCTCCTCCTCGTTCCCCTCCTCGTTCCCCTCCGCATCCCTCTCCACGTTCGCCTCCTCGTTCAAGTACTGGTTTGTATCCTCGTTCCCCTTTTCTTCGTTCCGGTACTGGCTGCTTCCCTCTGCGATTGTATCATACAGTATCTGTTCCTCATCGCGATCAGCCATCTGTGCATACAAAAAATATTTGTTAGGTCTATAGGTCATATTTGCTAAGCGTAATATTAAAACTCTACTAATCTTATATTAAATCTCTAATAATCTTATATTAAAATTGTAGTAATCATATATGCTAAGTCTAACAATCTTATATTAAAACTCTAATAATCTTATATTAAAATTGTAATAATCATATATGCAAAGTCTAACAATTTTATATTAAATCGCTACTAATCTTATATTAAAATTGTAATAATCATATATATATATATATATATATATATATATATATATATATATGCTAAGTCTAACAATCTTATATTAAATCGCTACTAATCTTATATTAAAATTGTAATAATCATATATATATATATATATATATATATGCTAAGTCTAACAATCTTATATTAAATCTCTAATAATATAATAATCTTATATTAAAACTCTAATAATCTAATAATCTTATATTAAAACTCTAATAATCTTATATTAAATCTCTAACAATCACTTCTTTACATCACTTGCCTGCGCGAATTCCTTTGATGGCTAGCTACCACTTCGGCTTGAGGGACGACAACGACGTCTCCTCTGCAACATTACCAGGAAAATGTATTAGTCTAAACGGGCCAAGTTACATATATTGTATTTCACGTTTTAACCTATATATATAATCATATATGTATGCTAAGTTTAATAATCATTTAATTATCTCGTTCGTACACGTTTCACTCGCGTTCGTTCTCACACTATTAGTACAAGTGCATTCATGTTCGTAAGTGTTTCGTTCACGTTCGTTCGCGTTTTGTTCACGTTCGTTCGCGTTTCGTTCACATTCGTTCGCGTTCGTTAACGTTTAGTTCATGTTTGTTCGCATTCGTTCACGTTAGTCAAGCGTTCGTTCACATTCGTTCGCGTTCGGTCACGTTTCAATCACGTTCGGCGATGTCGGGGCGCGCGGCAGTGGCGTCGGCGGAGCGGTCGCGTGTGGTGGCGGCGTCACGCGGCGGCGTCGGGGCGCGGTCCGGCGCCGTGGGCCGGCTCGGCGGCGTGGAGGCGCGGCGGCGGCGTGGCGTCGCGGCAGTGGCGTCGGCGGAGCGGTGGCGTGGCGGCGGCGTCGGGGCGCGGTCCGGCGCCGTGGGCCGGCCCGGCGGCATGGGGGCGCGGCGGCGGCGTGGCGTTGCGGCGGTATGGGGGCCCGGCAGCGGCGTGCCGCGGCGGCGGCAGGGCGTCGCGGCGGCGTGGTGTAGCAGCCCAGCGGCGTGGCGCGGCGGCGTGGCGAGCTCGAGGCGGGGGCGGCCGCGTCGAAGTCGGTCATCAGCGGTGGCGGTTGACCGCGGCATGGTAGTGGCGTCGGCAACGAGCTAGGCGGCGGCGGTTTGGAGAGAGAGAGAGATCGAGATCGAGATCGAGAGAGAGAGAGAGGCAGCGGCTGCTCTCACCCAAGAGATGCGGTGGCGGCGTCTGCGGCGGAGGCGGCGAGGACCGCCAAGCGACGGTGAGAGACGACGGCGGCGTCGGCGCGGGGTTGCCCTAGGCAGTGGTGGCGAAGGAGAAGCCGAGATTGATCTCGATGGAAAAACGTCCAAGTGTTGGTGGAGAAGACGAGGGCGCACCGGGAATATATATACCCCCAGATCTTTAGTCCCGGTTGGTGAAAACATCCGGGAGTAAAGATATCTTTACTCCCGGTTCGTAACAACAACCGAGACTAAAGAAATCTTTACTCCCGGTTCGTAACAAAACCGAGACTAAAGAAAAGTTCTTTAGTCTCGGTTGTTGTTACGAACCGGGAGTAAAGATATCTTTACTCCCAAATGTTCTCACCAACCGGGACTAGAGATCTTTTCCCGCTATTTCCAAATTCTTTTTAAACCCAGTTAGGGTTAAGAACTGGGACTAAAGATAATAGCACTGAATTTTGAATTTCATTACATTTGTGTTTCTAAAATAGTAAATAATGCATACAATTATTTAAAGTCGAAAAATTAATGACAAAACCTTCGAAAAATTATTGTTGTCTGTAGTAAACTAAGTGGATAATATATAATTAGCACATGAATGATTTAAAATTGTTAAAAATTCTAATAATCATATATAATTAGCATGTGCATGATATTAAATTGTTAAAAATTCTAATTGACATATGTAAATACAACATGCATGATTTAAAATTAATAAATATTCTAATAATCATATATAATTAGCATATGATGATATTAAATTGTTGAAAATAGTAATTAACATATGTAAATACCACATGCATGATTTAAAATTAATAAAAATTCTAATAATCATATATAATTAGCATATCATGATAATAAATTGTTGAAAATTCTAATTAACATACGTAAATACCACGTGCATGATTTAAAACTTTTAAAAATTCTAATAATCATATATAACTAGCATATGGATGATTTCAATTTGATAAAAATTCTAATAATCATACATAATTAACATATGCCATACAACAATTGATTTGTATGGATATTCAATACATCAAAAATAGTTTACATCGTGTACAGAACAATTACGGCAATACATCAGCAGTGACGGTTGACCGCACGTACTTTCTCCTCACTATTGTTCCTTCCTTGTGATTGCTACATGAGTAAGGGGTGTCTTCATTTGATAGGAGGATGCTAGGGTCAATCGTCACTGTGAAAGGGGGTTGCCCATCAAACTGATCGTAATCCTCGTCAGTTTTGTCCTCTACTCCGATGATTTTTCTTTTTCTGGGAGAACCACGTGGCGCTTCGGCTCGTCAGGCCCTTTGGCCTTTTTTCCTTTGCTAGACATGTCCTTGACGTAAAAAACTTGCGTTACATCATTGGCAAGGACAAAAGGTTCGTCCGAGTATCCAACCTTGTGAAGGTCAACCGTTGTCATCCCACTGTCATCAATCGTTACGCCTCCACCAGTCAACCTAACCCATTGGAACTGGAACAGAGGGACCTTGAGAGGTCCATAGTCAAGTTCCCATATGTCCTCGATGGCACCGTAATACGTGCCAGTTGTAGCATCATGTCCCATGGCATCAATACGAACAGCACTGTTCTGGTTCGTGCTCTTCATGTCTTGGGCTCTCGTGTAGAATGTGTACCCATTGATTTCATATCCCTGGAATGTCGCGATCGAGCCAGATGGTCCCCTCGCCAGGAAGGCCAGTTGTTGGTTAATCGTCTCGTTACCCATGAGATGTTGTCGAAAAGCACTACCGTACTTCGGGCCTCTGTTGCAAAGCACTACCGTACTTCCACATGTCTAGTGTGTAAGGCGTAGTTTGTGGCTCAGTCTGGTCATTGGCAAAAGTACACGGATAGAGATGGACGAAGTCGGGGCTCGATGGACATCTCTAGGGCAAATGAAGGCTACACGAGCTGCGGCCCGGTAGTCGAGATGTCAAGGCACAAGGCCGGTGTCCTGCTGCTAGGGGCTCAACCTTTGTTACCTGTCCCGGGATTCCGGCCGTAGCCAGGATTAGGTCGGTACTCTTGTTTACGGCTAGAATGGGTTGGGAATTATGTCATGTCTTCCATCTGTATTGCGTGGTGGTATGTGGCGCATGTTTGCACGTGAGGAAGACGTGTCTTGTGGGTAAACATGTACACCTCTGATCAGACTATAATCTATTCGAATAGCCGCGCCCTCGGTTATGGGCAAGCCTAGCAATGTACCCAAGTTAGTGGTTTACTTCTTAAAACTTGCTTAACAACTAAAATGTGATATGGTTGGCCTGGGTTGGCTTGGGATGAGCTGGGACCTAGGTCTGGTTGCCAGTTCGGTCTGAATCACCATAGGCCTTGGGTTAAGGCAAGTTCGTGTGGGTTCACGGCCTTGATTAATAACATTGTGTAGCTCTAGGATCGACTTTACAAAATGGCGCTGAGCAACTAAATGTCTTCTAAATGCTATTTACTGCAAATCCTAACCCCTATGTTATAACCCCCTTGTACTCCATTGCATTTATTCTGCATTTGTGGGTGTGTCTTGTTGAGTACAGTGGTTGTACTCAATCTTGCTCAATTTTTCCCCAACCCAGAAGAGGAGTTCCTAGAGGATGAAGGCTTTGGTGTCTAGCTCGTGCCTGCCGTCAAGCGCCTATGGTCATCGCCCTAGTCTTCCGCTATTTTTTGTTTATCTTCGTGTGTGCTGGGCCTTCGTCGCCCATGTAATAAATTAACTATTTACGCTTCCGCTTGTTAAACTCTGAATTGTGTCAACTTTTGGTGTACCTTGTCTCCTGGGACAAGGAATAATACATGCACGTATGGAATGCCTATTGGGTTAATTCCGGTCGTGACATCTTGAAGCGAGTAGCCAAGAATAGAACGATGCTTTTCCAACACGGTGAGAAGACGTTGAGTCTCGTCTTCAGAGAGCTTGTCACTGATTATGACAGGGGCCTCTCTGTCATTGTGTAGGAAAGCATATCGTAGGCCTGGAGGTAGAGGTTTAAGCTCAAGCGGAGGTCGAGGTGGCGGTTCCATGATTGGCAGGTCGAGAGTCTCACCGGGATCTGCTTCTTCCTTGATGAAATCGGGGACCTCATCTTCTAGAAGGGCCTCGGGAGACTCGTGAGGGGGAACTGCAATAACCTCTTCCGCTGACTCAATTTCTAGGAGAGGGTCGGTCAAGGCGATCCTTGCCCGTGAGAATGGAATTGAAAATTCATTCTCTCCCAGTGTTATTTTGAGGCTATCTAATCGGGGTGTGTTGATGAGATGTTGCTCAATTGGCAGCCCGATTAGGATGTAAAAATCTTGGATTTCAAAGATGTGGAAATCCAAGATCGCCTCCCTGTCTTCAAAGCAGACAGACACATCTTATACAATCCCAAATCCTTCGAGGATATTTCCGCTTGGATGTTTGAATAATTTGTTTGTCGGGGTCACTGCCTTATCGCTTAAATAAGCGAATGCAAAAGACTCGGAAACGAGATTGGCCCCAACAGTTGGACTGTAGAGAATACCGACGCCATTCCCTTCCAGATGGCAAGGAATGATTCGGGGACCGGTATTTATCCGAATTACTTTGGATGAAAGCTCTGCCTCCCTTAGCCATTCATCGCTCATTATGGATGTTAACTCCCGGACAGTTTCTCGTAGGAGTCCGAGTTCCCCGAGTTCCATAGGATCGGGAGGTGACAAAGGAACGAGTGGTTTCCTCTTGCTAAAATAGTTCAGGGTATTGCCATAGTCTTCGTCAAAGCCGTCCCTGAACAGAATTGCGGCACGATCCGAAGTCTAAATTTCTTCATTCTCGACGGACGGCTGCTCAGGAACCTTCTCATCAATCGAGCTAACAGAAGTGGATGGTTCAGCGAGTGACTCGATCGTTAGAGGTTCCTCTATCTTGGACATGAATGCCTCCGGCTGGGGTTCATTGGATTGCGTCATGAAGGAAGTATTTTCTAGAATGCGATCCAAAACTGATGTTCCTTCTGACGGCGTTTTGTGCATGAACGATCCTCCAGCGGTTATGTCCAGATAGAATGCAGACTCCTTATCCAAACCCGTATGGAAATGTTGAAGAAGCACATACTCGGGTAAGGACAGGGTTGGTCCGGATTGCACTAAATTAGTGAATCTGGACCAGGCTGCACCAATTCATTCGTTTTTTATCTGCTTAAAACTGAGAATTTCTACTCGAAGGGTAGTAATACGAGTAACTGGAAGGCAAGAAGGCAAGAGGTGTACCATTGCTTTGCTCTCTCTTGAAGAGAGAACGGGAACAATTTCCACCGCACAGTTTCTTGTCTCATGCCACGAATTTTAAGGCACGAGCAGACTTGTTCAAAGTCTCGCAGATAATGGTAGGGATTTTCTAGATCAAAGCCAGAAAAAGGATTTTCCCTAACCATACTAATTAGTGCGGGACGAATTTCATAGCCAGTTGTATAAATGGGCTTCGATGAAGGAGGTGGCTCATAGAATTCGCCCCGAGGAGCAGGCAGCTCAAAAAGCGGTTGCTCCATGGTCGAGAAGAGTTTAACAGGAATACTTCTCTAGGATAGCAGGGGTGAAGGTAGAATAAAAAGTAAAAAGGATACGAGGATGAACTGGGTTCGGAAATGATCAGCAACCGTTCCCCGGCAACAACGCCAGAAGTGCTTGTTGGTATTTCTTACGATCACAGATAAAATCCGCAAGCGCACGGATATACCGATGTAGCACTTCCCCTACGGAGTATTCCAAGGGTATCGAATCCAACGAAATGTGTGTGGTCAGATCGTCCTCCGGTTCATCCAAGGACACCAAGCAAATGATAGGCCAAGATAGAGAGGATCTACTAGTAAGAAACAGTGTCTAGGGAAAGCTTAACTTTAATCCTAATGCAGTACTTCAGGCACTGGCAACCCGCTGTTCCCAGATGTCGCTCTACTACATACCCGGATAGGGAGGATTTAAGTGATCTTTAGGGCTGTCACCACCTCTGCACCCACATCAAACATACTGTGGGATACGTAACAATTACTGGATAACAATTACCTAAACACCACGTCTAAGCAATTACAATCTACTTTAGTGTTTATAACTCACCAAAGCAATCACTATATTTTAGTTGATTATAGTGAACAATAATCCCGTATGCTATTTAGGAACTAACCAAGAGATAATTCTTACAAAATAAATGTAAATTACTCAAGAAGAATATTATATTGAATTCAGAGTAATAAACAGAATAAAAGAAATAGGAGAAGATTACTGACAACTACGGAATTCTTCCGACTCCTTCTACTCTACTCTCTTCCTATTCTAGTATACAATATAGTACAATAGAGCCTCTTGTAACTCAGCTCCAGCTTGAAAGTGTGTGTTGAAGTGAGTGAGATGATGTCCTTATATAGGGGTAGGTATGACGGTTGGCGAAGGGAAAATGTCCATAGTACCCCGCAACCGCCATCAGGGAGTGATCTGGAATGTCCATGCCAAAACCTGGGATCAACGGTGATCACTAGGGTTCGGCCGAACTAGGGGGTTCGGCCGAACTAGGAGGTTCGGCCGAACCTGGGCTGGGCCCCCCTTGCCTGGCCTTTGGTCTGGCTCCTCCTCTGATCCTCCTCTATCATTTCTTCGGTGTTTTGGGCTGATTCTCTGGTGTTTCTATGAAGTTCACAACCCATCCTTGTATAGATACATATTTCTCCTTACTTTAGTCTAGATTTCCTCCCAACATCGGGGTTTATCTCCTGCTTATAAATATACACCAACACTGTGGAATATGTGAGATTAAGCACATATCACTATGTTGGATGTTTTATTATCTGAACTTTATGCAGATGTTGGCGGTATAGAATTGGCATTTAACAGCCGCCAACAGTCGCCGGGCGTAACACGGTGTGTTCTTCTACAACCTCGCCATGAACCCGCGCGTCGTTTCCGGCATCCGCGATGAACTGGCACCCATTGCAACAAGCACCTGCAATGGCGATGGCGCGCCGGTTATGTTCTCGCCGGAGGACACGAAACCCCTTGTCTACCTACAGGCCGCGTTGTTCGAGACGCTCTGGCTGTACCTGCCGGGGGCGGTCGAGCGGAAGACGGTGGCTGCCACCGACGTGATGCCGAGCGGGCACAAGGTACATGCCGGTGACGCCGTGCTCATCTCGGTCTACTCCATGGGCAGGATGGAGAGCCTGTGGGGGGAGGACTACCGGGAGTACCGGCCGGAGAGGTGGCTTTACGACTCCGGCAAAATGAGACACGTGCCGTCACACAAGTTCTTGGCGTTCAACTCTGGGCCGAGGATATGCCCCGGCAAGAGCATCGCCGTGATGCAAGTGAAGACCATCACGGCCGCCATGGTGTGGAACTTCGATGTAGAGGTGGTCGACGGGCAGACCGTGGAGCCGAAGCTGTCATGCCTTCTGCAGATGAAGAATGGGGTCATGGTTAAGGTGAGTAAGCGAGAGGAGATGTTGTGGTTATAGAGGTCTCGCATCAGCTGGCTAAAGGAAGGGGATCGCAATACCCGGTTTTTTCACAGTAAGGCAGTTTGGAGGGCAAGAAAGAATAGAATCACATTGTTACGTGATGCCGATGGTACTGTTCACCGTTCGGCAAAGGAGATGGAGAAGCTTGCAACATACTACTTCCAGACCTTGTTCACTGCCGACCCAAATTTGGACCACTCCAGGATCACCCAGCTTATCCAGGAGAGAGTTACAAATGATATGAATGCTAGTCTGTGTAGGGAGTTTGAGGAGGAAGAAATTGCAAATGCTATTTTTCATATTGGTCCCCTGAAGGCGCCAGGCCCAGATGGATTCTCGGCCAGGTTTTGTCAACGGAATTGGGGCACGCTGAAGGATGACATAATCAGGGCGGTGAAGGAGTTCTTCAGGACGGGAATCATGCCGGAGGGGGTGAATGTTACGGCTATAGTTCTTATTCCAAAGGTGAACCAACCTGAAGAACTACGTGATTTCCGTCCCACTAGTCTCAGTAATGTGCTTTACAAGGTGGTGTCCAAATGTTTGGTGAATAGGCTGAGACCAATATTAGATGAGCTAGTTTCCCCAGCCCAAAGTGCGTTTGTTCCCGGGAGAATGATTACTGATAACGCCCTTATTGCCTTTGAGTGCTTTCATAGTATTCAAAAGAACAGAAAAGAGAGGGGTGCAGCTTGTGCTTACAAGCTAGATTTGTCGCATACGACCGTGTGGACTGGATTTTCCTAGAGGAGTCCATGTATAAGCTAGGTTTTGCTCATCAGTGGGTTAGATGGATAATGTCATGTATAACCTCAGTGAGATATGCAGTCAAATTCAACGGAACCCTGCTTGATATTTTCGCTCCGTCACGCGGTCTTCACCAAGGCGATCCTCTGTCCCCTTTCCTGTTTTTATTTGTGGCGGATGGCCTCTCTCTGCTGCTAGAAGAGAAGGTGTCCCAGGGCATTCTGTCCCCTGTTCATGTATGTCGGCGGATCCCAGGCATGTTGTTCTTCAAGGCTGTAAATGAGCAAGCGCTGGCGGTTAGGGAAGTACTAGCAGACTATGCCTTGAGTACAGGTTAGCTAATTAACCCGGCCAAATGCTCAATAATGTTTGGTGATGTCTCTCATCAGCTGAGAGGAAACAATCTATCAAGCAGATTCTACAAATTAGCAGTGATGGTTTTGAGGACAAATATTTGGGCTTTCCTGTGCCTGAAGGTAGAATGCATAAGGGCAAATTTCAATGCCTGAAAGAGAGGATCCGCAAAAGAATCATGCAATGGGGAGAAAACTACCTATCCAGTGGTGGGAAAGAGATTTTGATCAAGGCTGTTTTACAAGCGATACATGTTTATGTTATGGGGATGTTCAAGCTGCCAGAATCAGTGTGCGAGGAGCTGACTAAACTAACGCGCAATTTCTGGTGGGGATCAGAGAAAGACCCACTGGAAATCGTGGGATTCTCTGACGAAACCAAAATAGTGTGGAGGTATGGGGTTTAGGAACTATAAACTCTTCAATCAAGCTTTGCTCGCCAGACAGGCATGGAGGCTAATTGATAGACCACATAGTTTTTGTGCGCGTGTGCTCAAAGCAAAGTACTATCCTAATGGCTCCCTGATAGATACGAGCTTCAGTGGTAACGCTTCGCCAGGTTGGCGGGCTATTGAATATGGTTTGGAGCTTCTGAAACAGGGCATAATATGGAGGATTGGCAATAGCTGCTCAGTTCGCATCTGGCGTGATCCTTGGCTGCCTAGAGACCTATCCAGGAGACCAATCACTTTGAAGGGAAATTGCAGATTAAAATGGGTTTCAGACCTAATTGATCAGAACGGCCAGTGGAAGGAAAATTTAATTTCCCAAGTCTTCTCTCCCTTGGATGTGGAAGCCATTAGGAATATTCGGGTTTCAGCAAGGGGAGAAGAGGATTTTGTAGCTTGGCACCCGGACAAGCTGGGAAGATTCTCTGTTCGTAGTGCATATAATCTAGCTGTCCGCTTGGCTAACACTGATGGAGGTTCGTGTTCGGCAGGGAGTGATCTGAAGAAAGCATGGGGTAATGTTTGGAAGTGTAATGTACCCCAGAAAGTGAAAGTCTTTGCATGGAGGGCAATTTCAAACTGTCTCCCGACAATGGAGAACAAAAAGAAGCGGAATTTGGAACCTCTGAATATCTGCAGTATTTGTGGTACTGAAATGGAAGACATTGCCCATGCCCTCTGTCGCGGCCCTCACGCCAAGCAACTTTGGTCAGTGATGCGCGAGGAATTCAATAAGCTGGAGCTAATCACTGAAAACTGTGTAGGCTCTAGCTGGATTTTTGATCTCATGGAGGTTGTTCGGGAAGAAGAGCGTGATCTAGCACTCATGTTACTGTGGCGTACCTGGCACGGACGCAATGAACTGACCCATGGCAAAAAACCACCGCCACCAGAGGTATCAAGAAGATTTCTTTTGAGCTATCTGAACTCCCTTCAGGAAATCAAGCAACATCCCCAAGCTAACTTACAGACTGGCAAACATGTTGTCCATCTTTCTGGGAAGGGGTTCGCCAACAATAAGAAAAAGCAGAAATCCCAGGTGAGTAAATGGGAGTCGCCTCGGAGCGTTTGGATGAAATTGAATGTTGACGGCTCCTTCGATGAATCCTCTTCTAAGGGGGGCATCGGCGCTATTCTCAAAAACAGCACTGGGCAGGTAATCTTTGCTGCTTGAGGCTTCATTGACAACTCCAAGGAAGGAATCAACATGGCAATCCAGTGGACTTTTCTGCCTTTGATCGTGGAAACAGACTGTTTGGTGGCAAAACAGCTAATCCAAGCCAATGAGAAAGGATATTCGGATCCAAGAGATTCAAGACCTCTGTAAGGGGTCCAGGGAAGTGGTGATCAAGAAGGCTGACAGATCCCAGAATCGTGTTAGTCATGCTTTAGCTAATAGAGCCCGGTGTGAGTCTCTGACAGACTTTTGGCCGGATGAAAGTTGTAATTTCATCTCTCACCTTGTCTGCGAGCACTCTTTAGCTGAGTAATATATCTCACCCTTTCCCCGAAAAAAAAAACAGGTGAGTAAGTGTGCTGTGTAACCGAGTTACGTTTCGAAAGAAGCACACCAAGGCAGGCGCGTCGTGCTGGATTTTTGAAGAAGGCATATGCATTCGGTAGCTTGCTGTCCTTTTATCATTCCACAGTAAGTATGTCTATCTATCTATCTATCTATCTATGTATCTGTCTGTATGTATGTATGCAAGCAGATTTCCTACTTTACATAAACGATGTGTTCGATTATACGAGAATGCTTTCAGCCGAACGTCCGGTGTATACTGAAAAAAATTCGGACACTGACAGGGCCACCGTCCCACGAACTCCAAACTACCTTTATCTTTCAATCTACAGAACTTAGGCCTTCTCCCTTTAACTCTCTTCATTTTCTCTCTCCTACCTGCTCGTTTATGTACGACCCAACGAGCGTCGAGGCAGTTGTAGGAGGCGTCGCCTCCGACGGTCCGGTCAGGGTTGTCCATTCTAGGGACTGTTTAGTTCCTAAATAAAATTTTTCACGCTATTACATGGAATGTTTGGATAAATGAATGGAGTATTAAATGTAGATAAAAAACAATTACACAGTTCACCAGGAAATTACGAGACGAATCTTTTAAGTCTAATTGCGCTATGATTCGATAATATGGTGCTACAGTAAATAAACATTTGGTAATAATGGATTAATTAGGTTTAATAAATTCATCTCGCAGTTTCCTGACGGAATGAAATTTTTTTGCCAACTAAACAGGCTCTCAATTGAAGATTTCGGAAATTTCGTTTATGTACAAGAAAATATGTCAGCGGAATTTTTTTTCATTTTTTTAAAAAAAATTGATCAACGTTTTCTAAAATTCAATAAAATTTTGTTAAATTTTTATATAATTTCCGGAAAAAAGGGTATGAAAAATCCTGAAATTATTCAAAATTTCGGCGCATCGAAAATTCCGAACTTTCGGACCAAAACGAAATTGACAACCCTGCATCCGACCCTGTTGCCGATTGCTCCATCACGAGCATATGCTCCGGTTCGCCCTCACCACCGTGGCTCCAGCGGCCATGATACAAGACTCTGTTCTGTAGCGCCATCCCCCGTTCGATGAGAAGCTCACCGAACTTGTCCACCGTCTCGTCTCGATAGCCTCGCCATCGCGGCATCGCCTCCACCCGCGTGAGCGCGCCGCTTCATGCTCAATACTCAAGCTCCGATTTGTTGTAGTTTAGTCTGTATCTTTGTTGTACTTGGTGTTATTCGAGTGTTTCATCATCTTTTGGTTGGCTGATGTGCATGTTTTCTTTTCGTTGTTGCACATAACAGGCTCTTGGTTTTGCAATTAGTTTGTTCACTGTTGCATGTGGCTAGAAATACTATAGGGGATTTCAAACCAAACTGGACTAATTAATTTCACCCATTTCAAGCCCATCGGCTCTGATCGCAGGCTCTCATGGCCCATGCAGCAGCCCGGTAGGATGTGGCCCTGCAGTCTGGCGGATAAACGGTCGGGCAGTGATGCTACGAATAAACTACTTCTTTTCTGCAAACACAAGATTTGTGATTAACAATAAAATCATAATTAATTTCAATGAAAAAAAGTATGAATTGTCCACCTCAACTATTGCGCTCGTCCGGTTTCCCCCATAAATTACAGTACCCAATAATTTTAATCCTAAACTTTTCAAACCGGACAAATTATTCCCTAACTCAGTTCGAAGCGGTTTTGATCAAACGGGTCAGCGGCGGACGACGCTTGGCAGTGCGGCAGGCGGCAATGGTATGCAAGACAAGGGAGACGACGATTGGCTGCTGGCACATCTGGTGTAGAAGAAATGAGATTATCTTCAACAATGTGGCTAACAGTTTGGTCAAGTGGAAATCAGAGTTCAAAAGGATTTTGCTCTGCATATACATAGAGTAAAAGAAGTAGACAAACCCATTTTGCAATCATGGATTGACTCTCTAAATTAATCTGCTTTGTAATTTGCTTTGTAATTTTTATAAATATTGTCCCTTTATTATTATTTATATTAATATAGCGCAGTAGGAGTCTCTCCTGCTGTTTCATGTAAAAAAAAAGGGAGGCGAGACGGGATGTGACCTCGTCTTCCATCGACGCGCGGGAGGGCTGCCGGACGTCGTCGTCGTCGTCCTTGATGTGGCCGGGGAAGACGGCGTCGTCGGCCGGTGTGAAGCCATGCGGGAGAACCACACCGCCACGGGGAGGATCGCCATGCCGAAGACATCCTGCAACCTGCAGATGCTCCTCAGGACCACCTGCAGCATGATCTGGACCAGTCCATGGACGCCGCCAACTCGATCCCTCCTCAAAACAGAAACTGTCCTACCATGATCCATCCAGCCAGATATCTGAAATGAAAAAAAATGCTCCTGCTACGAAGTTGTCGATCTCATCGAGAGAGCTATAATTTTTTTTTATAATGTGTATAGAACTATTAGTACGAACGCAGCGCGCTGACTATTAATCCATATATCCTCCTCATCCCACGTAGCTCTGACCGGTTGTAATTTATTTACTATCCCCCACTGTTGTATATTCTAACTAGATGATGTCCCGCGTTTTGCTACGGGATATATGTTAGATAATGAAAAAATGATAAAATGATTTGGATTGAAATATTATGAAAATGATTTGAGAATGATGATCTAGTATTACTATATGCTTGCATGTTGAGCTTTATGTGCATAATGGGTTGATGTGGCATGCTTGCATGTATGTTTTACGAGCGCTAATAGATACTATATTTGCTTGTTGAGGCTTAGATGTTCAGTGGGCATTAGCTTTATATAAAGAATAGATTAATCTGACAATAACCACCATCCACTTCTCCCTCTCTTCCCTAATTTTTTGGATCTAGCCTACCAAAACTCTGCAGGAGAGCGCGATCAGCGACGAAGCAGTTCCGGCGAGTCCAAGCAGGACTCCCTTTCCACGATGGAGCAACGGGGCGTTGACGGTGCTGGCATGTGGATCTGGACAGAGGTGGGGTCTAGGAGGGACAACAAGGAGCTGTGCTGTCATTGACAATGTGGGAGGAGGAAGCCACCGCCGGATCTGGAGATGACGAGGCTCTGGCGATGGTTCCGAACGTCATCGCCTCCTCCTTTTGGGGTCCATCATTGTGAGGTATCTGGGTCTGCTGTGTGCTCGTTGCCGGCCTAATCCGTGCCAATGCGGGCTGCTCCAAGCCTGCGGTGGCCGACGCACTCGGGATTCAGCGCAGCTATGGCGTTCAGGGAGGAACCGACTCCCCTCCGCCAATCATTACTTTTCTGGCTGCAGGCAGCTTGGCACCTTGCCGAAGCGTGAAAAATGGCTTGGTCTCGAGCGACCGGCAAGGGGCGCCACCGGCACGAGTAGCAGTGGATGAGGTGATGGCAACGGTGACCTTCGAGCCCCGTCTGGCAGAGGTCGGGGCCTAGGTAGCCGGAACACATGCAGGGAAGCCAGGTCCCTTTTGTGGCTCACTGGCGTGGCATTTTCACTGGCCGCGTCCTCCCTTGGCAACAACCACGTGTTCCTCCGATCCGATCTTCGTCATTATCATTACCATTGTGATTATTAATTGTGGATTTATGATCGCCTAGGTCTAGGATGGCCTCTGTGTAGGAATTTAGGGTGGATGGATGGAACGTCGCCCTTCGTGCTAGGGTCGATGGCTGCGTGTTATCACATGCACTCCAATCGGTGCGGATGAATACATATATACATGTGAAACAGATAGAGTCCGGCCGGTATAATCCTAACAACAAATCTTAACAAACTCTATCTAGACTACCAGCCGACTCTTATCCATATCACATGTGTTACATATAATGATAAACTCCAACACTCCCCCTCAATCTAAACTTCCCAAGTTAAGATTGTATCTAAACATCTCTAACTGTTTGACTGAAAGAGGTTTGGTGAAGCCATCATCAACTTGATCTTCAGAGGAAACATACTCAACTTCAAGCAATTTGTTCAGAACACGTTCACTGACAAAATGATAATCTACCTCTATGTGTTTAGTGCGAGCATGAAAAACAGGATTAGCTGATAAATGCTTCGCACCAATATTATCACACCAAATCTTTGCTGCCCTTGGCGCTTGAATACCGAGTTCATTTAATAGTGTTTGAATCCACATTACCTCAATTGTAGCATTAACTAGTGCCTTGTATTTTGCTTCTGTGCTAGACCTAGAAACTGTTACTTGTTTTCTTGCACTCCATGACGCAAAATTAGAACCAATATAAACTGCAAAACCTCCGGTAGATCGCCTGTCATCAAGACAGCCAGCCCAATCTACATCTGTAAAAGCACGAACAAGAGTAGATACTGATCTACCAAACTTTAACCCCAAACATGAAGTATACTGATACCTTAGTATCCTTTTTACTGCTACCTAGTAAACTGCAGTAGGAGTATGTAAGAATTGGCATACCTTATTGACTGAAAAAGATATATCTGGCCTAGTCAAAGTTAAGTAATGCAAAGCTTCTACTATGCTCCTATATTGAGTAGCATCATTAGACCCTAACAAATCTCCTTCATGAAGAGATAATTTTTGTGTAGTTGATAGGGGCGTGTTCACTGGTTTGAAATCTATCATATTTGTTCTCTTCAACACATCAGCTATATACTTCCCTTGTGACAAAACTAAACCATTGTTTACCTTATTAACTTCAATTCCAAGGAAGTAGTGTAACTCCCAAGATCCTTCAAGGCAAAGTCTTCTTTAAGGTCCTGTAAGAGAGCTGACACCGCACCTTGGGTGGAGCTTGCAACTATAACATCATCCACATATATCAAGACAAACATGGTTATATTACCTTTGTTGAAGTAGAATAAAGATGTGTCAGCCTTGGAAGGCTTAAAACCCAGTTGTTGCAGCAGTTTTTCACTTAAACTTGCATACCAGGTTCTAGCGCTTGTTTCAGGCCATATAATGCTTTATCCAATTTACAAATAAAATCTGACCCACAGGAATTTTCATACCCTGGAGGTCGCCTCATATACACTTCCTCTTCTGGTACTCCATGCAAGAAGGCATTCTGAACATCCAGTTGTCGCAGACTACAACCCCTAGATACAGCTATAGATAGAGCAGTTCTGATAGTAGCAGCTTTAACAATAGGACTGAAAGTATCTTCATAATCTATACCATACCTCTGTTTGAACCCTTTAGCTACCAATCTAGCCTTGTACTTGTCTAAACTATCGTTTCCTTTTCTTTTAACCTTATATACCCGCTTGCAATCAATGATGCTTTTTCCTTCCTAACGAGTGACAAGGTGCCAAGTTTTATTCTTCATGAGAGCGGAATATTCTAAGTCCATTGCATCTTTCCAATGTTTATCTCCTAGAGCTTCTTCTAGGTTATTTGGTTCACCAGTAGAAGTAAAACAGGAGTATCTTATAGTACCATCAATGTATACCTTAGGCTTGCTGATACCTCCTTGTAGTCTTGTTCTGGGTCTGTTTTAATCGAGTGAAACTTCAGTTTCTTGCTCCGTAGTGCACTGGACAGTGCCATCCCTGCCACCATCATTATTGCTTGGCGCAGACGTGTGCTGTTGCTGTGTTGTCCCGGGTGACAGTCCACTAGCACTAGGAGACGTGTTACCGGTTGAGTGGTGCGGCTCATCATCTGGTGTCGTGACTGCCCTGGTCTGCTGCATCGATTCCTGGTACTGACACGGTGTTGACACGAAAAACACACACTGGCCTTGGACATGCAGGTCCAAATCTTGATGAGATGTGGGCTTGCCAGTCAGTTTAATCCTGCAACTGACAAGATATGCCAATAGCAGATCAATGAGCCGATCGGCTGACAAGTCAATGGAGCAATTCCAGCCGATGCCAATACCAGCCGGTAGCGATAGGGTTTTGAGCAATCAGCTATATGTCAAATGTAGATAATGATATAAAGGCGATCGGCTGATAATGATGAATAACAATAATATAGCAATATAATCCAGTAGAAACCAATCTGCTAACAATATAATATAGTAGAACAAGCATTGATCCGAAGGTTAAAGCATACATCGACTGAAGGTCCGATGTCATAAAATCTACAATATTAGAAAAATCAATGAAACCTTTGTTGTCATCGGCTAAATCTAACTTATATATATATATATATACACACACACATACACACACACATATATATATCTATGTGTGTGTGTGATCCTTATAAGCCGATGCAATGTCCAGATAACTTATCGGCTAGCACCCCGATAAAACATTAGCATTAACCTATCGGCTTAAGAAGAATTATATTATCAACAACAATCTAATAGGTCGAACCTAACCGATGCAGCACGAGATTGTATATGATAATCTAATACTCGATGAGCCGATAGATCTGTCTAATGTGATGGATATAACAAATCTATTTATAACAGCGTTGTGATTGTAGAGATATATCGGCTAAGAAAGAAGATCGGACATAACCGAGACAGTTCCAACTAAACCGATACATCTCTAAACACAATGCAACTAGAGATAGAATTGAGATATCATGTAGGCAAATATATCAACCAAACCAGAGCGATCCAAGAGATCGAAGCGATGCAGCCTTGAACAACGCCAACGTAGCCAATAGATTCAGTAAGGCCGGTGGAACGTAGGGCTTACCCCTTCGCCGGAGATCGAAAGCCGATGCAGCCCCGCATCAGGTGCCAAGTTCCGCCAGATGGTAAGTAAAAACCTCGGTAAAGAGGGTGGCGATGCGCCGAGAGTAGTTGTATTGATCGAGAGATATCTTATAATGACCCTGGGCATACATATTTATATCCATGGGAAGATACTAGTCCTTATAGGACAAGAAAGAAACTTTCCAAAAGACTGAACAGTTCTGATAGTAGCAGCTTTAACCCCTAGATACAGCTATAGACAGAACAATTCTGATAGTAGCAGTTTTAACAACAGGACTGAAAGTATCTTCATAATCTATATGTTGATGCAAAAAACACACACTGGCCTGGAAGATCTGCTTAACTCCTGTGCAGGTTCAAAATCTTGCCTTTAGGTTCGTTAGCATGCTAGTTGATTTGATCCTACAATCAACAAGAATAAAGACAAGAAAAACCGCGGTTAAATCCATAAACGATAGCCGACCGGCTAGTTGCCGATGACGTATCATTTATCTTTGAGCCGATGTCATATTGGAATCGATCGACAGTAATGAATGAATAACACAAAACTAAATCTACTCGATCGGCTGTAGATATTAACAATATATAATCTTTACTTCGATACATATTTAAACTAAGTGATTGGGATAGATCGGTCGCCATGCCAAGACAGTATAAATAACTTAAGTTGAAATATATACTAAAGTATTGATTATATGGATGTTTATAGCATAGCCGATCAGATAGATCTAGCATATACCGGCTAATACTCCGATACCACGTTATACTAAGATATCGAAACAAGCAAGATATATCAAATATGAAACCTAATATAACTTTAATGCAATCAGATCTTAATATAAAGGGCAGATTTAGCATAACAAGCAAGCATATGATATGGGAATAGCTAAATCTGGTAAGATCGGCTGAAACCCCGATACTATCTCTATTGATAGTCATAAAACAAGTTAGATATCACAATTATAGATAGAACTTAATAGATCGAACTCAACCGATGTAGCATTAAGCATAAAGATAACTATAGGATCTAAACAAGATGATGAAAACCTCTAAAAGATGGTAGATATACAATATAATCTAGGTTAATAACGAGATCTAACTCTATCGGCTAATCCTATCAAAAGAAACCAGCCGATGACAAGTTATTGTAACACCCTGAAAATTCGACCGACAAATCAAAACTCTAAAAATTCGGATTTTCAAAAACTTTTTAAAATAAATTGCATCACGCCGATTTTATTCGCCGTTCCATTGAATTTCGATTTCGGAGTTTGGAGATTTCGAATAAAGAACTAAATCAATCAATTTACATCGATATTATCGCAAACATGCTCGTATCAATTAAATTTAAATGCGATGGAATGGAATTAACACTAAAATAAAGATTTAAATAAATTATATAAAAATGTGAGCAATATTAATTTAGGATGAATTTATTAGTGCGAATAACACAAATATTGGGTAAGAATCATATATGCAAATATTAGGAATTTTAGAATCAAATTTATATAATAAATAAATAAAAATAATAATAATAAAAAAATAAAAAAATATAAATAAAAAAAATAAATAAAAAAATTAAAAAGGAAAAATTAGAAATAGGCACTGTTCATTGCACCTAAGGTGCTCGACGCGGTTCCCCTAGCCCTAACCCTACCCCGCGCCGCGCCGCGCGCCGTCCCCTCTCCCGCCGCGCTGCTCGCCGCCGCGCCACCGTCCCATCGCCGCTCGGCCGTCGCCCCAGCGCCCTCGCGCCCCGCACCGCCTCGAGCCCCGCGCCGCCCCGTCGCCATCACGAGGCCCATCGCCGCCTGCCGCCGCGCGCCGTTGCCCCGCATCACCGCCGCGTCGTCATCGCCGTCATGCCGAGCCCGTGCCAAGCCAAGCCGAGCCCCGCGCCGCGCCGCGCCGCGCCGTCCTATCGTCGCCATCACCGTCGCATCGCCACCCGTCGCGTCGCCGCCCGTCCCGTCGCCGCGCGCGCGTTCCATCGCCGCCTCGAGCCCCACGCGCCCCGTCACCACCTGCCGCGCCGCTCGCTCGTCGCATCGCCGCCTCGCGCCCCGCGCCGCTTCGCCCGCCCGTCGCCATCGCCGCCTGCCGCGCCGCCCGTCGCCATCGCCATAGCTGCCGCCCCTCCCCTCTCTTTTCCCCCTCTCTCCCCTATAAATCCCCTCTCCCCTCTCCATTCTCCCCCACCCCATCTCCCTCCTTCTCCCCTCTTCCCTCCCCACCGAGCCACCGCCTTCGTGCCGCCGCGCCGCCGCCCTCGCGCCGCCGCACCGCCACCTTGAGCCGCTGCGCCGCCCGCCTTGAGCCGCCGCGCCGCCGCCCTCGGTGCCGCCACACCGCGCCGCGACTTGCGCTGCCGTCGCCGTCGTCGTCGCCGTCGCCGCCGTCAGTAAGCCCCCCCCCCGGTTCGCCGCCGTTGTCGCCGGGGAGCACAAGCCGAGAGAGAGAGCCGAGAGAGAGAGGAAGGGAAGGGCCGGGAGAGGAAAAGAGAGAAAGAGAGGAGAGAAAAAAAAGAAAAAAAGAGAGAAAAGAGAGAAAAAGAGAGAAAAAGAAAAAGAGAGAAAAGAGAGAAAAGAGAGAAAAAGAAAAAGAGAGAAAAGAGAGAAAAGAGAAAGAGAGGAAAAAAAAATAAAAATAAATAAATAAATATAAAAAATAATAATGGTATAAATAGAGGGAAATTAGGAAAGGTTAGAAGATTTAAAAATTAGAATTTAAATTATAGATTAATTTCCCGTCGTAGGATTGCAAAAATTTAATATAAATTATGGGTTATTCGGTAGTGACTATAAATAATCAATTCGCGGTAGTAATTTAAATGTAATCAACAACTAATAAACGAAATCTTACAGATTATTAAAGATTACTTTGGATAATCTCTACAAGTAATCGATTCACGGTAGAAGTTCGGATTTAATCACAAGTAATTTTAGACGTATAGAATACTTAATCAGTTAGTCATAGACTAAATTAAATCGTATAATATCTTTAGAATTTTGTCCGATATTTAGCTCGTGGTAGAAATTTCTAACCTATTACATGGATATAATACTTGGGAATATTAAATTAAAAACTTAAGACAACAAAATAATTATACTCACAAATAATTTACACCGAAAATGGGTTTGCCGTAGTTCGCGAATAGTAAAGTTAATATAAAAGAATCGACTTTCGCACTCGACTTTCATTTGGATTTACTTGGATTTTTATTGAATTCTAACCGAATTCAAATCCATTTTTGCACGTAACTATAGAGCCCGAGGAAGCTGCTGATCCAAGCGAAGGTCAAGACCCGCAAGACTTTGAGCAAGGCAAGTCATCACTATTCTTTGAACATGTTGATCCCAATTGCGAAATTGTTTGTTTACAAATAAAATTGCATGCAATGATAAACCTCCTACTTGTGATTATGCCATGCCTTGATTATTGTTTACCCCATATTCCTTCGTAACCATGTTTACGTATGGGTCCCTAGTTAACTATGACAATTGCTTAGCAACGCTATTCTAGAATCATGCATACTCATAATTATCAAAATGGTCTATGCTTGGGCAATTGCCTTTGGGAAGGTAATTGAGATGCGGCATGTGGAGACATGAGCGCCACATTGCCATGATGTTGATGACATGATTTGTGAAAAGAGAAATGAAATTAAACAACTGTTTTCGACTGGGGCGGACGGAGGATTTGGGTATTATCCGGGAAAAGGCAAGTACCGTTCCCGATCAAATAAGGACCGAGCCATGAAGTTAAGCATGAAACGACCCCCATACAACCGCACTTCTCGTATGGGTATAGACCTAGCGGAATAGATAGCTAAGCAGAGGCATCCATGCATAGTGGTTTCTTGATGTGTGAGGCAGGGGCTCTACGGTGGGGCAGCCATTGGTAGAACCGCGAGGCGGGTGTCTACAGTGGTGTCGCCATCGGTAGGACTGCCATGTGAGAATTTAAACATAATTATAACTTAATGCTTGTGTGAGTCTTTCCTTCCCGGGTGCGCCAGAACTCCTCTCACTGCTAGAAACTGTGTACACCTAGAGTGCATGAGGATGTAAAGTTCATGGAGCGGGTACTGCCAATGCGAGGTTATCGAAAAGTTTTGCCGTGACATGTCTCATGTGTTGGGACGAGGCTCATATGTTGGGTATTCGCGGAGTGCGGGTAAAGTGTACATCCACTGCAGTGTGAGTAAACCCAATCTATTCGAATAGCCGTGCTCGCGGTAATTGAGCATCGGGACATGTATTACACTTGGCTAGACTCTAAATTCTTAACTTGTGTGGGATGGGATGTTGCATGATGATTCTATGCTGATGGAGCCACTTCCTGAGAGGAGGGAAGGTGGACGTCCTCAGAAAACCATGACGACTCGATGGCGGGAAGCTATCCTTGGGATCACAATGGATGGTGGACAGAACCGTCATTGTTTAATATGAACACTGGTACTAAAATTTGATCAGTCTATGCTAGGTCTTAGGCTTGTGAAAAGAATTGCAAAACTTGCTTTGTGCAAAAGAATCATAGCCATTCCTTGAATACCCTTTATCATATGCATTGTTGCTGTGGTGGCTTGTTGAGTACGGTTGGTACTCACCCTTGCAAATATAAACTTAATCAGAGGACGGAGATGAAGCTTCGGAGGATCCCTATGCCTATTACCAGGAGGGTGATGAAGACGAAGGCGCTCAATAGGTCTTAGTTACGGTCGTTGCCTGTGGCAATGGCGTGCCGCTGCCTTAACTCCGCTGCCTTACCTAATTCTGTGTTTGGATGTATTCCGGACCGCTCGGTCCGATGACTTAAGACTATGCCTGCGGGCTATTGATGTAATAATTCGTACTAGACACTCGTGTATGTGCACTGGTTACTTCAGTTATGAATTCGCGTGTACCAGACTACTTGATCCAGGGAAATGGTACTGTTTACACGATTGATTCCTGTTATAAAAACGG
The DNA here is from genome assembly GCA_000338895.3 of Oryza meridionalis. Taxonomy (NCBI): domain Eukaryota; kingdom Viridiplantae; phylum Streptophyta; class Magnoliopsida; order Poales; family Poaceae; genus Oryza; species Oryza meridionalis. The sequence goes on along the minus strand of CM002531.2, from coordinate 9,776,944 downwards.
GGGTCCACAGAGCTGGTATCAGAGCCATACGACTATAGGAAAAGACCAAAAGGCGCCCCACCCTTTTCTATGTTGGCCAAGGGAGAAAATTCCCACTTAGTAATAATTTCAAAAATAAAAATGCTATGTTTACAAAACTTGTATGATTTTTATCTTACTCTTAACTATTTCTTTACAAAATAAGTTTTACTCTTAGCTGACATTGGGTTTTTCTTAAAATTAGATGGCAGATCAGGATTCACCCGCTGCCTGGGAGATGGGAGTACCTCGCTCAGAGGGATACGTCATCGAGCTACACCGACTGATGAGGCGTCTGCGATACCCCAGATCTCCGATCTACCGAGTGAGACAGTGCGAGTCTGTCTGGGAGGCTCGAGTCGAGGTTCACACGCGAGTCCCATCAGAGTTAGACTACAGCTTCCCGACACGCCACTGTCGCGACTTGCCAGAGACCGCGATGCAGGATGCAGCACGGGAGGCCTTCCTCCGACTCAGCTCTATTCACCGAGCTGAGTTGGCAAGTACTGAGTTTGCTCACTACCCGTTTCGAGAGGAGAGCAACTCCGTCTGCACTATTCAGGACACACCTTGCTGCTACAACCCGATAGTGACCCGACTGTCACGATGGGCTGAGGCAGCGGATGACTTTTACGAGGAGGCTCTGTTAGAGATCGACGACCAACAGAGACGTGTGGGAGTGCTAGAGACCGAGGTGACTGACCTCACAGCGCAACAGCTTCAGCTGGAGGAGGAGCACCAGGCTTGGGGCAGTGAGATAGACTCACTGAAGGCACAGCTTCAGGTCCACGGCGACCAGTTCCAGCAGTTATCTGACCAGTACAACAACCGCCGCGGGATGATGGATACACTTGAGGAGCAGCTGAGAGAGAGTCAGGAGCACGTCAGTCAGCTGGAGGAGCAGCTTCGAGCAGCCACGGTCAGCACCACAGGGGCTTCTACTTCCACAGCAGTAGGGCGTGACCGCTACTTTTTCCTCACCCCGCCGTACCCACCAGCGTTCCACGCTCTTCTGGGAGAGGTTGGTATGCTGGCTACTGAGTCAGCACCTTACTTGGTGGACCCGACAGTGACGCAGCCACCTGCCCCGGAGATTGTGCACACTCCACTAATCTCTACACCTTCTCCGCAGCTGGGTTCCAGTTTAGAGACTCCGATCCAGGTCGACTCCGAGACAGAGGGGACTGACACTGAGCCAGAGAGCGAGCCAGACCTCACCGACCCCTCAGAGGATGAGACCCCTGTTCCCCGCATCACCTTCCTCGGAGGCCCCCGCACCCTCAGCACTGCCCGCAAGAGCACCCGACCTCCGGGCAAGAAGCCCAAGCCAGATTCTGAGGCCGCTACTTCCGAGCCATGGGGACTCAGGTTTGCCCGTGCCAGCGACCACACTCTACCTGCTCCAGGATCCTGCGGATGGTTGGATGACTAGACTGGAGGATTGTTGCAGCTTCGATCTCGCGTCAGATGGTTTTTGGATAGTATGCAAGACACACCCCCCCTTACCTAGTTTGACGAGTAGCTTGATGGTTAGTTCGATGTATCTTTTGATGAACCTTATTTGGACTGCATGTGTGCGCAGTCAATTGCATCATGATTTATGTACTATTTGTGGAACTCTGTGATGTTATTCACGATGTTGTTGCTGTTGTGTTATAAATGAGTTTATTCCACCATGCTTGCAAAACAAAGTTCACATCAAAACAACTCCCTTAATGGGATGAAACCATAGAAGCTAGTTAGAAAATTAGGATACTTATTCCTTCATCCTACACAGATGACAAGCCGACGTCGGGCATCAACCAGCAATGAAGAAACTCAGACACCTGACCTAACCACCCTGGCCGGAGTTATGGCCACTCAAACCCAACTCTTGCAAGCCATTGCAAACAACCAAGGCAACCGCGGAGGATCGAGCTTTGGAGAGTTCATGAGAACCAAGCCACCCACGTTTGCTACGGCAGACGAGCCTATGGAGGCAGAAGATTGGCTACGCATCATAGAGAAGAAACTGACCCTTGTTCGGGTACGCGAAGCCGACAAAGTGATTTTCGCAGTAAACCAACTGGAGGGACCCGCTGGTGATTGATGGGATACCTACAAGGAAGCTCGAGAAGAGGATGCTGGAGAACCCACTTGGGAAGAGTTCACTGCAGCATTTCGCGAGAACTTCGTGCCTGCTGCGGTAATGCGTATGAAGAAGAACGAGTTCGGAAGGTTGCGACAAGGGAACACAACGGTGCAGGAATATCTAAACCGGTTCACTCAGTTGGCCCACTATGCAATTGGAGACCTCGCAGATGAAGAGGAGAAGATCGACAAGTTCATAGAAGGGCTGAATGATGAATTACGTGGACCTATGATTGGGCAAGACCATGAGAGCTTCCAGAGCCTGATCAACAAAGTCGTTAGGCTGGAGAACGATCAAAGGACTGTAGAGCATAACCGCAAGAGGAGGCTTGCTATGAATCACCCACCTCAGGGGGTGCCTCAGCGACTCAAGGGAGCCACTTCGTCTGGGTGGAAGCCCCCTATTGTGGCAACTAACCGACCCGCCGCGCCTAGCAATTTTAATAGGCCGGTTGTGATTCAGAACCGCACTCCTACACCAACTTTGGCTGCCCCTGGAGCCAAGAGGAATGTGGACTGCTTCAACTGCGGAGAGTATGGGCACTACGCCAACAACTGCCCTCATCCACACAAAACTCCTGTCCGTACTAGCGCTAATACAATGGCTGTTCGTGGGACTGCTACCCCTGCTGCCGGACGAGGACTATTCAGGACTCCGCAGACTAACAAGGCTGCTACCGGATTTGGCCGCGGACAAGTGAACCATGTGCGAGCTGAAGAGGCCCAGGAGGATCAGGGCATACTAATGGGTACGTTTTCTATCAACTCCACTCCAGTTAAAGTTTTCTTCGATTCAGGAGCATCGCATTCATTCATATTATTGAAGGCTAGTCAAAAACACAACTTAACCTTAGTGGGGCTTAGAAAGCCTATGATAGTACACTCACCTGGGGGCGAGATAACTGTGAGTCATGCTTGCATAGACGTACCTATTCGTCTTAGGGATGTGGTGTTTCCCTCCAATCTTATGGTGTTGATACCCCAGACCCTGGATGTCATATTGGGTATGGATTGGTTAGCAAAGAACAGAGGGGTAATCGACTGTAGACGTAGAGAGGTTACCCTGACCACACCCTGGGGATCGGATATGAGAGCAACCATGGATCAAGATCCTAGACTGACCGAACGTGCCGGAGGCATATTTACCATGCTACCCCTGAAAGGAATGCCTGTAGTGCAACGATTTTCCGATGTATTTCCAGAAGATTTACCTGGGATGCCACCAGATCGTGACATAGAGTTCATTATTGATCTGATACCCGGGACAGCTCCCATATCCAAGAGGCCTTACCGGATGCCAGTTAATGAGTTGGAGGAACTTAAAAAGCAAATTAGAGAGTTGCAAGAAAAGGGATTTGTACGACCCAGTTCGTCACCATGGGGAGCCCCAGTATTATTCGTCAAGAAGAAAGATGGTAGCATGAGGATGTGTGTAGACTACCGTTCACTGAACGAAGTAACCATCAAAAACAAATATCCACTACCACGGATTGATGATCTTTTTGATCAACTCAAAGGAGCTAAGGTGTTCTCTAAGATTGACCTTAGATCAGGATACCACCAATTGAAAATTAGGACCGGGGATATACCCAAGACCGCGTTTTCAACACGCTATGGATTGTATGAGTTCACAGTAATGTCGTTTGGGTTAACCAACGCCCCGGCATACTTTATGAATCTTATGAACAAAGTGTTCATGGATTACTTGGACAAATTTGTAGTAGTATTTATCGATGATATTCTGATCTACTCCAAGGATGAGGAGGAACATGCGGAACACTTGCGATTGGTACTCGAGAAATTACGGAGGCATAAATTATATGCAAAGTTTAGTAAATGCGAGTTCTGGCTAAAAGAAGTCGCCTTTCTAGGCCACATAATCTTTGCCGGTGGAGTAGCAGTGGATCCTGCTAAAGTGGAGGTTGTTACGGAATGGAAAGCACCCAAGTCTGTGACTGAAATTCGGAGTTTTCTAGGCTTGGCCGGATACTACCGAAGGTTCATTGAGGGATTCTCTAAGATAGCCCGACCGATGACACAACTACTCAAGAAGGAAAAGAATTTTGTGTGGTCAGAACAGTGTCAGGAAAGCTTTGAGCAGCTCAAAGAAAAATTGACCTCGGCACCTATTTTAGTTCTTCCCGACATCAGGAAAGACTTCGTTATATATTGTGATGCATCAAGGCAAGGACTAGGAGGAGTACTGATGCAGGACGGAAAGGTGCTAGCCTACGCATCGCGACAATTGCGACCATATGAGGAAAACTATCCTACCCATGACCTAGAACTTGCAGCTGTGGTTCATGCGCTAAAGATTTGGAGACATTATTTGATTGGAAACCATTGTGATATCTACACTGACCACAAGAGTCTGAAGTATATTTTCACCCAGTCAGACCTCAACTTAAGGCAAAGGCGATGGTTAGAACTGATCAAGGATTATGACTTAGAGGTTCACTATCACCCCGGCAAAGCAAACGTTGTGGCTGACGCTTTGAGTCGGAAGAGCCATTGCAATCATCTGAGGACGGAAGGAATGGCTCCTGAGCTTAGGGAGGAAATAGCCCAACTAAACCTACATATAATACCTCATGGGCAGATAAACACCTTGGACATTCAACCTCTTCTGAGAACCCAAATAGAAGAAGCCCAGAAGGACAACAAGGAAATCCGAGAGGTGAAGGAACGCCTAGCCGCAGGACTTGCAAAGGAATTTTCGACCGACGAAAAAGATGTCCTATGGTATAAAAAGAGGATTTATGTACCCGAACAGGGTGGACTGAGAGGATTAATCCTAAAGGAAGCTCACGAGTCAGCATATTCATTGCACCCCGGAAGTACGAAGATGTACCAGGATCTGAAGGAAGGATACTGGTGGCCCAATCTGAAGAGAGATGTGGCAGAATACGTAGCACACTGTGACGTGTGCCAAAAGGTGAAGGCTGAGCACCAGAGACCGGCAGGTTTGTTGCAACCCCTTAGGATTCCCGAATGGAAATGGGATGAGATAGGTATGGATTTTATTGTTGGATTGCCCAAGACCGCAACAGGGTACGATTCCATCTGGGTGATTGTGGATCGACTCACCAAGACGGCGAGATTCATCCCCGTCAAGACAAATTATAGCAGTGCCAAGCTAGCCGAGTTATACATGACCAGGATAGTATGTCTTCATGGTGTACCTAAGAAAATTATATCTGATCGAGGCACAAAGTTTACCTCGCATTTCTGGGAGAAAGTACATGAAGCCCTAGGAAGTTACCTAGCATTTAGCACAGCTTATCACCCACAAACGGATGGCCAGACAGAGAGAACAAACCAGGTCTTGGAAGACATGTTGAGAGCTTGTGCTCTGGATTTTAGCAAAGACTGGGAGAGATGTTTGCCCTACGCCGAATTCTCCTACACCAACAGCTTTCAAGCAAGCCTAAAGATGTCACCCAATGAGGCATTGTTTGGTCAACGATGTCGAACTCCACTAATGTGGTCTGAGACTGGAGAACGGGCAGTATTTGGACCTGACATTATCCGAGAAGCCGAGGAAAAGGTTCGCCTGATTCGAGACCGTCTAAAAGTAGCACAATCACGACAAAAGAGTTACGCCGACACTCGAAGAAGAAACCTGGAATTTAAGGAAGGAGATTATGTTTATCTGAAGGTTTCTCCGTTGAGAGGCACGAAAAGGTTTAAGGTCAAAGGAAAACTAGCGCCAAGGTATGTGGGACCCTTTCAAATCACGGCTAGACGAGGAGAAGTCGCATATCAGTTACAGCTACCAGAGAATATCGCCGATGTGCACCCAGTCTTCCATGTGTCTCAATTAAAGAAGTACTTACGAGTGCCGGAAGAACAAGCTCCGCTGGAAGAGAATCACATTAGCCGTGACCTTACGTATCCAGAACACCCGGTCCGGATATTGGATGAAGCCAAAAAGAGGACTAGGAGCAAAGAGTGGCGTATGTACAAGGTACAATGGAGTAATCACACTGAGGATGAAGCCACCTAGGAAAGCGAAGAATTCTTGAGGACGGAATACCCGCATCTATTCGAAACCTGGTAAGAAATCTCGGGATGAGATTTATTTAAGGGGGGTAGGTTTGTAACACCCTGAAAATTCGACCGACAAATCAAAACTCTAAAAATTCGGATTTTCAAAAACTTTTTAAAATAAATTGCATCACGCCGATTTTATTCGCCGTTCCATTGAATTTCGATTTCGAAGTTTGGAGATTTCGAATAAAGAACTAAATCAATCAAGTTACATCGATATTATCGCAAACATGCTCGTATCAATTAAATTTAAATGCGATGGAATGGAATTAACACAAAAATAAAGATTTAAAAAAATTATATAAAAATGTGAGCAATGTTAATTTAGGATGAATTTATTAGTGGGAATAACACAAATATTGGGTAAGAATCATATATGCAAATATTAGGAATTTTAGAATCAAATTTATATAATAAATAAATAAAAATAATAATAAAAAAAATAAAAAAATATAAATAAAAAATAAATAAAATAAAAAAATTAAAAAGGAAAAATTGGAAATAGGCACTGTTCATTGCACCTAAGGTGCTCGACGCGGTTCCCCTAGCCCTAACCCTACCCCGCGCCGCGCCGCGCGCCGTCCCCTCTCCCGCCGCGCCGCTCGCCGCCGCGCCACCGTCCCATCGGCGCTTGGCCGTCGCCCCAGCGCCCTCACGCCCCACACCGCCTCGAGCCCCGCGCCGCCCCGTCGCCATCACGAGGCCCATCGCCGCCTGCCGCCGCGCGCCGTTGCCCCGCATCACCGCCGCGTCGTCATCGCCGTCATGCCGAGCCCCGCGCCGCGCCGCGCCGCGCCGTCCTATCGTCGCCATCACCGTCGCATCGCCGCCCGTCGCGTCGCCGCCCGTCCCGTCGCCGCGCGCGCGTTCCATCGCCGCCTCGAGCCCCACGCGCCCCGTCACCACCTGCCGCGCCGCTCGCTCGTCGCATCGCCGCCTCGCACCCCGCGCCGCTTCGCCCGCCCGTCGCCATCGCCGCCTGCCGCGCCGCGCGCCGCCCGTCGCCATCACCATAGCTGCCGCCCCTCCCCTCTCTTTTCTCCCTCTCTCCCCTATAAATCCCCTCTCCCCTCTCCATTCTCGCCCACCCCATCTTCCTCCTTCTCCCCTCTTCCCTCCCCACCGAGCCACCGCCTTCGTGCCGCCGCGCCGCCGCCCTCGCGCCGCCGCACCGCCACCTTGAGCCGCTGCGCCGCCCGCCTTGAGCCGCCGCGCCGCCGCCCTCGGTGCCGCCACACCGCGCCGCGACTTGTGCTGCCGTGGCCGTCGTCGTCGCCGCCGCCGCCGTCGGTAAGCCCCACCCCCTCGGTTCGCCGCCGTTGTCGCCGGGGAGCACAAGCCGAGAGAGAGAGGAAGGGAAGGGCCGGGAGAGGAAAAGAGAGAAAGAGAGGAGAGAAAAAAAAAGAAAGAAAGAGAGAAAAGAGAGAAAAAGAAAAGAGAGAAAAGAGAGAAAGAGAGGAAAAAAATAATAAATAAAAATAAATAAATAAATATAAAAAATAATAATGGTCTAAATAGAGGGAAATTAGGAAGGGTTAGAAGATTTAAAAATTAGAATTTAAATTATAGATTAATTTCCCGTCGTAGGATTGCAAAAATTTGATATAAATTATGGGTTATTCTTGGTAGTCACTATAAATAATCAATTCGCGGTAGTAATTTAAATGTAATCAACAATTAATAAACGAAATCTTATAGATTATTAAAGATTACTTTGGATAATCTCTATAAGTAATCGATTCACGGTAGAAGTTCGGATTTAATCACTAGTAATTTTAGACGTATAGAATACTTAATCAGTTAGTCATAGACTAAATTAAATCGTATAATATCTCTAGGATTTTGTCCGATATTTAGCTCGTGGTAGAAATTTCTAACCTATTACATGGATATAATACTCGGGAATATTAAATTAAAAACTTAAGACAACAAAATAATTATACTCATAAATAATTTACACCGAAAATGGGTTTGCCGTAGTTCGCGAACAGTAAAGTTAATATAAAAGAATCGACTTTCGCACTCGACTTTTATTTGGATTTACTTGGATTTTTATTGAATTCTAACCGAATTCAAATCCATTTTTGCACGTAACTATAGAGCCCGAGGAAGCTGCTGATCCAAGCGAAGGTCAAGACCCGCAAGACTTTGAGCAAGGCAAGTCATCACTATTCTTTGAACATGTTGATCCCAATTGCGAAATTGTTTGTTTACAAATAAAATTGCATGCAATGATAAACCTCCTACTTGTGATTATGCCATGCCTTGATTATTGTTTACCCCATATTCCTTCGTAACCATGTTTACGTATGGGTCCCTAGTCAACTATGACAATTGCTTAGCAACGCTATTCTAGAATCATGCATACTCATAATTATCAAAATGGTCTATGCTTGGGCAATTGCCTTTGGGAAGGTAATTGAGATGCGGCATGTGGAGACATGAGCGCCACATTGCCATGATGTTGATGACATGATTTGTGAAAAGAGAAATGAAATTAAACAACTGTTTTTGACTGGGGCGGACGGAGGATTTGGGTGGTATCCGGGAAAAGGCAAGTACCGTCCCCGGTCAAATAAGGACCGAGCCATGAAGTTAAGCATGAAACGACCCCCGTACAACCGCACTTCTCGTATGGGTATAGACCTAGCGGAATAGATAGCTAAGCAGAGGCAGTATCCATGCATAGTGGTTTCTTGATGTGTGAGGCAGGGGCTCTACGGTGGGGCAGCCATTGGTAGAACCGCGAGACGGGTGTCTACAGTGGTGTCGCCATCGGTAGGACTGCCATGTGAGAATTTAAACATAATTATAACTTAATGCTTGTGTGAGTCTTTCCTTCCCGGGTGCGCCAGAACTCCTCTCACTGCTAAAAACTGTGTACGCCTAGAGTGCATGAGGATGTAAAGTTCATGGAGCGGGTACTGCCAATGCGAGGTTATCGAAAAGCTTTGCCGTGACATGTCTCATGTGTTGGAACGAGGCTCATATGTTGGGCAGTCGCGGAGTGCGGGTAAAGTGTACATCCACTGCAGTGTGAGTAAACCCAATCTATTCGAATAGCCGTGCTCGCGGTTATTGAGCATCGGGACGTGTATTACACTTGGCTAGACTCTATATTCTTAACTTGTGTGGGATGGGATGTTGCATGATGATTTTATGCTGATGGAGCCACTTCCTGAGAGGAGGGAAGGTGGACGTCCTCAGAAAACCATGACGACTCGATGACGGGAAGCTATCCTTGGGATCACAATGGATGGTGGACAGAACCGTCATTGTTTAATATGAACACTGGTAGTAAAATTTGATCAGTCTATGCTAGGTCTTAGGCTTGTGAAAAGAATTGCAAAACTTGCTTTGTGCAAAAGAACCATAGCCATTCCTTGAATACCCTTTATCATATGCATTGTTGCTGTGGTGGCTTGTTGAGTACGGTTGGTACTCACCCTTGCAAATATAAACTTAATCAGAGGACGGAGATGAAGCTTCGGAGGATCCCTATGCCTATTACCAGGAGGGTGATGAAGACGAAGGCGCTCAATAGGTCTTAGTTACGGTCGTTGCCTGTGGCAATGGCGTGCCGCTGCCTTAACTCCGCTGCCTTACCTAATTCTGTTTTTGGATGTATTCCGGACCGCTCGGTCCGATGACTTAAGACTATGCCTGCGGGCTATTGATGTAATAATTCGTACTAGACACTCGTGTATGTGCACTGGTTACTTCAGCTATGAATTCGTGTGTACCAGACTACTTGATCCAGGGAAATGGTACTGTTTACACGATTGATTCCTGTTATAAAAACGGGGGTCCACAGTTATATAGCGCAACTAACAGAGATTATAAAGTATATATGATAACTCAACGAATTACATAAACAAGATTAGAGTGTCATAAAGATGGAAGCACTAATCCCGAGAACACAAACCGCCATGACAAGTTTACCTCTAGTTGAAGATCGAATCGATGCAGCTCACCCCGAAAGTAACAACTCGTCGAAATAGAACGAAAGTAAAAAGGGTGGCGATGCGCCGAAAGTGTTATTGAACGTGTGTTATTTGATTACATGGGTTCGGGTCATATTTATACCCAAGATACAAAATATTTCCTTGCCAGACACGACTCTTATCTCTAACAAACTCTAAGATACACATAAGTCTTTACGGCAGACTTTTGCCCAAACATATCTCTAAGAAAATTACATAAGATATCCTAATTAATAGATAGAATTGCCTTTCTAAGAGCTTTATCTCCATCGTGGCAATCCTTGTAAAGCACGTCGATCGATTCTAGAAGCAGTCTCGCAACCGTCTTCATCATAATCGGCTGTATCGGTTGTATCAGCTGTCCTCCATCCGATCCATCTCAGCCGATGCCTTCACAGCCAATGCACACTCTGTTCTTCGAATCTATCGCTTTGCCGAATCCGATTCGATTCCAATGTCGAACCTGGTTCATACCTTACCAAATTTGGTCGTTAACACATACCCCCCAAGTCCGCTATATTTGTAATGTTGCGGATTTGCTCAATTTCCTTCTCCGAGTAAAACTAGGGTTTCCATCACCAATTCCGTTTTGGCAGTTACCGTGCTCCCTTTTAAATAGTAACCACCGATTTGCTCATTTCACGGCGTCACTTCCGTTTTAACCGCTCTACCAAAACTTTCGCCAATATCTCGTCTCGAGCTCTCCGGCGACACCCTCGATCTTTCCGGCGACCTAAAGGCGATCTCTTGCAATTCCACTCTTCATCGCCGACAATGTCAACTTCCGCCAGCCCTCCGAGCGCACCAACCTCTGAGTATGTTGAGGTAAGTATCCATCGGCTAAAACCCCTTTCTTACTGCGCAAAATTGATTCTTCGTCCGCTCAATTCTCGATTTTCTTGCTTCTGTAGCATCTCTCCCATCAGATTGCAATCCCTAGTATAACCGATGAGTTCTAGTTCTTTCTTGGCCCAATCGGCAACCCAGACCCCATAGAGTTCAACAATGGAGAAACCAACCGAATTCCCTTTAGATTTGCTAAGCCAGACCTAAGCCTTTGGAAGAGCACCTTCAAATCTTGGCCATCAGCCGAAAAGAGCTGGCCCGCTTGGTAAAAGAGGATGTCGGCTACCAAATCAACCCATTGGGAAGAAATCGGCATATCTCAAGCCCTGGCCCTCACTGCAGCAGATATGGCAAAAGATGAACCTATGATGGTAGCCGCCACTTACTTCTGGTCCACAGCCATGAATGCCTTCCTTTTCTCTCAAGGACCAATGACCCCAACTCTCTTGGATGTCATAATGATTACCGGCTTAGATGTGACCTCATCGGCTAACCCGACCAGCTTGAATATTCAATCCACTCATGAGTTCAAAACCAGAAGCATAGGCGGTATGTCAGGCTATGTTGCAAAGAACATGGGTACTGGGCCGATTTCTGCAAGAGAGCATGCAGCTTTCCTCATGATGTGGCTCGAGAAGTTCTTGTCCTACTGCAAACTGGCAACATGTAGCCGAGAACTTGGTAGAAAAGTAACAATTTCCCCTTGGAAAGTATCTCCTAGGCTATCTGTACCAAACTCTCAATATTGCAATAACCAGGATGACCTCTAGAGTATCAATCAGCACAGGGGGTCCATGGTGGTTACTTCAGATCTGGCTAAACTTGCACACCAGGATGGTTGCCAATTGGAGCCGATGCAAGATTTCCAAAGTTTGAGCCGATCATCGATGATGATGGAGAAAAGATCACCACATGCCGATGCACGTCCTTCGGAGAAGCAGCATCGGTCAGCAATGCGTCCAAGCTATCGGTTGAGCCCTTTAGGGAATGGTTCAACAATTTTTATGATGGGTTCCCCAAGAATACCAGGATCTGGTTTGCATATGAAGGATCTGGTGCTTTTGAACTACCAAATGATTTTCGGTTTGAAGAAATCAATTATGAGAAGTATGAGAAATCCAGAGAAGTATACTCAACAGCCATCAGCCCTTGCATCCTTCCTATCGGCATCCACCAAGGCAAGAATATCCAAATGACATACGAATTCTATCATCCAACAAGTACTGCAAGACAATTTGGCATGGGTCAACTGCCAATTAGTCTGTTCTTTGCCGACAAGATCCAAAGTAGAGGAGAAATCACATCAACAGTCATGATGGATCGGCTGCTGAACCTATCAGGACCACCTCTGGGCAACATCAATAACATAAAGTTAAGGATGTTGAGAAGTGCAGCATTTGACCAATGGTGGATAGAATTGAAGAAACATTTATTCCATCAATCGGCTTCCATGTACTTGACAAATCTTTTTCCTGAAGCTGTCCCTCAAGTAAGCATTTTCTCCATTGTCAATTCTGTTAATTGCAAGCCAATGTATTAGTCTTAACCTTGTGCAAATTCTCTCTTTTAAAGACAACAGAATCTTCTCCTCCTCATCACAACAATAGCGGCGTGGAAATCCAATATGCTCCAGGGCTCCTGCCCAATGGTGGTGGACTATCTCCTCTAGTCATCGGTTATAATGCCCCCAAGACTTCAACTCTGCTGCACGGTATGCCCCGTGTGCCGATAGCCCCTGATGCTGGCAGGAAGAAGAGAGCAAAGTCGGCTGCTGCACCATCGGCTGCAAAGAAAACACGCAAGAAGCAAAAAAATATTGCCGATGATCTGCCGGCCATAGATCCAGATGTAGCAGAATTCCTGGAGGATGAAGCAATGGCAGAAGATGTGGATGAAGCGGCTGAATATGTTAGTGAAATAAGGGAACAAACTCCTCCAGCCGATCCACCTGCTCCTCAAAGAACACCATCAACTCCAGTGCATCCCATATACAGACCAAGAGTATGTGTTCATTTTCGATCTATGATCTAAATTTATTCTTCCTTTATATCAATCCTCAACTTTGATTTCTTTGCAGAAAAAGACTGCTTCCAAGAAGCCACAAGCACCAGCTCCATCGGTTAACTTTTAATCTCATCAACTTTCTTTTCTCAATTTTTAAGTAACCGATGCTAATTTGTACTTGTATTTTCAGCCTCCTCGTCCTCCAACCCCTGTTTCTGAATCAAGTGAAAACACTCCATCGGCTGCAGAAAGCCATCATGTGGAGAAAGAAGGAGAAGAAGTAGCAGCAGCAGCTCCTGCTATCCCTGTAAGTATATACTTTAAGTCTGCAAATCATATCGGCTGCCATCTCTTTTTACTTAACTCATAATCCCAATGTTTCTCTTTTTCAGGTTTAGCCGACATGTTCTCTTTTGACATTAGGCAATTCTTGGATGAAGAGGAAGAAACAACAAGCAAAGCTCTGGCGCCCTTAGCCGATGATATCAAGTCGACTCTACTAGACATCTCAAAAAGGCTGGAAGGCTCCCTGGAAACCCTGGTGACAAGCTGTGGATCCATCCGAGATAGACATAATGAAATCCATGACAAGATCCTGGATGAGCTAGCCGATGCCATCACTCCAGCAGCATACCTTGAGCAGCATCGGCTTAAACTTGAAAAAGCCCAAAGGAGGATTACCGATCGGCGTGAAAGAAGAGATCTCGAGGCAACCATCCAAGCTAATAGGGTTACTATCAATGAAGAGAAAGCAAAGCTTCATGAACTAGAGGCTGGTCCAGACTCCACTCAAACTAACATTGATCGGCTGAATGCTCGAAAGATAGAACTCTTGGCTGAGTTGGAGCAGTGTAATGCACAGATCGCCCTTGAACAGCAAAAGCTTGCAGACTTGCCAAAAGCCATTGAGGATCAGAAGTCAAAGTTGAAAGTATCTGTCAAGCACTTGGCCGATCTGACCAAATCTCTGAAAGTGATCCCAAACACTGATGCAGCCGATGCCCAAATTAACGACGAAGTAGATCAGATTAGGCAAAGGGCAATATCGGCCATCCAAAAATACATGTCGGGATGAGCTAAGTCTTGTAATTCCAACTTTTAATTTGCAAACCTTTGGGATGTAATATAACTTTCTACTTGTGAAGCTTGCTCTTGAATTTTGCTTTTGAAATCCAAACTTTTCTATATATTTGCCCCCCTAATTTTGCAATGTTGAAGAGATTGATAAAATTATAACTTGGACTAAGGGCGATATATCAAATATCGGTCATCATACATCGGCAAAACACAATTGATTTTGATAAGAAAAAACCACTAAGGACGATATAAGCTATATCGGCCATCTTAAGGCGATGTCAACACATCGACAAACATGTATCGGCAACACCTAGCCGATCATGAATTGATCCAAACAATTGGATAATATTTCTTCAAGTATTTTCCATTTAATGCTCATCTATAAACTTCACCATCAAGTCCTTGTAACATATAAGCCCCTTTGGACACAACTTTCTATATTTGAAACTGTCCTTCCCAATTCGATGACCACTTGCCGAATTTATCAGCACTTCATCTATGAAAAAGTATGTTGAGCAGAACTGACAGAAGATAATTGATAATGGTCAGTTGTTAGCAACTAAATTTTGAAACCATAAAGTAGAAACTTGCCAGGTGGGTGAAGCTAACATGACAGAAAGAAGTGATTTCAGCTTATACGTACTATTACAAACAGAGATGATGAGGAACAAAGCTGAACTTTATACCTTGTTCATCAGGACACAACAATCGCTGATCATGTACCGACTAGGCAGGTTGTTTGTTGCGTCAACTACTATGCCATATCTGTGATAATTTAGTAGTGTTGGAAACAGGAATAAGAACAAACAAAAGGTTATGAATTGATATTTCCTATTGCATTCTCAAGGATACTGAGTTTCCGTAAACGGCTACATATAGAGAGCCGCCTGAAAAAAATATCAATAGCTAGCGGGTAGCCCAACCGTTTGTGAATTTCCTTTTGGCCATTTGCAGATATCAATAATGTAGTAGTGTCAGATTAAATTTAGCACGGCTTCTATATATTATTATTTACTACTCTTGGTTTTTAACAATATCATCAAAATATACTGTTCCATTGGATATTGATCTAATATTATTGAAAAACATGATTGATTGATAAGGAAAAAAATTAGTCCCATGGTGAAGATCGTGTTTTCATTTCTTAATTAGTAAGTAGCTCTGCCCGTTCTCCTCCGTAAATTAAATATGCTTCCACCTATATATAGCGGCTAAACCCTCTCACTTCTTCGATCGTGTCCATGCATCCTACTGCTACCTTTACAACCCTAACAATGGCGCAGTTCACATCCATGCCATTGCCAGAACTACCACTATGCATCACATTCGCAATTGCACTACTAATTGCTGTCCCCTTATACTTCCTCAATAAGTACAAGAGAAACAAGAACCCCATCCCAACGGAATGGCCAATCGTTGGCATGCTGCCTGGCCTGCTCGCTAACTGGCACGACATCCATGAGTTCGCCGCCGCCATGCTCGCCGCCGCCGGCCGCAAACTCGAGGTGCGTGGCCCGCCGGCGGCGATCCGGTGGATGCGGTTCTTCACCACCAGCGACCCGGAGAACGTCCGCCACATCTTCACCACCAACTTTGGCAACTACCGGAAGGGCGAGGACTTCGCCGAGGTGTTCGGCGTTCTGGCCGGCACCATCTTCATCGTCGACGGCGAGCCGTGGCGCCGGCAGCGGGCGAAGATCCGCCACATCCTGACCAGGCCGGAGCTCGCGCCGTTCATGGAGCGGAGCTGCCGCGATAAGGTGGCGCGCTACCTCGTGCCGTGGCTGGCACGGGTGGCGGACACCGGCGCGGCGTTCGACATGGAGGACTTGCTGGGGAGGCTCGTGATTGACCTCACCGTCATGGTCGTCTTCGGCATGGACCCGCGCCTCCTGTCCGCCGACATGCCGCCCATGCAACTCGCCGGCGCGCTCGACACGTTGATGGAGGTGGCGTTCTACCGGCAGATGATGCCGGCGTTTTGCTGGAAGCTGATGAGGCGGCTAGACGTTGGCCCGGAGAGGAAGTACGCCGAGGCCGAAGCGTAGCTGCGCCGGTTCGCCGGAGAAAGGATCGCGACGAGGATCGCCGCCGGCGGTGTCGGCGATGACGTCGACATCCTGTCCCATTACATCGACGACCCGGAATTCCGCGACGACGCCGGCGAGCCAACGGACTTCCTGCACAGGACGCTCGTCAACTTGTTGGTGGCGCTACGTGACCCGATGAGCTAGGCGCTGCCATGGCTTGTTGTCTACAACCTCGCCACGCACCCACGCGCCGTGTCCGCCTTGCGGGAGGAGCTCGCAACCATCGCCGCGCGCAGATCCGCCGCTGCCGTCATCTTCGAGTCGGAAGAGACCAAACACCTGGCGTACCAGCAGGCGGCGCTGCTGGAGTCCCTGAGACTGTACCCCGTCGGCCCGATCGAGCGCAAGGAGGCGGTCGCCGACGACGTGCTGCCGAGCGGCCACGCGGTCCGCGCCGGCGACACCGTGCTGATCTCCGTCTACGGCATGCACCGGTGGAGAAACCATCTTTCGTCGGTCGCCCAAATTCCACGATAGTCCCGGTTGCAACAAAAAGCGGGACTCCCGGTTAAAAAGGGTAACGGGCATCTTTAGTCCCGGTTCAACTGCTGTCAGGACTTGTCAGGCCCCCCTTACCAACCGGGACTAAAAGATAGTAACTTTAGTCCCGGTTGGTGTTACCAATCGGGACTAAAGATCCCGGTGATCTTTAGTACTGGTTGGCAACACCAACCGGGACTAAAGTCCCACCCCTTTATATATGTCTTCTTCCTCCTCCAGCCCGAGCAAGCTTCAAAATTTCTTAAAAAAAGAGGGGAGGTCATGCCAAAATTTATAGTGAATTTACTTTGGTGATTATATACAAATCGGAGGTGCCTAAAAGGTTAGCAACTTCATCCTTCAATGTTTTTTTGGTCATATTACATTTGGAGCTATGTTTCGCACACTTTTTTGTCTCCAAAATTTTGTTGTAAGTTGATGAGAGAGAAAATTTGTGTTGGAAAAGAAAGAATATATACAAATTTTGTTTATTTGCTAAATAAGGTTTTATAAAATAGTTGAGTAGGAAAATATAGTGAAAGTTAATCTTAAATAAAAGAAAACAAACTAAATTGAAAATTAAAAGAATTTAAAACTTAAAAAATAATAAATAAGAATTAGTTGGTGGAATATTTTATAATTTTTGTATGAATAATGATATGTCGATATTGTATGACTGTTGAAAGAGTTTGTGATTATTTTACCATTATTGTATGACTGTCATTATTGTACGAATGATTATTTGTGTACGATTTTTTTTTCATTTCATGTAGATGGATCGGCAATGGATGTACGCTGACCGGCGGTCCAAAGAGTTTATTGACGGCGTGCATTATTTTTTGAGAGTGGCCGAAGCTAACAAACAGAAGGGTTTTATTTGTTGTCCATGCAATAAGTGTAAGAATCAGAAGGAATATTCTGCATCCAGGACTATTCATTTCCACTTGTTTAAGTCGAGGTTCATGCCAAGCTATAATTGTTGGACATGCCACGGAGAGCAAGGTGTTGAAATGGAAGAAAATGAAGTGGAAGACGACAATATTCCAGACTTTGCACAGTACGCTGTATTTGAAGGAAATCAAACGGGCGAGGAGGACATAGATGCTGATTATAACGACGTTGTGGATGATCTTGGTCAGATGTTGCAGGATGCCAAGGAGAACTGCGAAAGTGAAAAGGGGGCCCATAAATTGGACAAGATGTTAGAGAACCACAGAACGTCATTGTACCTAGGTTGCGAGCAGGGGCACAAAAAGTTGGATACCACTCTGGAGTTCTTACAATGGAAGGCAAAAAATGGTGTTAGTGACAAGGCATTTGGCGATTTATTGAAACTCGTCAAGAACATTCTTCCGGAGGGAAACAAATAGCCCGAGACAACGTACGAGGCTAAGAAGATAGTCTGCCCTCTAGGACTGGAAGTTCAGAAGATTCACGCATGTCCGAATGATTGTATCCTATATCACGGTGAGGAGTACGAGAACCTAGAAGCATGCCCTGTTTGTAAAGCACTACGATACAAGATTAGACGAGATGATCCAGGTGAGATTGACGGGCAGCTAACGAAGAAGAGAATTCCTGCTAAGGTGATGTGGTATTTCCCTATAATACCACGGCTAAGGCGTTTGTTCAGGAACAAGGCGAATGCTAGAATGATGCGTTGGCACGCTGAAGAACGTCAACAGGACGGGATGCTGAGACACCCCGCAGATGGTTCGCAGTGGCGAAATATCGACAGAAAATTTAAAGACTTTGGAAAGGACGCACGAAACATACGGTTTGGTTTAAGTACGGATGGCATGAATCCTTTTGGAGAGATGAGCAGCGGGCATAGCACTTGGCCCGTTACGATGTGTATCTACAACCTCCCCCCTTGGCTATGCATGAAGAGGAAGTACATAATGATGCTGATTATTATTCAAGGCCCCAAGCAACCTGGTAACGACATCGATGTGTTCCTAAGACCACTGGTCGAAGATCTTAAACTGTTGTGGAAGAAGGAAGGTGTCCCCGTGTGGGACGAGGACAAACAGGAGGAGTTTAACCTACGAGCGCTGCTGTTCGTAACCATCAACGATTGGCCTGCACTTAGCAACCTATCCGGGCAGTCCAACAAGGGGTACAAGGCTTGCACTCACTGTATGGATGAAACAGAAAGTACGTATCTTAAGCTCTGTAGGAAGGTTGTGTACATGGGTCTTCGTCGATTCCTTGCAGCAAACCACCCGGTACGGAAGAAAGGCAAGCACTTTGAACATACGGCGGACCACCGTACGAAGCCTAAACATCGCAGCGGGAACACAGTGTTTGCTATGGTTAAAGATCTTAAAGTAGTGTTTGGAAAGGGGCCTAGCAGCCAACCTATAGAGAGCGAAGATGGTCATGCGGCGATGTGGAAAAAAAACTCCATATTTTGGGAGTTACCCTATTGGGAATTCTTGGACGTCCGCCACGCAATCGACGTGATGCACCTCGCTAAGAACCTTTGCGTAAACCTTCTTGGCTTCCTAGGTGTATATGGAAAGCCGAAAGATACACTGGAAGCGCGTAATGATTTGAAGCATATGGAACAACGCGGCGACCTTCACCCGGAACCAAAGGAGAAAGGCAGCCATTACTTGAGTCCAGCCAGCTACACTCTAAGCAAGGCAGAGAAGAAAAGTATGTTTCAATGCTTGGAGAGCATCAAGGTACCGTCTGGATACTCCACGAATATAAAGCGAATAATAAGCACGAAGGAGAAGAAGTTCACAAACCTAAAGTCTCATGACTGTCACGTGTTGATGACACAGCTGCTACCAGTTATAATAAGGGGTATCCTCCCAGACAATGTCCGGGCAACAATAACAAAGCTATGTTCTTTCATGAACGCAATTTCGCAGAAGGTCATCGATCCGGATAGGTTAGAAGCCCTTCAGAATGATGTGGTGCAATGTCTTGTCAGCTTTGAGTTGATATTTCCACCTTCATTTTTCAATATAATGACGCATCTGCTTTGTCACCTTGTCAAAGAGATCGGTATTCTCGGGCCTGTGTTCCTACACAACATGTTTCCTTTCGAGAGGTACATGGGCGTTCTGAAGAAGTATGTTCGTAACCGTGCTCGTCCAGAGGCAAGCATCGCCAAGGGGTATGGAACAGAGGAGGTCATTGAATTCTGCGTTGAATTTATTGAAGACCTTCGCCCAATCGGGGTACCTGAATCACGCCATGAAGGGAGACTACGGGGAACGGGGACTCTCGGAAGGAAAGCTATAATGACGGTAGATAACAATTTATTCCGTAGAGCCCATTTCACGGTTTTACAACAATCTTCATTGGTGGCTCCTTACATCGAGGAGCACTTGGCTCTAGTTCGCGCCAGAAACATCGGTAAGTCCGATGCATGGATTACACGGCATCACATTGATATTTTCCCCGCATGGCTGCGACAACATCTCATGGGTAACGAGACGATTAACCAGCAACTGGCCTTCCTGGCGAGGGGTCCATCTGGCTCGATCGCGACATTCCAGGGATATGAGATCAATGGGTACACATTCTACACAAGAGCCCAAGACATGAAGAGCACGAACCAGAACAGTGCTGTTCGTATCGATGCCATGGGACACGATGGTACAACTGGCACGTATTACGGTGCCATCGAGGAGATATGGGAACTTGACTATGGACCTCTCAAGGTCCCTCTGTTCCGGTGCCAATGGGTTAGGTTGACTGGTGGAGGCGTAACGACTGATGACAGTGGGATGACAACGGTTGACCTTAACAAGGTTGGATACTCGGACGAACCTTTCGTCCTTGCCAATGATGTAACGCAAGTTTTTTACGTGAAGGACATGTCTAGCAAAGGAAAGAAGGGCAAAGGGCCTGACGAGCCGAAGCGCCATGTGGTTCTCCCAGGCAAAAGAAAAATCGTCGGAGTAGAGGACAAGACTGACGAGGATTACGATCAGTTAGATGGGCAACCCCCTTTCACGGTGACGGTTGACCCTAGCATCCTCCTATCAAACGAAGACACCCCTTACTCACGTAGCGATCACAAGGAAGGAACAATAGTGAGGAGAAAGTACGTGCGGACAACCATCACCGCCGAAGTGTTGCCGTAATTGTTGTAAACTATTTTGGATGTATTGAATATGCTAGTTATATATGATTAATTACAATTTTTAACAATTTAATATCATGCATATGCTAATTATATACGACTATTATAATTTTTAAAAGTTTTGAATCATGCATGTCGGATTTACAGATGCTAGTTACAATTTTTAACAATTTAATATCATGCATATGCTAATTATATACGATTATTAGCATTTTTAAAAGGTTTAAAACATGCATGTGGGAATTACACATGTTAATTAGAATTTAAAAGGTTATTAGCATTTAAAACATATATTAGAATTTAAAACATGCATCACATTAATTATATACGATTATTACCATTTTTAAAAGGTTTAATTAGAATTTAAAAGGTTACTAGCATTTAAAAGGTTATTAGCATTTAATTAGAATTTAGCATTTTTAAAAGGTTATTAGCATTTTTAAAAGGTTTATCATTTAAAAGGTTATTAGCATTTAATTAGAATTTAAAACATGCATCACATTAATTATATACGATTATTAGCATTTTTAAAAGGTTTAGCATTTAAAAGGTTATTAGCATTTAATTAGAATTTAAAACATGCATCACATTAATTATATATGATTATTAGCATTTTTAAAAGGTTTAAATCATGCATGTGGGATTTACATATGCTAGTTACAATTTTTAACAATTTAATATCATGCATATGCTAATTATATACGATTATTAGAATTTTTAAAAGCTTTAATTCATGCATGTGGGATTTACACATGTTAATTAGAATTTATAATGCATTATTTATATTTTAGAAACATATATGCAACGAAATTCAATATTCAGTGCTATTAACTTTAGTCCCGGTTCTTAACCCTAACCAGGTATAAAAAAAAATTTGGAAATAGCGGGAAAATATCTTTACTCCCGGTTCGTGAGAAGAACCGGGAGTAAAGATCCGGGGGTATATATATTCCCGGTGCGCCCTCGTCTTCTCCACCAACACTTAGACGTTTTCATCGAGATCGAGCATCGGTCCTTCGCCGCCACTGCCTAGGGCAACCCCGCGCCGACGCCGCCGTCGTCTCTCACCGTCGCCTGGCGGTCCTCGCCGCCTCCGCCGCAGACGCCGCCGCACCGTCTCTTGGGTGAGAGCCCCCGGCCTCTCTCTCTCTCTCGATGTACCCTCGTCTCTCTCTCTCTTTCGCCGGCGACGCCGACGAACGCCGACGACGCCGACGACACCGAGGATGCCCTCTCTCTCTTTCTCTTACGCCGACGACGCCGACGATGCCCTCGGTCTCTCTTTCGATTACGCCGATGACGCCGACGAAGTCCGACGAACGCCGCCCCCACGCCGCCGCCGCGCCCCCACGACGCCGCCGCCGCCACGATGCCGCCGCCGCCCCCACGCCGCCGCCGCGCCCCCACGACGCCGCCGCCGCCACGAGGCCACCGCCGCCGCGCCGCCATCGTGCCGCCGTGCCGGCACGATGCCGCCGCCGCGC
The DNA here is from genome assembly GCA_000338895.3 of Oryza meridionalis. NCBI lineage: Eukaryota > Viridiplantae > Streptophyta > Magnoliopsida > Poales > Poaceae > Oryza > Oryza meridionalis. The sequence goes on along the minus strand of CM002531.2, from coordinate 9,754,677 downwards.
CACGCCCCCACGCCGCCGCCGCCACGATGCCGCCGCCACGTACGGTCACGACGCCGTGCCCTAACGCCTAATGAACTAACGCGAACGAACGAACGAACGCAAACTAACGCTTAGCGAACGCTTAACGAACGTGACCAAATGCGAACGAACGCGAACGATAGTGAACGAACGCGAACGAAACGTTAAAGAAACACGAACGAACTGAAAGACACGTAGTTTGCACGTAGCTTGCTTGTAGTAACCTGCATTGTTTTTTTTTCACGTAGATTGAATGTGGTTCAAACAATGCCTATATAAATAAGGTTTGGATCGCCATCACAAATGTTTTATGTACCAGAGAATTGAATTACAAAATCAAATTAATTTCACAAAATTCTATAGTGTTGTTTTTTTTTGATAAACTCGCTTAAAGTTAGGAATCCTCGACATAGAACAAACCTAAAATAACTTCTCATATGTATGTAACAGAGGGAATATTTATTATGGTATTCTGGTAGACATGATCTTTTAGCGTTATATCTATTTTTACATTTTTTTTATTAAAATATTTACAAAACAAATTTCCGTTTCAAAAATTTACAAATCTAGATGCCTCACGCCCTCTGGGTCGGCGTTTTCTAAAAATCGCCTTTCTAGAGGGCGTTAAGGGATCTAAATATAATTTTTTTATTTGCATTCAAACCCTTTTCACTAGTTTTATTTGCTTAAAAACTAGTGATGCTTATCTGACACTGTAAATGATTATAAATGGAAAAGTAATAGACTACGTCGAGATCCACAACTTTTATATAAAGTTTATTTTCATACTATGTCTTTCGAATGGTAGATCTGAGATTTTTGTTAAAATAGGTTTTATATGTTGTAACAAACATTTGGACATCTAAAAGATCTTCAATGAAAAGATTGTTTAACTACAAAGTTAAACAATACATTATATGTTCCTTTGCGATTAGACTAATACAATTTTTTTTGCATGTTGCAGAGAAGACGTCGTCGTCGTCGTCCGTCAAGCCGATGTGGTAGCTAGCCCTCGAAGGAATTCGCGCAGGCAAGTGATGTACAGATGTGATTGTTAGAGATATAATACAAGAATGTTAGATTTCTAATATAAGATTATTAGATTATTAGAGTTAGCATATGTGAGTGTTAGAGATCATTAGATTATTAGACTTAGCATATTTGAGTGTTAGAGATAGTTAGAGATTTAATATAAGATTATTAGAGATTTAATATATGAAACTTAATTAGACTTGGCATATGTGAGTGTTAGAGATTTAATATAAGATTATTAGAGATGTAATATTCGAAACATATTTGATTGTTAGAGATTTAATATAAGATTATTACAGATGTAATATACGAAACTTAATTAGACTTAGCATATATGATTATCTACCGTACAAATACACGACACTTAGACTTAGCATATTTGAGTGTTAGAGATAGTTAGAGATTTCATATAAGATTATTAGAGGTTAAATATACGAGATAGTGAGGAGATTGTTATACTTAGCTATAATATATATGATTATTGCAATTTTAATATAAGATTAGGAGCGACTTAATATGAGATTATTAGAGATTTAATATAAGATTATTAGAGTTTTAATATTACGGTTAGCAAATACATCCTATAGACCTAACATATATTATTGGTATGCACAGATGGCTGATCGCGATGAGGAACAGATATTGTATGATACAATCGCAGAGGGAAGCAGCCAGTACTGGAACAAAGAAGAGGGGAACGAGGATCCAAACCAGTACTTGAACGTGGAGGGGAACGTGGAGAGGGATGCGGAGGGGAACGAGGAGGGGAACGATGAGGAGGAGGCTAGTGGAAGTCATCCCTCCGCTGGACAGAAGAGGGCACGCGAACAACGAGGTGCCGCGAAGAAGATAGAGGGTCGGCACATCATAACTGAGGTGGACACAGACGGCCGACCTACTGCCCCGGCGGAAGCAGCCAAGAATTTTGTACGCCACAGCGGTTGGGTTGTGAGGGATAACGTGCCTGTCAGCATGGTGTACTGGCGCAGAACAAGGGCACGCGGGGATAATGACAGCTTTGTCCCGGAATCAGAGAAAGAGATGCTGTGGACCACAATGCTCGAGACGTTCACGCTCCCTGCGGGTACAGAGAACATAGTGAAACACTGGACTCTTAAGAAAATGGCAGAACAGTTCCAGACCTTCAAGGGAGACCTGTACCGGAAATACATCCTGAAGGGGCAGACACCGAACTTCGACGTATTCCCGAAGCTAAGGGATCACTGGGAGGAGTTCGTTGCTTACAAGATAGGTCAACAAGGGCAGGCGATGATACTCGAGGGTCGAAGTTGAGCAGGTGGAAGCCGTGTACGAGGACCTCGAGTTGGACTACCCAGGAGGAGACGGTGAGATGCATCTACGAGACACAAGCCATGCCATTATACTATGGCGCAAGCGGTACATCATCCTCCCTGGGCGACAAGCGGCGTCTCGTGCACCATCTCCTCCGGCTCCGCCGTCTCCTCCTGCACCATCTCCTCCGGCTCCTCCGCCACCTCCTCCTGCACCATCTCCTCCGGCTCCTCCGCCTCCTCCTCCACCGTGTCCGCCTGCACCTCCCAAGACAAGGTCTCGCCAAGCTCCACCTCCTGCCAGCACAAGGGCAACGAAGAAGGCCAAAGTTGACACCACCAAAAACAAGGAGCCGCCGTACGATTGCAGTCAAGAGGAGCTTAATGCTTACGTGGCAGGAGAAGTGAAGAGGCAACTCAAGCCTCGGAGTCCTGAAAAGAAGATACCTATTGACCCGAGCGTGAAGAATTTCTTCAAGGGAATGTCCACCGCAAACAAGGAGGCCTTGAAGCTATCGGACTATGACCGAACACTCAGGAAAGCCTATTACAAGAAGTCCAAACCAGTTCCTCAGCTTGGAGAACAACCACACCAAGTGGTCGAGCCGTTGGTGACCGGCGAAGACTTTGGCATAACGGATTTCATTTCGGACACCGGTCTAACCATGGCTCATTTGGTTGGAGGCGCACCAATCCCGAAGGCGGAAGTGGCATACAAGTTTGAACTCGGTAAACCGCTTGTCAGGCCCGAGCAGCTGCAGTCCCTACCGACACAAATGTACAAATTCCATGAACGGTACATGGAAATGAGCGCCAATGGTAGAGAGATGTTCGGAGCGAGGATCAGAAACCCCGACTTCTTGCAAGGAGAAGATGTTCTATGGATCAATTTCAAGGATGTCTTCGATCTGTACCATCGGGACGCCCTCGACGTCTCTCTTCTGAGCGCATGGATTTTGTAAGTATCTTTGAGTTCGATTTGTTTCGTTCAATAATTAGCTCCTGGCATATATGTAAGCAATAATAATTTCCTTTCATTGTTGTAGAATGGAGATTCAAAGGGCCCGACGGCGGGGGGTTTACAATACTGGGTTCATCGACCCTCGCAAAATCAACACCGAAATGCTCGACAACTACGAGAAAGACACAGAGGACAATCTCGTCCATCTTCTAACGCAGCAGCATTTCAAGACATTCATACTATTGCCGTACAACACAGAGTGAGTTTTTATTGTCGTTCGAACAAATTTCATTCCCATACATATAACATGTACATTCTGATATTTATCTCATCTCACGCATATTCCAGATTCCACTGGGTCCTGTTCTTTTTTGACTTGGAGGCAGGCAGAGTCACTGTGTATGACTCAATGAATAAAGAGGAGAAGGTTTTTGACAAGGTCTTCCAAATGATAGACAGGTAATATAATGCCATCTATTCCACACTCGCGGGACTCTGTTGATATTATGTTGATCTCGGGTAATATTTAATTAATCATAGCTTGCAACTGCACATGTAGGGCTTGGGATCGGTTCCGTCAATTGGTCCGCGGGACTTGGAAAGAAAAACTTGGACGGAGGTTTCATTTTCCAGTGAGTACATGCATGATCCAAAATTATATTGAATTGAATCTCTAGTTACAGTTAATATAAAGAGTATATTAAATCTCTCATCATTTCTCATGTAGTGTGCAAAGCAGGACAAGGGAACTAACTTGTGCGGCTACTACGTATGCGAGTATGCCCACTGCCTATCAAACCAAATATACACCAAACGAGAGCTCGATGTACGTATACATAAACCGTTCAAAATTTCATTGCGTATCGATTTGTTAAGTTGTTTATTAATTTCATATATTGATATGTCATTATTTTCCGAATGATAGCGTATTCACATGAGGGAAAAACTCCCACACAAGGATTTTATCACGGCTGTTCAAGAACAACTGATGGGGTTCATCAACGAAGAAGTCCTTAATCCCCATGGTGAATTCTACTACGACGGATCGACAATTCGTAACGTCGGTCCTTCCTCTTCTGACGTAACGCAGGCGTCGAAGTCGTAGCTACAGCTAGCGAGCAAATGAATTGTGCTATACATGCATGTATATACATATTTACATATGTATGTACATTTACTTTAGTGTTAATATATATTTTGGTAACATATATGTACATAAAATGTTAAGTGCTTTAAATTATAAATATGTGTGTAATATATGTATTTATACATATATACATACGCATATATATATATATATGTATTCTATATACAACCATAATATATATATTACAATGCATATATATATATATATATATATATATATATATATATATATATATATATATAATCAACCATGCAGCAAACAGGGCAATGCAAATAAAAAAAAAAGGTACATGGATCTTTAGTCCCGGTTGGTAACACCAACCGGGACTAAAGATGGATCAGCCGGCCACGTGGCTGACCGATCTTTAGTCCCGGTTCGTGTTACCAACCGGGACTAAAGATCGATCTTTAATCCCGGTTATTTCACCCGGGACTAAAGATCGCTATCTTTAGTCCCGGATTCGTAGTCCCGGTTGGACAACCGGGACTAAAGGGGGGTTATGAACCGGGACTACAAACGTTTTCTCCACCAGTGATGGGGAGGCTGGAGGACGTGTGGGGCGAGGACTGCCGGGAGTTCAGGCCGGAGAGGTGGCTCACCGCCGGCGCTGACGCCGACGGCGGCGCCAAGTTCCGACACGTGCCGTCGCACAAGTTCATGGCGTTCAACACGGGGCCTAGACTGTGCCCGGGGAAGAAGGTGTCCATGGCGACGATCACGCCCGTGGTTGCCACGCTGTTCTGGAACTTCGACGTGGAGGTGGTGGTGATGGACGGCTCCCATGCTGCCGTGGAGCCGAAGCTGTCGGTGGTTCTGCAGATGAAGGATGGACTCATGGTGAAGGTGACGAAGAGACATGAAATATAATCAAGCAATAATGCGCCGAGTGCTATATATTCAAATCCATAGATATATATTCTCATGCCGTATAAATTAAAAATAATATATTAACTTCGGTCATTAATGTATAATGTTTATATTAATATAAACTATATTCCATCCGTTTTATATTATAAGTCGCTTTGACTTTTTTCTAGTTAAACTTTGTTAAGTTTGACTAAGTGTAGAAAAATTAGCAACATTTTAAACACCAAAGTAGTTTCATTAAATCTATCATTAAATATATTTTAATAATATATTTGTTTTATGTTAAAATACTACTATATTTTTCTATAAACTTAGTCAAAAGTAAAGATGATTAATTAGGAAAAAAGCTAAAACAACTTACAATATAATGAGGGACCGCCTATTCTGCAGTTGATTGCAATTTTTGCGTTTGATCAGTCAACTTTGTGCACCATTAGATATGTATCTAACGGTAAAACTCAAACAATAAAAACGTGACGTGCAAAAAAGATCACAATCTGGTGCAGATGTTTGGGCCCAAAAACTAACAAAAAGCCCAAAACCCAAAGTTGGTAAAAACACACTTTTGGGTCCAAAAACTTACAAAAGCCCAATGTTTGGGCCCTAGTTTTTTGTGCTATGTTATGGGCTAGCGAAGGTATGGGCCCGAGTCTTTTTGGGTTGTAGTTCAGTGAGTCTGGATTTTCAGTTTTTAACTGTGATTTGGGCTTTTTTCAACAAAACAAATGGGCTCTCACATGATACCCGTTTTGGGCTTTTTAGCTCCGATTTGGGTTCTGTCACAAAAATGGTCCACTCCCTGGTTCCCTTAAAAAAAATGTCTTGTGCTCCAAGATAGAAACTCAGATCAAAACTTAGATCCAAAAGAAAAACGAGAGGAGAGATCAAAACTCAGATTGGAAAAGCAAAAGGGAGAAAGGGAGAGAGAACGTGTGCTCGGGGGGACAGGAAGAACCTGAGAAATTTTTACTTCATGGAGGTTTTTCTCTTTGTTCTCTGTTCCCACCTCCCTCCTTTTCACCTCTTCCTCCCATCTTTTGATTTTTATTTGCTTTCTCTTCCCTTTCCACCACTCCCTTCCTCTGAAGAACAACGTGTGTTGAGGAAAGAACAGGAAGAACTTGGAGGAAATTTACTTGATGGAGGATTTTTTTTCTGTGTTCCCTCTCTCTAGTTTAACCTCTTCTTCCTTTCTTTTTTTTTTTTGCTTTTCTTCCCTTTCCACTGTCCCTGCGTTTTCTGCTGCTTCCCTGCACAAAACTTTATTATATAAAAACTCATAAGCAATACAATATTGATCTGGTCTATATTTTTTCATGTGGTTGTAATGCAATACTGCAGTCAACTATAGCAAATCTTGTGCAAAGTGTCTGCTTTTCCTTATGCACAATAGGGTGACTGAATTTCTAATAGTGCACAACTCAGAATATCTTGATTCGCTAACTGTTAAAACTGCTCTGGTTCAAGTAGTTGTTCTCTTGTGGTCATTCTTTGAATTATGGGAGCTCTCTGTTCATGCAATGCCATTACATTGTACAAAGGATGTAATATCATTTTTTTCATCTATCCAAATGTACAGGGCACAGAGACAAAATCAAATGAAGACTATGGGATGTTATTCAGGTTATCACAGGAGGAAGGCATTACCTATACAAATTTAATCCAGCAAGTCTCTGTCTCACCTAATGCAATTCTTCCTGGTGCTCAGGTGGCAGTGAGTAGAAATAAAACACATATTAAATGAAAATGTTTAAACTAAAACTTTATGTGCACAGTCATAACCCCCACTGTATTTTTTTTTTGCAAAACAGGGTGATCTTCCCTTGCTCCAAAACACTTGTGGCAGTTTCATGCAGCTATTGCAAGCTCCTATTGAATCAGAGGTATGTTCCCTCTTGTTTATTTGATTTGTGCTATGCCATCCCATTATTTGATTAAAAACATATTCATGATTGATGTGGATATAGCTAATATGGATACAAGTTCAAATCAAAATAGAATTATAAAAAGGTCTCTTTATTAGAATATTTTTTCTTACCATTGCAGATTGCTCTATATTTGACATCCAATAGATTTGAGTATGACAACACATTTTGGGGTTTCGATCCTCACAATGGTTATCAACAAAATGACCTGCAAAATGCACAAACAGACACCTCTCAGATGTGCAACTCTTTGCCACAAAGTGTAGCTGTGCATCCTCCTGTGGCATCACTAGACATGCTATATGATGAAATGCAGAAATCAAGTGTTGATGTTGATAATCAAGCTGAGATGTGCAGGTCAACAGTACAATTGAAAGCATCATCTGTAGAAGTGATTTATAATGAAATGCAGACTCAAACCATTGAGGCTGATGCCTGTTTTGACCAGCACTTTGAGCAAGCAACAGAAGAGGATTTATTGTCTGATCATGCAATAGTTACATTTCAGCAAGTTGAGGAAATAGAAAAGATAAAAGTGCAGAAAATCCAGATCAAAATTTTAGTGAGGAAGATATAAACATATTTCTGGAGAATGAAAGTGTAACAGCTGTTCAGAGAGGTGGTCAGGAAGCTAACAGTGCACATGTGCCGTCAATCAACAAAGTTTTTGCTGATGAGAATGAAGCTTTTGACTTCTACAATGGTTATGCTTATATGGTTGGTTTCTCTACATGCAAAGCTAGCAATTACCATAGCAGGAAAACCGATATTGTGACAAGGCACACACTCAAATGCAACAGGTGGAGGAAACCAAGTGATCCAAAGGAGAAGGACCTGCCTGAGGTTGATGAAGTTGAGAATTGTCTGCAAACAAACACAACAAATCCATTAGTAAAAAAAAAGAAAACAGAACAAAGTGGTTTACACAAATTGCAAAGCTGAGATGGTGATAACATTGAAGAGGGGCTTTTGGTACATTACAAGGCTTAATCTAGAGCACAATCATCCACTATCTCCACCAGAAGAAAGAAAATTCCTAAGGTCTCACAAACATATGACAGATCAGAAGAAACTTTTGATAAGAACTCTGAACAAAATCAATGTGCCCACAAGGATGATTATGTCTGTTTTGTCATATGTTAGGGGTGGCTTGTCTACAGTTCCTTACACAAAAAAGGCTGTGAGCAATTATAGAGATTGTGTTAGAAGAGAAAGTGGGAAAAATGACATGATGCAGTGTTTGGATTTTTTTGAGAAGAAAAGATCAGAGGATCCATTGTTTTATTTCAGATTCAAAACTGATGAGAACAATGTTGTGAAGAGTCTATTTTGGTCCGATGGGAACAGCAGAAAATTTTATGAGATGTTTGGTGACATAGTTAGTTTTGACACGACGTAAAAGACCAATACGTATGATTTGCCCTTTGCTCCATTTGTAGGGATAACTAGTCATGGTGACAATTGCCTATTTGGTTATGCATTCCTACAAGACGAAACAAGTGAGACTTTTCAGTGGTTGTTCAATACGTTCCTTGATTGTATGGGTGGCAAGGCTCCTGCCACTATTATAACTGATCAAGACTTGGCAATGAAAGCTGCTATTGCCATAGTTTTTCTAGACACTGTTCATAGGACTTGCTTGTTCCATATGTTATCAAATGCAAGGGACAAAACAGGAAGGACATTCAATTCAGAGGACGAAGAAGTTTACAAGGATTTCCATGATATTGTTACAAAATCCCAGACAGAGGCTGAATTTGAATATTTGTGGAAAGATTTCATAAGAAGAAAGAATCTGTATAATGTTAGGTATTTTCAACTTATGTGGGTCACTGGAAAGAGATGGGCACCAGTTTACTTCAAAAGCAATTGGTGCCCTTTGATTCAGACAACAGCAAGGAGTGAGGGGACAAATTCAAGGTACAAAGCTGACATTTGTTCATCTTATAGTGTTTCTGCATTCCTAGCACAGTATGAAAGGATTGCAGAAACAATTTATGAGTGCTTCAAAGAACAAGAATCGCTGACTAGGAATACTGTTCCAGATACTTGGTCAGAATATCAATTTGAGAAGCAAGCTGCAAAACTGTATACTAGGAAGATATTTTGGGCATTTCAGCGTATCTTGCAAAGCTATACCAAGTATGATGTGACCGTGAAAGTGCGATTCTATTTTTGAGGTGTACAAATCAGAGATTCATGCACTGCAGGATTTCAGAAAAAGGAAGTATATTGTGGTTGTTGATACTATAGCTGAAGAATATGAATGTATCTGTTCAAGATTTAAGAAGGATGGTATTTTGTGTGTTCATGTGCTCAAAGTACTCATTCACTTGAACATAACAAAACTATCTGAGAAATATTTTATTGAAAGATGGAGGCTGAAAGACAAGAACCAGGAATTATTTATGCCAAACACATTGATGCCTGCTGCTGTTCTTGAAAGCAACCCTTTACTCAGGTTCAACATCTTGTCATAGAATGATTAAGTTGGCTTCAGATGCATCAAAAACAAAAGAAAAGTTTGTATATGTGATGAATGAAAGTGACAAGATTGAAGATGGGTTGAAGGCAATGAGTGACACGGCACCTAATGATACTACTGTTCATGTTTAGGATGCGGCGGCGACAACTTGTGGTGTAGCTTCTGTTGGTGCTCAAACTGGTATACCGATGGGTCCTAGTGGTGTTGGTATTGATGCTGAGAGTACAAAGGGTGCGATTGTTGAAACTGAAACAACAGATATGGTTGGAATTGATTCTACTTCTGTTTTGCTGGATCCAAAATGCTCTAATAGCAAAGGCAGGCACAAGAGTGAGCCAAGAAAAAAGAGGCTGATAGATGTGATTAGAAGCAAGGGTTCAGTGACATGTAGTGGTTGTGGGTCCCATGACCATAACATTCGGACTTGTCCCAAAAAAAAAGAGAAGTCAAATGCAACAGAAGTGATGAAGGAGAGGAAATCTAGAGAACTTTAGGGACATAAAACTCTTTGGGTAGCAAAAAAATGACTGGCCTATGTCTTATGAGTAGAAACATCAAGAAAAATGGCATTCCACAGTATGTCTTTACCCCCTTTTTGTTTGTGTGTTTTTTGGATGGTGCAAATACAATTACATGGTTGGCTTTGCAGGCATAACTGATTGTTAAAAAGAAAGAATTGCTTGTCTGAAAAATGGCATACCGTAGTTTGTCTTTCACTCCCTTCTGTTGTATTTAATGTATATCTGTCCTCCCCTCACTCCCTACCCCCCCCCACCCCCCAAAAAAACAATTGAACCTGCACACAGTTAAAAAGAGAAAAAGTATCTCTCATCAGATATCTCTCATCAGTGAGACGATCAGTATCATGTAAAACACATAAAGAAATCCTAAAAAAATACAGGTCCTTTTTTAATATTTGGGTGTTATGACATTGAATTTATCATATCTAGTACAGGAATTAAGCTCCACATAGAAAAGACATAGCACAAAATTTTGCTAACACATGTCCTAGAGTTTAGAACTCAGCTGTAGCACATAGAACAAAAGCAAAGCACAAAGTGTTCGTATATATAAGTGTATCTTGCATTTGTGCACCAAAACAAAACTGAAACTGTATGTTACTAGATAGTATTTTTTTTCAACAAGTTGAGGACTGACATAAACCCAAACTGCATGGGTTTGAAAAAACAAAAAATATGACATCTCTCTCTCTCTCTTACTACCAGGTAGTGTGTGGCCCCATCTCATGGGCTTTACAGAAAAAACAGGATTGTGTAATCTGTTGGTACACAAACAAAAACAGGAGTTTATTTCACTGTTGCCTTGCGTATTTTCCATGCTTTGTTGGATTGAAGCTTCTAGCTAGTATTTTTGCTTCTTCTTGTGAATTGTGTTCTGAGAACAATAGGTCATTTGCAATTTGCTTCCTCATATTTGGGTTATATTCTGGTCTGATCATATCTTTCAAGTGCATCATTGGGTTCCACCATTCCATACACTTCATAACGTAGATTCCGCAATCATGGCTTGATGAGACAAAAACAAAAATAAATCATTTAAGAAAAACAAAAATCATGGAAAAAAGGGAGGAGTTTTGGACAAAAAAGAAAATGATATGTAATTTGGGGATGTTTGTTGGGGTTGATAGGCAGTTACCCATTGTTTTGGCGAGTAATTGCTGGGTATTGGATATCAAATTTACTAAAGTTTTTCTCCACATCTGAGAATTCTTCCCACATTGCAATGAATCCTGGTATCTGTGTATAACAAGAGGAGCATGAAAAAAAATGCCAGAAAAAAAATCAGTGGATGCATCTATAAAAAAATTGTATAGAAAAAAAAGAACAAAATTTGTATAGCTCACCAGTAGCCCTTGAATTTTCTTATGATATTTGTTGTTTTCATCATAAATGGAGTCCAGGAAGACAAAGTGATGCCCCTTGATGTCCACAGTAAACACAAACCAATGATTGTCATACAGGCATGGGAAAATAAGCTACATAACATAAAAACCAAAGGGGCATCACTTTATGTTAATCACACACACAAAAAAGCCGATCAATTTTATGTTTGAAAAAGAAAAATGTACAAACCAAGTCATAGTAGTGCAGAGGTTTCTTGTTCCTAGCAAATGTAAAGGCTTGTCTTGCACAATTTTCATAGTCTTCCTCTTTTCCAGTACCTTCCCAATTCTTCAAGAAATAAACCTGTGGAAAAAAAGGTAGAGAATTTTGAAGTGCTACAACTGGAGATGAGAAAAAATGTATGTGGTAGAAAGTATGAAAAAATCACATACACTAGTTCTGTGGAAGAAGTAAAATTTCCTGTATTCATTTTCTTTGTTATTCTGGTCGTTGGCAATCTTCTTGGCATATGCGTTGAGGACATATGTATCCACCACTCCCCTTGGTGATAGAGATTTAGACAATGATGACCATGTGACTTTTACATTGTCCATTAGAACTGCAAATTTGCTGTACCAGAAATAAAGAAGATAAATGCTTTTAGTAATGCTTAGTACTCTTAAGGCAGAAAGAGTACAAAACAAAAAAGTTTAGATTACTTAAATTCAGAAAATTGAAATAGTCAGCACATGCTTTTTGTTATGCATATTATGAAAAAATGCAAAAATAATTTGTAATGTCATAGATTTTTCACCTTCTTTGCATGCCTTGTTGTGTTAAACAAATAGTGATAAACTTTCATTTGGTTGTTAATGCAAAATTCAGCTGCGCCTACCACTTCAGGATTATCATACAAAATATAAAATCTAAATCAAAAGTGGAAAATTAGTGCGACATGTATCACTTCAGCGGTGCATGTTCTACTCTATGTTATGAACAACATTTGTAAAAAACTACAGAAAACACCCCACCTCCCATTTCTTTTTAAATAAAAAAAGCTTGAAATGATCACAAAATCTAAAAAAAGGAAATGTAAAAAAGCAACCATTATAATGTTGTTTTGTGACACTTACTATTTATATTGTTGCGTCTCACCAATGCTGAATATGTTGTTGTAGTGATTGAGTTCAGCTGCCGAGATGGTTTGGTGCCGTGTGTAGTTGTCATATGGTGAGCTCTTATATTTACTTGGATGGACAATTCTTTTAGGGCGATAAAGATTGTGTCTGGTACAGTTGGCAGAAGCATTTAGTGAGTCGATGATTCTTATCATTGATTTGGTTCCCTCATTTGTGCTATTCTTGGAGAATTCATACCTATATCAGGTGATGATTGTGAACTCTACATTAAAAAATAAAACAAGTGAAAAATGGGAAAAAAAGAATTTATTGTAATAATGTATAAAGAGTATAAGACATAGTTTTATGTCGTGCTGATTGAAAAAAAATAAGCAAAAAATTGATAGGAAAGTACTTACAGTTTGTATTACTTGTTTTGTAGCAGGTGTCCTTGCAGAAGCAATGTTTATGTGCAGTGGTGTTTGAGGGCTACTTTGCTCATTGTTTATTTGTGGTTGCTGCAACGATGAAAAATAAAAGTACAAGAAAAAGGATATGAACTTCAAAGGATGTGTTTGCTGTTGTGAACTCGAAAGGAAGTGGTGAACTCAAAGAGGTAGTGGCTCTAAACTGAGAAGATGATGCTCTGATCAAAATTGCAATTGTGGACTGACCTTCCAAAAACCAACAAACCTTTTAGGTTGTGCTGTTATATTAAAAGTTTAGGATCCCAAGATAGTATTATATTTTTCAAGTGCCAACTTTTGCTACTAGTTTATTCCTCCAATACATACTTCTATACTACTACCTCCATCTCATAAATATAAAAAGAATTATTCCTTTTTTGCATAAGAATTATTCTCAAAAATACTATAATACCAGTGTTAAAATATCAGAAGTTTAGAAATTGTCCAGTAAGGAGCATACCCCAAAAAGGGTTGATGTTTGAAAAAAGAGACAAGTAAAAAAAATCAGAGGTTATTACCGCACGTTTGCAGTCCCTCAAGCCTCCTATTCCCCATGTTTGCAGTGAAGTTTGCTAATAAAATCATCCACATAAAAATAAAAAAGAGTAACAAGAAAAAAACATCTAACATGATTGTGCAAAATAAATTTGGCTAGTTAATCTCTTTATTCTTCCTAGACATTTTGATTCCCCCCTTGATTGTTAGTACTTACGTCTATAAAATAAATTAATGATAGTACAAAAAAATCATTTTATGTGTACAGTGAAAAAATGTCAAAGTTGTACCTGATAAATGTTGAACTCCATCTTAATTGTTTATGCATGTTTTTGGTGTGTGCATGTACCTCTCCCCCTGCGTCACCTGCATGCTACTATGTTCAATGTCCATGATGTTTGTGCCTGATGTTGTTTGGGACAAGAAGTGCCCAAGGCTGGCACTTTTGTTTGTTTTTGATTTATCATCAAAATGATATAAGCATTCAAATTTGGGTTGCTGTGTGTGAGTTACATGAGAAGAAATAAAAAAGTTACAAATCGGGACAGATCAAAAAAACAAAGTACATTTTTTCTACATTAAAAGTGCAACACAGATATAAAAAAAAGTTAGTTTATCAGTCAATCAATGCTGCAAAAATTGAGAGGATTAAAATCAAAACAATAAAACAAATCAGTACACGGTACTAGTAGAAAAATTGTGACAAACCAAATTTTTATGACATGTGGAGTTTAGATTTTGTTCTTGATGTGTATAAGTAAAGATGACACTGTAAATTAAAGATGACCCAAAAAATAAAAGTGGTTTAGAAAACACCTCTATGCTCTAGTTTCATCTGTTTTCTAAAATTTGAACTCTACATAGGCACAGCAGTCTATCGTTTTGTGTATAGAGATGTTTTCTAAAAAAATGTCTATCTGCTTCTAAAAAATCGTCCACACATATATAATATGTACAAAACAAAATTATGGACCAGTGTACAATGCAAACAAACATTATATAAAAAATAGAGGTGTATAATACACAAAAATAAGAAAAAATGAAAAAAAAGCGGTTTGTTGCTCACAAAACAAACACTAAAAAAATACTAAAAAATACTAGTGCTTTAAAATGCATGATATATGTTTGATACATTTGTGCTCTTGTTTGGAACGTTGTCTGATTCATCTTGTGTAGGATCTTGGCTCTTATGTTCTTCTGAAGAGTTTGAATAATTCACAAGAATGAACTTCGTCTTATCCTAAAAATATTAAAAAAGCATAATCAAAAAAGATATAAATTGATTAAAATCATTGAAAAAAATGGAACAAAAAATTATTTTTTTAAAAAAAAAGTACATTATGTAGTCAAAAAAAATCTTTTTCTATTACCGTTGTGTGACCTGTTATGTCTTCAGCATCATATGGACCCTCTAGTAGAGTTGCTTTCAAGATTCTTGGTGGGCTGCACCTTTTTTACAAAAAAAAGGACATGTAGTGAAAAGCCAGGGGGAAAATATAATGGTTTGAAATTTTGACTCTTGCCTAATTTTGAACTTTACCTCCTTTTTGGCTGGTATAGTACATATAGGTTCCACGAAAAGACCATCCTTGTTTGATTCTTCCCTGTCTGGTTGAGTACTGATAGGTTCTGTTGCTTTCAAGGGCTGAAAAAAATGAACTTATATTATGCAAACTTTTTTGTAATTTTTTAATCCATGAATAATGTATTGTATATAATGATATGACATAAGAAAAGTAATAGTGTTTTTACCTGTTTCCTTACTGCTTTGCGAATCTTTTGGTCAGAAGAATTTTTTTTCGATGGGCTAATTGATACAACTAACAAAGGGGATGCTGAATGTAATCTCTTAGCTCTAGTCCTGGATGCCACAGAGTTGTTTGATTGCTGACTACAAACAAAATCCTTACTGGATGCTTTTTTATCTGGAAAAGGATTGTTTTAGAGTGAAATTATGCTAAACAAGACATTGCTTAAGCATACTAAACAAAAGAAATGAATGTTTATGGGAGCATGACACTTTTGTTACATAAAAAAATGAACAAAACGAGATAATGCTATAGTACAAATTGAACAAAAAAAACCTGCATGCTGCGTTTCTTTGCAAGCGTTGTCCTTGTTGCTGTTTGACTTTGAGTTTTCTTGTTCAGTTAGTTTTGATGGTGGTGTGGTCTGTAGTTGGGAACATGTAACATTCTCTGAAAAAAGTTTGTTTCAGAAAAAAAGTATTGCTGTCAAAACAGATATTAAAGAAACAGCTACCAATGAGACAACATTAAAAAAATGGAGTAGATGGTGTGCAGCGAGATTATATTTTCAGATTGAAAAAATTTCAGCTTGCAAAGCTATGGACTGTGGCATAGCTAAATCCTGGAGCATATTACAGCTTAAAAAATTGGTGATAAAAAATAAAACTAATCAGTGTGATCCATGGGTAGCTTACTGGGAAAAAAAACAAGATTTATGTGAAAAAATTGAATGAACAACAGATAGTTGTTCGCATTGAAAAATTTAATTGAGCAATAGACTAATAGGGCTCTATATGAACATCCTAATATATCTTCTATATTTGTGAAATACAAAACAGATATTTGGGGCCTGGTAACTTATGGTTCTGGTAACATTGAATACTGACGCAGAACTAGGCTATGCTTAGTCCTGTTCCAGATTTTAAAGAAAGTATACATGCCAAGTAAAAAAAAATGCTATAGTCCAGAATGAACATTTTATTGGACTGGATAGATTGGTGTTGGTGGTAGGGAAATTTTGCTTAGCATTGGCACAATTATTTGATCTGTTGTGTTTGTGTGCTATTTGTCTAAAAAGAAAATTTACAAACTAACAGAATAATAACATATACCTGTAGGGGGTGCTCCTTTGCTAGTGCTGGTGTTGTTGATGTTAGACTTTGTTTTATGCTCTGCAGTTGATTTTGTTTGTGGTGTCTTTGGTAGTTGGGAACATACATCAGTGTTGTTTGGGTGGTTTTGTTCTAGGGGTGGGGCATTACCATTATGTGCTACATTGCTGCCACCCTGCTTGCTTCCCCCCTTGCTCTTCTCTTCTCCACGCTTCTCTTCTCTTGTTGTGGTGGTATCTTTTTGTGTGAATAGGCTTGCTTTTGACATGTAGACGCAATCCAAAACCTTGGCAGCTAGTTGTGCATTTTTTCCGTGTGTTGTGTCAGAATGTTCTCTTGTGAACCACTTGCAAACTGTGGAAATGTCATCAATGAGCTACATTTAAAAAAACACAATAGAAGGTGGGTAAAAAAATCATATATACAAAACTAGGGATTAACAAAAGGAAAAAAGCACATAAATCATTATAAAAATGTATACATCATCTAAGTGTGGCGAGGAGAGGGATTGAAAAGGGTGATTATAATCTGATTGATAGGATTCATACAATAGGAGTGACTATATTGGAGCATACATATACAAACTAGGAAAAAACAATTTTTTTTAAAAAAACAGAGCATTTGGAGGAGCAAAAAAAAATTACCCGTGGGTTAAATGATTTGCTATGGTATTGCCGGAGAGCATCGTTGCATGACATGTTGCTATTGTTGCCCTGTTGCTCAATGCAGCGGGCCCCTGAACATATTGTGTCATAACTTAATTTCTTCATTGCTTTGATCTGAGAAAATAAACAGAGTATGATCTAAGAAAAAAAGAAACAAATTGACACAGAATAAAATTTTTCTGTTGTTTTTGCTTACTGGTCGCTTTCCAAAATCTCCTGTTTTGCATTCATCCATTTTTGAATACTCTTTTATCATTCCGCCTTTCCAAACAGAGATTCTAGGTGGTGGACCAATTGGGATATTTCTAATTCCAAAATCTTTGAAATCAAGATAATTAATCTAAGGAAACAACACAAAAGAAAAAGAATAAGTCAATCTTTAGAAATATTATGGGTTTAAAAAATGACTTAAGTAATAAAGAAGAGATGCATACAGCAAGTAAGTGTCCGCAGCCACCAAGGGTTTTTGATGTTTGTTCCTTTGATTTACTCTCCTTTTGAAACTTGGCTATGTATGTCATAAGCCATTCATAAACAAACTTTGACCAGTTCCACTTTGAGCTGGACTTGATATCAATCAGAGGTTCAAGGTATTTTAGGCTGGGGTGAGTGTCTGAGTTGGGGCAAAGAAAGGTTGATAGTGCAACCACCATGAAACAACGTAGGACATCATCTTCTGATAGTTTGTTCACACCCTTGTCGCTAGCAACTTAGTGCCAAAGAAGGAAATTAAGGGATTTGTGCTCCCAAAATGCTGATGAAAAAAATGTTTTCCTGCATCATTGTCATTCTTGATCTCTAAACCTCCATTTGGGATACCAAGTATGAAGTTGGTGGTGTTTGGGTTGATTGGTATGGATCTCCCATTGACAACTATATCTGAGCAGCTAACATCAGTGTGACTAGCTATCCATTTAACAAAAGATAGTGGTATAGCACACCTTTGAAAGTTTAGAAGAGAACCAAAAGCAGAATTCTCAATAATTGACCTTTGCTCGTTGCTGAGCCCTTCAATAAAATTGGAAAAGTATGTGATGTTTAGTCTGCTTCTTGGTTTTGGGGACTCTGCACTTCCAGATTTATCTTGGTCATATTCAAGTTTTGTGCGCTGGAAGAAAAAAAATAGAGATATAATTATGTCTTGTTAACAAAGAACAACATAAACTAATTAACATACTGGATGTGGAAAAAAAATGTTTAGGAAAAAAAAGACAAAGTGATACCTTTTGTTTTTGTCTCCTTATTGGTTTGTTTGTCCTAGCTCTTTTCCTTTTGATCGATCCTGAAAACTAACAGAGGCAAAACAAGTATGAAGTTATTGATAGCTGTCTGTGGCAGTAGAAAATGATATTTTGGAAAAAAAGGAAGAAACATATATACCAGATCTTTTAATGTGCTGACGAGATCTTTTTTTTGTTATGTATTTGTCAGAATCACTGGTTTCTTCCTCTTCTGAAATAGAGTTGGCATAATCAGAATCTGCCACCTTGTTGTCCAACTTGCTATTTGATGAACATTCATCATCCGATGATGTCCTGTCACTTGCCATGCTAGAAAAAAAAAACTAGAGAAGTAAGCACATTAAAAGGAAAAAAGAGAGATCTTGTCAAATGTCTTGATATTTTTCATGTGTAACCAATCAAACCAAAAAAAAACTCTCAATGTCCTGATAGGCTGCTAAGCCACATGTTAAACTATGCCAAAAAAAAAAGAAGCAGTGCCAAATTCAAACAACACCACTTGCATCTTGTTGCTTTTTGAGAATTCGTGCAAAGGTTGAAATCATGTGCAAAACTGCATATGCAGGTATAACATTATTAATTCACAAAATTTAATGTGTTGCACAGAAAATTTGATTACTATTTCATATAAGTAAATGTCAACTATAACATCTTGGTATTGCGAAAAAATATGTTAACTATTAGCATGATTATAGTTGCACAAAATCATAATTAAAGTTGCACGAATTAATAACTAAAGTTGCACAACATTAAAAAATGGCGACTGTAGGAATAGGAAGGTGCAATTTTTGCATATAAAAGTAACAAACTGGATAGATATGGCATTATATTATTCGACCGCACACATTTCCAAGCTCACCAGCAAAATCAAAAACTTAGCAGAAGGAAATGTACTCGTCTTGGCCTGCAGCAAGCTCCTCCCCCGTAGATCCAACGCTCCCTGAAAACAAAATCGTAGTGAGCTATTACATCTGAGCATACAATCAGTCTGAAGTTGTGCTTGTTTATAACCAAAATTAGGAAAAAAATCATATAGTAGTCAGCTAAAAAAGAATTAGTTGCACGATTTATTAATTGAAAATTGCATATATTTATAACATAACTTGCGCGAAATGTATAGTATTAGTTGATTTTGCTATTTGGACTATGCTGCTGGAGTGTAGATGGTTCAAGCGGAAAAACACAGTGTCATGCCCGGAATTTCTATCCAAAATTCCAAACGCTTACATGTGTGTAAACCCTCGTCCAGGAATCAGCCGAGGCACAATAACAAATTGATAATAGAGTACAATTATTACTCTAATTAATAAGCGAATAAAATGTCATTACAGAGGTAGATAAACAGCGCAGACGACACCACTCCACAGGCAACTTGACCAGGGCTACGCCTATTCTTCCACCCTATCAGCATCGCTGTAGAACTCCTCCTCTGATGAATGATTGCAAGGTGAGTATATGACATACTCAACAAGCCACGCAGCAAATATGCAAGTGCACAGGATAACCAAGGATGGCATAATATAGGCTTCTTTGCATAAATAGCATTTAATGAATATTTCAGAATTTAATAAAACAGTAGAGTATTAATTGAACAGTATTAATCCAACATTATACAACATACCCTGTTGTGTAGGCCCAACCATTCTGAACAACCAAACCCCGGCTGCACAGTTCTAACTCCAAACCAGGAATATACCATTCCAAACCAGAAGCTAATCAAATTATTACCAGTTATAGCATCTTTCATTATGGTGTGAAGTGTGAGACTAATCACGAAAGACATTGTTAGACCCGCCCATAACCGCGGGCACGGCTATTCGAATAGTTTTACTCTGGCCAGAGGTGTACCACTGTACCCACAAGACACAGCCCCACAACATGTCACTATGTGCCTTGATACCACCACGGTACCTCGGAAAGGAGCTGTGACAGTACCCCTCGCACAACACAATCCACCACAGTGCACCATTCCTGGATCATAATCACCCGCTTATAAACAAGGCATGGACTCCCCAGCGACCCCCGTGGGCTTATCTCCGCCACTTCTCAGTCTGGTGCTCCGCAATGAACCATGCTATACAAAAGATAAAGCCGTTGCCCATGCTGGCTTGTGGTTGGCACGGTTAATGTTTTACAACCGAAACTCGTGAACCGGTCCTTAACTGTCATGAGCACGACTATCAAAACCATGTACTCACAACCCACCATTATCAGATTTTAGTTGGCAAATTAATTAGTTAACCAACCACGATTGACCATCGTGAACTATCATTAAGCCATCATTAAGTAATAGTGAATCATAAATTATCCCATTAGTGTGCTAAGGTTTCTAAGCATGGATAAGCAATTACATCTAATATCTAGTTGAACCAATATAAAGCTCAACTAGTCAAGTTACTATAACCCAAGGTATCAAGGAATAAGGTAATCAAGAACAAAAGGGCTATAACAAACAATAGGTTAATTCCACCCAATGACATTCGAAAATAAATGCAATAGTTGAATAGAAACAATAGCTTTAAACGGGATCAACATGCTCAAAGGATTGATTAGGATCTGTGTGACTTGCCTTGCTGGTCTTGGAACTCTTCTAAATCTTCTCCTGCGAAAACGGACTCTCCGGAAACGTCGGAATCTAAACAGAAAAGAGCAAAATCACCAAAACAGCACATAAGCAAGCACGAACAGTACATGTGGATATTTTTAACATGTAGATCTCAATTTTAGAAAAATTTAGAGACTTGAACCAACTAAATCCGAGCTACGATGAATTAGTTATGAATTTTTAAAGATTAAATCGGATTAAATCATTTATATAAATTTTAATTGAATTATGACGCAATAATGAATTATTTTTGAAAAGAAAAAGGGAATTATTGCGTCAGCGGGGCTCGGGTTCACGGTGGACCGGGTGCACGGCGGCGGTCTACGGATCAGGCGGCCGAGATCTACCCTATCCAAAACGGACGGCCGAGATCTAACGGTCTACGACCGGCTCACGGGACACGGCGACGATGACGTCGGCGGTGACGTCACCACCGGCGGCGGCTCGGGCGCACATGCTCGCCGGCGAACGACGGCGTGGCGGTGCAAACGGAGGACACCAACGGGATGCGGGCATCGCGGCAAACTCACCGATGACCAAAACGACGGCGGACGACGACCGGACGGCGACGGCGACGAGGAAGAAGCGGCGGCAACCTTCGGCTTGACGACGGCGGCGGTGCTCCGGCGACCCTCGGCGGAAACGGAGGAAGGGAAAATTGCATATATTTATAACATAATTTGTGCGAAATGTATAGTATTAGTTGATTTTGCTATTTGGACTATGCTGCTGGGGTGTAGATGGTTGCAGCGGAAAAACACAATAAATGAAAAAAAGAGACACACTTGATGTCGTGTGTTCATGAGAAAAAAAGATACAACATGAAAAGTAGTATGGGTTGCAAAAAGCAAAAACACATGAAAAGTTGGACAAAAAAAAACTTTATAAACCAAACTTGTAGAGACTTAACCTAGAAGTTGCCCATGTTTGAAAAAATGGCAATTACTAAGCTATATAAAAACATATTAATGGTTGCGCATGTTTAGAAAAGTGTCAACTACAACATCTTGGGTGTGCAAATTCTAAAAAAAGAAATCAGTACTGCCAAAGGGATTTATGAAAAATAAAGAAAAAGGTAACTAATAACAAGGGAACTAACTTCCAGCCACAAAGCTCCACCATCCCAGTGTCAAACCACTGCCAATCCTTCTATATCCAATCCATCCTTAGACTACTCCCGAAGTTACAGCCAAAAAATTGCAAAGAGAGTCACTGTTGATTATACTACTACTGTATTAGCATCCGCAGTTTGCTTAGGTTTTTCACCAAATCAGGTTTTTCACCAGAAAAACTTGAGCTCGCCAAACATCCAAAAGAACCGCCGATTTGTTGTGGCGTTGATCCCGAGTACCGCAAAACACCAAATGAATCCCCTTCCCATCATAATAAAAAGAAAAAGAAAAGGCAATGAAATTACTAAGAAAACAAGTTGTCTACCAAAAGTCCTCACTTGTATGCATGTTTTCCCAAACAACAAACGATATTTATCAAAGTAAACGGAAATTTGGTTAAAAAACATTAGTTGCACAAAATTATTACACGACTTGCACGAAAATTCAAAATGGCTACTACAATAGTCAGGGAGTGCAACTAGCGTAGATACATAATTTTCAGAAAAAGAAATAATGAAAATTTAAGGCCATGTGCTGATCGAAAGCATAGGTTTTAGTTTGAGGCCATATTTAAAGCAGTAAATAAGTGAATCATTGATACAACATAACTGTACGTAGCATATGAAGAGATATGCTTTATACTGTCCATTTATACAGTACTATCACAAAATTATATTGTCCTTTTATTCTTTGTATTTTAGTTTCAGATTAATCCTACTGTTTCCATTAATCTCACCCTCGTTTGCTTTTGCCACTGTCATTTTCTGAGTTGCTAATGACACAGACCGATGCTTTTGCGAATTGCGATTACTCTCCTCTCTCAGTGATCTACTGGTAATCTCAAAAAGATTAAACATAATTGATAGGAGCAGAGCCTGTAGTTCATTTTCAGGGAGGCTTATCTCAGATTGATCATTGATGGAATGGAAGCAAAAGTGGCTTAGTATGTCACAGTTGAGCAGGAGTATGTCACAGTTGAGCAGGACTACCGTTAAAGAAAATACACAGCACACAAAACAAAAGATAGCTTTTGTCTACAAGCAGAAAACACAACTCCTCCCTGTATACAGTGACACTGAAATCCAAAAAATTGTGGTATCCCTGTATACAGTAACCTCTGATTAACTCCCTGTATAATCTGACAATACTGAGGGACTAATGTAAGAGCATTTGCTGGGATTTAATGAAATATTGGTTAGTTCTTGAGCTCGAATTGCTACCAAATCCCTAAACACCTTTCTAAAATGCCACGGCACAGAGGTCATCACTGGCCTACAGGATTAATGACTAAATCTGGAGCAAAACCATGTGTGTGCATTCCATGATATATCAGATCCAACTAGTAAAACTGCAAAACTCCCTAACAAATGAAGTTAGAGAGAAATAATTAGTGCCAAGGTTTAGAACCAGGCAGAGGCACAGCCCACCTCCCACCGACTATATCATACACGATATGTAGTAAACCCCTAAAAAAATTTCCCAAACTACATCGAACAAAACATCAAAGCACACACACCATGTGGTTTCAGATCCAGGATACTTTACTCGACATTGGGCAAAATCAACTGAAAACTCAAGCAATGAAACAAACTCCACGGGATCCCCCCCCCTCCCTTGAAATGGTAGCCAATCCAGCCCTAATAGCTCACAATCCACAAGATAGAAATCTGGACCAAAGGAAATCAGGCCGCCACGGCGTGAGGATTTGAACAAAAAAGAGAGATGAAAAACCTGCAGTGCATCAACTCCTCTCCCCCGCCTCTCTTCTCCGGCGCCGTCCGCGGCCGCTCGTGGTGCACAGCCCACCTCTCGCCGCCCCCTCCCCTTCCCCTCCACTGCCTGCCTTGGAAGAATCTCCGGCGCCTTCCGCTCGCAGGACTCCGCCTCCTGCTCGAGAAACAGAAACGTCGAGAAGCAGAAGCGCTCTCTAGAGAGTCACGGGTGTGGTGGATTTTTCCAGAGCTATTTGTGGGCTGTGGGCTGTGGGCTGTGGGCTGTGGGCTGCGGCTCTAGGCTTATTAGCAAGGAAAAGGTGATGGAAAAGCACGACCCATATAAAAAAAGAGCCTTTCCACTAGCCCGATAGCGCGCACAAAAGTTGACTGATCGATTAAAATTTTGCAGGCGACTGCAAAATAGCAAATGCGATATAATGATGAAATGGGGGAAGTATTATTTTAATGATCACCGAACGGAGTGACTGTATTACGCCAGGCTCCAAATGAGACTCATTTTACGTTCAGACAATCAAAGATTGTGAATGCGTAGAACTTGCTTGCATTGTCGTGTTGCATGTACGAAATAGATTACATTTGCTACAATCTTGATTTGGACGAAGTTAGAACGCTCGGATTATTTTAGGCCGTTTTATTTCCTTTAGGCCCCTTTAAGTAGTCAAATCATGGAAGAAAATAAAAGAGAACAAAAAGAAGTGATCTACAATTCGATTGATGGAGTACATTCATGCATACTCGTTGGCTTCCCCTCAATTTTTAAACAAAGAGTTCTAGAAAAAATCTAACAAAAGTTAATAACATATACACAGTTGCCACCTACCGTCTTAAAAACATATATTTTTTTCTCTCTTAATTAAAGTCGATAAGTGGTTTTATGTTTTGTTAGGGAGAAATAGAACTATATATAGTCTTAAGGACCGAGGCCCTAAGGCCCGACCCATGACACGGTATTTTGGTCCGGCCCAACCACGGCATGGCTCGACTTGGGTTGGGCCCGTGCCGGCCCGGCCCGACCACCGGGCCGTGCCTGGGCCTCCCCACCGGCACGCTGGGCTAGCCCGGCACGATGGGTCGACAGGCAGGCCCGGCACACAAAGTATAGGGACCAAAAATAGATATATTAATGTCATGGTCCAAAGAATAAGGACCTAAATAGACTTATTTTATATATATATATATATATATATATATATATATATATATATATATATATATATGTCACAGCCCAAGAGGAGGGAGGAAAATTAGATTTATTCTGTGTAAAAGCACGATGAGCCATCGTGCCTTCGGGCCGACCCGGTACGGCCCGAGTCGTGTTGGACCGTTTGTGCGGCCCGTGGGCTGGCATGGCATAGCCCGGTGTGTAGGTCGGGCCGTGCCGGCCCGACTACCCTCGGCCCAGGCATGGCCAGGCCTGGGCCGTGCCGCCCGTTTGGCCATCTATAAATAGAACCACTAAACA
This sequence comes from Oryza meridionalis, assembly GCA_000338895.3. Lineage (NCBI taxonomy): Eukaryota > Viridiplantae > Streptophyta > Magnoliopsida > Poales > Poaceae > Oryza > Oryza meridionalis. The sequence goes on along the minus strand of CM002531.2, from coordinate 9,729,345 downwards.
TTCATTTTAAAAATAAAAGAAATTAAAATTTTTAATTTGCCATAAATTTGTTACCCATTTCTTCTTATAAGTTCATGTTTCGTAAGTAAGGTAGCACACACGGGTGTGCCGACCACTTTGGCTGAGTTCTTTTCCAACTCACATATTTCGTTTTCTGCGCGCACGTTTTTCAACTGCTAAATGGTGTGTTTTTTTAAAAAAAAATTCTACACGGAAGTTATTTTCTCTCCTCAATGTTCTCTTTTTCTCTCCTCAAACTCAGCCAACAATTTTGTTGTGTGACATCGACCCATGGACACGGTAAAACTCTTGGAAAAGATAATCTTGAAACGTATATATTCACTTAGTTTTCTTATAGCAAGGTCAATAGCTATCAGTTGGCTAAAAAACACCCACGTCAGCATTATAGTTAACTATTAAATCATCTACTCACAGATTTATATGCATTTTTTTTAATTTTATTCTCTTCATCCAATGTTCTACCTGTTCACTCGTTCTCACAAGAAAGCAACAATGGCTGTGTTTAGTTCAGCGCAAAGTTTAGATTTTGGTTAAAATTGGAGATGATGTGACTGAAAAGTTGTGTGTGTATGACAGGTTGATGTGATGGAAAATGACAGAAGTTTGGATCCAAACTTTGGATCTAAACACAGCCAATGTTCTACCTGTTCATCCAATGTTCTACCAGCGAGTTGCTTGGACCCACAATCGCGTCAACCAATAGAAGCTGGCCTGGTGCTGCCTCTCTCTCCTAGGAGAGAGTGTGTCGTCGGCGATTATTTAGTCGCGCGCTCCCTCTCTCTCTCCACTCATTTCTCTGCCACCATGAACGCACTATCGCCAGATAAATTTTACTATTGTACCTGCTCTTAGGCAATTTTTGTTGTGTTACATCGCCCCGCTTTTGCTGGAACGAAGCGCCGCCGCCCGACGAAGTGCGCGCCCTCTTCGCGCCACCATTCCAGCAGTGGCCCCCACATCCACATGGCCGCCGATGGCCTCCGTGCCTACCTCCTGGCCACCGGCCACGCTACCGGCCGATGACGCCGACCTAGACATGGACTGGCTGGTCGACCAAAGAACAACGTTGCCATCCTCTCGCCTCAGATTTGACGGGCGTGAGGCAAGAAGTGGAGGGAAGTGGGATCTAGATTAGAAGAGATAAATACGAGTAAGTCCAACCTTCGAGGAAGAAGGAAGGCAATCTGTGTTCTCGATGAGTGAAGATTCAGGTATTACGCTCCCCAGCCGTCCGAGTGGTGTGCCTCGGTGGCTGGCTTGTCATGGAGGGCTAGATCCTCCCCTCCCTCTTCAATGCCATCCCCAACAACGACCTCTTGGTATGCTGGAGTATGGCGTGTGACTTTTGGTCTGACACTGACCGGAGTAAAGAAAAATGACATGCATGCAATCGCACAAACATCTGTGGAGGATCAACGAGACAACGTTCAACTTCAGGGAGTCAAGCGGCCAGTTTATCGGCGTTGGAGGCAACGGCGGCGTGGCCGTCGGAGCAGGGCCGCGCCGCCCGCATCCCGCGAGTGGTGGTTGGGCACCCACTCCTCACCGTCGACAACTTCAGCCACTTCTTCTCCCACAACCTCCCGGCCGCCCATCCACCACGGGCAACTCCGCCAAGCAAGACGACGGCCGGGATGGCCAGCAACTCCCCTGACTCCTCAGGAGTAGCCGGATCGATGAGTGCATGCTCGCTGTCTGAGAGGACCTCCAACGGCGGGTAGACCGTGTCGCCGGATTGGGGTGGAGGAGGAGAAGACGGGGAGATTTGGGAGGAGGAAACGTGGGTCCCACTATAATTAATTTTTTATATTTAGACAAACAATCATTTACATATTGGTCTCATGGTTTTTTCTGATTATAAGTGTCATGTCAACGCTACGCGCCATGTCATAAAACGGATTTGCTAGTGAGCTGTTGACAGTTTTTGGCCTAAAACTTTTGATTTTTTTGGCCGTTTGATCTGCGCTAAGATCAGTGACGCGTTCTCCCATCCGAACTGCTTCGTTTTGTTGGGTGTCTACTCGGTGTCAGCCTCTTACTGGTGTTCCCAAATTTGAGCAGTGATTGCCGCGTCACTTGTTCTTCTTTCCAGAGATATTTCCGTGCCGTCGACGCTCAGACGGATGCCTTCCTTGCTCCTTTTTTTCATAAATAGTAGTTACATGGTAATTAGCTCAGTTTATAATATAGTTACATCCCACTTACATAGTAGTTACAAGACAGTTACAATATAGTTACATAGTACTTACAAGATAGTTATGGTGTATAAAATTTACAAAGTTAGTTACGGCGTATAAAATTAGCGTTACAAATATTTTACCTTATAGTAACATGCAATTTATAATATAGTTACATAAGACTTACGTCCACTTACAGAGTAGTTACATGTTAGTTACAGGATACTTACATAGTAGATTTATAAAACTAGCTTTGCAAATATTTTTCCTTATAGGAGTATGCATGAAGAGAAGGATGGTATGTTGCATGGTATTTAACTATATGTATATTCTTCTGCTACCAAGTACATAATGCTTTTTTATGTTTAATTCTGATTCTAGAAAGTACAAAATTTTAACTGCATGGTTTTTTGGCTGATGCAAGTGCACGGAATCTACTGACCTCCGTTAGTGTGACAAACAGAGTTAGCAGTTCCGTGTGTTTCTGCTGTTTGGTTGGGCTTTGTAGCAGGCCAGTTTTGTTCTGTTCCTCAAAACGGGCCTGTTTAGTGTTCTTAGCAGGCCTGCGTGCTCTGAGCCTCTGAACGGGTGGGTTTCATGATTTGTCCTGGTGTGGAGCTGTTTTATTGTAACCGTTGATGATAGATCATGTGGCTAGGAAATTCGAATGTTTTGGGCCAAAAAAATTGTCGACAGCTCACTAGTTACTCCCGTCATAAAAACTACCATTCAAAACGTCTTGAGATCTTATTTATACTGGTTTTGAAATTGAGGGCTGCGTTATATTGGTTTGGGACGATTTTCAGACTAGACAACAACTTGAGAGATCAAAAGTGAACTTAATGTCCTCACCGAATGAACATAGAGATCATCAAAATGTTCATAGGTCGGCCTGCCTCACGCATAATTTTGTTTCTTGGGCTGAACGAGCCCACTGCCCACGTATAGGTACGTAGGACTTAGCCACGAAGATTGGGTTATGGTGAATTTCTAAGGCTCTCTGCCTTTCTCTCTCTGTTAAGAAAAAAATCTGTGAAATTTCTAACTCGACCGGCTAGTGGAGCCAGGTGTCTGGTATATGTCTTCTATAGATGTAAACTGATGCCACGGTACTGCCAAAGTGACAATATAACGACGCAAGCCAGTGGGCTCAGTCGCATACTAATATGTGCTGGTATACAAGTATTTCGCGGGAATAACTAAAAATTGGGTTTGAAATTTTAACTTGAGTAAATTTCATATATGAGTGCTTCCTCCATCCAATTAAAAAGTACATTTCTAGTATATCAATTTTATAATTGAAAGAATGCAATTCGATGTATACTATTCTTCCTTCCAACCACAGCTCTTTCAAGTTTATTCTTATTTTATCCTTAACCACATTTTCACTGTCAACTATCCTATTAAGCTGCATTACGGATTAATGCATGATTAATTAAGTATGAGAAAAAAACATAAAAAATGGATTAACATGTTTTTAAAGCAACTTATCTATATATATGTATATATATTTTAAAAAAACACATCGTTTAAAATTTTAGAAAATGAGCGTGTGAAAAACGAGTAGTAGAAGTTAGAAGAGTGTTTAAAAAACGTAGCCTAATCTAACAAGGGTCGTCACTCTTGGCCAAAGTCGTAGAACAATTGGTGTGACAAGGTATCGACAATCGTAGTTAAAGGCTCCGTTAGAATGAAAGATTTATGGAGAAATTTAATTTTAAAGGGTTGGATTTCAATGGAAAGAATTCGTTTAGAACAAAATAATAGTTTTCTTACAGTCTCCTTTGAAATTTTATTGTAACGTCTCAAATCATAAGAATTTTGGAGGACTTCTAACGTGAGGCCAAATCTCTTGAAAAAATTTCATTGAGTCTATCCTCTATATATATTGATTCATCTATTTTTCCTACGGTCTATCCAAACTATCATTTATTTTCTAATCAATTCATAAGATTTGAGGTATCAACGAATTTGAATCCTATGCTTTTTTTTTATTCTTGCACTTTGAAATTCTGCTATGTTCCAAAGGACCCTAAAATTAACCTGTGTAACGTTGACAAGGTTACGTAAGTGGCAATATTTCACATCCGGGAGAACCAAGAATATAATTGACAAGCTTATCTAATATAACCAAGAATAATATAGTTCAGAAGCTTATGTAATACTCCCCCGTTTAATATTATAAGTTGTATAACTTTTTTTAATCATATTTTGTTAAGTTCGACTAAACTCGTAGAAAAACTTAGCAACATCTAAAATGTCAAATTAGTTTTGTTTAAGCTAAAACTACATATATTTTGATAATATATTTATTTTCTGCTAAAAATACTACACTGTTTTTCTAAACTTAAAAAAATTTAAATAAGGAAAAAGTCAGACTTACAATATGAAACAAGTGTATATATGCCCTCTTTTTTAAGCATCTATCTTTAACCAATTACACTGTACATGTCTTAAGGAAGGAACCAATTATGCCAAACCCCAGTCCCCACCACCCACTACAATACTAGTCGATCAATAACAAAAGAAAAGAAAAGAAGAAGAAAGGACAAGTAAAAGAAAGGGAAAAAGAGAGCACCGCGACAGCTACCCGGAACCGCGGATTTATACCGACCCACCGACGAGTGGGCCCCACTTCCCCCACTCACCCCTCCCACTCCCACTTCACACTCACCGCTACCCAGTACTAGTACAAAGCTCTTCGAATCCCACCAGCCAACGCCGCCGCCGCCGCCGCAGCATTGCGCGATGGCCGGATTCGCGACCTCGCGCCCCGCATCCCTCGCCCTCGCGGCGCTGCTCGCGTTCCTCAACCTCTTCGCCTTCCTCCTCGCCGTCGGCGCCGAGCGCCGCCGGAGCACGGTACGCCCCACGCGCTGTCCTCTCTCTGTGCCTCTCTTCTGGTGTGGTGGTGGTCTCTGAATAGCGCGGCGGGCGCAGGGGAAGGTGGTGCCGGACGAGTACGACCTGCGGTCGTACTGCCTCTACGACACCGACGCCTCCACCGTCTACGGCGTCTCGGCCTTCTTCGTGCTCCTCCTCGCCCAGGCGCTCGTCACCGCCGCCACCCGCTGCCTCTGCCTCGGCCCCGCGCTCTCCTCCCGCGGCTGCGCCGTCGCCTCCTTCGTCCTCTCATGGTACGCGCGCGCGCGCTAGCTAAACCCTATTTATATTTGGTGATTTTGAGCTGATTCAGTATGTCAGATTCGGTTCAATTTGAGCTTTGTTCGTTGCGATTGCGGGTGCACGCTTTGCGGATTCGAGTGTACGGAAATCTGTGCGTCTTTGAGTTGGTGAGTGAGGCGATAAACCCGCCATGGAAGCTTAATGCTTTGTAGGAGCAAGATTTGGGGGTAAATCCGTTGGAATGATGACAAATGCATGGGGACACAAGAGTCTTGGATGCTTTCTCTAGTCCTTATTCTTGCTTCAGCAACTGACAGAACTGTTGTTTTGGTGTCAGATTGAGACAAAGCTCGAAACCATTGCTGCTTTCGGTAATTTCTTGTGTCAGCGCAAGCTTTTAGGGAACAGTTATTACAGCGAGTTTGTGAGGAAATAACTGCATAAATGGACATTGATTCATTTACTTGTTTGGGCTCTTTCATTTTTGACAAGTGTAGTGCAACAGCAGTTTGCTCTTCTGCCTGGCCTCCATAAACTGAGGGAAAATTTCAGGACCACTGTTATCTGTGATGTATTTAAAATTAGATAATCCTCCTCTGAATCTGACAGGACTAGAGGCTTATCCATTCACACCATTTTATTCCAGGTGATGTGTGAATCTATTTTATGGGCAAATCAGTGAATTCCACCTGGTTGATTTAATCGTATGAATAACTTCCCTTTTTGGACCATTACCTTGACAAAGTCATCCAGCATTGACCTGCACATATCAAACTTGTTCTTTCATTCATATTGAGCTTCGCAGAGCTGCTCTCTCCCCAGTCCATAGGAAGGTAAGGTATTATTAGAGCAAAGTAAGGTGTTATCAGCACCAAATTGATCTTTGGTCAGCAGAAAGGTCACCGACCATCCCCATTATCAAATAACTGCAGTGATGGATGTGATGCATGCTTGGTGCTGATTAATGAGAGCCATTGCTGAGAATTTTTCTTTGATTAGCATATTTTGTTACACGGACACCATTCCTCACCTGTTAAAGTATTTAAGTAATAGTATTTGGTGATGGTTCCATCAGCTAACCAAAATGTGGAACTGTGCAGCAGTAGCTTATTGCACTAACAATCTCAGTTGCTCAAACCATTTTGACTTGTTTGGTACAACTTATGTTTGGGTTATTTGTGGAAGTAGTCTTTTCCACTAAAATCTTAAACCCCTTTGTTTTGTTGTAGTCCAGTTGCCTGCTCATTACAGAGTAGTGATTGCTGTTCTATATTTACTGCATACCAGTTGGGGAATCAGGCACCAGTGCAAAGAAAGAAGGGGAATGGTTTTGTAGTCACTATTCATGCTTCAGAAATACTGCATTCAAGACTATGATTATCTACAATTTGGTCTTGAATGATAGAACAAATATAGTTGTTAAATACCATCAGGATCCAATGTAGCTGCCATATCAAGATTTTCACTGTGATGACCATTTAGATCTTCTGATGACCCTTCTCGTAACGTCCTGCTGTTTTTCTTGTCCACAGGATAACATTTCTCACAGCAGAAGCCTGCCTTATTGGTGGATCTGTGAGGAATGCGTACCACACCAAGTATCTTGGTTACTACATGAAGCATGACTTGGTCACATGCGCCACGCTTCGCAAGGGAGTCTTTGCAGCAGCTGCTGCCTTGATGCTTATAAATCTCCTGGCATCTCTCATGTACTACTGGAGTTACTCGAGAGCTGCAACAGGTGGGTTCATCAAGCACCAGAACGAAGTTGGCATGAGCATGACGGATTACGGCCTTGACAAGGGTGGCTCTATGCCCTGAGTACTGGAGTAGCATCATGTTGCTCTTTGGTCATCTGGCGGCTATGACGAGTTACGAGATTTCTCAGCTTTCTGTGCCAGAAGGTATGTTCTTGCTGTGCACAGTGATGCAGTGGATGACACACGAATGCGGTTATGATATATAGTGGTAGTTTTATTGTATGTCTCTAAAATATTACAACGTTAAAACTCTTTAGGTCCTGGTTGTTAATTGTTATATGGCATGTGCCTGCTTGCCATTGGGCATTGGCTATCAGCACTACTTTCAGTGCAAATACAGGTTTAGATTGTTTGTGCTGGACAATTTAGGCCAGTTCTTAACAGGGGTGGTTCACATCGGGAACCACTCAAATGCACCAAAAAAAGGAAAAAATTAGTGGCCAACCATTTCCTTGGACAGTTTGACTGAGCCATACGAAAGATCACTCAGCACTATACTTTAATAGTACATAGCTACAAAATGATTCAAATATTAACGAGGAAGCATGCATAAGTCATTCTGCCATGCGACCTTTTCTTTTTAAGATGAGTTTACAACGGTTACACATTTTTCAGTGTACACGCTTCATTAGTCTTTTATAATTATAAATTATATTTAGATAAAAATATTTTTTATTACAACTACTATTTTCAACTTCTGATATGATTTTTTTTTTTTTACATTTGCTGACAAGCTGCTTTTTGTATGTTTAACTAGACGCATTTTAAAAGCCATCTATTTGAGAACCGAGGTAGTGTTCGGGGTGTATTTTTCTTTGCCCGATTTATAACAATGGCTAATTCATATTTGAAATAGTCTATGCGCGCTTATGTTGCTGGATTGCGATGAATGACGAATTTGTTGTTTCTTGTGCGTGATCCTTATGCATGGATTCCATATTAAGGAACCAACGTTGCAGAAATTTTGAACCGAAATATAGAACGCTTCCATATGATCCATGTCATGGTGATCATCTCCGTATAAAAATGAATTTTCAGCTTATGCTTGAGATCTTCAAGACCTTTGAATTGTAGGAATGGAAAAAATAAAGAAATATGAAAACGTAAGATTCTGATAAAAATACAAGTGTAAAACAGACAATTGTAAAACACATGAATGACTGTCTAATTTGATCACAAGAAAAACATAAAAATTGGACGAGAGAGACTCGAAGGAAAATTTGTAAAAAATTGGAGCTCCTACTAAATTTTCTTTAAAATTTTAGAATTTTAAAGGATAGGATATAATTGTTTCAAAGGTTTTCATATGAAATTTTTCTATACGATTTTAATCATATAAAATTTTAATGTTTTGTTTTCTCAAAATCAAATGGGCCCAATGGCTTACCTTACTGACCCAACTGATCACTAGAGAAGATTGGCCCCAGTAACTATATTTCGGTAAGTTGGTAATAATGACTATTAATGAAGCACATAAATGGTCAAGGACAAGAACATAAATTGTCATAAAGTGTCAGCACCATTTTTTTTTTTTGAGGGAATCACCACCAAACTTTGATCCTGGTTTGTACAGCCTATGTGTGTTGTCTCCGTAGTACCGTGCGGCCATACCTGGTAGGATAGTATTAAACAGCATTTTAGGCCATACATTTTAACTGTTGAAAATATGGTCACAAATCGGTATATTTTAATCTAAAATATTAAGACAATAAATATGACATGCACAATGTGAAGTGGTCTAGTGATAAAACTAAACATAACCATGAGCATGCTTAAGCTAAAATAAGCATCAACATTGAGACAACGCAATAATATTGCGACAGACAGTTTTAACAAAATGAAAGGTAACATAAGGATGTTATACCCTGCGAAAGTCCCTCCGCTTGATTGTGAGGCAGAATTGCCTCCGTTGGTGTTGTCGATCGGTGCGCTACCTCCTGCTCCTGGCGCACCAACTCCTGCCGCACCTACCGCTCCGGGTGCGCCACCACCAGTAGACATCACGCGATGTAGATGGAACCGAACGATGACGAAGAAGCGAGCAGTCGTGCGGAAGCAGAGGGTGTGGTTCCGGAGGCTCTGCTTGTCGCAATCACTTGTGCACGCAAGCGATCAGAACCGGGGAAGAACAGAAGTAGCACAGGCACAGGGGAGAAACCAGCGATGGAGAGAATTCGTGGAAAAACTGATCGTCGGTCTCTGTGTCTCGTCCTAACAGCGCAGGAGGAGGATTCACTTCCGTTACCGCAGTAACGACACGATCAATCAATATTGAATCCCCCGCCCGTTACAGAGGTAATTTCGCGGAGTTGAATTCTGAACCGTTGCAAAAGGATCAGTAACGACACGATCAATCAATATTGAATCCCCCGCCCGTTACAGAGGTAATTTCGCGGAGTTGAATTCTGAACCGTTGCAAAAGGATCGAGAGAGAGAGAGAGAGAGCCAAGCCGCGCCGCGCCGCACGCTCGCCTCACCACGGCCTCGGCCCGCTCGGCTCGGCTCGACGCGCGAGCGCATGTGGCTATCCGACCCCCACCTCAACCGGTCAACAGGGAGCCTCCAATAACTCCCTCTTTAAGTTGAGATACTCCACTTTTAATCCCCAAGGTGGTATTATTATCTTTAACATTTATTATGGGCCCCTTGAGATTTTAATAGAAATAAATTGGGCCTAGCCCATTTATTCTAACAATCCCCACCAAATTTCACGGCTCATAAGCAATGTTCTCAAAGCTGAACCTGTTTGATATACCAGTGTTTCAGTGGAGACTGTTAAGTTGAACTTCCACCAAGGAAAACAACTACACCAGACCACAACTGAACAATGGACTATGCTTTGAATTGTTAGTCTTGTGTGATCAGGTTTCACTCAAAACCCGTGACTGGTACTGGGCTGCCGTTTGCATCTCCTCTGTTTGGAGCATATAAGTCAAACTCCAGGCCCTTTCATGAGTATCTAAAGATCACCCAAATCTCATAGACTGTGACTAGCAATCGAGCTCATATAGCTGTGTTCCTTCTGAGATGTTCTGCAGGTCAACATCTCTGCTTAGGAAAAGCCACTCGGATCATATTAAGGCATAAGCCATCCTACCATGCAGAATAGAAGAGAAGTGCAACATGGAAATGAGCCCTTTTAAGGGTCTCTTCTCTCAGCTACACAATAGTTTGTTTCGTCATCTAGATTCATGGGTTCTCCGATCACAATGGATAGGTTTTCACTATTGTGCAACCTTAGGTGGGTATCAAGCCCATTTCCCTCGATGCACTGTCTATCACATTACATGGTAGCCCCTTAGTAAACTGATCTACTAGATTTTTAGCCGTCTGGACATAGTCCAATACTATTACTCCGGAGTTTTTCTGCTTTTTGACAGATTTCAGTCTTCTCTTTACATGCCTAGATGACTTCATATTGTCCTTCGAACTGTTCACTTTAATAATCATTGTTTAATTATCACAGTTCATCGGGATAGCTGGCACTGGTTTTTCAACCACCGGCAAATCCATCAAGAGTTCACGAAGCCACTCGGCCTCAACTGTTGCAGTATCTAGTGCTGTGAGTTCTGCTTCCATTGTTGACCTCGTTAAGATGGTCTGCTTGCAAGACTTCCAGGAAACAGCGCCACCTCCAAGTGTGAACACATATCCACGTGTGGCTTTTATCTCATCAGCATCAGATATCCAGTTTGAGTCACTATACCCTTCCAGTACTTTTGGGTACCCAGTATAGTGAATTCCATAGCTCATAGTGCCCTTTAGATAGCGCATTACTCTTTCCAGAGCTTGCCAATGATCATCTCCCGGATTTGAAACAAATCGGCTTAGCTTGCTCGCAGCAAATGAGATGTCAGGCCTCGTTGCACTAGCCAAGTACATCAATGAACCAATGATTTGGGAGTATCTCAATTGATCCCTTGCTATTATTCGGTTTTTCCTTAATAGCACTTTGGGATCATAAGGAGTGGGAGCTGGCTTGCACACTATAGCCAAAGCGACTCATAACCTTGTCCACATAGTGAGATTGCACAAGTGTAATCCCACCCTCATCTCCTCTCAGTAGCATAATCTTAAGAATAACATCAGCTACTCCCAAATCCTTCATTTCAAAGCTTTTGGATAGAAAGTCCTTGAACTCCTCAATCACATTGAGGCTGGTCCCAAAGATCAATATGTCATCGACATATAAACACAAGATCACTCCCTCTTGCTTCGTTCACAACAAAGCCAACAGATGTAAGTGTTGTGTCAAACTTCTCGTGCCATTGCTTAGTGTTGGTATTTAATACGGTCACAGATAAAATCTGCAAGCGCACGGATATACTCATGTAGCACTTCCCTTACGGAGTATTCTAAGGGTATCGAATCCAAGGGAACGTATGTGGTTAGATCTTGCTCCAGTTCATCCAAGGACACCAAGCAAAGGATAGGGCAGGATAGAGAGGATTCACTAGTGAGAAACAGTGTCTAGGTAGAGCTTAACTTTAATCCTAACGCAATACTTCAGGCACCGGCAACCCGCTGTTCCCAGATGTCGCTCTAATATATACCCGGACAGGGATGACTTAAGTAATCTCGAGGGCTGTCACCACTTCTACACCTACCTCAAACGTATTGTGGGATATGCAACAATTACTGGATAATAATTACCTAAACACCACGTCTAAGCAATTAATATCTACTTTAGTGTTTATAACTCACCAAAGCAATCACTATATTTTAGTTGATTATAGTGAACAATAATCCCGTATGCTATTTAGGAACTAACCAAGAGATAATTCTCACAAGATAAATCTAAATTACTCAAGAAGAATATTATATTAAATTCAGAGTAATAAACAGAATAAAAGAAATAGGAGAAGATTACCGACAACTCCGGAATTCTTCCGACTCCTTCTACTCTACTCTCTTCTTATTCTAGTATACAATATAGTACAATAGAGCCTCTTATAATTCAGCTCAAGCTTGGAAGTATGTGTGTGAAGTGAGGGAGTGATGTCTTTATATAGGGGTAGGTATGACGGTTAGCGAAGGGGAAATGTCCGAAATGCCCCGCAACCATCATTAGGAGTGATCTGGAGCGTCCACACCAAACCCCAGCCTGGATGGCTGAGATTGTGGATCGGCCGAATCAGGGGGTTCGGCCGAACCTGGGCTGGGCCCATCTGGCCTGACTCTTGGCCCATCTTCTCCCCTGCACCTCCTCTATCTATTTCTCGGAGTTTTGGGTTGATTTACTGGTGTTTGGATGAAGTTCACAACCCCTCCTTGTATGGATATATGATTCTTCTCACTTTAAGTCTAGATTTCCTCCCATCGGGGTTTATCATCTGCATATAAATATACACCAACACTGTGGAATATATGAGATTAAGCACCTATCACTATGTTGGATGTTTTATAATCTGAACTTTATGAAGATGTTGGCGGTATAGAATCGATATTTAACAGTCGCCAACACTTAGGTGCTTGCTTAAGGCCATACAAGGATTTCAACAGTTTACATACCATTCCCTCCTGACTTTCAAGTACATACACCGTCTGATTGGTCCATATAGATCTCCTCCTCTAGCTCTCTGTTTAGGAAAGCTGTCTTAACGTCCATCCGATGGACGAGAATACCATGAGAAGCTGCCAGAGCAAGTAGTACTCGAATTGTGGTCAAGCGGGCAACTGGTGAGTAGGTGTCGAAAAAAAATCCTCGCCTTCTTTTTGGTATAACCCTTGGCCACAAGCCTTGCCTTGTACTTTTCAATTGTACCATCAGGCTGTTGATGTAAAAACACGAGGCCTGGGAGATCTGCTTAACTCCAGTGCAGGTCCAAAACTCGCCTTCGGGTATGCTAGCGTGCCAGTTGATTTGATCCTACAATCAACAAGAAACGAAGACAGAAACCGTGGTTAAATCCATAAACGATAGACGATCGGCTGGGTGCCGATGACATATCATTTATCTTTGAGCCGATGTCATATATGCATCGATCGGCAGTCATTAATAAGCGAGAAAGAACTAAATCTACTCGATCGGCTGTAGACATTAACAATATATATAGTCTTTATGTCAATGTATACTTAAATCAAGTGATTGGGATAGATCGGTCACCATGCCGAGACAGTATAAATCACTTAGGTCGAAGTATATATTAACAATGAGACTATATATGTTCATAGAATAGCCGATCAGATAGATCTAGCATGTATCGGCTAATACTCTGATACCACTCTATATTAAGATATCAAAGCAAGTAAAATATACTAAACCAAAGCCTAATATACTTACAAGCAACAAGATCTTAATATAAAGGGCAGATTTAACATGTCAATCAAGTATATAGAATAGATGTAGTTAAACCAGGTAAGATCGGCTGAAACCCTAATATTACCCAAATCGGCAACCAAAAAGCAGGCTAGAGATTGAGATTCTAATCATGACTCATAAGATCAAACTCAACTGATGCAGCTATAAGTATGAAAAGAAGGACAATATCTAGACAATCAAGCCGTTGGATGTGTCATAGAGTGGTAGATATCTTATATAATCTAAGCCAACATCGTTATTTAACCTAATCAGCTGCCTTCTACTAGCAGATGTTAGCCGATTGTAGATCAGATAACGATATTATCGAAGATCATGTAAGATATACGAGAACTTGACGAATTACACAAACAAGATTAGAGTATCATAAAGATGGAAGTACTAATCCCGAGAACGCAAGCTGCCATAACATGTTTTACCTCTTGTTGAAGATCAAAACTGATGCAGCTCAACCCGAAAGCAAGAACTCGTTGAAACAAAACAAAAGTAAAAAGGGTGGCGATGCGCCGAGATTGTATTGAACGTGTGTTAATTTGATTACATGGGGCTCGGGGTCTATTTATACCCAAGATTACAAATTATGTCCGTGTCGGACACGACTCTTATCTCTAACAAACTCTAAGATACCATAAGTCTTTGCGGCAGACTTTTGCTCAAACATATCTCTAAGGAAATTATATGAAATATCCTAATTAATAAATACAATTGCCTTCTCAGGACTCTATCCGTGCGTGGCAATCCTCATGAAGCAAATTAATCCAACCCGTCAATGTGTACCGGCTCGTATTGCCGGAATCGGCTCAATCGGCTAACCTTGTCCGACTCGAACTCTGCCGATTAAAGTCGTAGCCGATTCAGACTTAGCCAATTCTTGCTCTGTTTCCGAAATGATCTTGGACTTGAATTCCGCTCTGGTCTGATCTTCATCTTCGATACTCAGATTACCAAATTTGGTCGTTAACACATGCCCCCCAAGTCCGGAATATTTGGTAATGTTTCGAATTTGCCATATGTCGTCTCCGAGAGAATATCACACTTGCCGTTTTCCGACCGTTACTCCGGCGCTTTAAATACTAACCATCACCCCCGAGAAACTTCACACAGTTTCCTCCGTTTTCACCGCTGAAGCAAACCCCGTTTTTTCTCTCTCCGGCGATCCCCTCAGTGCGTAAGGCGATTTCAAGGCGATCTCTTTCCCGGCCAAGTTTCCGCCCGCAGCAATGTCGACTTCCGCCAGCCCATCCGCCGCGCCATCGGCCGAGTACGCTGAGGTAAGTACCCATCGGCTTTCGCAGCAGATTGGTTTTCTCTTGCCTCATCTTGTTTCCTTCTTCTCTATTCCTGTTTGCATCTGTAGCATCTGTCCAATCTGATTGCGATTCCAAGTCTGTCACACAAGAACTACTATTTCCTTGGTCCAATTGGTGATCCCGATCCTACTGAATTCAACATTGCCGAAACCAATAGAATCCCCTTTAGATTAGCCAACCCTAATCTAAGCCATTGGAAGAACACCTTCAAGTCTTGGCCATCCCTCAAGAAAACCTCTCCTGAGAAAAGCTGGACTACGTGGTATAAACGCGTATCGGCTAGCAAGCAGGTTCATTGGGACGAAATTGGAATCGGCCAGGCACTCGCCCTTACTATAGCCAATTCAGCTAAGGATGAACCCTTAATGGCTGCCGCCACCTATTTTTGGTCCAATACCATTAATGTCTTTTTGTTCAACCAAGGGCCGATGACCCCAACTCTGATCGACATCACCGTGATCACTGGATTAGATGTGACTTCATCGGCTAACCCTATGAGTTTGAACACCAAGAACCAATTCGACTTCAGAACCAAAAGCATAGGTGGTTGGTCTGGTTATGTGGCAGCATATATGGGCCAAGGATCGGTCACTCCCAGAGAACATGTGGCCTTCCTCCTAATGTGGCTTGAGAAATTCCTTTTCCGTGGATCAAGTTGCGGCCCTACAACCAACTGGCAGTTTTTAGCCGAAGCCCTAGAATCAAAAAGGCAATTTCCTCTAGGCAAAATCCTTCTCGGCTACCTATATCAAACACTGAACAATGCATCGGCTAAAATAGCTGTCGGCTCAGTGGTTGGAGCAGGAGGACCATGGTGGTTATTGCAATCTTGGCTAAATCTAGTAGTTATAAAAGCCGTTAATCGGCCATCTATGACAGAAGCCGAATTTCCAAGACTAGAGTTGATTACAGATGATGATGGAGAAGAACGCACCCACCGCAGGTGTATGTCCTATGGGGAATATGCATCCACACCAGCTGATGCAGGAGCAAAGTTATCAACTGAACTGCTCAAGGACTGGTTCTGCAGCTTTTATGAAAGCTTTCAAAAAGATGCCCGTGTTTGGTTCTTCTATGAGAATTCAGCTGGCTTGGATCTCCCATCGGACTTCAGATTTGAAGACATCAATCATGAGAGATACCAGAAACCTAGAGAAGTTTTCTCAACTTCAATCAGCCCACGCATCCTTCCTGTTGGCATTTATCAAGGAAGAAATATACAAGTTTCTTATGAATTCTACCATCCGATGAGCTCTGCCAGACAGTTCGGAATGGGACAGCTACCAATCGGCCTGTTCTTTGCCGATAAAATCCAATGTCGAAGAGAAATTTCATCAACTCTGATGATGGATCGGCTACTTAACATCCCAGGACCTCCCTTGGGCAGCATTGAGAACATAGAGCTGGCAAGGTTCAGGAGCAAGAACTTTGACAGATGGTGGGGTGAATGGAAACAGCATATCTTCCATTAACCAGCTTCTATGTACATGACAGATCTGTTCCCCGATGTTGTTCCTCAGGTAAATCTTTACCCTTGTCAATTCTGTTTGAACAATTATTAGCCGACTTGAAACTTAACTAATTTTCTTCTCATCTTGCAGACAACAGAATCCTCTCCCCCTCACAAAAGTAATAGTGGCAGAGACATTAAATATGCTCTAGGTCTCATTCCTAATGGAGGTGGACCATCTCCTCCTGTCATCGGCTATAATGCCCCCAAGACTTCAACTCTTCTTCAAGGGCTCATCAGAGAACCAGCCGATGCCGGAAAAAAGAGAAAAACCAGGTCATCGGCTGTAGACCCATCGGCTTAGGCTCCAAAAAAGAAAACCAAGTCAAAGAAAACTAAGCCAACCGATGACCTGCTAGCCCTAGATCCATCTATTGAACAAGCTCTGGATGAAGAAGAGATTGAAAAGGATGTTGATCAAGCTACAGCCGAAGTGAGCGATACAGAAAGAACACCATCGGCTTCACCCAAGCAGACCCCTCCAACTCCTTCTGCCCCAGTTCATTTTTCAAGAGTAAGCAGTTCTCCTCGATTCCTTTTGTAATCACCTCACTTATAGCCGATTACTCACAGATTTTATAGTTGCAGAAGAAGAAAATTGCTGTGAAGAAGAAATCGGCAGCAACAATTCTCAAACCGGCTCCACCAGTAGGATATTCTCAATTCTTTCAATAATTGATCTCAGCCGATTTTGTCTAACATTTGTCTCTTTACAACCTCCTCCTCCTCCTTCTTCTCCTATACAACAATCATCGAGTGACCAAACTCCATCAGCTGTAGGGAGTCACCATGTTGAAGAAGAAGTTCAACCAACTGCTCCTGCTATCCCAGTAAGTTTTTCTTTGACACAAATACTTAGATCGGCTATGTCTATTTGGCCTCTAACTCTCTTTAAATCATTATTGCAGGTCTTAGCCGATCTTTTCTCTTTTGACATTAGAGACTATCTTGATGAGGCGGAAGAGGATACTACAAGCAACATTGGCTTTGCATATTACAGTGCATTCGTTGGACAATAGATAATGCCTTAACCTTGTATAGGAAAAATATAAGCACAAGCACAATTTCTCTACAGGGGAATATCTCGTTTCCGCGTCTAAGAGCCGACGACTTAAGTAAAATACAACCCTTTCCTTTCCTTCCAGCTCCTGAATCAGGACCGAGCCGATTGACTTCTCACCGGTCGATAGATATAACCTAAAAGGTACCCCTTTCTGCGGAGGAATCAAAACTAGAGGAGAGCTAAGATATTCCTTAATATTATTCAAAGCTTTCTGTTGCTCTGCCCCCCAAGTAAACTTCTGATCAGCTTTCAATCTTAATAATGGTGTAAAAGGTTCTAACCTTCCGGACAAATTAGAAATAAACCTTCTAACAAAATTTATCTTGCCGATCATCTCCTGTAGCTCTATCTTGTTCTCTAGAGGCTGAATCTTCTTGATTGCATTAACACTTCTTTGAGTAATCTCAATTCCCCTCTCATGAATAAGAAATTCCAAAAACTGTCCAGCCGATACACCGAAAGCACACTTTATTGGGTTCATCTTCAAGCCATATTTCCTGGTCCTCTCAAAAACCTTCCTCAGATCGGTTATATGGTCCTCTATCTCTTTAGACTTAAAAACCACATCATCAATGGAAACCTCAACCAACCAGCCAATCAGATAATGATATATATATAATTCATGGCTCTTTGATATGTAGCCCCAGCACTTTTCAAGCCAAAAGTCATTACAACCCACTCGAATAAGCCGATTGCACCAGGACATCTAAAAGTTGTCTTATGGATATCTTCCTCAGCCATAAAAATCTGATTATATCCTGCATTTCCATCCATAAAACTCAATATCTTGTGCCCTGAAGCAGTGTCAACTAACTGATCGGCTACTGGCATTGGATACTCGTCTTTTGGGGTGGCTTTATTCAAATCCCTGAAATCAATGCACACCCTGACCTTGCCGTTTTTCTTGATAACAGGAACTATACTAGAAACCCACTCAGCATATCGGCAAGGACGAATAAAACCAGTATCGTATAAATGTTTAATCTCACCCTTGACAGGTTCGAGCATATCAGCTTTGCATCTTCTCAGAGGTTGCTGGTGCGGTCTAACCCCTGGTTTGATAGGTAGCCGATGTTCAACAATCGATCGGCTGAGTCCTGGCATCTCATAATATTCCCAAGCAAAGCAATCTCTGAATTCTTTTAAAAACTCTATCAACTTGGTTCTAAATTCTGGAGATAAGTTTTTACTGATAAATGTCGGCCTTGGTTGATCACCTGGACCTATGTCAATTTCTTCCAAATCATCGGCCGACATGAAACCCTGTCCTTGTTTGTCATCGAGATCATCTACTGTGTCCTTGGTGTAGACGTTTGAACCCTCCACGACGGCCTCAAAATAATAGCTTGGGTTCTCCATCTTCAATTGGCTGTATATCAGAATCGGACACTTTTAGGAAATCTCCATCCCAAACTTTTCTAGCTAAGCAATCGAGACCATCCATCTCCCAAAGAGCTAAACCGGCACTGGCAATGTTGACTGACCTGTCGGCTAGCACGATTTCAATCTTGTCGCCTTGCCACTGAATCAAGTATTGATGCATGGTTGAAGGAATACAACAATTGGCATGAATCCAATCCCTTCCAAGCAACAATCCGTAGGAACCCTTCCCATCGATGACAAAGAACGTTGTAGGGATAGTTTTGTTGCCGACAGCCAGTTCCACATTTAAAACTCCTTTGGTTTCTAATGGATTATCACCAAAATCTTTGAGTACCATGTTTGTCTTGATAAGATCCTCAGCATTTCTGCCAAACTTCCTAAATGTAGCATAAGGCATCAAATTCACTGCAGCCCCACCATCGACCATCATCTTAGACATCGGCTTCCCATTGACATAGCCATTTATATACAATGGTTTAAGATGCCGATTCTCTGTTCCTTTAGGCTTCTCGAAAACTGCTTGTTCCGGTGACAAAATCAACTTAGCCGATTCTTCGTGGACTTCATCAACATCGGCTTGCTTGACCCCAAACTCAGCAGGTAACGTGAAAACCATGTTAACTAATGCAGACACAACACTTTTTCCTTTAGCTAATCACTTTGCTTCATCGGCTGCGGCTTCATCGGCTGCAGGAACTTGATTCTTAACACGCCACTCCTGCTTCGGCTTCGTCTTCTTCAGCCGATGGTTGATCTCTTGCTCAACCTTCTGAAAGCGTTCTCTATTCCTCAACCTCTGAACCCTTCTCTTTTGATTCTTTGTAAAAATACCAGAAGGACACCATTGAGTCTTCCTGTCCTCATCATCTCCTTGGTCATGATCCTGGTTTACTGGCCCAACCTTTGATGAACATGAACTCTAGTCTGCCTTAGCCGATTGCTTCTATTATACGACCGGCTTGAACTTTCTGCAATATTACAGCACCCAGGACAGTCTTCAATAGATGGCAGCCTCATACCCTCATTCCAACAAAATCTAAAGAACTCACAACCCTAGTGAGGATCAAAACCACTATCATCTTGCTCATAACGCCTCTCCTGTTGCTTGTCATATTTCTTCTGGTACTTATTGATAATCTTAGCCGAATTCACCTGAAAGCCTCTAGCTCTTCCTCCATCGGCTGTTCGGCCATATGTGTGCACCATATTGACAGGAAAAGGATTGCCATCAACCTTCATCAGCCTCTTGGAATCATCAAATTTGATTTTGCCCCCCTCAATAGCCGCTTGGATCTGCTGTCTGAAAATTTTGCAGTCATTGGTAGACTGAGACCCAGAATTATGCCACATGCAATACCTCATCTTGCCCAATTCTTCAGCCGATGGGATTGTATGACCAGCAGGAAGCTGAATCTGCTTCTCCCGAAGTAGCAAATCGAAAATCTTATCAGCCTTGGTGATATCAAAGTCATACCTTTCTTCTTTTCTAGAATTCTTCACCCATTGACATGGTATAACCTTCTTGCTTCCAACACACTCGGCTACAGCTATTTCGGAGTCATCGTCATCATCATCGTCCGATCCATAAATGTAATGGCAAACATGATTAACCTTTTTAAAATTCCTCCTAGCTTCTGCAAACCTCTGTTCATGCAAGGTCACCTTCTGTACAAGATGTGACAAACTATCAAAGTCTTGAGACGAGAACTTCTCCCTGATTGGAGCTAACATACCCTGAAAAGCCAAATCGGCCAACTGGGCATCAGTTAAGGCCAAGCTGTAGTATTTATTCCTCATCTCTCTGAACCTCTGAATGTATTCATGTACAAGCTCATCATGCCTTTGCTTAATCGCTGTTAAGTCGGACAGTTTCATCTCATGAATCCCACTGTAGAAATAGCTGTCAAAATGTTTCTCCAAATCAGCCCAACTATTGATTGATCCACATGGCAAAGAAGAAAATCAAGTGAAAGCTGATCCAAACAAAGACAATGGAAACAACCTAACCCTCAAGGCATCCACAGCCGATGCTTCACCACACTGAGCTAAAAATCAGCTAACGTGTTCATAGGTCGAAACACTATCCTGCCCTAAGAATTTTGAAAAGTCTGGAACTTTGAATCGGTTAGGCAAAGGAACTCTCTCAAACCACTCGGGGTAAGGATGCCGATACAAATTTCCAACATCTTTCGGCTTAAGCCCAAACTGCTCCCTCATCACATCTGAAATCATATCGGCCCATGGTCGTTGCTGAGGTACTCCTTGAGCTTGTTGTGGCATGGGCTCGAATTGATTGTATTGAGGAACAAACTAGGGTTGAGCTGGTCCTCCCTGCTGATATTGAACTTGTGGTGAAGGAGGCTGATACTGATAATTCAAATTGCCCCCCTGGTAATTTTGAATGTTTGGCTGGATATTGTGCATCAAATGCTCGGGAACAACTTGAGGTATTGTAACGCCCCGATTTTCGTTCGGGATTAAAAATCATTTAATAATGTATTTCCTAGAAATTAAATAAAAAGTTAATCAACTTAATCAAGTGAATTATTGAGGGAATTAAAAAAAATTCCTTTAAAAATCATTGGCCTGGAATATTTTGTAATATTCTTTGTGCAATAATGTACTCTCCGGAATTTTCCGTGAATTTTCGGATTTCGAGAAATAGTTTTAATAGCACAAAGATCATTGCATCAATTAAAATAAAAAGAAAACAATTAAAATTCCCCTTCCTCTCTTTGGGCCATTTTCGGCCCAAGTCTCCCTTCTCTCCCGCGGCCCACGCGCCCCTTTTCTCTCCCTCTCGGGCCAGCCTTCTCCCTCGGCCCGCTCGGCTCTCTCTCTCCCTCAAGTCTGCTTTACCTCCCTCGCCCGTTTTCCCCTCTCTCTCTCCCCGACAGGTGGGACCCGAGGCCCCACCTGTCATCCCCAACCTCCGGCCAGCTCCAACCGTCGGCCACGCCGCCCACTCCCTCCGCCGATCCCGCGCCTCCCCTCGTCCCAATCGGCGTGGACCCGAGTCCCCTTCCACCTCGCGACCACATCCCGCCCCACTCCCCCTCTCTCCCCGCGGGAATCGACGCCACGCCGAGCCGCCACACCCGCCACGATGCCGCCCCACTCCGTCGCCGGTTGCCGCCTCTCCCGGGCTCGATCCCGCCTTCCCTAACCTATAAAAAGCATCCCCGTGCTCCCCTCGTCCGTTCCCCCATTTTTCCCGAGCCCGGCATACTCTCCCTCGCTCTCCCCACGCCGCACCCACGCGCTGCCACACTCCGGCGAACTCCGGTCGCCGTTTCCCGCCGCCACAGCCGTCGCCGCGCCGAGCCGCCGCCACCGCCAGCTTCGCCACCGCAAGGGGAAATCCGGCCGCCTCTTATTTTCCCCTCTCCACCTCCGTAGCGCTGTAGCCACGCGAACCACCTCTCTCCGCCGCCGCCGCCGACTCCAGCCGCGTCGCGCCGCCGCTTCGGTCGACGCCGACCCGCGCCGTTGCCTCCCTCAGCTCCGCAAGGACGAGGAGGACCTCGGCCGCCGCCCCTCTTCGCCGGAAATCCGCCGGAGCTCCTCCTTCCTCGGTCGTCGGTGAGATCCTTCTCATATTGTCACGGTCGACCGTCGTTACCGGTCACCCCGCATCGGTCCTCCCCTCCCTAACTCCCTCTTCTCCTTCTGAAGGTCAAGGGCGACCCCGTCCGCCCCCCGTCCTCGCAAGCCGCCATCGGGCAATCGTCGTCGCCGTCATCTTCCTCCGCGCCGGCCGCCGCTTCCGGTGAGGACCTCTCCTCCCTTCCTTTTTTTTTCCCGTTCCCCTTTCTTGCCGACCTTCGCCTCTTGGGGTGCGTCGCCGTCCCCGTGCGCGCCGCTGTCCTCCGGCCGCCCGCCCCCGTTCCTCGTCGCCGGCTGCTGCCGCCGGTGGCTGCATGCCGCCGCCGCGCCTTGGCTCGGCCGGGCCGGCTTCGTGCCGCGCCTGTGCCCCTGGCTGCCGCTCCCCTCGGCCGCCCGATCGGCTCAGGCCGATCTGGGCCGTCCACGTGGTGGACGCGCACCCGAGGCCACGTGTGGATCATGTCCACCGTGCGCCCTCCCCCTTTGACTCGCTGACGTGTGGGGCCCACGTGTCGGCGCCGGCCGCCCCTTGCTGACGTCAGCGAGGTCCATTTCCTTTGTAAAAATAAATAATAATTGCGCAATAATTCGTGAATAATTCTAGAAATTCATTTAAATGGCTCAAAACTTGTAAAATTCATATCTAATTCATTCGAACTCCAAATTGAGCCATTCAACTTGTAAAATTCATCTAAAATTGAGCTCTACATGTTTGTTTACTTTTTATGTACTGTTTCCTTGGTTTTTATTAGAGTTTTTCCTCGTTTTGCGTGCCAGCGTGTAGAATCCGTCGTTTCGGAAGTCCGCGATCGCGAGGAAAAGAGTCCGGAAGATTGTTTTGAAGAAGCAAGGCAAGTCACACATTCCCCTTGAGCATGTTGATCCCAATTTATAAATGTTTTACCGTTTGCAAATAAACATGCATGTTTTGCTAATTATATGGGATCCGGGTATTGCCTATCTGTTTGCTTGTGCCATGTTTACTTGATATCTGTCCTTTGTCAACATTGGGTAATAAATCGACTAGCCCGTGTTACATCTGTGACCTAGCTAGAACTTTATGCTTAGCCATGCTTAATTACCACTAGCTCAGTTGATGGGATAATTTCAGTATTAGACCTTTTTAGTATCAGAATGAGCTGCATGCTCGAGACATCTGGCCATGTCTCATGGTCGTAATTATCCAACTAAAATGCGACTGATTGGTGGGCTGTGGGTGCATGGTTTTGCTAGTCGCACCCATGGCAATTAAGGACCGGTTCGCGGGAAACCCTGGAAGAATTTATCGTGCTTACCACAAGCCAGCGTGGGCAACGGCTGGGCTTGTAGTGTAGCTTTCCTCTAGCTGACGCATCCAGGCAAGGGTGGGCGTGATGGAGCGGGGCGGGCCCTGCGACGGCCTCTGTCGCTTCCGGATTCACCTAGGCACGAGAGGGGACTGCCCGTTGCCCGCTGGGGACGGGGGTGAAACCTGAGGTGTGGTGTGCTTGGCTAGAGGAGGTTATGCGAAGGGTCCTGTCACGGCCTCTTTCCGGTATGTCGTGGTGGCATGTCGGCGCACGGTAACGTGTCGTGGGGCTATGTCTTGTGGGTACAGTTGTACACCTCTGATCAGAGTAAAACTATTCGAATAGCCGTGCCCGCGGTTATGGGCGGTCGACCAGATTCACCGTGATTAGTCCCACCTTAATAAATCGACTCAATGCACTGTAGTTCAGGTGGGTTGGTTGGGCCTGTTCAACGTGGTGTAGCGTTGATCAGTGGAGATTTAATGTTATTTTAATTGCTCAATAGTTTTACTGTTTTGCTCAATAAAATGTTTTACAACCGCCTTTATGCAAATAGCCACAAACCGTCCTTGTATCCCCTTGCACGTCTGCATCATTGGTGTGGCTTGCTGAGTACGGTGGTTGTACTCAGTCTTGCTATTATTCCCCCTTTTCAGAAGTGTAGTGCTTCTGAGCTGAAGATGGAGTTAGAGGACCAAGGCTCAGACCCCAGTTGAGTTTTGCCTGTGGAGTGGAGCTGAAGCCCCGCTAGGATCGCCTTTTTCCGCTGCTGTCGTTCTGTTTCGGTGTGAGGACTAAGTGCCTCTTCCGTAAGTATTTTACGCTTTATTTACGTTTGGAACTGTATATTACTTGTCGTTTTGTGTACCCTGGCTGGTCCTGAACAGGGATTTAATACGCAAAATAGTCTGGAAATTTGGGTTAAATTTCTGGGCGTGACAAAGTGGTATCAGAGCCAGCTTAACTGTAGGTTGAGCCAAATGGTCAAATCCTAAGGACAAGTTTTCTGAAAACCCTATTTGTAAATTGTCTCCTCTCGCCCTTCAGCATTTCTTTGTCAAACGGTTTTCAAAATTCTCCTCCCAGTCTCTCCAATTCTTTTAGTTGTCACACCTAGAGGACCAGCCGTCAGCTTCATGTCTGTTCGGAAGTCAAGTCAAGTCAAATCTCAAGCTTCGCGCAGAAAGAGTGAGAAGATCAGCCCAGAGTCGTTGTTCCGCGAAGGTCAAGTGAAGTTTTCCCGGAGTTTTCCTAAACCCAATCTTTCCCTGAAGAGTTGTATCGTTAGCTGCTAGATCGTGTGTTGTTTGCTCGTGTGTAGGGGTATGGTTTGCATCATTGGTGGGGATGCGACCATACTAGGTTGTTTGCTTAAGCAACTTGAACAATAAAAGTGTACTCACAACAGATCAGTAGGCAAGTGGTTTAGTACCTTATCTTTAGCAACCCCTCTCTTCCACCTCTCTTCCGTCCTGGCAGCAGATGGTCAGTGTCAGAGATAAGATCAATTAAAGCCACAGATCAATGGTTTAGTTGAAAGCTGCAAGGTGCCCCAATGCCAGATGAACCCTGCTCATGATCAACTTTTGGTGTCCAAGATCAGAAGATGGGTGTATCGATGTGGGAGATGCAGGTTCGACACCTGGTCAAATGTAGCGGAAATAACTCCAACAGTAGTGTGTTGCAGTCAGAGTCAGTGGATCAGTTCAAGACAACAAGCTACCAGCTGAGTCAGAGCACCTCGCTCTGGTTAGCCAAGATTGGAAGATGGATGTGCCAGATATTGATGTAGCAACCGCAGAGTCCGATGCAACAGATGCAACAACAGTGTCTCCAACAACATGTACAAGCCTAGATGCAAGCTGGAATCAGGATCAGAGCCAAATCCAGTTTGTTTTCAAAGAGGAAGCACCCGCAACCTCAGATAGTACGCCACCAAGTCCTCAGCAAATCAGCACAGCTAAGCCACCACCAATCCCAGGAGTAACATATGCTACCTATAGTGGTTATGGTTTTCAAGAGCAGTTTTTGCAAAGTGTCCAACTATCCATGGAAGATGTACGACAGGGCACCTCTCAGAGGGTTGTTCCACAGTAAGGCGTCAGCGTCATCACATCAAGAGCTTTGTTAGCGACACCCCAACTCCTCAAGTTGTGTCAGTTCCAATGTAGAGTCGGTCAGTTCAGTTTTGGGGAATCAACTATGCAACTCGACACCGAAGCCAAGCTAGAAGCAGGACAGTCATGCCAGTAGTTAGAACTTATGGGAAAGTTAGTCAAGAGTCAGTGTGTCCATGAGCTAAATGAGAGTCACTTTTATGTGGAATTTCCTATCATCAACTAAGGGTTAAGTTCCAAATCTTATCGGGATGAAAGTGCATCGCCATTGCTTCAATTTGATGGACCGATGAAGTTTCAGTCTTCAAAGTCAGGGCATCTGTAAATCCGAGAAATGTTGGTTATTTCTCAAGGACAACAGTTCAAAGGTTCTCAGTTAGGCGAAAGTAAGACTACTCACTGTAAGGGGGGTAGGTCTCGGAGAAGAGTTTTGCCTCACTTCGTCGCTGCTTTAGTTGAAGGTTCAACCAGTGCCGCAATCAGGGTAGCACTTGAAGAAACATGTTGCAAGGTATCAGAAGAATTAAGCCGATCCCCGGGCAACCGATTGAATTCTAAGGTACACCCATGAGGCCAGTTCAACCGCTTAGCTTAGACAGGTCAAGCAGACGGTTGCAGTTCAGACAAAAGACAGGTCAAGCAGGTTTCCTGGAATTACTTGTCATTCGAGCCAGGACCAGTTCAAGCGGATGTAGGATCAATGAGTTACAAATGCCAGATGCAAGATTCAGGAACAACTCCATCCTTCTCTAGCCAACTTGGTGAACTGTCAGGTTATCAAGTTGCTAGCATCAACAGTTCATCCCAAGATAAGAAAGTTTCACGAGCATCCGCAGTCCTAATCTGGGTCAGTTCAAGCAGAACCAATCTGTTCAATTTTGGGAGCAACAGGACCGCAGAGCCGAAACCAGCTAGATCACTCGTACAGGGTTCAGTATTGTGGGGCGCCAGAACTCCAAGGTCGAATCCAATGAGGCCAGTCAGTTCAGTTGTTTGGAGCAAAAGAACAGAGTGGTTAATGCCGGTCAGTTCCGCCGTGCAGGTTTGGACCATTGAGGAATCGGTCAGTTGAATCAGAAAGGAACAGTGCAGTGTGCAAATCAGTCAGACCGCCCGCCAGCTCCAGCTTTCTTTCTAGCCATCCCAGAATCTCGGGACGAGATTCCTGTAAGGGGGGTAGATTTGTAACGCCCCGATTTTCGTTCGGGATTAAAAATCATTTAATAATGTATTTCCTAGAAATTAAATAAAAAGTTAATCAACTTAATCAAGTGAATTATTGAGGGAATTAAAAAAAATTCCTTTAAAAATCATTGGCCGGGAATATTTTGTAATATTCTTTGTGCCCTAATGTACTCTCCGGAATTTTCCGTGAATTTTCGGAGCTCGAGAAATAGTTTTAATAGCACAAAGATCATTGCATCAATTAAAATAAAAAGAAAACAATTAAAATTCCCCTTCCTCTCTTTGGGCCATTTTCGGCCCAAGTCTCCCTTCTCTCCTGCGGCCCGCGCGCCCCTTTTCTCTCCCTCTCGGGCCAGCCTTCTCCCTCGGCCCGCTCGGCTCTCTCTCTCCCTCAAGTCTGCTTTACCTCCCTCGCCCGTTTTCCCCTCTCTCTCTCCCCGACAGGTGGGACCCGAGGCCCCACCTGTCATCCCCAACCTCCGGCCAGCTCCAACCGTCGGCCACGCCGCCCACTCCCTCCGCCAATCCCACGCCTCCCCTCGTCCCAACCGGCGTGGACCCGAGTCCCCTTCCACCTCGCGACCACATCCCGCCCCACTCCCCCTCTCTCCCCGCGGGAATCGACGCCACGCCGAGCCGCCACACCCGCCACGATGCCGCCCCACTCCGTCGCCGGTTGCCGCCTCTCCCGGGCTCGATCCCGCCTTCCCTAACCTATAAAAAGCATCCCCGTGCTCCCCTCGTCTGTTCCCCCATTTTTCCCGAGCCCGGCATACTCTCCCTCGCTCTCCCCACGCCGCACCCACGCGCTGCCACACTCCGGCGAACTCCGGTCGCCGTTTCCCGCGCCACAGCCGTCGCCGCGCCGAGCCGCCGCCACCGCCAGCTTCGCCACCGCAAGGGGAAATCCGGCCGCCTCTTATTTTCCCCTCTCCACCTCCGTAGCGCTGTAGCCACGCGAACCACCTCTCTCCGCCGCCGCCGCCGACTCCAGCCGCGTCGCGCCGCCGCTTCGGTCGACGCCGACCCGCGCCGTTGCCTCCCTCAGCTCCGCAAGGACGAGGAGGACCTCGGCCGCCGCCCCTCTTCACCGGAAATCCGCCGGAGCTCCTCCTTCCTCGGTCGTCGGTGAGATCCTTCTCATATTGTCACGGTCGACCGTCGTTACCGGTCACCCCGCATCGGTCCTCCCCTCCCTAACTCCCTCTTCTCCTTCTGAAGGTCAAGGGCGACCCCGTCCGCCCTCCGTCCTCGCAAGCCGCCATCGGGCAATCGTCGTCGCCGTCAACTTCCTCCGCGCCGGCCGCCGCTTCCGGTGAGGACCTCTCCTCCCTTCCTTTTTTTTCCCGTTCCCCTTTCTTGCCGACCTTCGCCTCTTGGGGTGCGTCGCCGTCCCCGTGCGCGCCGCTGTCCTCCGGCCGCCCGCCCCCGTTCCTCGTCGCCGGCTGCTGCCGCCGGTGGCTGCATGCCGCCGCCGCGCCTTGGCTCGGCCGGGCCGGCTTCGTGCCGCGCCTATGCCCCTGGCTGCCGCTCCCCTCGGCCGCCCGATCGGCTCAGGCCGATCTGGGCCGTCCACGTGGTGGACGCGCACCCGAGGCCACGTGTGGATCATGTCCACCGTGCGCCCTCCCCCTTTGACTCGCTGACGTGTGGGGCCCGCGTGTCGGTGCCGGCCGCCCCTTGCTGACGTCAGCGAGGTCCATTTCCTTTGTAAAAATAAATAATAATTGCGCAATAATTCGTGAATAATTCTAGAAATTCATTTAAATGGCTCAAAACTTGTAAAATTCATATCTAATTCATTCGAACTCCAAATTGAGCCATTCAACTTGTAAAATTCATCTAAAATTGAGCTCTACATGTTTGTTTACTTTTTATGTACTGTTTCCTTGGTTTTTATTAGAGTAAAACTATTCGAATAGCCGTGCCCGCGGTTATGGGCGGTCGACCAGATTCACCGTGATTAGTCCCACCTTAATAAATCGACTCAATGCACTGTAGTTCAGGTGGGTTGGTTGGGCCTGTTCAACATGGTGTAGCGTTGATCAGTGGAGATTTAATGTTATTTTAATTGCTCAATAGTTTTACTGTTTTTCTCAATAAAATGTTTTACAACCGCCTTTATGCAAATAGCCACAAACCGTCCTTGTATCCCCTTGCACGTCTGCATCATTGGTGTGGCTTGCTGAGTACGGTGGTTGTACTCAGTCTTGCTATTATTCCCCCTTTTCAGAAGTGTAGTGCTTCTGAGCTGAAGATGGAGTTAGAGGACCAAGGCTCAGACCCCAGTTGAGTTTTGCCTGTGGAGTGGAGCTGAAGCCCCGCTAGGATCGCCTTTTTCCGCTGCTGTCGTTCTGTTTCGGTGTGAGGACTAAGTGCCTCTTCCGTAAGTATTTTACGCTTTATTTACGTTTGGAACTGTATATTACTTGTCGTTTTGTGTACCCTGGCTGGTCCTGGACAGTGATTTAATACGCAAAATAGTCTGGAAATTTGGGTTAAATTTCTGGGCGTGATAGGTATCACCATTTGATCTGGTTGTACATGATGAACCAAATGCTTTGGAACAACTTGATTCGCAGCGTGCTGCCTTGGCTGATTGTCAGGTGTTGCAAACCCAGTCGATGCATTCATCACACCTTGCTGCTGAATCGGCTGAATAACCTGCTACCTTAATGGTGTTTGCTGAATAGGCTGCACAACCAGCTGCCTTGGTGGCGTCTGTTGAGTTGACTGCGAAGCCTGCTGCCTTGGTGGTGTCTGTTGAATCGGCTGTTGCTGGATTGGGTCAACAGTAGGCTGAGGTGGTAAGAATATAGCTGCAACTTGGTCCTGAGTTAGCCGATTCACATTCTGTCCACTATGCTGTGGTTGTTCTCTCACCAACAACCGAGGATTAACTAATTGACCTGGTGCCGATGATGGTGCAGCAGGTGCAGGAGCCAATACTCGTGGCGTCGGTTGAGCCGATGGTGCATTGAGAGGAACTGACCGAACAGCTGGATGATTATCGGTGATTAAGGACCGATAATTTGGGAAAACACCTCCTGGCAAATAAACCGGTCCAGTGGCTTGATACTCAGTTATTGAACCATCAACCATTGACTTCACCATATTTGACAAAGTATTGACTAGCACTCCAGATTGGTTGATCAAAGCGTGTTGCACAGCATAGTCAACCCGATCTTGGAAGTTATTGAAAAATCCTTGTGCCGTATTGCCATCTTGAAATCCCTGAGAACCATCACCTTGAACTGCTTGAAAACTATCAACTCTACCCCCTAAGCTGTTTGTAGCACCTTTGTCACCTGAGCCCTCTGGAATACCTTTATTTTCTGGCTCAGTTGTACCAACCGGGGTTTGTTGTACCTCCCCATCCTTAGAAGAACCTGTCTCAGGAACATCAGTAATTAGTTTCATCTTGTATCTTTGAACAATTATTCCTTGGCGGGTCTCCATGAATGAGTTTAAGAATTGGTTCTGTGTTTGCTGCATCATCGCGTCAAACTCCTGCTTCTGTTCAGGTGTCAATTTGTCTACAGTAACAGGTACGATGTTGCCTTCATGAACTTCAGACCCACTAGGTCTCGGGATCTTAGACTTAGGAGAAACTTCTTTGCCGGCCGAAGACGGTGACTGCGGTAGTTTATCAGCCATAAGGGATTGTCGTTGCAACTCGGTCCCACTGGGCGTGCCAAAAGCGTGTTGATGTAAAAACACGAGGCCTGGGAGATCTGCTTAACTCCAGTGCAGGTCCAAAACTCGCCTTCGGGTATGCTAGCATGCTAGTTGATTTGATCCTGTAATCAACAAGAAACGAAGACAAAGAAACCGTGGTTAAATCCATAAACGATAGCCGCCGATTGGCTGGGTGCCGATGACATATCATTTATCTTTGAGCCGATGTCATATATGCATTGATTGGCAGTCATTAATAAGCGAGAAAGAATTAAATCTACTCGATCGGCTGTAGACATTAACAATATATATAGTCTTTATGTCGATGTATACTTAAATCAAGTGATTGGGATAGATCGGTCGTCATGCCGAGACAGTATAAATCACTTAGGTCGAAGTATATATTAACAATGAGACTATATATGTTCATAGCATAGCCGATCAGATAGATCTAGCATGGATCGGCTAATACTCCGATACCACTCTATATTAAGATATCAAAGCAAGTAAAATATACTAAACCAAAGCCTAATATACTTAAAAGCAACAAGATCTTAATATAAAGGGCAGATTTAACATGTCAATCAAGTATATAGAATAGATGTAGTTAAACCAGGTAAGATCGGCTGAAACCCCAATACTACCCAAATCGGCAACCAAAAAGCAGGCTAGAGATTGAGATTCTAATCACGACTCATAAGATCAAACTCAACTGATGCAGCTATAAGTATGAAAAGAAGGACAATATCTAGACAATTAAGCCGTTGGATGTGTCATAGAGTGGTAGATATCTTATATAATCTAAGCCAACATCGTTATTTAACCTAATCAGCTGCCTTCTACTAGCAGATGTTAGCCGATTGTAGATTAGATAACGATATTATCGAAGAACATGTAAGATATATGATAACTCGAGGAATTATATAAACAAGATTAGAGTATCATAAAGATGGAAGCACTAATCCCGAGAACGCAAGCTGCTATAACAAGTTTTACCTCTTGTTGAAGATCGAAACTGATGCAGGTCAACCCGAAAGTAAGAACTCGTCGAAATAAAACGAAAGTAAAAAGGGTGGCGATGTGCCGAGATTGTATTGAACATGTGTTAATTTGATTACATGGGGCTCGGGGTCTATTTATACCCGAGATTACAAAATATGTCCGTGTCGGACACGACTCTTATCTCTAACAAACTCTAAGATACCATAAGTCTTTGCGGCAGACTTTTGCTCAAACATATCTCTAAGGAAATTACATGAAATATCCTAATTAATAAATACAATTGCCTTCTCAGGACTCTATCCGTGCGTGGCAATCCTCATGAAGCAAATTAATCCAACCTGTCAATGTGTACCGGGTTGTATTGCTGGAATCGGCTCAATCGGCTAACCATGTCTAACTCGAACTCTGCCGATTAATGTCGTAGCCGATTCGGACTTAGCCGATTCTTGCTTTGTTTCCGAAATGATCTTGGACTTGGATTTCGCTCTGGTCTGATCTTCATCTTCGATACTCAGATTACCAAATTTGGTCGTTAACATAGGCCTAAGCTTTTTCTTGAAAACCCATTTGCATCCTATAGGCTTGCACCCATATGGACGCTCAACGACTTCCCAAGTACCATTAGACATAATTGAGTCCATCTCACTGCGAACCGCTTCCTTCCAGTAGTCAGCGTCAGGAGATGAATATGCCTCTTCTATGGTTCTTGGAGTGTCATCCACGAGGTATATAATGTAGTCATCTCCAAAGGATTTTGCAACCCTTTGTCTCTTACTCTTTCGAGTATTTACAATGTTATCCTCCTCAGGATTTTCCTCAGACGTTTGATCATTGTGTTCTATCGGTGCAAAGTGCTCATGGGGTAAAATAGGTTCTTGACTAGAAGTGCTAGGTGTATTTTTCATGGGAAATTCATTCTCAAAGAATGTGGCATCTCTGGACTCAGTGATTGTACCAACTCGCATGTAGATAGCATAACCAAGGAACACACAATCAACAGTCTTTGGTCCAAGTTTACGGTTTTTGGCTATAGGTACATTTACCTTGGCCAAATAGCCCCATATGCGTAGGTATGAGAATTTTAATTTCTTCCTTTCCCATTTCTCGAATGGTGTTACTTCCTTATGCTTCATTGGAATTTTATTCAGGACATGACAAGCAGTCAAAATTGCCTCACCCCACCATTCCTTGAAAAGTCTCACAGTGTCTAACATGGCATTCACCATCTCAGTTAGAGTGCGGTTCTTTCTTTCGGCTACCCCATTTGATTAGGGTGAATAGGGAGGCGTCCTCTCATGAATAATTCCAAACTCTTCGCAAAAGGATGTAAACTCATTGGAAAAATACTCTCCACCCTTATTAGTCCTTAACCGCTTGATTTTCCTTTCAAGTTGGTTTTCTACCTCAGTTTTATAGGTCTTAAAGTAATGCAATGCTTCATCATTTGTTTTCAATAGATACACATAGCAAAATCTAGTGCAATCATCTATCAGTGTCATGAAATATTTCTTTCCCCCTTTAGTCAACACGCTGTTCATTTTGCACAGATCGGAATGAACAAGTTCTAGAGGTGCCAAATTCCTCGCCTTAGATGTCTTGTGAGGCTTGCGAGTTTGTTTTGATTGAACACAAGTATGGCACTTGGAACCTTCGACCAAAGTGAATTTTGGAATTAAACTCATGTTAGCCAAGCGTGTCATACAACCGAAATTCACATGACAAAATCGCGAATGCCACATATTGGACTCATCATTCTCGCTAATATGATTCACAACATTGTTGTTTTTACACATATCATCCAAAGAAAAGCGGAACAAGCCTCCGCTGTCATAACCTTTCGCAATAAAAGTTCCATATTTAGATACGACACATTTATTGGATTCAAACACAAGTCTAAAACCATCTGTATACAGTAGAGAGCCGCTAACTAGATTCTTCCTTATTGAAGGGACATGCTGCACGATCTTCAGCTGCACGGTCTTTCCCGAAGTAAACTTCAGATCGACCGTACCAACACCGCAAGCGACTCGTTTCCCATCAATAAGGAGGAACCTCTCCCGATCTGATAAGAAGAAAACAGGAAAATATCAGTACACACATGAATATTAGCACCAGTATCAACCCACTAATCAGGTGAATGAAAGACAGAGAGAACTGGATTAATATAATAAAACACTGGTTCAAATTAAATTGAGAAAATTGTTCTCATTTTTAGTTGTGCAACTTGTGTGTCAGACATGCTTTACCTCATGCATATAGTAGGCAGAAGTGGTCGTTAACTGGTTATGGAGCTTTACTTGCCTTGTTTTACCGCAAGTTCATGGCTGATATATGATTTAGTCTTCCCATTCTAGCACTTTCTTGTAAATTTCCCCTGAAATGAGCATGTAAGGTCCAAAAATATACCTCCTTTAAGGATGAGAGAAACTCAATACCATCAGGAACATGGGCAAGTTGTTTGAGACCATCAAGTTTTAGATACTCAAGACTGATCAATGTTCCCTCATCCATGTAAATCTCTCTAACTTCTACCATGTCTTGCAAGGTCATCCCCTTCAACTTTGGGAACAAGCCTGCATGAAACCTTAGTTGATGCCCATTATATGTTCTCCGAAGATCTAAACTTGTTAAATTTGATAAGTTGGAGAGATATGGGATTGGGTCTTCTGTAAGATCGCACCAGCATAAACTCAGTCTGACAAGGGAATTTACATTAGCTGAGAACAATAATGGAGATTTCAGCACTCCTCCTGTCAACTTCCCTGTCAACTGAAGTGTTTGGAGTTCAGGAGGTAATTACAAAGATTCCAGCCTGAGCAACTCATCTTGATTGCTTGCTTTCACATGTAATCTCAAGAGGTGTTGCATTTTCGATAGCGAAGAACACAATTCTGAGCAATAGTTACTCCTTATGTCCGAAATGTAAAGGCTCCTTAGTTGGGCCAAATACCCGCCTGCTGACAAATTTTCCATTTGCCCGAATTTCATCCAAAGTAAGCAATTCCTTCAAATTCCAAAGACCTTGAATTGTTCCCATACCCAAGGAGTTACTGAAACTTGAGTGCTCATTGTACAGTAATTTCCAGACAAGTACATGCCTCAGTTTCTGCAATTTTGCAAACCCCTCTGGAAAACTTGTTACCTGAGTCCTTTCAAGACTTAAGGTCTCTAAATTGTGAAGTCTGATGATAGTTTTTGAGAGTGACTTCAGGTTAGTATCATTGAGGCACAAATATTTAAGATTAAACAATTCCCCAATCGAATTGCTGATAGTCTCAGGGTCCCTTTGAATCGCAGGATTGAGAAAACGTAGGAATAGGAAAAACGTAGGATTTTGATAGGAATGTAAGTGTAAAATAGAAGATTGCAAAACGTAAGAAAAATACAGGAATGACCGTTTGATTGAACCACAGGAAAAACACAGGAATTGGATGAGAGAGATAGACTCAAAGGAAAGTTAGCAAGAGGTTGAAGCTCTTGCTAAATTTCCTCCAAAATCTCTATAGGATTGTCCATTCAATAGGAATTTCAAAGAATTGGATAGGATTCAATCCTTTGTTTTAAAGGGCTTCATAGGAAATTTTCAATAGAATTGAAATCCTCTAAAATTTCTCTGTTTTTCCTCCAATTCAAAGTGGCCATCAATGGGCAAGCCTGACAAGTCCAGCACTGCAAGATATTTAGATTTGGGTGGAACAAAACAAGACCATGAATATTGAAGCATGGTTGTGTCAAAAACCAAAAAGGTGTGAAGCCTCGATGAAGCTAGGTTTGATGTGATTTCACTCTTGCATCGGATCAGCGACACACGGCGAGAATCTGACAGTACCTGTACAACTCCAGAAGTATCATCATAAAGTGAACTGAAACTCTCTTTTTCAGACATTTTAATGGCTAGTTCACGTACAAGATCATGCATACGGAAACGTCGAATCCTGCCAAAACTGTTCCTCTCTACCACTTGAAGCAAACCTTCACATTTATTGACTATCTTTTCACCCCACTTCTGCAATTCCGGGGAGCAAGCATGATTTTCTGTTTTCCAGAATACCTTTCTGCAAAATAAAATCAATGCATCATACTCCCTCCGTACTCATAAAGGAAGTCGTTTTGGACAGCGACACGGTCACCAAAACACAACTTTGACTTCTTGTTTCTATAAAAATATTTATTGAAAAGTGATATATGTATACTTTTATGAAAGTATTTTTCAAGTTAAATCTATCCATATAATTTTTATATTTTCAAATTCAACAACTTGAGAGTTATTCATGATTTATATTCCTAAGGTTTGACTTAAACATTGTCTAAAACGACTTCTTTTATGAGTACGGAGGGAATACTTGCTTAGAGGCTCAAGCTTGATCTTGCAGGCATCTTCAGCAATTGCAGCTACTTCATTGATTCTAGTTGTAATGATTAATCTACTTCCTTGCCACTATTAAAAAGGGTATCTCTACAACATTTGTTTGTTCTCTATTTCTTCCTGGCCTTTAGATTGGGGCTGCAACGATTTGTTGCTGTTCTGAGGGGTGAGAGGGTCCTGAGACGAAGGCCGGAAGGGGTGAACTGATCATATATCCGTCAGTGCCGTGCCGACACGTCCTGCGCTTACGATTTTCGGAGTTCGGGTCTACAGCTCAAAATCGAATAAAAACTTATGCGCACCATCAATTTCTCTATTTGCTGACTTTTGATCTTGAGTGCTGATTGCTGAACATGTACTGAAGTATTGGTGTAATCTTTAGGGTTTTCCTCGATCAAACAGGGGAGATGTGAAAGAGGATACTCTGAGTATCTGACTTACATCCCTTTGACAATCCGGGAGATGTCCCTTCAAGAGGATAATGCTTTTTTAAGCAGAATTTAAGATAAAGCTAAGTGTTTGTAAACAATTGCCTCTTCTTGCATGATTGAAGTAATTCTTATTATATTGCAAAAAAATTGTTTCAGTAATATAATGAAAGGTGAATAGCTAATAATGAGGACATCCCCCACTATTACCCGCTGGCAAAGACGTAAAAGTCGGGCGGCGATCGTATAAGCCTCTGAATAATCTCACATTGCTTAGCTTGGGAGGAGGAAGCCACCTTAAAAGGGAGAGCCACCCTTCCCCTATTGGACTAGTATTTTAGGGAGATTGGGCCTTTCCCCGAGTTGGTGTGCCTAAGAACTGTTGGGGTCCAGGCAACCTTAAGTTATTGGGCCTCGGCCAACCCCACCTGGGCCATATTGTTATCATTTGGTATCAGAGTCGGGGCCTTGTTTAAGAGGGTGGGAATGATGAGGACATCCTCCACTATTACCCGTTGGCAAAGACGCAAAAGTCGGGCGACCACCCTTCCCCTATTGGACTAGTCTTTTAGGGAGATTGCGCGAACTGTGGGGGTTCGCCCTATTGGACTAGTCTTTTAGAGAGACTAAGAACTGTTGGGGTTCGCCTATTGGACTAGTCTTTTAGGGAGATTGGGCGAACTGTTGGGGTTCGCCCTATTGGGCTAGTCTTTTAGGTTAGGGAGACTAATAACTATTGGGGTTCGCCTATTAGACTAGTCTTTTAGGGAGATTGGGCGAACTGTTGGGGTTCGCCCTATTGGACTAGTCTTTTAGGGAGACTAAGAACTGTTGGGGTTCGCCTATTGAACTAGTCTTTTAGGGAGATTAGGCCTTTTCCTTAGTGGGTGTGCCTAAGAACTGTTGGGGTTCGCCCTATTGGACTAGTCTTTTAGGGAGACTAAGAACTGTTGGGGTTCGCCTATTGAACTAGTTTTTTAGGGAGATTGGGCCTTTTCCTTAGTGGGTGTGCCTAAGAACTGTTGGGGTTCGTCCTATTGGACTAGTCTTTTAGGGAGACTAAGAACTGTTGGGGTTCGCCTATTGGATTAGTCTTTCAGGGAGATTGGGTCTTTCCCCTAGTGGGTGTGCCTAAGAACTGTTGGCAAATACGCAAAAGTCGGGCGGCCATCCTTCCCCTATTGGACTAGTCTTTTAGGGAGATTGGGTGAACTGTTGGGGTTTGCCCTATTGGACTAGTCTTTTAGGGAGACTAAGAACTGTTGGGGTTCGCCTATTGGACTAGTCTTTTAGGTAGATTGGGCGAACTGTTGGGGTTCGCCCTATTGGACTAGTCTTTTAGGGAGACTAAGAACTGTTGGGGTTCGTCTATTGGACTAGTTTTTTAGGGAGATTGGGCCTTTCCTCTAGTGGGTGTGCCTAAGAAATGTTGGGGTTCGGGCAACCTTAAGTTATTGTGCCTCGGTCAACCTCACCTGGGCCGGATTGTTATCAGCTAAAGTGGTCCTCCAAGTTTCATCTGAGGCTCAGTTTAGTCCTTGATATTTCAATCACTCTATATTAGTCCTTCAAATTTTTATATTAGTTCAAACTTATCCTTGAACCCACTTAGAAACCACATTGCTAAACATAACCAACAACTCTCTTGATAAATGACACTTATAGCCCCCTCATTCACATATATAAGAGAAAAAATTGCATGCAATAACTTTTTTTTATAGATAATGCATAGTAATCTATGTAAAGCAAAAATAAATTATGTATGTGCAAGTGTATAGGATAGTCATTGCTTAAGTTTCATGTGCACATGTTGAAATAATAGGATGTACATATGCAATGTTGTTTATTCATCTTGGTTTTCTTTTTTCTAGTGTACAGTTGTATACAAATTAAGGGCAAAAGGGATATTTTCTAACATAAATACTGACTAGAAATAGCCATATGCATATTATGTATGTCCAATGATGATTTTAAGCCAAAACAAATACTTAGAGGACCTATGTGGACAAAATGAAATCTGGAAGACTAAATTGAACTTTTAGTGAAACTTGAGGAATTAAACTAGCTATTCAGCCTATAATGAAACAAAACTTATATCGGTATTAGCATTTTCCAAATTTAAAGCCTCATTTTACATCTTACACTAGGGCCTCAAATGGTAAGATTTGACATAAATATAATGGTTTTTGTTTAGAACCTAGCTTTTCTTAGAATCTTTTTAAAATTTCAGTTTGACATAAATATAATACGAACTTTTTAAGCCTCCAAAAACATTATTTAAAATATACTTTTGATTCGCAAATATTTGTCAATTCTGTCTATGTTAATTTTCATTGTTATTTGTTATGCGATATTCACTACTACAGAAATCTGGATAGGTGCCGGTTGGAACCCGGTATAGGTGTCGGATTTCCTAACCGGTACCTAGAAGGCAGTACAGATGAGAGGAACTAGCACTTTTGAGGTCCCAAGAATCAAAAAAGAAAAAACAGTGACTCGATGCATCGGTTTGAATCGAGTCGATGCATCGAGTAGCTCCCCTTCACATTGATTCCATAGAACATTTAATTCGTAGAATTAATCGGCATTCAAGAACTCAAGAGTATCCAAGAACAGGTCGAACACTAAGAACGTCAACACTAACACAAAGAACGGGTAGACATCGGGGAGGAAGCCGCCGCCACCGGGGTGGGAGGGGAGGGCGCCACCCTTGCTACCGCCTCCCCTCCCACCGGATTTGATGGAGGGGAGGGCGCCGCCGCCTCCCCGTGGGAGCCCGCTGCTCCTGCCACCGCCTCCCCTCCTGCTAGATCTAGCAGAGAAGAGGGCGTCGGCCCTACCCACCGCCTCCCCTCCTGATGGATCTGACAGAGGGGAGGGTGGTACCGCTGCTGTTGGACCACTGCTAGATCCATCCGCCGCCGTTGGGATGAGAGAGAGAGATGAGTGCGCGCGCGGGAGAGAGAGGGGAGCGTGAGAGAAATTGGAGACCAGGGAGAGATCGAGCCCTCCTCCCGGCCTTATCCGCTCGAGATCAAGAATGGTTGGCTTGGCTTGGTTTTTACGGGTGTCAGTAATTTAAAATAATCGGTACCTGTAATATATTACAGGTGACAGTTTTAATTAACTAGCACCTATAATAAATTAAAGATGCCGGTTTTGTAGAGGCGATTTTCAAATTGCCTCGAAAATCTGGACCTCTATAGTCGTGAGACACTTTTTAGAGGCACTTTCTAAATCGCCTAAAATACTTTTACTCTAGAGACACTATTAGCATATTTTGTTAAGTTTATCTTGTAGAGACATTTTTCCAACACTTTGAAATTTGCCTCATATGTAAAGGCATTTAAGCCTATGTAGAGGCACGTTTCTGAATATTAATATAAACTAATATAAGTAATAGATATAAGTAACACGAAGCATATATTTGCTAGTAATTATATGAGGTTGAGATGGTTAGCGCATTGAAGATAAAAAAACTCAAGAGGTAATGAGTTCAAGGATTGGTAAGGGATAATGTTTTTTTATCTTTTTTCACATTGATTTGCTATAGTTGTCGCATAATTTAATTTCTCTATAAAGTGCCTCTACTTTGCATAGAGACGTTTTATAAAATGCCTAGTTCGTGGAGACAATTCAAAAAAACACTTGTACCACGTTCTTCAAGATGTCTCTACAACGCTGTAAAGGCATTTTAAATATGCCTTTACACTATTAAGAAAATGTAAAGACAAATAAAAAAAACACATACGTCACATTTTTTTAAAAATATGTCTACAACACTACAAAAGCATTTTAAATATGCCTCTAAGAAAATGTCTGATGCAGCAATGGTAAGGACGGTGTAACGGCGCCGAAGCAAGCTATTGCGGACGACGGGTACAATGTGTAGAGCGTATGCTGCTAGAATAAAAAAAAATATAGAAAAGTCATCAGCAGTATACTTAGAAAATGGAAAATCATCACTACATACACACGGAGCTGCATG
Source organism: Oryza meridionalis (assembly GCA_000338895.3). NCBI lineage: Eukaryota > Viridiplantae > Streptophyta > Magnoliopsida > Poales > Poaceae > Oryza > Oryza meridionalis. The sequence goes on along the minus strand of CM002531.2, from coordinate 9,689,017 downwards.
AAAAAAAAACCGATAAATTATGTGTTCCGGTCATTTCACATCTATCTATCTATATCTATATCTATATCTATATATCTATACTAATTAGATTTCTACGAGCTTCCACATTAACCAGTGAGATCTAGCCATCAATTCAGTTAATCATAAAATTAGAGCTGTAGATCATGTTTAATATCATGGGCTTGAGCTAGAGGCCCATATTAATATGTTATTAAGGCCTGTACGTATTCCGTCCCTAACATTATACATAACTAAAGAGAAAAAAATAGAGAAGGTAATAGATGGGGGCGATTAAGAGATTTATGATCTATCGTCGACGATGGCGGATTGCAGATCAAGACTGGCGAGTTCCTATTTTGATATGGAAAGAAAACAGTGTATCGATCCGATCCCCATTGTGGCAGAGCTAGCCTTCCATCGATGGTGTGTCGATCTCAACTGCTGTATCTTTCCGCAACAAGCACGCCGATCAAAACATACGGAAGCAAGTCTCAACATGGCTAATCCCAGTTAAGGTACAAGATCAGTACACGTTGGTCCGGCCATGCGAAGAAGAATCTCTTTTCTACTTCAGCACACAATTCTGGCTAGAGATGTGATGTTCCGATGTAATTTTTTGCGCGGTGGTGGAAAACTTAACGTCTGGTATACTCTAATGCTAATATTATCTATTAACCTAACGATTTTTTCTTTTCCATTCTTTGGTCTTATAGAAGAAGTTCTAATCTCTATTTGTATATTGCGAGAAGTCTTATACAGTATAAAGCAGAATATAAGCACAGTTTAGCAACAAGCTGACCGATCATGCATGGAAGGACGCAACCGTGCGTAAGCAAATCAGGAACCAAGCTAGGAGAGGTTGATTAATCAATTTAGCAAAACATCAGGTTCGTTGCTTTTCTTCCTTTTTATTCATATTTATATGTAATTTCTAACAAAATTTTACACCATATCACAAATATATTAAATTCAATAACCTATAAAATACTCTATTTAGTAGTTTGTTCATGTAATCCTTACATTTGAAAATTGAGTTATGTTCAACTAGGAAGTTTTTCTAATTTAAACTACCAAAATTTTAAAAGATAACAAATATATGTAGTGTATCATTGAAATTTGATTTTATTTTTAATAATATAACTAATAATAGCCCGTGCAACGTACGGATTGACGGCTAGTTTCTACAATTGGTATTTGGTGCCAACCAACAATATAGCAGGACGACAATGAAAGGTCGTGGACGAACATCGATCACCGGCGATGACTCTCGTGGACGACCAGCGGCGGTGAAGCTCGCGGACGACCACCAGCAGCAGCGAAGAAGCAAAGAAAGGAAACACACATGCAATGTCAAATTATTTATTGTATAAATATAGACAATTTGTAGTATAAAAATGATTTGACTATATTTATGAAAAATATGGTGCCATAAATTAATATAGATAGTCCTATACCAACACAAAGAAAAGGACAATTATTAAAGTATACTACTCCCTCCGTTTCAGCTTATAAGACGTTTTAACTTTAGTCAAAGTCAAATTACTTTAAGTTTGATTAAGTTTGTAGAAAAAAGTAGTAATATTTTTAATCCAAGATAAATTTATTTTAAAAATATATTCAATTATTGATTTGATGACACTAATTTAGTATTATAAATATTACTATATTTGTCTATAAACTTAGTCAAATTTAAAACAGTTTGACTTTGACCAAAATCAAAACGTCTTGTAGCCTGAAACGGAGTATTACTACTGTTACATCTGCACTATGTTTTCTTTTAATCATGCCATCGCCACTTTGGAGAAGCGGTATCTCAACAAATGTAACTCAAGAATCGTACAATAATTTATATATAATTTATTCTTCACAGAAGTCATGGTGGAAAAATACTCCAACGCATATTATTGTCACGGATAAGGATCAGTACCATTTTGTCTTATGAAGATGGCAATGGGATGAAAGGGATACATATCTATATATACTTAATAGAAAAAAATCTATAAGGCTTCTTGTTTTTTTATCCATTTGTTCTTTTTTCATCGCTAGTTTGTTTTGTTGTGCAAGCCTTTTTTAAAGCTTCCCGTTTTTTTTCCATCGCCGTTTTTTTCACGCCGCGGTTCGATTTTGTTATCTGCCACTTTTTTTCCTGGCCATTTTTCCGCCGGGCCAGACCCTAGTGCCACGTCGATATGCCTTCCCATGAGTTTTCTTCTCCAATTAATTAAAAAAATTGATTCATCAGTCCTCCCTCATCATTTTTATAATGATTTCCCTTTCCACTCGGGTCTAATTGGTCATATTTAATCTCCATTTAACATTCCCCGATAATGGCGAGCATCCAGCCATTTTATCACGAGTCTTGCGGATGTGCTCCGATTTTGGGGAAAACGGATAGAGGAGATCAAGTTAATAAAAGATGTTAATCAATTTTAGGAGATCGAAAAAGATTCGGCTGTATTTGATCAGGAGGATTGGCTCCAGCATCGTAAGGACACGGGACCATTTTGCGGAGGTTGAATACCACTGTGCAAAGTGATCCACTTGTAAGCTGGGACGAAAAGAGGCAAGGCAAGCAGAGGGAGGTAGCAAATTGTGCTGGAACTGGGAAAAAGGAAGAAAAAAGAAATGGGTGTTCGATAAAAAAATATATAGTGATAAAAAACATATTACCCGTTGTAAACTTGTAATACACAGACTTTTTTTTCTAATTAAGTAATAACCATAAACAAGACGAACACAAGAAAAGCTGTGTCGACGACGACAACTTCCGTCTTGTGTGGCCCAGACGCTGAGACGCCCAGTCCGCCTGTGCAAATGCGTTGCTCGCCCGTGCCCAAACCTCGCTAGTCGCAAGTGTCCCCTCCTAAGTGCGGATTGCCGCTGGCCCATGTCCTTCGCCACCGCTCCCGCAGGCAGGAAGAAATGTGCGTGCTGTCCTTGAAGACTTGAGCGCTGTCAATGCCGTCGCGTCGTGCTACCTCGTCGCGCTGCCTGCTCTGCCTCTCCTCCACGCGTGCGCGTGGCCACGACGACCTACAAACAAAGCCAAACCGATGATGCGACGACCAACTCCAGTCCCGTGTGCTATGCCTGTGCGGCGTCGTCGCTTCACAGGCATCGGTTACGTCACGCTCCCTCGCGTCGAAAGAATGACGAAACCTGCTTGCCCACCTATAAAAAAAACGGCCTACTCGCCCTAGACACGCCGCCGAGACGACGAGAAATAGTAACCAGAGAGGGCTCGCGTTTCGTTTCCGATCTTCTCGATCTGGCCTGATACGTTACGTCCTTCGCCTCTCCCCCACCTCTTCTCTTGGCTGCCATCGGTGGTCTCGTCGCCTCGGCCACCTGCATACCCGAGAGCTTACTGTCGTCACCCTGTCGAGCCCATAGCCTGTTCCGTTGTGTCGTCAACCGATCGACCACCACCTCTCTACGGTGAGTTCCTGTTCTATTCCTTTCATGATTGACCTTTTCCATGCCACTTTGGTCCTTCTCCAACATTCAATTTGAGGGTGTCTTTAGTTCACGCTAAAATTGGAAGTTTGGTTGAAATTGGAATGATGTGATGGAAAAGTTGAAAGTTTATGTGTGTAGAAAAGTTTTGATGTGATGGAAAAGTTGAAAGTTTGAACAAAAAATTTAGAACCAAACAAGGCCTGAGCGCTGCCGGCGCCACCTCTGCTCGCTGTTGCCTGCAGGTCGCAAGCCCCAGACCACCACCGTCCATTCTAAGTTCTAACATAACCAACGAGGTCGTCTCTGTCCCTAAGTTCTGCTTCTCTCATTCCGAGCCGGCAAGCCCCAACATGTCTGGCAGTTGGTGATTCCCCCTTCTGTCCCAATGCTCTGAGCTAAACGAGATGAACAAGTCTTTGAATACGACTCACCTCTATCTCTTTCTTCCTCTCTTGTCAATTATCCTGACAGCTGACAGCTCTACGTACCCGGTAATCTGTAATCAATTAGGTACTCCCTGTTTCATATCATGAGATGTCTACCCTTTTCTAAATTAAACATTTTATAATATAAAACGAAGTGTGTAAGTAACGTTTTATATTTTAAGTCGATTCTACTATTTTTCAAACTTTTAAAGATCAATCAAGTTCATATAAAAATAAAACAATATTTGTAACACAAAATAAACATATTATTAAAATATATTCAACGCTACGTTTAATGAAACTAATTTGAGTTGGTAGATGTTGCTAAAAAAATTTCATAAACTTGGTCAAGCAAAAAAAAAATTGACTAAAAAAGTAACGACTTAAAATATAAGCGGAGGGAGCACTAATGATTCACTCAATAAAATAGTACTGCAGAGCCAACAACAACCCAAAACAGATAATTTATTTTTACTTTCTTTAAGAAAAAACTGGATCGAATAGTGGCGCAGAGAAGATACCAAATATTGGTGTTCTCTATACAGGATACCAAAATTTGGAATTTCCGGAGCCGGACTTCTCGCTAACAGGAAGGATAATATTAGGGTATAAGTTAACTATAAACTTTGAGAAATAGAGATAAAGAAAAGTAACGAGTGTTGGCTTCATACAAGAGCTAGTTATACACGTGTTTCAAAATATTTACATTAAATTTACATAATAAGAGACCTCAAAAAAATAAATTTACATAATAAGAGAAAGCGGTACTTGCTACGTTCTAATAAATACAAAGTAGGAGTATGTTACAAAGTTTCCAATATTATATGTTAATCATTATATTTTAAAATATTAACAACTACAAAGTTAAGATAACATTTTACGAGGTTTATATTTTCTTTACACGGTCTTCATTAACATATTTTGATCATTAATTTATTTTATACTATGTTAAACAACAATAAAATTAGTATCACATGAAAGTATTTTTAAAATATAAATCTAGTGATACACCGTACATAATACTTGGTGTAGATATTATTTAGTGTAACTATTAGTTAAAAGTTACCGAGTTTGATATTCCTAAAAATAAGGATGCAGGATGGAGAGAGTACCATATAGGATTGGATATCCATGTGGAAGAAATAAATCAAGAGAGAAATAATGAGTACTAAATAGTAGCTAACTGCACGCGAGCTCTAAGAAAATGAGGCCCACCACTGATCCATACTCCCTCTATCCGAATGTGGTAGACTCATATTTTGGCATTTTCATATAAGTTGGTTATATTTGTAGTCTCTATATATCTAAGACTTAAATTAAAAGATAAATCAAAATTGGTTGACCGGAATCTAAGTAGTCATCTTAATATTCGTTGGTTGTATGCATATACTTTTGATATTAATTTGTTACATGCAGAATGAGTTAATGTCTTTCTTAGTCTTGGTGATGAAAATACTATGTCTACTCTCTTGAATGGAGGGAGTAACAATGAATGTGATAGGGCAGTGGATGTGAAAGAGAGATTTGGTTGAAAATCTATTGGTAAAACATGTTTCTTTATTGTGTCAACATGCAACAATTGTATGTCCTATCTATACGTGTGTTTTTAAATGGCAAATAATACTTCTAGCTAGCTATACGATGGAAATAGTCACGAGAGCACCAACTATTACATAAAAAAAAAGAAAATTAAATATTTTTGGTCAACCCAAGAAACAATGATTGGATAGAAAGCACAAACAGGGTCAACCTGACCGCAGATTTATACCTTATCCCCGTGTTTTAAAATTTCTAGTCGGCTATTAACCAAAATTATCCTAGTCGGCTAAGCCGCCAATCCTAGCCCAACAACATTGTAGCATCACCCGCTCCTAGTTGAAGGTCAAACCTTGTAGGCTAATTAGGTCAGAGGAGTATAACCATATATAGGAGTATATCTAAAGGTGATCCCACCCCAAAAATACCTAGTCAAAACGCTTATGTATTTGAAAAGATGAAAAAAAATCTCTTGAGAAAGGAAAATGAGAAAAAATACTTCATTATTGATGCATGATGTACAATTAAGCAATTGTATATTCCTTATATATTATACATTGTATTGTTATATTTGCATTATTAAAAAGTATATAATAAGTTACACCACTCATATCTAAAATTTTTTGATGCGCTAGTCTAGCTGGTATAAGGCATGACATTGACCCTGATTTGATGGTTTATAAAATCAAAGATGTTCCACTAAGGTTAAGTGTAGAAAAAAAAAACCAAATTACTTCTAAAATTAAGGTCTACGTATCAAAATTGTATGTGGTTCGTAAGTGCAACTCTAACAAACAGGCATTACACCTTACGATCTAATTGGCACGGACACGCCAATTAAATTGCAGACTCATACACGTGTCGGGTCTTGTGGGCCTCTACTGGAAATCACACCTAGCGTTTAGTGATTATCTTCGATAACGATGAAAATGAGTTACGGTAATCCTTTATAGAAAAAAAATACGATAATCCATTTCTAGAAAAAAAATATAGTAATTCAAAAATACGATAATCCATTTCTAGAAAAAAAATATATAGTAATTCCTGCACATTTTTTCTATTAAAACTTTAAAACTTTATGATCTAATTAAAAACAACTTTCCAGTAAATCCCTACACAAATTTGAATCATTCAACATAAATTTAAAAACTTTCAACTCAAACTTTAAAACATTCTACTAGAAATCTTAAAGACTTTACCCAAATTTTAAAACTATCAACACAAATCTAAAACTTTCAACTTAATTTCAGTACTTTCAACTCCAAATTTTAAACCTTTCTACTAGAAATTTTAAAAACTTTATCCAAATTTTAAAACTTTGAACTAAAATTTAAAACGTATAACTAAATTTTATATAAAAAAACTAAAATTTTAAAACTTCTGATTGAGACTTAAAACTTTCAACACAAAATTTAAAACTTTCAACTCCAAATTTTTTAAAAAATTCTAACTTTTTTTAAAACTTTCAATTTAACTGTTGAAACTTTCAACTTCAGATTTAAAATTTTAAACTCAGTTATTTGTTAATTATTTTAATTTAAAAATTAACGCTAGGATTTCCGCTAAGCATGAGGCTTAGCAGAGGAAGAGGTGTGCCCTGCGTGGGGACACGTGCGCTAATTGTGTTCCCCATGTAGCTGTACAAAGTAGCACTCCCCCTTAAGCTTTATATATCCGATAAGAGTCATTAGCCCTAGAGGATAGGGCCATTGCGAGGATCTTGTTAGTTCTCTGAAATTGCAACTTTCACTGTTTACATATTACTCCCTCCATTCTATAATATAAGGCGATGTTCCATAATATAAGGCATACACACATGCATGCCATTAATTATGACAATTCTCCATTAAATTACTACCTTTTTAAATCATTCACACTCACATTCTCTAAGTCTATTGGATGCATGCATTACATTTATTAGGATGATTCAAACTACAAGGTGATAATAACTATTTCTTGGTCTTTGGGTTAAGGGTGGTTGTACTTTATATTTTGAAATGGAGGGAGTAAAAACAATGCACACAACTATTACTCTTCCATAATCTGAAGATGCCAAAATGCTCATGTCGAGGAAAGTCTAAAAAAAGGACTCAATTTCTGTACAAAAATGCAGGTTTTAGATTTATCTAGAAATATGAAATTAATATCCTCTGTCTTCTAGCTTTAATCCACCGAATATTTGCGAGTGATGACAATACTAGGTCTTAAGTACCCTCCTTAAACATTCCTTGTCATGCATGTGACACCAAATCTCTAGGTCATGCTAGCTTGATATACCACCTGAGAGGTAACACCGAGGTTGCAAGTGCTTCTACCAGCAAGGGGACTATGAGGCTTGTAGGGCTGAAAACAGTCACGAAAATTCCTGACCGACCAACATTCGTTTCCCATTTCTGACGGCCGAGGCATGCCAAAAATAGTAACCGACAAAAATAAAAATAGAAGTAATAAAACATATAAAAACGAAAACAGAAACAAATTTTGTTGTCATACCGACCATTTTCGTATTTTTACAGTATTCTTGTGAAAATTGTTGTTTTATAATATAGTAATTACTGTATTTGTAAATACCCCAATTTATATGGTTCATGTCTTTATTTGATCCATAGTTTAGAGGCCTGTCAACTCCTCAACGAAATCCCTAACTAGAGTGCATGGCTAAAAGAGATATTCACCATGTTTGTGCCTGAATTTATGTGACCATATTAGATAGTTATACTAAGTTAAATATCTGATTCTATATTTTTATTTTCTCCAACATCTATTGTCAGTTTCCGATCAATACTGATATGTTTTCGTCCATATAGTGATGTTTCCAATTTTATGATATTTTCGATTCTTTTTGTTTCCGACTATACCCTATTTGGTTTTGTTTTCAAGAAAAAGTTGAGGCTGTTCTTTTTTAAAACATTTTCATCCCTAGAAGCTTGGCCCAACCATAGAACAAGCAAACTTGTGTGGTTGTATCTGCCTTGAGATGTGGTCTCATCCTTCAGATACAAAAGGACGTTGTCTGCTAAGGCCCAATTCCTATGGTCGGTTCTAGGGTTGATTACCTGGAATATAGTTGGCCAAAAGGCTCGGGGCCCGATGGCCTAGCCCATGACACGGGGTTTTTGCCCGGCCCAAGCACGGCACGACTAGTGTTGGGCCCGTGCTGGCACGACCTGACCTTTGCGTTGTGCCTGGGTATCTGCCTCGCCATGATGGGTCGCCCCGGCACGGCCCAAAGAGGTGAGGGATGCAAAATAACTTATTCTAGCCATATAAGAGATGGCCCAAAGAGATGAGGGAGGCAAAATAAAATTTTTCCAAGGAGGAGCACGATGACGTTTTGTGCCTTCGGGCCGGCTCGGCACGGCCCGATTCTTATTGGGTCATGCCTGGGCCGTTGGTGCAGCATGTGGTTGGGCCTAGCACGACCCAGCGTGTACGTTGTTGAACCGACTGATCCCGTACCCAGGCCGGGTGGCTCATTTGGCCATCTATAACCTGGACCACCCTAAAATTTTGACCCGGAAGGACCCCTCCTCCCAAATTGTCCAAATCCACTTTATAGGCATGGCACGCTGAACTATCTATGTTGTACTTTTGTAACTTAGACTCCAATCCAAATTCGCCTCAGCTTTCCATCCGTAGACAACATCACGTGCATGTCATATGGAAACTTCACCTCCACATGTATTGCTCTTTAGCCTGAGCATCCCGCAAGATATCCTTGATCATCTGGACCTCAACTTCTTCCAAGCTTAGTCTGATCCATCACTGGCTATACTCTCATGGCCTCAAGGAACACATACACATAGAAAACTAAGAAACCATATCTGAACAAAAGTTCATACAAACTTGACTCAATATTAGCACACAACAATATCATATATGTATATTCCCGCAAAAAAGAAGTCATAAACATGAAGCAACCTATAAAATCAATAAAAAAAATCTAAAACCAACTCTCTCGAGGACTCACCCGGTCTGACTAGTGTGACCGGCCAAACACCTTTGGTTTTACTAGCGCCACCCACCCAGTCTAATCGGCCACCCAGTGACGGCCGCACAGTTCACCGACAGAAAACACTATTCATAGTACTTTCAATAAACACTTACCTTTGACAATTGTTCATCACATGATTCTACAAATACAAATCATAGTAGGCCCACATATCAATCTCTCAGACAAAAAAAAGAGTCAATTTCACAAAACTACATATACTTTGGCCAAATTATCATAATACTACAAATTTAAGTCGATGTATCACAAAACTACAGATTTAGAAACACATTTATCACATAACTACAAATTTAAGAAGTATTACAAAACTACATATTCAGAAAACTACAAGTTTTGCACCAGGTATAAAACTACTACATTTTATAACTTGAACATAACAGTAATTAACCAGGGGCATCCCACTTACTTATCACATGGCATTAATATTTCAGGTTTCACCGTAAAATAGATTGAGAAGGTAGTGCCAAGGCTAAGTAATTTGCTGCCAAAGAATGTTCTGGGCATAAATGGCTGAGGCCGTGATTCTTTTTGCTGTGAGGAAGATCGGTGTTGCATTGGGAAATGAAGCAACCAGCCAGGCTGTTTCATATTTCAGGAAGTTTGTCACGCAGCTAACAGTGCTTCAAGGCAGCATGGGCCGCATCAGGAGGGAGCTCCGGTTGATGCATGAGTTTCTCTGTCGAATGGATGTACGCAACCGTAATAACCAGACATATGAAATCTGGGTGGAGGAGGTACGAGTGCTTGTACATGGGATCGAAGACATTGTGGACGAATATTTGCATCTTATAGGTCAGAAGCTTGACACTGGATGGAGCACCTATCTGAAGAAAGGAATCAAGCGACCCAATGTGGTGGTATCCCTGAACAGGATAGCTTCATTGGTTAAAGAAGCCGAGGTCAATCTGGTGCACCTGTTTCAGGCCAAGGACCGATGGGTTTTGCTTCCAAGTGACAGTAGCGACAACTCAAGCTACATTGTCGAGAGATCTCAGCATTTGGCAGCCACTTCACGTTCCATCAATGATGAAGATCTTGTGGGGGTTGATGATTACAGGAGGGATTTGGAAAAGTGGCTTGAAGATGATGAACCTGCGCACCTTGTGTTAGCCCTGCTTGGGATGGGAGGGCTTGGTAAAACAGCACTTGCTGCAAATATCTACAGGAGGGCGAAGGAAAAGTTTGAATGCCATGCCTGGGTATCCATCTCTCAAACATATTATAAGACAAGGTGTTTTGAGAAATTTAATTGGGAAGCTTTTCAAAGATATAGAGGATGTACCAACTGACATTGCCACGATGGACATCATATCCCTTGAAGAGAAACTGCATCTTTTTCTAGTGGAGAAGAAATACTTGATCGTACTAGATGATGTTTGGAGTACAGAAGCATTCACTGACTTGTCTAATGCACTTGTTCATAACGGCACTGGAAGCAGGCTTGTAATTACAACACGAGATAGTGAAGTAGCCGGCCTTGCTTCTAAGAATTATGTCATTGAACTGAAAACTTTACCAAATGACAAGGCAATGGAGTTGTTCTGTAAAAAGGCCTTCCGGAGTGATACAGATGACAAATGTCTTGCAAAGCTAAATGATATTTCCGTGGAAATTGTCAGCAAGTGCAAAGGCTTGCCTCTTGCTATTGTCTCTGTTGGTAGTCTCTTGTTTGTGCGTGAGAAAACCATGGAAGAATGGAAACGGATTAATGATCAGCTCAGCTGGGAGATAATCAACAATCCAAGGCTAGATCATGTCAGGAATGTATTACTCTTGAGCTTCATATACCTTCCTTTTTACCTGAAAAGTTGCTTCCTATACTGCAGTTTGTTTCCAAAGGACTATCCTCTTAAAAGAAAGAAACTTGTACGGCTATGGGTGGCAGAAGGGTTCATTGTGGAAAAGGGTGAAAGCACACTAGAGGAAGTGGCAGAAGGCTACCTAAAAGAGCTGGTTCACAGGAACATGCTGCAACTGGTCCAAAAGAACTCATTTGGTAGGATAAGAAGATTCAAAATGCATGATATCGTGCGTGAGCTCGCGGTTGACTTGTGTCGGAGAAATGTTTTGGCATTACATATGAGGATGGTAATCAGAGGATGGATTCTAATCTCTCGGGTGGACATCCACCGTTTTTTGCATGCCACCTAAATGATTATGAAAAAATTCCAAAAAAATTCACAAGATAGGTTAATATGTAATATATCACTTCACAAACATGCAAATTCAAATTCGACTTCTACAAGTTGTAGCAAAAACAACAAATCAAACTCTAACTAGTATACGTATATTCACAGTCAAATTTGTTATTTTTGTCACAACTTGTAGAAGTCGAATTTAAACTTGCATGTTTGTCAAGTGTTATATTACATATTAACCTATCATGTCAATTTTTTTGAAAATTTTTTATAACCATTTGAATAGCATGCAAGAAACGGGTGGATGTCCACCCGAGTGTTTAAAACAGTTTCCCTCTCAATCATGGGAGATCCCTCGAGGAGAATGATGAACGTCGACTAGTAATACAAAAATTCCATGAGGACGTTGGTCAATCGGTTGGTTTTAGGTGTGTACCGGCTCCGCTCTATCATTGTCCTGGATAAGAGCACTCCATCATCCATTATTTTATCCTCTGTGTTGGACAACTCCAGGTACATGTCCGTGCTTGAGCTAAGTGGAGTACCCATCGAGACAGTTCCCAATGCTATTGGTAATCTTTTCAATCTGCACCATTTGGGCCTGCGAGGCTCAAAGGTGAAGTTCCTCCCAGAGTCCATCGAGAAGTTGTCCAATCTGCTGACGCTGGACCTTTCCGGATCAGACATACGGTGTCTGCCAAGAGGGATCGTCAAGCTGAAGAAGCTTAGGCACTTATTTGCCGAGAAACTGCACGATGCAACCTGGAGAAATTTCCGTTGCTGCACTGGTGTGCGCTTCCACAAGGGCCTCGGTAACCTGACGAGCCTTCGGACGCTACAAGGGCTGGAGGCACAGGAGGAGTCCATCAGGCATCTCGGAGAGCTGAGGCAGCTGAGAAGCCTCAGAGTGTGGAATGTGAAAGGAGCCTACAGTGGACGCCTTTGCACATCTCTTGTTAAGCTGCAATTCCTGTCCAACTTGTACATTGTGGCGAGCAACGAAAACGAGGCTCTCCAGCTGGAAGAGACGAACCCGCCGCCTCCCAACCTTCAGAGGCTGTTCTTGCGAGGGCGGCTAGCAGATGATGTATTGCAGGAGGAGTCTCCTCTCTTCCATCACGCAGCAAGGCAAAACCTGTATGAGCTACGGCTGTATTGGTCCCAATTGGAACAAGACCCCCTGCCATCCCTCTCCCTGCTGTTGAATCTGACAGACCTGCGACTAACCAACACATACATTGGAGAGAGGCTGGTGTTTCTTTCTGAGTGGTTTCCCAACCTTAGGATACTCTTCTTAAGAGACATGCCTAATCTGAGGTGGCTGGTGATTCAAAAAGACGCCATGAAGAAACTGCAACGGCTAACACTGGTTAACCTCAAAAACATGAGGGACGTCCCGTTGGGCATTCAGTTCCTCATGCCCCTCAAATATCTAGGCTTTCTGGAAATCACCAAGGAATTCCTTGAGTTATTGCAGTTCTCATCGATTAAAGATTTTCGGTGGCAGTATTCTCTTCGAGACTCTGAGACCAGTGTTGATATCGCTATCTGCTAGTCCGACACTCTCACTAGACAGTGTAAGTTCAACTTGCAGCTATATACTGGTATTCAAGTAGTAACTCCTACCCCATCTTAATTAGCAAACCTTTTGCATCATGTCTTATTGGCAGGAAAATGTTTTCGACAAGGACGGGATATATGGATTATTGGAGCATCATCGATCCTACCAAACAATGCTCAAGGCTTGCCGTTTTCGTTTCCGTTTCATGAATAAATGAATGTCAAGTGGTCCTCGTAACCTACTTGTGCTGTCAACATTTTATCTGCTTGTTTCCATTCCTGCAATACTTCTGGACTACGATTCCTGTTTCAGTACTGACTACGGAGTACTAGGCTTTTGTCTGTCATTACTGTATTCTACTATATTATTAAGGAGTTGTTTATATTGTTTGGAACAGGGAGTCCTATGTTTATGAGATGTTTTCCCAGGTTTTATTAGTTCTATATATCCCACGAAAATTCTATTTGCTGTTCTGTTTTAAAATAGTCCTATTGGTTTGCAAAAATATATATGGTTATATAATTGTTAGCCATTTATTTTTAAAGCTTCATAATATCTTAAACTTTTATTGTGGCTTCATATCTGCATTGATAGTACATCTCTATTTCAGGTGAACTATTCGTTTAAGTTTAGGTTCAAAATTACAGCTAATATCTCCAATGGTGAACAAAACATAATACTATTTTCTTTAATCAATGATTAAGTTTCTGGGATCTTAAAGTCCCTTAAAAACTTGATGTGCATAAAAGGCAACAAAGTATATTTGTAGGTTGCATCAAGACCATAACTGGTCGCGTTTGCGAAAATCACACTGCATTTTCGCATATGGCTCCTTGAAAGATCCACATGAAAAAAAATCAATTTTCGCAAGCGAACCTCCTAGGAGGCTAGCATGCGAAAATAAGCCTATTTTTGTAGGCAGGCCTCTTAAGCGCCTGCATGTAAAAATTGATTTTCACAGAAGGACCTCTCAAAGGCCCACCTACTAGTTTAACCGTCTGCTTTCCCTCTCACCATCTTGAAAAAAATCACAAGCCATCCTTATCTTCTCACTTTCTCTCCTCCTGTTCCGCTCTCTCCCTCATCTCCCCCTTTCGAGCAGCGGGCAGGAGCGGCCGGCAGCGGAAGGCAATGACACCAACACGCGTGTGACGAGGGCCGGCGGCGAGGGTCGCGAATCCGGCGGCGCTGCCCTCAGGAGTGTTTATGGCGATGACGACGGCGGGCAGCGGATCAGGCGGTGCCGCCCTAGGCAACGTTGCAGCGACAACGATGGCGGGGGGCGGATCTGGCGCCACCACCCTCGGGAGGGGCATATCTGCCACCCTAGGGAGCGTCTACGGCAACAACAACGGTGGGTGGTGAGGGCGGTGGATTCAGCCGGCGGGGAGCAGATCCGGTGCCGTCCTTAGGAGGGCCGGGTCTGCCGCCCTAGGGAGCAGCTGCAGCGACGACTACGACAAATAACGGATCCAGTGGCGACATCCTTGGGAGGGCCGTATCCACCGCCCAAGAAGCTGTTGCGGCAACGATGATGGTGGGCGGCGACAATGATGGCGGGCAGCGAGGGCAGTAGATCCTGCGGTGCCACCCTTGGGAGTGGTTGCGGCGACGGCGATGACGGGCGGTGATCCGGCGGCCCCGCCCTTGGGAGTGGCTTCGGCAACGATGGCGGCGGCAGCGAACTCCGGCGACCTTAGGTTTCGGTCGGCCGCCAGCTTGGGTTTTGGAGTTTTGGTGGTTTTGAATTTTTATTTTTTTCACCGAATTTACTTTTGCATGCGATTGGTATAGGTGACCGCATGCGAAAATGAGATTTTTGCATGTGGTTGCATTGGCCGCATGCAAAATTCCGATTTTCGCAGAACTTTGGGCGCAGGTGGGCCACTCGTCCACATGAAAAAAATGACTTTTGGCCGCATGGAAAAACAATATTTTAGTAGTGCGTAGTCACCTGATATGTCGACACTACGGAGTGTAAGAATCTAGTGTTGTGGATAATGAATTGGAAAAAGTCTGAATTATCCCCTGAACTTTTGAGAAAGCACGCATTACCCTCAATAAAAAAACTAAACATTTTTCACCCTCAACTTTTCATCCCCCTGACAGACTCCGGGGCGCTTTTGGTCCGACATGGCAGTCTCGTTAGCATAAAAAAATATAAAAAGGTAGGGCCCACATGTGGTGACCGAGAAAATAGGCAGAACTAGCAAGTGTGCCCCACCATTTTTAATTTTTTAATACTGACTGGATTGCCACGTGTGTGGCACGTAGGACCAAAACCGCTTCGGAGTCAGTCAAGGGGGTAATTCGTCCGATATGAAAAGTTAAAGGGTGAAGAATGTCTGGTTCTTAAATTGAAGGGAGTAATATTCGTACTATCATAATAATTTAGGGGGTAATTCAGAGTTTTTCCTAACGAAATACGAATATCATACGGGCGTACGATGAATTTGTTGGAAATTTAACATTTTTTAAAGATACGTTAGTTGATAATAGTTTAAAGTCTTTTAGAGAGATAAATATATTTAAATGTATTCCTACTATCCTTGTCTCATAGTCGTTATCAGAAACAAAGAGCCCATGTTTAGAGGAAGTCAGTTCCTTCATTCCTTGTTCCTTTTCGTGGTAAAATTTGCTATAGGACACCCAAAAACCATGTAATTAACTATGAGACATCGTAAAAATACAATTCGGCTATAAAACACTCTAAAAAATGTGTAATTTGCTACAAGACATTGAAGTCATTATTTTATTATTTTGAGTCAAATGGTGAGAGAAATAATGTGGAAAAGACGAGTATGCCCCTCAAAACACTTCTTGGGCACCGAATCGTGCCTCACCTCCGGAGGAGCAGGCGGGCCTCACCTCACCTCTTCGAGCCGTGGACCGTGGACAACGGCCAAGTCGCTGAGACTCGAGATGAATAATCGATCCCAATTCCCTATTCGGCAATTCTTCTTGCATGCGTGGGGACGATGAGTCGACGATGCAGTCCACAACCAGCGCCAACGCTGCAGCCTGCAGGCCACATTCGCACGGCCATGCTGCTGCAGTGGCGAGCACCGACCACATACCAAGAGCCGAGGCAGAGCCATATTGGCAGGGCAAGACGGCTGCCTCCTCTCCTCGTTGGCATGTTATCCTCGATTTCTCATCTTGTCTCCTCAAAGGCTCGACCTAAGTCCTAATAAACTAGACGGTGAGTTCTAATGAAGCTACCATGAATGAAAGCTAGCACCTTCATCGATCAGTCATCTCATCAAGTCTCCGATGAATCTACTCGCGTCACGACGTGTTCCTGAGCCTACTTGACTGAAAGCCCCAAGAATTGGAGCTTGCCTACCAGTGAGTTAAGAGATCAATGTTCCCTAGTTCTCCGCGTCCACATGTGCTTCGTCGCCGCGTTGAGCCATTTACACTCCACCTTCATCAAGGAGTTCCCAAAAAATAAGTTTCCCGTTGCCGGGAACAAGTTTTGACGCGCTCACTTAGCTGAGATCCCCACCGGAGACCACCGGTCCTCTTCCTCTCTCCTCATGGACGGACACAATGGTGCTCGTGTTCCAGCCACTCCAATAATCCTCGGTGCCGGCTGTAGCCACCTGCGAAAGCACTATGATGTGGGCTGCCTCTGCTGTCAAAGTTTGGCTGCAGCGCCGACCCCCTGAACCCATCCCTTTGCTGCTCGGTATGGAGCTGAGCAGGAAGACGATCCAAGAGGAAGAACAGTGCCCAGGGGCACATTCCTACTTTTCACAGTTTTCCTCTCCATTTGCAGTAAATATAATAAAATAACTAGCTGGGTGGCCCGCGCAATTACGCAGCTAGCACCCATATAAAATTATATTTTTTTTCACGAACGCGCAAAAGGATTACACGTCAATATAAATTATATATTTTTTAATATGATTGTACTTAAAATTTATTAAATAGTTATCTCGTTGACTTAAGATTTTGAAAGACCAAACCTTATCATCTTCGTGTTTCTAATTTTATAGTTTTTAAAAGACACATCAATTGCTACCCCTTACTTCTGTCATAGTATTTTTTATTAGCTTGCTCAATCTACCACTGTTTCTATTCATTCTCCTTGGAACCTTTAAAAATTGAATCTAAAACTTATAGTTTTTAGAGTTTATTGTCTTGTTGGGCTTCTTTTTTATAATTTCTAGAAGTCCCGTCAAACGTTGCCATTATACTCCTCCACAACCGTCCACCGCATCTTCTCTTTATTGTCATTGCTATTTTAAAAATCGAACATAATTATCGTTTAGGTTCATTTTTTTTACTTTCTATAAGTTCCGCTAAAACGTTAGCGACGTTGTCATTGTACTGCTCTACGGCTCGCCCGCTGCCGCCCTTCTTTATTGTCATTGAGATTTCAAAATCAAACATGATTATTATTGGGGTTTTTTTTTACTTTTTAGAAGCCTGAACCTTTAAAAATTAAACCTTATAGTTTTTAGAGTTTTATTGTCTCGTTGGGTTTCATGTTTTTGATAATTTTTAGAAATCCCAACAAACGTTGCCACTGTACTCCTCTGCGACCCGTCCGGCAAATAATCTTTGTTGTCATTGGGATTGTAAAAATTGAACACAACTATCATTGGAATTCATTTTTTTACTTTCTATAAGACCAACCAACCATCGGCGGCTCTACCATTGTACTCCTATACGACCCACCTGTTGCGTCTCATTTTTATTGTAATTGAGATTTTAAAAATCAAATATTATTATCATTGCTTTTTTTTTACTTTCTAGAAGTCCCCTCCAATCGTCTTGACTGATTGCTTCACGACCTGCCCGACGTCCTTCCTTTTAATCTTCACTAGGATTCTATTTGGTGTTTTATTAATAGTTGTTAAATGTTTCAGCAACCGCCACCACTCTACTCCTCTATAGACATGTTACTTAATTAATCTTGTTATGTGCTTTAGATGGTATTTTCTTTCATTAGTCTTATTTTTTTATCACCAATTTTAGTTATTTATAAATTGTATTCCTAGTTGAATTTTTTTTCTTTTTTCTAATTTCAGAATTTATTTTATTTATTATTATGTTTTTTTGATATTTTTATTTTTTATTTTCAATTACAGTTGTTTCTAAATTGTATTCCTACTTTAACTCTCTTTTTAATTTGCCTAATTTCGGATTTTATTTTATTTTTTTATTTTGAATTTTAATTAATCTACTATTGGGCTCTTATATGTACTCTTATTTTAATATTGCTTATATTTAATTCCGAATTTAAGTTAATTTTAAATTGTATTCCTACATGAACTCTTATTTTCTTTTCATTTTTCTTTTTTCGAATTTTTTATTTTTTATTTTGAATTTTAATTAATCTCGTATTGGATTCTTGTATGGACTCTTCTTTCAATATTCCTTATTTTTAATTCTGAATTTCAGTTATTTATAAATTGTATTCCTACTCGAACTCTTCTTTTCTTCTTTTTCTAATTTTGAAATTTATTTTATTATTATTCCGAATTTTAATTAATCACGTATTGGGTTTCTATGTGGACTCCTCTTTCCATATTGCATATTTTTAATTCCTAATTTCAGCTATTTTTAGATTGTATTTCTATTTGGACTCTTCTTTTCTTTTTCTCTGATTAATGTGGGAATTTCTAGCCTCCACAGCGAACGTGGTGCCTCCTTTCAAGGCTGTTTTAATAATATAATAGATAGGTCCGGTGTCCAGTAGCTAATTACCAAATTTTTGTGATGTCCTACAACATATATCGTTTCTAACAGTGTCCTCTAACAAAGAGCATAAAATTTTTGAGTGTCCCGTAACAAAATTTGCCTACTTTCATTGTGCTACACTGAAAATTTTGGAAGAGCAAACGTCTAGCCAATAGCAGTAAACAGCACAGCTAATGGGCTGGAATGCTGGATTATTGTGGGTTGGGCTTTTGTCATCGCACAATTATATGGTTGCACTGCTGGAAAAAGGCTCTTTGCTTCTTGCTTACAACCCTGATTCAATTATATGGTTGCACTGCTGGAAAAAAGTCTCTTTACTCTCGGTTTACAACCCCTTTAATTCTGGATTGTAAGCCGGGACATTCAATGATCCTGATTAAAATAACCAGGACCGTTTATAACACCAACCAGGACTATAATATTTAGTCACGTTGGAGTTACAAACTGGGACTAAAGTTTTTTTCCCTTTTTTTCCATTGCTAGTTCTTTTTTCTTTTTCTTATTGTTTTTTTTTGCCATCACCCCAAATCCCCACAGATCATGCACAACAAAATCATCCACAATGCAGGCTCATCCACAATCCACAAATCATTCACAAAATTATCCACAAATCTAAACAAAATTTACAACAACATCTACAAATCATCCAAAAATCCACAGATCCGCTGGCTGCGCGCGGCCTACCGGCTTCCCGACTTCCGCCAGGCCACTGCGCAGCCGCCGCCCGGCTGCCACCGCGGCCGCTTCCGGCAGCCGCGCAGGTGCGGCTGCGGCCTCGTGCGCTGCCCGCCTGCGTTGGAGGGGAGGGGGAGGGAGCCGCCACCCGCAAGTCAGGGGAAGCCGGGAAGAGGAGGGGAGGAGATGGGAGGGGGAGGAGAAAAAATGGGAGAGGAAGGGGAGGAGAGGAGAGGGGATGAGATAAGATCGAGACTGTGAGAGGAGGAGGCGCGCTGCAGGGAGAGATAAGATCGAGGCTGGGACAGGAGGCGGCGCGCGACTTGGGGTAGCCACGATTTTTTTAATCTTGGTCCCGGTTGTTATAACCAACCGGGACTAAATATGTATCTTTAGTTACCAACTAGGACTAAAGATCATCTAAGTCCCGTGGTAGTTTTAAACCGGGACAAAAAAAATATGTTTAGTCCCAGTTAGAATAGGAACTGGGACTAATGTGGTTTTTGGCCAACCCAGCGAAGATTTGGTTATATGGAGATGGACGATTATTGGTAACTAAGTAATATGCGCTAAATACTACGGTGTAATTTTATTTGTCTTTAATAACTTTTAAAATTTTATGTTAGCAAAAGTTATTTTTCTATAATCCATGCAGTTGAGTTTTAATTCAATTAATGTCGTACATCAAATATACTTCACGCAAAGTAGAATAATATGACATAGTGTAGGCACAATAACCTCTTTTGATTTCCACCCTAAAAAAGTTTTGCGACAGTAATTTCCACCCGTTTTAGCCCAATTACTGTGCTTCCAAGCAGGCGAATGGTCGGAAGTAATACAATAAAAATCAAACCCTAAAATTTATTAAAACTACCAAGCACCATATCTGCGAATTAAGTAAATTATTGTTCTCATAATCAATTCACGGAGGGAAGGAAAATTGAAAAAAGTGCGGACTAAAAATCAAAATCAAATTAGGAATAAATTCCAACCAAGCACAAACAATTGAATGCGAGCATGGCATGGAAGCAGTATGGTGCGGCGGAGAGTCGGAGAAGCACTGGCGGTAGTGGCGGCACAGGGACAGCGATTACTGCACCACCATCGCTGTTGGCACCGCACCGTGGAGAGTCGAGTTGCGGTGGAGGCAGGTAAGCACTGCGAGTCCCCCTGATGGTATGGCGGGTTTAATCACACAATATTTCATTTTAATGATGTTGTATAAAACAAGAGAACGTTGGTGAGTAACATTCCGATGAGTATTTTACTATCTTCTAGATTATGTTTGTGAATTAATTTTGATCTTACGAACCTACCTTTACTTACTAGTGAAGAACGTCTTTATACACGATATTCCTATTGCTCTTCCCTATGGGGTATACTTCTTTCTTTGGCTTGGCAAAAATCGTTGTTATTTTCCTTGACACACCTCTTGATAATACGATATAAAGCTAACCATGTGAAAAAATGGACTCTAGAAGATAAATCCCAACATTTGGGATGGTTTGTACTTGTGATTTATTAATGATCATTACCAAACTAAGACGTGTTGGAAATTGTTTCCTCTTAAATTTGAAAGGAAGAGATATATCGTCTGAGGGAGATAAGGGATTCGTGGGATGAACACCCTTTTGCTAGCATGTTGTCCACCAACAAACTCAGCATCAATTATATTATCTTGGAATGCTCTTACCATCAGTCTAGTTTCATTGCACAACCTATTATTAGGATCAAGATTGCAAAGAAGAATCACAGGACAATTGATTTTACTTTGAGCTCGTGTGGTGGGAGAGTGGGAGACCATTTGGAGTATAGCTGTTGTGGGGGTCATTATCAACAGAGACAAAGTTGTGATAAACATTAGCTTGCCTCGGAAATCTGTCGATCATATTTTTAGTGGATAGAATGACATGTGTGCTCATATAAGCTGCAAAATTTTCATTATTTTCATCATAAAGCGAGGGAAACACATGATTAATTTATTTATTAAATCCTCGCAATCCCCATAAGCAATCACAATTTCATCAAGCGCGCGAACGTAATCATCTCTGATAGTATTTTCAGTGCCATTTCCAATCCTAAGGAGATAATCCGAAAATCATGGATCAGATTGGGCCCTCATGTTACGCGAGAACCATATCTTTCTAATATTTTCCCATAAATACGATATCCGCAATGTAACAACAGTTATCTGGGCCCTTGTCCCCACGTGTCACCACGGGAAAAACCTGTCTGAAATCACCGCCAGACAATAACCTTTCCTCCAAATGGCAATGAAAAACCATAATGTCTTGAAGAAACCTATCAAGTTTCTCAAGAGCTTGACGCTTCGTCCTTATAGCTTATCCCAAATAATTAAGGATGCCATGCGAAGCAATTCCGCGGTGCCACTTTACTTCATGAAGTTGCACATGCTGTTGTGAGCAATCTTAAAGGAATTTTGAATCTCATGCGCATAGTACATCCTCCGGGCAATATCGATGCTGCTATACCAATCATCATAGTTGCAATGGCTATTAATCTCTCATATTACACTCTAGTAAGAAACGCATCAGAATCTTCATCGGAAAGGTCAGTTTATAACCCATTCTATGTATTTAGCCTTGATAAAAAAAATGTTATAAAGAGAGGAAGAAGGCTTTATGGAAATCAAAGATGCCCCTCAAAATAAAGATATTTCTATGGTCCTTGTTTAAAGGGGTAATTTTAATCAAGATAATTTAGTGTGAAGTAAATTGAAATGGAAGTAAAAAGGGTTATCTTTGAACGCATGATGAAAGTATCTAACCTTTATATTTTGGGAAAATATGTAGTGCAAACCACATATGTAGTGGAAACTTGGAAACTACCGTTGGATCGAGAAATGGACGTCCGAGATTCGTCCACATCACCATGAGTTAAAATTTAACTCCCAGTAAAATTTTAACTCATGAGTGAATCTGCGAGTTAAATTTTTAACTCATGGTGACGTGGACGAATCTCGGACGTCTATTTCTCGATCCAACGGTAGTTTCCAAGTTTCCACTACATATATAGTTTGTACTACATATTTTCCCTTATATTTTTTAGACTCGCTTTGCTACATTTCTTTTGGAGATCTGTTTATATTTCCTTGAGCTAAATCCACCGATGAATATTTCACATTTGTCTGGGAATTGTCTTGATGGGATTCATTTAAAAAAATATATATTGGTTGGAGCATCTACTTTATACTAGGCTCTATGTAATACAAGGAATGGTGTGGTTTTTATAATGCTCTAAGAATTTATATATGCTGGTATTGTTCGAGGCAACCTACTAACTTCGATTTTTAAGTCCAACTATAACGGTGTGACGAGGACAATGAGCTTATACATCAACCATGCCAGAAATTAGAGACAATGATCATACAAACATTGCTAGAAAAATAGATCTTTGTAAATGGATGAGATAGATTTATTCCAGTCGGCCATTCAGCCCACCTGCACGTGAAGTTCTGCAAAAATGCATGATTTTTACAGGCGGCCATCGGCTCTGCCTGTGAAATCATTTTCGTAGGCAGCCTCTACATCTTTGCAGGCGGTGCAACCACCCGTATGTGAAAATATACTCCATGAACAAAAAAAAAAGAATCCCCCGTCTGGCGGCTCATCCTTGGAGCCGTCGCCGCCACCCGCTCCTTCTTGTTGGAGCCGCAGCCAACACCGCTCCACCTCCTCGGAGCCGCCGCTCATTGAAGCGCCTCCGCCGCTGCTGGCGCCCGAGCTCCCTCCACCGGATCTGGAGGGAGGGAGGGAGGGAGGGGGAGAGGAGGGGGCACCGCCTCCATTGCTGCCGGTGCCCGAGCTCCTTCCGTCGGATCTGGAGAGGGGGAGGGAGAGAGGAGGATGCGCCGCCTCCACCACTACCGACGCCCGAGCTCCCTCCTCCGCCGGATCTGACTCGGCCGCTACCGGTGCCCGAGCCCCTCTAGCCACGCCGCCACCGACGCCCCTCCCTCTCCACCGGATCTGGGAGGGAGAGGAAAGGGATGGGAGGGAGCCTCCTCAGCCGTCGCCGGTTGTGGCTAGCGCCGCCGCCGTTGTCGCTCCTCATCCCCGTTACCGAACTGTTGCCACAACTCTGCTCGCGCCTGTGAAAGAGGGAGAGGGAGAGAGGGTGGGAAGAGGATAAGGAATGGGTGGTGGTGGAGGAGAGTGCTAGATTTATATGGGAGTACTGGCTCAGATGCTTATTTTCCAGGCATATCACTTAAGTCGTCCGCCTGCGAAAATGTACAATGTGACCATGTCCTACGAAAACGTCATAGACGGATAAAAATGTATTTTCGTAGATGGACAACTTAGGAAAAAAAAGTCAAACGACATATAATATAAAACAGAGGTAGTACATGTGAAGTAGTGGACGTTGTGGGGGAGAGAGGTTGGAAGGAGGACACTGTTTTTAAGGACGTAAAGGATGATCTATAGTTGGGCCGAGAGAATTGGTTTGGGCTCAGCTACGAAATATTGACAGTCCAAAAGGATAATCTCCCCAGCCCATGCCCATGTGACCATGTCCATGCCCACACACCACACGTGTGAAACCGCAACGTGGTGGGTTGCTTTGCTGCCCAGTTCAACCATTTCCCGCAATAACTACCCCCACTCCACCTTCTGTTTCTGCACGCACCCCACCACCAATGGCGCCGCGGTGCAGCAACGCCGTCTTCGCGGCCTTCAACGTCGTCACGCTCCTCCTGGGCGCCGCCGTCCTCGCCGCGGGGATCTACTACGGCGCCTCGCACCGCGGCGGCGGCGTCACCGAGTGCGAGCGGTTCCTCCGCGCGCCGGCGCTGGCCCTCGGCGGCGCCATCGTGGCCGTGTCCCTGGCGGGGCTCGCCGGCGCGTGCTGCCGCGCGACGCCGCTGCTGTGGGCCTACCTCCTCCTGACGGGCCTCCTCATCCTCGCCGCCGTCTGCTTCGGCGTGTTCGCGCTCGTCGTCACCAACGCCGGCGCCGGGCGCGCCGTGTCCGGGAGAGGGTTCAGGGAGTACCACCTCGGCGACTACTCGACGTGGCTCCGCCGGAGCGTGGAGGACGGCGGCCACTGGGCGAGGATCAGGAGCTGCCTCGTCGACGCCGGCGTGTGCCGGAGCTTGAAGAACAACCAGACGCTCGACGAATTCGTCAACTCCAACCTCTCGCCGCTGCAGGTACCAGTCGAGCTGTTACATATTTCGCCAAATTTACTAAATTTCATTGGCAATATATTATCAAACTTTACTTGATTAACTAATTTGATTATTGGTAGCTGAATGAAAGTACTTGATGCTAATTTGTGCACATAATTAATTATGTATATATTTGCACAAATATTTCTGTAATTAATTAATTCTCAGCTGCATGCATAAATAGTTTTTTTAAGATAATGACATAGATGTTGTTAGTTGTTACAGAAGACAAATTATAAAAAAATGAATTTAGATAGCAAATTAAATTAGTTTTTGAGGCAAAGCTAATGCACACTTATTTGCCTTTATGATATCTAATCCTGTCATCCTCTATGTACCTTCCATTTGGTAAACTGGATTACTTCTATGCAAAAAGTCAATAATATGACCTCTTCACCTGCATTGCCCTCAGATATTTGTGACAACTTTGCTTTGTTGACCCCTTCAAGTGATTCATTCATTGGATAATGCTCAATTCAATGATTTTAATATATGTGTCTTTTACACGATTACATCAGGTAGAAAACAACTAGGCGGATCATCACAAATATCAGAGTAGCTGATACCACCGCTGCAATGTATTTTTGCACGGTCCTGATGATCTCACATCTAACCTAGTGCTGTACTTCTTTGTTATCCCTGATGCAAAGAAGTTCAGAGTTTTGTACTCTATCTAGCTCGTCAGTACCTTTGCAGTTTCTGACCTCACACTACCTAATTATGTTTGAATTTTGGTCATGGCATTTGCTCCATTTCCTAGAGTAAATTTAGTCCTGCGTTTCTTTAAAGTCGATAGGACATAGGTTCTGCTGTCCCTTCATCACAAGTTCAGAGAGTCTGATAATAGTTGAACTTAGCAAATTATATGCAGTTACGCACCTTTAGATTTGCTTCTTTATAGATCTTCACATATGTACGACAAAATGAAAAGTAAAGATCATCAACACTACTAGGCATGATAATTACAACAATGAATTCAAATATACACATTTTTCTATTGCGTCATGTAATCTGACGTTTAGTAACTATCAGGACTTCATCAAAGTCATGTGCACACAACTAGAATTAATTAATTAATTAAAACAAAGAAACGCAACGATCTCTTGCGTATTCATTAAAGGGCAAGAATTAATAGTCCAGGGCACGCTACCGATCGACGTCATAGCAGTTGATCAACATCAGCAACTCATCTAAAACTATTCAAGTTGAAGTTTAGTGGGATAGTGATGGTAAGAATGAATCAACTGCTCATGCACACCCATTGATTTGGTCTTACAAGTTCACTTTGCAAGTTGCAAGACCTTCTATCCTTGCATGTTTCTTCAGATAACGACGGCGCAGAATGCAATTTGCAACTGATTTAAGAATACACACACTTTGTCACTTTTATTCAGTCTAATGAAGTAATTACCTGCTTTGATCTTGAAAGAAATCACATCAGATCTTGTAAAATTTTTAAAGAAGCAATCTTCTTGGAGATATCAAAAGAGTTTTATGATCACTTCAAAAGTATAAATCTGTTCATCTTGTGTCTGCAGTCTGGATGCTGCAAGCCACCAACAGCATGCAACTTCACATACCAGAATGAGACATACTGGATCAAGCCTCCTACACCCAGCAACTACTCAGACCCTGACTGCAACTCCTGGTCGAATGACCAGTCTGAGCTCTGCTACGGCTGCCAGTCCTGCAAGGCCGGTGTTCTTGGCAACCTGAGGAGCAGCTGGAAGAAGATCGCCTTCGTCAACGCCGCCTTCGTCGCGCTCCTCCTCGTCGTCTACTCCCTCGGCTGCTGCGCGCTCCGGAACAACCGGCGGCACAAGTACTCGCTGGTTGGGAAATGACGGGTGATGTGAGGGGTTTTAACTTGGTTTTTGCTCAGATGAAGGTTTTGTGGCGTGTGTGTATGTGTTGTGTTGCTTGCTGGTTGGCTACATGAACAACTGTAATATTTCAGGAAAAAGATTTATGCTTCAGTAAATATCTGCTTCTATGTTATGGATGATCGCTAGTTCAGTAAATATGTGTTGGTTGAGTTCTTGATTGAGATTTGAGAATCTCTCAGGAAAATATGGCTGGACCTTTTAATAGTTAATTTTGGGTATAGAACAATCACAGAATGAGCCAGTCCAGAGTTGAAGCCTCTGCTTTGTCAGCGCGTATAATGCAAAGTATTTCTGAATTTCAGATGATTTATGTTCTGAATCTCAAATTTTCACAGTAATTTGATAGTACTGATGTTACGTTACACATTAATCAGACATATTGCTTTAATCAGATAGCATAAATGAGATCAAACCATTGCTCACTTGATCCCTAATCACTAGGAAGCTCAAGGCAAATATGATTGTCCGCTTGAGTCTAAGCAGCTGGGTTAACATTGATAAGAAGTTGTGCCAAATTATAACTGCAGACATTTGCTTGCTCACTGCTCATGCTTCTCTGAAGACTCCATAGGTGAGTGATATAATGCTGCCCTTATTTCTAGGATACATTTTTTTTTAATGACTCGTACGGGACGGTGCGAAGTTATATTGATAGAGCAGAAAAAAATTACAAGATTATAACCCTGGAGGGTCGTAACCAGAAAAAAGAAAAAAACCCACCATCCACACACCGACATTGCCAACACACAAGCCCAGGAGAAGGCTAGCACCGGACCGACTGCCGCTAAGCGTGACCAGCCGCCACTAGACCAACAAAGGGACATAGCCGAAATCGCTCCCTAGGGGATGCCAAAACGACGTCTTCAAGAAGAGAAGCGACGGAAAAAACCGCCACCGCCGTCCATCGGGACTCAAAGGAGCCAAGACTGGGCTTCGCCCGGCAATCGCCCTTGAGGGGTGAGACCCACGGCTGACACACCGATGCTCCACCACCACACAAGCTCTGCCGACATGTGGGGCCCCTGCACCGGCGTCCCCCGCCGGCCAGCCTTCGTGCGCCAAAGACCGCGCCACACCCACCAGCAGCTCCTTCTCACACCTAGGTCGCCTCCTCCACCGCCGGCCGCGCCTCTCACGCCAAGCCGGCCTCCTCCACCGGACGTGCCTCTCGCGCCAATCCGGCCT
Source organism: Oryza meridionalis (assembly GCA_000338895.3). Classification (NCBI taxonomy): domain Eukaryota; kingdom Viridiplantae; phylum Streptophyta; class Magnoliopsida; order Poales; family Poaceae; genus Oryza; species Oryza meridionalis. The sequence continues at coordinate 9,661,237 of CM002531.2, read as the reverse complement.
CCCTCCATTGGCTGCACCTCTCGCACCAAGCCGGCCTCCAACTCCGCCGCCCGTGCCTCTCGCGCCGAGCCGGCCTCCACTGCCATCGGCTGCGCCTCTCTGCGCCAAGCCGGTCTCCGACCCTTCCACCAGACGATGCCACGCCGGCCAAATGCCGCCGTCTCCCACGCCCTCGGCTAGCCATCCAGGGCCGCCATGCCTCCGGTGACCACTGTCGCGGCCACCAGCCACCGCCTCCGCGAGCCGCCGCCACTGCCAGCGGCCGCTTCATTGTCGCCCTTCACCATGCCGCCGCCAAGTCCTCGTCGGCGTCGTCAGCCGACGCCGTTGCTGCCAACTGCCACGGCCACCCCGCCGCCATCGCCAGCCGTCGCAAGTTGGCCGCCATCGCCGACCACCACAGCCGGCTACCCTCCAGATCCGCCCGAGAGGCGCGGATCTGGGGGCACTGCCACCGTCGCCGCCGAGCACCGCGCCGTCGCCGCGCAGGGACCAATACCACCGCCTTCGCGCCCTCGGCCGACGCCATCCCCGCCGCCTTGAACCACCATGACGCCGTCACCACCACCACCAGAACCACCGCCGCCCAACTCAACCCCACCACCAGCCGCTAGCTCGCCAGCACTATCGCCGCCGTGGCGGCCTCGCCGTCGCCAGCCAGCCACGGCCGTCGTGTCGCGCTGCCGGCCACAGCCGCCCACCGGCTAGCCATGGCCGTCGCGCCTCTGCGCCTGCTGCGGCCGCCCGCACCCCCAGCCGTAGCGCTTGCCGCATCCGTTGTGCTCCCGCACCACCACGGCTCAGATCCGGCAGCGGAGACGCCGGATCCAGCCGCCACTCGCCTCATGGCCGATGCTGGGCGCCGGATCCGGTGGTGGCGGCGCTGTATCCGCCGCTCCTCGTCTCGCCGCCGCCGCGGCCTTCCCAAAGCTCCGCGCCGCCCCTTCGCGCCGTGGCGGCCGCGCCGCCTAGGTTGGAGCCTCGCCGCCGCCATCCCAGCGGCCGCACGATTTCCGGCGACGCGCTCTGACGGCGGCGAGGCTGGGAAGAGGAGGGGTGTGGCGGCGGCCGTGGGCTAGGGTTCGCCCCCGATCGCCCGCACGAGGACGACAGGGAGTCCCCTATCTCTCTGATGCTCTTTTGCAAATTATTTGGCACCTTGTGACTGCTTATTTCTAGGATACATATTGTTTTAATATTTTCTCCATTCCCTGATTAACAGAAAACAGAATATCAACCTTGTAGAAATTTCCTGCAGATGATTCAGTGAAATAACTCTCCGCTCCAAAAAGAATCAACTTCTAGCTACAAATTTGGACAGATGAAAAAAAAAAAGATAGAGGGAGTAGATTTGTAAAACCATAAAAGCTCCAACTTTTACACTAGCACAGAGCATCTACAAGTTGTACCACAGCATGTATGTACTGGCATTATTGTAGCTACTACAAGACTATGCATCCCCACTGCAAAGAAGGTTGGGAGTGTAGGGAATGAACTACTCAAGTTGGGGATTTGCAAGTGAATATTCGTCAGATTGAATCATTGCCACAGCAAACTGGGTACAATTGTAGCTCGCAATAGTGCAGGGGAATCCTAGGTCGTCTCTCGCAGCAACAGTAGCTAGTAAGCTACAACAATTGATGCAGATGTAGAGAGGGGCCAATCTTTTGGTACACCAAATTTATAGTGCTGATACTGATTATTTTCCTCTCTCTTTTTTTTATCTTTCTTACTGATAAGAGTTTGGTACATGGTTATGTAGACAGTTTTATTCTTCATAAATTTGACCTGAACCTGAAAATAAGTAGTATGATAATGGGCTTGTGGAGGATGCCTCCTCTTTCTGTGCTTAGCAAGAATCTCACATGTCTCAGTTTTCATGTAAAGTTGTTCTCATAAAACAAAGGGAACAAGGACAAAGGTACAGATGTAGCACCTTAAATAGCTCATTTTTAATGAGAAAAAAATGCATGGTAACACGAAAACAGGCCGTTTATAGGAAAATTTGGTTTTCATTTTTAAAAACAGATATACATTGATGGTCAATTTTTATGAAGAAGAAAGTCATTGTTTTGTCCCAAAGTTCCCTTACATACGGACATGTTTTTATTCATCACGGCCAGTTTGGCCAGAAAAATACAAGCCTGTAATTTTCTGCACATGCCAGACCCACTGAAACTGAACCATCAGAAGATTTCCATTTCATTGAGATTTGGAGACTAAACATACATGCATATGGGCTGATCTGATCTCCCTCCCCAATTAAGAACAAACACTAGGTAATTAATCGACATCAAAACTTCTTTTTCATCAAATGGATTATGGCTTTCTTCATCCTAGCCACTAGGAGGAGATACACCTAAAACCAAGATCCATCTTTGCACTGACATGTACTTGCACAATAGTTACAGTGGTACTACTAGTGGTACTAACTAACTATAGTAAGCTGGCTCCTTGAGCCTTTTGAGCTCTGTTCTCTGCCTATCTCCCATTCATCCAGTGGCCTCTTGATTTCTGTGCATAAGTGTGTTAATTAGAGGTTTCCATTAACTCCTCTCACACATCTCATGCAGGTATGCAGTCTGGCAGCTGCTGTGCCTGTCAAGTGTCAAGAACAGAGAATGTTAACTGCCAGAAGGATATGTAGCTGAATTATCTGTTGAGAGACAAATATTCTTGCCAAATGCAAAGTAAGAAAGGGAGAACAATATCTGGAAAAAAAAATTAAGGAAAGTTCAGAAAGACAAATTGCCGAGGAAGCAATGAGAAAATGAAGGTGTTGTGGGATAAAAAGTTCTATTTTTTCAGGGAACAGTATTGCATACTAAGAAGCAAGGACCTCAGCTTGAACTGAACTGAAAAGAAATAGCTAGCACCAAAAATGAAGGAAATGGTAAAGGAGAAACCATATTCAAGCCTCATAAAAAACTATCCATATTTCAAAGGTGACGAAATTTTCAATGAACTCAAATCAGGACGCATATTTTAATTGTTAAACAAATATCCAAGAAAAATTAAAAAGAACACAAAAATGAAATTAATGAAATCTTGAATTACGAAAAAAAATTAATCATGTACCGGAAGGGAAACAAAAAGGAGATCTCTAACAGTCTGAAGTGAAGTAATTGAACAATGACTCATGAGACGTACCATATGCATAAGCCAGATCATTAACATTGGTGCAAAAGAGAGTGATGTACTAATGTCTCAGTCACTGAGAAAGTAGTACCATCATTACTGAGTAGTACCACTCTCAGTTTTTAACACTGAATTTCACAAAACAAAAACTCTCAAGCACCCAACCATCAAACTCAAACCAGACTAATCCTAACTAGATCATGTTCAACAGATAAATGAAGTTATCAACTACCAACACCAAAGTGAAATAAGAAAAAAAAAAGTTACATCACAAACATCTCCAAACTTTGGCCGTTGTACATCCGTGTTGAATGTAGAGGCCGAGTTTTAATCCATTATATTGAAAGGAAAAAACATTTTTACATACATACCAGGATCATATATCAGCATTTCATTTTTCATCCCAGCTGCAGATGCAGCTTCTGCTGCTGCTGCTGGGATCCTTTGCAGAGGCTGTGCATGAGCTCGACCTGCGTCTTGAGGCACACGACGTAGTCAAGCGTCTCGCTTAGCAGCGAGAAGCCGCGCAGCGCCTCGCCGCCGGGGACGAGCCGCCGGAGCAGCCGCAGCCGGCCCTTCACCATCCTCCTCGCCGCCAATGCGCCGCCGCCGACGCCGCTCGCCGCCGCCGCGGCCATTGCCAGGCTCCGTCGCTTCCTCCTCGAGCTGCACGCCACCCTCTGCGACCTCCTCACGATCCTCCTGCTCCTCGCCACGGCGGCGCCGGCGGTGATGGCGGAGGAGGAGACCGCGCGCTCGTAGACGTCGCCGCCCATGATGCGGCGGAGGAGCGGCTCGTTGCGGCGCTCGGCGGCGTGGCGCGCCACGAGGGCGCGCGCCCAGGGCGCCGCGCGGCCGCGCGCCGACGCCATGGCGACGTCGGAGGACAGCCTGACGGCGTCGCGGCGCTCCCGGAGGCCCATGGACTTGGACGTCAGCCCGGCCACCTGCAGGCTCAGCAGCAGCCGCTCCATGAACGCCTTCTTGAACTTTCTTGGAGCATGCATTGCTGCTTCTCACAACCAATCTCACTTACACCTCACTTAATTGCTTGGGTTTCTTGGTAAGGAGAAGAAGATGGAAGAAGAAGAGGAGAAAGGTGATGGGTTTGTGTAGTTGTAGGAGGGGATGGATGATGGGTTTAAGTAGATACATAAAGAAGAAGAAGAAGGAGAAGAAGAAGAAGAAGCAAGGGAAGAAAGATGCATGTGGCATTGGGTTTTGCATGTGGCCATCTTACACAGCTGCTATTCATTGCTGTGTGTGCAGGGACTATTGTCTCTGTTTCAACCATCCATTTGGGGTTTTTTTTTTTGGGGGGGGGGGGGGGGGGGGGCCTGTTGATGACAAAAAAATAATTGGAATTTTTTATGCTTGTTTAGTCTTTAGTAAAAAAAAAAGAGTATGTTTTGGTGTTTCCTAAATATTCATATGGAATATAGTATATCACTTTGTTTTGGATAAGGGTAATAAAGTTTGGGGAGTTGTTCATGGGTTTTAGAGCAGGTACAATACCAGGTTATAAGCCAGCTATAAACATATTTTAAAGAGATATAGAAAGAGAGAGAAGAGCAGCGGGCTAAAGATCTGTAGCCAGCTACAGCATGGACTCTAAGACGTAATGTGTATATGACAGGTGGAACCATATATTAATAGTACAGTAAGCAACTATTGTATGAATTGGCTATTACATTGGCTATAGATGATTTGGAGCTAGTAGTGGGCTACACTATTAAACTTGCTCTTAGTGGTTACAAGTATACACAGCTTATTTAATTGATGTGGAGTGTAGTATGAGTTAATTAATGGTGCTTTGGTCCACCATGAGGTTAATTTGTGTTGTATATATATGTTTGTTTTCTTTCTGAGAAAAGTATGAGAGACTTTTGAAAATATTAAATGTTATGCAGTAGTGTTCCCTTGTTTTGGACAAGTAATATATGGACTCGATTTTGAGCGTCGATGATGATTGTTATTTTTAATTCAAATGTGGGTAAAAATGGGTGTACTGCAGACAGGGAAGAGGAGAAATATCTATTACACAAAGAGGGACCCAGTTTCAAATGCCTTTTTCACTGTGAAAGTAGTTATATAACTTCCAACTGATGGGTTTTATATAGATTATCTATTTATTTTTAAATAAGCTTAGGGGGTAAGAAATGGAAAGTTCTGAAGTATGCAAGATGATTGGAAAAAAAAAAGAAAGGTTGGGAAAAAAGAATGCACTTTTTTGGGGACATGTTATAAGAGGTTGGGAAGAGAGAATGGGATGGAAGGCAGACCATGCACATGCTAGCACATGGTGGACTAGCCCCCACTTGGACCCTAATAACACCTAAATAGTCCTCATTAATGCCAAATATTGTTACAGGAGAAAAAGCTGACATTTGCATTTTCCAAAGAGGACTCCTTAATCAGGTCCTTGATTGCTTATTTTCTGGCTTGATTACAACATCAAGTCTTGAAAAAAGGTAAGGCCAATGGATTCTTTTTATGTTTGATATTGTCAATGAAGTCATCCTGCAACTGATGGAAAGTTGATTATTCTTCCACCCAAAACAAGATTGTGTATTTTACCTACAGATATTATTGTTATCTGTTACCTCCTACTATTGTGATAAATGGCTGAACTTACTCTAAACATTCATAAGAAAAGGTCACTTGAGAATCATTCTGAGTTCAGAAAGACTGTTCTTTAAAAATATCAGTTGTCTGGTCATTAGTTTTTTATTCCCTCATATATCCATGGCCTTTGTTCTTTGAAATCCCTACTTTTGAATTTCAAGCATGAAAATAGTATTACATTATGGTTGATCCAACAACAACTCTTCTTTTTCTTACATAAGCAATTCAGTTCCATGCATTCAGCAAACAAGAATCATGAGAGAGACTTTTTCCATAAGATATAACTGAATCTATTCTGCATTTCAATGTCTATAGTAGAAACCATCACATCAGGCTAAACAAAGCTTCAGATAATCAGGTAACACCATTGATTAGTCAAAACTTTCTCCATGTCTAAGCAATGCACATGCCTAATCAATGTTTCAAGCATGACTACATGTGGCAATTAGATGGTACAATAAGGCCACACACACACAGCATATAGTGTTGAGAAATAAGCCAGGAGGAGAACTGGATGGAGGAGCATGCTGCATGCCCTGCATGATTCTTGCACAGGCAGGCAGCTTTGCATGCATGTGTCATGTGTATCCCCATTAGCAAGAGGGGTTTCCTTGACTTTGCATAGTACTTGGTGGCCAGAGAGAGAGAGAGAGAGATAGAGAGAGAGAGATAGAGAGCATTTGAGTGCAGTGGCAGTGAGGCAGTAACATGGAAGCATGATATTCTGTAGCTGTGGGGGCAATGCTTGTATGCATGCATCCATGCCCACTAGCTTTCTCTTCCACACACCATTCTCCTCTCTTTGCGCCAAAACTGAAAAAATAGCCAGTCACATGGCATCCACATGGGGATTACTAATTTCATTTTCAAAGTTACATATCATGCAATCAATTTATCTATCTAACCTTATTTATCAGTTTATTTTATTTTTTATTATGATAACCGAAAAGCGAAAGATAGTACTACAAGGATACGCACAACCAACGCAATATACATTTTAAATTTACGGAACACAATATGAGCTAATCTATTTCATATATTTAATCTGCCCTAGGTGCTACGAGCTCGAGAATTTTCGATCGTCAAGTATTTTGGATAAATTTGTAACTGATTTGATGAAAACTGTATAGGGAAAAACTCTAGCTATGGCCAGAGAGTGCAGCTAAACTAGGTTCGGACCAGAACGTACCTACACAAGATGTGCACTCTAGCTAGCTTCTAATGCACAGTAGTAGCAGCTCAAGTGACAACTATGTGCACTGTTCAACTGTGTTCTAGTTGCAGTTGATCGGACTAAATCCTTTCTTGACACAGTCAACGTGTTGCGGCCAACACTACATATATATTTGGCTCATTTATTTTGTTATTAAAATAAATAACTAGGAAGGTAGCCCGCGCATTCGCACGGACATGCTTATTATTTTATTTTAAAAACAGGTCTAACAAAATAAATTTAAATTAAAGTGAGGTATTTCCCTTCTTATTTAAAGGGATGGTATTTCCCTTCTTAATTGAATTATTAAAGTGAGGATTTCCCTTCTCAATCTTCTACCAGGGGCTAATGATCCAAACAGGGCCAAATTCGTTTTATCGGACAGGGAGCCAGCGATGCCATTGGCGATGCAATACGCGCACAGACTGTATGGTGATCATGGGGTTGACGCCCACCGCTATGGGTAGCACACTGCTGTTACACACGTGCAGCCACCCTGCCTCCCAGCTCTCGCCACGGGCGTCGACGGCACCGTCGCCCGCCGTGGCGCCCATCCGGCAGTTGCCCATGTGGTGCGCAGAGCAGAAGAGGCCCCACGTCTCGCTCTTCGACCATGGCCCCCTGCACTTGTCTTTTAGATATTGATCTAATGGTTAAAAATATTGGGTCCACCGGATTAAATGGAAAATCAATGGTTAAATGTTTTGCCTTTTTCTCAGAATTTTTAAGAATTTCTCTAATCTACCAGAGTGCCACGCGGCGGCTTAAGAGCATTTATAGGGTACACGTGGCAGCTGAGAAGCGTTTGTAGGAATTTTCATGGATTTTAGTATATAATCTTACATACCAAACACATGGTCAATATGGATCAAACTAAAAATCAAATATGTTAAAAAAATATTTATCCATCTAATTATTGACTTTTTTTTTATCTCATTAGCTAGAAAACTGAGAGAGGTAGTGAGGAAAGCGGAGACTTATCATCAGTTAGTTCATATGTGTAATTCGTCAAAACTACGCCTGCCATAGATGATCTTACTTCTTTGATGGATTATCCGTACAAACATATCTCAAACATGCTACGTTTTGATCCGTTCGTTAGTATGACACCTATCACAAATGATTTATCATGGATGGCTTCGCTTAAGCGTGTCTTAAATTGAATATGTAGATTGGCTAAAAAAGTAATTATTTATTTATGTCACCAAGATCATTCATATATAAATTAATGTTCCACTTAAAAATAGATCTAATAATTTTTGTAGTAACAAATTATGGTGCATATAACCTTAAAAAGAAAGAGAATACAGACGGGGAGGAGCAGATGTGGTGGTATGAATGTATTATACATACCCGTGGGTCCAAGAGAAAAGGGTGATAGGATCGGTGGACTTAATCTAATGGTTAGTATTATCGGGCCGTCAGTTTAAATAAAAATAAACAGTTAGATATTTTTCTTTTTTTTTCAAAGTTTATTAGAGCGCCCCCGTGGCGGTTTAGGAGCATTTGTAGAAATACCACGTGACGGCTTGAGAACGTTTGTAGGAAGTTTAATGGACTTTTAATATATAATAGATAGATTGATAGATATTTTAATATAAAAAAGTTTGCTTCCTATAAATGGAAGAAAGGAGAGAGGAGGTGGGGGGGACGTACGTACCCATGTAAGTGACGGAGGGGATACAGATGGGTTTTCTGAATATTTTTTAATATATAAGATAGATCTAATGGTGTGAAACGATGGGTCCACCATGTTAAGTGAAAATCGATGGTTGGATGTTTCTTCTCGGAATTTCTATAATTTGTTAGAGCGCCACGTGGCGGTATTGGAGCGTTTGTAGGAATCCCACGTGACGGCTTGAGAGCGTTTGTAGGAAGTTTAATGGACTTTTAATATATAATAGATAGATGTGCTTAATTATTAGCCTGCACATACCTATGGCAGACGAAAATTTTAGCCCCTGTTAAGGCATAGTGTCAAACAAGGCACAATATAATGCTCAATTTAAACACAGTTGTTTTATTCTTTTAGAAACAAATTTTACAAAATAAAATGAAATACTAGAATAGAATTATGGCAAGTAAAATACTAGAATAGAATTATGGCAAGGGATAGTGTGATCTGTCTGTCGATTGCTAGGAGTATGTTGCTACATGTTGTTAAATAGTATCCCACATTTATGACTACAGTCAAATGATGTGTCCTCCTTCCAAAATAATCCGTTTCATATTATAAGATGTTTTAACTTTTTTAGTCAAACTTCTTTAAGTTTGACCAAGCTCATATAAAACTCGTAGCAATATTCTTGACACCAAATGAACATAGTTAGATTTAATAAAAGTATTGTAAGAGTAACTATATTATATTATAAGATGCTTTAACTTTTTTAGTCAAATTTCTTTAAGTTTGACCAATCTCATATAAAAGTCGTAGCAATATTCTTGACACCAAACGAACATAGTTAGATTTAATAAAACTAATTTAGTATTGTAAGAGTAACTATATTTTTTTATAATTTTGGTCAAACTTATAAAAAATTAACATAAAAAATATGGTCTTATAATATTAAACTGAGGGACAAAAAAACTTCTTCAATAAATAGTGATTTATTCATTTTGCATTTCTAGAACATTGTGGAATTCCTGTAGAGCCTGCAAGACCATGCAGCTTGAATTATACATCAACAAGAATGTATTAGAAACCATCAAGATACGTTCAGAAACTGCACAAAAGGTCATCTCCAACTTTATATGCTTTAGTGGTAATCTTACCAATGTTAAGAAATAGTAAGCTGGACATCATATATATCACACTGAACAATACATATTTGTAATTTAGCTGAAATTTGGACGGCATATCAATACAGAAAAGAAGAAACAATATGAAAGATTCAGTAATTAAATACCTTGTGGTTTGCCTACTTTCTGATGAGCCTAGCAGCATGAAAAATTGCAAGGGTAAGTAGTGTGTTCCTTTGCCTTTCAACAAGATATGATTCGATTTCTAGGTCCATTATTTTACCAAAGCAAGTTAACATGCATACTCATGCCAAATCATCATCATTAAATACTTAAGTGTTGTAATTGGCTCCAAAGCTCTAGCTAGTAACATGGTAGAGAGAGAACCATCGATGAATTGTCGATTTCTTCATATTAGCATCAAATCCAACTGCCAACATATGAGGGGATGGCCCCATAATTTCTGAATGGCACACAAGGCAATGCAGTGATAGCTACACACTATGTCACTGGTAGTCAATAGGTTGCTGGGCAAGGACTGGTGTCCTGTGCTTGGTGAGGCTGTCCCCCTGGAACCACATGTTGCTATTCAGGTGCCTTTGGCCATGCAGACACATGGATACACATGGATGGGCTCCTCCTGTCCAGCCAAAGCAATGCATCTCTCCTTTCAAGAATTATTATTAGAGAGATCTGAAGAGGAGAGCTAGCAGTAGCACCCCCTCTACCAGGTGGGACCCACACCTTCTGGCCTCACCTTTCCTGCCCAAAATTTAGGATGCAACTTGGGGTGATTTGGTCAAACTAATCAGATACTTTTGAGATTTTTGGTTCTTGAGCTACTGCTGCTGCTTACTAGGATTGCATGTAGTGTGTGATGCATGCTTTGCTCCTACTTAATCTCCACATGCCATTTGTTCCAAAAGGCTAAGATTGCTTTCCTTTCTCTGTAAAGGCTGATCACAACATTGATTAGGACAAAAGGCACAGTTTTTATTTGGAGAATGAGGTACCTAATCAGATGTTCATATTGGCATAGGGCTAGAGAATCATGTGAGGAATTGATGGTTTTTGGTTCCTATATTTATATCAGGAAGAGTTAAGAGGTGCTTTTTGAAGAGATTTGACCCGACATCAAAGAAAAAAAAGGAGAGATTTGACCCGATCTGTTTACGGCGATTTTTGAGAAGAACATGTGACCCCCCATATGCCAGATGATAGAGATGTAAAGGGCTCTAGAGGCTGCCCTACTATGTTCTATCCTTGCCCTTACTTTGGGTGAAATAGAAAAAAGATTGGTCACACTAATCAGATATGTCCACTTGGATTCTTGCGTAGTGGAAACTGCATCCATGCTTTCATTTCATCAGTAAACCTGCACATGCTTCTGATTAGGAAAAAAAGGAAAAAGGTAAGCTTGGTTTTATCCAAGGTAGCAACTAGCAAGGGGCAATTAAATTGCTTTGTTTAGTGTTCCCATCCCCTAATGCTTGCTCCCCTTGAAACATGGAGATGGGCTTGTCACCTCTGTCTTCTTGCTGTTGTTCTTATCCTGCTACAGATGGTGCTTAGTGGCAAACAAGGATTTGGTGATTAAAAATTTTGATGGCCATGCCAAAAGGTGATGAGTCATCACCTATGTATGTTATGAATAATAGCATGACACTAAATCCAACTTATTCCTTATTATCCCACGCGTACATCTTTTGATCAGCTGGCAAGGTATGTATGACAAAATATGTCAGTATGACAAAAAGAAAGTACTTAAAAGAAACATAGTTCTACGGTCTGTCGAACAACGATATTATGAAGCAAACAACCATCAAAAAATTTCAAATTTTTTTTTGAACTTTGATAATGGTGCCATCTATGGCGGCTCTAACAAATTTTACCTTAATATACAACTTGTATAAAGAATAACAAAAAGAGAAATGTCATTAAGGGTAAAGTGAACCATTTCTAAAGTTTAGGGGGTTAAAATGAGCCAAAAATAGTTTAAGGGGTTAAGTGCTCCATCAAATTAGTTCAGGGGAGTAAAGTGGATTTTTTTTCTACAAGAAACATAGTATAGTTCTATGGTCTATCAATCAACGAAATTATGAAGACCTGGAAACCAAATTAAACAAAAGGTTAGAGAGTAAATTTCTTACACAAAGTTCAGAACTTTAGCTTCTTGCACAAAGTTGCAATACGAAAGCTTCTTTTGAAAAACAAATTTGACCACATTTTTCTCCCAACACCTATGAATGTTGATTGATTCCTCAAAATCCAGACGGCTCTGATGCTGTGCAGCATCAGCAAACACATACTGCCAGATCAGCCTTAGTGCTCCATTTGTCCGCACCCTTTATGTCACTCACACTTACAGTCATCTGCAGTAGAATTGGTGAGTCACCTTCTTCTTGTTCTTTCCTGTGTTTGTCACACTCCCTGTAGAGAGATAACGGCTTCGCAGAGTACACAAAAATGTCCTATTCCATTCCTTGCATCCACTGTGAATGTGATGCGACTAGGGCTAGCTTTTCTGTGAATTTCTCAGCAGAGAGAAAAAAAAATTAATTTTAGCAGAGATAGATGAGAAAAGATCGATGTCCATTGGCCATTGAAGAGGGATCCGAGGAACAAATGCATCTTCATTTTCCCTGTGTTCTGTTTGTCGTTCTTGGCGAGGTGGTGTTTATGATCAGAGATGCCAGCATTTGCTTCGTACTGATCTCTGAGCATCATTGGAAGGTACTGTATAATTCACCAGGGGAAACACACTGTTGCAAGTACAGCGACAATAGGGTTCCCATCTCGCAACGGTAATCGTCCGATTTACCGGTCTTGGATCCAGGATTTGGTACAGAATTACTGTTGGTGTTGTGTCTGAATGGCACCCGTTTGGAAGCAGGAATTTTGCCTGAAACATGTAGGCAAGAGAGGGGAAAAAAAGAAGAGAGATTCACAAAAACAGTTGATTACACCGGTCACATCTTCATCTGCCAAGGCGAGATATAAGCTCTAGATCCAGATTCCAGCATGATCTCTCTCTCTCTCGTCTTGTTGTTTTCACCACCTTTGTACATGTTCCCTGCGTTGAATTTCAGGCACGCCGACCATTTCAAGTACCAAAACATTGCAGCTCTCAATCAGCACATGGATTTCATCTATTGACCATGCAGATCTCAACTTGAAAGTTCCCTTCACCCTTCCAAAAAAAAAAATTCCTTATAACGAAAACAGATCCTCTGCAGTACTGCCCTCACATCTCGCGGTGTGATAATTAATCCTGCTTGAAATCTGGAGAACCTGTATCTAATTCTGAGCTCCTGAGATATACTTCACCAGATTCTTCTGCTCTGAAGCTGTGGTCACCATTGCCCTGATGATATCCATGCCTCTCTGAAAACAACGGCTGTGGTATCCCGTCATGTGTCCATCTGACGCCCCTCCTGAGAAAACGATCATGGAGGGGGGGCCTGCCATGGACCATTTGCATGAACACGACGTGCCATCATTCCCTCGGAGTCCGTGCCGCGCATGCGAGTCGTCGTCATCGTCGTCTCCTCCTCCTTCTTCTTCTTCTTCTTCTTCTTCTTCTTCTTCTTCTTCTTCTTCTTCTTCTTCTTCTTCTTCTTCTTCTTCCTCCTCCTCTCCTGTACCCATCATCCATCCATCGATGGTGAGAGCCAGCAGCTGGCTAGTGACAGGTTCACCTGTAGTCTGTAGATGGACGTCGACGACGACGGCGGTCCAGCCTTGTCGTCTCTGGCTGTGTGGTAGCAGCCTTCCCTCCTCATGTTCGGCGTGCGTCAGAAATTTCGTGGCTTGTTTCTGATCAAGCATCTGCAAATTTTTCAGCATGTACACAGTACAGTGCATCAAAACCTGGTGTTAGTGACTTTGTGCAGTTGAACAGTGCAAGATTATATAGATGCATGTGAGATGATCACATATGTATATATATTCAGAAACAGCCTTTCTGATGGCTGGTGCTGTTTGGTGGTCACCAAGATGATCAACCATGGTCAACAGGATCTGTTCTGCATTTTTCTTTTCCTTTTTTTTTGGGGATTATTTTGGTGCCCAGGCCTTATTTTGGTGCATGTCAGTACAGGAAGCAATCCTGGCCGACATATACTGCATAGGAGTAATGGTTGAATAGGGATGTTCTATGAAAATACCTGCGTATTTAGTGTGTATTTAGTTACTTCTTTATTACAGAGAGAGAGAGAGAGAGAGAGAGAAGGAAAACATTTACGCCGGTTGGTCTGTGGAGGTATATCTGTTCTTTTTTTGTAAATGCAAGTGGTTATAGCCATGTACTCTTAACTGGTTTTAACAATATCAGGTATAAATAGATAGTTAAGATTAAAAACTCAGAAAATGCTTAGTTTTCTGTAAACTTCATGTGAAACAGTACCCTACATATGGAACCTTTATCCAAAGATGAGCATGCACAATAGATTCTACAGAGATGATGAATGGATAAAGTACCAAGATGATTATTTCAAGTTTCTGAGTTCAATTTATATACTTAAAACGAGGCAGAGATAAACAAATACAGAGGGCAATAAATAAAAAGGTACTGTACTTACATAAACAAATAATAAACATCAAGATCATTAGAAGCGTACAATATCTAGGGCACATGCGAACATGCGTGCATGTGCCATCACTGTGCACTCAAAAAATATTCAGGTACGGTACCTTGTACTGCACTCTCTTTACTGCCTTGTTGGATGAGCAGCGTCTTTCTTCGTGAAAAACTATGCTCCTGATGGTGATTTTTCAGCTTGGTGGTTTTCCGTTACATCCGTCACTTCACACAAACTGAACATTACCAATACTTCAGAGAACTATTGATGAAAACAGATTATATAACCAAGCAACATCCTCTAAACAAGTTCTATCCTCTACACAGTGGACAAATACATGCTACGACTGGAGCTTTTATAACTCTCTTTGGTTAGCTAGTGTTGCAAAAATTTATCCAAAACTTTCTGCTCATGTGCGTGCCAAGGCTTGTTCCTAGTTTTAGGGGAAGGCAAGCACAAGAAAACTCTAGGTTGGAGCTCTATGTCTCGAGTAATTAGCTTCCTTAAGCCATGTCTTTTTTAAACCTTGGCGGTGTACATCCGTGTTATAGGTAGAGGCCGAGTTTTAATCCCTTGTTGAAAAAATTCTCTTTTGAACCTATAGCATTTTATTTACAAAACAAACACACTATCGAAGATAGGCTCTCGAACGAGGAAAAGGAATCCTTCAAAAGAAGAGGCTGAAGATCTGGATAAATAAAAACCGCGGGTAAGTTATAAGATTATAGCCCCTAAAATCTTCTACCGAATGGACCCTTCCATCCATGATAGCCATAAATTCTGATCCAACTGAGGGAGGGGTTGGGTTAAAAGGGTTTTTGTGGATATTACTAGCTGACAGTGGGTACAGGGTACAGATGGGCCCCCACTGTCCCAATGATCTGCAGAGAATGGCCCACCCAACAAATTTTACAGTCGAGGAACCCCATCGATCAGGGCATCCATTGATCAATCCTTCCTTCTAGCTCTGCAGTTTCTAACTCTAGTGGTAGTACAACCCTACAGAATATCCACAGAACACGGCTTTTTCCACCCAGATGTCCCAGAAAGCATGACAAACAGGTAGGTGAAGGCCTGAGGGCTACACCAGTTTCTCTTGGTTTCATCATTAAGAAAACCGAGGAGTAAAATGAGGAATGGAAGGAAGACCTACCACAGTTTAAAAAGGTACAGGTGAACTGAAGCTGAACCACTCTTCTCCAGTAACTGGGCTCCAGATTGGATCAAAGAATTGAGAATATTTTTCTTTCGGGAAGAGAAAAAAAAGCATCCAGTGTCTCTGCAATTTTTTTCTTTTCTATGAAACTTTTATGGGATACATGTGCAAATTTAGTCTTTAATGGGTCTGGTTCATGTTCAGTCGGTTTAATGGGTCTGGTTCATGTTCAGTAGGATTTACCTGCATAATTTTAGCCACAAGGACACTGAGAGGTCAATAACAGAGGGTGGGGGGTTAATGGGAAATAGAACCTATTTTGAACAGAAAAAGAATCTACTGTTAGATATGAGATGTGTGGACCTGTCATACATTTGGAACGGACCTGTATCTGGTATGGTACTAAAACGCCTGCATTGGCTGCATCTGGAGCTTTTCCTTCTCACTCTCCTTATAAAACCTGAAGGAGGATCTCTTGATGCTTTCTGGCCTTAGAGAAGGAAATTAATACATTGTCATCTGTGACCCCTTGCATCTTGAAGCACCTATGGCCGCTTACTCATTGCTCTCTGCAGTCTGCACTGAGATTGTCAATAATGATATTGTTGTAAGCTGGGGCTAGACAATTACTGGAACTCTGGAAGTCTTTGCCTAGAAAATAACTTCAATGGGCTCAGCATGCAGTAAATTGAATAAGCAATCAGTCTTGACAGAAGTAAAAAGGCACAAGTGCAACTAGCAGAAATATTCTATAAAGAGCTAGCATATTCCAGATAAAATTTTAATCTGAAGTTCTAAACATGAAGTAGTACCAGTGAGCATGTCGCATGCTCCCATAGCTGGTAGCATGTAGTGGACAATCAAATTTCTCTCACATGTACATACACTAGCTGAAGTATAAACTATCACCTAAGAGGAAATACTATGAAATAAATCAAACTAGAAGAACAGTGAAAATTCTTTACAACGCTTTAAGCACATCAACTGAGCTCTCTAACAAATAAAATATTAGGCAATAATGCCAACAGCAGCATTCAACTAGAGCAATTTTCATGTGAAATTACAATCCCTGTCAGACTGAAACTTGGACAAATGCAAATTTATTGGTGACCAGTGAGGCTTTATTGATCCCACATGCTCATTCGATCATTTGATATTGACATGAAAAGTGCGTGAGGTTGGGCATAAACCTTGAACTTCATTAATGTATAACAACAAAATGTGATTTGCGCATATGCCCTGAGCTCACCTAATGATGAGAGTCCCCATATCACTTCAGAGTCTTGGTCAATAAGATGGACCAAATTATATCTGCTCTCCGAATAATAAGGCAAACCTGAAATGGCACTGTTATACATGACACAGTTCATTATGGAGATTGTTTGGACCATGGACCATCTACTTGAGAGCGTTTTTCACATGGTAGTAGAGAAGAAGATATCTATATAGCACTGTTCAATGATTAGCAAGTGCAGGGCACTGGGTTTTTGTCGATTGTCCTCCTCCTTTTACAAAGGCTTGTCCAGAAGATCTGCACAATAGGCACAGTTAGTGCATAGCTCGGTTATTTACTATAGGTTTTCAACCACCTGCCCTCAGAAGGTACAGAATAAAGTATACTGTAATATAATTACTATAGGTTTTCACTAATTGAGAAGTCAAATGGTACACCACATAAATATTCTCAAATCGAACTGCTCCTGATCTAAATAAAACTTGAACTATCCCTCGATTCGATAGAAAATGAAGGGTCAGTATTAATCTATGAGCCACTGTAAGGAGTTATATCAGCTACTTCTCCGTTTCATATTATAAGACTTTCTAGCATTGTCCATATTCATATAGATGATAATGAATCTAGGCATATATGTGTACAGATTCATCAACATCTATATGAATGTAGGCAATACTAGAAAGTCTTATAATATGAAACGGAGGGAGTAAAAAATTGGAAACCTCATGTAATCTTCGACCATGAGGAACACAGTGGTATAAGTTATCCATATTGCACTATGGTGTTAGTTAATCCAAAGCTCACTGATATGATACTTGTTCACAACAGCCAGCAGCTGTGAAAGATACCCTTACCCTCTATTGATTCGTGCGGTATCTCGCAACTTCAAATTCCACAGGCGTGGTTGCCTTTGCCCATTCTGTCGAACACCTTGAGGGCGCTCGAAGAGATCGCCTGGCTGCGACGGTGCAACACGCCACGTACTCGTGTATCCCAAAATAAATCAACCTATAATTGAAACGAATTGATCCATCCAATTCTAAATTGATTTATTTTAGGACGAGGAGGATTCTATTATAATGTAAGTTAAACATGACCATAGTGATTTTGACATATGAATAATAAGTCGTCCAAGTTTTACAAAACCTTTACGCCGTTAACTAATTTTATATACTCATATATCAAAATTTTAAAAAACTTTACTTATGTGACATATAAAAACACTTATAAATTTAAGATGTGATTGTAGTACTTATAAAATTGTAGTAGATCAAAGTAGAAGGAAAAAAACTAATAAGATGGTTCTGTGAAACTTAGTATTTATAATACTTGTAGTTAAGTACCACAGTGATAAAACTCATATGGTTTTACATAACTTAGACTGAAATATTAGGGAAAGTGCAATTTTTAGGATTAAACTGGTAGAGTAGTCACGTGACCTGGAAAATTCCCTAAGGGGTTTTCGGGACCTGGGATTTGAAAATTTTGAGGTGATTTGAAATTTTCAAATTTGGAACGGAAGATTCAAAAGAATCTGAAAACTTTTCCTATGAAGTATGATATTTGTAGTACTCACTGGTCTAAAAATTGTCCTACAAAACATCCATTTATGTGCATTCTGCACCTCAAAAGAATAAAATGCTGCAAGGGCCCAAGTCCATTAATTTCCGGGCCATTAAGCCCATTAGATATGGAAATAACTCATCTCCTCTTTGCTCGTACTACTATAAAAATAATTATTTTACGAGAGTCCCTTAAGATTGCAGACGGATCATAACCAGTCGCGCTTGCAAAACTCAGCCTGCATTTTGCATACGGCATGTGGGCCTGTTAAGGGGCGTGCCTGCAAAAAGTCCAGCCGACCTCCCTCCACCTTGAAAATCTACTCACTCCCTCATTCTTATCCACTCCTCCCTTATTCGGATGGCGGCGGGCTCGGCTTTCCGACCACGTGGATCCCGCCGCCTCTCCTCATTCTCTCCCGTGTGTTCTTCGATACCGGTGACTGTAGTTCGCGGAGTGGCGACGTCGGTTGTGGACCTGACGGGGGCGGATCCGGCGGCGAGTGACACTGATGGTAGAAGTGGCAACGGCGGGCTTGGTCTCCAACCGTGTGGATCCCACCGCCTCTCCTTCCTCTCTTCCTCGGCTTCATCTCTCAACGGCCGGAAGGGGAGGGGGCGGCGGATCCAGCCAGGTCAGATCCAGTGGCGGCGGCGAGCTCGAACGGCCGATGGGCTTAGGATCCCCGCCGCCGGGCGAAGCAGAGGGGGATGGCGAGCTAGGGTTTCGATATTTTTTTTCATGATTTTTCGTTTCCTCATGCGGACGACATAAGCACCGAACGGGAAAAATGGATTTTCACTATTTTCTCGTGATTTTTCGTTTCCTCATGCGGACGACATGCGCCACCTGCATGGAAAAATCGCTATTTTCACATACATCCAAACAAACGGCTGGCTCAGACGCATAGAAAAATAAGATTTGACTGCATATAAATTTTTTTTTGGTAGTGTCAATCCTCTATTGAAGTATTTATATGGCCATAAGATCATAACTGTTATATATCTTTAACAAAACAAAAGTGTATTCGAAGTGATGTAATGTTGTGGACTTTTGATAAGATTAGGCAACATTTAATTGCAAGATGCCATTTGGTGGAAGTGGAACCATTGATACCCTCAGTAAGTTGTATAAGACATGTCTTATACATCATTTAAGACAAGACATGTTGCAAGTTGTACTTCCTCCGCCCAAAAAAAAGGCAACCTAGTACTAGTACTACCATGTTACTAGGTTGGTTTTTTTGACGGAGGAAGTATAAGACAATACATCACCAAGGCTTGGAAAATAGCAGTAAATCATGGGTTTCATCCTACTAGATTTAGTAAAACTATTAAAGCTTGCAAATTATTAAGCATTCGAGAAAAAAAAAAGCTTGCGAATTATCATACCTTGGTTCTTTCTTCAGAGCTGTATTCTGATTGCTCATAGGAAAAAAAAACAACATGTGTTCTGAAATCTGAACAAACTGGATAGCATGCGTAGAACAAGCAAACAATATGGAGGAAAGCGAGACATATCACTATATTTAAAAACTTTTGGCATCAGTCAGTGAGAAAAATACAGTAATTAATATATCCTATAGGAAGAACGTAACTATAAACAAAGGTATTTACACGTATAATCACAAAGCGTCTTTTTTCAGATCGAGCCAAAGAAGCAGCCTTCGAGGCCGGCCAAGAAACCTAGCCTTCCATGCAGGCTCCTCACTCTCATAGACAAATCCACATTTGTTGTACAGCTTCTGTGCTGCCTCATTGTTGATGGCAACATGCACATACAGATCAGTTATACCTGCCAAAGTTTTGCGCAACATGAACATTGGTGAACAAAAAGGGCGTTAATCAGGGAAAAGAAGAGAAATAATAGGTCTGCTAATCAGCTCATGGACTGTTTAAGCTCATCAGAAGTTAGCAGGACCATGTAAAAAAAATTAACTATCAGTTTGTAGAAGGTATTGTTGTGCTGGACATTCTCACAACTCTGAAGTCTGATTTCCATGCATTTACCAAGTAATGGACCTAATTATAATTATATGATCATCAACATACATGAAAGCAAATTGACTCACCCCATTCACGAGCCAGTTTCTTAGACTTGTCAACGAGGGCATAACCCAATCCATTTCTTTGAAGCTCCTTAGCAACACAAACATTGCTCAGATAAGCCCTTGTATGGCTGGACTCATTTACCTATTTATATATATATGGCAAAACATAATATTATAATTCTTTGAAGAAGTAAGAAAATGTTTTTTTTAAAATTAAAAATCAGTATTTTGGATCATATTTTCACCTATACTTCCAAATGCAACTCATGTTTATTTGATAACAAAATGAGAAAATATATAGTAAGTTAAATGCATGTGTCGTCAGAAAGCAAGCATTGCAGATGTTAAGTATAATTAGTTAACTCTGTTTGAAACTATAGAAAATGATAACCGATGAAATAAAAGAAACTAATCTAATTTATGACTTTAATCAAGTTTCATCCTTAATTACATGAAATTTCTAATAGAATACAATTCAAAAGAACTCAATAACCTTACCCCAGGCCTCTTTCCGGTCAGTTCATCTGGTAGCCAAAGACACTGATTAAGGTCTAAACTACCAACTACAACTCTCTCTTCTCCATCTTCCACAAACTGAAAGTGCACAAAAAAATAAGACATCAGATTCAGTGGGCAAACTCTAGTATTTCATGGATTAATTCTGTTAGAGATGAATACCAGATGTAGTGTAAAGCTCTAAGAATAACATGTGGGCCAAGAGAGGTGAATATGCAAAAGTGATGATGAATAGTGCAATTTTGATATAAAAGAACATACAACTACCAGCAGACTAATCTGGAAAACAAAAAAGATAACTACTGCCAAACTCCATAGTGTAATTTGGAATTTTTTCTATGCACTCTGCTTGTGATAAAAATGAAACACAGTGAGCCTAGAAACGCCTTTCTCCAAATTTCTTCCTGTTGTAGACTTTAGGCCCTGTGGACCTCGAGCTTTGTACACATGCAGTAATTGTTAATGTGAATAGGACTGGCAATACGCCCATGGCTTATATTCCTCACTTAAAGATAAAGTTGATGTTAGGTTGCTTATATATTTTGGGCATACATTTCTAAACAGTGACTTCATCCTATTTATATTTATAATGATGGGGTCGTCCACTGCTCCACTATACCTCTTCTCATTAAGAATGAACAAAGTTCCTAGTCTCTTCTCTTCTTAAACCTAGCCTCAGAGCCAGGTCAAACCATTTCAACACCTAGATTAGGGCAAGCTGGCAAGCCATAAAACTTTCATGTTTAAGTATTATTACCTTTGTCCCGTAATATAAGGGATTTTGGCTATGCAATTGTATAGCCAAAATCCCTTATATTATGGGACGGAGGGAGTATATGCAAATGGAATACATGAAAATTCTCGAGGCAATGAATTTAACCTTTTGTCATTCAGAATTAAATATTTTAGTCACATGAAATGGATTTGGGAAAAAAAAACATTCATTTGATGGCATGATATCTATATAGCATTATACCTTACATGTAGAACAAAGCTCCTCTGCCGACACCAAAGAAGGCAACAGTGGGACTGTTCCATTTATACATGAAACTCTTTGAAAATTGATCATCTTCCCAGAAATTCGATCTTGTAATGCGTCATACTCCCGGTCTGCCAGAGATTTTCTGAGATCCTAATAAAACTTTAAATAAGTAAAACTAAAATTATTATTTAATCGTTTTGATGGTTCGCAGCCAGACCCAGGTAAAACAGGAAAAGATAGGCATGCACTGGGAGTATAGTCGGTATAGAATGAAGATTTATTAAAAAGGTTCAAGAAACATTATGATTCGTACAATGTGGCATCATTTTGCAACTAGAAGAAGTCCTTTATGCTAACTGTTCAAGACTCGACCAGAAGGATGATTTCAACAAACAGAAAAACTAAATTATATTTGTATTTAGAAATATATTTGTAACAATCATCACTACATTTGCATCTTTGCAAAAGATAAGTTTTGAATGGCCTACCAAATACGAGAACTGGCTCTATTACCTAATAAATTATCACTGGGAACCTCAAATTCAGAACTTAATTCCCAAAGGCAAGAAATTCCTTGCTACGGAATTTAGTTAATTACTAGCAAACTAGAACTTAAAGAAAGTTAGAACGCTTGCAAACAGTCATTTCGTCAACCAGACAATCACAAAACTAATCCACACCCAATGTGGGCTAAGGCTAACTAACACATGCGCGGGGGATGAAGGTTGAAAAGTTTTCGCACAAATTCGCGGTCGCCTCGGCCATCACATTCCCAACCTAGCAGATGATCGAGCAGGAAAGGGGATCAAATCAAGTCAATCACCTCGGCCCCGTAGGAGTCGGTGGCGTACTCGTAGAAAGTGCGGATGCGGAGGCGCACGGCGGCGCGGAGCTCGTCGAGCGTCACGAACTCCCGCACGGCCACCGCGCCCGCGCCGCTCCCCTCCAGCACCAGCGCGCCTCCGCCGCCGCCGGTGGTGGTGGTGGCTGCCGCCCCCGCGGCGGCGGCGGCGGAGGCGGCGCGGCACCGGAGGCGCGGCGGATTGATCGGGCGGCGGGAGAGCGGGGCGGCGAGGGTGGGGTGGCGGTGGCGGTGGCGGGCAGGAGGGGATGCGGCGGAGTGGGGAGGTGGCGTGGGCGGCAGCAGCCGCGACGCCGACGCCATGGGGATGGGGGTCGAGGCGGTCGGCTGCGGCGGCGGCGGGTGGTGGTGGTTGGTTGGTTGGTTTGGTTTCAACTGGTGGGGGTGCGTCTCCGCCACAACTGCCGCTGTTGCTGCCGGCTAAAATACTTAACGAACTCTACACTACTACTCCCTCCGTCTCAAAAACAGGTTTACGTGTCCATCTTATATAAATTTTTTTTATCATTAGTATTTTCATTGTTGTTAGATGATAAAATATAAATAATACTTTATATGTGACTTATATTTTTAAATTTTTTTATAATTTTTTCAATAAGACGGACGGTCAAACGTTGGATATGAAAACTCAGGAATTGAGTCTTTTTTGGACGGAGGGAGTACTCCGTAGTTGGTGAGACTTGAGCTGGACGGGAGAGGTGAGCAACCAACTTGGAATAAGGGTTTCTCTTTTTGAAAGAAAAAAAAACCAAAAAAGCGAAAAACTAACGGATATTTCGAATTATTTTATTTTTGAAATTTTAACACATTTTTACTGAATTTAAATAAATTATAACCAAATTCACAAATATTTGAAAAAATTCAAAAGTTTTGCTCGAAATATTTGCTTGCTAGAGGTGGGGACGAAATTCCTGAAATTTTCGAAATTTCCATCCCTGCCTAGAGTACGATGTGATGTTTTATAGTATAATGAATATGGGATATGACACATTTCATGTTAGATTCATTTATTTTAGAAAAGAAAAGTACTGATCTTTGACTAGCTCGAATAAGATCTTGTAAGGATCTATTCGGCAAATATTGTTGGAAAATAAACCCACTTAAAATGGAATAACTTATTAACGTATCATTAAATTTGAAAATGAATTAGTACGATTTTTTAAAACGACTTTTGTATAAAAAAGTTTTATAAGAAATACAATATTTAGCGGTTCGAAAAAACGTGCATGCGAAAAATGAGAAAATAGAAGTTGGGAAAACTTACTGTCGAAGTCAGCCTAAGTTACTCAATCTGTTTTAAATTATAAACCGTTATAGTATTTAAAATTTATATAGGAATACTCATGAAGTACTTATGCCATCAGCTACTCATCGTTCAAATTTATTCTTATTTTGTCCTAACTACAGTACTACACTCGACAACTAAGTATTTTCTTTTCTCAACCTTACATATGCTAACAACAGAAGGATACTACTATCTCCCTCCCAATATTTATAGCTAAAATTACTTATATTTATAAACAGAGGTAGTATTATTTTATAATGGTGGGAACAAAGTATTATCGAAGGCATCATAAATCCATTGAACATGGTCACATTCTTATCCATTGAACACGTGCTGTGTTTTTAAAACTGATAGACAACAACAAACACCAAAAATTAGAATTTGAACCCTGTTAAGGCTGGATTCATAAATCATAACCACACCGCTTTTTTTTAGCGAAGAGTATTTTTTTTACCCGGCCTCTATATCCAATCGGATATATGCAGCTATTTTAAATTAGGAACTTAGCCTATTAAACAGGGAACTTAGCCCTCAAATAACTCAATCTGAAATTCGCTTCTATGGAGATTTGAACTCAGTACCTTAGGGTGCTGACCTTAGGGTGCTATTCAGGTCACTGCAATAACTACACCGCTTAACCATTTGTCATAGCCAGCCCCAAGTATTGCGCCACTTATCCAAAGAAATGATCAAATACATTTGAAATTGCAAATGGTATACACATGAATTTGAAAGGGGAATGGTATTTCACGATATGTACGCATATAGGGTTTGCATTTGGTGGTCAAATCAGAGCGAATACGAGGTTTTGTGGATGAGAATATG
This sequence comes from Oryza meridionalis, assembly GCA_000338895.3. NCBI lineage: Eukaryota > Viridiplantae > Streptophyta > Magnoliopsida > Poales > Poaceae > Oryza > Oryza meridionalis. The sequence continues at coordinate 9,636,469 of CM002531.2, read as the reverse complement.
ATATCAAGGCTCTGGACAGAGAAAAAGAGGGGAAATAGAGAATACTACCTCCGTTTCAGGCTATAAGTCTTTTTAGCATTGCCCACATTTATATGGATATTAATGAATCTAGACACACATATATATTTAGATTTATTAACATATTTATGAATATGGTCAATGTTAGAAAGTCTTATAATATGAAACGGATGAAGTATATCAGTAGTGAAGAAAAGATCTTTAACACCGGTTAGAAACACCTTTTAGTACCGGTTGTAGTACCTGACAGGCAAATCGGGACTAAAGACTCAATCTTTAGTACCGGTTGAAATAACTAGCACTAAAGATGTATACCAGTCAAAAAAAAGTGTGGGATATGTGGCTGAATCTCAAGATCTCTCATCTCAGCCCTCACGCGTATTATCATCCCACGTACTACACACATCTGACTTAGATAGAGATGCTTTATTTTTAAACTAACTCTGAAGACATGTTTAGTACTGGTTGGTAACACCAACTGATAGTAAAAATATCTTTAGTCCGGGTTGATGTTACCATCCAGTATTAACAATGATTTTTTAGTCTGGGTTGATGTTACCATCCAGGACTAAAGATCCTCCAGCATTAGTCTCGGTTGATGTTACCACCGGTATTAAAGACGTATTTTTAGTACTGGTTGGTATGATCAACCCGGACTAAAATTGTTTCAAAAGACTTGGATTTTTAGAACCGGTACTGAAGTGTCTCTAGTATCCGTTCTTAATCTAACGGAGATATTTGTGATTTTAGGTACCACAAGAAAAAATCAGTTCACCAATAGTGTATCTTACTCATGAAAAATCGTTTTTCATTTCTAATCGAGATATATTCAAGGGCTGATTAATATTTTTCTTTATTTAGCTAGAGGAAAATATAAATTAAGGCTTTCATATAAAAATATTTTGTGTATAACTCAAAACCACATTTGGTGTCATGGTGAAGTTGTACATGCATAACTTCATCCAGGGGTTTATGCTTTAAAGTTTAAAATTATGCACCTTCAAATTACTTGGGCACTGAGGCAAGTATCTATTGTGGATGCCAGGTCTTTTGCTTTTACGAAAGTAGGATGCATCATGTATTGACATGTGCAAATGAACTTTGCGCTTGCTTGAAGGGAAGGGAACGCATAATAGTAGTACAAGGGTTCGACAAAGTGTGAAATTTGGCCGAGTTGGTCAGTTTTTGAACTTCTACCAGAATTGCAATACATATATAGCCTCCCTCTAGTTATAGATATTCGATGTTTAGGGTAAAATTCAGTCAAACTTTTAAAATTCCAATAGTTAATTTTAAAGGACTCCTTTACACTTTTAAATGACCAAAGTGAGTATATACTGCTGTCACCCTTCAAAGGATTGTCATAAGGCAACATGCATGCAGAGCAGAGAAGAATAACTCATTCTATGGTAGATGAAAGACGTAGAGCCAAATAATTAATAGGAGTATCTTCTAACAAACATTTTTAACAATGGTCACTACTAGTAGTAAGATTAATCAAGTCACTCCATCTTTTCTCATCTACTGCTGTCAGCAGAATAAGTTTTCCACGATTAATCATTAGTGATTGGCGTGATATCAAATGGTTTTAAATGAGTTGGCAATATATTTTGAGTAAAATACACCGCCGGTCCTTAGAGTTGAAGCGCGGTGTCACTTAGGTTCATGATCTTATAAAATATTAAGGTCCATTTATAAAACATTAAGATCACCGGGTTGACAGTCCTATGTGGAGAGGGGGCACGCACGGAGAGGTGAGGGGCTGACACGTTGCCGGTTTTTCCCTTTTTTGGTTTTTTTCTTTTCTATTTTTTGCGGTTGTCTGTTCCTTTTTTTCTGTTCTGGTTTTTTTTCTTTCTGGTTTTTTACACTTCAGCTATACAAATTTTGTATACGACAAATAAAAAATAAAAACTTTATATATGCGTATAAAACTTTATATATATATATATATATATGTATTTTTGGTTTTTATACGTACATGTACCAATTTTTATACATGTATACAAAGTTTATATATATATATAAAGTTTGTATACGCGTATATAAATCTTGTATCCGCGTATGTAAAGTTTTTATATATGCATACAAACTTTGATACGCATATATATACGTATGTAGACTAGTAGTAGTAATACATACGACTAGTAGTAATAGTAATGGTAGTAGTAGTACTACTAGTAGGTACTAGTAGTATTAGTACTACTAGTAGTACTGTAGCTGAGGCACCGCGCGCACCGTGGGCGCATGACTGGTCGCGCATCAGCCCTCTGTCACGGCCTAAAATTTAGCATAAATTTTCAGACTATTTTATGTATTAAATCCTTGTCCAGGACCAGCCAGAATACACAAAACGACAAGTAATAAACAGATCTAAATGTAAATAAAGCGTAAAATACTTACAGCAGAGGCACTTAGTCCTCACACCGAAAGAGAACGACAGCAGCGAAAAAGGCGATCCTAGCGGGGCTTCAGCTCCACTCCACAGGCAAAACTCAACTGGGGTCTGAGCCTTGGTCCTCTAACTCCGTCTTCAACTCAGAAGCACTATACTTCTGAAAAGGGAAAATAATAGCAAGGCTGAGTACAACCACCGTACTCAGCAAGCCACACCAATGATGCAGACGTGCAAGGGGATACAAGGATGGCTTGTGGCTATTTACATAAAGGCGGTTGTAAAGCATTTTATTAAGCAAAACAGTAAAACGGTTGATTAATTAAGATAATATTAGATCTCCACTGAACAAAGCTACCACGTTGAACAGACCCAACCAAACTACCTGAACTGCACCAGTTCATTAATCAATTATTAAGGATGGGACTAATCACGGTGAATCTGGTCGATCGCCCATAACCGCGGGCACGGCTATTCGAATAGTTTTACTCTGGCCAGAGGTGCACAACTATATCCACAAGACACAATCCACCGGCATGTCACCGCGTTATCATGTGCCCATGATGAACACGTCACCACGTCGACTGATTGTGACAAGACCCTTCGCATAACCCTCCCCTAACCATCCACACAACGCTAAGGTTTCACCCCCACCCGTTACCTCGGAGGTGGGCAGTCCCCTCATGCGCCACGGTGAATCCGCCAGCTGGACAACCGGATACCCTGGCCGACCCAACTCCATCACGCCCACCCTCGCTACTGGTGCCTAGGAAATGGTCGAGTTATACTTCAGATCAAGCAGTTATCCACTCCCGCATGTGGTAAGCACTGTATGTCTTCTAGGGTTTCTTGTGAACCGGTCCTTAATTGCCATGGGTGCGACTGGCAAAACCATGCACCCACAGCCCACCATTCAGTCGCATTTTAGTTAGATAATTACGACCATAAAACATGGCCGGATGTCTCGAGCACGCAGCTCGTCAAGATACTAGATGTCTAATAATATAATTAACCCATCAACTGAGCTAGTGGTAATTAGGCATGGCTAAGCATATAATTCTAGCTAGGTCACATAAGTAACATGAGCTAATCAATTTATTACCCAAGGTTGACAAAGGACATATATCAAATAAACATGGCACAAGCGAGCAGATAGGTAATACCTGGATCCCATGTAATTAGCAAAACATGCATATTTATTTGCAAACGGTAAAACATTTATAATTGGGATCAACATGCTCAAGGGGGAATGTGTGACTTGCCTTGCTTCTTCCAACTTCCGAACTCTTTTCCTCGCAACCGCGAGCTTCCGAAATGGCGGAAACTACTCGCTGACACGCAAAATAAGGAAAAACTCTAATAAACCCCAAGGAAACAATATATAAAAAGTAAACAAACTTGTAGATCTCAATTTTAGATGAATTTTGCAAGTTGAATGGCCCAATTTGGAGTTCGTATGAATAAGTTATGAATTTTAGAATTTTTTGAGCCATTAAATGAATTTTTAGAATTATTAATGACTTATTGCGCAATTATTAATTATCTTTACAAAGGAAATCTAGACGCTGACATCAGCAAAGAGGGGGCCGGTGCCGATAGGCGGGTCCCACGCATCAGCGGCATAAGGGGGAGGCACACGGTGGACACGGTCCACCGCGGCCGGGACGGCACTGTGGACCCGGACCACGGCGGTCCACGGGTGGCTACACAGGGTGGCAGAGGGGCGGCGGCGGCTCACGGCCGGACTCGGCCACTAGCGGCACGGTGCGGCGCGGTGGCGGGCAAGGGAGGCTGCCGCCGAAGGGGAAAAAGGGGAGATGGAGGGGAGTGCTCACCATGCGTCGGGGCGGCGAGGGGCAACGGGCAGTGGCAACGCTCCCTCGGGAAGGGCGGCGACGGAGATCTGACGGCGACCCGCGAGCACGAAGCGGCGGACGGTGGCCGGGATTCCCTAGGGAAGAAGATAGAAGGGTTAGGGAGGAACATAGGCGACCAAAGCGGTGATTATACCACGCCGGAGAGGAGAGGAATGGTGGAGCTCACCGGCGACCGAGAGATACCGAGCTTCGGTGGGATTTCCGCAGCTTGGAGCGGCAGCCGAGGTGCGGTGGGGCGCGGCGAACATGGTGGAGGCAGTGGCGCAGCTTGCGGTGGACGGGGATGGTGGCAGCTGTACCACGGGAAAGGGGAAAGAGAGGTTTGGGAGGAAGGGGCTGCGACATGGCCGGCTGGAGAGGAAAAAGAGAGAAGGGGGCTCGCCGGCGCGGGAACACGGGTGTTCGGCGGGTTCCAGGTGACAAGAGGTGGCGGCCGGGGAGCGGCTTGACGCTGCGAAGTCTGAGGAGGAGGTGGAGTGGCCCGGCGTGGTCCGGGTCGCCGGCGATGAGTGGCTGGAGGTGGCAAATGGTAGTTGTAGCTCGGGTGTGTGGTGAGGATGTGGTTTCGGTGGCGGGAGGCGACAACTGAGTGGCGGCCGAGGTTGAGCTCGAGACGGTGAAGCTATTGGTGGTGGCGGCGCAGCACGGCGACGGCCAAGGCGGCAGCGGCACGCGGCTGGACTCGGCGGCGGCGTTTCGGAGGCGGAGAGGGGAAAAGGAGTAGGGGCAGTGGTGGAGCTTGAAGCAGTGGTGCCACTGGCGCAAGCGGCGAGGCGCGACGACGGCTAGTGCGGCGGTAGTCGCCGGCTGAAGTTCGCCGGAGAGTGGCGGCGCATGGGCTCGGTAGTGTGGGGGAGGTAGGAGGCGCGAGAGGGAGTGGCGAATTGGGGAAACGGATGAGGGGAGGCCGGGGTGCATTTTTATAGGGCTTGGGGATGGAGATCGTGGCCGGGAGAGGCAGGATCGGCCGGCAACGGAGACGCGAAGTGGAGCTCATGGGGAGGTCAAACCGGCGCCATTTCTTGCAGGGAGAGTGGGGGAAACGGTGGAGGACGTGGAGGGGATCGTGCCTACGTGGTTGGGCGTGAGCAGGAAGCAGGAGGGCGCCGAAATCGGCGGCGTCATGTGTTAGCTAACGCTCGAATCAAGAACTCTCAACTTCTTCCTCAGAACGAACTCACAAGAACTCGGAATTACTCTCGTGAAATTACTGGAACCTCATAGATTCATCTCGCGTCCAATCGGACCGAGCCCCGCCGCCAAATCGCCGCCATGTTCCAGCCTGAGTTCATCTGCTCTTTACAGTTGTAACTATACTCACGCAACACACGCACCCACTCTCTCCCTCACGCCTCCTGGCCGCAATGGGCCTTACAACGCCTATCACTTGGCCCACATCAGCCCATAGAACTTTGAATTCACTTGTCGAATACGCTTCTCCCTCGTGCCGACATCTTCCTGTTGTACGCCTTCACTCTGCTTCAGTTCATCATCTTCCTCACGCCCGCGCTTGGCCTTGAAGCTCCTGACATCCTCCCTTCCTTGAAAATTGGCTTGCCCCCAAGCCAATGCTCGAGGAAAGCGCGCCGTCAGTTCTTCCATGTCTTCCCAAGTAGCATCCTCCGGAGGTGTACCTGACCACTGGGTTAGTAACTGAACCACTGTGGAAGTACCTTTCTTGGTTATACGACGATCCATGAACATAGCAGGGACTTGAAGATGATCCCAAGAAGACGGAAGCTGCTGCTGAACCTCAGGAGTATACCCCACTGCTGCCTTCAACTGGGACACATGAATCACTGGATGAATGTGACAATCAGGCGGCAGCTGCAAACGATAAGCAATGGTACCAATCTTGGCAATGACCTGAAAGGGACCATATTAGCGGAAAGCCAGTTTATGGTTGGCTCGACGAGCAACCGAAGACTGCACATACGGTTGGAGCTTCAAATACACCCAGTCACTGCAGTGGAACTCTCTAAAGGATATGTTCTTATCTGCATACACCTTCATCTGTTGTTGAGCCCGGTGAAGATGTTGCTGAACTAGCTCATGCATTACCTTCCTGTTTTCCAACCAATCAGATAGTTCTGGTACTTCACAGTCCTCTATACTGATACCAAAATGCGCTGGTGCATGGCCATATACCACTTCAAAAGGAGTACGGTTAATAGCAGAATGGAATGAGCTGTTATACCAAAACTTGGCTAAATATAACCAAGAGGCCCATTTAGATGGAGAAGCATGAGTAAAACATCTGAGAAAGATTTCTAGGCATTGGTTGACACGCTCTATTTGCCCATCAGTTTGCGGATGATACACTGAGCTCATGTGGAGGTGAGTACCAGACTTAGTGAATAGACATTCCCATAATTGACTGGTGAATACTCTATCCCTGTCTGAAATAATGATTCTAGGCATTCCATGAAGTTTATAAATGTGCTGCATAAACTCAGTTGCTACTCCCATGGCAGTAAAAGGGTGATGTAAAGGTAGGAAGTGTGCATATTTTGAGAATTTGTCAACAATCACAAGAATGCAATTGAATCGACCAGATTGGGGTAGTACCTCAATAAAATCCATAGAGATTACCTGCCAAACACCATCTGGAACTGGCAGAGGTTGTAACAATCCTAGATACTTAACTCGTTCAGGTTTAGCTTGAATGCAGATTTGACACTGTTTCAATTGAGACTGGACTTGCTTCTTCATGCCAAACCAAGCAAAGAGCTGTTTAATTCTTCTATAGGTTACAGGGAACCCAGAATGAACCCCCAAAGGACTGTTATGCAGTTCCTGAATGATTTTCTGCTGCAACTTAGTATTGGTTCCCAACCATTTCTTCCCTTATATCTGAGTAACCCATTTTTAAGACTGAAATGTGGCTTGGCTGCAGGATCAATAAGTAATTCAGAAATCAACTGAGTAGAATAAGCATCCTGAACATACCCTTCAACTACTTCCTGTAACCACACAGGTGTACAAGATGACACAACCAATACTTCAACTGTTTTAGGAGAGTCCTTTCTTGACAAGGCATCAGCAGCAGAGTTGGTGGTACCCTTCCTATAGCAAATTCTATACTGCAACCCCAGTAATTTGGTAAATGCTCTTTGTTGCCAAGGAGTATGAAGTCTCTGATCTGACAAGTGCACCAAACTATGATGATCTGTGAGAATTACGAATTCTTGTAACTGCAGATACGGTCTCCAATGATCAATGGCTAGCAGAATCGCCATACATTCTTTTTCATAAGTTGATAGCCCTATGCTCCTGGGTCCTAAAGCCTTGCTGAGATAAGCTATGGGATGCTTGACCTAGGATAACACAGCCCCAATACCCGTGTCACTTGCATCAGTTTCCACCGTGAACTCCTTGTTAAAATCTGGTAAGGCCAATACTGGAGCAGTCACTAAGGCTTGTTTCAAGCAATTGAAAGCAGCATTGGCTTCCGGAGTCCATTTAAACACCACTCCCTTCCTTAATAGTTGAGTTAGAGGTTTACTGATGAGTCCATGGCCCTGAACAAATTTTCTATAGTACCCAGTTAACTCAAGGAATCCTCTTAACTTCTTAACCGTAGTTGGAATTGCCCAGTTAACCACATCTTGTATCTTCTTAGGCTCAGTAGAGACTCCATTGACTCCAATCACATGCCCCAAATAAGAAACTTGTTGTTGAGCAAATGCACATTTACTAAACTTAACCTTCCAATGATCTTGAGCCAATAATTGCAAAACAGTGTGCAAATGCTCCTTGTGGGATTCCAGATCTGGACTGTAGATGAGGACATCATCAAAGAAAACTAATGCACATTTTCGCAACACTGAAGCCAAAGTAGAGTTCATAGCTGCTTGGAATGTTGCAGGTGCCCCAGTCAGCCCAAAGGACATCACCTTGTACTCAAAATGACCAAAGTGAGTCTGGAAGGCAGTTTTAGATGCATCATCCTCCACCATTCTAATTTGATGATAACCTGCCCTTAGATCTAATTTAGAAAACCTTCGGACCCAGATAGTTCATCCAAGAGTTCTTCTATGATTGGTACTGGATATTTACTCTTAACAGTGAGATTGTTCAATTGCCTAAATCAACACATAGCCTCCAAGTGCCATCTTTCTTTCTAACTAACAAGCAGGGGAAGACCAAGCACTTTGACTATGTTGAATAACCCCTGACTGCAACATTTCAGTTATTTGCTTCTCAATCTCATTCTTGAGTTCAGGATTATACCTATATGGCCTCAAATTAACTGGTTGTGCTCCTTTCACTAGAGGGATTTTATGGTCACAGTTTATTCTTGGAGGTAACCCTTCAGGTTCATCAAAAACAGCTTGATATTCCTGTATTATCTGTTGAATACATTCAGGGACTGCAGACTGAGATTCAAACTTAGTGTTTGATAATTGTACTGCATAGTTGTTCCATAGAAATTTCAGCACAGTGTCCCACTGCAGTAGATATTCCTTGCAATCTAACAGTCTCTTTCAAATGCTGGAACTGCACCCATTTTTGCACCCAATCAATGTTCATGGGACTGTGTTGTTCCAACCAGTCCATGCCCAAGATAATGTCATAACTGCCAAGGGGAATGAGTCTAAAGTCAGTTTTGAAACTATGGCTTTCAATCCACCAGTCACATTGAGGGATAATTTTGGTACAGTTTAACTGTCCCCCATCTGCAATTTGCACTTGCAAAGGAGTTTTCAGAATCTCCATCCCAGCAAGCTTGCTGCCCAACTACTCATCTATAAACGAGTGAGAGCTTACTGAATCAATTAACATGAACACTTCGGCTCCTTGAATCCACCCACTTAATCTAATTGACTTGACTGATTAAGTCCCATTGATTGCCTGCTGACAAATGGCTAACAGATTTCCTTCTCCTTCCACAGAACTAGTGTCATCTTCAGGAGATGATTCCTGCCCTGGATGAATTACTTCCAACAGCTCTTGTACCACATGAAGCTGCACAGAATTGGCACACTTATGCTCCTTACTCCACCTTTCCTCACAAGTGAAGCACAACCCTTGGATTTTCTATAGGCCTTGAGAGCAGACAACTTCTCATCTCTCACTCTTGATTGATCTACATTCTTTCTTTCTTCCTGAATTGGAGTGACCTGTGTCCTGTTTGGCAACAAGGTCTGCTTAATTGGAGTTCTGTTGTAGACCACACTGTCAGTCCTCCTTTGGCTACTAGATTTAGCTCCCTCCAATGCCTCCTCCTGCAGAAAAGCTAGAGAGCAGGCTGTGTCTAGGTCTTGAGGCCTTTGCAATAACACACCAGATCTAATTTACATTGGTGGTGCAGTTTGCTCATAAGCATTCAGTTGGTGCATCACACTGTCAAAGGACTCCACATAATCAGAAACTATAGTTGTCTGATTGAAACCACTGTCTGATCATTGACTGGTGCTTGTCCCTGGTGAATCGAGCACATACCCTCTCACATAAGTCATACCACGTAACCCCAATTAGCTGGTTTCTCACTGATTGCAGCCAAAATGCAGCGTTACCCACAAAATTCAAAGTTGCAATCTTAACCCAATTAGCCGGCAAAATCCCATACACATCAAAATACACTTCGCAATTGGCACGCCACGTCTGAGGATTCTCATCATTAAACTGCGGACATGTCATAGGCGGCAAACTCCCAGCGATTCCCCCTCCTACCATTTCTGAATTCCCAGGACTGTCTCCCCCAAAAACAGAAACAGAGTTTAGGTCAGGGTCTCTTTTACCTTGAATAAACGGGGTAGAAGGAGACGCAACAAATTGTTCATCCTTAACTTCTGCAGCTCCCTTGTCCCTTCTGTTTGATTTACCAACCGATTCCTCCAACTGCTCCACCTTAGAACTCAGCGAAACAAGAACAAGTCCTAGATCCGACACCTTCTTCTCTACTTGAGGAAGTCTCGCTTTGACAGCTACCTTCAAATCCGCCATATCTGCTCGAGATCTTGTCTCCGCCTCCTCCCTCTTCTTCTCAAAGTCTTCTAACATCTTCAGTAGCAAATCTAATTTGCCATCCTGCCCCATGATTTGCGCCGTTTGCTTGGTGATATGACGTGGCTTTTCTAGGGTTGCTAACTCGTGACTGCTCCGAATCCAGCCAACCTAGTTGAGGCAAGTTCTGAAGAACTTTTCGCGAGATTCAGCTCGAAAGCAGATCTCAATCCCCAACTCGTGATTCTACAGCCGGATCAAGAGATTGTAGCCGCGAAATAGCTCCATACCAGGTGTTAGCTAACGCTTGAATCAAGAACTCTCAACCTATTCCTCAGAACGAACTCGCAAGAACTCGGAATTACTCTCACGAAATTACTAGAACCTCATAGATTCATCTCGTGTCCAATCGGACCGAGCCCCGCCGCCAAGTTCCAGCCTGAGTTCATCTGCTCTTTACAGTTGTAAATATACTCACGCAACACACGCACCCACTCTCTCCCTCACGCCTCCTGGCCGCAATGGGCCTTACAACGCCTATCACTTGGCCCACATTGGCCCATAGAACTTTGAATTCACTTGTCGAATACGCTTCTCCCTCGTGCCAACATGTTCCTGTTGTACGCCTTCACTCTACTTCAGTTCATCATCTTTGTCACGCCCGTGCTTGGCCTTGAAGCTCCTGACATCATGGGCGACGTGGCCGGCGGTTGCTCCGGCTGGAGGTTGCCCATGGCCCTACCTGTCGGCCTGAGAGAGAGGGGAGGCCAGTTGGAGGGGACACAAGTAGACTTTTCATGGGACGGGCCGAGGGAGAGAGAGGCCCAAGAGGGAGGGAAAAGGAGGGAGGCCGAGGGAGAGAAGGGCGCGCAGGCCGCGGAGGAGGAAGAAGGCTTTGGGCCGGAAGCGGCCCAAAGTGAAGGAGGGGGATTTTGATTTGTTTTCTTTTTATTTAAATTGTGTTAATGAACTTTGTGACTTTATAAATACTTCTTGAGCTCCGGAAATTCACGGAAAAATCCGGAGAGTGTATTAGGGCACAAAGAATATTACAAAATATTTCCGGCCATGATTTTTAAAGGAAATTTTTAATTTCCCCAATCTTTCACTTGATTAAATTGCTTTAACTTTTATTTAATTTCTAGAAAATGAATTATTTAATGATTTTTAATCCTGAATGAAAATCGGGGCGTTACACCCCCCTCTTCTCCCCCAAATCATTTTCTTTTTCATCTCCTTCTCTCTTTTTTCCCGGTTCTTCTCGCTGCTACTGATGACCACCGACGAGGTCCCCATGGCCGCCGCACCCCTCCTCTCCACAATGCACCCTTGTCAAGTGCCTTGCAGGTGAGCTGGCTGGTGAGCTCGCCCTGGTCGTCGTTACCGAGTTGGCCCCTGACTGCGTGCCCTCGAGCTCTTGCCGCCACCGTCAAGCTCGAGCTCGACAAGGTAGCTGTCGCGAGCTCGACAGATAAGAAGGTAGTCGTGATCACGGCCTGATTCGATGAGGGGGGTAGCGGTCGCTCGTTCTAGGTGCCTCGCGCCCTTGCCGGAGCCATTCCTCCACTGCAGCCGGAGAGAGGAGCACCACTAGGGAGAACTGTGCCTCACCGACGGCCAGATCCGCCAGCCTCCCTTCCCGCTGGTTGTCGGTGCCGAGTCCACCACGTCGCCGGATCCGCGCCGTGACGCCTCGCCACCGGAGTGATGGATGCCGAGCTTCGCCTAGTCACCGACGTTGGATCCAGCCTTCTCGCCAGTCGTCGGTGCCCTATCCGTCCTCCTCATAGCCAGATCTGCTCTGCGCCGCCTCGCTGCTGGAGTGATAGGTGCCGAGCTCCGCCCAGGCACCGGCGTTGGATCCGGCCTTCCCGCCAGTCATCGGTGCCACATCCGACCTAGGATGGCTCATCAACCGTGGATCACACAATTCACATTAGGACTGCTTCACAACAGGTTCACCAGAGCCACAACTTTAAGTCCTAAACCTACACAACCAAAAAACTAGTCTGGTGGGTGAGGATTGTTCCTACCTTTTATGTTGTGCTTACCCTTCATCAATTACCGATGTGGAATAAAATACAACAATCTTTCCTATCACACATTGGGTCCAACAATGTATTCCATCACATCAACCCATGTGATCCCGAAGACTTGTTACCAGGTCTCCCCAATTATGTAACCCATGAAAATTGTTCCGGGTTTCCAAACCTAGGCTCTAATACCACTTGTTACAAAACCGGCCTCGAAATTAACATCAGAAACCAAATGTGGAAGAAATGTTATAGGAGATCCAATATGATGATGACACCGAGACATGATATTTGTTAACAAGGCTTAGCCGAAACCTATATCTTCGGGGCACTAATTACGAATGTTCCTCCCGGATTCAAACATAATTAGAGCGTATCAGAGTTACAATGAGTTTCGGCTGGACGCCATCGGTAGCTATTTCTTCTTGTCTATGATAAGGGCCTGTTTGATTCAGTTTAGGATTATTATAATCTGGATTGTTAGGAGTAAGCTGAAACAAACAGAGAGCTTATTATGATAGATTATTACAATCTATAAGCCAGATTACTATAATCTGGTAATCCACTCTAAAGGTGCTTTTTTTTAGATTGTTGGATAGCTAACAGCTAATAATCCAGAGAAATAAATAGCTAACAGCTTATTTTATCTCGGCTTATTATAATCCAACTTATAGCAATCTGGCTCAATAATCTTAAGCTGAAACAAATAAGGCCTAAGTCGCTATGCAATTATAACAGATGTATCTCTCTGTAGAGATTATGGGTACCATATACTCATAGGGTTGCGCTACCCGACTGGTTATCGGGGGTAACTTATACTAACAGAATATGTAAAGATAAGGACTCGGGTATTATGTTAACTTGTATATCAAGGAAGTATCCCGTAGTCTTAGTCGGTTACAATTGTAAAATATCTATAGAACTTAGACCGTAAGGGATACACTCTTTATCTTGTAATCCCGACTCCTTCGCCTATATAAGGAGGGGTCAGGGGGCTCCTTGAGGGCATAATCACACCTCAGATCGTCAGATCGATACCACAATTGGCAGAGTATTTCCCCGGACAGGAGTAAGGTATTATTTCTCATCGAGAAGGCCTGAACCTGTATAAATCATTTGACTCATAACCCATTCATTTTCATAGCTTGTTCGCTACCCCTTTTTACTATTGCTAAAATCTAGTTTTGACACTCTCCATTTAAGAGAGAGCTTAGAATAGAGTTCAACTATAACTATACCCTATTGGCCTGTTTGGTTGGAGGGAGTTTTTAGGAGGGATTGGAAGTTTAAGGGATGAGGCTCTTAACTGTTTTGTTTGGTTGGGAGACATGAGAATTTTGGTGGGATGGGGATAGGGAATTGAGGAATGAACTCCCTCGTTTTCAATACCTGGGTAGGGGCAGGTAATTGGGAGGGAATTCCTCCTTTACTTCGTCTAAACAAATCTCAGCCATCCATTTTCATTAATGACCTAATCTCCAACTAAACTCCCTCTCAATTTCCACCACCTCTACCAAACAAGAGACTGGCATGAAAAATCAAATTCCCATCTTAATCTCATTATCAATTCCCTCGTGTAAACTCCCAATCCCCTTCCCTCAAGTTGCCAAACAAGCCCTATACCTAATACAACTCCAAGTTGTAAACGGTAACCAACTTTCAACATATATTCGACACAAACTCTAACATCGAATTTCCCTTCCAACATTTTGTAAATATACTAGAAAAATGCTCGTGCGTTGAAATGGGTGAAGTGTATTTTAATCTTATTATTGTTATAAGTTTAGTTAAGATGAAATTCACTATGGGAGTTCGCTTGGATATACATATTTTTAGAAAATCATGAGCTACAGTTAGGAGTCTGATCGTCTCAAGTTAGCATGTGAGTTTTTTTAAACAAATTTCTTATATGATTCCTTCTGTATTACCAAAAGTGAACGATCTTAAAAACCGACTCAAATACGGATATGTATTTTCAAAAGCAAACGAACTGAAAAACCGACTCATACACGGATGTACCAAAATACCGACAAAAGCATCTTCAATTTTTATAATAGTAGAGATAGAGAAGATATATAGATTAAAACCAAAACATAAAATTAAAACCAACTCAAACATAGATGACAAACTGCGGAAACATCTTCAATTTTTATAACCGACTCAAACACAGATGACAGACCGTGGAAACATCTTCAATTTTTATAGTACTAGAGATAGAGATAGAGAAGATGTGTGCCCTTTGCTTTATGCTTAATATAATAACAGCAAAGCAGGCTCCGGTTAAAAGAAATTGAAGCTGAAATTCAGATACTGATATACTACTCTCTCTATCCCTCTAATATAAGGGATTTTGACATTTTGTTTGCACTATTTGACCATTCATTTTATTCAAAAAATTTTAGAATTATTATTTATTTTTTAAAATTTACTTTATTATCTAAAGTACTTTAAGGACAACTTTTCGTTTTTTATGTTTGCACAATTTTTTTTAATAAGATGAGTGGTCAAACAGTGCAAGAAAAATGTCAAAATCCCTTATATTAGGGGACGGAGGGAGTATATAGGAATTTCAAAATTTCTATGCCAACTATGTTCACTACCCTCCCACGCTCGACATAGGACAAGCAAGGGCAGCCCAGCCACCGCGGAGTGGATTGGTATCCGAGCAGTGCTGCCTTCAAGCTCCAGCCACTACTAAAAAAGGGCCATAGGTGTCTGTTCCTAAAGGGCCACAGGTGTCGGACTTTGATCCGGCACCAATTGGTCAGCACAAATACTAGCAACTGATACCTATAAGAAAAATAGAATCGGCACTTTTAGCATTGCTTGAGCCAACAAAAAAAAAGAGCCGGCTCGAATCTGAGCCGAACTCACCAACCACACGCCACCGTCGTTGTCATCCTCCCTCGAACCCAGCCCTACTCCCCTCCATCACCGCCTCTCGGATCCGAGATCAAAACCAACAGCAAACTAGTATATGCATGGTACAAAACATTAAGAACTCAACAAGTTTGGGACAAGAACTGAACAAAATTAGGACTAAAACTCAACAAGAACTCATGAACTCAAAAAGAAAAAACACTAAAGAACTCAAGCCGCCAGCCGCCACCTCGCCTACGTCACCGGTGTCCTTCTTCACCCCTTCCGCCGTCTCCGCATGGGGATGGCGTGGCCGTCGCCGCTGCCGAGGTGCGCTGCAACTGCTTCCACCAAGGAGACGTCGGCACGGGAGCCCACTGACTCCCAACTACCTCCCCCACATGCTCCCATCTCGCCAGATCTGGCAGAGGGGAGCCCGCCGCCGCCACTTGTGGGGTACCCGCCAGCGGCTGCGGAGCCCACCGCCTCCCCTTTCTCGCTGGATCCACGGAGGGGAAGGCACGCCCGCCGCCGCCGCTGCCGTTTTCGCTGGGCAGGCACCGCGAGAGAGGGGGGAGGGAGAGAGACACGAGAGAGAGGGGAGGGAGAGAGATGCGAGAGTTGAGAGACAAGAGAGAGACACGAGCTGGATAAGGCGTAGAACGATCGAGTGGATAAGGACGCGTGGTGGGTGCGGTTCTGATGGGCTCGACTCAAAGCTATAGGTGCTGGGTTTTTTTTTAAAAAAAAAAACTACTTATAATATATTATAAGTGTTGGTTCTTTCGCTAGAACCGACACATATAGTGTTTAAAGGTGTCGGCTCTATGTTTTTCCGTCATAGGAAGGTGAAAAAAGCTCCATATGTACCGGCTTTAAAAGAACCGATACCTACGAGCCGTTGTTCGTGAGGGTTTTTTTAAGTAGTGAGCCCCGCGTGCGCTCCGCTGGCCGGCACCGACACCGTCACGCGCCACGCCTCGCCAGCCATGGCGTTCTACTGCTCCCACGTCAGTGCGCTCGCGTGGCGCGCTCCCCGCGCGCCGCCTCTTCCCGCGCCAGCATTACAACCTCACCGCGTGCCCCTGCTGGGCCCTAGGCCTGGTCAGAGCTGCAGAGACAGAGGCTAGCTTTAATTGCGTTGAAGCTTCGCCTGCTGCCGTTCCGTCCACGCCCGCGATGATGCTGCCGCCTGTTGCCGTCTCCGTCTGTACCTCCCGCGGCGTCAGCAGCAAGCCACGCCCCACAGCCCCATCAGGCCGGCCGTCACCATCGCGCCCGAATAAAGATCCGATTGAAGCTTTGCTGTCACCATACATTTAAGCTCGCCGGAGCCGTCGTCTTCCTCAGCTCCGGCAGAAAGATCCGATTGAAGCTTTGCTGCTCGAGCAACCTTGAACCCTACTGCATGGTAGGTCGGTTCAAGCTCTCGCTCGCCATAGGTGGCCGGTTGCCCGACCTCGCCCTTCCAAGATCGTCGTCGCCGAGGCCGACATACAGAGGTAAGTTAGTTCCCCTTATCCTCCTCTCCCTGCACCGCCGCCACCGTTGCAAAAGCACGCACTAGCTCAGCCAACCCTCTGTTGCCTCTCTTCTGCTCTGCTCGCTTTTAAGTTTTAACTCTGAGAAGAGGAACTAAACTCTTCTCAATTATTTCCAGTAATTAATCGAAGACAACATATGAATTATATCCAATTGTTTGGGTAGAACGAAAATTCGAAAGTCAGTTTAGACTTTGTTTCTACTGTTGTACGAATGTAATGCAACTTTCCCATGGTAACATAGTAGATTTTTTATCTACAACAACTTCCTAGATATGCATATACAGAAGATACCATATTTTATATTATAAAACTTGATACCTCACATATTTTATCAAGTTTATCCCAGGCAGTTGACCAAATTGCGAATATGCTTGAAAATTTTATCCCAGGCAGGTGACCAAATTGCGAATATGCTTGCTAGTTAATGGTTATATACTTATATCTAAGTCAACACCGTTGAGAGAAAATTATTGGTGATTCTGTTCTTGTTTATGTATTTATGAAAAAAAAAAAGTTATCCCCACTGTTGAGTGATGCAAGAGGATTCATAAATTCCCCCGCTTCTAATCATTAATCTGCTTCTGTATCAATTCTATCTGTTGTCATTGCTGTTGTAATCAAATTTTGCTGCAATAATTCTGATCATGCAAGTGCAGCAGAAGTTTGAAGATCGTTATACCCCTTTCAATTTGTTTTTGTTAGATTATTTATGTATTGGCTAGTTCTTCAGGATCAATCAATAAATAAAAGAAATTGTGAACATGCTGAGAATTGATCACGAGACTTTAGAGTTGAAACCATAAGCCCCTTACCATTGCACTGTCATAGGTCATTTCACTAGTCTTAACGTACTTATCTTGATGATTATTATTTCATCGAATTTTTCTACAGTCCTTCTAACGTTTAATTATACACATTTTAATGCAGGCTTTCCATTGTCCTAAATAGATTTACTTTGCATTTTTCTTTGTGGATTTCCTTCAACCAATTTGCTCGATGGCAGCCATAATAGATAGTTTTGTTGGATTATGCCTCAACGAACTGCAAAAGGCGATTACAGAGGAAGCAATACTGATTCTTGGGGTGAAAGAAGATCTCATGGAACTGCAGCAAAGAATGGAGCAAATAAAACCCTTTCTCAATGATGCCGAGCAAAGGGGGATAGAAGACTCAGCATTTGGCAAATGGCTTGGTCGGCTAAAAGATGCGATGTACGATGCTGATGATATTATCGACTTAGCTAGATCTGAAGGAAGCAAGCTACTAGCAGATCATCCTCAAGGATCATCAGGCAAACCAAATTCATGCACTGGGTTTTCTCCTTTCTCTTGTTTCTCTAATATTCGTAAGCGTTGTGAGATTGGTGTTAAGATCAATAATCTCAACAAGATAATAGAGAGCATTGCAAAGGATAAAATTTTTTTGACACCTGAATATAGTGCACAATCCACTGGAAAAAGTTCATCAGCATCCAAAGTGACAATGAGTTCCCACCTTGTTGAGCCTAACCTTGTAGGAAAGGAGGTCATCATGCTTGCAGCAAATTAGTGAACTTGATACTTGCAAACAAGGATAAGAAAGCCTACAAGGTTGTTATTGTTGGAACAGGAGGAGTCGGTAAGACAACACTAGCTCAGAAAATATATAATGATATGACGTTGAAAGGAAATTTCGACAAGCAGGCATGGGTCTGTGTTTCCAAAGAGTACTCTAAAGCTTCTGTTCTGAGACAAATTCTTCGGATCATGGAAGTTCGCCATGACATCGATGAATCAATCGGAGAGCTACAAAGCAAGCTCACATCAGCCATTAAAGAGAAGAGTTTTTTCCTTGTTTTGGATGATGTTTGGCAGTCAGATGTATGGACTAACCTGTTAAGGACTCCGTTGCATGCTGCTGCTACAGGAACAATTCTTTTTACTACTCGGTATGACAGTATTCCTCAAGAACTTGGGGCTGGATATATCCATCGAGTTGATTTGATGTCAGTCGATGTCGGATGGGAACTACTCTGGAAGAGCATGAACATCACTGACGAGAAACAAGTGCAGAATCTGAAGGACATAAGGATTGAGATTGTTCGAAAATGTGGTCGACTTCCTCTTGCAATCATGGTTATCGCCAGAGTTTTAGCATCTAGAGATCAATCACAGAATGAATGGAAAAAGATTTTGAACAAAAGTACTTGGTCAATGGACAAGCTTCCTAGTGAGATAAGTGGTGCTTTGTATCTAAGTTATGAAGACCTACCACAACACTTAAAGCAATGTTTTAAGTATTGTGTTGTATATACTGAAGATTCAGACATTTACCATGATGATATTACCAAGATGTGGATTGCTGAGGGATTTATAGAGGAGCAAGAAGGCCAACTACTTGAAGATACGGCAGAAGAATACTACTATGAGTTGGTTCATCGGAACCTTCTTCAACCAGATTATTCAAATTTTCTTCATAACGTATGCAAAATGCACGATCTCATAAGGCAACTCGCTTGTCATTTGACAAGAGATGAATGTTTTGTCGGAGACCCAGAATCATTAGGAGGCAACAGATTGTGTAGACTCAGATGTATTTCAGTTGTCACAGAGAAGGATATGGTGGTGATACCTAGCATAGGCAAGGAGCAAGTCAAAGTGAGGACTTTTGCAATTGCGTCTTGGTCACTGAGAGTCGAGGATACCATTTTCAAGAGATTTCTACATCTTCGTGTTTTGGATTTGACGGGTTCACAAATACAAAGTATTCCAAGTTACATAGGAAATTTGATCCATTTACGCTTGCTTGATCTAGAAAGTACCAGCGTAACTTGTCTTCGGGAATCCATTGGTTCTCTAAAAAACCTTCGAATATTGAATTTGCCGGGATGTGGAGGTTTACAAACTCTTCCTTTGGCAACCACTCAATTGCACAACTTAAGGTGCCTTTGTCTTCGCCAAACACCAATAAATCAGGTTCCAAAAGGCATAAGCCGGTTGAAGCTTCTCAATGATTTAGAAGGATTTCCTATTGGAAGTGACAATGGTAACACTAGTACACAATATGGATGGCCCTTAGAAGAGTTGGTTCCTCTTTTGCACTTGAGAAGGATTACTATCATTAAATTGGAAAGAGCGGTTCATCGTAGTACAGATCCAATTCTACTTGACAAAAAATCTCTCAAAATATTGTCTCTACGCTGCACCAAACACAAGAACCGACCATACTTAGAAGTGGATGTTAACAATATAGAGAAGATCTTTGAGCTACTAATCCCTCCACATAGCCTTGAAGATCTAGTCATTGAAGGATTTTTTGGTCGGAGGTATCCCACCTGGCTATGCAGTACCTACTTGTCTTCACTAATATACTTGAACATCATACATTGCAAATTGTGGGTTCATCTTCCACCGCTTGGCCAATTACCCAACCTGAGATATCTGAGAATTGTTGGAGCAACTTCAGTTAGCAAGATTGGACCTGAATTTGTTGGCCGTCTGGCAGGTAATCCAACATTCTCAGAGGCTGTAGCTTTCCCCAAGCTAGAATGGTTGATCATCGACAATCTGCCTAACTGGGAGGAGTGGTCCATTGTCGAACAAGATTCTTTAGCAACTACAGAAGGAGCAAATGATGGCGCGGAAGCCAAGCGAAAACGAGAAGCCATGTTTCCAAGACTGCAGCTGTTTCCTCGCTTGGAGAAGTTGGATATTGCGCGTTGCCCAAAGCTGAGAGCACTCCCAGAGCAGCTCGCTCAAGCCGGCAGCTTGAGAATCCTCCAGTTAAGAAAGGCAGGACGTCTGAAGATTGTGGAGAACCTACATTTCCTTTCAGATCTCCTTCTGATCACAGGATGTGGATGCTTGGAGAGGGTCTCTAACCTCCCTGTGGTGGAACGGCTGAATGTGCGACGTTGTCCGAGATTAACGAGCGTTGACAGGTTGGGCAGTTTGCGGCAGCTCTCACTGGGAGCTCGCATGCGGAAGATCTCCTTGCTGTGGATGCCTGGGCTTCAACAGCAATGCCAACAGCTTCATGGTGAAGCCCTAGATGTGATTATTCGGTGATGACATATGCTCATTCATACGTGATTTGGGAAATTAATCATGCTTCGTCTAATCCTGTCCCCACTTGTATACTTGTAGAGAACTTTTACGGTATAATATAGTGCCAGTATATACTGGCAGTATATAGAAGGGCATGCTAGGAATTTGCTAGAAAATAAAATAACACTTTAGTAATTTTTTTTTCAGATTGAATCTAATTGGGAGTACCCGGTCCTAAACCTTATCGTGCACTAGGGGAGAAGCATCCTGAGCGCCATTGTTGACAAAGCACGTGATGATAGCACGGTTTGATGATAGAATAACGAAGAAAAAACAAAATTACCCCTTCAAACTTTATACTGCCATCTAATTAACTAAAAAATCAAATCAATCTACACCGTTAGGTTATATATACTGGCAGTATATAGTTGTATTGTCTCCGAAGTTTGCCTGGAAGCTCCGATTTTGCAACCGCCGAATTAGCTACATGCGGCGGCAAGCTCGTTCAGTCCAAGCCGTGCTACAAATCTCTGCCCCTGACCATGGAAATCCTGAGGCATTGCTGAGTTGATTAGTGCTGTCTCCTCCCCTCGATAGATGAATCAAATAGATGCTTTCATATGTTTCTGCAATTTGTTTCAACTTTTATGGGATTTGTGTCGCTATCCCCTTCGAGATGCATGATTCTAATTCGCTGGATTTTTCTACTTTCAGTGCATTATGCCACTGGTTTTCATATGGTTATTATGTTGAATGAAACATATTTTAGAATTCATTGAAACATTGTTCCTTGACTAGTGAAACATTACTATACAGCATGTGTTCTGTGAGAGATGTGTTGCCCTCCTATAACTTATTGGGATTTCCCCCTTTCCACTGCATCGTGCCACTGATTTTCATTTGATTGTACCGAATGGAAACATATTTTAGAATGAGTTGAAACACTGTTACTTAACTCGTGAAACATTACTATACAGCATGTGTTCTGTGAGAGATGTGTTGCCCTCCTATAACTTATTGGGATTTCCCCCTTTCCACTGCATCGTGCCACTGATTTTCATTTGATTGTACCGAATGGAAACATATTTTAGAATGAGTTGAAACACTGTTACTTAACTCGTGAAACATTTTTGTATAACGTGTGAAACATTTTTGTATATCTAGTGAAGAACATTTGTTATAGATTGTAGCAGCCAGAGAGCTCTTCAGGTGCAGGCCGTGCTGGCTTCTTTGCTTCCCACCATGGATCTGCTCTACCAATGGTTAGAACTGGGATTTTTTTTATTTTTTGAACTTTTATATTTTTAATTTTAAAAATAAACCAATCCAAAATTTATTTTCAAAATCTAAACCTTTTGGCCATACCAGTCAAACTAGCATGGCAAAACAATACTGTCACGCCACAGCATTATTTAGCCATGCCGATCTCGCTGGCGTGGCATGACAAAATTGTCACGCCCGCTGCAGGTGGCGTACCAGTGTTTGTTTTGGCTGCTGGCATGGTCAAAAGGTTCAGATTTTGAAAATAAGTTTTCAAATGGTTTAGTTTCAAAATTAAGAATTAAAAAGGTTAAAAAAATTCTAAAACTAGAGATAAGAATCTCATCCTATGAGTCAGTCCTGCCATATAAAATAAAGAGTTAATTTCACTTTGGGCCATGTTTTATTGATAAAGTTTCACTTCGGACTACCTTTTGTCCAATCTTTTCATTTTGGACTAGGTAACTTTACCTTTGTTGCACAATGAACCACCCCAAACCACATTTTCAGTTCTTCGATGACTTCGAGCAAATTGTTAACGATATGCCAACAAATTTTCATACCTAAATGCTTGCCATACCTTTGTTAAAAGAGACGCTAGACATCACTAATGTAAAGACTTAGGGTGGTCCATTATACAACAAAGGTAAAGTTACCTAGTCCAAAGTGAAATGATAGTGTAGAGGGTGGTCCGAAGTGAAACTTTAGTAATAAAACATGGTCCAAAGTGTAATTCACTCTAAAATAAATTGAAACAATCGTCATTAGGTTGTTCTTGTCTAACTCGGTGAGACATATGGTACAGGTTGAAGATGGGGATGATTATGAGTACATTCGCCTTGATGGACAACCTAATGACGAAGAACAAGAACACGATTGAAATGCCTCTTGCTCCCTCCACATGCAGAATGAAATGAGGAGCTAACTGTCATACGCGAAGCAGAAAAGAGAAGCTAAGCCGCCGCTGTCGCCGCCACAACCACCAGACTCATGGCCCCCTGTAGAAGTGGTAGCCGGCGATTGAGGCAGGCACCGCCGCCTCCGGATCTTATTTTCTTTTTTTTTTCCTGCGTGATTGACTACTTTGTTTATAACCTTGGATAATTAATCAAGGTACAAGATGAAAAAAGCATATAAAAGAAAATCGTATGGTACGAAAGAAAATTTTACAACTTATAACCACTATTTTATCATATAATTTTTCTGTAGCAACATGTATAATTCCCATCTGCTCCCTCCGTCCCAGTAAATGTATCGTTCTACCGATCTATCCATGTCCCAGTAAACGTGTCGTTATGCTGCTTCTGCACTACTACTTCAAAACCAATCTACAGAGGTGGGACCAATCTACAGAGGCACGTGGCACTGAGTTGTGGTTTCATTAGCAATCAGGAAACTTCTGGAAATGATAATCTGGGTGCATTAACAAATGCTGGAAATGATAGCTCAATCAAATCATGGCGGACAATTTGGTCATTTTACACCTCAGTTAATTTTGGTTCCTAACCATAAAACGTCACGTTTACTGGGACGGAGGAAGTAGTTATCTATAAACTCATATCCGGCTAGCTATTGTGCTTGATGTTTGTTGGTTGACTTAAGCATGTTGCCTGAATTTGGTTCTCTCTGTCCAATGCTAAGGGTTGGATTTGCCTTGAGAAGATGATAAGGCCCAAATGAAGTAACCCTAGTACTGATCTGTCCTATGGCCCAATTTATGGACCTTTGTGTCGGCCCACCACTAATGCAATACATTCCTTTAGGTTCTGCCGTCACTAGTAACTTAGTAATAAGTGTTCAATTAGTGTAAAAGAAGTGCTCAATTAAATTTCCACGGATTATACATTTATACGTTGCGACTGAATGCACGGATTTGAATTAAAATTTTCTTGCGCCATAAATGTACTTTGTTTCAGATACCAACTCGATCTGGATCTTGTGTTCATAACCGGTCACTGGGAGTGGGAATACTGATCTTGATGAATGCATGTGGTTAGCGAAACTAAGTTACTTTTTTTTAATTATTGACACTTTTAACCAAAAACATGCGTATCAAGGGATTAGTATTTTAAGTACAATGTGATGAACTTACATTCAAAGAAGTATTATTTTTTCAGCATGAGAAATAAGAAAAAAAACAGATGAATGAGTAGATAGAGGTATTTTAGGGACATGTATTGTTAGTATATATCAAAGGGCGAAATATTTTGGGAATAATAAAAAATGAATGATCAAGGTAACTAAAATTTCCAAAAACAAGGAAATATCAAGTATTTAAACTTTATCTAAGTGATATATGGCTACCAATCAAAGCATATGCGTATGCTCTGTTAATTGTAATGTTCTTTCAGGACAGTTGTGTGTCACAGTCGTTAACCATCAAAATCCTAACTAACGTAATCGAAGGCAATGTACTTCTGTTTGTACAAGCAAAATTAAATGTGGATTACCGGCCGGTTTTTTGCATCCCGACTTCCAATGTACGAATGAAATGAATCAGGACATACGGTTAGAATCGAAAAATGAGATACACGTACAGAAACTTGTTTTGAAATATCTTAAAAAACTGATGGGAATATTATTGATTGAATTATGAACTTTCATAGCTATCCGATAATTAAATCTAACGGTTGGGATACTTGTTTGTTTGTAATAGTACTTTAGTACAGATTTTGGTAAGTATTAAAATAAGATGATGTTCTGATTCTTCCTAGCACTGCTACACGTACTTACTAGTTACTACTAGCTATATAGAAATTATAGAAAAACTAGATTTACTTACGGTATGCCACATCGACGTTTGTAAGAGTTTTGTAGGGATTCTTTCGTACGTATAGCTTTTTCCAATCTTAAATCCAAGATTATTAATTCTACATGATTTTGGAAATTTACATACAAATTAGCTCTGTAGGTTTTTCTTATAGAAATTAGACCAACTCAAGTCCAATCTGAGCCTCACTGTGTGCCTCCCTGTAGTCTCTTCAGCATCAATGAACAAAGCCAATTTAATTATGCATACTAGATGAGCCATGTGATATAATACTGCATTTTGTGAAGATTCAACGTTTGATTAGAGCAAAGCATGTCCCAGTGGATTGAGACGACACTGCTTTGCTTAATTAATTTGGCATTAACTAATCATGTGGCCCACTAATGTTGGGGGGTACCATCTCTGAAAAAGGTAGGCTGTGATGTTTGTCAAAAGGTGATTCATTCTGTTAGCAACTTCCCTTGCAACTCTCTCCCCTTTTCTTTATTCCTAGCTGGTAATTTACTTGGGCTAATCTACCAATCCAGAGATCTCTCATGTACTCTGGTTGACATCTGCAGTGCTTTTACACAGTTTTATTTACATGGGCAGGAGGTTGCACATGGAAAGCAAGCTTGGGAGGGCAGATAATTTAAGACTTAATTAGGAATAGGGTATCTCATCTCTCTTGCTGATTAATTAAATTAATCAAACTTTGCTGGTCAGAGAGAGAGAGAGAGAGAGAGAGATGGCATGTGAGCACGTCTGGTGTGTCTGAATAATCTGAATGGGCGGACATTTGTGCCCTGAGAAAGAAACAGTCAAGATTCAGCAAATTATCAATCTATCCATGCCCTACAGGCTACAGTGTAATTTACAGAAGCTCAACTGCAGTAATTAAGCAGTGAAATTCGTGGCTTGAAACCAAATAGGCTCTGTTTGAAAGAGAGGTTAAGACTGAGCTTTTTCTCGCGTGGGAAACGAGACGAGTTAATTATTAGTTACTACCTTAATTCAAAATATAAGGATTTTAAGGGTTGGATAAGGGTATTAAAAAAATTGGTAAAATTAAATGAGTGAAGGTTATGATTGATTGAGAAAAAAATATATGTATGTAATTTGAATAGTGGAAGGTTGCGATTGGTTAAGAAGTGAATGTATGTAAAGAAATTATTATATTTTGGGATAAATTTTGAAGACTAAAAGTATTGTAAACTTGAAAAATAGATTTATTTGATTTTATAAAAAAATCTATTGTAAAAATATAAACTGTTAGTTTGGGAAGTGTGGTCATGGAAAATGAAGGAGAATAGTTTTGTGCAGAAGCAGCTAAATTAAATTCCTTGGGACTGGATCAAAATTCTTGTACTGCAATATATGGTTATCTCAGGAAAGATGAGCTAGCTCCAGTTAACAAGTCTTATGTGATGACCAATCACTAGTGCTTTCTTCCTCCAGTACACAACCAATCCACAACAGTCGTCAAGCATGTCCCGTGATCCTATATGGTCTACCAATTTATCTCCCTCAATATTAAATAATATGTACATCAATTTTTTTAAATTTCCTTGTTGAGACCCACTGGCAACACTTGTTGAATGACAACATCTCAGAACATTTCAAATTAAATATCCATATCCTCCTGGACGAAACATCAGGCCAAGAGAAAAAAATACATTTATTCTTGATGCAATATCAAGTAGAATGGACCATACATGATCTTCTACGGTCCAGCATTAGCTAGCAAAGAATATACTCCATTTTTTAAGTACATGATGCCGTTGACTTTTTGAAATGTGTTTGATCATTTGCCTTATTTAAAAAATTATGTAATTGTCATTTATTTTATTGTGACTTGATTTATCATCATATGTTCTTTAAGCTTGATTTAATTTGTTTCATATTTGCACAAGAATTTTAAATAAGATGAATGGTCAAACATTTATAAAAAAATCAGCGGCAAAAAATAGAGGCAGTAGCTGAATACAAGCAATATGCAGTAGGCAGAGAGCACAAATAAGTACCGAAAAAACTTGAGACAAGGGATATGTATTAAAGAAAATCTCGTAAGTAGTTATTAATAAAATCGAGGTTGAAGTTGAAGTTACCAAAGTTTGTGAAGTCAGTTTTGATTGATGTATGAATACTCTATGGATAGTTATTCGAACCGCATGTTGTAAACGATCAAGAGCCGGTCCAAATTGATCTTGTAGCATATCTGCAACCGAACGAATACGTTTATTTTTCATGTGATTCATATCGTCATCATCAAGTATACCCGTTTTAAATTTCATTATAATCAAATGATCCGTAGCGGCCAATAAATCATATCTAAGATCTTAAGGTCCCGATGCGAAACTTAAAATGAGGCCTTTTTAAAGAAAAACCATTAAACAAAAAGTTAATTTTTCCTTTGGCAATTGCGTGTGATATGCAACGATCCCATTTTCTTTAGGAAGCATAAAAGTGGAATCATTAGTGCCTATAACGCACTTTCACATCGTTATCATTAGCTCCAGGTCTTTGTGCTGGCTATGATTATCATTGAAAACTTATTAGAGCCAAGAAAAAAAAACATGCATATGTTCTAGTCATATGAGTGAATCGGTAAGAAGGTAACTTTTAAAATGGGATAAACATATCCTCAAAAATATTAAAACATATTCACTTGCATTGCAACATAAATTTTTGGGTCCAAAAAATTGGGGTCCTGTTCAGTTGCTCACTCTGAACTTGTACAGGTTTTTTACAGAAACCAACCAGTTCCTATGGCAAAACCTGCAGAATTTACTGCAAAATTCTCATGCTCCAAGAAAGATTAACCTAAAGCTATGGATCCCTTGTTATTGATCTCCAAGTAGATCTCATCTAACACTTAAAGGCCCCCAACAACAATTAAAGTTAATGACAAATCGACAAGGGACTACAGCTCCATGTTGCAATGGAACATGGGGCCTGCATCTGCATGCCACAGGGGAGGAATGGAGCCTGATCAGTGGCATGGCAATGACAAAGGCCTTTCTCCATCATGCAGATGCAGGGGCAAGCAGACATGCCTTGCTCTTGTGGGGTTAGATCACCATCTGCTAGGCTTTTCTTCTCCTCCTCCTTCTTGGCTGCAATTATTTGTTTCTGCATCACACAATGAAAAGTGTCCATCCATGCATGCATGCAGTGTCTTGTGGTGGAAAAAGAATATATTTTGGTCAGGAAAAAAACACAGAGGAACAGCTCTCCATGTCCCCTTGCATAATAGTTGCTACCCGTACAAGCACTCGCCGACATTTTCTTTTCTTTTTTCTAGGTAATGAAGCACTGGGCAGACATAGAGGTGAGTAATATATGTATAATTGAAAATTATGTTTGCAATTGAAAAATGGGATGTGACAGATAGATAAGTCCATTTCTCATTTACTTGTTGAACTCAATAAGTGGTCAATTCATGGAGTTTGCCACTTGGAGAAAAAGAATTAGTTTGCCATGAAGAAAAGGTCATTTGCTTATTAGCATTATGCTTTCCATCAGTTTGTTTCACACAATATTAAGTCTTGACCCATCAAACACAGCAGTCCTCAAAAAAAAAAAGATTATACCCAACAACCAAACAATGAGCACCAAGTATAAGAGCTAGTTAATAACATTGGATTGCACGTATCACTATCACATAACACACATTCTACCGCTGCGTATGTGCAAGTTAACAGGTTTTTTTTATGTCATTAAAGTGTTAGAAAACAAAACTAAAAACTACAGGAACTATGTTCCATTTTCTCGATAAACTTACACTGTGAAATGACAATTCCTAAGAATAATTACTCCAATTTAGAATATTATCGCCCTGTAATATACTATCTCTGTTTTCAAAATATAAGACGTATTTTATTTCTTTAGGATGAAGTTTTAACTAACAATTAATATAATTTTTATGATGCAAACTTAAATTTATTATATTCATATTGAGAAGTACTTAGTTATGATTATTCTTTTATATCAAATAAATGATATCTTAATAGAGTGATTATTAGTGAAAGCCTTATCCTAACAGAACAAAATATTCTTTATATTTTGAAACAGAGGAGTCTATAGTTAAAGTTTGACACTCTGAAAACTAATATTTTATCTAAGTGACAACATATATTTCTTATATGGAAATACACCAGAACAAAATTTGTCATGAAAATTATTTTTGAATCATCAATATTTCTAAATTTCATTGCTAAGCCAACCAGAGGGGATGAATGGTTGGTATACCCAAAAACCAAAACTTTTAGCGGAAATAAAAGTTATCCTCAAATTCGACGGATCGCGGTCTGACCGAAGTGTATGCACCGGTCTGACCGCCTGGTGAACGTCGGTCTGACCAATGTAGATTGATCGGTCGAACCGCCGAGATTGCCTGCCAGCTCTTGTCGCCGCCGCCGGTCTGACCGCCGTGTGCCTGCCGGTCCGACTGCTGGTGCGCCGCCGGTCAGACCGCCGAAACCCGGTGAAACACAAATCGAAGAACTCTTAAAGTGGATGACGACTTTATTGTTTCTCTCCGTGTTTACAAAGTGCACCACCAGCACTCCTTACAAAAAATTCGACTAAACTTGAAACCCTAACTCAACTATCAACTCAATTGCTCTCAAAAACGATACCGGGAAGCCTCACGCTCCCTCTCTATTTATACCCGAGATAGGCAGCCTAAAGCCACGAACCAAACTCATACTAGAAGTCCTAATCACCCTAGAAAACCCTCAGGTATAAGAAACAAACTTTACATAACCAATCATACCAAATTTGGACTCCTTCCAAATTCGACTCCGCATCCCATACGCACACAATATCTCCATCGTATGCCATATGGAATCTTCACCAACCACGTGCATTGAACTCTAGCCTTAATATCCCGCATGATCTCTGACCACCACGGACGTCGTCTTATCCCCAAGCCGACTCCCGGTCCATCACCGCAAATACTCTCCTGGCATCTCGAGTCACCTACACATAGAACAAACAAAGAAACCATATTCCGAGACCAAGCTATCCCCAACTTGACTCATTAGTAGCAAACAACAGTATTACATACGCATAGTATCCATCTAGAAGCCATAAAGCATGAAACAATCACGGATATCTAAACAAACAACCCGAAACCAAAACCGACACAGTGTCGGCCGGTCAGACCGCGGGCTACGCCGGTCTGACCGCGCAACACAAGCTGGTCTGACCGAACCCAAATCCAGCAGAACCTGTAGATCACTTGTGAAATCCAATCATCTTCAAAACCACTTCATAAATAAATTCCAAATATCAAAACCAATAATTTCCAATGCCAATTGTTCATCACAGAATAATAATCAAAAACACCTTTGATTTTACATATGACAACTATGTTATTGTTTTGTGAATTATTTATAGTTCAAAATGCATGCAGCGGTAGAAAAGATCTTTTGCTTGCTAAACTTAATAAGTAGTCATTTTCTCTTGGTGTCATAAATCCGGTCCATGAGATGGTAGAATACTGGTTTGCTTCGATCTTTCTTGCTCAGTCGCTTTCATGTAAATTCAAAAGAGTTTTTATGTCGTGTTGTTGCGTTGTACATCTTAACCAATTAACAAAATGGTATTCATTTCGTGTTAACAAACACAAAATATTCATCCAAGAAAACAAATATTGCTTAAAAACATGGATATGATTTTAAAGGGTAATTAATTTTCTAATTTATCAACATGATAACACAAATTATGGATCAGTGTAGCACATAGAATCCGTCTGAATTAGGTTGAGGTAGCTTTGATATATTATTTGAGTTGAAATCTTAGCTAAATCTAACATGATGTATTGATGTATGTCGATGCCATTGAACAAGACATTGTTTAGTGTTTAACACGTTTTCATACATCAGCCGCATAGTTTGAAAATAGGAAGTCAACTTGTGCTTATCATTTATCAATGCATATATAGAGCTGTTCTAGAGTTGATTACGGTGAAAACCTTTTTTAATATATATTATTGAAACGGTGAAACCTATCAAAGCTATTTTGCATATATGTAAGAAAATAGGTTCGTCAGTGTTGTTAAAATATGACACTAATTAGGAGAACATTCTTGTATGGTTAACACCAACAATACCTTTGACATATGTTCACGTTTTTCCCCTCAAATAATGTATACTAAACAAAATATCGTATGATAGGAAACTTATAAGGTGTACATAATAAACTTGCGGGTGTCACAAGAGAAAAAAAAATAGGTAAGGACGCATTAGTTGCTGATAGTGTAATGTAATATAAGGAAGTCCACAAGAAAAACCAAATAAAAGTAGAAGCAAGAGGCCATTATATTACAACCAGTGGGCTATGAGACTAAAACTTTAATTACAAAAGTATTACAAAATGGGAGCATGCTTCATGTGCAGAATACACTGCCTTTAAAAACAAAGAAAAATTCTTGATCAAATTTACCTTGATAAACTAGCAATTTTGGAAGGAAGGCAACATATTTTATTAAAATATTAGATAAAGATTTACTTGGGCATGGTTAAGGACGGTGAGATGGTTACCTACTAATGTGAAGAAAGGACTCGATTCAATTTTTATCTTGGTAGTTTGGGAGATGTGGAAGCATAGAAATAATTTTGTTTTTAATGATGCTACACTGAGCATGCCTGATGTCCTTCAAGCCATTACTAGTGAAGATGCCCTTTGGTGCTAACTTTGGTGCTTAGCAGGAGTTTCCAAACTTCAAGAGCTTTTGAATAGTACAATAGTGCTAGAGAAATAGGTTTTTTTTTTTGTGTGTGTTGTGTTGATGTATTTCCCGGGTGGGTGGATATTAAAATTTATCTCTAACACTCTTCACTTTTTTCTTTTATCTTATCTTAATGAAATAATACGTAGATCTCGTACATGTTTTAAAATTTTTTTACTTCAACACAAATTTACCCCCTTTCTCTCTGGAAAACCAATTGCCATTTTTTTAAACTTGTAATTGTATCTTGTGCCGAAACTAATATATTTCCTCCATTTTAAAAAAAATAAGATTCAAAATTTATACGATCACAATATAATATATTTTTACATCTACTTTATCATCTGAAACAATGGGATACCACCTCTCATTTAATTTCTCCATTTCAACCAATTCTTACCTTAACCTTAATTCTGCTAAAACTCTTAAAAACACTTATATCTTAAATCAGATGGAGTAGTAGAAAACAAAAAGGAGAAGAAACTGTCAGTAGGTAGCTTCTGAATCCTGAATTTCTGATACAACCGAAGAGCAAACGTCACAAACAACCTCCCAAATTCCACGCCTTTCTGCTCCTCTCCTCCCTTCCGCAGCGGCTTCAGCTACAGAAACAAACTGAACAAGGAGTAGAAAAAAACACGGCGCAAATTGCCAAATTTTTCCATGTGTATATTCCCCCTCCTCTTCCCCCTGCCTCCATCCACCACCGCCACCTCCTCCTCCAGCTGCTGCTGCTCCTGCCACCTCGTGCTCTCCTCCACGCCTCCCTCGTTCTCCCCGCAGCGCGGCGCCGGCGCCGGCGCCGTCCCCTGACAGGGACAGGGGCAGCTCGAGCTGTGGGGCCGAGCCATTCTTGCGCCATCGTTTTCTCTGATCTCTCTCTCGCGGGTGGTGGTGGTGGTGGTGGTGGCTTCTTTGACCTGCCATCTGGGAGCAGGAGGCGAGCTACGGTGGCGGCGGCGGCGGTGGTTCTCCTCTCTTTGATGAGTTGGCGGCGGCGGCGGCGGTGAGGAGGAGGAGCGTCTCCGGCGCCGGCCGCCTGAAGATCCCTGTCTCCGGGGAATAGGGGAGGTGGGTTTGCTCCGTTTTTTTTAAATTTAATTAGGTCTTCCTGATCCTGATTACCCGCGCAAACCCGTTTCTTTTAGCTTAGCCACCTAAAGATCTGTGTGTGTGTGTTTTTTTTTAATTTCAAGGCGAGTAGCAATGTGTTCATGTGATTTCGTTTTGCGGATGAGCCAAAAATGCAATCCGGGGTTGGTGGATTCTTTTATTATTAGTAGCTCTGAAATGGTTTCCTTTTCCAGACATCACAAGAGGAGTTTCAGTTTGTAGTGAACTTAATTACTACTGATGCTTGTGTCCCTCTTTGTGTTCTTGCTCTCTCTCACCATTACACGTCGAATTCTGGAGCTCAATGCTGGCGCTGGTAGTTGTGCTGTTCCTCCATGGAGGAAGAAAAAATGGGGCCTTTGCCATGAAAGGGACGGGAGAGACAGTGACCTCACCTGTCTCCCTGCCGCTGTTTCTACCATTACTGCATTTTTTTCTTCCATCCCACATCACGCATTAGTAAGAAATTAATAATTGTAGTAATCCAAGAGAGAGGTAATTAGTAAGAAACTAATAATTGTAGTAATCCAAGAGAGAGGTACTAGGCAGGTAGCTTCATGGAGGACATCGTCGCTTACCATTTCTTGGTTTCAATTGGGTGATGCTGTGTTGCAGGAAGATGCCTCGTTTAGTTATATTCCCCTTCTTCCGACTAGATTTGGGGAATTTGGCTAAAGAAAGGTGATGCTTGTACTCTTTGATCCATGTGGAGTAGCCAAGCCGGTCAGAGTGCTGTCCTTTTGGGGTTACTTTCTTGAAGGATGATGCTACATCTGTTCAATTCTCTCTTTATTGTTTCAGTTCAGGGCATTTCCTAAGAAAGGGGCTAACTTTGTTGCTATTTATGCCCATTAGCTTCTGGTAGACAAGGGGTCTAGCGATCTAGTTGCTGATTTACTGGCCTCTTTACTCCTTTAGTGTGGATCTTTGGCTAACTTCTTGCAGAAATGCCTCATCATCGGTGACGCCGTTTTGTCCGTGCCTACGCAGGACTTTGGTGCTTTGTGAAGTGGACATGTGGCTTAATTTCCGTGTTTCTTGAATCGGTTTCTTGTTGAGCGTCCAAGTGAATAAATACCCCTCCAGATCAATTTGAAGGCAATATTGTAGTTCCTACTACAGGCTCTCCATTCTCGTTGCCTTGCTAGCTAGCCTTGGCATAGGAATCCTTTGATTGTTTTGTAGGTCCAGGGTGTGTTGAAAGAGTTAAATCAAATTTTCGCCGAATCTTTGCAAGGTAATACTAATCTTTTGTGCTTTGATAGGTAGACGCATCATGGGGCTCTTAGGTATGGTGGGCGACTCATTCGGTTGCTCAGCTACCGGTGAGCGGCTTGTCTCTGCTGCAAGGGATGGAGACATCCAGGAGGCTATGGCCCTGTTGGAGCTTAACCCCCGACTTGCGCGGTATTCAACGTTTGGGATCCGGAACTCACCCCTTCATTACTCAGCAGCAAAGGGCCACCATGAGGTGTTCTAAATTGATTTTCTCCATATAATAGTTTCCTTATCTATATGCGGTTCTTTTGAGATATCTTTGTTAATTTGTTCAGTCAAGTAACTATTAATTATTTCATTACTCCATTAGATTGTTTCTCTCCTAATTGAGTCTGGTGTTGATATCAACCTCAGGAACTGCAGAGGACAGGTAAAGTTATTTTCTTTCTCACCTTGTTCATGGCTATTATTCATGACCATTAATATCTTGCCTTGGTTTATAATATTTCATCAACGTAGCAACAAGTGTAAAGAATATTTTCCACTAGGGACTAAGAAATACAATCTATTCTTCTGGATTTGGTTTATATGCAAATACTATTGAAATGTTTTTTTTTTCTTTGCATATTATACAAATATGTGCATTCCACGTGCATATGAGGCTCCTAATGTTCTATGGGATGAGAAGCAGTAGCCTTTGTTAGAAAGGGGCAGCAAGCTAGACAGACCTACTTTTCTTTTGTTTGGATTATGTTGTGTACCTTAGCTTTGATATAACACATGGAGTACTCTTCAATGGATAATTGAATATCAACTCTTTAATTTGTTTTCATTTCTGTTGTGTTAAATAAAATGTTTCTATGGTTTTGTGCTAATGAACAATAAACTGCCGTACGCAGACTGCTCTAATGCAAGCTTGTCTATATGGTCATTGGAAAGTTGTACAGATCCTAGTTCTTTTTAAAGCTAATGTAAGTTACCTTTAACTAACTTGTTCTTGTGTCAGATCACACTGCAATATCGACTGATGCAAGTTATCTATATCTTTCATTTTCTAGATTCACAAAAAAGATTGTTTTAGTGGCGCGACAGCTATTCATTTTGCCGCCCTAAAAGGTCATACTCGGTGCCTTCGGCTCCTTGTGGCTGATTACGTACCAAGCTTGCCAGAATTTTGGAGTGTTATGCACGCAAAATGCACAGATGAAACAAATAAGGAAGCTTTTGATGCAGTGTATGTTAAATTCTGACGTTAGTCTATGTTGGCATCTAGTGATGACTAATAATTGCACCACTTTACATTCTGATTTCCAGAGCTCTCCGGAGGCTAATAAACAACAAGTCTGATGGGGGCGTCACACCGCTTCACTTGGCAGCCCTTCATGGGCATGCTGAGTGCGTGCAATTGCTGTTAGACCTTGGAGCCTCTGTTTCAGAGGTCACTATCAATGATGGTTCAACTATTGATCTCATAGGTATGAAGCTAAATGTTTTTAATTCAATTCAACTCCTAATGGAACTTGACCATTGGTCATGACAAGAAAATATAGTGCACAAGTGGAACCGTATCCAGGTTTTTATATGCTCATAGATTAGCTCTTCTTCCATTTTGCAGGTTCAGGAAGCACACCTCTCCACTATGCGGCCTGTGGTGGAAGTGCTGTATGCTGTCAAGTATGCATCAATTTTCTCTTTCATGCGATTCCAAACAATTGGGCAATGTCCATTTACTGATTGCTGTTAAACAGCTTCTTGTTGCAGCCGGAGCAAACATGAGAGCTCAAAATACTAACGGGTATGCAATAGCAAGTCCATCATAAAAGATTTATTAGTTCTACATAGCATATATCGAACATATCTAATTGAGTATGTTTACCTTACAATTGCCACATTCAAGTGTCACATATTTCTGAGATGCTTTCTGCAAATTTGATCTCTTAACTGAGGTCAACTTGTCAAAACTTCATGCTGCTAGTATGTGGCTGGAACTCTGGACAGGAATTTCTAAGCTAATTATGCTATATAATAACATGGTTTGAACAATGATTTCTAAGTAACCCATATTTATTTTGAGTTTCAACTCAAATTCTGCAACTATGGTGCTGTGTGGACTTAAATACAACATGAGTTATTTCCTGTTCCTAATCAATGAGGGCAGGTTGCATATAGACTGTTTATCCTTCATTATCTATAGAAAATTCACTATAATTTATTTGGATTACTTACTCTTCTCCAATGCTATTTGCTTGAAGGTTGACCCCTTTGATGGTGGCTCGTTCATGGCACAAAAGTAGTGTTGAAGGTATCCTAACCAAACGGCCAGAAGTTCCAGTACGCATTCTTCCATCATCATATCTGTCTCTCCCACTGATGAGCATTGTCAAAATTGCCAGGTGAGTAAAACAAGTGATGTCATAGGTAGATCCTATTATCATTTTGTTTGTCTGAAATTACCAGACCAGTACCTATCTTTTTCCATAATAGAAATGAAACATGCCCAAAGTTGACCAAACATCTGTACTCAAGTAGTTTTTTCAACAGAGCACAAATCTCTGTTCCACCAGAAGAGGTGAGATTCACCAATATTTCACGGTAGGCAATTGCCTATAGGCTTCAGGAGGTCAGGAGATAAAACAGTTCATTCTAGTAGAAACCAAACTTCACTAAGGGAGAAATATTGAGAAAGAGAACAAGAATCTCGGCATCCAGAAACCTTTTTCTTAGGCCCATTTACAATTTTTAATGTTCACACAGGATTAAAAAATGGTACTTCAATTTTCCCCATCTCCGCCACTCATGTTAGCAGGGAGTGAAATCCCACTTTGGGACATTTTCTGCTAGGGCTAGGCTGGGAGCCAACACACCAGGATTACCCTGGCTCCTGGTGGAAATTGATTTGCCAGTTATTCCCTCACGGACTTTTCATTAAACTTGAACTTCCAACAATAGTACTGTAGCCAAAACAATAGTACTGTAACAGCAATGAGAGTTCAATGGCGCAAGTGCAAGGAACAAGCCAAAACATCCATTGACCAGGTGTTCTGTAGGATTGTAGCACCACGCACACACACTAGGAACTGTCTAGTTACTAGTAAGATTTAGAAACTTGAGCATTAATTT
The DNA here is from genome assembly GCA_000338895.3 of Oryza meridionalis. Lineage (NCBI taxonomy): Eukaryota > Viridiplantae > Streptophyta > Magnoliopsida > Poales > Poaceae > Oryza > Oryza meridionalis. The sequence continues at coordinate 9,599,573 of CM002531.2, read as the reverse complement.
ACATATATTCAATCGTTTGTGGATCTTTTACAGGGAATGTGGTTGGAGAAAAATTTCTGTCTCATCTGTTTGCCATGACCCATGCGCCATATGTTTGGATACGGAATGTACAGTGTCTGCAGAAGGTACTCTTGAACTACACCACAGTAGAATACTTCTATTCCACTAATCCCATTCAAATTCATATGATTTTATTTTCTTTTATAGGGTGTGGCCATGAGTTCTGCACCAAATGTGCGCTCTACTTGTGCGCCACCGCTAGCAGCTCAACATCTATCCGTGGTGTTCCTGGCTCCATACCTTGCCCTTTGTGCCGCCACACGATTGTGTCGTTCGTTAGACTGGCAAGTACAACCCCAATAAAGGAGCTTCCGTGGACGAACAAATCGTTAGCTCTATGCGCAGCAGGGGCAAGCACTGGTTCCAAATATGCTGGTCCTGCAGCAATCACTAGTTCCAAGTATGCCGGTTCTTTGCACCGAAGGTCTGAGATGCGCAGCCTGCGCTCCTCTTCAGTTGATCTAGGCTGCTCATCATTTCGAACCGCGAGCTCAGGGAAGCTGTCGTCGATAAAGCTGAATTGCACCGGAGCCGATGAGACGATGCCCTGCCTCGTCAATTGCTTCAGGCCGGATGTTCAGCGGTCGTCTTCGTATAGGGAAAGAATTAGGAGATATTCACAATTTTCATAGCATTACTGTCTATTTGTATTTGTGCCTCCCATCCATTTTGTGAGTTTCTGGGGGTTTGGCAGTACAAACTTGTGCAGTGTTTGTTCATGCTTTTCTCTTGGCTTCTTCATACCTGTAGTCTGTTCTGTTCTGCTGCTTGTGGTCTTGTAACATGACATGTGATCCTCATGGTTAAGATGTGTTTGTGTACATGATCTTTGTTGAGTTTCTTATCTGTAAATTGTTTGTGCAGCATGGATAGCGAACCTGGCAATTACAGATATCTATGAATTAGATGTCGAGTGCGTGTGTGCGCGTGTGCCGTGTAATCGAGAAAAAACTTGGATTTTAGTAGTACAGATGAGTAATGAGCTAGGTTTACACTACTCTAAGAGTTATGGTTTTTTTTTCCCTTTTACTATTTGTTGGCATTTTAGCCTTCTAGTTTTAGGAGGTCCTGGACTCCTGGTGGCTGGTACCTGGTAGTGAGATGTTAGGTGTTGATAATTGAATCATTGGAGAGCACATTTTAGGATGGCAAATTGTCAAACCCTGAACTCATTTACTAATTACCAGTACCATGTTCTGAGGGGAGTGCATCTTTATATCCATGCTTTCCCACGGATAAGAGGAACACACTACAACAAAAATGGCTTAAAAGGAGATCTTTCTCATTATCATCTTGGGGACCATAGACTCGAGTAAACCACCAATTCCTTCCCTCAAGTTCAGCAAACTGTACTGACACTTAAAAAACATCCACACGAGAGACCACTGCCAGGCAAACAGAACTTTTCCATATTTGAAAATTTTATGAAAACATTAAGAAAAAAAAAGTCACACATAAACATGTTTTATTATCTAATAACAATAGAAACACTAATCATAAAAATATTTAAATAAAATGGATGGTCAAACGTTGACACAGGAATATATAACTACACTTAAAATGAGAATGAGACAGATGGAATATTAGGATACCTCCCCGAGTCCCAATAGCAACAAGAACAACATGCTTGTCGTCGTAACCGAGATAATCGCTGCGACAAGACTGCCACTTTTGTTTCTTGGAAACACAATGTCAGCGTTTGAATACAAAATAACAACAAGGAACAGAGTTGCGACGATCCTTACTATTCAGCCCATGGAAGAGGGATTCATTAGAACACAACTTAAAAAACTACCAAAACTACTCCCAACCAACAAGTCCACAGACCGAGCTTGTACATACTGTCCCTCTTAGTGCAATGAAACGCATAGCTCTTGCATTTCAAATAAAAAAAGTGAGAGATTTTTCTCTAATACACTATAGAGATTCTTTCCGAATGCCTACCGTCGATACACTTTCAAAAATATTTCATAAGTGTCCTATGATGAATTGTCTGTATAAAGTTATACCCAAATATAAAATGTTTTTATATCTTGTAATATTTTAATAGAGATATTTTTAATGTTTGTAAGAGAGTAGAGTTATTCTCTAGAGGAATTAAATTATGCCACGACCATATCTAACCACCAACATGAAAAGAAAAAGAGATTTTTTTCTTTTGCTATTGTCAATACTTAAACTTAGATTTCTTGGGTGAATAATTTTAATCCTTAATCCACTGACTAACTCAAACTCATGTCATAACATGTGTATTTCTGCCCGTTGCTAGTTATATCTACTTACTTGTTACAAATTATTATTTAAAAAATGTCTCTTTTGGCCCACGTGCAAATATGGGGAAAGGCCCACGCATTTTGTTAATGTTGGCCCACAATATTATACAGTAAAACTTTTACATGAATATTGATTAGTGAGGAATAAGTTCACCGGAGGTCCATCAACTTAACAACGAGATTTTTTTTAGTCCCTTAACCACAAAATCAGAAATATGTATCCCTAAACTCACTCAAACCGGATAGACGATACTGCCATGGGACCTCCTTTAAATGGTTTAAGTGAGTTTAGGGGTACACATCTCTGGTTTCGTGGCTCAGGAACCTCAAAAAAATCTCGTTGTGAAGTTGAGGGACCTCCGGTAAACTTATTCCAATTAGTGAAGCTATGCCCCGGATGCACACTTTTTGGTTTTGGCCCATACGGCCCGGTGCACCTTAGACAAATGATGCGTGTATTGAACCTCGTAGCCCCTTCTCGAAAGTCCTAAGGGGCGATCGGTCCCCCCCCCCCCCCCCCCCCCACATCGATCGCCCCCTTCTCCATATGGTTTTTTTTAAGCACCGTATTACTTTCCTATTTTAGTAAATTTATACACTTAAAGTTTGTACATATCAAGTTTACACATCTAAAGTTTATACATCTAAACTAGTTTAGAGACCTAAAGTTCAAATATTTTTATATATAGTATTTCTATATTTAAATTTGAATTTGAATTCAAATATTTTTATATATAGTATTTCTATACATCTAAAGTTTATACACCTAAAGTTTATAGAACCAAAGTTTATAAGTCAAAAGTTTATATACCCGATTCAAATTTAAATTTGAATTATATCCGATTCAAATTTGAATTTGAATTCAAATATTTTTTATATATAGTATTTGTATACATCTAAAGTTTATACACCTAAAGTTAGTTTATAGACCTAAAGTTTATAAGTCAAAAGTTTACATACCCGATTCAATTTCAATTTGAATTCAAATATTAGTTTATAGACCAAAAGTTTATAAGTCAAAAGTTTACAAACCCGTTTCAAATTTAAATTTAAATTTAAATATTTTATATATAGTATTTCTATACATAATTTTTTCCAACTTTGTTTTTATTTTTTTCAAAATTTATGGTATATTAGGAAGAGAAAAAGGGGAGGAGGAAGGGAGAGAGAGCGTATAGGGGGATGGGGATCGTTCGCTCCATTAGCCACACCCGCCTCTTCTCGTCCATTTTTTCCCACTACCTTCCATTTTCTCGCTGCACTTGCTATTTTGCCACGCCGTCGGCTGCTCTCACTATTCCTCTGCGCGTCCTGCTGACTGGGGCCCTGTTTAGTTCCAAAGTTTTTTTTCCAAACTTCCAACTTTACATCACGTCAAACCTTTCATACATACAACTTTTCAGTCACATCGTCTCCAATTTTAACCAAATTCCAAACTTTGGGCCAATCTAAACACAGCCAAGGATAGAGAGAAGCTGAGCGAGAATGGGAGGGATAGAGTGCGGCCAGAGTCGAAAACGGAGATGGAGGGCATGACCATAATGCACTACCCCTGCACTAGCTCCTCAGACCATCACTACTAGGAAATGCATTATCGCAAGCGGGCCAAAACGGTCTTCGCAGGCGGGGCGGCCATCTACCTGTAAGCCAACGACTGTGAAGATCGCCGATCTTCGCAGGTGGGGCAGCCGTTCGCCTGCGAAGATAATTTTTGCAGGCGGACGTCCGCCTGCGAAAATAGGAATTGGCCGATTGCAAAAAAGAAAATATCCACCTGCGAAGATAGGTAGAAAATATTGAAATTTAATAATAATTTGCCCGTAAATTTATTAATAAGTTCCCCATTAATAGAAATTCTTGCAGGTAGATTATTATGTACATATATTGGAAGATTACCAAGCATTTGGTACTGAGAAATCTACATATAATGCATAACTCAAAAGTGTTGCCAATATATATATATATATATATATATATATATATATATATATATATATATATATATATATATATATATATATATTACAATACTTTTTTAAATGTCACTTCAAATACTAGCCATCTAGTTACATTATGGCATAGCGGTGTTCCACTCCCGAAGATCCTTGAATTCGTCACTTGTCGCTAGGGCACCATCTGGGTCGAAGAAATCTCCTTTCACATGACAACACTCATAGTGGATGAAGTGGCATAGATCACGCTAGACATTTGTGATGTCTGTATCGTCGAAGCTTGTTCGACGTTCTAATCTTGGCAACTGCATGCATTGAAGATAAACAACATATTAGTATCATAAATATGTGAAGCTGTCTAGTACATAGTATAGAGACTTACATCCTCTGCGTTAGTCCTGTACCTCCCATTAACCCTAAGGAATTCGCACGCGTAATACCTGCAAAGGACAGTTCTTCTAGGTTGCGTGTGACACTTCAGGACATATCATAGAAAAAAATAGTTAAAATTTTCAATTAGTGAAACTATTGAAAAACATTAAGTGAGTGGAGTATTACCGGCCAATAGGTACGTACTAGCAGCTTCTCCCTTGTTCGGGTCTGTTCTCCACCCTTGAACTTGTAGTATTGCTATGCACTGTATGGATGTCGTACCATTTCACATTAAGGAGGATATTTATTTATAATACATTCATAAAAAAATGCAAGAGTCATAATCACTTACTACTGTAAGATTGTTAGAAATTCTTTGTATTGCTTATGACTATAATCGAGAGGGTCCAAGACTACCACGGTTCCGTCTCTAGGGTGGATGAGTAAACAGATATAATGATCGCTACATATTAACAACAGTATAGTTAGTTAGTACCAGCTAAAATAAGACATATGTATAGAAGATAAATGTACCGGACTTACTTAAAATTAAAATTATAGGCGGCCATGACGACTCTCTTATTTTGAAAGTGCAAGAAGGCTCTTCCAATGTATTGTGCGACAATAATCAATTTCTCCTTGTGCAAGCCCTTCTTGTATTCAGCTATCTCTTTTTGAGTCTTGCCCTTCAGCTGGTCTGACCATGGTGCAAGCCTCATGGTATGCTGTCATGGTATGCTGTGTTTGACATATCCGAGTTGGATCCAAGAAGCCGATAGGTTCTTTTTTCTTCTTAGCATCCATGTATTGCATCCTATAGAAGAAGTTTGTTAGTAACAATCACATGGATTCGTATTGTACATATTTTTCATATAATTAATTAAAACTCATTATCACATGCACCAAACACCAACATAGTTGACGTCCATCTTATCCCGACGATATATGGTGTGGAGATCTGAGAAATCTAGCCATACGTAACCTTCGGCGCTGAAACAATCTGCCGGTGATCAAGCTGTTATATTGCCCAAGCCTTTCTTGCTGCCATCCATGTAGAAGGTATGTAACCTTCTCATCTCCCATGGTCCTTCGTTTAGTGCCCAATCCGGCAAGAGTGCTTTCCTATGTTCGTACTTTTCCGGGCAATCATCAATTGCCAAGTATGTTGGCCCGGCTAGTTCAGCGGCCTTCTGGGGGTCATCATCTCTGAGTTTCGCACATTCCTTACCCCCTCTGAAGACAGTTACCATGAACTTCTCCTTGTTCTTATCTTTGGACTTGGAGTCGTGGCTCCTAAGCACTCTAGGCACCTCAAAACTGGTAGTGGCCTTCTCAGGGACCGTGGTCTCTTGCACCTCGTGGTCTTTCGCAGGAGAAGAGTCTTCAAATATTTCTGGCTCTGTACCGTCTCATTCCAATCCTGGTACTTCTTCTATTTCTGACCCGACTGATGCCACAAATTGCACCTCTGGTTCTGCCACTGTAATCTCCATGGGCACATCTAGCATTGGAATCTCCATGGGCACCTCCGGCACTGCAATCTCCGGTGGCACTTCCGGCACTGGATTTTCCTTTTGCATCTCGGGTTCCTCCGTCTTATCAGTCACCTTCCTCTTAGGAGGTCTCGGAGGTTTCCCCAACCTCAGTTTTGGCACCACAGGTTTTCGCGTGGCGTCGGTGCCCAATCCAAAGGACATGTCATTCTTGTGCCAAAGAATTACAAGATCGACCGTATCCCCAAGTACGGATACACCATCTTGAGTAGGGAAGTCTATGTCGTAGGACTCAAACCCCTCGTGGACCACTTGCGGCTGCACTTTGGCATACGCATCGGGTATGAACTCTTCATTATATGTTCTTCCAGGGATAGCAATGGCTGTAGCGGCCTCAAGAGTTTTCCCGGAGCGTCCAATGGGAACGTGCAATCTGTAGGGTGTATTCTCCTTAAGGTCATCGAAGGGGTAATCTGGCTCAGGTTCTTTGGTTTGGGGGTGAGGCAAAAGCATGAGCTTGACGCAGAACTCCATCATTTGCCTTTCAAAATCCACAGCCCCTTCGTCCCTAAGTTTATCCTTGTACGCTTCACGCGTCTTGTGGGGGTCATGTTTGAACCCTTCCTTCCAACTCATCTTGGACGACACACCTCGAACCCTACCCTCATGCTCAGGAGTACCCAACGCCGTACTTAGCACATCTTTCTCCCTCTTAGGCTTGAAAAATCCTTTCTTGTGTGAATTGGATAAATTCTCTATTTTATCGGCAACGCCCTGCAGCTCCGGATCTTAAAATGATACTTTGCCTTCATCCGTGATCTTCGGAGTTCTAGCTCTTACCCAGTTCCTTGATCTATGTGTCCATTCCTCCATTGGTACCGGTTGCCCCGCCTTCCTCATTTCCTCCTCCTCTTTTGTCCACTGCTCCACCTTTGGTGCGTATCCCACGGAGCCTAAGCGATGAGGAAATTTGTTCTTCTTGGCTAACTCTAAATACTTTTTGCTCCTTGCAATTTCTTCCGGGGAGTTCTTGAACATCAGAAAGTCGTCCCACTGCTTCGGGGTTATGTTGGCATACGTCAAAAAAGTCGTCCCGTCTTCACAAATTTCTTGTTCAATGTGGTTTTCCAATGACGCCAAGACTTGTCCATTGTTTGCAGTGCACAATTCCTCACTGCTGCCTCTGATCCATCCGAGAACTGGAAGGTTTTCTTCAACTCTTTCCATAGGTCTTCCTTATCCCCATTCGATACATGATCCCAGTCCTTGACCGTGATGGGGATCTTTTCCCTTACTATCATGCCACACTGTGAACTGAATTTCGCACATGCCGTCTTAGGGGCGAGCGGCTCTCCTTTTGGCAAAACATGGGTAACAACATGGAACCCTTCATCCTTTCTATTCACGCTTCTCTCGCCCCTTCTTTTCTTTGCCTTTGCTGACCGTTCGCTTTTCTTTGAGCCGGTTGTGTTAGCTGGTATCTCATCGTCTTTCGACGGATCTTTTTTCTTCGGCTGCCGTTTTGATCGTCGTGGCGCCGTTTCCTACGAGAAGGTATATATCAAAGTTTCGAATTAGCTCAGGCTAATTGTTATCACGGTGAACAGTTTACATATTAAGTTTACTTACCCCTTTTTTAGGGGAATGTAGTCCATGTCGCCTTCTTCACCGTCGTCCTTTTTCCTCCTCTTCGGGCTTGGGCTTGGACAAGGATTGCTTGGCGACGAGTACTCATCGTCTTTGTCAGCTACGTCGCTGTCGGAACTATCTTCCGGTGGGACCGTTGGTTCCGGAGCAACCACAACAGCAAGTGACTGCTCTTGCTCCCCTAAACCCTTCTCTTCAGTCCCTTTAGTACTATCGGCCATAGTTTCAAACCTCTAACATAAAAAATAATCTGTATATTAACAATTGTTATATTAACAATAGGCCATATATTAACACTCAGCGAAAATAGTTTACAAAATTGATAAGTACTGTACTATGACATATTGCAAACATATCCTCCACATTTTAAATTACTCAAATTAGTACAAACAACTTTGTACAAAATTATCCGCAAGCGTTTGTACTAATGTTATTATTAAGTAGTGCACTAATTCATAATAACATTTCCTCGACATGTTGTTTAAATAAAAGGCAAACATACCCTCCACATTTATTAAAAAAATAATTAACATACGGTCCCACATATTGCGAAACTTGTGTACATAATTGCGAAATGTCATTAGTTAGTACAAACTAATTTATCAAATTAGTACAAACATTAATTAGTACAAACTACTTAATCGGAATAATTAAGTAGTGCACTAATTCACAATAACATTTCCTCGACATGTTGTTTAAAAAAAATTAAAAAGGCAAACATATCCTCCACATTTTATAAAAAAAAATTTTAACATACCCTCCCACATGTTATTAAAAATTTTTGACAAATTCACATATCCTGCAAAATTGAACAAACCCTCCCAATTTCATTCACATATCACCCACATTCCCAAATTCACATTCACAATCAACATATAACCCCTCATTCACATATCACTCACCCCTCATTCCCATTCACACCCACATGCACACACACATATATACCCCTCACACCCACATGCACACACATATAGAAATAAACACCCACATGCACACACGTCAGTGAACGACGAACGGCCGACGACGAACGGACGGGGACGACGAAGGAAGGGCTGACGACGAGGTTCGGCCATGCACGACGACCGGCCGAAGACATCGTTTGGCCAAGGACATCTTCGCTCATGGACGACGACCGCCCGATGAAGCCGTTCGGCCGCGAGCGAGATAGAGAGAGAGATGGTGGCCGGCGGCGGTTAAGGGGCGGCCGGCGGCGTGGTGGAGGGGCCGGCGGCGGTGGAGCGGCCGGTGGCGCACGCGGTGGAGGTGCTGGCGGTGGTGCAGCGGCCGGTGGCGCGCGCGGTGGAGGGGCCGGCGACGGAGGAGCGGTGGCGTATAGCTCGCGCGCGTGGTGGTGGAGGTCGCGCGCTGTGGAGGGGTCGGCGGTGGTGGCGGCGGAGCGGTGGAGGGGCCGGCAGAGGCGGTTGGTGGAGTGGTGGCAAGGGGCGGTGGTCTCGGTGGTGCTCGGCGGTCGAAGGTCGGCGGCGGCGGAGGACGACGGTCAAAGAGTGAAGGTCGCAGGCGGGCGACGGCGGAGGACGGCGGAGGCGTGCGGCGGTGAAAAAATTCGGCAGCCTGACGGCGCCAAAATTTCTAGGGTTCCCGCCTGGACTTAGAAATTTTGGCGCCGCGGGTCTTCGCAAGCAGACCGTCCGCCTGCGAAGGCGGACCGTCTGCCTGCGAAGATGTAAAACCTACTCGGTATTACAATCTTCGCAGGCGGACCGCCCGCCTGCGAAGATTGGTACAGAGTTGAATATATATATTACAAAATATACAAACCTTAATATTATTACAAAATATACAAACCTTAGTATTACTACTTTTCAAATGTAAATATTACTTAAATGTTTGAAACATTAATATTACTAATTTAAATTTTTTAACAAATTTTGAAACAATGGTAAGTGAACATAAAAAATTGCTACTAAATTTTTAAACCTCTTTTAAAAAAAATTTTAAAATATAAAAAACTGTAAATGTTACCCTACAAATGGTAATTGCACATAAAAATTAGTAAAAACTAATATGCAAAATGTTGAGTGCAATTGTTCGTCAATTTGCGATATGATCACACATCACCTTACATACCACCATTACATAACTACTAACTTCTTAGATGCTTACATGAGACTCAACAATCATTACCCTTTAACATTTTTTCCCACACCGTCCGTGCGCATGTAAGGCTTCACGGTCTTCTGAGTAGATGTCTCGACATTCTTAATCTTATGTACAAACTGACTATAAAGCGGCATATTATCGTATTGATTGTAATCTTCGACATCTTCAACCCCATCCACTCCCAATATCTTTTGTTTCCCGGGTAGCACTATATCTTTCTTCAAATTTGAAGGGTCTTTCACATAAATCACTTGTGCCACGCGATTGGCGAGTACCCAAGGGTCATCCTTGTGACCCACACTCACCAGGTCAACAACAGTAAGACCGAACTTATCAACATTGACCCCGTTCGGGTATTTTACCCACTGGCACTTAAATATGGGGAATTGCATTGTGTGCCCATAGTCGATTTCCCATATTTCTTCAATAAACCCGAAGTATGATTGTTTTTCCCCGGCTTCATCAATTGCCTCCACACGGACACCGCTATTTTGCGTATAGGTCTTATTATCTCGGGCTCTTGTACTTTGCCATTCTTCTCTCCTTCTTGAGGGTGTAACTCTTCCCTGATTGCCATCTCGACTAGGTCCATCCTTGATTGCAGACCATCTTTAGTCTTCTTCGGCATGTCCAAAAATGTTCCAACTATGTTGTCAAACACATTCTTCTCTAAATGCATGACGTCTATGGCATGCCGAACCTCCAGATCTTTCCAGTACGGGAGGTACTTAAAGAATATGGAATGCTTCTTGAGTGGGGGAGGGAGTTTATCATCTGGCTTCGAACTATCATCTTGCTTCTTACTATCCCTTGGTTTCATAGTCTTCTCGGGTTTCTTGCGCTTTGTCCCCTTTGATGGTTTCTTAGTCACTTTTCCAAACTCGCAAACAATTTTCTCTGTCATTGCACACACTTTTTCCCCACGATGTAGGTTTTGGTGCAGGATCAGTCTCTTCAGTGCCATCGAACTCCGCCTTCATCTTGTGGCACTTGTGATTTGTGCGTAGGAACCGCCGGTGCCGCATGTATACAAGCTTGTTGGAACCTGTGAAATACCTATAGTACGTTCCATTCAAGCAGATCACACATCCTGTTTACTTTTAATTTGACCTGAAACTGAAAACAATGTTGGATAATCGTTGATAGTCACGAAGATGATGGCCTTCACTGTTAAGTATTCCCTTAAGTACTCGTCCCACACTTTCAATCCCTCTTCCCATAAATCAGCCATATCTTCCAACAATGGTTCAAGAAATACGTCAATATCAATACCAGGCTGACGGGGTCCCTGTATGAGGATATAGAGTAGTACGTATTTTCTCTTTTCACAAAGCCAGGTAGGAAGATTATACATGGTGAGAAGCACTGGCCAAGTACTATGTGAGCTGCTCATGTCTCCAAAAGGATTAACTCCATCAGTACTCAGGGAAAATCTAATGTCGAATCATCCCATCCTTCTTGCGCCATTCTTCATGCCATCGCATTAGTTCTGCATCTCGCGGGTTTGAGTATATCCATTTAATGCGGTATTTGACAGGAAGGTACCACATCACAAGCTACGGGATTTTTCTCTGTCTTCCCTCAGTTGTGTCAGACGGTTCTAGGCCAGTATTGCTATTCGATTTGTATCGGCTAGCACCGCATGTTGGACATTCATCTAAAGAAGCGTACTCTTTCCTGTACAGTATGCAGTAATTAACGCACGCATGAATCTTTTCCACACCAAGTGAAAGGGGACATATGAGTTTTTTCGCTTGATATGTGTTGGATGGTAGTGAGTTAGGCCTCGGGAGCATTTTCTGCAGAAGTTCTAACAGACTATCGAAACTGGTATCAGACCATCCATGTCTCGCCTTTAACTTCGTAAGTTGAAGAACTGACCGTAGTGTTGTGAACTCATTGTCACAGCCCTTTGACTCATCGTACAAAACTTCCTTAGCTGCCTTCTGTAAAGCTTCAAAGTTATTTAAACCTCTAGCCGACCCCATCAGCACCTCGGGTTATGCATGACGTAACATTTTCTCTAGATCGATTTTGTCCTCAATAGAACCATCGTCATGCACCATGTCTTCAACTTGTGTCGGAACTACATTTTCAGGCCCGTCCATTTGTTCTTCGCCATAACGTGTCCATATTTCGTACTTTTCCATAAATCCACGAGTTACTAAGTGCTCCTTCACTTTAAAAGCATCGTCGAAGTCATAGGCTATTTCATTCTTACAGTCAGCACATGGACAAATTATCTTCCTCATATTGTTCTTCTCAGTGTGTGCCTTGGCAATACCAATAAATTTAGACACTTCGTTTCTATATGGAGACAAAAACCTCGGCCAATGATACATCCATTCCCGACATTCCATATCTCTAAAAATTGAACATAAAGTATTTGCACAATTAATACCAAATTTGTAGGGTTTATTGAAAGAACTTATCGCTATTCAAAACTAATTAACTAAAGGTTAATTGTAAATTAATAAAAAAACAAAGTTTATTTCAGTTTTTTTACACAGACATGCCAAATTAGTATATTAGGAAAATCTAACAAAATCATATCATCGGCATATTACAAACTAATATAATTATTTTTTGATTGCACCAAATAAATAGACATTAAAAATTTTATTCTCTCTATATATGACAAGATCTAGATCTAGATCTAGAACTAGGAGGTGGATGTGGTAGCAAAATAAAAAAAATTGAGAATTTATGTTACCACATTAAACCACTACAACAAGAGGCATCAAGTATTACACATACATCTAACATCAACATATCAAAAGAAATTAAATTAAAAAACATGGAGCTTTTCCTTCACAATTTTGCATGCATAAATCCATCACAAATTGAGGTCTAAAAGCTTAAAAAATTGCATACCTAGTGTGAAAATGAGTAAATCTAAGCACCATAGAAAAATCCCCCGAAGATTTGAAGTTCAAAACCTCCCCCCTCTATTTAAGTCACTTTAGCAGAGATAAACTTCAGGGAGAATGAACAGGGCTCGGGGAGGAAGAAGACTATATAGGGGCATCTTTGCAGGCGGACCGCCCCCTCCGCCCTGGGTACATTTTTTGCCGGCGGGGTTTTGGCTCCAAATTATATGCCCGCCTGCGAAAATCGAACCCCTACGATACCGAAAATGAGTTTTCTAGTAGTGCATTCAATGATGGATGAGAAGGCGGCGACGTGGTCGCCTTTGATCAGCAGCCAAGATGCACGTACGTGATGTTGAGGACAAAAGGAAAAGGATGATTTGAGTATTAGATGGAAGTTTCAGAATCTGAACTGAATGTTTTTTTGTGGTTTCTAGATGAATGATTCAGATTCTGGATTGGAAGTTCTTGTGCTTTTGAGATGAAAGCTCTAATTCTTTTATTGAAAGTTTTTGTGATTTTGATATGAAAGTTCCAGACTTCAGATGAAAATCTTAATTTGTGACGAGATAAATGTTTTCAGATTTGCTCATATTTTATAGTTTAGGATGAAAGTTTCATATTTTTGACATTAATAGTTTAATTTCTTTTAAATCAGAATTCAACTCCACCTGATGTCCTCGTGCTGCATGGCCGACTTATGTTCACGGTGCACACGCGCGAACTAGCAACCCCTAAAACTTTGTAGATGTAAAGTTCCATATATAAGCTTTGTATATGCAAACTTTCTATGTAGAAACATTGGGTATAAATAAAATATCAGGTAAGAGTACAAAAATCTTATACATTCAAATATTCAAATTAAATTAAATGAAAAGATAAAATGACAAAAACGATCAATTGGCCCATGTAAAGAAAGCCCATATGCTTAACTGGCCAATCTAACAGTATTGAACTAATTTTGCAGAAAAAAAAAAGGCAAGCCCACTCGAAAAATAGCAAAACCGAGATATCGCCGTCACTCCGGCCTGCGATCGGGATCACCCCCAGCCCTAGCGGAAAAGCTGATGGGCGATCGATCGCTAGGGCGATTGGATAGCAATCAGATTCGCCCCCCTCCCTCCTCCCTCCCTCCACCTGGTTTCCTTTTTTTGACAACACATTACTTTTCTATTTTAGTAAATTTATGCACCTAAAGTTTATACACCTCAAGTTTACACATCTAAAGTTTAGAGATCAAAAGTTTATAAGTCAAAAGTTCATATATCCGATTCAAATTTAAATTGAATTCAAATATTTTTTATATATAGTATTTCTATACATCTAAAGTTTATACTACTAAAGTTTACAGACCTAAAGTTTATAAGTCAGTTTATATATTCGTTTCAAATTTGAATTTGAATTCAAATATTTCCTATATATAGTATTTCTATATATCTAAAGTTTGTACACCTAAAGTTTATAGATCCAAAGTTTATAAGTCAAAAGTTTACATACTCGATTCAAATTTAAATTTGAATTCAAATTTTTTATATATAAGTATTTCTATACATAAATTTTTCTAACTTTTGTTTTTTTAAAAAAATTTGTGGTGTACTGTAGTAGGAAGAGAAAAAGGGGAGGAGGAAAGGGGAGAAGAGGGAGGAGCGTATCGCGTATAGGGGAGGGGAGTGCGAGCGATCACCCGCGTATTAGCAGTCCCCCAGGCCTAGCGTCGTTGAAAATAGACGGTGCGCTAAAAAAATAAATAAATTCTGGACACAAAAGAGGAGCTGATCCGATGAACGGGATGAAGCCAGTAACCGGTGTGGCTGATCGCCCAATAGCTTGCTTTGCAAAATCCTTTCTTAAACTACAATCATCGAAGCGACAAAAAACCATCGACCGTAATTTGGGTAAGATATAAGTTTTGCAGAATATGTTTAAATTTAGCCAAAAATGCATTTAAATTCAAAGTATGCAAGATGGTTGGAGGGTAAAATCATCCGTTGCAAATTTTTATCTCTCTATTTGAAGGTGATATATTAAAATAATAGTCATAGTATCTTTAGTAAATAACTACAAAACCTGTCTTATGTCAAAACCATGCCACCATGCAACTAGAGTGTCCTAAAACAAATGGTACAAATTTAGAATGTCTTAGATCAAATTTTGTGTTTTTTTAACCGGAGTGAGTGACTTCCTACCTAAAATGCTCTCTCAAGTGGTAATTTTTTAGACAGAACGTGTTGACAACTTTGACCAATCCGACCTACATAGAAAGCACTCAGCTTTCGCCACTACGACAAAAGTAATGCATCCGTCCTATATAATATAAGGCTGCGCTCGTTCTGGGGTGATAGGAAGTTTGTTTGTTTAGTTTTTCTCACGCACGCTTTCTAAACTATTAAACGGTGTATTTTTTGCAAAAAGTTTCTATAGAAAAATTGTTTTAAAAAAATCATATTAATCAATTTTTGAAGTTTAAAATAGTTAATACTCAATTAATTATACGCTAATGGCTCACCTCGTTTTGCGTATCTTCCCAATATTCTCTGTCTCCTCCTCAAACACAGCCTAAGGAATTTTGGGTGGATTTGACATATCCTAATACAACGAATCTAGACATATAGTATGTCTAGTATTTCTAGACATATAGTATGTCTAGATCCACTGTACTTGGAGTATATCTAGATTCGCTGTTAAATCCATCCAAAATCTCTTATATTACAGATCGAGGGAGTAGCAGCCAAAATTATAACTCCAAGGAATTGAGACCAATTGACCTGCACAAGTCAGTCAGAAACCGAGGTGATAAGACAACGAAATGCTGTGCAAATTCCAGATATTTTCATTCAAGATTACGCCCAGGTTGATGCTGATTAGCCTCTTAATTCCCCATTTCTTCCACCTTGCTTATTATAGGTGATGGGACCTCCTTAAAAGGGAGGATGCCCTCCTAGCCACTTGAAGAATGTGTGGTCGAATGGTCCGCAAAATTGGCTCCTCACCCTCGCGTCGAATGGGCCGTAAAATTGGCTCCTCACCCTTGCGCAGATACAGGATTTGATAAGTTACGCGCGTCTTATCTGGTTTGGTTACGCGGAGTGGTATAAACCGAGCCGCCGTCTTCACGCAACACACGCGAAATCAATTGCCTCCTACTTTGAACTGCGCCATCGCTCGTAGACTACTCCATCCCGATCACCGGTGCACCTTGCGCAGATGCAGGATTTGATAAGTTACGCGCATCTTATCTGGTTCGGTTACGCGGAGTGGTATAAACCGAGCCGGGTTTGCCTCCTACTCTGAACTGCGCCGTCGCTCGTAGACTACTCCATCCCGCTCGCCGGCGTGCACCGTCGATCGGGAGAGCAGATCTCTGAAACCTCTGCCTTCGACGTCAACCTAGGGTTTGCCTCCTACTCTGAACTGCGCCGTCGCTCGTAGACTACTCCATTCCGCTCGCCGGCGTGCACCGTTGATCGGGAGAGCAGGTCTCCGAAACCTCTGCCTTCGACGTCACTGCTCCCTGTTCATTCGCGACGGCTCACCCCTCGACGCCTGGAACC
The DNA here is from genome assembly GCA_000338895.3 of Oryza meridionalis. Classification (NCBI taxonomy): domain Eukaryota; kingdom Viridiplantae; phylum Streptophyta; class Magnoliopsida; order Poales; family Poaceae; genus Oryza; species Oryza meridionalis. Next base: position 9,583,234 of record CM002531.2, on the reverse strand, counting down.
GCGAGTAGTTCCTGCCGAGCAACCGGTCTTTCCGCCACCTAGGTACGTGTTCGACATGTTGCACATATTTGATCTATTTATGTTTTACTGCTTAGTTTACATGTGTAGATCTAATGATGTGTTAATGCTAGTATACATCTGCAATGTTATGATTTATTTATGGAATATATTAAATCATTATATGCCTATAGTCTCAACAATCCAAAAACCTTATTATAGGCGTTGTGATTTTACTATGGCTGGTTTTGCCGATGCACTGAGGCCGGATAAATTTACTGGTATGCACTGTAAGAGATGGCAGATCAGGGTCACTCTGTGACTGACAGTTATGAAATGCTTCTGGGTGAGTACTGGCAAACCTGAAGGAATTCTTACTGCTGATCAGTAGAAGCAATTCGAGGAAGCCACTACTCTCTTTGTGGGATGCATTCTTAGCGTTCTTGGCGATCGTCTGGTCGAGGTGTATATGTACATGACCGACACTAAGGAGTTGTGGGATGCACTGAATACTAAATTCGATGCTACGATGCTAGCAATGATCTGTACATCATGGAGCAGTTTCATGACTACAGGATGGCTGACAACCATTCTGTAGTCAAACAGGCTCATGAGATACAAACCACGGCTAAGAAACTCGAACTCCTTAAGTGTGTCTTACCCGACAAATTTGTGGCTGGGTGCATTATTGCGAAACTACCTCCATCTTGGAGAAGTTTCGGTACTGCACTCAAACACAAGAGACAGGAATACTTCGTTGAGGGGTTGATAGCGTCTCTTGATGTTGAGGAGAAAGCTCGGGAAAAAGATGCTGCGTCTAAGGGCGATGGTGGGCAGTCCAGTGCCAATGTTGTGCACAAGGCCCATAACAAGAGCAAAGGGAAATACAAAGCTCAACAGACCACCAACTTCAAGAAGCAGAAGAAGAACAACAACAATCCTAATCAGGATGAGAGGACTTGCTTTGTGTGTGGCCAACCTGGTCATCTGGCCAGGAAGTGTCCACAACGCAAGGAGATGAAGGCACCTGCAGGGCAGACTTCTAAGTCTGCTAATGTGACCATTGGCAACACTGGAGATGGGAGCGGGTATGGTAATTTACCTACTGTTTTTTCAGTTAATCAGTCTACTAATTTGTGGGTTGATACTGGGGCCAATGTACATGTTTGTGCTGACATCTCATTGTTTTCTTCTTATCAGGTCGCACGGGGTTCCACCGTCCTAATGGAGAATGGGTCACATGCTTCTATTCATGGTGTTGGCACGGTAGATCTAAAGTTTACTTCGGGAAAGATCGTGCAGCTGAAGAACGTGCAGCATGTCCCTTATCGACAGGAATCTTGTTAGTGGCTCCCGTCTGACTAGAGATGGATTTAAGTTGGTTTTTAATTCTAATAAAGTAGTTGTGTCTAAACATGGATATTTTATTGGTAAAGGTTATGAGTGCGGAGGCCTGTTCCGCTTTTCCCTTTCTGATTTTTGCAATAAGTCTGTGAACCATATTTGTGACAGTGTGGATGATGAGGCTAATGTTTGGCACTCACGTTTATGTCATATTAATTTTGGCTTGATGTCTCAGCTTTCCAGCATGTGTTTAATTCCTAAGTTTTCCATTGTCAAAGGTTCTCAGTGCCATAGTTGTGTGCAATCGAAGCAACCTCGCAAGCCTCACAAGGCTGCCGAGGAGAGAAACTTGGCACCACTAGAACTCCTACATTCAGATCTTTGTGAAATGAATGGGGTGTTGACAAAGGGTGGAAAACGATATTTCATGACGTTGATTGATGATGCTACTAGATTTTGCTATGTGTACTTGTTGAAAACGAAAGACGAGGCTCTAGACTATTTTAAAATTTATAAGGCAGAAGTTGTAAATCAACTTGACAGAAAGATAAAAAGACTTAGGTCTGATCGTGGTGGAGAGTTTTTCTCAAACGAGTTTGACTTATTCTGTGAGGAACATGGCATCATACATGAGAGGACGCCTCCCTATTCTCCCAAGTCTAATGGGATTGCTGAAAGGAAGAATCGCACACTGACTGACTTGGTGAATGCCATGTTGAACACTGCGGGACTACCTAAGGCATGGTGGGGGGAGGCATTGTTGACCTCGAATCATGTGTTAAACAGAGTTCCTAACAGAAATAAGGACAAAACACCATATGAGATATGGATTGGGAGAAAACCATCACTTTCTTACTTGCGCACATGGGGGTGCTTGGCGAAAGTCAATGTATCAATAACGAAGAAGCGCAAACTTGGACCTAAGACTGTGGACTGTGTCTTTCTGGGATATGCTCATCACAGCATTGCCTATAGATTTTTAATAGTTAAATCTGAGGTACCTGACATGCATGTTGGTACAATTATGGAGTCTCGTGATGCTACCTTCTTTTAGAGCTTTTTCCCAATGAAGGATACACATAGTAGTTCTAGCCAACCTTCTGAAATAATTCTCAGTTCAATCATACCACCAGAACAAACTGAACATACACATGAACATGTCACTAAGGGGGATATCAGTGAAGCTCCTCGAAGGAGTAAGAGACAAAGGACGGCTAAGTCCTTTAGTGATGATTTCACTGTGTACCTCGTGGATGACACTCCTAAGTCAATTTCAGAAGCATATGCATCTCCTGATGCAGGCTACTAGAAGGAGGCTGTCCGTAGTGAAATGGATTCCATTATCGCTAACGGGACTTGGGAGGTGACAGAGCGACCCTATGGGTGTAAACCTGTAGGGTGCAAGTGGATGTTGAAGAAGAAGCTTAGGCCTGACGGTACTATTGAAAAGTACAAGGCTCGGCTTGTTGCTAAGGGCTATACTCAGAAATAAGGCGAAGATTTCTTTGACACTTACTCACCTGTTGCTAGATTGACCACAATTCGTGTGCTACTTTCCCTAGCAGCCTCACATGGTCTTTTCGTTCATCAAATGGATGTTAAGACAGCTTTTCTTAATTGAGAGCTGGATGAGGAGATCTATATGGATCAACCTGATGGGTTTGTAGTTGAAGGTCAAGAATGCAAAGTGTGCAAATTGTTGAAGTATTTGTATGGTCTGAAACAAGTTACTAAGCAATGGCATGAGAAGTTTGACAAAACATTGACATCTGCAGGCTTTGCAGTCAATGAGGTAGATAAATGTGTGTACTATCGCCATGGTGGGGGTGAGGGAGTTATTATGTGCTTGTATGTTGATGACATACTAATATTTGGGACAAACCTTGAGGTGATAAATGAGGTTAAATCATTCTTGTCTCAAAATTTTGATATGAAGGATTTGGGAGTAGCTGATGTTATCTTAAACATTAAGCTAATTAGAGGTGAGAATGGGATCACACTCTTGCAGTCCCATTATATGGAGAAGATCTTGAATCGCTTTGGCTACATTGATAGTAAGCCTTCTCCAACACCTTATGATCCTAGCTTGTTGCTTCGCAAGAACCAGAGAATTGCTAGGAATCAACTGGAATACTCCCAAATCATTGGCTCGCTGATGTACCTAGCTAGTGCAACTAAGCCTGATATCTCCTTTGCTGTGAGCAAGTTGAGCCGATTTACCTCTAATCCGGGAGATGATCACTGGCGTGCGCTTGAGCGAGTAATGCGCTATCTGAAAGGTACTATGGAATTGGGGCTTCACTATACTGGGTATCCTGCAGTACTGGAGGGTTATAGTGATTCTAACTGGATCTCTGATGTGGATGAGATCAAAGCCACTAGTGGATATGTCTTCACACTGGGTGGTGGTGCTGTTTCATGGAGGTCTTGCAAACAGACCATTTTGACGAGGTCAACCATGGAACCAGAGTTGACGGCACTGGATACTGCTACTGTTGAGGTAGAATGGCTGCGTGATCTATTAATGGATCTGCCTATTGTTGAAAAACCGGTGCCAGCTATCCTTATGAACTGTGACAATCAAACGGTAATTGTCAAAGTGAATAATTCTAAGGATAATATGAAATCGTCTAGACATGTGAAAAGACGATTGAAATCTGTCAGGAAATTGAGAAACTCCGGAGTTATAACGTTGGATTACATCCAAACAGCTAGAAACCTGGCAGATCCCTTCACGAAGGGACTATCACGAAATGCAATAGACAATGCATCGAAGGAGATGGGTTTGAGACCCATGTGAGTTATACTATGGTGGTAAGTCTATGTGATCGGAGATCCCGTGAATTAGAACCTGGGAAGAACAAACCATTAGTAAACTAGAGGAGAGTACCAATATATACCCTCTCTAAGTGAAGATGCATGTACTCTCGTGAGCTGTAAGGCAGGTTGGCTGTGCCTCAATGAGTTCTGTTGGCTTTAATTAGCGAAGATGTTGTCCTGCAGAGCATTCTTGAAAGAACTCATCTTTGTGAGCTTGATTGTTGGTCGTAGTCTATGAAGATTTTGGGTGAATCTTCTAGGAAGCTTACTAAAGACCTAGGAGTATGATTTATACGCTCCACCCGAGGGGTAACGGTCTGGTACTAGATAAGACTCTGAGTGAAACTTGTTTGCACAAGATTTGCAATTCAAGACGTAGTCCATTGTTCAAGTTGTGAGTAAGTGTAGCTTGGAGTTCTAGATAGATGTTCAACCTTAATCGGTCTCCATCGAACCGCTGGTATATAAACAGTACATTGGAAAAGGCAAATCTCAGTGGAATTTTGAGATTTGGTGGAGGATTGCTGGAATTAATAGATGGGCTAAGGCCCATTTGAAGATTAATTCTTTGGAAAATCACAAAAGCCCACCTCATGGGATGGCATGCATGTGGAGTTTAGTACCACCTTGCTTATTTTAGGAGAGGGGGACCTCCTTAAAAGGGAGGATGCCCTCCTAGCCACTTGAAGCATATGTGGTGGAGAGAAGAGGGGGAACACGCGCGCGCTTGATCGCCTCACCTGATAGGGCAGGGAAGGCAGCGCGTGCACGACGTACGCGTCGAATGGTCCGTAAAATTGGCTCCTTACCCTTGCGCAGATGCAGTCTCCTTTTACAGTTTGTTTTACTGCGGGAAATTCGGATTTGTTTTGTTTTGGAAACATTTCGAAAACTCCGGTGCGTGAAAACGGCGTGGAGTTCGGATAAGTTACACGTGTCCTTGGGAAGCGCAACTCCGGTGCGTGAAAACGGCGTGGAGTTCGGATAAGTTACACGTGTCTTTGGGAAGCGCTTCGTGCGACTGCTCCCTGTTCGTTCGCGACGGCTCGCCTTCCTCTCCGCCCACGTGCTGCGCGTCTTCGTCGGCGCTCGCAACCGCGAGTAGTTCCTGCCGAGTAACCGGTCTTTCCGCCACCTTGGTACGTATTCGACATGTTGCGCATATTTGATCTGTTCATATTCATATTTTACTGCTTAGTTTACATGTGTAGATCTAATGATGCGTTAATGCTAGTATACATCTGCAATGTCATGATTTATTTATGGAATATATTAAATCATTATATGCCTATAATCTCAACAATAGGAAGGAGAGGCTCGCGCCGCCCGCCGCCGTCCTCGCTGTCTGTAACGCCATCGTCGGCAGCGTCGTCTGGGTCATCGCGGTGTTCGCTGCCGTCGCGGTGTGCTCCGGCAAGGCGCCGAGGATGTTCAGCGAGCTCCTGTGCAAGGCCAGGTCCCCGCTCATGGTGGCCGCCGCGGCGAACGTCGCGGGAACCGCGTGCGTCGGCCCTGGTTCCCAAGGTGTACTTCCTCCACGAGCGGCTGCTGCCGGCGCTGGTGCTCGTCGACGTGGTGTTCGTCTGCGCCGTCTATGCCGCGCACCGCTGTGTCAACTTCGTCTGCGCCGTGGGCGTCGTGGTGGCGGCGGAGGAGCCCGGGTGCGACGGCGCCGCCACGCGGCGATGGAGCCCGCGGAAGCGGTGTCGTTCGTGCTGGCGATGCCGGCCGTAGCCGGTGCCGCCTCGCCGTTCTTCGTGGTGGCCGCCGCCGCGAGCGTGCCGGCGAGCGTGGCGTGGCGCGCTCTGCTGGGGTTGGTGTACGTAGTCGTGTCCGGCGCGGCGCAGGTGGTGTCCGTGTGCGCGATGATCGTGTTCTACTACGAGTGCAGGCTGCGGTGCAAGGAGGCGGATTCGCCGCGCAGCGATGAACCTGATGTTTAGTAAAGAAATTATAGTGACGTTGTATTTGTGGTCAACTAAGATCAAACACACCCATGACCATAAAAAAGACTAGATGAAACTGAGAGTTTAAAGAGGAAGATTTGTTCAGTGCTCCAGTTTTTCTTTTTTGTGAAACTCGAGTTCAAACATGCATTTCTTTTCCTAATAAATACAATTGCTTGTACCCAATAGAATTTGTTCAGTGCTCTAATCTTAAACAAAGGATTGATTCCTATTAATTTCTTTGAAATTCCTACTATATGAACTATTGTAAATAAATTTTAAAGAAAAATTAGCATAAGGTATTACCTCATTTTTTTCTGCGTTTTTGAATTCCTATGTTTTACGTGTGTAAATATCAAAAAAGATAGTTTTGAAACTTTCGTGTGTTTTTAAGTCCTGTGGGAGTCCAATAAACCTGATATTCTATATTTTTTTTCTTATTCTTGTGTTTTGAAAACTTTGCGTTTGAAAGACAAAGGGTCAGAGAGTACTCCCTCCATAGAAAAAAGGCAACATAGTTCAATGAATTAGGACATACTCTCTCCGTTTCATAATATAAAGCACAACTACTTCTTTTAGATGTTCCATAATATAAGAGCAAGTTTAATAGTATAGCTCACTACTAGCTCTAAATCATATATAGCCAATGTAATAGCCAATTCTTACAATAGTTACTTACTATAATATTAATATCTAGTCTCACCTGTCATACACACATTACATCTTGGAGTCCATGCTGCAGCTGGCTACAAATCTGTAGCCCGCTTCTCTTCTCTCTCTTCCTTTATCTCTGTAGCCCGCTTCTATTCTCTCTCTTCCTTTATCTCTTTAAAATATGTTTATAGCTGGCTTATAGCCTGCTATTGTACTTGCTCTAAGGCATGCATATCTCTTCTTCATTAAATTATTACTTTTTTTAAATCCTCCACCCTCGAGATCTCTAATTCTATTTGATGCATGCATTATATTTAGTAGAGTGATTTAAACTAGAAGATGATAATAATTATTTCTTAGTCTTTATATTTATTAGGGTGATTTAAACTAGAGATAATAATAATTATTTCTTAGTCTCTGGGTTAAGAGTGGTTGTGCCTTATATTTTGGAACGGAGGGAGCAGAAGACAGAGTTTTTTTTTGTCATGAGTTTTTTTTTTTTTTTTGGGACGGAGTGAAACTGTTAAGGCCGTTTCCTTGGCGGCTGAGCGCCGCTGGCCGGATGAGGCGGCGGCGGGGGTCAGATCCGTCGTGGGTCGACGCACCGGCGACAAGATCGAGAAGCTTCCTTCCCCCGGCGACGCGCTCGCGCTTCCTCAACTCTCAAGCTCTTCGCCTCCTCCTCCGGCCGGCTGCTGGTCCATCGGGTTTGGGGAAAAAAGCCACCGGATCGAATCCTGCACGCACAGTGCATCTGCGTTCGTGCCAGCCACCACCCATCGCTGGAGCACTCAAGAAGCAGCAGGAATGCGCCCAAGTATGGTGGTTGTTGATTCAACTGCCGCCCCCACATTCGCGGTCGATCAATCCATCGATTCGGTCTGGCCCTTCAACAGCAACTACTACAAGCCAAGGTAACACACCGTCTTTGTTCTAGTTAGTCTTTTTTTTTTTTTTTACACAATGATTTGTGCTAGCTGTGAATCGATTATAACCAAAACTGGTAAATTGGCAGCAAAGATGTATATTAATTAATATCATGCAGGTAATTGCTAGGATGCTAAGCTCAAGGACCCTAATCATTCGTCAAAGTCGCCGCTCTAGTGAATATAAAGATGGAGACCAAGCCCACTGCAAGTCATACAGTACAGTTTATAAAATTGATTGGGTCCCAGAATACACACACCGATGATTTTAAATATCACTCGAGGCAAGTGGTTATGACTTTTGACTAGTACATCTTGCTCTCTTGAAGGAGCAACAATCATACAATTCTGCTGGTTTTTGCAGCATCCGCCGAGGAGGGATACTCTGTAGGCTTCTATTGGAGACAGGAAGAAAGCTCCTACAACTGGGAGGCTCAATTCTGCTGGAAATTGGAAGAGCAAAAGCAGAAACATGGTATGTGACTCAAAACTATAAATTTCAAAAGTTTGACCAAAATCTTGTCTTAAACGTCAACTATTTTTTGACTGGATGGAGTATATCGTATCGCAAAGATATCTAGGCAGGTATTATGTGTATTTATTTTTGTTTGAGGGAAGCTCTGTGATGGACACTTAAAATGCACTACTTTGTTTACAATGGGATACATCACTGGCACTGCTTAGTTTTTCAGTTCTTTTTTCCTTTCATTTTTAATAAAGCATTGGACTTGTTCGGCTGCCATTTTTTGGCTGTCGCTGCGGCTGCGGCTGTTGCTAGTAGCCACGGCTCGCGCCGCGGCCGCAGAAACTAGGTCCAGAGCATTCTTTTCATTGAAATTGATGCTCAGCTTATAGTTCTGATTGGGACTTGAACCAAAGAAATGAATACAGATTTTTGGTTATGGTCGATTCCATACTACCAAAATCGAATTCCATAAATGTTGTTAGTTGCTTCTTTTTCGTCAGTCATATGGCTAATTGTTAAAATATGTGTTGTACAGAAAAGGTACAGCTTACTATTCACCAACAGGCATTTGTTTCATACCAAGAAATATCCTAAGGCAAATTAGCAATTGAAAAGTAACCTGACACCATTATTTGTGGTTAATTTATGTTGGCATCTTACTACCTTACAACACATCTTCTCCTGAGAAGGTGGATTATCGCCGCATGGGGAATATGGAGGAGCACTTGGGAAATACAACATCAACAACCTTCTTGCATCAGCCGAGAAATCTATGGAAGGGCCCAAGGGGGACAGTGCTCCGTATCGAGGCATTGGCACTAGGGGCCATTGTGCTCACTTTTTTTGTTGCTGTCCTTGGGTCATGCCGCCGTTGGTCCAATCACTGGATAGTCCAAAAGGGCTTCTTGGCTGCAAATGTGTTATCTCTGTCTCTTGGAACCTATAGCATTGGCATAATGCAATCTTCATCGGTGAAGAGCGAAATGTATCCCATATGGACTGTGTGCTTATTCACCCTCTTGGGCTGCACTGACTCAGTCACATCCTACAATGGCCTTGACTACAAGAGCCCGCTCTTGAAGATGCTATTTCAGCTTGGCCTCTACTGTGGATATGTTCTATTGATGAGCATCTCAACCATCTCCACTGATGTTGGTAACATTACCATCGGCATGTTGTCTGCCATCACCTTCGTCAAGGGCTTTCATAGGTCACTAGCGCTTGTGCTACAGAGCAGAATGCGAGACATGGAAGCAAAAACAGTAGGTTTACAAGAACCACGTTTTTTATCACGCGGTAGGGATTATGGTGAGGAGCGAGAGAATATGATCGTCGATTTCCCCCCTGATCTCGAAAATCTTGTATATGGTTCGGAGCGCCCGGCATTGTCTAATACAGTTCATATGGCTGATATAGATTTGATATGCCAAGAAAAGGATGAGCTGCAGTTATGTTCTGATGTGTGCGTTGCTTTCAGTCTGTCTCATCAGTTGCAACGGTATATTCTTGGATTGAGCGAGCATGTGGACAACAAGGTTGATCTTAGTGAGGACATTATTGACTACAAGTGGGCCTTGAAGGTGATTGGTGTTGAGTTGGCTTTTCTCTATGAGGTCTTCTTCACTGGTAACGCATTCCTTCACTTCTATGAAGCAAAAGCTGCTAGTTTTTGGGCATTAGCTTCATTCATTGGGATATGTTTTGTCGGGGTAGCTGTTGCCATTCCTAGGACAATGACTAGTCGTCGTAAAACATCTCTTGGTTCTGGTGCCACCGTTGTCGTGGACACCACAACAGCTGATCTTTTTATCACTCTTGTCATATTGGTTTCCCTGGCTCTGTTGCAATTGATGCACTTGATTTGGTGCTGGACCTCAAACTGGGCAAGACTCGCCTTTGCGTGCGAGTGCGCCAGGAACCAAAAGAAGGGAATTGGTATACAGTGGTCATGGTGGATGAGATTGAAATGGTTTGCAATTACCAGGACTAATTGGTTTGACAAGTACCTCTGGCAAGATAAGCTTGGCCAGTGTTCATTAGCAGGTAAAGTGGGGAGAGAATGGAAGTTCCTCGGCAACAACATAACTTCCATGGGTGGCCGTCAGATGCATGGATTGCAGTATATTGGATACGTGCTCTGGGACTTGTGGGGTAGCGACGCCAACAAAGGTGTCGCGTTTAGGTTGGACGACGATGTAAGGGCGTCCATTACTGATTTTCTTGGCCAGATCAGGAGTGACATGATAGATCACCATTGGTTATCTGAGTTGCGTGAGAATGGAGTGGACATAGACGAACTTCCCTATATGATTGTCGAGGACAAAAACTCGTTCGTCCACGTCATGTTCCTGAATACGGCCTCATTTGGCTTCATTTATGCCCACAGTGTAATGGTGTGGCATGTTGCCACATGCTACTGTGAACTAGCAGAGCAGGAGAAGCAAGATGCCATGTTGAACCAGAGCACGGAGGACACAGCAGCAGAAGCAGGTTGTTTTGAAAAAGCAGCAGCACCTTGTTACAGGAAAAAACAAGCAGCAACAGGAGGAGGAGGAGGAGAAAGAGCGAAGAATCGCCGTGTCGCCAATGCTCTGTCCAAGTATTGCACCTACTTGGTAGTTTCAGCTCCAGAGCTACTTCCTGGACCGGCCGCGCATGCAAAGCGTGCGTACGATGTATTTGCAGAGGAGGCGAAGATGGCTCCGCGTGAGGCAATGACAGGCAGCTACAGTTTCCTGATTGGCACAGATCTGGGGATGCAGCTCCTTGGTGAGAGGCCGCCCCGTGATGGCGTTGGGCATTGCTCCGACCCCTGGAAGGCGCTGGCGCTTGTATGGGTCCAGATGTTGGTCTACGCTGCGCCGTATGGCAATGTGGAGGCACACATGCGTCACCTCACGCAGGGTGGCGAGTTCATCACCCATATCTGGGCCTTGCTGTACCACCTCGGCATTCGCAAGTGGCAACCTCCAAAGGAGGACAAAGATACTCATAAGAGTTTGGAGGATGAAGGGGAAGGCTCAGAGGCGGAACCGAGGAGGGATGTTGAAGAGGAAACCTCATCACTGCCCTGAATCCTATAACATAATCCATCGAGTGGTCACTACCCCTGTGAGATGAACTCCAATTTAGGGGAGATTCATATGATCTCCGGAGCTGCGAACCTCGCCACTGGTGTTTTGTTAGATGAATTGCTTCAGTACTGCAATGTAATAATGCTACTCTTGTAGTAGGGCCATTCAATTCACGTTGTAGTGCAAGATTACGACTAGTTTATCGAGTCTATGTTCTGTTTGTTGGTTTTATAGGTGGGCATGTGACTGTAACTTGTTTTTGAATGCCCCTGCATTGTTGCAATGGGAGCTGAAAACCTTCTAGGAAATGATATAGTTTGTTGGGTAAAGCTAAGAAAAATAACACCACATCAGTTTGGGATGATATTCCTGGTATGTTAGTCAAAGAACACAAAAATCTTTACATGTTCTTCAGAGCCAACGTTGACATGCGATTGCACAAGATTGATGGCCACATATCTAAGTTTATAGATCAGATATATATTTTGGAGGTTCATCATGGCAATGTACTGAACAAGTTCCTGATCAACGATATTGATCCGCTAAGCATTAGAGAAGATATTAATGGTCAAAGTTTAAAAGTTTGACAAATTTATATTCTAAATTTCAAATATTTATGACCGGAAGAGTGTTAGATCGATATTACAAATATTACGTGAACTAGCAAGGTAGCCCGTGCATATACGCGGGCATCTTATTTAACTGTGTTAGAAATTTGATTAAGAATGTTTACGATTACTCTATATAAACATGTTTAATTTTTCAATAATTTGTGTGGTGTTTCTCTGAATGCTAGTAACCATCGCTAGCGTATAAATTCTAAACTAAAATTACTTAAAACATATATCACTTCTACATAATGCATTTCTTTTTTAATATTTATCATATCTTATTTTTTCACTTTCTAAACTATGAGTAACAATTTTTCTTTTGTATACTATATATGTTTTTATGAATTTTAGGATATATTAATTGAAGATATTTTCTATCAAAAATATGGCTAATACGACTACATCATCTAATTAAATGAGCTGAATATGTTGAAATATTCATTTAATTGTAAGTATATAATATTGCAGTATGAAACTATGGTTTAGCAGTAAAAGCTTTTCTAAATCAGAAAATATATTAGAAAATGAGACTCAAGTTGTAGTTTAGGGTTGTATACTTCGAACTGAAATTATGTTAGATTTTATTTCCAACATAACGCCGAAAAAGTCAAATTTTCTATTATATTTTATTTAAAATTTTATTTATTTTCATTGTATCAGTACTCTTAAAATATTTGAACATTGCTATTTAGAATGGGTTCAAATTTTTTAAAAAAGTTTAGTCTTCAATTATTATTATTATGTTATTATTTTTATTTTTTTCTAGATTTCCATTTCATCAAGCACTTAAATGTTTTAATCTCTGCAATTTGGTATGGAAATATAAGTGGGTTAAGGTCATGCATCTTGGTATGATATCCCTTAATGTTTTCAATCTATTGTCTATGACAAATAGATTCTAGATGGGTACACGTTATGACATAAAAAAATGATATAATTAAAAGCTTTTTCTCTAATCTATTAGCGACATAAGATATGATACGTATAATTTAGATGTTATGATCATCTTAGGAATGTTTATTTATCTCTAAAAAGATCATTTATTCATAAAAGCGAATCTAAGATGAAGTATAAGTAAATAATCCCTATATGAATGTTAAGAGAAATTAACTACTTCCACTGTTGAGGAAAAATATATCAATATTTACAACACCACATTATTTTTATTGAATTAAAAATTGAATATATTTTTTATAATATAATTTTTTTATTGAAAATGTTACTCTGTTTTTATAAACTAATTCAAGTAATTTGACATAGAAAAAAATTAAAATGACTTGTAATCTGAACATAAGAATTTGGAAGAAGGCCATTATATATTTAGCATGGTACAAATAATGGGTTGACCGTTTATTAAAAACATAACGTAGGATATTTTAATTTTTAATTAGAAATTTTAGTATTTTATTATATTTATTGGAGGCTTCAAGGTGGATATTTGTGGTCCACAATGTATTAAATTATTGATTTAATTCAAAATTACAATAGTTTAGAAATGTCATAAATTGAATATAAGATTTAAAAAGTTATGATTATTTTAAAGTCTAATTTATGTTGTTTCTGTAAGTGCTTGCTTAAGGAGAAAGAGAAGAGAAACACATGTCCGAGGAAAAGCTGGCTAGACTTGTTAGGCGGAGTCCATTTTGTGGGTGGTTTTTTTCCGTAAAGATAATTTTGGATTTAGTTGCTATGGACATAAAAAGAGCAGAGAATGAATGGTAGGGGGAGAGGAACGGGACAAAGGGGAAGGAGGGAGTTTTGGGATTCAATTTTCTTTTAAAGATTGATCTAACTATATAAGATAGATAGTGGATCCATTGATTCAAGTGGAAACCGATGGTTATATGTTTTGTTTTCATTTGTCACACTTATAATTTTTTTAATTTATTAGCGTGTCATGTGGCGATCGACTTAGAAGCGTTTATAGGTGTACCATTAGGCCTAGACAATTGTAGTTAGAACGGTTGCATGATATAATTTTTAGATAATGAAATATGAGCAATATGTATTTTGAATTTTCTATTTAATTATAAATAACACAGCAATTTACAAAAATTGAGAATAAAATTGTAAGATCATTTAGATGTCTGAATTATTTTTTATATATGGAGTTTTAATTATAAAATAGGATAAGTTAGCTAGAAAATAGGAGATGAGGGGAGATTCGGAGGGTGGAAAGAGTACGTAATGCTTTTCTTTAACCTCATGTATGTAAGGTGTTGGTGGTGGGGATACTAGATTTATTTTCTTTGAGACGGAGATCTAATGGTTAAAATTAACGGGTCCACCAATTTAAAAGAAAATTGACAGTGTGACTATAGAATGCCACGTGATGATAGCGTTTATAGGAGGCTATGTGGCAACCTAAGAGCGTTTATAGGAAGTTTAATTGGCTTTTAGTATATATAAGTCCATTGAACTTCCAACGAACGCTCTTAAGCTGCCACGTGGTGCTCGTATAAATGCTCCTTGGTCACCACATGTCATATCTCTAAGTAAAAGAAATATTAAAAATTATGAGAAAAAAGAAAAATATCTAACCATCGATTTTCACTTAAATTAAATCGGTAACATCGGTAACATGTGATTTTATATCTATTAACACTTCCTCCTAAACTCCCGTATGTGTACGTACGATATGCATAGTAATAGAGGGTGGAAAGAGTATGTAATGCTTTTTTTACCTTACGTACGTAAGGTGTTGGTGGTGGGAATACTATATTTATTTTCTTTGATATGGAGATATAAATGGTTAAAATTTACGGATCCACCAATTTAAAAGAAAATTGACGGTGTGATTATAGAATGCCACGTGATGATAGCGTTTATAGGAGGTCATGTGGCAACCTGAGAGTGTTTATAAGAAGTTTAATTGGCTTTTAGTATATATAAATCCATTAAACTTTCATTGAACACTCTTAAGCCGCCACGCGACACTCGTATAAATGCTCGTATACATGCCATATCTCTAAATTAAAAGAAATATTACAAATTATGAGAAAAAAAAATATCTAACCGTCAATTTTCATTTAAATCGGTAACATGTGATTTTATATCTATTAAGACTTTTTCCTAAACTCCCGTACGTGTATGTACGATATGTGTAGTACTAGTACTGTTTGCAGAATGTGTAAAGCAAAAGTATTGTTTACCAAAAAAAAAAAGGCGAAAAAAATACTAACGTAGTAACGTATGTACGCCACCAGAAAAAATAATAGAACGTACGCCACCAGAAAAAAAAAAATAGAACGTATGTACCCTGCCCGATCCTAACCTCTTGTCCAGTTATGGTATTCTCTTATTTTTTTTCTATCTATTAGTTAAAGCAGATACAACAATATTTTTAATAAAAAATAGTGGGGATACCAGATTTTTTTAATGGAGATCTAACGCTTAAAATTAATGGGTCCACCATTTAAAAAGAAAATCGACGGTGAGATTATAAAATGCCACGTTACGACATAAGAGCGTTTGTAGGAGGCCACGTGACGGCTTAAGAGCATTTTCAGGAAGTTTAATAGATTTTTAATATATAATAGATAGATAGATTGATTGAACCTCCACTTGCATATGCTAAGGTAAAAAAAAAAGAAACAAAACACTAACTTATGGCAAATTAGGAAGAAAATTTTAGTACAAATCATACATATTGGATGTCAATAGCCTTTTTGCACTAATCAGCGAGTGAAATATCGTAAAATTATAGGTTCAATTGTAAAAAAAAAAAAAAGGCAAAGCCCACTCAAGCTGGACAAAAAATGCAAAACCGAGATATCACTGTTACTCCGGCGTGCAATCGAGATCACCCCAGGCCTCCTTAGCGTCGTTGAAAATTGAGAGAACAATGCACTGACAAAAAAAAAATTATGGCCCCAAAAAGGGAAATTAAATTTGGTCCAGCCATGGAGGCCACCGACCGGAAAAGGTCACTGGCTCGTTGCTTCTATCCACCGGCATCATCGGCGAGGGCCTCCACTTGCCGGCGCTCAACCCGGCCCTCTTCGCCGTCGTCTTCACGCTCGCCGTCGCCAACGCCACCGTCTATGTGCTCACGTACTCCGTCCGTGTACAGCCCATCGCCACCAGCATCGAGTACGACGGCACCGGCGCGCTATGGGACGTCGATCCGGCGAACTTCGGCGTCGACTTCGAGCGCGGGTTTCTTGTCGAGCACATGGGGGGAGAAGGCGTCTATGGAGGCTCGCGCCGCCCGCTGCCGTCTTCGCTATCTATAACGCCGTCGTCGGCAGCGTCGTCTGGGTCATCGCAGCGTTCGCCGCCATCGCGGTGTGCTCCGGCAAGGCGCCGAGGACGTTTGACGAGCTCCTGTGCAAGGCCAGGTCCCCGCTCATGGTGGCCGCCACGGTGAACGTCACGGGGACCGCGTGTGTGGGCGCCATCGCAGTGTCGGCGCTGCCGCTGGCCACGGCGTTCCTCTACGAGCGGCTGCCGCCGGTGCTGTTGCTCGTCGATGTGGTGTTCGTCTGCGCTGTCTATGCCGCGCACCGCTGTGGCGCTGTGTCGACTTCGTCTGCACCGTGGGCGTCGTGGTGGAGCTGCTGTACAAGATGGTGTACCACAAGGTGAACAAGACGAAGGAGTACAAGATGGCGCTGTTGAACAAGAGAGCGAAGCTCAAGACCAGCAGACATGCGGGGAAGCTGATCCTGGAGGTGAAGAGAAGCAGAGCAAAGGCAGAGTTCAAGATGGCGCCAACATAAAGGAGCAGCGTATTCGTAAAGTCAACACAAGGTACCTGGGCCCTGAATGGGTTGTTTAATTGTTGAGCCCAGAACGGCCTGGAGTGTGAGCGAGAGAGAGAGGTAACAGATACAAATATACAGTTGTGTCGTGGTGGTGAGGACATCGAACTGGAACACAGCGGCGATGACTGCGGCGGCTCGATCCTGAGGGATGCGAGAGTTCTCTATCTGTTCCTGTAACTAAATCTATATTGTTGAGAGAAGAAGAGAGTGATCCTAACAATCTGGTATCAGAGCTCTTGCTACCTCATTCCCTTGATTTGGCTGTAGAATCACTAGTTGGGATTGAGATATGTTCTTGAACAGAATCTCGTGAAAAGTTCTCCAGGAACTTGCCCAACTAGGTTGGCCGAATTCAGGGCAGTAGGGAGTGCTCGTGAAGTTGGAAAAACCACAACACATCACCAAGCAGTCTGCGCAGGTCATGGCCCAGGAGAGCAAACTCGATCTGTTGTTGAAGACGCTGGAGGAGAATGAGAAGAGGAGGCAGGAGGCGGAGGCTAGGACGAGGGCTGATGTGGCGGAGATTAAGGCGGCGGTGGAATCGAGGCTGCCACAAATGGAGAAGTGCATCACTGACATCAACTCGGCCTTGGGTGCTCTGAATCATAAGGTCGAGCAGTTGGAGGATTCGGTGGCGAAGGGAGCTGGATTGGAGAAGCTGGGTCGGGATCTGAAGGTTGAGACGTCAGAGCAACTCGGCGACTAAACACCTAAGTTCTTACATGGTACACGTGATCCACTTCTAAATTCTGCTTCGCCGTTCGGGTTTGATTCCACGACAGGTGAAGAAGGGGGAAACATGAACCTTAGCTGTAGTCTGCCTCCGATGTCGTGTCCACAGTTCAATGGGGACAATCCGCAGATGTGGAGAGTGAATTGTGAAGTTTATTTTGATGTCTATGGAATCCCTGCAAATACTTGGGTGAAGGTTGCTACTCTGAATTTTGTTGGAAATGCCGCGTTCTGGCTGCAGTCGGTTAGAAACCAGCTAATTGGAATTACTTGGCATGACTTGTGTGAAAGAATCTGTGCTAGGTTCACCAGGGATCGGCAGCAAACGCTGAGATTGCAAGGTGCTGAACAGCTTAAACAGTCTATTATAAGGGTGCAGATAGCTGATGGGGTCAATTAACATGTTCCAAGGTCATTCCTGAGTGTTATTGGACATTGCAAGGGCATAGTTTCAGATCTGATTTCAGGCTTATTTCTCTAGGAAGCTATGACATTATTCTTGGTATGGATTGGCTTGAACAGCATAGTCCCATGCAAGTAGACTGGGTGCACAAATGGGCTGAATTCACACATCAGGGGCAACCTGTCAGGTTGGTGACACTGCAACCTAAATTAGATCAGTGTTCAGCCATCACTGGTGAGCAATTATATGGCATGCTCAAGTCTGGTTCAGTTCTGAATTTGGTGCAGTTAGTGGAGGCAGTACAACCGAACAATGAAATACCTGCAGCTGTTAAGGAAGTAATTCATAAATATCAGGCCATCTTTTCTGAGCCAAAAGGCCTCCCACCTAGAAGGGACTGTGACCACCAGATTCCTCTCAAACCCGGAGCACAGCCGGTTAACCTGAGGCCCTATAGGTACAACCCTGAATTGAAGAATGAGATTGAAAAGCAAGTTGCTGAAATGTTATTGTCTGGGGTAATTCAACCTAGCCGTAGTGCTTGGTCTTCTCCTGCTTTGCTAGTTAGAAAGAAGGATGGAACATGGAGATTATGTGTAGACTACAGGCGTTTGAATGCATTAACAGAGAAGAGCAAATATCCTGTGCCCTTAATAGAAGAATTGTTGGATGAATTAGTAGGGTCTAAGTGGTTTACTAAATTGGATTTGAGGGCGGGTTACCATCAGATCAGGTTGGTGGCTGGGGAAGAACACAAAACCGCCTTTCAGATACATTCAGGCCACTTTGAGTATAAAGTTATGTCTTTTGGCTTGACAGGGGCTCCTGCCACATTCTAGGGAGCCATGAACAAGACATCGGCATCTGTGTTGAGGAAGTGTGCCCTGGTATTCTTCAATGATATACTCATTTATAGCCCCACTCTAGAATCACACATTGAGCACTTGCAGAAGGTCTTTCAACTGCTACAGGAAGATCAGTGGCTGGTGAAACTGAGCAAGTGTTCCTTCGCACAACAGCAAGTGTCTTATCTGGGTCATGTGATTGGTGTGAATGGAGTGGCAACTGAACCCAGTAAGATTCAGGATGTGCAAAATTGGGCTGTACCACATTCTGTTATGAAGCTAAGGGGATTTTTGGGTTTGGCTGGGTACTACAGAAAGTTTGTCAAGAACTTTGGTGTAATCAGCAAACCCTCAACCAACTTATTAATGAAGGGAGTTAGTTTTAAGTGGACTGATGAAGTCAATCATGCCTTTCAGCAACTTAAGCAGGCCTTAACTTCTGCACCAGTTTTGGCATTACCTAACTTTGCCCAAAGTTTCACAGTGGAAACAGATGCAAGTGATGTAGGTATTGGGGCAGTTCTATCTCAAGGGGGCCATCCTATAGCATACTTGAGTAAGGCTTTGGGACCCAAGTTCAAGGGGCTGTCGACATACGAAAAAGAATGTATGGCAGTATTGCTGGCTGTTGACCATTGGAGGCACTATCTTCAGCACCAGCAATTCACCATTCTGACTGATCACCGAAGTTTGGTGCATCTGGATGACCAAAGGTTACACATCCCCTAGCAACAGAGAGCTTTCACCAAACTTTTGAGCCTAAACTACCAGATATGCTATAGAAAGGGAAGTACAAACAGTGCAGCAGATGCCCTGTCAAGAAGGGAGGATGAAAATGTTGGGCAACTGTCTGCCATATCTGCTAGCACTCCAGTGTGGCTGCACCAAATTGCAAAGGGATATGAGCAAGATTCTTTCTCTTCTCAGTTATTGGCTCAGCTGGCCATTGATTCTGCAGCCAGGGAACATTACAGTCTGAAGGATAGCTTGATAAGATATAAGGGCCGAATTTGGGTGGGAGACAATAGTAAATTGCAGGAGCAACTAATTCATGAACTTCATTCCAATCCTGTTGGGGGACATTCTGGATTTCCTGTAACCTATAGGAGGATCAAGCACTTGTTTGCCTGGCAAGGTATGAAGAAACAAATTCAAGATCAACTCAAGCAGTGCCAAATCTGTTTACAAGCCAAACCAGAAAGGGTCAAGTACCCAGGACTTCTGCAACCTTTACCAGTGTCACCTAGAGCATAGCAAGTCATAACTCTTGACTTTATAGAAGGATTGCCTCATTCTCATAAGTATAATTGCATATTGGTGGTAGTTGACAAGTTTTCTAAATATGCTCATTTTCTCCCCCTGACCCATCCCTTCACTGCAATGGGAGTGGCTACCACTTTCATGAATAATATCTACAAGCTACATGGTAGGCCGAAAGTAATCATATCACATAGAGATAGAATTTTTACTAGTCAATTATTGGAACAATTGTTCATTAAATCTGGCACTAAACTACGTATGAGTTCTTCTTATCACCCCTAGTCTGATGGGCAGACTGAGAGGGTAAATCAATGCTTAGAGATTTTCTTGCGATGTTTTGTTCATGCTACACCTTCCAAATGGGCTTCTTGGGTTGTACCTTGCGGAATTCTGGTATAACAGCTCTTTCCATACGGGTACTCACAAGAGTCCTTTTGAAATCACTTATGGGTATCAGCTTGCTCATTTTGGAATAACCCTGGGAGACTGTGAAGTGCCAGATTTAGTTGAATGGTTGCAGGATAGACAGCCGATGCAAGAGTTGGTGAAGCAACATCTAAACCGAGCTCAGCAGCAAATGAAAAGTTATGCCGATAAGAATAGAACATTCAGGGAATTTTAGGAAGGTGATTGGGTTTTCTTGAAGCTGTAGCCATATGTGCAAACTTCTGTGGCCAGAAGAGCTTGTCACAAGCTGGCATTCAAATATTATGGACCATTTCAAGTTATTGGCAGAGTGGGCAAGGTTGCTTACAGGTTGCAATTGCCTGAAGATTGTCGCATCCATCCCATGATACATGTCTCACAACTGAGGTTGGCCACTGGGTTCACTCCATCTGTCCAAACTGAACTACCTCCTAAGTTTGGGTACTGGAGGGTTCTAGTCCAATTCCTGGACCAGCGATTGGCTAAAAAAGGTAATTCGGTAATTGAGCAAGTGCTAACCCAATGGACAGGTTCTCCTGCTGAAGACTCGACATGGGAAGATAAGGAGGAGTTGCGGCAGCGCTTTCCAAAGGCGCTGGCTTGGGGACAAGCCAGCTTCCAAGGAAGGGAGGATGTCAGCTCCCAGGAAGGGGCACCTCAAGACGAAGGCGGAGCTGCTGTACAAGATGGTGTACCGCAAGGTGAACGAGACAAAGGAGTACAAGATGGCGCTGTTGAACAAGAGAGCGAAGCTCAAGACCAGCAGACAGGCGAGGAAGCTGATCCTGGAGGCGAAGAGGAGAAGCAGAGCAAAGACGGAGTTCAAGATGGCGCCAACATAAAGGAGAAGCGTATTCGTAAAGTCAACACAAGGTACCTGGGTCCTGAATGGGTCGTTTAATTATTGAGCCCAGAACGGTCTGCAGTGTGAGCGAGAGAGAGGCAGCAGATACAAATATACAGCTGTGTCGTGGTGGTGAGGACATCGAACTGGAACACAACGGCGATGACTGCGGCGGCTCGATCCTGAGGGATGCGAGAGTTCTCTATCTGTTCCTGTAACTAAATCTATATTGTTGAGAGAAGAAGAGAGTGATCCTAACAAAGAGCCCGGGTGCGACGGCGCCGCGGCTGCGCTCCGCCACGCGTGGCGGCTCGCGGCGATGGAGCCCACGGAGGCTGCGGCGTTCGTGTTGGCGATGCCGGCCGTCGCCGGCGCGGCCTCGCCGTTCTTCGTGGTGGCCACTGCCGCGAGCGAGCGTGGCGTGGCGCGCTCTGCTGAGGTTGGTGTACGTGGCCGTGTCCGTGTCCGGCGCGGCGCAGGTGGTGTCCGTGTGCGCGGTGACCGTGTTCTACTACGAGTGCAGGCTGCGGTACAAGAAGGCAGATTCGCTGCGCAACGATGAACCCGATGTTTAGTGAAGAAATGGAGTACGTTATAAACATATAGTTCTGGTTAATTAGATGAAGCATAGAGGAGAAAGAGGAGGAGTTCAGTAATCCTGATTTCAATTTTTTGTGAAGCATCTGTCGTTTGCTTACCTTTGAATTTCTGGAGTTATGTGTGTTCGATTAATTGCCTTGTCAAAGAATGTTGTCCTGGTCCATTTTCTAGCTTCCGGTGCCGTTCCAGCCAATAATTTCTTGATAAATATGTGGGGAATGGATTCTATGGGATGGCACTTTTTTACCTTTTTCTTCTAAATTCAAATACAAATAGATACAAAACATTTTTGAATTTTTTTTTAACAATGTTGATGAAGAGTATAGTGACATCTAACACTCCACAAGCAATCTAGTACAATTTTAACCTATAAATTAAGAAAAAAAAGAGAGAAATTCTAGTATGAATAGTACCACTATTATACATATCGTAATTTATTTTTTTATATGATAATGTTTAAGTTAAGTTGGAACATAAAATAATTTTATGGAGTGGTATATATATGTGTTGTCGAATTTTTTAAAGATCTTCCGTAATTGTTTGAATGGCTTTTTGACAAGGGATCTGCTTCACATTTGCCTGTTATTTTTTTTCGTCAGCAGAATTTGTGGTCATCAGATTTTCTTCCAGATTCGTGCGGTTTATCGAGCATATGTTGCAGACGCTTTTGGGCTAAAGCCCATTATGCTTGTTTTTCTCAGCTCGGCCCAAAATAGATGGAAACTTCTCCTGTGCGTCAGCGCGGGACAAGTCTACATGGACTCCCTTAATTATAGGTCGGATCTAATTTTGTCTCCTTCAACTGTAAAACCAGGTATACCAACTCCCTCAACCATTAAAACCATGCAAAACGAATTCCTCAGCTGTTTTGAGAGTGGTTTTCACTTAAGTGATAGTAGAGGCGATTCACGAGGAGATTAATCACTGCTGGCGTATTCATCGTCGAGCCGATCCACACGTGCTGCGGGCACAATGAAACATCAGGGGAGTAAAAATATTCATGAAAACCCAGGCATCTACGCAACCGGTGGTAACCACGTCTTCGTCTGTGCCTCATCAACATAATTTCTCCGTCAAGTTATTTTTCATCGACAACACAATGGCGCCGTGGTTCTGCGCACATATCTGCATAGCCCGGCATTATCACCTAGAGAGATCAAATATACGTCATAGCACTGCACAATTGTGCAACCTGGTTGGTAGAAAAGCAAAGTCGTGAATGCGTTGTGAACTTGTAGCCATGGATATAAGTATCCCCACCGGCACATACACACGTACACGTCATCTTTGCCAAAAGATTAACATGGGCTGCAAAATAAATAAACGCGAGTCTAACACTCGATGTTGGGTTGTATGAGTTATAATATATCTTGAATACTTATCTGTATAAACTTGGGAGGACTTTGAGCCTTATTGGCATTAGACGTCAGCTGAGAGGAAAGGGTGGCGCCGACAAGAGAGGCCCACACGCCAGTGACTCAAGGGAGGCGGGTGCACGGTGGACCAAGTCCACGCACGTGCTGCCCGTGGGTGCACCACGCGGCGGCCACGGTGGACAACGAGCTGAGGTGGCAACGGCGTGGCGCCAGAGGTGGCAACGGCGTGGCACCAATGCGGGACGGCACCAGGGCAGCCATATGGATGCCCACGGCGCAGGAGCGGGCGGCCAGGGCGCGGCGCGGCTCAAGCCGACCCGGCCGAGCCATGGCACAGTGGCGGCGCGGGATGGTGGCGAGCGGCCGGAAGCAGCGGCATGCATAGGCGGCGACACACGTGAGAGAGCGGTGGTGGGACGCTCGTCAGGTTGGAGGGGATAAAGAGGAGAGAAGGGGGAGGGGTCCTCACCGGGAGCGGTAACCGGTGTGGAGGGAGATGACGACGACAGCGATGGTCCGGCGATGTTCTGCGAGCAGGAAACAACAGCCGCCAGTCGGAGGGACCTATGAGGCTATGACTAAGAGACCGAACATAAGGAATGCATGGATGATCAAAGTTGATTGGGGACCAAACCAATACCTTCTCCAAGTCCTCTCCTACTTCACCATGTCACGTTTGATCCATAGAAGACAATAGATGAAGTTATACACGTTTTGGATTTGGATTTGGGCCTCTTGATAGCATCAACTTCAAACAGACGTAGCCACTGATCTAGAAAGAATTTCGGGGCTCATGAGTACTTGTAGAAAAGCTTATGGAGTCTACTCTCAGATGATTTTGGTCTCATATCAAAATTTCTACCATGATGTCGGGAATCTGCAAAACAAGCCATATACCTCATCCAGTCCGAATCTGATTTGTGTTTTGAGCCTTGTAATTGTGTCGTGAGCTAACTTAGCCTAAGAGGGTGTGCACCCCAGGGCAACCTTAGGACATCCCAAATCATATTTATTCAGTAGCCGTCATAGTTTAGAGTCGGGTTTTACTTAGATTATTTTTGCCATTGCAGTTTCACCGCTTGTTCAGTTTGTGGAACCCCAAATTCGAGTGCTTAATTATTCATATGCATTGTGTTACAATCTATCTTATTCTTGCTTGTGTTTTTTGATTCGCATGCTGGGATTAGCCTTCTCGGTGAGGTCAACCAAGCAGTGCACAGTGGATAACCAGAGAAAACGTGGTGCTGCGATTTTAGGGTTTGGATCGTGTTGATCAGAAGCTGGATCGTGTGTTTCAAGTTTCCACCAAATCGAGAGTTATCAATAACAATTAGAAGATCGAGACCTAGCATCCTCATTAGATACTCCCTTATTATTATTAGTAGTCTGGCTAAACCAGTTATTCACTGCTAATTATTAATTGAGACTTAGCTCTAGCTAGTCTTAGTGTCTCACTACAATATTTCAAAGTTGAGATTGGGATATCACAAAATGATGACCAGGATTTATATTAAGAAACTAGAAAGTAACACAAAATTAATTGTGCGTTTTCAGAAATATTATATTAAGAAACTAGAAAGTAACACTAAAAAGGTTAAAACTAGAATTTTACATGTATTCATAAATTTATTTTTTTCTCTTAAGTAGACACTGTTAACTTTTTAGCACATGTTTGACCGTTCGTCTTATTAAAAAAAATTTATGAAATATGTAAAACTATACGTGTACATAAAAGTATATTTAACAATGAATCAAATGATATGAAAAGAATAAATAATTACTTAAATATTTTAAATAAGACGAACGGTTAAACACATACTAAAAAGTCAACATTGTCAAACATTTTGAAACGGAGGGAGTATTTAGTTAGCATATATTTGTCTCTAGTGTGCTTGCGAGGCTCTACCCGGCGAATAAGGTTTCTGAACAGTAGCGTTGACTGACTTGTCAGATGCGGCGACGACTGGCGCCCGCACCAAACAAGATCTGCACTTACTTGACTGCTATGATGAATTCGTCGACGACGGGCTGTCTTAGTCATAATATATACTAGGTGAAATCCCGCGTATTACTGTGGGAATTTAATATGATAATAATAAAAAAAATAACGCGTAAGATAACTAGATAACATAAGATTAAATAAATTAATGTGGTTTATGATAATTTAAATTTAAATAGTATGTAGAATGGTGATTCAAACGTAAAAAGTAAGCTGGTATGACTTTATAGAAGAAGAAAAGTAGAAAGATAATTTGGACCGTAGATTAATCCTCTAAAGGCTAAAAATAATTGATGTGATATGACTTAATTAGAGGAAAAAAGAGAGATAATTTGGACCATAGATTAATCATTTAAGTACTAACTAAGTGAGGATGAACTATATAAGTATATAGGATATTATGAAGAGATAATATCTTATATGCCACTGAAAATTGGTCTGATCCCTTATATGCCACTAAAAATTAGCTCTTCCTTTATATGCCATTAGTCCAAATTTGCGCACCCTCTCATGCCACTACCGTCAGTTGACCGTGTGTTGACCGTTAACTCTTAAGTAAAAAAGACATATTTGCCCTCTCTGAATTGTTGGGCATGCCCTATACTCAGAAGGGTAAATACGTCTTTTTTCCTTCAGAATTAACGGTCAACACACGGTCAACTGATGGGAGTGGCATGAGAGGGTGTCCAAATTTGGATCAATGGTATATAAAGGAAGAGCCAATTTTCAATGGCATATAAGAGATCAGACCAATTTTCAGTGGCATATAAGAGATTCTCTCTATTATAAAACATAATAAAGATATACACTGAAATATTATGTGAATTATATTGGATGATAATTTAACATGTTTGTATTTAAAAAGCTCTTAAATTATAAAAACTATAAAAATATAGCATGTTTGCATGATGTTTAAATATGATTATTGTTAGTGGATGATGATGTGGCATCTTGTTAATTAGTGGATGATGATGTGGTATCTTGTAAGTGGATGATGACGTGACATATTTGCATGTCAAGCTTAAGGAGTTAGTGGGGGATAATTTTATAGTAAGATAGGATTCACGTTGACAAATGTGCTCGTCATAAATACGGGGATTACATATATTTTGTTGTTATAACTGTTGGGCATATTAATTAGCTTGTTATTAATTCATTTTCTAACACGTTAGTAATAATTAAAACTCAATTAATTATATGTTATTACTACTTTATTTTGCGTGAAACACTTAATCTTTATCTTTATTTTTAGAAGATTCAAACACTACCTAAATGGTGCTACAAATGGCAATACATTAATGGTGACCCAAGGCTGGAGGTTGTGTTTGTGTCGTAATTTGGCTAATAGTTAGTTTTATATGAGAAGGTCAAATTATTTAGAATAGCTAGCTGGTGCATTTTTTAGTGGTTTGCTTGAAAGGTTAACTGAAATTGTGTGTGCAGGAATTTATGATGCGCAGAGAGATCGTGTGTGCAAAACGATGCATGGGTGGCTGTAGCATTTCATCCGGCCTATGCAGAGTGGTATTGGCCCACATAGTGCTGATGGAGTACATGCAGCGATCGATATATATGGAGCTTGGTTTCTTGTGTCTTAAGCCGGATTGTATTAATTGGTGCTTGATTCCTGGAATCATGGAGGCATGGCTTCTGATCACGTGCAGGGCACGTTTGCTGGTGGAGTAACGGCCGTTTTTTTTTTTTTTGACAAATTGGTCCTTTCCAAAAACTTATTTTGAAACTAGTCGAAAAAAAACTTTAACAAAAATAGACTGTGCACTTAGCGCCATCGAATTTGGCGCTAAGATATAACTTTCTAGCGCCAATAGCATTGGCGCTAAGCTCTAATCCGAGGTGGCATGAATTTGCTGAGCCATCATAGCTCAGCGCCAAGCTGGCGCTGAGGACCAAATAAGATTAAATAGATGAGCAAGCATTACATTACAACAAAACTGTGGTAGCTTGGTGGTTGAAGTCTTCAACTGTTAGCCCTAAGGTGGTATGTTTGAATCCTGCTTATTCTCCCATTTTTTTCCTTTTCTCTTCCTCCTAGCATACTTTCCTACCATTCTTTTCAAATTAAAATGTTCTACTTATAAATTTATTTTAATTTTCAATTTACATCGTAGATTTGAAAACTTAAATATATAATATTTAGATTACTATCTATTAAAATATATATAATATTAGGAGAGTAAGATAAAATAAGTTTCTTTTCTCTTAACTACTCACTCTTATTCTTTACAAAATGACTGTTTCGTTTGTAATTTTGTTTTATTTTGAATTTGATTTTGAGTGCCAATATGAAAGAAGTATATGCTCCTTCAAATTTCTATAATTTGTTTTATTTTAAATTTGATTTGAAATTTCAGTTTAAGTTCTCATTTGCCATATAATATACCACTTTAATATTTTTTCCAAATTCAAAAAAAAGTTGCAAATAAAGCATATCTTTTGAAGATAATATTACGAGACAAACATAAAAGATATAGATAAAGAGAGAGAAAAGAAAAGAAGAGAACCGAAAAGAAAAAAAACATATAAATAAATAAAGAGAGAGAAAGGAGAAATGGGAAAAAATATAGATAAAGACAGAGAAAGGGGAAAACAAGAGAACCGAAAAGAAAAAACATATAAATAAATAAAGAGAGAGAAAAGAGAAATAGGAAAAGTTATAGGTAAAGACAGAGAAAGGGGAAAACGGAAAAGAGGGGAAAGCTGAAAAAGAGGGAAAAAATATAGGTAAAGGCAGAGAATGGGAAAAAATATAGATAAAGACTAAAAAGAGGGGAAAACTGAAAAAGAAAAAAAATTGAAAAAGAAAAAATTTTGGGAAAGATGGAACAGGGAAAAAATATAGGTAAAGACAGAGAAAGGGGAAAAAATATAGGTAAAGATTGAAAAGAGGGGAAAACTGAAAAAGAAAAAAGGGGAAAATATAGGTAAAGACTGAAAAGAGGGGAAAACTGAAAAAGAAAAAAAAAGTTGAGAGATGGGATTTGAACCCTAGTCTATGGGGCTATAGCTGCAGCTTGCTACCGTTGTGCTATAAGTGGCTCATTGGAAAAGATTGCCTTCACATTGATTTAAATTGTTAGGAACTCAGCTCCAACTTATTTGGCGCTGAGCTACGATGACTCAGCAAATCCATGTCACCTCGGATTAGGGCTTAACGCCAATGATGTTGGCGCTAAGACGTTATAGATCAGCGCCAATCTCAGGTTCTTCTATTTCGGGGGCAGGCAAAAGCATGTGCTTGACACAGAAATTCATCATTTGCCTTTCAAAATCCGTAGACCCTTCGTCTATTGGTTTATCCTTGTATGCATCACGCTTCTTTGTGGGGGTCATGTTTGTACCATTCCTTCCAACTAAGCTTGGACGACACACCTCAAACCCTATCCCCATGCTCAGGAGTACCCAGTGCCGTACTTAGCACATCTTTCTCCCTCTCAGGCTTGAAAGATCCTTTCTTCTGTGCACTGGATAAATTCTCTATTTTATCGGCAATGCCCTGCAGCTCCGAATCTTCAAATGATACTTTGCCCTCATCCGTGATCTTTGGAGTTCTAGCTCTTACCTAGTTCCTTGATCTCTGTGTCCATTCCTCCATTGGTACCGGGAGCCCCGCCTTCCTCTTTTCCTCCTCCTCTTTTGTCCACTGCTCCACCTTTGGTGCATATCCTGCTGAGCCTAAGCGATGAGGAAATATGTTCTTCTTGGCCAACTCTGAAAACTTTTTGCTCCTTTCAATTTCTTCCTGGGAGTTCTTGAACATCACAAAGTCGTTCCACTGTTTCAGGGTTATGTTGTCATACGTCGAAAACAGTGTACGGCCCTTCTTCACGAAATTCTTGTTCAAGGTGGTTTACCAACATTGCCAGGATTTGTCCATTATTTGCAGTGCACAATTCCTCACTGCTACATCTGATCCATCCGGGAACTAGAAGATTTTCTTCAACTCTTTCCAAAGCACTTCCTTATCCCCATCCGATACATGATCCCAGTCCTTGACCGTGATGGGGATCTTTTCCCTTACTATTATGCCACACTGTGAACTGAATTTCGCATGTGCCGTCTTAGGGGCACGCGGCTATCCTTTTGGCCCGACATTTGTAATAACATGAAACCCTTCGTCCTTTCTATTCACGCTTCTCTCGCCCCTTCTTTTCTTCGCCTTTGCTGACAGTTCGCTTTTCTTTGAGCCGGTTGTCTTAGCCGGTTTACTATGACATAACTTATCATATGTTATAATAAAAACTTGTGTACATAATTGCAAAATGTAATAAATTAGTACGAACAAATTTGCTAAATTAGTACAAATTAATTTGCTAAATTAGTACAAAATTTGATATGTTATTATTAAGTAGTGCACTAATTCACAATAACATTTCATCGATATGTTGTTTAAAAAAATTAATAAGGTGACCATATCCTCCACATGTTATAAAAAAAATTGAACATACTCTCCCACATGTTATTCAATTTTTTTTTGACAAATTCACATATCCTGCAAAATTGAACATACCCTCCCAATTTCATTCACATATCAGCCACATTCCCAAATTGACATTCACAATCAACATATAACCCCTCATTCCCATTCACACCCACATGCACACACATATAAACCCCCTCATAGCCACATGCACACACATATAAAAACAAACACCCACATGCACACACGTCCATGGATGACGAACGGCCGACGACGAGGTTTTCTAGTGGACGACGAGGTTCAGCCGTGGACGACGACCGGCCGAAGACGTCGTTCAGCCGAGGATGTCTTCGCTCGTGGACGACGACCGGCCATGAGACCGCGACTGCGAGAGAGAGAGAGAGAGAGAGAGGTGGCGCTTGGCGGCGGTGGAGCGGGCGGTGGCGGTGGAGGGGCCGGCAGTGAAGCGGCCGACGGCGGTGGAGCTCGCGCGCAGTGAGGGAGGATCGGATGACGGTCGTCGTCGGCGGCGGAGCTCGACGGTGGAGCTCAGTGGTGGAGCGGCCGGCGGCGGTGGAGCTCGATCGACGGCTGGCGCGGTGGATCGGCCGGCGCGAGCTTGACGATCGGCGACGCGCGGAGGATGACGGTCGGCGGCGGCGGAGGACGGCGGAGGCATGCGGCAGCGAAAAAATTTAGCAGCCGGACGGCACCAAAATTTCTAGGGTTCCTACTTGGACTTAGAAATTTTAGCGCCACGGGCTTGCCCTTATATAGGGATACGATCTTCGCAGGCGGACGGTCCGCCTGTGAAGAGGACCGTCTGCCTGCGAAGATCGTTTTTACTATCTTCGCAGGCGGACGGTCCACCTGCGAAGATGTAAACTCTAATCGGCATAACTATCTTTGCAGGCGCACCGCCCGCCTGCAAAGATTCTTAAAGAACTAACTATATTTATTTGAAAATGTTTTTTAATTTATTTTTGTAATTAGAAAATGTCTACAATAGTTGTAATAAAAATTGTAATTGTACATACAAATATACAAACCTTAATATTATTACTTTTCAAATGTTAATCTTACTTAAATGTTTGAAACATTAATATTACCACTTTTAATTTTTTAAAAAGTTTTCAAACAATGGTAAGTGTACATAAAAAATTGCTTAAAAATTTTGAGACCTCTTTTAAAAGAACTTTTATAATATAAAAAACTGTAAATTTTCCCCTACAAATGGTAAGTGCGCATAAAAATTAGTACAAACTAATATGCAAAATGTTAAGTACAATTGTTCGTCAATTATAATATGCAAATTTGCAATATGAGCACACATATCCCCTTGCATACCATCAATACATAACTAAGAACTTCTTATATGCTTACATGCCACTCAACAATCATTACCCTTTAACATTTTTGCCCACATCATCCGTGGGCATGTAAGGCTTCATGGTCTTCTGAGTAGATGCCTCGACCTGCTTAATCTTTTGTCCAAACTGATTATAAAGTGGCATACTATCGTATTGATTGTAATCTTCGACATCTTTAACCCCATCCACTCCCAATATCTTTTGTTTTCCTGGTAGCACTATCTCTTTCTTCAAATTTGAAGGGTCTTTCACATAAAACACTTGTGCCACGCGATTGGCGAGTACCCAAGGGTCATCCTTGTGACCCACACTCGCAAGGTGAATAACAGTAAGACCAAACTTATCAACATTGACCCCATTCGGGTATTTTACCCACTGGCACTTAAATATGGGGAATTGCATTGTGTGCCCATAGTCGATTTCCCATATTTCTTCAATAAACCCGAAGTATGATTGTTTTTCCCCCTCTTCATCTATTGCCTCCACACGGACACCGCTGTTTTGCGTACAGGTCTTACTATCTCGGGCTCTTGTACTAAACGAGTATCCATTAATGTCATATCCCTGCCAAGAATTTACTATAGTTGATGGACCACAAGCCAACCGCATCATAGTTATTTCATCGGTAGTTTGTCCCTCAGGTAAGTCTAGGTCTCGCGACCAATCTATGAAGAGACGTTTGTGTTCTTTCATTATCCACTCGGTGGTGTGACCCTTATTGTTAGCTCGTAGTAGTTCGATATGTTGATCGATGTAGGGCTCAAAGATAGCAAACTGATGAAGCACGCTGAAGTGAGCTTCTTGAAATGATATGTGATCATGGGTGACGAATCTCTTCTTTCCTATGGTTCCCCTGCCACTCAATCTGCCCTCGTGTCGGGGCACATGTACTCCAATTGTATATCCATCTTTGAGGTAATCGATACAGCACTCGACAACCTCTTCAGTACTATAACCCTCAACCATTGATCCCTCTGGATGTGCACGATTTCGGATGTAACCCTTCAAAACCGCCATGTAACGCTCGTATGACCACATTTGATGGAGGTACAATGGGCCAAGTGCAACCATCGGTGGCACTATGTGAACAATGAGGTGCTCCATCATATCAAAAAATGACGGAGGGAAACACATCTTAAGTTGGCACTGTGTCTCATGTGCGAATGTACGGAGATTTGCTAACTCTTCGTGACTAATGATCTTCTGTGACACTGCATTAAAAAAGTAGAAAAACCTTGTGATAGCAACCTTTAAATGCTCTGGTTTTATGGCCCTTATTGCAATTGCAGGAAACATGGTGAGCAAGACATGAAAATCGTGTGAATTATAACAAATCTTTCATGGAAACTAGTCAACTGATGTTTGATGAGAAACCTATGGGCACTCTGACATCGCGGAGTGATTTGCAAAATGACTTCTTCTCCTTAGTTGTCAGTGTGAAACAGGCTGGTGAAAGATGTAGTTTGCCATTCTTCTCTCGTTCTTGAGGGTGTAACTCTTCCCTGATTCCCATCTCGACTAGGTCAATCCGTGATTGCAGACCATCTTTAGTCTTCTTGGGCATGTCCAATAATGTTCCAACTATGTTTTCAAACACATTCTTCTCTAGATGCATGATGTCTATGGCATGCCGAACCTCCCGATCTTTCCAGTACGGGAGGTACTTAAAGAATATGGAATGCTTCTTGAATGGGGAAGGGAGTTTATCATATGGCTTCGAACTATCATCTGGCTTCTTATTATCCTCTGGTTTCTTGGTTTTCTCCGGTTCCTTGCGCTTTGTCCCCTTTGATGGTTTCTTAGTCACTTTTCCAAATTCGCAAACAATTTTCTCTGTCATTGCACACACTTTTTTCCCTCGATGTAGGTTTTGGTGCAAGATCACTCTCTTCAGTGCCATCGAACTCCGCCTTCATCTTGCGGTACTTGTGATTTGTGCGTAGGAACCTCCGGTGCCGGATGTACACAAGCTTGTTGGAACCCAGGAGATACCTATAGTACGTTCCATTCAAGCAGATCACACATCCTGTTTTACCTTTAATTTGACCTGAAACTGAATACATTGCTAGATAATTGTTAATGGTCATGAAGATGATGGCCTTCACTGTGAAGTATTCTCTTAAGTACTCGTCCCACACTTTCAATCCCTCTTTCCATAAATCAGCTATATCTTCCAACAATGGTTCAAGAATTACGTCAATATCAATACCAGGTTGACGGGGTCCCTGTATGAGGATACAGAGTAGTACGTATTTTTGCTTTTGACAAAGCTAGGTAGGAAGATTATACATGGTGAAAAGCATTGGCCAAGTACTATGTGAGCTGCTCATGTCTCCAAAAGGATTAACTCCATCAGTACTCAGGGCAAACCTAATATTCCGTGGGTCTTTAGCAAACTCTCTATGCTGAGCATCAAAGTTTATCCACTGACGAGCATCTGCCGGGTGTCGAATCATCCCATCCTTCTTACGCCCTTCATGATGCCAACGCATTAGTTCCGCATCTCGCGGATTTGAGTATATCCATTTAATGCGGTCTTTGACAGGAAGGTACCACATCACAAGCTGCGGGATTTTTCTCTGAGTTCCCTTAGTTGTGTCAGACGGTTCTAGGCCAGTATTGCTATTCGATTTGTACCGGCTGGTACCGCATGTTGGACATTCATCTAAAGAAGCGTACTCTTTCCTGTACAGTATGCAGTAATTAACGCACGCATGAATCTTTTCCACACCAAGTGAAAGGGGACATATGAGTTTCTTCGCTTGATATGTGCTGGATGGTAGTGAGTTAGGCCTCGGGAGCATTTTCTGCAGAAGTTCTAACAAACTGTCGAAACTACTATCAGACCATCCATGTCTCGCCTTTAACCTTATAAGTTCAAGAACTGACCGTAATGTTGTGAACTCAGTGTCACAGCCCTTCGACTCATCGTACAAAACTTCCTTAGCTGTCTTTTATAAAGCTTCAAAGTTATTTAAACCTCTAACCGACCCCATCAGCACCTCGGGTTCTGCATGACGTAACATTTCCTCTAGATCGATTTTGTCCTCACCAGAACCATCGTCGTGCACCATGTCTTCAACTTGTGTCGCAACTACATTTTTAGTCCCGTCCACTTGCTCTTCGCCATGACGTGTTTATATTTCGTACTTCTCCATAAATCCACGACTTACTAAGTGCTCCTTCACTTTAGAAGCATCGAGCCAGGCTATTTCATTCTTACAGTCAGCACATGGACAAAGTCTCTTCGTCATATTGTTCTTTTCAACGTGTGCCTTCACAATACCAAGAAATTTAGACACTTTATCCCTATATGGAGACAAAAACCTCGGCCAATGATACATCCATTGCCGCCTTTCCATATCTCTAAAAAAATGAACATAAAATATTTGCACTGTTAATACCAAATTTGTATGGTTTATTAAAAAAAACATATCGCTATTCAAAACTAACTGAAGGTGAATTATACATTAATAAAAAACAAAGTTTATTTCAATTTTTTTACACAGACATGCCAAATTACTATATTAGGAAAATCTAACAAAATCATACCATCGGCATATTACAAACTAATATAATTATTTTTTTGTTTAAACCAAATAAATAGACATTAAAAATTTTCTTCTCTCTCACATCGCCTGCTGCCTGTGAAGATCGATCTTCGCAGGCGCCGCTTATATGGTCCACCTGCGATAACCTATCTTTGCAGGCGGACCGCCCCCTCCTCCCGGGTATCGTCTTCGCTAGCGGGGTTTTGGCTCCAAAGGCCATGCCCGCCTGCGAAAATGGAACCCCTACGATGCCGAAAATGTATTTTCTAGTAGTGTGTTCTCTAGATACAATATATACTAATCTTTCGATTTCATCTCTCCAAAACATAAAGAGAAAATCATATACCCCTACAATCTTAGCTAATCCCTTCTATACCATTGAATTTTGCTTACTTCCTTATATGTCTCCAAAATTTGATTTTGATCCCTACCATACCCCTCTCGTCAGTTGACCATTAAATTTCTATAAAAATAACCATTTTACCCTTTGAATGAAGATTGTTATTTATGAATTACATTATTGAAAATGTAAAATTGTTGCATGAGACTATTATAGTTATGAGTTTGTTGTACGATTCATTAGTTATGAGAAAATTTATTTTTAGATAATGAAATAAAAAAATGTGTATTTATTTTATTTTTATAAAGTCATAAAATAATGAGAAGTATTCATACAAAGATAGGACTACTAATGCTCACAATATTTTTTTTATGAATGCTCCCGATCAAAAAAATATCCACTGTCCTATTAAAATTTCAAATAAAAAAAATAATTTTTAACATTTGTTTTATTTTCAAAATTTATATCAAAATTTTCTGCACTAATTATTTAGTCTCTTTAGTTTCATAAAATGCATGCACTAAAACAAACTTTCAATCGTTTTCAACGTTATATTCAAACATAAATCATCAAGGGAATAAAAGACATTTGCAACCAGGGGCGGAGCCAGGCCTGCCCAGGGCCTAAGATGAAAGGCCTAATGAGAAGTATGCATTTTTTTTACCAGGAATAAGTCTATTTTGCTTCCTTCAACCATGTAAACTTTGTGTTGGACCAAAATTTCTATGGGGCGGCCCAGGCCTTGGCCCATTTCTAGGTCCGCCCCTGTTTGCAACTAAACTTAACAGTGGAATAAAGGAAAATGTAACGGTAGGGGAATGGAAGAGATCAAGTTGAAATTTCAAGGGTATAGAAGGGATCGGGTAAATTTCACGGGTATGAAAAGGATTGGATGAGTTTTTAAGGGTATATAGGGAATTTACTCAAACATAAAATGCATCCTTCGTAACTTCAAATGAAAATATCATCAGCTACAAAGTTAGCTGATCTCATTGATCACCACAATTTTTTATAGAGCACGTTTTTATCCAAGGTCATTTGAAATAAAGATCTAAGACTTTTCTAAAAATGGATCTGAGATTTTATAACGAATATTTGGATCACTAAATAATCCCAAATGAAAAGGTTGTACCGTCAGCTATAAAGCTGTAGATCTCGTCTAAATCTATAATTTTGGTATAAAATTTCTCAACATCTGATTTATCGTGAAAAAGTCAGGCGTAGATAAGTGTTTTTCTCTCAAATTGATTTTACAGTGGAGGCTTAAGTGCCTCCTATAGAAACTGATTTTCATAGGCGAAAACCATCCGCCTACAAAAATAAAAGTTATTTTTCATGGGCAGTTGACTTAAGTCGATCACAAGATTCCCGGTGCATCTACACTGGTGTCTCTTTTTGGATTTTTTTTTTCTCACCCGCTTAAAAAAAATTAACGGATGGTATTGCCGAAAATCGTTTTGTAGTCATGTAAGATAACTCGCTGAGTTTTGTACTTTGCTTTTAATATCAAATCACCGTAATACACAATATATGGTATGGAATATTTTGTCTCTCGAAATTGTTCAAATCTTTTTGTTCAAGCTGCGGTATTTTAGAAGCACTTCTAAAACAATTTAAAACAACATTCTATTAAAGGTGAAACAATATGTTAAGCTATAATTAATACATAATAGTTAGCATATACAATACGCATTTATGGCTAAGCATAGAAGTGATTCAACGGCTGTGATTAAAAATGATAGTGATCCAACAATCCTTCTTTTCTCGATGATATGGCTCTACGCATGTTAAGTAATTAGGTCCAACTACTATATAGGAATTAATAGTATGTTACTGTCTTCACAATAGAAGAAAAACAGATCAGTAACAAATTAAACACTAAAACCTCTAAAATTAGTTCTAACGAAATGAAAATTAACAGTCGTCCTTGCAACTTCATAGAAAATTGTATAGGCTACACACATATTCTCTCTCCGATCCGGTCAAAGTAATTAATATGTGTGTTTGGACAAATTCCAAGTCATGCATCATGAAAAATCTATGTGTAGGTTTATGCAAAAATAATATAATATATGAAGTATATAAAGTTTTATAAAAAAGATATAATTGAAAAATAGTTTCGGGGTTGTATTCTGAAAGTCGTTTTGATATCCAAGAGTACATGTTTTTTTTTTTTTGGTGAGGGAGTAAAATGAAACAAAATGTTTCATGTATACAATCATTTCACATTGACTGCCGTCTATAAATAGCAGTCTTCCATCCGCTTCAAGTCTTCATCCTTGCAAGGTTAACCCGTTTCCTCCATGTCCCATACAAACACATTTTGATAAGCGCGCTGTCAGATCCTAGTTGCATACATCAATATACATACCAGGCTCTCTGTTTTCGATAGATAATCGCAATTAAAGATATTAGAGATTATAGCTAGTAGCAATCGCAATTAAAGATATTAGAGATTATAGCTAGTAGCTAGTAGCAAGCTAGTCTGTCCAGGTAAACTATCAAACCGATCTTTTGGCTTGTAATTTTAATATCATGTATCTTGCAGGGGTGCGTCTGTCCAGAATTTTGGCTTGTTTAGTTTTTCACCTATTTCGGCGGTGAAACTACATAAATGTCAGATTTATTTGATTGCCCATTCCGTATAAAATTTGAAGTAATATTGCTCTGAAAATTTATATTTGATGTGTTTCTCAAATACATAACAATTTATTTTGTCAATTCAGCTTGTCTTCAATACTTTTACCTATTTATAATAAAACTCAAAGTATTGAACCCCGCAAAAAAAAAAAACTCAAAGTATTGAATTGGAATGTTGAACCAAAAGTTTGAACATTGGGGAGCATGGTTGGTCATCAAATACTATTCATCATAGAATATTGGAATGCTGACGTAGCATGGTTGGTCATAAAATTCTTGTATGGGACGTTCCGTTCTATTTTCAAGAAAATACTTCTCAGTACGACTGCTCGTATTTTTTTTAAGATGTAATCTTGAATGACAGTACATACATACGTGGGAGATTTAACTATTTGCTACTGTTTAAGTAGTGGTGTTTAATTTTGTTACTTATGTGTTGGTGCGTACAGTATAATCAAAGCGTGTACCCATGTCACATGAGAATAACCCCCGGTGTTGACATATGATAGGACATACTCACATAGTTTTGTGTTCCTGAATATATATGGTGGGCCGTGAGGGCATGTATGCTCGCACTTGTTAAGAAATGTTTCTGAAAAATAATCATCAGAACCCTCTTGCCGGTTACACGCTATATATATATGGTTGTTATTGAATGCATGATATATAGTAGAATTATATGCTAGCTCTTTTGTTTCTTTTCCAAACGTACTATATATAGTTCCATGCATACCATTATATATACATGTCGTTGCTTTGGGGGATTTGCTGGTATCTCCCTCTATCTCATAATAAATTCATTATTGGCTCGTCACATTTATCCTAAAATAAGTTCACTTTTGAGTAATTATTACATTAAAGTTTATGAAAGTAGATAATAATTGCATTATATATTGGGATTAGATAAAATGAGGATAATTGAATTGGGACTTGATAAAATAGGGGTATTATAGTTGTTTTTATTTTGTATTGATATGTGTACGATGGGTGAAAAATAAACTTATTTTGGGATGAAAAGACTATTACTTAATATTTCTCTCATTCACATGATATGAGCTATCATCATTATCTAAAGAAAAAAAGAGTAAATTTTACAAAACTACAACTACTCTAGTCAAACT
The DNA here is from genome assembly GCA_000338895.3 of Oryza meridionalis. Classification (NCBI taxonomy): domain Eukaryota; kingdom Viridiplantae; phylum Streptophyta; class Magnoliopsida; order Poales; family Poaceae; genus Oryza; species Oryza meridionalis. The sequence continues at coordinate 9,544,685 of CM002531.2, read as the reverse complement.
ATCATAAACCCACATACTATCTCTGTCCCAAAATAAGCGCAACCATAAATATCCGTGTTCAACATTTAACCGTCCGTCTTATTTGAATAATTTATGAAATAAATAAATGAAATTAGTCACACATAAATACTATTTATATTTTATCATCTTATGACAACAAAAATACTAATAATAAAAAAATTTCAAATAAGAAAAACGGTCAAACGTTTGATATGAACAGTGCAAAACTGAACTTATTTTAGGACGGGAGGGAGCATATTTAACATGATCTATCACAAAACTACAGGTTTATCACTAAATTTAACACATAACCGAAGATTTAAGGTGGAGAATCGCAGAACAACATATTAAGTAAAAAAGTGATCACAAAAGTTCAGGCTTACAATGTCAAGTTAATCATAAAACTTGCATGTTTATAATTCGAACATAACGTTACTGCTAAGGACTTAAATTCTGAAATCTATAATTCGGTGATAATTTTATTATTAAATCTATAGTTTTGCAATATATAGTTCTAAACATGTAGTTTTGTAACAAATTTATTGTTACATGTAGCTTTGTGATACATCACCTTAAATACAAATATTTGTGTGATAATTAATTTAGTAAGGGTAATTTTACCATCCTTTATAACCTAGAGGCACGTACCATATTTTCTACCTTAAAAATTTGATACCTCTAGTTACTAAGTATCTGGTACCACAAAAAATTTAGTGTAAAATTTAGGTACCTCGTACTTTCTCATGTACTGTAAAATTCCTCGTATAGTAAAGTTTCTATAGTTTTGTAAGATTCACTTTAAAAAAATGAAATGACCTATATGCATGCATGTTTTGTACAGAAGCTCTCGGAACAAGTAATTAACGAGAGCGAAGTACGGTAATGGATCCTGCTGAGATCATGCACCCTGCCCGCCCGGGGTGCATGCTGAGGCTGGTTCACGGCGACGCCGGCGGCGCGATGACCAACTTCCAGTGCGACGGCTGCAGGGAGCCCGGCAAAGGCGGCCCAAGGTACACCTCCGGCGACCTCGTCCTCCACACGAGCTGCGCCCGCGCGACACCCGCGCTGCAGCAACAGCTGGTGGAGGGTGTCATGGAGCTCCGGCTCGTCGCCCCCGCCGGCGGCGGCGTCTGCTCCGCCTGCTACGACACGGTGCGAGGGTTCCACTACTACTGCTCCAGGAGGACCAGCAAAGGCGAGCACCCGAAGCTGCACCCGGGCTGCGCGAAACTGCCGGTGTCCATGGCCTTGCAGAGCGGTGACGCCTTCGAGCTCCGCACGGAGGTGTCTCACCGGTGCAGCAGCTGCAGGGAGATGGAGGGGTTCTACCGCCCATGGTGCTACCGCTCCACGAACCCTGAGCAACGCATGTACCTGCACGTCAAGTGCATCAAGGAGACCCAGGACGAAGCTGAAGAGAGGATGATGGTCCGCCTACAGGAGCGTGCTGACCGAAACGTTAGGATGGAGAGGCGCGTGTGCAAAACCCTCGTGGTCATGGTGCGCATCGTCTTCAGGGTGCTCATCGGGGACCCGACACCGATACTCATAGAAGGAGTGAACGCCATCGTCTCCATGGCGATGCCGTAGCCCGTCCGTGAAATCATATCTCATTTGGTGATACCTTAAAGGCCGTATATCCTCGTTTTATTCATGCCATCTAAATAGTTCACAAGAGATTTTAAAGAACTGTTCGACAACATGGAATATGGTATCATATCACGATATACACTCCACAAACTTATATACTCCCTTCGTTTCAAAATGCTTGACACCGTTGACTTTTTAGTACGTATTTGACCATTCATCTTATTCAAAAAATTTAAGTAATTATTTATTCTTTTCATATCATTTGATTCATTGTTAAATATACTTTCATGTACACATATAGTTTTACATATTTCACAAAATTTTTTGAATAAGACGAACGGTCAAACATGTACTAAAAAGTCAACGATGTCAAACATTTTGAAATGGAGGGAGTATATATATATATAGGGGGGCTAAATATAATTCAACCTACATTTTTATGGAGAAACAAAAAAATCATACCAGCTGTGAAGTCGTGCACAGACTACACACCTGTGTTTTTTTATACTTATGCATAATATGCCATCATCCATTTTATAGGTTGAATTTTAGAAATGGTTTCATCATATTCTGTTTTGTTAAAAACATTTAGAATCTTTTTGTCACTATTTATATGGCATGCATAAAGCGTAGACATACATCCTTTATTAGGTGTGCAAATTCAACTCCCGTCGAATTTATATATACATGTGTGTGCGTGTGTGTTGGCTTGCATCCATCGTTATATTAATAGTCCTCATGCATGTGTCGTCCTAGAAAAAAAAAACTCATGTCTAGTATGTACTGCTACAGTAATAGTACGTTATGCTTTGGTTGTGTTAAATTTGTTGTCCATATATATTTGACATATTAGCAGAATGTGTTTACTTTTAAGATATATGTAGATGCATTGAGTCCAGCGGCTGATGTAATAAGCCGTTGCTCACTACACCGTATATGTAAAAACTTCTTGTTAATGTACTCATCCGTTCAGTGTTATTGAGTTAAAAAAAAATCAGAAAAGACGCAATTCAGTTGCTGCGTCGCAAAAAAGTCTCTGCTTCTGCATTTTCTTTCCATGCAAACTAGCTAGCTATCACACTTATATGCAAGGTTAATTAATATAGCAAGGATGCATTACTGGTTAATATAACCATGAAATATTAGATATAGTGGATGAGTTCAATGGAGCCTCTATATACTTTACACGATGTACAAATCGAATTCGATCTTTTTATTTTTGGAATCGGACAAATTAATCTCCCACGTTCTGAATAAAGCTAAAATTAAGAGCAAAAGAAGACTAGCATATGTCTGATTTTCCTCTGGCTCTTATATATTCCACTACCACGCCGCAGTTACGAGAAAAGATCAGAGACCCACTAAGCAAAACTCACAAGTTCGTATTCTCATTGGTTAGAGGAACGTCCTATTAGATATGACCCATCACAAGTATTAACTGTGTTAAATGAACTTATACAACCGTTACAGATCAACTATAGGTACTCTCTCATTTTCTTTAATATATAATATCGTTATAACTTTTGAATATTCATCTTATTTATAAATTTTGTGCACATCTTAAAATTATAAGTAATATTTAAAGTTCATTTAGTGATAAATCATGCCATGATAAAAGAAAATATATTTACTTATATTTTTTAATAAGATAAATAATTAAACATGATGTAAAATATCAACACATCATATATTAAAAAACAGATGTAGAAATTTTTTTTATTCGTGTTATGGATCATTTGTATAATGTATGACAGGCTAACTCATTTTTGTCTCCCGCCGTCCCATTTCTATATAATTAAACTCTATCTATTATCCCAATGCATAACCATTTGATGTATCTGCTAGGGTAATATTGCCATTTTAGAAGATATCAAGGGGTTTTTAGTGTATAAAGTATCTCAAGATACCTGAAAAGGGGTGACCCGATCTTGCGGTGATGACGAACGATAACTCGAAAGTAGCTACAGATCATGTAAAATCAAAGTGTGTTTGATTCTTAATCTATGATGAACAATTGACATCTTAGATTATTGGTTTCAATATTTGGAGATTATTGGTGAAGTGGTTTTGGAGATGATTGGATTTGCAGGTGTTAAACAGGTATTGCTGGAGATTTGGTTCAGTCAGATCAAGCATGGGTTGCTCCCGGCCAGCCCGCGGTATGACCGGCCGACTCTGTGTCGGTTTCGCTTTCGGGTTGTTTGATTGGATATCCTTGAATATTTCATGTTTATGGCTTTTAGATGGATTCTATGCGTATGTAATACTGTTGTTTGCTAACAATGAGTCAAGTTGGAGATAGTTTGGTCTCGGAATATGGTTTCTTTGTTTGATTCATGTGTAGGCGACTTGATGTCTTTAGAGAGTATTGTCGGTAATGGATCGGGAGTCAACTTGGAGATAAGGTGACATCTGGACAGTCAGATATTATACGGGATACTTAGGCTAAAGATCAATGCACGTAGTTGGTGAATATTCCATATGGCATACGATGGAGATATTGTGTGCGTATGGGATGCGAAGTCGAATTTGGAAGGAGTTCAAATTTGGTACAATTGGAGTTTGTAAAGTTGGTTTCTTGCACGGGAAGGTTTCCTAGGTGGATTAGAACTTCTTGTATGAGTTTGGTTCGTGGCTTTAGGCTGCCTACCTCATGTATAAATAGAGAGGGAGGGTGAGGCCTCCCGGTATCACTTTGGAGAGCATTAAGTTGAGAGAATAGTTAAGGTTTCGAGTTTAGTCGAGATTTTCGTGAGGAGTGCTGTTGTTGTACTTTGTAAACATAGAGAAGTAATAAAGTGTTGTTATCTACATCAAGAGTTCTTCGATTTGTGTTTGTACGGGTTCGATGGTCTAACTGGCGAATCACCGGCGGTTAGACCGGTGGCATCGCAGCGGTTAGACCGGCGGGTCAGTGGCAGTCAAACCGACGACGACTTCAAGTGGCAGCTTCAGATGTCGGTGGTCTGACCGGAGAATCAATCTCGATTAGACCGACGGCTTCCAGTCGGTCAGACCAGCACATCCTTCAGTCAGACCACGATATGTCAAAATTGAGGGTAACTTTTATTTCTGCTAAAAGTTTTGTTTTTTTTTCACCAACTATTCATCTAACTCTGGTTGGCTTAGTTCTTACTGTTCGGTCCTACAGATCAATCCTCGCAGCAACCTTGTACCCATCTACATGACCTCAACGACGGCAATCACACCACAACCTTCACAAATCTAATCCACACAACCATGAAGGCGATTGCACAAACTGATTGACAACGACAGTCAATCGAAGCAACTCCGAAGAATTAGCAAGAACTATAAAAAATGAATCTCTCAAGTTCACAGGAAGCTTTGCTTAGACCCTAATAATTTCCTAATCGTGCATGCACACATGTCCAGCTTGGTTGACTTGATTAATTAAGTAGGTGGACCCTCAGGAACTGTACTCCATCTTCTTGGAATCACACGCTGGTAACTGGAGCTGTTGCTTCGTATATCATATTTTCTTCTATTCCATGATCAGCAGCAACAGTAACATCGTTAATTAATCCTGTTAATATAAAAGCATGTATTTTTATTAGACAGTAACATGTTCTTATCTAAATTAACATTAGCTCGAAACGAATTCATCTTATCATGATCAAGTTCAGGTGATGTTAAAACAAGTTTATATTTAGAGCGATCCGTATCAATATATACCAAAATGATCTTTTAAGTACTTATAATTAGCTTAAAATTTCTTATCACTACAGATTTTTAAACGGAGTGTGTGTGGGGCGATATTTTAGATTTCTGGTATCGTGGACGGCCGTCAAAAAGAAAATGTTCTGTTCTTTCTCCTGGTCGATAATATAGAGTGTAACTATATGAAAGTATCACATTAACTTATATAATTTTTACATTCTACGTAGTAATTCTTATTTCTTAACATACCTTTTCTTAACTATTCTTAACTAATCAGTTACTCCGTATAAGATTAAGGTTTTATTTGGGTACGATTCTTCCACGGCACGCGTAAATAATCTGCTTTATGCAGATATACTACTAGTGTAGGTTTAGGCCCCCTTTGATTCAAAGGAAATTCATAGAAATTTTAAAGGATTTTATTCCTATAGAAATTTTTCCTACAAAGCCCTTTGAATCAAAGCAATTAACCTTGTGAAATCCTATGAAATTCCTATGGAATGCCTCTTCCCATACAAGTTTTGGAGGAATTTTAACAAGAGATAGAACTTTATGGAAAAAATCTTTTGAGTCTTTATCTATCCTCAAATTCTTGTGTTTTTCCTGTGATCCAATCAAACGATCATTCCTACGTTTTTTCTGTGTTTTATAATTCTCTGTTTTACACTTACATTTTTGTCAGAATCCTATGCTTTCCTATTTCTCCGTTTTTCTATTCCTGTGATTCAAATGGTCGGGAGTATCTCTGATGTACGTAGAAGACTGACTTGGCTAGCTAGCTCAGTACCTCTCCAACGTTGGAGTTGTCGATCGACAGCACGCAGCACGATAGCTCCATGCCTGGAACAGGTGAAGTCTCCAGTCTCTGTCCATGACTCGCTAGTAAGAGTAGACGCCCCTACATAATCACATACGTATAGAAACAATATAGAAATCATAAATTTAAAGCAATCTAAAAAAATATGTGCGCAAGATTCTTACAGTCAACAGGATGCATGGATACAACAAATAGCGATAATGTAATTAAGTCCGCAGATTGTTCTTTATAAAGAGTATTTCGTCGAAGTTTATTTCGTAGTATTTATTTTACAATTTTTCCATATATCTCACAAATAATATTAAACTTATGTGTACATATAAAACGTCTTCAAATTAATTCATTTAAATAGAGAGCCACGATAATTAAGACAATCCAGACGGATTTTATTTATAAAATTGTTAGATTCTTTTTGGGCTAAAATATGTGTATTACTATTGGGAAATGTATGAAATGTTTTTAAAACTTTAATTCAGTGATATTTATTAGTTGCTATGTGGTGTGTGCGCACATCCGAAGGATAATTTCGCACATGATATATACGTCATTACGTCAGATCATATGTCGGCACTGATGACCTGCGTCTTCGTCCTGGTCTGCGCTTATACTGATCTGGATGGAAGAAATTTGTAGTTTCACAGTTTACCCGACCGCAAACCGGCCGTCAGCAGTGATCGCATACCGTGAGACTTGTCAACCTAGTACTATATATACCCAGTATGCAGCTGAGCTATTTACAGCAAATATGCACACACCGAACATATATAGGGTTCTTGAATGGAGTTAAATAATAGGGATAATTGTGTTCATGCTCTAACTTTCAACCTCAATTGTGAATTTACTCTCATTTTTTAGGGTTTGTAACTTTGCCCTTAATTTTTTTAAACGAAGTCACCATTTTCCCCTACTATGGATGGCAGTTTGGTAGATCCAATAATATTGAGCTAAGGAAGTAGAAACGAAAAAAGAAAAATCATTAAGAAAAATGTTGGATTACTATCCTACCCCAGACCAATATCATACTGTGTACCTGTTCAGTCTCCTCTCCTCATCGTTCCATCCCCGATCCAAGGAGCTAGAGTGCGGCGGCGGTGGCGGTGGCTCCGGCGAGCCAGCACGGCGCACGAGCACCAGGCGGAGACGGCAGCTCCTCGACGCGAGTAGCCGGCAGTGGCGGTGGCTCCTCCACTCCGTGCGAGCAGCCATCGGCGGCGGCGGCGGTGGCTCCTCGACGCGACGAGACGAGGCGTGGCGAGCCGGCGGTGGTGGTGGTGGCTCCTTCGCACGAGTGGAAATTTCGGAAATTTCAGATTTTTTTTCGTACGAAATTTTTTGAAATTTTGACTGATTTTGAATGGATTTGAATAAAATTTTACCAAATTCAAAAAAATTGCAAAAAACCAAAAGTTTCGTGCGAGATATGAACATTTCAGTGGGGGGGGGGCGAAATTTCAGAAATTTCGAACCAAAATTTCAATCCCTATTCAGGTGGACGATAGCTGCTTGATGCGAGCACCAACGGCGGAGGCGGCTCCTCGGTGCCGCGATGCACGAGCACAGGTAGAGTCGGTGGCTGCTACTCGACGAGAGGTTGTCTAGTTTACTTGCTACAACATAGTTCCTAAACAGGTGGACGAGTATAGATGGCCATGATGAACTTACATTGTTCCTTCATGAGTTCATCCATGCTTGCACAATTTTGCTATGAATTAAATACCGGGAGCATGGTTGAAGTGTGCTGCTCCCAGTTTTCGCTTGTAATTGAATCCCATTTGTGACGCAATTGCCTAAGAACAAATTCTACCATATTTTTTTGTTGAAATCTGTCAAAGTTTGCCAAAAGACATCTTATATTTGAATTATTTCACAATGTCTCAGTTCAAAACAGTTTCAAGTTCATATATAAAATAGGGGTAAAACGACAAGTGATGTTCAAAAGTTGGGGCAAATATGTAATGGTAGTAACCAAGGGTATAAAGTTCTTTCAGTGCTTGACTTAACACCGTTGAATTAACCGTCCAAATCAGGGGTAAAGCTCTGTTATGTTTTAAAAAACCAAGGGTAAAAACACAAACCCTAAAAATTAAGGATAAATCACAATTGGACTTCAAAGTAGGGGGTAAGAATGCGATAGCCTGTAAATAATATGGTAAATATAGGTTGGAAATCTAAATTTAAGTGAAAATTAATATAAACCATCATTAAAAGTCACTAAAAAATTCGAAATAATCTTCATGACATTTTTATATCTCACAAAAGAAGTCGAGTTTAAATAAGATTTTTTGCAGGTTCATATAACGACATCTCATCTACATCTGTAACTTATTTGTTGAATTTCATTATGCCCCTTTTATGTTGGAGTTTATACGTGTTTTCACCTAAGTTGAGTTTCTAGCTACCACATATATACCCCTAGAATGGAGAGGCTAATCTTTCATTATCGTTTCTTTTAAGAAAGGTTTCAAGGTTCGTAGAGTACGTAGTTTAGAGCGCGCGGACTTTGAATCAAATAAAAGTTCAGAGTTCACTTACATGCACTAATAAAAAACCATCATATATAGGGATCGGCCTTATAGGTGCCGGTTCATTTAAAACCGGCACCTATGGATCTTTTCCTACCTCCTCACGTTAAAAAAAAATATACAATCGACACATTTAAGGATTATAAGTGCCAGTTTATTAGGAAAAACCGGTACCGATACTATAGGAACCGGTTTGTTAGAAGAACCGACACTTATAATATATTATAGAAACCAGTTAATTAAAAAACCGACACCTATATTATAGGTGTCATTAATTAAAAAACTGGCACCCAAACCAAACCGAGTCGAACCGGGCAAACCGAGCCGGCCTCATCTTCTTATCCACGCGTCTACCTTCTCCTCCTTATCCGCGCGATGTGAGAGTTCGAGACGTCTCGACTCTCTCTTGCTCTCGCTTCCTCTGCCGCCCTCCCAACTCGCTCCCCCTCTAGCCCATGCCTCCTCCTCCTCCGCCGCCGCCCTCCCCTCTCCCTCCCCCTCCAGCACCCATCGCCTCCTACTTTGTTCCCTCTCCCATCCAGCCGGCCGGTCGCTTCCCTCCCCATCCGCCCCCTGATCTCCTAGCCAGCGAGCAGCGGCGCATGTGACCGGCGGCCTCCCCACGGGTGACGAGGAGGCGCAGATCCGGTCCCTTTATCCTCTCCTTCTCCGTCGTCCTCACTAGAGGCGGCTAGATCTAGGAAAGGAGTGGTTGGGGTGGTGGGTTGGCGGTGGCGACGTGCGGCGGCGGCGGTGACCAAGGGAGGTGGCGGGTGGCTTCCCCATGGACGATGAGGCGTAGATCCGGTCTCCCTCCTCCTCTCCCTCTCCGTTGGCTTCCCACCAATGGCATGCAAATCCTCTGGCGGTGACGTTCGGCGGCGGCGGGAGCAAGGGAGGCCAAGGGACCAAGGGACGACGGCGGAGTGAGTTCATGCATCTTTCTTGTGTTGATATCTGATTTGTGATAGATTGGATTGTTGTTGACCCGAGACTTGAGATTGTGATGGATTGCATCTGTGATTGTTGTTGTTGATCGGGATATTATTTTTGTTTATATGTGATGGATTGCATCCGCTTGAATCGAGCCGGCTTCTCCATTTTTTTTTCTGAATCGGGAAGAGCACAAAGGTGCTGGTTCTATGACCAGCACCAATGACCTAGTGTTGTCATTGGTGCCGGCTGGGAAACCGACATCTATTGCCGGTTTCCAACGGATACCTATTAGGGTTTTTTACTAGTGTTAGGTTCCAATCAGTTTTAGCTTTCGGTGTATCATTTCAGAATGTTTCCAAATTTCATTATATATGCATAATTGAATTTTAAAACTTAATTTTAGAGTTGATTTTGTAGTTTTATTCTCATATTTTATTTTCCTGCTTTGGCTTTTAACAAAAAAATAATACACATATAAAAGTTTAACTAATGAATTATTTTGGCAAAATTTTCTCTACAACATTATAAATTTATGGCATTTGCTATATAATACTCTAGTTTCACTACTAGGAAAAGTATTTGTGCTAGCGGCAAAATAAGGTTTTCTCTAGTGGCTGAGTGGCCCGCCTGAAATTAAAGGCCAGAGAAAATCATTGTTTTTCACAAGCGGTCATGATACCGCCAGCGAAAATCAATTTTCGCAAGCGCATCCTTGAGAGGACTGCCAGCGAAAATCATTTTTTTCGCTAACACATCCTTAAGAGGACCGCCAGCGAAAATATTCTTCGGTGCAAAAAAAACAAAAATTCAAATTCAAATCGATTCAAATATGCCCCTCAATTACAAATACAAGTCCACAATCACAATCGATCACAATGCAATTTCACAATCACAAATCAAAATTAATGGCTTGCTGATGGAGGACTTGCCGATGCAGGACATGAATGAGCCATCGTCGGATCTGCCGTCTGCCTCTCTTACTGCCGCCACCTGACAGATCCGGAGCTCTCCTCCCTTTCCTCCACCGCGCCTCCCCTTCATCCTCTTCCTCCACCACATCATCACCTCCTCCTTCGTTTGTCTTTGCCGACTACTCCCCTGCAGCCAGATCTGGGAGAGGGAGAGGGTCTAGAGGGACGGAGATGGGGAGGGGTCAGCCGCTGCTTCGATCCGCCCGCGATCCGCCGCCTCGAACTGCTCGCAAGCCACCGCCTTGATCCGCCCGCGAACCGCCACCTCGATCCGCCCGCGCACCACCGCCTTGAGATGGTGTGCCGCTGCCAGGCACTGTTTCCTGCTAGGAGCACCGCCGCCCGGAGCTGGGAGATGTGGGAGGAGGCCCGTGCCCATCGCCGTCATCGATCCAAGGGCCTAGGGCCGCTGGATCCACGCAACCCCGTAACCCCGCCGTCAGATCCGCCACCACCCACCTCCTATCGCCATCACCATCGCGGCCGGAAGAGGAGGTGAGAGGGGGAGAAAGGGTCGCGGCTGGAGGGAGGAGAGGAGGAGGGCGGCGTAGATGGAGAGAGTGGCAGAGCGTGCGGTGCGTAGGGAGGAGAGGCCGAGGATGGCGTGTAGTGTAGGTGGGTGGCGCTGAGAGAGAGGTGGAGCGGCGCGGAGGTAGGAGAGGCGGAGGGGTTTTGTGGCATACACGAGAGCGAGACAGGTTGCGTGCTGAGAGAGAGAGAGGTGGAGTGGCGCGGTTTCTGTGGGTGGGGTAGGTGGGTTTTTAATACCGGAAAACACTATTCCTATCGATTTTCGCTGACGGGGTCTTAGGAGGACCGCCACAAAAAATAGATTTTTCGCTGGCAGGGAACTAAGAGGTCCGCCAGCAAAAATGGCTTCATCTTCACTAGTGGCCAACGTCACCAGTCCGCCAGTGAAAATGGTTCCATTTTTGCTGGTGGTTTGTTAGGTGCGCCACCAGCGGAAACCTCAACATCTTCGCTGGCGGCCCGCTTAAATCGGCTGCCAGTGAAGATCAATTTTCGTTGGCGTTTCAAAGCCCCCCACCCCCCATTACATTTTTGCTGGCAGTTTTCACAAATAGCTGCCACCGAAAATAATTGGGTGACGCTAAGAAAAAACATTTTTATAGTAGAGTTTTCTGGTTTTTATATAAAACACTTCAGTCTTGTGGTTCTTTATAAAACGTCAATTAGACTATTATTTTAATATATTCCCTTCAATGAATAGAAAAAACTTCCAAAGGACGACTTTACTTTACCCTTGGGCCACATTGCTTAATATAAATTTAAGAGTAAATTTCACAAAACTACAAATACTTTGGTCAAGTTATCACAAAACTACAAATTTAAGGAGATGTTTCACAAAACTACATATTTAACACTAAATTTCTTAGAGAACTACATATTTAAGGTGGAGTATCGCAAAACTACAAATTTAGTAACAAAGTTATCACAAAACTACAGATAATCGAGTTTAAATCCTTAGCACTAGTGTTATATATGAGTTATAAACGTCTAAGTTTTGTGATTGAATTGATACTAAACCTGTAGTTTTGTGATAATTTTGTTACTAAATCTGTAGTTTTTTGATACCATATTTTAAATTTGTAGTTCTATGAGAAATTTAGTGCTAAATCTGTTGTTTTGTGATACATCTTCTTAAAACTATGGTATTGTGATAATTTGACCAAAGTATCTGTAGTTTTTTGAAATTTACTCTAAATTTAAACTCCTAGCTGATTCTCACTTTGCAAAAACTAAAAGTTGTACCACTTAATAGAAATAAAGGATACTTCAAAATTTTATTTAAACATGTACAATATTATTTCAAATATTTTTTTTTGAAAATTCTGAATGTATTTGATTTCCATAATTGGGACTATTGAATTGTGCAAAATATGTAACTAAATCCAGCCAAAATGTGTTCAAATTTAAATTTACATGGTGGCTCAAGTGAAAAATCTTATTTGAAGGGTTTTATTAAAATAATGGCTGAAGTGTGTTTTCGCAAAAAAACAAAATCCCACAAAACTAGAGTGTCCCATGGCAAAGCCACAAAAGGTAGAGTGTCATGTACCAAATACCACAAGTTTAAAGTGTCTTAAAGCAAATTTTGCTAATTATTTTTTGCTTCTTTGTTTACTTTTATACTGCTTTGCAATCTTAGCTCAATCAACCAAACATATTTAAAATATGGGCCTGTTTAGATTGATGATATTTTTAACCATACCATTATTTAATTGGTAAAATTGATAATTATGTGGCTACATCAAGTTTGTTATCAAATATTGGCAATGCGTATGGAATTTTGGCAACATTTTTTAGCTAATACTACCAAAATTTTGGTAATATTGCCAATTTGCCAAAATTTTGGCATTACAAAAGGTAAGGTTTATTTTGGCATCAATTTAAACATGCTCTATATATAGCTGAGATAACTTTTACTAATACATAAACAATTTTTTTAGACAGTCAAAAGTAATTTTTGCGTATGGGCCTATGGCCCATCTACCCCTAAGTGTCTGCGAAATCACTATTTTTCCATGCAGGTGGTGCACCCGCACACGAAAAGTCAGATTTTCACGTGCAGGTGCTTATGTTGTCTGCACGCAAAAATAAAAATCCGAAAAAAATAAAAATCACAAAAAATCAAAACTGCTGCCGCCGGGCTCGACTACTACAAAAATCAAAACTAGTTTTTGCTGGCGGATAAATGGACTGCATGCAACAAAAGGCCAGTGAAAATCAATCTTTAGTCCCGTTTAGGATCTTTTAGTTCAGTTGGTATTACAAACTAGGACTAAAGATTCCTGGCCCCCTGATAGGTCCTGTCAGGGAATGAACCAGGACTAAAGATCACATAGTCCTGTTGGAGTTTTAAACCGGGACTAAGAAATGTTTTTAGTCCCGTTTCTTGTTTGAACCAGAGCTAATATAGTTTTCGGCCGACCAAGTAAAGATCAGTTCTCCAGGAATGGCATCTCGATTGGCAACTACTACCTCTATCCTAAAATATAAAACAATCCAATATTGAATGGAGCACACAATAATACTACAAGGATAATAGTAGCATAGTACTCCCTCTATCCAAGATGATCATCACTTATGTTTATGCACTAAGACCAAGGATATAATTTAAATCACATCAATCAAGACACCATGCATACCTTCTCCTATAATGCATGCATTGATTAAAACCTCATGTCAATTACACCCTATCATGCACACATTCTCCCATACTGCATTAATTGTATTCCGATAAAATTTGTGTCCATGCATCTATATAATGATCAATTTGAGAAATTTTGGATTCTATTATACGATAATCAATATGGGAAGAGAGTATATCCTATCTAATATTACTTGGGTGTGTTATAGTACTACGAATATGAAAATATAATATTATAACACACTCAACAATATTACTAGGTAGTTATACTTGGGATAGAGAAATTAATTAATTAATCATAATCAACGATGAGTAGAGTACTCTAGAAGTAGAACTGCTACTATATTTAGGCGACCAATTCTGCAGTGACTCGCTCGAAACCTGTTCCTTTCTCGAATATCGTGATCTTCGGGGCGGGAAAAACCTGCATCCGCGTGCGCTTTAGGGTGTATTTAGTTCAGCTAAAATTGAAAATTTGATTGAAATTGAAATGATGTGATGGAAAAATTGAAAGTTTGTATGTGTAGAAAAGTTTTAATGTGATGGACACTACTGGAGAAGTGCTCATCTCTCCCGGTTCGCAGCTCCCTTTACTCCCAGGTAGCGAACCGGGAGGGAGAATCCGGGACTGAAGATGGCGGTCTTTAGTCCCGGTTCAAATACCCGGGAGTAAATCTTCATCTTTAGTCACGGTTGCTATTACCAACCGGGACTAAAGATTTTTCTTTTATTTTTTTTTAATTTGGTTGTGCTGCCTGCTGTGTGTATATATATACACACATATATATATATATATATATTCACATATATATATATATATACAAATATTATACACTTAAGTAAATAGAGGCCATATGCATATATATATATATATATATATTAACAAAATATGAGTTTGCAAGTAAGCAAATATACACATATATTGCAAGTACACAAAAGTAAATGCATGTGTGCATATATGAATATATACATGTATATTACAATTCCTTCGGACTTTGTAATCTTTGTTTCTGTTACTATGACTTGGTGGCATCGGAAGAAGAAGGACCGGCTTTATGAATAGTCGATCCATCGTAATAGAATTCTCCTGTGGGATCGAGAATCTGCTTGTTGATCAATCCCATTATCTGTTCTTGAACAGCCCTTATGAAATCATCGTGGTTGGTGTTATCTATCAGGTAAATCATCTGTTATTTGGAAAAAAAACCGGGATTATATATATGAAACCAGTAAGCAATAATTGACGGAAAAATAATTTTACGTACTTCAAGGTCCTAGCCAGTCCTGATTTGGTGTGCTAAGCAATGCATGTAATGGCATACGTAGTAGCCGCATAAGTTAGTCCCCTTTTCCTGCTTTGCACACTGAAAGAGAAACAACGAAAGATTTAATATGTATATCTGATTTAGAACAAAGAAGTGATTCAATACAATATTGGAGCTAGCATGTACTAACCGAAAAATTGAACCTCCGGGTGAGTTTTTCATTCCAGATCGCGTGGACCAATGTACAGAACCGAATCCATGCTCTATTTAGAGTTGTTAGGAAGGATTAATTTATTATCCGAGATTTAGTAGTTGTACAATGATTCATAATGACAGTACAATATATGACAATACCTATCTATCACTTCAAAACTCTTTGCGAAAGTTTTCTCCGGTTTATCCATTGAATCGTAGACATGAACTTTGGATTTCTCAAGATCGAAAAGAAGAAAGACCCAATGGAATCTGCAATTTGCATTACATGATACATATATATATATACATATATATAAATATACATACATACATATATATATATATATACATACATATATATATATATATATAGGAACTCATGATGTGTTGTAGGAATAAAATTGAAGTTAACTATGATTGTAGGAACTCACGATGTGTGGTAGGGAAGTAGTATGAACCTCTTATAATGCTGCTGCACCAAGAAATGGACGATATTGTCCTCGGTTTGTTTCTCGTATTGTTGTATCATCAGCGTGTTCACTTTGTGGGGGTCCATGAATCCAGTATTGAAATTGTTGTGCTGACAGCACAACTGAATCTCCATTCTACAACGGGGAAAAGGAATGTGTGTGAGCAACGTTCAAAGGAGGAACAAAATTGAACTATAAACAGTACTTACAAAGTCCACGCGCTGAGAATAGAGACGTCGAAGGCCTTCAGGTGGTATAAGTCGAAGACTTCTTTATGGCGGATCCAAATAACATCTTCTCCTTGGTAATAATCTGAGTTTCACACCCTAGCTCCGAACATCTCTCTACCCATCACTGATTTGTCCATGTACCATTGATGGAACCGGTACATCTGTGTAGGTAGCTCTCTGATATTATCAGGCGTGATTAGCGGTTCACCGAGTTTAAACGTGTACATGACCGGAGCTGTTTCGATAGGTGCGTCCTCTAGCAACTGCTCCATACTCAGTCCCGTATCTTTCAAGAAGTTGCATATCTCTAGTTGTGCCGGTTCTACGACTAACGGTTCAACCTCTTGTCGTGGCTGTTGCCCCAGCTGAGGGACTTCCTTTCCGCACTTGACTGCTGCAAGTTTGGCTTGAAGAGCCTTCCTCAATGTTCGATCATAGTCAGAAACTTCGACCAGTTTGCCCGGTTCGGCCATCTTAATAAAGTGATCCTGAACCTCCGGGGCTATAGGGATCTTCTTTTCTGGACTACGTGGCTGCAACTGCTCCCTAACTTCCGCTCTAACGGCTTCATCAAGCTCCTCCGGAGTCAAGTCGTACGCCCTTTTCTTGAGAGCGAGGAGCCGTGGCTCGTCAGATTTGGCTTTCTTCTTCAGCCTTGACGGTGCGGGTTCATATGGGCAGGACCTTGACGGTGTAGACTTGGCAGCAGGTGCACGTAGAGGAGTAGTTGCCCGTGGGCCCGACGGTGCAGACTTGGCAGCTGGTGCACGCGGAGGAGGTGGTGGTGCAGGGGAAGGAGCCGGAGGAGACTGATGAGCCGGTGATGACGGAGGAGACTGTGCTTGAGGCGGGGAAGGAGGAGCGGGCGGCCGTTCTTGCCGGGAAACATGATGTACTTCTTACGCCAGAGTATGGTGGCGTGGGCTGTGTCTCCAAGTTTCTTCTCCCCGTCTCCTCCGGGGATGTCAAGCTCGAGATCCTCGTAGGTTCGTTCCACCAGCTCTATCTCGACCTTCGCATATCCATGTGGAATAGGCCTGCAATGGTATGTACCCGAAGGATCTATGGGTATGGCCATGCCCAACGTGACCTTCACAAGAAATATAGTTCATTAATTACTAATCAGCATATATATGTAACAAATTTCGCATTTCGCATACCTTGATAAACAACTTCCTGAAGGGAGTATGCATATTGCAGGGTGTTCGCTGCTGATATCATCAACGGGGAAGCGGGTTGCTTCGTGAGCTGCCACTACCTCAATGCCCTCTGATCCAACTTGGCCCGTTGATGCGCAGCTGCTGCGGTTGCCCGAGAGGCTCACCATGACGGGCGCTTGTGTTTCCATTCCGCGCTGCTTGGCCAGGCGTTGGTCCACCTATCTTGTCACCTCCTCTTGCATCCATGCCTCGTAGGTGGACACCCTGTACTCAAGATCGACGATCTTAGCCTCTGTATCCCTCTTGCTCCTCATCCGACTCCTATACGTGTGGATGTCCTCTTTCAATTCATATTTCCAAGGAAGGACGCCTTTTCCTCGCGTTCGTCCTGGATACTCAGGATTCTGTAGAGCGAGGGTGAGCTCGTCCTTCTCTCTGTCGGGCCGGAAAGTCCCCTACGTAGAGGCTTCAATTGCATCCACAAGTCGACGCGCTACATCTCGAATCTCATCGCCGAATATGAGGGAGCCATCACCTGGACTGAGCGATCCACCGTGTGCATAGAACCAGTTCCTTGATCGCTGAGGCCAATTAGCCGTGGTCGGCTCGATACCCCTTGCTATCAAGTCGGCTTCCAACTTGTCCCACTTGGGGATTGCCTTTCCATATCCGCCTGACCCAAGCCGGTGATGGTATTTCTTCTTAGCTGCATTGGCTTTGTTCTTTTCTATCTGTGCTTGCCCTTGCGCTCTAGTCTTGTATGCCACAAACGCATCTCAGTGATCCCTTAGCTTGTTATGCACGTTGAAATCAGGTGTCAAGCCCTTGAGGATGTATCTCTTGTACAGATCTGATTTGTAGCTCTGGAATAGTTCTGCCATTTTCTTCAGTGTCCATTCTTTGCATCTGGGACGATCTGCCTCAGGGATCGTGAATGTCTCCAGCATGGTGGTCCACAACATGTCCTTCTCTGTGTCAGGGAGAAAGCTATCTTCATCAACGCGTGACCTAGTTTGACGTCAGTACACTATGATGATGGGGACGTTGTCTCTCACGACCCAACCACAATGATTCACAAACTTTCGTCCTATACCCGCCGGGTTTACTGATTCGCCGTCTGGGGCAATCTCAGTAACGATGTGCCTTCCCTCCAGCTTCTTCGCAGGACCTCTTTTCCCACTGGCCTCTTCTGTCCGGCCAACGGTTGACTATCAGTCCCCTCCTGGTTAGCCTCCTGGTTACCCTCATCGTTGCCCTCCTCGTTCAGATATTGGTTGGGATCCTCGTTCCCCTCCTCATCCACCCAGTACTGACTGCTGCCCTCTGCGATCGTGTCTAACAGTATTTGTTCGTCATCGCGGTCTGCCATCTGTGCGTGCAAAGAAAAAAAGACAGTGAGGTCATGCACATCGACATGTACAGGTCATACGTCTAAACCCTACAAGTATACATGTATAATTCGCTAAGTCGTTGTTCTCGTTAAGTCGTTAAGTCGCTAAGACATCGTTCTCACTAAGTCTCTAAGTCGTTAAGTCGCTAAGACATCGTTCTCGCTAAGTCGCTAAGTCATTGTTTGTCAAAGTCACTAAGTCGTCGTTCGTGAAAGTCGCTAAGTCGCTAAGACGTCGTTCTCGTTAAGTCACTAAGTCACTAAGTCGTCGTTCGTCAAAGTCGCTAAGTCGTCGTTCGTGAAAGTCGCTAGGTGGTCGCTAAGTCGCTAAGTCGTCCATCTCGTTAAGTCACTAAGTCGCTAAGTCGTCGTTCGCTAAAACGTTCGACCGTGAGTGTTTCCGTTCAAGCTGTGTCGGCGACGGCAGTGGGCGGCATCGGTGTCGGCGGCAGCCTGTTTGGGTGGCGGCGGCGATGTCGGCGGCGACGGCGCGCGGCGGCGGCTGTGCAGGCCGACACGGTTGGCGGCAATGGAGTTGGCGCACGGCGACGGTGGATTCGGCGCGATGTGGCGGCGGTGGAGTCGGCGCGCGGCGGCGGCGGCCGGCGGTGGAGTCGGCGACGGCGATGGCCAAGTACGGTGGTGCCGGCGACGACGATGGCGGCGAGGTCCGGTCGGCTGGCGCGTGTCAAGATCGAGAGAGAGAGAGAATGCGAGATCGGAGGCGCAAGATTTGCGCCCCTCACCTTGAGGGAGGCGACGCTGCCGGTGGCGTTGGCGAGGGCGGCTGAGCGCGGCGAGCACGACGACGACGACGGCGGAGGCGGAGGCGGCATCTGGGGCGATGAAGGCGCGCGAGGAAGAAGATCGATCTTGGAGAAGTCTAAGTGTGGCACGGGGAAGCCGATGAAGTGGATATTTATACCCGGTCATCTTTTGTCCCGGTTCGTGGCTTCAACCGGCACTAAAGATCTTTAGTCCCGGTTGAAGCCACGAACCGGGACGAAAGATGTTTTCCCGCTATTCCAAAATTTGTATTGGTCCTGGCTGCTCTTAATAACCGGGACTAAAGATGTTTACACAAAACCGATTTATGGCCTTTTTAAATTGTCTTACAAGTCGAAATAAATACCAATAAATCCAATATAATTAGCACATGGCCGATTTATATGGTTTCAAAGTCCAAATAAACACCAAAAATCGTATGTAATTTACGTATGGCCGAATTAAATGTTTTCAAAATTTTAATAAATAGAAATAAACATATATAATTAACATAAGGCCAATTTAATTCTATTCAAAGTGTAAATAAATAGAAATTATCATTTATAATTAAGATATGGCCTTCTTAATTGTTTTCTTCGACCTTCAATACAATACATATAATTTACATCTTCCATCAAACAACCTATGTCACTGTCTTCCTCACGTACTTTCTCCTCACTATTGTTCCTTCACTATGAACGTTGCGTGAGTACGGCGTGTCTTCCTTTGATAGTACGATGCTCGGGTCAACCGTCACTGCAAACGGAGGTTGCCCCTCAAACAGATTGTAATTTTCGTCAGTCTTATCCTCGACTCCAACGATTTTCCTCTTGCCTGGGAGAACAACGTGGCATCTGGGCTCATCGGGCCCTTTCCCCTTCTTTGGTTTGCTATCCATGACCTTCACGTAAAAAACTTGCGTTACATCATTGGCTAGAACGAATGGTTCATCTGAGTATCCAACCTTGTTTAGGTCAACCGTTGTCATCCCGCTATCATCAATTGTAACGCCTCCACCAGTCAGCCTAACCTATTGGCACCGAAATAGAGGGACCTTCAAGGGTCCATACTCTAGTTCCCATATGTTGTCGATGACACTGTAATACGTGGTAGTTGGACCATCGTGTCCTATGGCATCGATACGAACACCACTGTTCTGGTTCGTGCTCCTTTTGTGTTGGGCTCTTGTGTAAAAAGTGTATCCATTGATTTCATAACCTTGGAATGTAGTTACCGAGCCGGAGGGTCCCCTAGCCAAGAAGGCTAGTTGTCGGTCAATCGTCTTGTTACCCAGGAGGTGTTCTCGCAGCCAAGCGGGAAAAGTATCAATATGACGGCGTGTAATCCAGGCATCTAGCGTGCCACTGTTTTCTGAGCGAACAATCGCTAGGTGCTCATTGATGTAAGGAGCAACCAACGAAGATTGTTGCAAAACCGTGAAATGTGCTTTACGGAATAAATCGTTGTCTACAGTCATAATTGCTTTCCTTCCAAGTGTGCCCTTTCACCGTAGTCTCCCCTCATGGATTGATTCGGGTACTCCGATTGGCTCGAGGTCTTCAATAAAATCTACGCTTGCTTCCGAACGAGAACGGTTATGAACATACTTCCTTAGAACGCCCATGTACCTCTTGAAAGGAAATATGTTGTGTAGGTACACAGGACTGAGAATACCGATCTCTTTTACAAGGTAGCACAGAAGTTGCGTCACTATATTGGAGAATGACGGTGGAAAGATCAACTCAAAGTTGACAAGGCATTGCACCACGTCCTGCTGAAGGGCTGCTAAACTTTTTGGATCGATGACTTTCTGTGAAATTGCATTCATGAAAGCACAAAGCTTCGTTATTGTTGCCCGCACATTATCAGGAAGGATACCACGAATTATAACAGGAAGTAGCTGTGTCATAAGCACGTGACAGTCATGAGGCTTTAGGTTTGTGAACTTCTTATCCTTCGTGCTTATTATTCTCTTTACATTCGAGGAGTATCCGAATGGTACCTTGATGCTCTCTAGGCATTGAAACATACTCTCCTTCTCTTCCTTGCTCAGGGTGTAGCTCGCCGGACTCAAGTAATGGCTTCCTTTCTCGTTCGGTTCCAGATGAAGGCCCTCGCGTTGTTCCATATGCTTGAGATCATTGCCTGCTTCGAGTGTATCTTTGGACTTCCCATATACACCTAAGAAGCCCAGCAGGTTTACGCAAAGGTTCATAGTGAGGTGCATCACGTCGATTGCGTGGCGAACGTCCAAGACCTCCCAATAGGGTAGCTCCCAAAAAATAGAGTTCTTCTTCCACATCGCCGCGTCACCATCTTCGCTCTCTATAGGTTGGCTGCCAGGCCCCTTTCCAAATACTACTTTCAGATCCTTCACCATTTCGAATACTGTTTTCCCGTTGCGATGTTTAGGCTTAGTACGATGGTCTGCCTTCTGTTCGAAGTGCTTGCCTTTTTTCCGTACAGGGTGGTTTGCAGCAAGGAATCGACGATGGCCCATGTACACAACCTTCCTGCAATGCTTCAGATAAATACTTTCAGTTTCATCCATACAGTGAGTGCAAGCGTTGTACCCCTTGTTTGATTGCCCAGATAGGTTACTAAGTGCAGGCCAATCGTTAATTGTAACGAATAGCAACGCTCGTAGGTTAAATTGCTCCTGTTTGTCCTCATCCCACACGGGGACGCCCTCTTTCCTCCATAGCACTTTTAGATCTTCAACCAATGGTCTTAGGTACACATCAATGTCGTTACTAGGTTGCTTCGGACCTTGAATAATAATCGGCATCATGATGTACTTCCGCTTCATGCATAGCCAAGGGGGAAGATTGTAGATGCACATGGTGACTGGCCAGGTGCTATGGCCACTGCTCATCTCTCCAAACGGATTCATTCCATCCGTGCTTAAACCGAACCTCACGTTTCGTGTATCCTCGCCGAAGTCTTTAAATGTTCTGTCGATATTTCGCTAGTGCGACCCGTCAGCGGGGTGTCTCAGCATCCCATCCTGTTTACGTTCTTCTGCGTGCCACCGAATCTCGAGGACGAGATTCTGTTTAAGGGGGGTAGGTTTGTCACACCCTGAAAATTCTAAATTTATAAATTGTTGTTTCAATGGAATTATTAGAAATGATTTTAAAAGCCTAGAAGAAAAGATCTAATTTTAAATAATAAATTCCAATATAAAAGTGGGCCAGATAAAATTTTATTAAATACTCCATTTGATTCTATAGTTCCTAGATTTTTCTGCGATTTATTTGAGCCAAGAAAGTATTTTTAATAAATGGAATTGCATTTCATCAATAATTTAAAAAGAAAAAGGTTTTAAAATCCTCTTTTAGCTTTGGGCCGAAAGTCGGCCCAAGTCTCTCTCTCTCTCCGGCCTGAGCGCGCCCGGCCAAGTCAACCCACCGAGCCGAGCCGCCGGCTCTCCCTCCTCTCTCCCACTGACAGGTAGGGTCCACCTGTCAGGGCGTCGTCTACCTCCCGCCGCAGCCGCGCCCTAGCCGCGCGCAAGCCGCCGCCCCCTTCCAAAATTTGATCGCGCCTTCCCCGATCCGAGCAAATCAATAGAGGGGAAATGATCCTCGGGATCTCCTCTTCCTTTTCTCTTTTGGAATATTCGGCTAATTTTGTTTGGAAACCGGTGGATTCAAGCCCGATTCGGATCATCTCTTTCCCCCTAACCCTAACCTTCCATCTCACTGCCAGCCGCCGTGGGCCTCCATTGCCGCCCCCTAGCCCCTATAAAAGGACCCCCGGGACCTTCTCTCTTCGTCGCCACCCTCGCCTTAGCTTGCCGCCGCTTGTAGCGCTGCCTCCGCGTCAAGCCGTGCGCCGCCGTCGCCGCCACAAGTCTAGCCGTACGCCGCCGCCACTCCGGTCGTCGTCGCTGCTCGGGAAGGCCGTCGTCGGGTTCGCCAAGTCGTTGCCGTCCTCGTCCCATCCTTCGTTTCCACCGAGGACCGCCGGAGCATCGCTGTCGTCGTCGACCCGAGCGTCTCCGCTGCTTCCACCTCGCCGCCGTCACTGTCCGTTGCCGTCCGCCGTCGTCCGAGCCCTCGGTGAGTTCGCCGCGTCGCCCTCTACGCGTAGATGCCCTCCATTTGCGCTGCCGCACCGTCGTTCGCTGGCGAGCACGAGGTGTTGAGCCGTCGCCGGTGATGACGTCATCGTCGACGTCAGCGCCACGTCAGACGTAGACCCGTGGTGGATGAGATTGATCTCGGCCGTTCGTTTTGTCTAGATTAGATCCTAGCCGTTCGAGCCGTGGACCGTCTCCGTGCACCCGGTCCACCGTAAAACCGAGCCGCTGACGCAATAAATCCTTTTTCCTTTTCAAAAATAATTCTTTATTGCGTCATAATTAAATTAAAGTCTAAATAAATGATTTAATCTGATTTAATCTTTAAAAATTCATAACTAATTCATCTTAGCTCGGATTTAGTTGGTTCAAGTCTCTAAATTTTTCTAAAATTGAGATCTACATGTTAAAAATATCCACATGTACTGTTTATGATTGTTTATGTGCTGTTTTGGTGATTTTGCTCTTTTATGCTTAGATTCCGACGTTCCCGGAGAGTCCGATTTTGCAGGAGAAAACTATGAAGAGTTCCAAGGCCAGCAAGGCAAGTCACACAGATCCCAAGCAACCCTTTGAGCATGTTGATCAAAATTTATACTCCTTGAGATTAGTCTCACGCGCTTCATACTTACCCATCAAAATTTCTCCTTGAGATTAGTCTCACACCTGTCACCATAATAAATGATGTTGTAATTGGTAATATCTTGTTTAGCTCCTGGTTTAGAATGGTATATTCCTAGTTTGGAGATAGAGCTATGCAGCCGGGAATGGTTGTTCAGAATGGTTGGGCCTATGCAACGGGTATGTTGTATAGTGTTGGATTAATATTGTTTAATTAAATACTTTACTGTTTTATTAAATTCTGAAGTATTTATTAAATGCCATTTATGCAAATGAGACTATATTATGCCATCCTTTGTTATCCCCTGCACTTGCATATTTGCTGCGTGGCTTGTTGAGTATGTCATATACTCACCTTGCAATCATTCATCAGAGGAGGAGTTCTACAGTGATGCTGAAGGTGTGGAGGATTAGGCGTAGCCCTGGTCAAGTTGCTTGTGGGATGGAGACGTCTGCGCGCTTTATTTTATTTTCCGCTTCTTAGATTTTTGTTTGAGAGGAACTATCTACCTTTGTAATGACTTTATATTCGCTTATTAATTAGAGTAATAATTGCACTCTATTATCAATTTGTTATTGTGTGCCTCGGCTGATTCCTGGACGAGGGTTCACACACATGTAAGCGTTTGGAATTTTGGATAGAAATTCTGGGAGTGACATGCTTCCAGGTTTTCGTACTCACCGCGATACAGGATACAGTCGTTCGGACACGCGTGTATCTTCTGTACTTCCAGACCTAGAGGGCAGATTGTCTTCTTAGCTTCGTACGTACTTTCGGGCAATTCGTTCCCCTCCGGAAGAATGTTCTTTACGAGT